>OY720676.1:97102835-99502835 GCA_963170755.1 Amphimallon solstitiale | reverse complement strand
ATTATTTTTATATATACAGGTCTATAATTAGCATTTTATATCAATTGATATACGAGGAGTTTTCAAATAAATAGGCAATTTCGATATATTAAAAAATTATGTTTCAATAGCTTTTTATTGCATTAAATTTATTATCTTAATTATGTTTAATTTGTTTCTCATAGAATGAACTGAGCCATATGCGTTTTTTAATGTTTAAACCTGTAAATTTGCATAATATTAAGTTGTTTATTTTTATATAACTCTTTAAATATTTTTTCAATAATAAGAGTATTTTTTAGTTAAATATATGGGGATCATTCATGTATTAAAATATTATTTTTTATATATACAGGTCTATAATTAGTATTTTATATTAATTGATATACGAGGAGTTTTCAAATAAATAGGCAATTTCGATATATTAAAAATTATGTTTCAATAGCTTTTTATTGCATTAAATTTATTATATTAATTATTTTTAATTTGTTTCTCATAGAATGAGCTGCGCCATATGCGTTTTTTAATGTTTTTAATGTTCTTGCGGTATTAAACAAAAATATTATGGATTCTTATTTTAAAGTTGTTCATTAAATTATATTTCCGCGTAAATAACACGAATTTATGAATGTAGACCATTTGTTAAAGCAGTGTTGTAATTTTAGCTTAAAATGGACTGTGGTAATTGCGGTAAAACTTTTGCACGCACAGATGCTTTTAAAAGACATCCATGTCTAAATAAAGAAGCCTTTACGTGTGAAATATGTCAGTCATCTTTCACGAGGAAGGATAATTTAACTCGTCATTTGAAGAGAACGCATCAGATGATGAATGCTGGGAGCGCTTCCACATCAAGAGATACGCCTATCAAAAAGCCTAGAGTAGAAGCACCAAAACCTCAGAAGGCCAGACAAGATGTTTTGAAACCTCAGGTAAGGTACGAATGCTGTGGTCTGAGCTTCTCTAGTAATTTATTATACAAGGGACATCTCAGGTCACAGCAGCACGTATCTGACACTGCTATTGCTTTGGAGGATGGAGTGTTTGAGATTGCCACCAGTTTTAGACATCGCGTCACGTCTTATAGATTATTTATCAATGAAAATGTAGATATCATATCTACATTGAACAATTTAAAAAATAAAGCGTGCCAACTGATCATAAATACGATTGAACGGTTAGATTCGAGTGTCAAGGTGCAGATTGAGTTATTTGCTCACTACATTAAACCACAATGTGAGGATCAAATAACCAGTCTAAAATCATTTAACACTCGATACACTGTTATAACGATATCTAGCGATGTACATCATATTTATGATCAGTTGTGTGACATAATCAGAACAAAGTCGGAAGAATTTATGGGGAATCAGTCTGGTTGGAGTCTTGTTTCGGTATCACATTTAGAAATTAATATAAATTTATTTGACCCAATCAGCGGTTCCTCGTATATAGTTCTACCGACTTCAATAAAAAAAAGGAATGCCTGTATTAATATAATGAACTCAGACGATAAATGTCTTGCGTGGTGTATAACTGCAGCACTCCATCCTGCTGGCAAAAATAGTGATAGAGTAAGTAGCTATCCGCATTATTCTACAATATTAAACTTAAAGGACATTAAATTCCCGGTCAAACTACATGATATCAGTAAAATAGAAATACTGAATAATATTTCTATTAATGTATATGGCCTGGCATTTGATTCCACATGTGACAAGATTAATGTTGTAGGGCCAATTTATTATACTCATAATCGTATGGATGTGCACATTAATTTACTATTAATTGAAAACGGAGAAAAGTCGCATTATGTTTTAATTAAAAGTCTGTCAAGGCTAATTTCATCTCAGATTAGCACTCATGAACATAAAATACACTTGTGTGACGGTTGTTTCAACCGTTTCCAAACTCAAGCCAGCTTGGAACAACATCAAAACTTTGATTGCAATAGGGTATGTACAGTTCTACCTTCAACTAATCTTAAAAAAACTAAAACAGGTGATATGTTGCCTGAAAATAAATTGCGTTTTAATAATTTTGATAAAAAGCTAAAGGCCAACTTTGTAATATATTGTGATTTCGAGTGTTTATTACAACAAGTTCAATCATGTAGCAGTGATCCAAGCGTTTCATACACTCGCGATATACAAAAACATGTTCCATTCAGCTTTGCATATCAGATCGTTTGCGCGCATGATTCAAGTTTAAATAAATTCGTGTCATATGTCGGTTCGGATTGTCCAAAAGTATTTATTTCGCGACTAGTTGAAGATGTCAAATCTATATACAACAAGTATCTAAAAAATGTCGTTCCGATGCTTAAATTAACGTCAAGTGAAAGTATGTTATTTAATAATGCAGTGATCTGTCACATTTGCGAAAAATCTCTCGACGGAGATAGGGTGAGAGATCACTGTCACATTACAGGAAAATTTAGAGGTGCAGCTCACTCTGTTTGTAATTTAAATTTCAAGATACCTAAATTCATCCCAATATATACCCATAATCTAAGTGGCTACGATAGTCATCTATTCATTAAAGATTTGGCTGATGACGACCTAGATATTGACGTAATACCAATTAACAAAGAAAAATATATTAGCTTCAGTAAAAACGTGATAGTCGATCAATATACAGATAAAACGGGCGCGAAGAGGAATATATCTCTTAAATTACGTTTTTTAGATTCTTTTAGATTTATGGCAGCTTCTCTAGATAAACTAGCTAATAATCTATCTCCTACGGATTTAAATAATGTTAGATCTCACTTTCCCAATGATTTGCAATTTAATTTAGTACGACGAAAAGGTGTTTTCCCTTACGAATATTTAAATACTTTTGAACGTTTGTACGAATCGACTCTACCACCAAAAGACGCCTTTTATAGTTCGTTAGCAGATGAACATATAAGCGATGCTGATTATAAACACGCGCAGACTGTATGGAACATGTTTAACTGTAAAAATTTATTAGATTATTCAAACTTATACTTAAAAACAGACGTTTTATTATTGTCAGATATTTTCGAAAATTTCCGACAAATTTGTTATAAAACATACGGTTTGGATCCTGCTCAGTATTATACCAGCCCAGGTTTGTCTTGGGATGCAATGTTGAAGTATACAAAAATCGAGTTGGAACTACTTACGGATATTGATATGCATCACTTTGTAAAGAAAAATATTAGGGGAGGGTTAGCACAAGCTTCATTACGATATGCCAAAGCTAACAATAAATATTCAGGGGATTATGATGCGAGTAGTCCAACGTCATACTTAGTTTACTGGGATGCTAACAACTTGTACGGGTGGGCCATGTCACAATATCTACCATACGGAGACTTTCGTTGGTTGTCAGAAAACGATATTGAAAACTTAGATATAGCTAACATCGCGGACGATTCTGAAATAGGATACTTTTTGGAAGTAGATATCGAGTATCCATCAACACTTCATAGTAGCCATAATGACTTACCTTTTTTGCCCGAAAATATAAAGCCCCCCAACTCAAAATTTAACAATAAGAAGCTTATAGCTAATTTGAATGATAAATGTAAATATGTTATACACTACCGAAACTTAAAGCAGGCTTTAAATGCGGGGCTCAAAATTATTCATATTCACCGCGTTTTAGAATTTAAACAGTCCAATTGGCTTCAAAGTTATATTAATTTAAACACCAGTCTCCGTCAGCAGTCGCGCAATGATTTTGAAAAAGATTTTTACAAGTTAATGAATAATTCCGTCTATGGTAAAACCATGGAGAATGTAGACAAGAGAGTTGATGTTAAATTGGTTACACATTGGGATGACAAAGGTAATAGGCGGGGTGCTGGCAGTTTAATTTCAAAATTAAATTTTAAAAATATTAGCATATTTACAGAGAACTTTGTTGCAATCCAGATGGAGAAGCTTAGAGTGGTTTATAATAAACCTATCTACATAGGCTTCTCCGTGCTGGAACTTTCCAAATCACTAATGTACGATTTTTACTATGATTATTTGAAACGCGAATATGCTGAAAAGGTCTGTCTATGCTACATGGATACAGATAGTTTCATATTAAAAATTGATACAGATGATATATATTGTGATATGAGACTTAATATATCAAAATTTGACACTTCAAATTTTCCGAATGACAATATTTTCAACATTCCACCCCAAAACAAAGCTGTGCTGGGCTTGATGAAAGACGAAAATGCAGGTAAGGTAATGAGGGAATTTGTTGCATTGCGAGCCAAAGTATATGCCCTCGAGGTTGAGGGTAGAACTGTTAAGAAATCTAAAGGCGTTAAAAAAAATGTTGTCAGAGATAAAATTAGCTTTGACGACTATAAAAACTGTTTATTTAACAATCAATGCATATTACGACCTCAAAAGCTCTTTAAATCAAAATTACACACCATCCACACGGTAGAGCAGAATAAATTGGCCATATCACCGTTTGACGATAAAAGATATATTAATGTGGATGGTATACATACTCTTGCCTGGGGTCATCGAGATATCGATGGAGAAAATGATGACGTATTTGAAGGTAATTGCTATTTTTTCATATAATTTGCTATTACTAATATTTATTTCTGATTTTATATAGAAGCCTCCTAGAAACCGTACACACCAGGAACATCATTCCCCCACCTGCGTTCTATCAAGCGATATCCCCACCAACATTTTTTAGTATAATAAAGTTTGAACAAAAAAATATATTAGTATTCTAGTTTTAATTATTCGAGTTGTCACTACAAGTTTCCATCTTTAAAATGAAATCTGGTGAGTAGTATATACAATAATTTTATTAATTTTGTTTTACTAATTTTCCTCATTCTACTGTTGTAGCTATCACAACCGTCGACATTATAAAAGAATCCGATTACAATCAATTCATCGATAATGCTCTGAAGATTAAGGATGCAACGATCGTTCGGGAGAGGCAGCTTGTGGGGCAATCCTCATATTTATTGAACAGAAGTGGTTCTAAATGGCTTATCATCGGACTGAGTCCGGCAGCTGGTTATGCACCCATAATACAAATACGCTCAGCGAATGCTTGCATCTTCTTCACTTTGGAAGAATGGTATGAATTTAACCAAAGTGAGGGTTCGAGTTCCAACCATCAAATTGAAGTTGCTACGTATAAAGATATTCAGGTGATCCGTCTGAATAGTAGAAATCAGCAGATCGTTCTATCCCAAGATACTTACAACAACATTTACAACCTGAGGGACTTAATTAATGAAAAATTAAGTACGCTCAATAGTACTGAGTTTATTCAATTTTATAAAAGTACGTTGGAAGCTTGCTCACAAATGGAGGGTGATTCATATCAAAATATTAAATCTTTATTGTCTTGTAATGATAATTCCTTAAATACCTTGTACATGCTTGAAGTGTTACATTTACATTATAATACTCTACATTTTGATTTGGAAATGTATAAAATATAAATTTGTATAGTTGAATATTATTTTTTGTTCTTTTTCCTGCATAATAGATCCTTTTCCTCACCTGACAATTCTAGTAAAATTTAGTGGTGGTCATAATATATCCGAAATCATACTATTGTGAAACACTACTTTTGAAACATACTGTATATTCATATTCAATACTGGGAATGCTAATTTAGGCTGGTAACCGTCAGAGGGCGCTATTTTAGTTGGGTTGGTAATGATGAGAGATGCAATTTTTAGTTTGGTTAGTGACCGTCAGAGGGCGCCACCTTAGTTGGGTTAGTGACCATTAGAGGGCACCACTTTAGTTGGGTTGGTAATGATGATAGATGTAATTTTTAGTTTGGCAAGTGAATGTCAGAGGGCGCTATTTTAGTTGGGTTGGTAATGATGAGAGATACAATTTTTAGTTTGGCTAGTGGCCGTCAGAGGGCGCCATATTAGTTGGGTTGGTAATCAAGAAATCTGCCATTTTTAGTTTGGCTAGTGGCCGTTAGAGGGCGCCACATTAGTTGGGTTGGTAATCAAGAAATCTGCCATTTTTAGTTTGGCTAGTGGCCGTCAGAGGGCGCCACCTCCGCCTCCGATGACCTTTGACCCCCGCCTCCGGCGACCTTTGACCCTTGACCCTTGACCTTTGACCCCTTGACCTTTGACCCCTTGACCTTTGACCCTTGCCCTTTGACCCTTGACCTTTGACCCCGTGACCTTTGACCCTTGACCTTTAACCTTTGACCTTTGACCCTTGACCTTTGACCCCGTGACCTTTGACCTTTGACCTTTGACCCTTGACCTTTGACCCCTTGACCTTTGACCCCTTGACCTTTGACCTTTGACCCTTGACCCCTGACCTTTGACCCTTGACCTTTGACCCCGTGACCTTTGACCTTTGACCTTTGACCCTTGACCTTTGACCTTTGACCTCCGCCTCCGCCTCCGGAGGCGGGTCCAGAACCGGTAAATCTACACTACTATAAGTGAATCAAATTTTCATTGAAAATTTATGATGGATGAGTTTAATACGATGTACGAAGAATTGAGGTGATTAAACAATATTTGTTATAAATGTGTGTATAGTGGCGTACCAAATTCTTTATTTGTAGTGGTGTCTTTTGTATTGGAATTTCGCGAAAAAGGTAAAGTTTATTTTTTTTTAAAAAATGTATATATTATTTCTTTTGATTTGAGAATTAAGTATGTTTTTGTTGTATTTGGGTGTTCAATATTAACGTGTTGAATAATACATCAGGAATGTGTGAAATGAATTATGTCATTATTTAATTCATAGCATGGAGTCCTGGTGAATTTGAAAGACACGAATTGGTCTTGGTGGTACTGCGTTTGGGAGCGAGAAAAGGCACCAGGCAGAACTAATCAGGGCTGAGTTAATTTATTGAATACGCAGAGACATTATTTTATTTCATTTTATTTATTTAATTTAAAATTTATATATATTCCTTAAGGAATGTGCGCATGGTGATGTATGTTCGGGTTGCGTCCAACGAGTTGAAAATGACATGCTCGTAGGGTGGAACTTTGGGATACTCATCTGTGTGAATTTGTTATCTGATGGTACTGTGTTGGGAGCGAGAAAAGGCGCCGGACAGGACTAATTAGGGCAAAGCCATTTCCTTAATGTCTATATTTTGTTAGCAAACAGTAGACCGCACAATTTTTATTTTTATTTATATTCCAGTACAATTCATCACGGGTAATTTATTTTATTTTTGATTGTTTACATGTATCTATGACAAATATTAATCATAATAATCACGTTCACATTTTTTAGATGTAAGTTTTTCACGACATCATAATTTCATTTATTCTTTATTTCTTGTAATACTTTATTGATGATGATATATAAATTTGAATTATGACTGAATATTGTTTTTTTTTTTTGGTGTGTAAATATTTGTAGACAAAAACTTTTGGATTCGTTTTAAAATTATTTTATTTTAATAAATTAGATATTAAGATTTATTTTGTATTTTATTTCTTTACCTGACCTGGAGATAATTAAAGAGCAGGAGAATCAACTCATATTTTCTGCCCCTGAGAGAACTATTTATTTTCAAACTGAGCTAGTTGCATGTAAAATGTTTTGCTTAACCTACCTTTCAGCAGAAAGTTCACCGTATCTTAGTCTAGCATAAGGCCTAGCACTAGGATGCGTGCTTGACTCTCAGTTACGCTTTAATTAAGTAAACTAAATTTATTTTATATATTTATAAATTTGTAAGAGTCACAGCAGTATGGACGAATCATGTGTATTTAACAAATACGGTTAAGAATATGATATATGTGTTTAATATACAGTGAGGACGCGCGGGTTGGAATAAATTCATTTAAAATGTTTGGTTTTGTTTTATGGAAAAACGCTCGGATAGGTTTTATTTTTAGCTGCGGTTTTTCTGATGGTAAATTGATGTACAAAGAGTGGTCCAAAAATAAGTTACGACCATCAATTTTTTTTTAAATAGAAACATATGTTTTTTATTTAATTTTTTAATTCTACATCGAATTCTAAGTATGTTTCTTGTACCATGTCCTATACCCAAACTCAACAGTTATCGAGAAATTTACAATTGAACATATCAATAACTGCAGTTATTGATATATTACATATCAATTTCCTCGATAACTGTTGAGTTTGGGTATAGGACATGGTACATGAAATATACTTAGAATTCGATGCAGAATTAACAAATTAAATAAAAAACAACAAAAACAACAAAAATAAGTTACGACCATCAATTTGTTTTTCAAATGGAAACATATTTTTTTTTAATTTGTTAATTCTGCATCGAATTCTAAGAATTCTAGAAATTTACAATAATTGAACATATCAATAACTGCAGTTATTGATATGGTCAATTGTAAATTTCTCGATAACTGTTGAGTTTGAGTATAGGACATGGTACATGAAACATACTTATTGATATGGCCAATTGTAAATTTCTCGATAACTGTTGAGTTTGGGTATAGGACATGGTACATGAAACATACTTAGAATTCGATGCAGAATTAACAAATTAAATAAAAAATATGTTTCCATTTGAAAAAAAAATTGATGGTCGTAACTTATTTTTGTTGTTTTTGTTGTTTTTTATTTAATTTGTTAATTCTGCATCGAATTCTAAGTATGTTACATGTACCATGTCCTATACATAAACTTAACTGTTATCGAGAAATTTACATATCAATAACTGCAGTTATTGATATGTTCAATTGTTATAGTCATCGTACACTGGTAACACGCACAATTTTACACATGGTCTTTGCCCTGGATGGGTCTCCAAAGCTCGACCTAGGATCCATTGGCAAGGAGGAGTGTTGTCTTCTCGGATGATTACGAAGCGCCCAGGACGTAGTTGCTGCTCGGTGTTTACACTCCACTTGTTTCTTCTTTGCAGTTGGTTCAGGTATTCCCTGTGCCATCGTTTCCAGAAATGTGCACGTATTTGTTGAACATATTGCCATCTTGATAAGGAATTTAATTTTATATTCATCCGGAATGCTAGCAGATATGGAACCAGTAAGAAAGTGGGAAGGTGTGAGAAAGGTTAAATCATTGGGATCATTTGAAATGGTTGTTATACGACGAGAATTGAGTGTGGCTTCAATTTGGACTAATAAGGTGTACATTTCTTCGTAATTCAAGGAACTTTTACCAATTATGCCAGTGAGATGCGTTTTTACAGATTTCACTGCTGCCTCCCATTGACCTCCAAAATCTGGCGACCTTGGTGGCATAAAATGCCATTTTATTTGATTATGGGCGAAGTAGGCCTGCAGCTCCTCCTGGTTATACTGGGAATTCAGTTGTTTGATCATCGTTTTTAATTCGGAATTTGTTCCCACAAATTGTGTTCCGTTATCGTCTAAACGCAGCCATAAATGCATCGGTTATTAGATTACCCACAAGCTCTAGATGTATTGCCTTGGTTGCGAAACATACGAAAACGCCACCGTAGGTCTTTGTTACATTATATTTTCTGCGACTTTATTCACGGATATAAAGTGGATCGAAGTAATCCATTTTGAAAGGCTCTAGCACATGTTACTCTGTTCGTGGGAAGATGGCCCATTAAGTAATAAGTATTTGCTGGTTTAGCTCTGAAACAAGTTACACATTTTCCTATGACTCTTTTGACTGAATTTTTTATGGACAATGGCCAATATTTTGTCCGTACGGAAGCGATCGTTTGTTGTACGCCGGCATGTATCTGCTTAATGTGCTCATTTTTAATAATTAATGTTGTGAATGGATGTTTCGCTGGTAATAGTATTTGATGCTTTTGAGAGTAGGGAATGTTTGCTCGTTTTAAACGCCCACCGAGTCTCAAAATACCCTCATTGTCCAGAAAAGGCCTTAAGCACAATAAATTGCTTTTGGTATTGACTCTACCTTGTCTTTGCAATTTATCATATTCCTTGGGAAATGAGTGCTTCTGTACTAATTTTACTAATACCGTTGTTGCTCTTTCCAGTTCTGAACATTTTAAATGGCCGGTATTTATTTCCATAGTAGAATTACTACATTTTGCCCGTGCATTATTTTTAAATCTGAGACAGTATGCCACTACTTAATTTGTTTTAAGAAGAGTATTTAGTGAACAGATCACAGTTGTCTGTAATAACATTAACAGCAATAATATTTTTTATTTCTGCCAAAGTTTCAATCGTTGGCGGTTCAAAACCAGGCTATTCGCTTGCGTTCTGTTCTAGAAACGCGGGGCCATTCCACCCAAGATTTGTATTTTTTAATGTATACAGACGAGCGCCACGGGATATTAAATCAGCTGGATTTTGTGTACTCTCTATGTGATGCCAGTTGGAGAATAAGATGTGTCTTGAATTTCACCTATCCTGTTGGCCACAAACGTTTTGAAGGTTCTAGCTGACCTTAACCAAGATATGACTATCGTAGAGTCAGTCCAGTAAAATATTTTATTGAATTTAACATGCAGTATAGAATTAATTTGTGGATCAGTTGAGCTAATAGAACAGATCCACTGAGTTCTATTCGTGGCAATGTTATCGTTTTAATTGGAGCAACTTTGGATTTAGAACACAACAATCTAGAAGATATATTCCCATATTTATTAACTGCCCTAATATATACACACGCCCCATAGGCCTTTTCACTTGCATCACAAAATCCATGCATTTCAAAATACTCTGGCTCCTTGCTCTTCTGGGAATTGTTATTTCTGGTAAATACTCCATCTCTTGTAGATATGATATCCACGTGTTTTTTATATTAAGTTGAAGTGATTCATCCCAATTCAATTTTAACTTCCAAATATCTTGCATTAATATTTTGGCTTTAACGTTACATGGACTGATTAGTCCTAAAGGATCGAATATTCTTGAAACATGTGATAGTATGTGCCTTTTGGTTATACATTTTGTTTTGAAATTTGATATTGAATATTGCAGGTTATCTGTACTGATCTTCCATTGCAAACCCAATGTGTTAAGACTATCGCTGTTGTCGAGATCGAGAATGGCACTACCATTGCAAGTCTCTGGTATTTCATGCAATAAATTTGGTTGGTTTGATGCCCATTTCCTCAATTCAAATTTACCTTTACTCAGTATGTTTATTACTTCATGTATTATTTGAAATGCTTCACTTGGATCGTTTGTGCCTGTCAACAAATCGTCAACGTAAAAATTACGAAGTATTCCGTCAGCACCTACTGGATGAGTTTCTAACGCTTCTACTGCTAACTGTTGCAGTGCCTTGATTGCCAAGTAAGACGCTGGGGCCGTTCCATAAGTGACCGTTCTTAACTCAAATGTTTGAGTTTCGTCTTCTTCTGAATTTCGCCATAAAATTCTTTGAAACTGCATGCAGTCCTCATTTATATCAACTTGCCTATACATCTTGGTAATGTCTGCAGTTAGTGCATATTTATACAGCCGAAATCTACACACTATATCGAATAGATCTTGTTGAAATTTCGGACCGATCATCAGTGTGTCGTTTAGTGACACACCAGTCGAGGATTTAGCAGAGGCATCAAATACAACTCTAAGCTTTGTCGTTAAACTACTTTCTTTAATAACAGCATGTTGTGGAAGATAAAAACTAATTTTTGCAGTATCGTTAGACATGTCTACTGATCGCATGTGACCTAAATCCTGATATTCTTTTATAAAAGCAGAATAATCTTGCTTTAGATTGTAATTTCTGTTCAATTTTCTTTCTAGCGAGTAAAATAGTTTTAAAGCTTGGTCACGTGTAGTGCCTAAAGAAGAAACATTACTCTTAAATGGTAAAGATACACAAAAACGGCTATCAATGTTTCTCTTCGTATTTTTAATAAAGTGTTGTTCGCATAGCTTTTCTTCATGTGAGTACACTTTATCCTTTTTGACATTCTCCAATTCCCAGAATTTATTTATATTGTCGTTAAGTTGTTTTAATGTTTCTGAATTGAACGTTGTTATGTTTACTGAAATTTGTGGTGCAATTAGTTTTCCAGATATTACCCAGCCTAATAAAGTTTTCTGTAAATATGGACCACTGTTACCTATATTGATTTATCCAACACATTGTAGTTTATAAAACAGTTCAGCACCAATTAGGATATCTACATCTCTAGATATATTATAATCAGGATAGGCCAGTTTGATATTTTTGGGTATATCAATAACATCTCTTGATATAGAAACTAGACATTCCGATATTTTGTCCAGTACTAAACAATCTAGTTTTGCTTTGAAATTATTATTTCGAAATTGAATTGAAATCTTGGTGGTGTTAGTTATTCTCGTAGTGGACTGTTATTCCAGATAGAGATATCTGTGTATTAGTCAGCGGTAGATAAAGGATTTTCGCCATTCTGTACGTTAATAAATGTGATTGCGATACCGAGTCTAAAAGAACTCGACAGGGATGAGTTTTCCTTTTCCAGTCTAAAATGTTAACCAACGCTGTGGATAATAAAATTTGACTGTTCGCGTCTGAATTGCAGCTGTGATGTGACACACTGGAACTCGAACCGGTGGAACTTGAACTGGTCTCCAATGCCGATGTCTCACATCTAGATATTGTTCGAAGATGAAGCAAATCGTTGTGCTTCTTATGACAATGTCTGCAAGGTCTCCCTGGACATTTAAAGGCTACATGATTTGTTTTCAGACAGTTGATGCAAAGTTTCTTGGCTTTAGCTTCTTCAATTCGTTTATTAACGAGAAGATTTATAAACTTTCTGCATTGATAAATAACATGGGAACCTTTACAAAATGTGCATGATACTGAACTCTTGTTAGTTGACACGTTCGCTGATGTTTTGTAATGATTGTTGCTGGTCTTTGAGATCGCTTCTAAAGCTTGACATTTTTGTGTGAGAAAATTCGTGAACTCTTTTAATATAGGTAACTCTGCAGACTGTATTTTGGCTTCCAATTCTTTTAATGACTGAACGTCTAACTTTTTGGAGACAATGCATATTAGTAGATCATCCCAGTGTTCTGTATGACGTTTCAGTGCTGTGAGGGCTCTAAAATGATTCATAAAACCGTCTAATATCTGCCTAAGAATATATACGTTTTCTTTGTGCTGTCGGCAAGTTGAAAATACCATTTATGTGTTTTTGTACAATTATTCTCGTATTATTGTATCTTGCAACATTTGCCATGCATTTGCGTAATTCTCGGATAATATTTCTAAGGAATGTAGAACGTTGGCTGCGTCTCCTTTCAACGACGATTTCAAATAATGAAACTTTTGTACATTTGGTATGCCACTATTATTATGTATAAGAGAATTAAAATTATCGTAGAATGAGAGCCAGTCATCATAGTCAACAGCAAATACCGGTAACTCAATTGCAGGCAGTTTCATGAAGCTATTTACTGTGTTGATACTATTATTTTCTGAGGATTCTTTGTTGCCTCGCACAGGAGCTAACATAGATGTATATCGTAGTTTATTGTCGTAATATTTATTTTCAAATTCTTCACGCTCAGTATTCTCGAATTCTGTTTCATCTAGCTTCTCAATTTGAGTCTGCACTTTATCAAATTGTTCCAGTAATGAAATAAATCTTTCATAGCGATCGTCGTCAACGATGTCGTTGGGACCACTTTTATCTAAATAAGTGACCGCTCTTGTCAACGGTGCTTTAATTGTTCGGCGCTGACATTTTAAATATTCCATCTTTATTATTATTTAAAATATATACAGATATATTCGTAGCTCCGCTGCAGTATACTTTGCTCCGTATCAGTATTTCACCTCCGCATCAGTATTTAACCTCCGCATCAGTATTTCACCTCCGCATCAGTAAATCGACCTCCGTATATGTATTTCAGCTAAAAAATCTGTATTCAGTTTTAGATTTTTCTATTTATTGCAGCATCCACAAACTGCATATTTTATTCACAATGTGTTTAGCTCCGCAGCAAAATTTCACCTCCGCATCAGTATTTCACCTCCGCATCAGTATTATTTGCTCCATATCAGTATTTAAGCTCCGTATTAGTATTTGAGACAAAAAATTAATAATCGGTCTTCAGTTTTAGATTTTTCTATTTGCATGCGGGCATTTATCTCGTGGTAGGGACTTAGATTTTGTAATCTATTTTTTGCTCTGCGTACGTATGTTTGTTACTGTACGAGAGTGTATATTTCGTGGTTTGCCAGGCCACTTTTCTTAGATTTTAATAATCTTTGTTTTGCTCTGCGTAAGTACGTTTGTTACTGTACGAGAGTGTATTTTTAGTGGTTTGCTAGGCCACTTTTCTTAGATTTTAATAATCTTTGTGAGTGGCTGCATTATTAGGTACGATAGCTGCACATATATCCTCTGCCTTTGCGAACAATTGTTTGTAAATATTTCTAACTTAAATATTTCAATTGGATCCGCCCCAATATTAGAATATGATGTGATAATCAGCGCATGTATTCTTTGCGTAAGCGAACACTAAATTTGTATACGTCTTATGCGTATTATTTTAAACGGACCAGAGCACTGGACGCTTCGTGTCTTTTTAGTTCGTTGCAGAATTAGGTACGATACTCGCCTATGTATTTCCTGCCTTTGCGGACTATTAATATTTCTAATTTCCTAGATCCGCCGCAGTAAAAGCTGCTCTTTCGGTCTAGTACGTACGATCAGACCGGCCGCAGTATTGAATACCAAGCGATAAGCGTATGTATCCTTTGCTTAAACGAACAATATTTCTTCGTATATCAATGTATACGATCCGACTCATGAAGGACCAATTTGTTAAGGAAACTTCCTATTTTGAAAGTAGCGTAAAATAAAACTAAATTTCATTTCAAATACACATTTATTAATTTTCGGTGTGCGCCAATATTTCGGGGCCGCTCTTGCATCGAGCATAATATTACAGCATATATACACGTGAATCGCTCGAGAAGCTATATGGCCCCTACATATACGCACATGCCAGACACTGCCGTTCGTGCGTATACATAGGAGACCTTGCATCACCTTCGGTGTATAGTCGTGTAGCCCTGCCGGCAGACAATAAACTCGGCCGCTGAGACTGTATACGCCCGAAAGCAAGCTCCGCATCACAATATTTGTAAGTAAAAAAATACATTAAGTGACAATATAATTAAAAGTTAAAAAATATAAAACATACTTTACACAAATATAATAACACATCAAAATAAAGAAAAACATTCATATATAGAGCAAGAAACAATAATAATATAAAATAAAATATGTTAAATTCTTAACACCTATTGCTGACCATGTTCAAAAATATTCCAAACATTATGTTGTAGATTTATAATCACTTACAACATTATTAGTTTCAAACAGTGCATTACTTATTATGTATTAGGGAGCGGAATCGAGCGAGCTAACTACCACGGAGCCACAACCGTGAAAAGAAATAATGTAAACAACTGCGTGTTGTTTACATTAAATCTGAATAGCACTAATTCATAGGGCGAACTGCAACATCTGTTTACGCTCGACAAGAGACCGAGAATCAGAGAAAAAAGGGCAATAAAATAACGAATTTATGAGGTAAAATTCTTTATACACGGGCGTAGATAACGGCGTCAGGAGTGTTTAAAATTTATTATATTTACGTTATATTTCCAAGAGAAATAAAATTTTCATTTATACCTTACGTTAGTTTCCTTGTTTCATTGTTTTAACTGTTAATTACGTACTTCGTAATTTTTGTAATAGTTCCTGCCGGTTCATTGAATCTACTTCTTCCATTTATATCGACGTAAGTGTTAATTGGATTTTGTTAAGATTAAGATTAAAATTTTTAGTTATCGTTTATTTAGATCTAGAACATTGTTTATGTTACTTTTTCAGATATGATATGGAAGAACGTCGGGAAATACATCGTGAAACAATGGCGAGTTGGATTGAGGTCATACTGATTGTAAGTCCATTGTCAGTGATTCCGATATTTATTGCAATGTCTGTAAAATATCGTTACAGAATGCCAAAAAAATCGAACGTACAACGTCACTTAGCATCGCTAAAACATACACAGAAATTGGACACGTTGAAAGCTGACAATTTTAACGAAGAACTCTGTGAAGCTTTAATGGCGGCTAATATCCCATTAAAGAAACTTGACAATCCCACTTTCAAAACATTTCTCCAAAAATATACTGGTCGACATGTTCCTGATGAATCCACCTTACGCAAATGTTATGTATCTAAGTGCTTCACGAAAACAGTAGAATGCATTAGAAGACATATTTCAAATCAGTACCTATGGATAAGTGCCGACGAAACTGTCGATATATTAGGACGCTGTGTGGTAAATATTGTAGCTGGTGTACTACATCCAACTATTCCATATAACGCATATGTAATAGCATCTAAAGTTATAAATACAGTTGATGCGGAAACAGTTGCTAAAACCATTGACGAAAATTTGCGCAAAATGCTTCATTCGGACGACAGGTACAGGGAAAAAATACTTTTATTTGTTAGTGACAGTGCCGCATATATGTTAAAAACAGGCAGACTATTAAAGGAAACATATCCTTATATGCTGCATATTACTTGTGTAGTACATGCTATCCACAGAATCTGTGAATATATCAGAGACAACTATCCGTAAATTGATAGACTTGTATCGGCTTTTAAAAAAGTTTTCAGAAAAGCACCACCGAGAGTGGCCCTTTACAGGGAAAAACTTCCATCTTTGTCACTGCCACCCGCGCCAGTAATAACTAGATGGGGAACATGGCTGGAAGCTACTAGTTTTTATGCAGAGAATTTCGATAGTTTACAAAATTTTGTTACATGTTTAAATGACGATGCTCGAAGTATTTCTGAGTGCAAGGAACTAACACAAATCCCAAATTTAAAAAATCAGCTGTTATTCCTTCAGGAACACTTTGTAAATTTGCCTAAACTAATCACATATTTTGAAAATCGAAATCTCAAACTAAAAGATGGATTAACCACATTAGATGCGGCTATTAATAATTTCAAAAGTATTCCAAGTGACTTCGGATGTGGCCTTCGGCAAAAATTAGACGCAGTTTTTAATAGAAATCCAGATTTAATAACATTGTGGCAATTGTGTATGGGGACAATGACACATAATCAAACTGCTAAATACGCTGAAATAAAAGAATATTTCCAGTACGCACTTATAACCAGTTGCGATGTAGAATGGACGTTTTCTATCTAGAAGGATGTACTTCATTCAAAAAGAACAAATCTTACAGAAGAGAACCTTGAGAAAGTATTGCTGGTGAATATTAATACTCCTTTACTCGACTTGAACAACAAAATCAACAAATAATAATGTATTTTGTATTTTATGAGTTGTTATTCAATTATATAAATAAAATTAAAACCTCTTTAAAAATACAACATTTCAATAGTGCGCCCTTGAGCGATGAGTCATGGCTCGCTCGATTCCGCTCCCTACTTATTATAGAAGTAACGTATTGGAAGTCCTAAATGACAGTTTAAGTATTTCAAGCGAATAATTTCAGATAATCCTAAAATAAATCAAGTTACTATTGTTTAAATATGATTTATCTTTTTTTAACAATTTTAGAGAATGTAGATCGCATTTCGATATTTATTTGGAGTGGTTTTAAGTTGTACGTTCTGTTACATTTAAGTTATAAAGGATGGGCTGATTGCCGGCGCCGTGTGAATATTATAGTAACTTAATTTGTGAAAGGATGGTAAAGAGACATTGTATCGATAATTCTGCTACAGTGTACGAATAACTTTAATATGAAAATTTGTATTAATTTCATAGAGATGATTGAATTGTAAATTATTTATGTATAGCTCAGATAAAATTTATACATATATAAAAAATAAGATGGATTACTAGAAAAGAATTAAGATACTGTTACTTATCATGTCATGGTTAGATGTCCTGTAGAAATTATAATATGCATTTATTTTAATAATTTGTTAGACTCGTAATTAACAACCCAAATAATCCAGAAATTATAATTACATTCATTACTTTGTAATATCAAATTTTTGTTTGTGTTTCCATGAAAGAAGAATGTATTCTTATTTAACCAATACTACTAATTCTTTTGATGTGAACAGCAATTATGGATAATGGAAATAGAGAAGTTAATTTAGGGTAATTGAAAGTTTCCTACAGGTTTTTCCATAATACTTTGCAAAAACATTATACATGACGCCCCTGACCAGAATAAAAACCTTATACGTACTACACCAGACAGTCAAATTGATGGAAGCAAAGCACGCAAGTTGTCTACGTCATTTTATTGCGTCATTACATATTCCACGTTTGTGTGTTTTCGCGAAATATATTCAAGAACACACACAATGATCGATAAAGGCAGAATATTCTTATATCTTACACGTATGTACATATATACATAAGAAATATTGTACATACATTCTTATATGTTACACGAAAAATACTTGTGACGATGTATGATTTATATCTACATATTGCTCTGGTCAACAATGTATAACATCCGTCCCTTGTTAGAGGGTTGGATGGTTAAATCAAAACACATATGGATGTTATGATGTGTTTATTTGTAGTGGACAATCATTACAATACTCACTACTATACTATTACTATACTCATTACTGATACATACTGAATACTCTACTATATCAATACTGATACATACTAAATACTATCATTACTGATACATACTGAATACTATCTCTAATGTTCCTAATATTACTCTTTTATACTAACTATATTATATTAACCTAATTCAGCGAAGGATTGTTTATGTAAAACAAGTAGTTTCTATATGTACATAGACGTTGTCTATATACCGAGACCTTCTGTGATCACCTTCTATTAATTTTGTAATCTTACTTGTTCTACATACGTTACATCTCCTTCCTGAAGAAAAAAAAAATTATTCTAATAAATAAAAAAAAATGTTCTTTATAGTTTATCTATAACTTTTACAACTTAAATACTCTATTAATTAGAAAGAAAAACTCGTTTCACAAAAATATATATGATTTATTTCATAAACTAAATGTACATTTCATACTACCGATGATGTTTGCTTGGCAAACGAAATGTACATTTAGTTTATGAAATAAATCATATATATTTTTATGAAACGAGTTTTTCTTTCTAATTAATTGTTTAAAATTCACAAGTGCTCAATTATCAAGATTAAATACTCTAATTAAACTAAGACAATTATTCTTATATCCTATAATTAATACAGTTTACTTAAAATATGAAAATTTACAAAATTTATTCTGTTATTCACTGTTATTGTATATTTTCACTCTGTTTGTATGCACTGTCACTAATTTATTGTCTATTTTTAAAGTTAAATTAGGAGTTTCTTCTTTAATTACTATTTAAGGACCCTTGTATATAGCTTCCATTTTAGAATTTGATTCTGTTTTCAAAAGAACTTTATCTTTGAACTTGTATGTAATGCATTTTGAGGTTTTATTTAAGTTTTCGGTTCTTTTTATTTTGCTATTCTCTAAATTACTATTTGCATCTTTCCATGGGCTTGATAATCTGAATTTTAATTCATTCGGATAATTATCAAAATTATATATTGGATCATTAGTTTCCAATACATTTGAAGGTAGTTTACATTTTTTGCCAAAAACCAATTCATATGGCGTATATTTTGTTTGTGAGTGCACGCTTGTGTTAAAAGAAAAACACCAGAAAGGTACCCACGAGCTCCAAGCGTCTGGATATTTGGACGTTTGAATTCGCAGATACGCTCCTAAATGTTTGTGTGTATTTTTCAATGAACCTAAGGTCTCATGATGATAAGCAATAGAGTTGTTCTATTTCTAGCATCTGAGCTGTTTTTTTGAACACCTTTGCTAGGAATTCTTGACCTTTATCTGTAACTATCTCACTTGGTATTCCATACCTTAGAATGAAATTATTCACAAATGATCTAGCTACAGTTGCTGCCTCTTTATCCTTTATAGGATAACCCTCAACAAATTTAGTTAATTCGCATTGAAGCGTTAAAATATATCTGTTATCATCATTATCCTGATTCAATGGACCTACAATATCTAAAAAAACGTTTTGAAAAGATGATGTAGCTGTTGTAGTAACTGTTAACGGTTCCCTACGACGTCCTATATGTTTATATCGTTGGCAACTGTCGCATCGTTCTACAAAGTTATATACCTTACATCACTCTTCAAATTGTTCCAAAAATAATATTTGTTGATATTTGCGTACATTCTATTAATACCTGCCTGTCCTCCAGTT
Source organism: Amphimallon solstitiale (assembly GCA_963170755.1). Lineage (NCBI taxonomy): Eukaryota > Metazoa > Arthropoda > Insecta > Coleoptera > Scarabaeidae > Amphimallon > Amphimallon solstitiale. The sequence continues at coordinate 99,482,689 of OY720676.1, read as the reverse complement.
GGAAGAATGTGAAAATCGTTAAGCACTAACCGTTTGGTTTTGTTACAATTTATCTTTCTTATACACGGAATTATACATATCTTTAACTTATGTTCCCTGAGCTTACTTATTTCTTGTGATATGTGGGTTACTAGTTCCTCATTATCTGAGTTTTTAAATATATATATATTTGTAGAATTCCATATTTAGTACATATTTTACGCAAAGATCTCAACTGTGTCCCTAAGGCATTAAGTGATTGATGCATTCGCTTTATGTTCCTTCTGACGCGTCATAATATAAATTTCCCACTTTTTCTAAATTATTTTTCTCTATATTTCCTATAGAAATATCATCAAAAGTTCTAAGCTCTGTGCAGTTGTTAGGTGGTTTTAACAACTCCACTAATCCCGGATGCTGTATAATATCGTCTTTTTCGATTTCCGCCGGTATTGTTTCCGTTTGTAAACTACGTTTTGCGCTTGATCTAGTGACAACATTTATGTTTGCCGCCATTTCTTTTACATCTGAAGAATCTAATGTTATTCGCAATAAAGCGTCTTCTACCACGTTTTCTTTTCCTTTTATATAATTTATTGTAAAATATATTATATTAACCTAATTCAGCGAAAGATTGTTTATGTAAAACAAGTAGTTTGTATATGTACACAGACCTTCTATTAATTTTGCAATCTTACTTGTTCTACATACGTTACAAATGAATAAAAATTATGTAGGTGTAATTCATTTTTCAAAACCAACTTGTATAATAGTAACTCAAACTTTGTTACTTAGAGATAACTCGACTCGAACAAAAAGTAAAACCCAAGGGCAGCATCAATTGAGTATAGAACGAGGGAAAATACATAGAATATACGGAAGTGTTAGAATGATATTTGTCATGATTATATCACAAAATGAAAATAATAAAAAAAGAAGTATGTACCTACAAAGATTATAAAAATACATCTTTATTAAGAAATAATAAACAGGTCGAGTTTATTTCGGTAGATTCTGACAGTTTCAAAATCTATGCCTGACATTTGAAAAAGTTATTCACGCTTGCTATTTATAGACGCTATTGTAGCATTTGCATGAAGAAGCCAATAGGAATGCGAAACACCAAATTAAATATACAGCTTTCAAGAGAAGCAATTGGCCATTTCGCAATGAACAAACAATGTATTTTCGAGAAACACTGTTATAATTGGCTCATTTTTGAAAAATTCATATATATACTAGTTTATTATATGGGAGTGATATAATTGGGGGTAATACCATACGAGTTTGCGTTTACCCGGACAGATTTTCATTTTGAACTAAAACTTTGTTGCATGGTAACTGATGAGAACAAATTACATAGTAAAACTGCGACACCGAAGGTAGAGCGGTTTTACCTTTTGTAATTTTGTTCAGTAGAGTTACCTTTAAATAACAAAGTTTGAGTTTCGTCAAAACGAAATTTTGTTCCGGAAGTAAATAGTTCGAATGGTATTTGGTAAGACAATTTAATGAATCATTTAATTACTTAATATTAATAGACAAAAATAGTTTTATTTCAACAATGCAAAAACACAACATTTATTTGAATACATAGGTACATAAATGTACCTATGTAAAGAAAGAGGAAAACACAAAAGCTTACGTATGACGTTTATTTGACGATATTGTCAGATTTAGATTCCCTTTGCCATGGCAAAGTCAACTTGCAAACATGTATTAAAAAGTAATGTTTTTGACAGATGAATTAAATTGTCAATATACTCCTAGATATCTTTTCAGTGCGAAATAAGGACACTTTATAGAAAGCAGTACAAAGAAGAAATCTTGTAAATATGTAAAGATTGTGAATTTATTTATATTTATTATGTTCAAGAATTTTAGATTTTTATTTTTCATTTTGTTTATAGAAAACTTTGTATAATTATTATATATATTGAAGTGCTTATATATAACACCCTGTATACATCGTAAATAATATGAAATGCGTATTAATTCTTTATGCAAAGCAATAATTCAAAATGTTCAAAAATTGACGTGTATATTAATGTATGTCTGTATAAGAGGTTGCTCACCAATAGGCGCAATAAATCAAGGAATATTTTTAAAATTCAAAAAGGCTATTTTCGTATATTCATCTAAACTTAACCTAACATTATAAAAACATTCGTTATCCTTTACCATGATGTTTATTCTTATTCAATATTTAATTGTAACGAACCTGTGTCCTTAAGAAAGAGAAAATGCCTAAATTATGTCTAATTAATTTCTAATATAAATATTTTCATTATTTAGTAGGACATTTTCTCTTCCGTAACATGTTTAATTTCCGTAAATTTGTCAATTATTCAAAATCAGTTGTGTATCTGTAAATCGTACCGTAGGATTTTGAGAGTTGCTGTAATCATGCTATTTTAAATCCGTATATATTTTGTGGAAAATTTTCAGGCAATACGTCACAGATGCGGACGTGAGAAATGCAGAATATCCCTTAGATAGATATTAAAGTTCACGTGATTGTATCGTGGTAAATGCATTTTTTTAGCTCTGACGCGCGCTTTCTACGCTTATAAAAGCCGCAGCATTTCTTGTTAAAAGTAACAGTCTCCGTTGTGTTCGCTAGCTGGTACGTCTAATTCTATATTCAGACACCCAGTGTTCCCGTTCCGATAAACCGGCTTAATTTTATGTTCAAGGCGAATTGCTGTTAGAACAACCTAATTTTATATTCAGGTTGATTGGTAAAGCTAGTTCGTCTAATTGCATATTCAGATAACTAGTTTCCTGTTCCGCTAAAAACCGGCTTAATTATATATTCAAGCCGTATCCCGTTCGAACAGCCTAATTTTATATTCATGTTGATTAGAAAAGTAATGCTGTAATCTTGTATTCAGAGTGATTGATTAATTCTGTTTTACTGTTTAAAAACTACCATTCTTTAACGTTTGAAGCTCTAATTTAACCAAAAATATCCGCTTTCCGTTTTGTTTATTTAAGCAAAGAGTATAGCTACCTTAAAGAGGACCTCGACGATTCTCTAATTGAATCAGCCGACGATGCACTAGATTTAACATTTCCATCACTAAATATCACTAATTTAGCAGACATAATTGAAGTTTAAATCAAACTTGTAAACGTCTGACAGCTGTTAGTTCGCAAGGGCGGCGCAGGTCGCTATCAATGTTGGATCGCCCTCGAAGTTACCGGATGGGTGTTCTTCGATTTGGAGCGCTCTTAAATTGCTCTGCGCTTTGTTTGCTGCGCTTAGCCGAATATTCGCTCCGACCGCTTTTAAATTAAGTACCGTACTAGGATGATAGCAAGTACCGCTAAAACTAGTAGCAACAAGACGTGCATTACATAATTCTGACATTATTAAATATTCTATGAATTATTCTTCCAACTCTTAGATCCGAGGTAGATGACATTTTTCCAAGTATTGACTCGAAACCTGATTTTAAAAACTGTTTTCTGTGTATTACATATCTTGTGCAATCCATCATTTTTAGAAAAAGGTCAAACAGTCAGTTGTAGAGGAAGACTGAGGGTGATGCTTTTAAAAGGAAAATAATCAGAGTTTTGCATTTAGTGTCAATTCGATTCTTTACGTTTGGTCAATGGAGACCTGTACTTAATTCTACTGGAGGGTGAAGAATATCAGAGAAAATTCCTTCTGTTAATTTTACAATTCAATTTCTTCATGTAACTTTTGTGTTCAGTTTATTTCTTTATAAAGTATCAATCCTTTGTTCTCTTAGATATTTTCTTACTCTTCATTTTTACTATATGCTGTAAACATGATGACAAATGTTTTAGTTCAGAGAAACTGCAATTTGACAAAGTTTTAAAATGTACACAATATAGGTTATACGAAACATTTATATGTGTACGCGTAAATATTTGATGTTAATGCTTACATTGAAGATTGTTTTAATTAGATTTTTCTTTGATAATTGAATTTCATTTGATTTTAAAATCAATAATAATAAGTGTAAATATTGAACGTCAATATTTGAACGCTATTTAAGTAAGTAGGGTGTAGGCTTCTTCAGAGATTTCAGGAATACCACATCACATTCTATAGTAAATATTTGGTAAACCTGTATCATTTATTCTAGAATAGTCAATTCTTTATTAATTTCCCGTTTGCAGTGGAAATACCGATTTGTAAAAATTTATTTTTGGTGGAGAGGGAAATATATAAAAGCCATCACACCAAAGATTTAAGAGATTCTGTATTGAGCAATCAGACGAACGGACAATAAGAATTAACAGGTAGTAGTGGTTCATATAACCGTATACGCCATATACAAGATGCATTCAAATAATCATTTATATGTGAATAGATATTCAAGATTTTTATGAAGGTTTTGAACACTAATGATTTCTTAAAAATTTACATTTTGTTAAAAATATTTCTGACAGGAATATATTACAGGAAACTAGTCATAGACTATAGGGATTTTGATGAGTTATATGAAAATTTAAGATATTTATTTTAAAATAAATTCAAGAACTTCTAACATAATATTTCATTTTATTTTTCTACAGTTTGTAAATCACCGGGGAAAATACATCTCATTGATGAATAGCTATTTTAGAGTAGTTGCTTACATGGACAGATACTCGTAAAGCAAACCAGAAAAAGGTTTATACTATAAGCAGCGTTATTGTGTACACTGGCGATGGCACTTTTGAGCGTGAAAATACACAATCGTGTTATATGCCAGTGCACGAAACTAGTTACGGTATTTATTCATATTCTAACAAGGGATAGTGTGAATTGGATCTGTGCTCGCTGGTTTCACAGAGGGTGGTGTCCGCTTAATCTATCAACTTGACTGATGAAGAAGCCACTTATTCGTGACTGTGAAAACATCATGGTTAAGTTCAGTAAAACTTGGACTAGGATTATATTACTCAACTAAATTCTATATAAAATTTTATATCGTAATTAAAATCATGCTAGCTGGACTATTCATTCGAAAATATTTTTCCTAATTTTTATAGCACTTTTTAATAAAGAATATATTGATACTTTGATTTACTATAAATTATTGTTGATTTAGTTAAGATATACTACACAGGCATCCTAGTTGATAAATGATAATTTAATTAGATTCATTTGTATTATAGATCACATACAGTGTGACTCCTGTTTCAACAAACAATTTTTGTAACAATTGTATTCTTAAAAAGTGAATTACGCAAATATTTAACATTATATATAAAATTATGTTATTGTTTTAAGAAATTATTTGTTTATTTTATTTTGAACCTTATTACATTTTCCATTACTCGTTTTTAAGTATTAAAATTATTTTTAAATGTTTTACATTTATTTTAAAAATTTTGTATTAACAAGACGAACTTCCACCGCGTGTACTGTCTGAAGAAGAAACTACGTCCCTTTCTCAAAGCAGGTACAGCAATAACCAACTACCTTCAACTACCTAAGAACAGATATTTCATACACAAACATCAGTTTTAGATATGTGTCTCGGTTGTTGTTCAACTTTTAATGCTTATTTTTGCCGGGCTTGTTTTTATTTGTCAAGAAATTATCCTCCAACTCTCCTCGTGTCTTAGAATTCCATAAAATGCCCCAGCTTTGATTCAACCTCTCTCCCTACTTTGTCATCTTTCGTCAGTATTGTAGTTTCGTGATACCCTCGTGACATTTTATAGGCGCTCGTCCGATGCACCTGTGAATCTGTGCGGATCCATACACACGCAAGTATAAACACGTATCGTTCGATACCATTGAGTTTTAACTTAAATCCGCACTTTTGAACATACTTGTAAATAATCCCTCTTTATTTACAGTTCCCATAATTTTACATGCCTTAAATTGAAACTGCTTTACTTTTTTAAGGTAATTTTTTTTTAATTCGTTATTTATTTTATTGAATAAAAACTTTAAAGACAACTCTCTTGTATTTTTTAATACTATTTTACATTACACTATCCTGGGCCTTTGAGGAGTAGTCATGCCCACATCACGTAATTAATCATTGTTCAATATACAACTTCATAAACAATTTTAACCACCCACATAATACCAAGTGCCAATACAAGACAAATTTTTAAAAGGGTATAAAGATAAAGGTTTGTAAAACACTGTCAAGTAACTAATAATGCAGGAATATCTGTAGGTAGTTTTTCGTGAAAACTTAGATATTACTATATATAAACATAAGCATTTCACTGTATCTAATTCAGCTACCACAGCAATATTTATGTTTTTGATTATTTAGTTGCTTGGCTGGAAAATATAAATTATGGACGTCAGGTTTATACTGTATTATTATATGACTTTTATTATACTGAACCTTAAAATGAGAAGAGAATCTAAAATGAGCAGCGTTCACTACTTGATAGTATCCAACTAAGTACCGGAACAATTGAAAACACTAAATGGTAACTAAACTAAGTGTAAATGAAACTATCGCAGCATGAAAGTTAGATAATGGAAAACTAACCTATAGATGTAAATAAAAAAAAAAAAAACTGACTGAATTAAATGAGAAAATATGAGAATAGCCAAATTCTGAAACAACTTTAAAGGACCTATTCTGACCGCAGTATAAAAGATCTGCACAGGAATTATAGGAAGAAATCAGATAGAAAGAATTGAGAACAAAAATAGAGGAATATAGCAAAGGCAATCAACAACCTTTCTGTATTGAACATTAAAAATATTAATAAAAGTAAACAAATGTCATTCTTACAAGACAGGGCTTATTATTTCTTATACGATGAAGAATTATTATTTTTAAATTGATACCCGAATCCGAATCGATTTGTCAGGATTTCGAATCTAATTCCTTATCTTTTTATTCATTAGTTTGTTCTTAGGACGAATTTCACTACTATTACTATAATCATTTATTATGTTTGAATTTATATGTAGAATATTCTAAAATTATGTATATTCAACTGGACATTAAATGTAACAATATTCCCAATACAAGCTGAAATATTACAAGTTATATTATTTGTAAGTAGTATCCATGGCAGGTACTGATACGAAATGTGTTCTTGAGAATGTGGTATTCGGAATCTCAGAGAGTAGATTCGTATCCAGAATTTCAGCCTGCAGATCCAGACACTAATTCTCGAATAGAAGATCTAAATTCGTTACCTTTAATAATGTTTGCAGGTAATATTTTCGAATTTTGATTAATTTGGATATACGAATTGTTCATTAGCCGATACCTTAATTATTCCGATCCGATCTGTAAGATCGAATTCGTACGTTGGGCACGTCAATAAAGCAAAAATGGGAAGGAAAATTGTAGCTTTATGAGAAAAGATAGTTTGAAGCGGGTTTCTTCCAATGATAGCCACTTATTAGGAACACGATTCAAAATTATTTTGTATTATGTAGAGTGTTCCATAAGTTGGTGGCTGAACATAGTTATAGCTTTTAAATGTAACAGTCTATATATTATTACATTTTCCCAGTATAATTCTTAGTCAAACAGTTATAAGATAGTATAGGCCTAAAATTGAAGGTGGAAGACTTATTACCGTTTTTCTGAAAAACTCAATGTTTTTATATTATATTTCTCGAAAACGACGAATTAGATGGACACAATTTTTGTTAGACTTGTTTATAATAAAAGGACCAAATACAAACATGTTTTATTTTTTTGCAATTACTAATTGAATTTGCAGAAAACTGGATTAATGTTACAAGATATATTTTTGCCTAAAAGAGAATTTTTTTTATTGGAACACGCTGCATAACATGTAAGACGTTATTATTTTAAAAGTGACCATTATTGAGCTATTGTCGTTTTTGGATATAATTTTGCCAAATTTATGTTTTTTTATTTGAATACATTATACATTATTATATTTGCGCGAAATTGACAGTTGAATGGATAACATTTATAAGTTGATTTTCAGTTATCAAGCCTGATTTTATAATGAATTTTTCTAAAAATGAGCTCAGAGATATGATTTTATATCTTATTTACAATAGAGTAATATGATTCAAAGAATATGTAGAATATGGCACAATAAACAGATTTTAAAACCAAGCGAAAAAAAATGGATTTTAGTAGGTGTAAAAACATAAACTGTTACCTCAATGGATGAGTAATTAGTGGTAAAGAAATTATAAAATAAAAGTAAATATGAATATTAAAATAGGTAAAAATTAGAAGTGTTGAAATTCACTTTTAAAGGTTTCTGAAGAAGCTTCCGAAATAATAAACCGTCATTAATAAGGCGTGGAGTACTTATATTGCTAAGTATTTGTCGAATAAGTTCCCTCATAACTTCTTTTGTGATTACAGGTATACTGTATACTTGCTCTTTTACGAATCCATGGAAAAAGAAACCAATTTTATAATGTACGAAGACCCAGTGAAAAGGACCACCACGGACTAACCACTTCACTGGAAACATTTCGTTAAAGTATTTCGTGTCAGTAGCATAGAATGCGGGGCTTCGCCGTCTTGTTGCGTCTACATCTCTTCGTAAATGTAGCGGAACTTCTTCCAATAATTCCCTAAATGTGTAACGAAGTTCCTCGTTAATTGCTCAAATTAACATTTTTAGTCCATTATTAATTTATTTAACAATATTAAATTAATAGAATGTAAGTTATTTTGCTCAAATATTGTATAAAATGTTTTGGACGGACCTGTATATGTATTCATGTGCAACGATCATTCAAGTTATTTGTTATTTTTCAATATAAGGATGTATACGTCATGCTCGTAGTCGCGCGCAAATTGTATATTTTAAAACGAGTTTTTCCTACAGAAATAGGGGGGTTTACGGATATATAAAGACACCACCAAGTGTGTCTCTTCCATTTTATTTTCCTATCCTTCTGCTGCCTTTACCTTTCTTTACTCAGCCTTGATGGCGTGGGAAAGATAGGTGTTTATCCTAGAAACGTATTACATTCAGGTCTCATGCGCCGTGGAGTAATCGTTTCAAAGTCCGCTAAAATCCGTCCGAAAGTGTTTGTTTCATTCAGACCAGGGGTCGTGAAGGAATAGACATTTTTACCGCTACTACCTATAATTCCCGTCCGAGTCAGACTATAAATGTCATGACTATGTATATATCTCTGTATTTAATATATGTATTTCATTTTCAGAAACGTTAGATTTCAAATTTTGTTTGTAACGCGCGTATAAATTCAATACATTGTCCGCGCTTTGTAGCATAAACAAAGATATAATAATAATTCTCCGAATAGACGCGCGAAAGTCCGCACCGATTGAAATTGTTCTCCGCGACGAAATATATATAAGGTTCTTCTGCGAGCAGGGTAACGTACAAAAACTTAGTTGTAATATAATTTAAGCAAACCTGATCATCCGTATTTTATTTCAAACACCATTTTATTTATGTTTTTCTTTAACGGAATATTCTGGGATTGTAATTGTTAATTCAGGGACTAGGAACGTACAAACGTTCTTGCTTGATTTTATACGCGACATATAGAGGTCGTTGACGCGTATTTAATTTGTATTCTATTTATGTACATAGATTTTGTAAATATATAATTAATATTAAGCCATAAAGTGTATCAATTGTGACCATAATTTAATTGCTGAATTGTTTATTCGTTTGATATGATTTTATAATGTGTTAACAGAAATAAAAGTTAATTATTATGTACTTTTCAAATGAATTTCTAACCGTGTGTTTTTTTTGCTTACCTTTACCGTTTGCTAGTGAGATAGAGAAAGTAGTATATTCAAGAGTAACGAATCATATTAAAACAATAAGAAGTACTCACGTTATTTTTCTCCGCTGAGTCAGCTGTGAGCAATAGGTCTTTTGTCCCAAGGCACCACTCTAAAACCACCATAACTTTGATTTATTTTAAACCGCCCGAACAAGTTGACATTAAGGTCAACGGCCGTACTTTTACCAGATCATAACATTGAAGCCTGAACATATAGGCAGCCAGGAGTGCGTATTTTTGGTGTCTGGACGACATTCAGAAGACCAATTCTGTAACCGGCGAGGTTGCCCTTGGTGTTATATAAGCAAATGGCACTGTGTATAATAAAAGTAAGCCAGCTAGGTTACAGATGGCGCCCAACGTGGGGCCGTGTTTTAAGAGATTTAAAAAATTAAATTCCGCCGCGTTTAATAAAACTGTTTGAATAATTTCACAGTTTTCCGCTAGATATACATGTATAATTATTTTTTGTAAATAGTAAGATAGGAAAATTGATACACATTTTTACGTACATACATAGAGATAAGTTTTTATTAAAGGATAGTAAAACGTACATATTCTTTATTAATTGTGAGGGAGTAAAAGGATAGGAGAATAAAATTGCAACTACAATACATTTTCATTTTATTATTATTTTATTTTTATTTTGTACAGTATAAATTATAAAATGACCGATCAGGACAAAGGCAAAAATCCAAACCCTCTTGGGTGGATATATACTTTGAAAAAAGAGGATTTAAATGCCGCAGCAGAATCTTTAGGGTTAGACGCTACCGGTAATGTCGAGGACGTACGTAAACGCATTAGTACCTTTCTGAAAGAGGATAAAACGGGTTCAACGAATAAGGGAAACGTTCCACCGCAAAGGGACACTAACGTTCAGATTTCTTCCGCGGAAATCTGTGCTCAAATAAGGAAATGGGGGATTCATTTTAATGGCAGCTCGGACGCTGTATTTTTCCTGGAAAGAGTCAACGAACTCCAAGTATGCTATGGGATTAAAGACGAACATATGCTACATGCATTGCCTGAGCTTTTTAGAGACAAAGCACTGCTTTGGCTCCGGAATAATAAAACTTTATGGGGTACATGGGACGAGTTCTTAGAGGATTTCAAACTTCAATATCTTCCGCCTCGGTATAATTTTTCAATCGAAGAAGAAATACGCGCTCGGTTGCAAAAACCAAAAGAATCTTTTAAAGATTATTTAACCGCCATATTGACGTTGATGAGACGCGGCCAAGATATGTCCGAAGGTGATAAATTGGAACGTGTATACGGTAACATGTCACCTAGTTACAGGATGTATATACGTAGGGACGCGATACAATCCCTCCGGCAATTATCTAAACTCGCTGCCGACTACGAATTACTGCTGGAAGAGCAGGCGCGCTTTTGTAAGAAAGAGAGTACGCTATCAGCACCGGAACGTCCGCCCAGCGATAAACCGAGTACTTCGCGTTCGCATCATTTGTCATATGCCGCCCAGGATAATAAGCCTCGCCAATTTCCTGTACCGCCGTCGCCGTCACAAAAATTATCACACCCGGAAAACCGTTGTTGGCGCTGTGGCAGAGAGGGGCATACGCGTGGTTATTGCCGTAACCCATTTAAAATGTTTTGTTCACGGTGTGGCAAGTTAAATGTGCGTTCCGTTGACTGCCGATGCCAGGGAAACGCCGAGAAGGGCGGTCTGCAGGCAAAGACCGTCCGCAAGCAGTAAAGCCGCCTGAATCCGCAAACACAGGTATCAAAGACTCGACAGTGCCAGACAATCGCGTCTGGATCCGCGTACACATACATAACCAGAATTTACGAGCCCTCGTGGACAGCGGAGCGACTTCATCGTTTTTGTCCGAATCGCTAGTTGCCCGGTTGTTGGAAAACAATACACAACGCGTCTTAAATAGAAAATCTAAAGTCCGCCTCGCAAATGGAGACGTTGTAGAATCGCCTGGCTCAGTTTTGTTACCGGTCCGCATGGGTAGCCGAACTACAGACGTAAATTTTATAATTATGCCGAAGAGCCCGTGCTCAGTCATCTTCGGAATTAATTTTCTCAAGGAAATTGGGGCTGTTCTCGATTTTTCCGAAAGGAAACTGTACTTTAAGGGAGACAATGCAGTCTTTGCCGCGAGCTGTGGGATCTCCGGAGTACAGGACCGCCACGAGACCGCCTTAAAAAAATTCCTTGATCAAGAATTAAGTAAATTTACTACCGTGCCTGGTCGGACGAATCTAATACGTCACACAATCCGTTTGCAACCGAATACCGCCCCAATAAAACAACGTTATTATCCGTGCAACCCGAAGAAGCAAGCACTAATCGACGCCGAAGTAGACAAGATGCTACAAGACGGTATAATAGAACCCAGTAACAGCCCGTGGAGCTCTCCAATCGTCGTGGTCACGAAAAAGAACGGTGGCGTTCGGTTTTGCGTCGATTTCCGAAAAATTAATTCTGTATCGATTAAAGATTCATATCCTTTGCCGTATATTTCAAATATTCTTGATAAACTCCGCGACAGTAAATATTTTTCGACGCTTGATCTTAAAAGTGGGTACTGGCAAGTGGAATTAGAAAAGGATAGCAGACCCGTGACAGCTTTTACAATTCCGGGAAAGGGCCTATTTCATTTTGTATCATTACCGTATGGATTGCATAGTGCGGGAGCAACGTTCCAACGCCTATTAGATTCGGTGATAGGTCCCGAAATGGCAGAGTACGCATTTGTATATTTGGACGATATCATTATTTTAGGCAAGACTTTTGAGGAGCATTTGAAAAATTTAAGTAATGTTTTCGCGCGTTTACGGGAAGCAGGCCTTCAACTACAACCAGACAAATGTACTTTTGCCAAACAAGACATAAAATATTTAGGTCATGTTGTAACACCGGACGGAATCCGTACAGACCCGGACAAGATCGCTGCTATATTAAATGTACCGCCGCCGCGAAACAAGAAAGAAATACGTGGTTTTCTGGGACAAACGTCATGGTACCGTCGGTTCGTACCGAATTTCGCACAACTTACCGTTCCGCTTATAAAATTAATTAAAAAAGATGTGCGCTGGGAATGGACGACGGAACAAGACGCCGCATTCGCCGCCGTAAAGAAAGCATTAACAGAGAGCCCAGTTCTCGCGTGTCCGGACTTCTCCAAACCATTCCAATTGCATACCGACGCCAGTGAGAAAGGTTTGGGAGTCGTTTTAATACAAATAATAGAGGGTGCCGAAAGAGTGATTGCCTATGCCAGTAGGACTTTAAGTAAGGCAGAATTAAATTATTCGACGACCCAGAAAGAAGCTCTTGCCGTCGTTTGGGGTATCAAAAAATTTAAGTACTATTTAGAATTTTACCAATTCACCGTTATTTCCGATCATCAATGTTTAAGATTCCTGAACGACTTGAAGAATCCGTCAGGACGACTCAGTCGATGGGCTGTTGATTTACAACAGTATGATTTTGTCATTCAATACCGTAAAGGAGCGATGAATAACTTAGCCGATTCTCTGTCCCGAGCACCGCTTCCTTTCAAACACGAAACCGATGAAGATACCTGTGCCTTGTTAGAAGAAACGTCTTGTTCTTGGTATAACAAGAAGGCTGCGGACGTTCAGTCAGATCCTGAAAAATTTCAAGAATACCGATTGGAGAATGGTAATTTGTACAGACACATACCTGATACACAACATACCGAGGGAGTGCGCGCATGGAAATTGTGTGTAGCTACGCCTGACAGAAACGACGTCCTGAAGGAAATCCATGACGCTCCTGAAGCTGGACATCTTGGGGTCGCCAAAAGTATAGCGAGAGCCGCTTCGTTATATTATTGGCCAGGGATGTTCAGAGATGTCCGCCGCTACGTCAATCGATGTCGATCCTGTAAACATTATAAATTTAATCAGGGAAAACCTCTAGGCCAGATGTTATTCTCACCCGTTGATTGTCCATGGGAACAAGTGAGTGTGGACCTCCTCGGACCTTTTCCGCGTTCCAAGAGAGGATATACTTCATTATTGGTAATACATGATCGATTCACGAAGTGGGTAGAGTGCCAGCCGCTACGCTCTGCCACATCACGAACCATCATCCAGGCACTGAAGGAAAAGGTAATCTATCGTTTTGGTTGTCCGAAGATCCTGTTGGCTGACAATGGTCCGCAATTTGCCAGTCACAGTTTCACCAGTTATTTTAATGGATTAGGTGTCAAGATAAGGTTTAATGCTCCGTATGCTCCGCAATCGAATCCTGTGGAAAGGACAAATAGGGTATTAGGACCTATGATTGCACAATACATCAATAAAGATCATAGAGAATGGGACCAATACCTACCTCAGTTCGTTTTCGCCATCAACACCGCTAAACATGAGTCTACAGGATTCACACCTGCCTTTCTTAACTTTGGTAGAGAACTCATGCCGCCGAGCTCTCTGCGGAGAACCGCTGATGGGCAATTAATGGATCCTGCTCGACCGAACACAGAAGAATTGGCTCAAGAACTGTCGAAATTGGACGACTTTTTCAAGATTGTCAGGATAAAGTTGGCTCAAGCGTTCCAGAGGCAAAGTAGGCCCTACAATCTGAGACATCGTCCTTACCGCCCTCAAATTGGACAATGGGTGTATCACCAGACCCATAATTTATCCGACGCCTCTAAGAAATTTACCGCTAAACTTGCTCCGAAATTTGAAGGTCCCTCTAAAGTTATCCAGATCCTGTCTCCGTCTATTCTTATGTTACAGGTACCAAACAGACGAAAACCCGTGAAAGTCCATGTGAAAGATGTAAAGATTCCGTCCGCAGACGAACTCCAAACCGATCTTCCACCTCCAAATCCGCTGGAAGAAGTGGGGGAAGGCCAGGAGGATATATAAATTCGTACGTACCATCCAGCATACACAGTCGACGCAATGGGCACTTCCAAGCAACCAGGCAAGATGACCGCTCCCCGTCCCTTGGTATCTCCGCCGCCATCCGCCATGGATGATCGATATCGAGCGTTGTGGGGTACACCGCCTGGGTTGAAGACGCCCGAACGACCAATAACGCCTCGCTATCTGGTGTCACCAGCGACCGTTGCCCTCATGGAGGAGAAATATCAGACATATTGTTGCAGGACACCTCCCAAGCCAGTAGTCTCCGTGCCGCCCTCCGATGAGACAACAGTCGATGTGGGACCCACGTTACACAGTCCCGACGCAGAAGCCTATCTGGGTTTCAGGCTTCTACAACTTTTCGGTGCTTCTCCAGTGCCCGACTTATTGTCACCGTTGCCAGCAACGCCTGAAGCGAAGAAAGCACCCTTTGTCAATGCCTCCCCTCCGACAATCTCAATTCCTTCGCCACCTCCCGCACATGGTACCTCAAATCTACCAGTTATTCCTTTTCTGCCTCATTTTTCCTTGGACATGCCGTTCCTTTGCTCAGACCCTCCGCCGCTGCCGACGATTCCGCCGCCGACCGTTAAACCTCGTCTGGCAAATCCTGGGGCCTGGGTGAGGAAGGAAGGTTCGCTGGGGAAAGGAGTCCGTAAGAGGCGACATGGGAACAAGCGAGTCCATGTGCGGGTCGACGGAGTGAGCGTCGTGATGACTCGCAGGGAAGCTGAGATCCACCACGCGAATCTGAAAAGACAGAACAAGCAGTGATAGTGCGTGCGTCATAGACATCGTGAGTGATGATAAACTGACGAGTTTTAGTTTTTTAATTTTAAGATGATAGACTTTCAAGAATTAATTGTTTAAATTTTAATTTTCCGTTTCTGTACTTTTGATATTTAGTTGTTAGGGTTCGTTGTTTACTTTTAAGGAGGGGGCTGTAACGAAGTTCCTCGTTAATTGCTCAAATTAACATTTTTAGTCCATTATTAATTTATTTAACAATATTAAATTAATAGAATGTAAGTTATTTTGCTCAAATATTGTATAAAATGTTTTGGACGGACCTGTATATGTATTCATGTGCAACGATCATTCAAGTTATTTGTTATTTTTCAATATAAGGATGTATACGTCATGCTCGTAGTCGCGCGCAAATTGTATATTTTAAAACGAGTTTTTCCTACAGAAATAGGGGGGTTTACGGATATATAAAGACACCACCAAGTGTGTCTCTTCCATTTTATTTTCCTATCCTTCTGCTGCCTTTACCTTTCTTTACTCAGCCTTGATGGCGTGGGAAAGATAGGTGTTTATCCTAGAAACGTATTACATTCAGGTCTCATGCGCCGTGGAGTAATCGTTTCAAAGTCCGCTAAAATCCGTCCGAAAGTGTTTGTTTCATTCAGACCAGGGGTCGTGAAGGAATAGACATTTTTACCGCTACTACCTATAATTCCCGTCCGAGTCAGACTATAAATGTCATGACTATGTATATATCTCTGTATTTAATATATGTATTTCATTTTCAGAAACGTTAGATTTCAAATTTTGTTTGTAACGCGCGTATAAATTCAATACATTGTCCGCGCTTTGTAGCATAAACAAAGATATAATAATAATTCTCCGAATAGACGCGCGAAAGTCCGCACCGATTGAAATTGTTCTCCGCGACGAAATATATATAAGGTTCTTCTGCGAGCAGGGTAACGTACAAAAACTTAGTTGTAATATAATTTAAGCAAACCTGATCATCCGTATTTTATTTCAAACACCATTTTATTTATGTTTTTCTTTAACGGAATATTCTGGGATTGTAATTGTTAATTCAGGGACTAGGAACGTACAAACGTTCTTGCTTGATTTTATACGCGACATATAGAGGTCGTTGACGCGTATTTAATTTGTATTCTATTTATGTACATAGATTTTGTAAATATATAATTAATATTAAGCCATAAAGTGTATCAATTGTGACCATAATTTAATTGCTGAATTGTTTATTCGTTTGATATGATTTTATAATGTGTTAACAGAAATAAAAGTTAATTATTATGTACTTTTCAAATGAATTTCTAACCGTGTGTTTTTTTTGCTTACCTTTACCGTTTGCTAGTGAGATAGAGAAAGTAGTATATTCAAGAGTAACGAATCATATTAAAACAATAAGAAGTACTCACGTTATTTTTCTCCGCTGAGTCAGCTGTGAGCAATAGGTCTTTTGTCCCAAGGCACCACTCTAAAACCACCATAACTTTGATTTATTTTAAACCGCCCGAACAAGTTGACATTAAGGTCAACGGCCGTACTTTTACCAGATCATAACATTGAAGCCTGAACATATAGGCAGCCAGGAGTGCGTATTTTTGGTGTCTGGACGACATTCAGAAGACCAATTCTGTAACCGGCGAGGTTGCCCTTGGTGTTATATAAGCAAATGGCACTGTGTATAATAAAAGTAAGCCAGCTAGGTTACAAATGCTTGACAGAAATTGCTCTTAAGCTTCTCCGTTAATACTACCTTCAAAGCAGGGCTATTATCCTGTAAATATCACAATATCAAAAGAATTGCCCGGGCATTGATTTTAATTACTGCCCTCCCATTGGCAGAGCATTTTTGTAGCTTAAAAATGATTAGTGCTTAACTCAATATTTAAATGTATTTATCACGGATAATATTTATTTCATTTTAAGGCAATTGCAACGATGGTTTGGCTAATACCCAGCAAACGACTTCTTTCATGGGTACTGACGTGTGGATTATCTGTTGTTGCCATAAGAATTCTTAACTGATGATCATCATTAACTATACAGACTGTCCCAGATAGTGTGCTCACCATTGGGATCTCGTGAACGGTAAGAGATAGAGAGTTGGTTAAATGAGACAAAATGTACGTGACACCTGGGTTTATTTTTTTAAGCAAAAAAACTTTTAAAAAAATGAACGATACGTGCGCTATAGGGGAAAAACTAAAAATCGGCAATTTTATTTTCGTCGTTTAACTTATTTCATGTAAAAGATACCGAAATACTATTTTGACATTATGAAGGTACTTTTTTACGCAGAATTCAAATTTGGTATTGCAACCTCTGAAGCTTTTATACGTTTCGAGATTTTTATACAAACTTTCTTATTTTAAATACAAATCGTAGGCGGCTTTGACTGTATCAAAAAGAGCATAATTTGCTGATTTCAATGATGTATAACACTTTGGGTTTATTTGTAGAAATAACAAAGTTATAATGATATTTGTGCAATTTTTGGTGTCCTTATGAATGCATAGGCTATACATCAGAGGCAGCATTGAATTATTAAGACAATAAGTAGTATCTGTCAAATTTATTTACAAGCAAGTTACGTATCGGTTTATTTTTGTGTTATTTAGTCTGCTATTTTGTTCGTTTATTTAAAAATCACCGCATTTGTTGTTTTGGTTCGTTTTATTACTTGTTTATTGTTGTTCACGTTATGGAGAAATTTAATAATGAAGAGAAATATGATATGCTTCAAAGTTACATATTGGCTCACAAAAATTCAAGGAATGCAGCTAATCATTATTTGGAGTTGTACCCAGATCGACGGCAACCACACGAAACTTTATTTCGAAGATTAGAAGTAAATCTAAAAACATACGGTGCCTTTAGTAAACCGAAAAGAAATAGAAAAAGATTAGATGAGGAAACCCAAGTTATTGTATTAAATCAGGTGCGTGAAAATCCAAAAGTTTCCACAAGAGAAATAGAAAACAACACCGGAATCCCTAGAACATCAGCCCATAGAATATTAAAAAAGCATCGATATCATCCTTACAAAGTCCACATTAGCCAAGGACTCCAACCAGGAGACGCAGAGAGGCGGACTCGTTTCTGTCATTGGTACATTAATCAGAATAACAACAATGTTACATTTCTGTTTAATGTGTTGTGGTCAGATGAATCTCGATTTACGAACAATGGGTTATTTAACAGAAATAATATTCACTATTGGGGGACAGAAAATCCCCGTGCTCTACATGAAGCTCGACATCAAGAACGTTTTGGGTTCAATGTGTGGTGCGGTATTATCGGCAGAAGAATAGTTGGACCTATTATCTTCAATAACAATTTAACGAGTGAACGCTATTTGAACTTACTTCAAGGTGAAATAGAAGATCTTCTAGACGATATTCCGCTTAATCTAACTGCGAATATGTATTTCCAACAGGATGGGGCACCAGCACATAATGCTCACATTATTACGAATTACCTAAATAATAGATTTGGTAATCGGTGGATTGGTAATCGAGGACCCATTTCATGGCCTGCACGTTCCCCAGACTTAACCGCAATGGATTTTTTCCTTTGGGGTTACATAAAAAATAAGGTGTATAAAACACAATTTAATAATGTGGAGGAACTGCAAGCTTGTGTTTTAAGAGAGTTTCATCGGATAAATGGACGTATTTTAGAAAAAGTGATTAATTCCACACTAAGAAGAGCTCAGTTATGTATCAATAACAATGGAGGACGTTTTGAGCATTTAATGTAATTTATCTATTTACTAGTAGTAAATAAATAGTTAGGTATGTGAAGTTAGTGTTTTATTTACTTTTCAGTCATTTTTGTATTTTGTTTCCAGGAATAGGTAAGTATAAAACAAAAAAATATGCTAATTATTCTTGTACCTTTGTTATTTCTACAAATAAACCCAAAGTGTTATACATCATTGAAATCAGCAAATTATGCTCTTTTTGATACAGTCAAAGCCGCCTACGATTTGTATTTAAAATAAGAAAGTTTGTATAAAAATCTCGAAACGTATAAAAGCTTCAGAGGCTGCAATACCAAATTTGAATTCTGCGTAAAAAAGTACCTTCATAATGTCAAAATAGTATTTCGGTATCTTTTACATGAAATAAGTTAAACGACGAAATTAAAATTGCCGATTTTTAGTTTCTCCCCTATAGCGCACGTATCGTTCATTTTTTTAAAAGTTTTTTTATTTAAAAAAGTAAACCCAAGTGTCACGTACATTTTGTCTCATTTAACCAACTCTCTATCTCTTACCGTTCACGAGATCCGAAAATGGTGAGCACACTATCTGGGACACCCTGTATATATACTTAGGTTTCTTTAGTTTTGAATTAGCAGTACTACCAGTAATAATGAAAGCATCCATTACTCTTCTAAAGGCATCTGTTTTGGGACTCCTTCTGTCAGAGTAACGCTGCTGGTGAACTTTTTGGGCTGATAAATAATTTTTTTGACATTCCTTCAGTACTAAAAGACTTTAAAATAAAAAAACATAAATTTGGCAAAATTATATAAAAAACGACAATAACTGGTCACTTTTAAAAAATAACATGTTTTTGATGCGAAATTTAGTGAGCAATTCAAAAATTAACCGATATACAGGCTGTTCCATTTGAAAAAATTCACTTTTAGACAAAAATATGTCATGTAACTTTAAACCAGTTTTCTGCAGATTCAATTAGTAATTGCAAAAAAAATATGTTTGTATTAGGCCCTTTTATTATAAACAACTCTACCTTAAATGTTAGGCCTATACTATCTTATAACCTTTTGACTAAAAAATATACGGGGAATACAAATATGTAATAATATATGGGATATTCCATTTAAAAAACTGTAACTATGGTCAGCCACCAAGTTATGGAGCATTGTGTATAATATAAAATAATTTTAAATCGTGCTCCTAATAAGTGGCTATCATTGGAAGAATACCGCTTCGAAATATATTTTCTCTAGTCACAATCTGCCTTCCCCGCGGAGATAACTCACCCCTGTATATTGAGATTATATACAAAAATTCATTGAAAAAAATTAATATACAAAAGAAATATATCTAACAAATAATCATATATAAATACAATCCTATTAATAGTGTAACCTATAAACCTGTGTGTTTGTTTTATTGTAGTTATCCATAATATATGCACGATATGAAATGTGCTCATATCTGTTAATTTACAATTTAATTGTATTATTTAATTTAATATTAAATATTTCTTACATACAACTATTTTGAAGTTTCCCTAAACGTATATTGAAACTATTTATTCAAATTGTAATGGTACTAATGGGAAAGTATTTAGCGTTCTCTAATTTATTTATCAGCTTGAGCAAAACGTATACCGATGCTGCTTGTTTCTAATAGAATAGAAAGTAAAAAGGTTGAAATGTATTTGATCTCACATATGATTTAATAATTATAACAAATTATAAATTCAGGATAGAAAAATATTAATTAGGTATATAGGACTTATCTCGTATTTTTGTCGACCGATAAGTTAGATAACTGTAGTATTCTTAGATGATTTGTGCTATGAGCTAACGGTAATAGAGTGCAATAGTTTAAATATTTCTGTAGGTTTCATATTGATATTTGAATTATTATCATAGTAATTCTTAAATATCATGTCAATATTTACGTTGAATATTTTTCCGGATGGCATTAAATAAATCTTAAAATTATTCCAGTTATTCTAGTTAATATATACGAGGTAGGCGCCATAAATTCTCGGCCTGGTATACAAGAAGAAATTTGGAACAATATAAGAATTTTTATTTTTCAATGTAATTTCCCCTAACTTCTATACATTTATTACAACGATTAATTAATAATTCGATACCCTTGTAAAAATAATCTGAAGCTTTTCCGTCAAAATGTTCTATAACAGCTGCTTGCAACTCATTGTCCTCCTTAAAACTACGTACCCTAAGGTCTTTTTTTAAATTAGAAAACAAAAAAAATCACTAGGAGCCATATCCTGACTATACGGTGGATGTTTCAATTCTTGAAAGTCGCATTTGCGGATGGCAGCTTGTAAAATGGCGGCAGTATGGACGGGAGCATTGTCGTGCAATAATCGCACATCTTTTGTCAATTTTCCACGACGTTTTGCACGAATACTGTCCCTTAGTCTATGCAATAAAGACGCATAATATATATGTATTGCGCTCTTTAAAGTCAATCAGCAAAATGCCCTCACAATCCCAGATTGTTTTGGCCATCACCTTTTTCATTGGTTGAACGACTTTCGCCTTTCTGGGACGAGGTTCATCAGATCGCCGTCATTCCATGGACTCCCTTTTCGATAGAGGATCGTAAAACAGAACCATCCCCTGGGACAATGGACTCCAAAATCGGTTTTGGGTCATCTCCACACGTATTTAAAAACCACTGCGCACATTCGACTCGACGTTCACGTTGGAGAGCAGAAAGAAGTCGCGGTATCCATCTAGCACTAATTTTATTCATACCCAAATAGTTATGGAGAATTCGGCGAATATTTGTTTCGGAAATGTTTGTTATCAATGCTAATTTCTTCACATTCAAACGGCGATCTTCTAGCACTAAATGTTCAATAATTGAAATTTGTTGAGGCGTTATCACTTCAATTGGTCGACCCGACCGATCAGCATCTTCCAGGGATTCATGTCTCAAACGGAAATATTTTGCCCACTTTTTTTTTTGTTTAATGTGATAAGGTGTATGCCCTTCTTTTGTTAAAAATTTGATGACCGCGCGGTACTCAATTTTCGTTATTTCAGACATTTTCGTGCGCTAGTCACGTTGGTTGGCTGGTTACTAAAAGCTACATCGTGACAGAGTTTGAACACGGTTGAACCTGTATAAGCCTGTCAGGCTGATAATTTAGGGCGCCTACCTCGTAGAAGCGGTCTTTAAAATTTGTATTCTTATAATTAAATCTTTAATTTCTTTATAAAATTCATATAGTATACAAGGGAATCTTAAACATATGAACATATAGTTGAATTCCATTTGATTGCGTATGTATATGCTGAACGATAAATTTACGTTTCATAATGTTACATTATTTAAATTCTTAATTTTCAAATATATCTTGTTATTCTTGTGGATCTGACTTGTGGTTTCACATCCTTGAAATTTCCTTACCTTCCTCTCATATGAGGGTACTACGGGGTAAGTGAGAAATATAGACCAATTTTCGATCGTCGTTCTAATAGACGTTTTCGAACCATCCTTTTGCCCCACAACGGGAATAGCGGCGCCGAGCTACCATGTATTTTAAATTGACAAGAGCGTTTCGAGCAGGGTGAAATTTGGGCAGTATACACACAGGTAAAAGGTACATAGAAAGCACAAAAATGTCAATAATACAAAACGCTTTTTCTGCACAGCGCCATACTTACCTTGCTTACGACGAGGGGTGTAGCATCCTCTTGATATTCTAACCATTCTAACAACTAGAGCTGGCGCCTCCACCATTTGTCACTGCATTACCTATGCTTTAAATATTAAATTTTATTTACTTTTAGTATAGCTTAAATCTTCCACTATATTAAAACTTGCTAAGTAGTAGTTTATAAACAATTAACGCATACTTCGATAGTCTGTCATCCAACACATCAATATTTTTCGTAAGACCCGAATATTCAGACACTCAAATACGCATCAAGAGTACTTAATTATTCTGAAAGATCTACTATAATTATTAGTTTCTCTTTAGTGGAATCTT
Organism: Amphimallon solstitiale; assembly: GCA_963170755.1. NCBI lineage: Eukaryota > Metazoa > Arthropoda > Insecta > Coleoptera > Scarabaeidae > Amphimallon > Amphimallon solstitiale. The sequence continues at coordinate 99,459,604 of OY720676.1, read as the reverse complement.
CACCGACAATATATATTATCAACATGAGTACGGAAAATTATAAGTTAAATATTCATTTAAAATCATACAATTAAATATGAGCGCTAATAATTTAATTTTTAGAAAACTGAATAAAACTTTGTCAATGGTTTAACCAATAGTTAAATTACACTAATATTTTTGACCTGACATTCCCCAATAACGACGTAAAAGAATCATTATAATTATTAAATTAATGATGAAAATATTCATTAATTAATAACTCCAAATTGCATTTGCTGTCTGTCAACTTTAATACAATTCACATTTTATAAGTAATGATGGTTATTCGACTACATCGGTATTGCTTGGTATCGTAGATGTGTAAAATATAATAATAACGCATTACAAATTGATTCAATTGTAGATCTTACCTAGCTTTGATTCATTATGTAATAGCTAGTACTAAACACAGCAGGTAATGTTATTTTGTAGTTTAGCAAAGTTGCTTTTTTTAAGTCTCTTTGGAAGCCTTCTTTGGAGTTTAGTGTTTAGTTCAAGTCTTCGTGTCTTTATTAAGTTGTTCTACAGATAAAGGTAATATAGAACATTTTCTCTGTTTACTTATTTCATAGTCTGGATGGAATTTAACTTTGAATATACTCATGTTTTATTTCCATCGCTTCTCTTCGTTCTGGTTTCCATTTAGCCATATCACGTCAGTTAATTATAACATTTTCTTTCAGTTATCCATAGAGTCTCTTTCTTGAAGTGCGACTTTAATGCTTGCATGCATTGTATATGCCTTTAGTCGGTTGTATTGACATATTTTCCGCTGTGGCTAAAAAGTCTGCTAATTAATGTTCTGCTATCTGTTATTTGTTAAGATTTTACAAAATAGATACAGCTCTGGTTTATATTACTGAACAAATTTAAATCTTACCTAGCTTTACGATAATGCATGCATAATTTTTTTACTTAAAATAAAAATTTGTAGTAATGTGATTACATATTTGACTTCGAAATCAATATAGTGGTGTATGGATATAAGAAATTAAAGATATGAAATACTTGACAAGCATATCAAAATATGCTTGTCAAGTGGGACCCTAAATATTAGTAACAATGAAATATACGTACCTTGTTAATTACTTTCTCTTATTGCAAATAAAACTAACACATTCAAATTATTTTATTATGCTTAGTTAAGATTTTTTAATGAACTATTTAATAAATAATTTATATATAAATACATATTTTACAATATAACATTTTATAAACAATATGTTTATAGAAAATTTCAACAGTAAATATCTCTATTAGGAGTTCATCACACATCACAAATAATAAATGTAGCAAACACTTTTGTCAATGTATACCAGTAATACCTTCTATCCATGGTTTGTAGAAAGCAGTCCTCATATATACACCTGGCAGGTAAGGAGCTGCACATTTAATGCCGTGTGAAACAGTTCCAGCTAGTTGATATCTACCATCAGGTCGTTGTAAAACTAATGGACCTCCTGAATCACCCTGAAATATTATTAAAGATATTATAAATATACAAAAATTTGAAAAGAAACATCTGAGGTGGTATGGGCACTTAGTGTGAATGACCAGGGACGGACCAGTCAAGAGAGTATTGGAATCAGGGACAATAGAGGAAATATCGCGGAGGATCTTCTGACATTGTAATTTGTATAGTAATTGTAAAAAATTAATTACCATTTATGTAGACAGATCAGAAGATCCCGAATTATCGTAGACTGCATATAATCTCACCACACAAATAATACTGTCAAACATATTAATGCAGTCTTGTGTAAATCAAACATGAAAGTGTAAAGTAAAATGTGAAGCCATAGACATACACGTTTTTTTTTGGTTTCCCATATTTTCTAACGTTTTTGTTTTCCTTAATTTTCTACAATTACTCTTTGAAGTACACAATTATTTGTATAGTAATTGTAAAAAATTAATTACCATTTATGTAGATAGATCAGAAGGTCCCGAATTATCATAGACTGCATATAATCTCACCACACAAATAATACTGTCAAACATATTAATGCAGTCTCGTGTAAATCAAACATGAAAATGTAAACTAAAATGTGAAGCCATAGACATATATGTTTTTTTTTTGGTTTCCTATGTTTTCTAACTTCTTTGTTTTCCTTAATTTTCTACAATTACTCTTTGAAGTACACAATTCGAGTCGATATTATTTGTGTAGTAGAATTAAATGCTCTCTAAGATAAAACTAGAACTTTTGATGAAACTACATAAATAAGAGCGCTTGTTGTATGCTTAAATGTTTTTCCTTTTGATTATACGGTTCCCGTTTGTATCTTTGTATGTGTGTCATTAAAAACAAAGGCACTGTTACTTTGTAAAGTTGTTGGATGTCGTTCACGAAAAATCAAAGGTTTTCCAATAATTCTACTTAATTGACCCACTTTTTCAATCGTTATTTTTGTTTTTAATTGCTATTTTAATCAATATAGCCACTCTGTCATGATGACAGATTAATTTAACTACTTTATATATATATGTACTAGCTGACCCAGCAAACGTTGTTTTGCCATATAAATTATTTCTAATGAATATTTTGGCAGTCTAATAAAAAATAAGTAACTTATTGTAAGTGTGTGTGGGGATGTGGTATATGACTGAAAGAGGAATGGAGCGCTGTGAACGATGACGGCCTATAAAAATAACAAAACACCAAACATTCATTTTTTGAATTCATTGTACTTTTAATATCTTAACTAATAAATTTCTAATTACATCTCTATCACAAATAATGACAATTAAAAAAAATATATATCAGTCTCTTAGTGCAATGAAGTATAAAACACGGTGTGCCCAAATCTAAGCCACAAAGAGACATCGTTTGGCCTTGATGAGAATATACTTAATATGAGAGTTGCACTGAGAAAGTAAAATGATAAGTATAAGCGTCACTGCTACGATCGACGCACAATCAATAATAATGGCCGAAAACGGCTTAGGCCCTAAACTTTAGTGAGTGAGAGAAAGCTTATTGTGTGAGAAAGATAGGAGACCGGCTTCGTGCTCATCCTTAATCTGTGCTGTTTACGGGGTGAGAAGTGACACCGGTAGACGCCTGGCGGGAATAACTCATCGAGTGGTAACTGATCAATTATCGACCGCCGAGAGTAGAAAATTATTAAAGTACTATCGCTATTAAAAAATTGGGGTTGGTGGTAGAAGGGTGAAAATTTAGGGTTTTGTATGGATTTTTTAATGCCGAATCATAAAAAAAAATAAAATACAAAATTTTGTTCAAAAAACAAACAAAAATTTGTTTGGGTGGACCACCCTTATCACTTAGGGGTATGAAAAATAGTTTACGTCCTATTCTCAGACCTGCTGAATATACACACAAAATTTCATAAGAATCGGTCTAGCCGTTTCGGAGGAGTTTCGGGACAAACACTGTGACACGAGAATTTTATATATTAGATATGTTGCATGAGCAGACCCGACCACGCGTTTGGAAACACCAATGTTGAATATTACTGCTGTATCCTGTAGTTGGGCATGGCCGGATAAAATACAGTCCGGTCACCCAAAACTGTATTCACAGCAAAACTCGCGAATTAAAAATATATATACAAAAACACCCTAATTACAACAAGCGACACTATAGAAATCTGTCATTCCTCTCTGCTCCAACTATACTACTCACGATTAATTGAACACACACAAAATCTATGCCAGTATAAATCAGCCCCCTGTCAATAATTACCAATCTGTTTAAAGTAACAATGAAATATTTACAGTAGAAGATGGAATGGTAACTCGGTTTCATCGCATAAGTCGAGAAGTGAGGCATAACTACAGCGGAAACCTTCAAATTAGATTAGATAAAATTGTACAAATTATCCTGTTTGACAATACCTAACCTTGAATCCATTCATCACAAAAAGAACCCATTACTTCAGGGGTTTAGTTTGTATGTTTATTCCAGTAAACATACAAGCTAAACCGCTGTAGTAATGGGTCCTTCTTGTCATACAATATCCATCTATAATGTCCTTCATCCCAAAACTTCAATTTCAGTTTCTCTACAAAGAACAATCTTTGCGCGATGCATTTATTACAATTAATGTCCGTGAAGTCCTTTCACGGAATAAATAACCTTCATTGAATTTTCACAGTTTTTATAATTCATTTTCGCAATTAATAAATGTTCTTCCAAATTGCAACGTATGTACCTACCGTTTTTGTAAATGACAATGCTTCCCTAGGAAAACTACCAACTATTCATGACAAAAAGAACTGACTACAAATTTAACAAATGGAAAAGGTGCTCGATTCATATGTCATATTTTTATTGAGAGAGGCTTATTATTGGTTTTCGCTTTTATTTTTGTTTGATAAAGACTATTATTCATTTCAAAATTTATATATAGAGCCCTATAGATCTTGAAAATTTAAAGTTGATTAATTCCCTGATTATTTTTTTTTTGTGAGTACGTTAAATATTACGTATATGAAATAATTAAGAAACAACATAAATTACACCTAATGAATTGAGACAATTGATAAGGTTATAAATTGGACTACTAGACAGTGGGTGGTATGAATAAAACGGAGTACTTGCTAATACTACTAGTAATTTCTTCAATGCTGAGGTAAATACTGCAAGAATTAAGTAAGTGCTTCGACTGTGAAGCAGTTACTCTATAAACAAGCCTCGCTACAGGGTAATACTACAAATCAGTAGCATTTGCTTTATATATAGGAGTAATTACTATGGTATATATAGCAAATGCTACAAGTCACAGCAAATGCTTCATTTTTACCGAAGCCAGCGTCAGTGTAGCTTCGCGGTTGCTTTCTTTAAGCTATTTGCAAAATATGGCAGAGTTATTATTAGTTCAGGACAGATTACCGAAGTATTATAAAGAGAGAAGAATATTTCGTTCACGGGAATACAGAAAATTATTTCGGTAAGAAATATTACAAGATTATATTGGATGTTGTCACTAATTTATTTTTGGCCTTCTATTAAGTTTTGAAAAGGAAAATGTAGAATGGATTGCTAACCACTTCTTGGGTACATCAGTAGAAACTCGTGGCGGAGCACTATTAACAGTTCAACAAATGGAAATATTTCTTAGAAGTCTTGGAGACCCTGGTTTTCAGATAGGAGTTGCTAGTGATATAGGTGTGCATCAATCAACGGTGTCGAAACGTATTAATTATGTTATTGATAAAATTTTGGACAAGGCACATATATGGATTCGGTTCCCACAAACTGCAGATGAAATTGAACGAGCACAGGAAGGTTGGCAGATACCAAATACACTCAGTGCTATAGATTGTTTGCACATTCGAATTATAAAGCCTACAGTTCAAGGAGAGGAATATTTTAATAGAAAAGGTTTCTGTTCAATAAACGTACAAGCTACCTGTTCTCGTACAGAACGATTTACAAGTGTGGATGCTTCGTGGCCAGGTTCAGTCCACGATAGTAGAATTTGGAAAAATTCCGACGTTTTTAACATTATGGCCGACAACATCTATAATGTTTCTTTACTGGGAGATGAAGGTTATTGCTTGGCACCGTGGCTTTTAACGCCGTACAGGAGGGCTCTTGCCGTCGCAGAAAGGAATTACAATAGATGGCAAACAAACAATCGTTGTGTTATTGAACGTTGTTTTGGTCAGCTGAAACGGCGTTTTCCCATAATGCATTACATTGTTCGCCTCAAAACGAATAGAGTTTGTCGGTACATAGTTTGTGCTTTTGTATTACACAATATTGCAAAACATCTAAATGATCCAGACGATGATTTTGATGAACTTCCGATTGAACAAGATTTTGTGTATATTCAGAACGAGGAGGACCACAACGTAATACGCCGTAGAGGTGTGCATCGTAGAAATGCGATAGCCATGGAACTTTTATGGTTGCGTGAACATAGATAAAAACATAAATAAATTATTATAAAGTTCATTTGTAATAGTACACATTTAATTAATATACTACTCTAAATTTCCATTAAGGAAGACGTCCTGAGATTGATTTGTCATTGCTGTAAAATATTTTTCCTGCGCGATGGCAGCTTTTTCTTGGGCAATGGCTGCTTGTTCTTGTACTTTGGCCGTTTTCATCTGTTGCACAAAAACAAGCCTTTGCAAAGTAGGTACATTTAAATTTTTGAAGTCGTCGTCCACATTTTCAGGCGAAACTACTTTTCGCTTTGGAGTAACTTGTTCGAGCAAATGGTCATCAGTTTGGGGTTTAACTCCTGCTCCTGTTCCAGCACTTTCAGCCCCTATTGATTTATCCATTAGTACCAACTAGTTTACTTACAAACTTTTTATTATTACCTGGAACTTGATGGAGAACAGGATTTTCCCCGCGATTGTTCCATAACTCGCAAAATTTGCTTTGCCATTCATTAAGAATAATTCTTTTATTTCCAGTCTTCTTTAGGTCCGTCCTCTCCTTTACGTCGTCGTCCACATTTTCAGGCGAAACTACTTTTCGCTTTGGAGTGACTTGTTCGAGCAAATGGTCATCAGTTTGGGGTTTAACTCCTGCTCCTGTTCCAGCACTTTCAGCCCCTATTGATTTATCCATTAGTACCAACTAGTTTACTTACAAACTTTTTATTATTACCTGGAACTTGATGGAGAACAGGATTTTCCCCGCGATTGTTCCATAACTCGCAAAATTTGCTTTGCCATTCATTAAGAATAATTCTTTTATTTCCAGTCTTCTTTAGGTCCGTCCTCTCCTTTACTTTGCTTTTCATATTGTTAAACTTTTTAATGATCTATAAATATCTTCTATGTTGAAAGCAAAAAAAAGTAGACACGTTTGGGTGCAAAACGGGTCACGGTACAATGTAAAAGGAATGTCTCGTCACCCGTTTTACATCCAAACGTGTCTACTTTTTTTTTGCTTTCAACTGTACGTGAAAACATTATTTAAATTTACAATACAAATGTAAATATACTTGCCTGTTTAACAATTGCGTTTTTGTTGTAGTTGGTGTTAAACGTCTTCGCCAAGTCTTCCCAACACTTTTCTTTTTGTTTCATTATGTTCGGGGTTTTTCTTTTATCAAACAGTTGAGGATAATCCGATAGCATCACTGTAAACCCCATTTGTTCGTCAGTTTGCTCTGCCGTACCTTCATCCCTATCACTTTCGCTGTCACTCATTTTTGATCCAAATTTACCGCTGTCGTTCGACGATGGTTTGACGTAACATAAATCCTAACCTCAAACTGACCAAATACTACCTCTTCGAAGTAAATACTTTGATTGATTGATTGATTGATTTTATTCATTCAAATTACATATATTGTACAAAATACATTGAACACGTCAAGTACATCGAAAACATATACACACACAATGTGCTACAACATAACAACAGTTTAAAAGTTTCGATTGTGTAGTAAATGCTTTATGTTTGTAGCAAGTGCCTCGTTATTGTAGTATTTACTTTATGTACCAATGCAGCAGTTACTTCTAGTAGTAGTATTAGCAAATACTCCGTTTTATTCATACCACCCAGTATATCTTATGCAAACAAACAGAATTTGCACATAACAGCAAGTTCACCTTGTTAAAATATTATTTTAAAGTAAGTAAAGTATACTTCTAAATAACAACCACCGACCTATTGATGAGAATGTACATGGTTGGCTCGTTCTGTGTGCGTACATAATAATAATAATTCATGCCTTAACGTACCCTAACAGCTTTGCGCTAATTACAAAAGGGTTGGGCAACTATGATACAAGATTACGCCTGCAACATATCTATAGTTAACAAAATAATTAAATGGTGTTAATGGCTGACAGTTTCTGATTTGCATACATATATATATATGATAGAACTTTAAACCCCACCTACTCTATAATTTTAATTTAAAATTATATGCTCTCAAATTACATAAACGCAGCATTACTCGCAGTTACCAAAAAGATAAATCAAAATGCATGAATGTACAAATACGTTGTGATGTAAATTCATCGTTATAGTACTCGTAAATGTATAATGTGTTAATTAAATTGCTTCAATTAGTGCAAATCGTTGAAACATGAAATTATAATATTAAAGTAGAATAGTCAAACAATTATGTGAATTAAATGGTATAATGAAATGCATTAAACTGTGCTTTAACATGTTATTAGCTTATTGACTATAATTGGGAATGTTTTATTTAGTAATAGCATCATAAAATTCTTTATACTTATTAAATAAAAAAAATGCTACGAGTCTGTTTCTTAGACAAGAAGTTGTATTCTATACCAATGGACTAAAGTACTGCATCACCATACACTTAATAATATTTATTATTATTATTATTATTATGGCACTACACCTATTAGGAGTTTAACCACTTTAAGTTTCTCTAGAGATTTACGTGATGCGGTGCCTTTTATTTATATCACTTCTTGTATTTCACTTCTTTGCTTCTACTTTCCAGTTTTTGATACCGGTCATACTTAAATCTTACTCCATTTCCTGTATCCATGCATTTTTGGCTGTCTTCTTCCACCCAGATACCAGTCGAGTTATATATTCTCAATATGTAACGTAGGCATTTGGCTGCTGCTGCTTAATCTTTCTAATCTAAATCGCCCACCATTTTCTTGTAAAACTACATGTTTTTTTCTTGTACATTCATTAGTATTTAGTTTTTGTTGCCTCTTGTATTTTTCTCGTTATTCTATTTTCTGTTATTTCCAGATCTTATATCTGCTTCTGCATCAGGCTCATTGTTTCTGTCGCATACATCAATGATGGTTGGGTCATTGTTCTTTCTATTAGTCTTCATTTTGTAGTTTCTGCTTTGTAATTTACTCTTTAGCATTTTTTATTTGCATAGAAGGCCTTGCTCGCGTTATTATCCTTTCTTTGATCTCTGTATCTCGTTTCTCATTGTTTGCTAACATCACTTCTAAATATTTGAATGTATGTTCCTCTTCCAAAATATTTTCTGAAATCTGATATTCCTTCTTTCTATAAATTCCTTATCAAATACCATCATTTTGGTTTCATTTTCGTTTATTTGCAGTCCAGTTTTTCTCCCTTCTGTACTTAGTTCTTCAAGCATTTCCTTCATTATTGTTATGCTTTTTGCGGCAAATAAAATACCATCTTCCGCTTTTTGTTTCTAGAGTTCCTTTCTTTATTTTCTTAAAATATAGGGCAATGCCAGGTTTAACACTTTTCCTAATAACGTTGCTTTTTATCAAATACACACTCTTTAATTTCCAATTCCCAAGTTTTAACAGATGCAGTTGTAGTTTTTTTGAAGCTCTCCTTAGTTTATTTATTTTGATGCTGCCGAAATCGTATTGGAAATCTGTAGAGAAAATACTATTCCAGTGTGCTTTCTTTAAATTAACGTGGCCATTTAACAGGACAGTTTCTCTACAACAATTACTATTTTCTGGTTTCCTTTTTATGTTTTGTAATTATTTGTCCGTGGTTCATCCCCATTCTGTGAAATTGTTGCTACTTTCCATATTTTTTAAAATTAATTGCTATAAAATCTCCCTTAATATCCCCCCTCTCTTTAAGCAGATACATATTTATCCAGGCCCTCAGGTACCAGGGATTTTTCATTTCTATTTTTGTTTGTTATTTCACCTACTTTCTCTTGTGAATCTTAAGTCTGATGGCCTTTTCAGGGGATTTTTTTATTACTCTATCCAAACTGCCTTGCATTGTTTCGCGTCTTCCGTTATTCATTCCCTTTATCTTTCCTTGTAACGTTATAAAAATCATAGGAATCATCTTTTAAAATATTTTAATAGTATTTGTGTATTTAAAGTATAAGTAGCGCCATCTGCCTTGAGTCATGTAACTTAAGTATGTTGGTTTTAAGTCAGTAACATGTTGTACTGATTTCTGTTGTAGTTATCTGTCAATTTATTGATTGTTTTTAAATCCAAATGTCCGAAGATTATTTGAAGTCTCTTGTGTTTTCACCCACCTTAATGATTTAGTAGCAAATTTAAATGTGGGTTAAAATTAGTTATTTCAGCTTGATTAACATTTTATTTGGCTTGATTTCTTCATTTTTCGTCCCCCTTATATCAGCGGCGTTTGTCGATTGTTTGTCGGCGTGCGCACGGTCATTCATTTGTGGCCCTTCGCTTGGATAGCAAGCTTGGTGGCGTTTGTTGGTTAACTGTGTATTTTTACATTCATTATTTTTGGTTGGAAATGGTTAATCCATTATCATCGTCTGTTATGACGGATTATTAAGTAATGTAATGTAGTTCTGAAGATTTTGTACTTATTTTGAAATATTTTTGAAGTATAATTTTCTGATATCGGTGACCGGATATTTTTGGTTATCTACACGTGAAATTGTTTGAGCCTTGATATTGTTATGGCACACGTTGATGAATAAGAGAACAGTCAATTAACTCAGGTACCTATTTAATTATCTTTCAATTAATTTCGGAACTGTTAATGATTCATTTTCTTAACATTATTGTTTGATTTTCTTTTTAATATTCTTTCGTTAGAGCTAAATTATTATTTCTATTTAGGGAAATTCCATAGACGCTTATCTTGGAATTGTTTTGGCGTTTGATTTTGGAGTCTATAAGACAGTAGACGTTAATGTTGATGACCTTTAGAGACGTAGATTTTTAATGATGTTGGAGGATTGCTGATGTGTATATGGTTTAACCCTTCCTTTTTACTGGAAATAGCTACTCCCCCCCCCCCCGGGCAAAGGGTGGAGTTTGCTCTTTTAATTGCGGTTCCAGCTAACGAGGACTGTGTTTCCCGCCAGGTTCTTATTTATTTATTTTACTCTAATAAACAATAAGTTTGTTGTATCGCTAGTTAATAATATACAGTGTGACCAGTGAAGTCCGCATCATTTGGGATTTTTTTTTATTAATAGATTTATTCTAAATTTGAGTTTGGCATCAATTTCTGCTTCGATCAAGATGAAAATTAACCAAAAAAATAATAGTCACGTGATTCGCATTATCTGTCAAATTTAATTTTTTTTCCAAAAAAAATTCAAAATTGGGGTTATTTCTCAAAATATCGAAAAAAGGTATTAGAAAAAGATTTTCTAAAAACAATTTTTAGCCCATATGCAAAATTTCAGCTGCATAAAATAATTTAGATTTTTAGCCAATTTTTTGTAAATTGCACCACTGTTGCGAAATAAGACAACCTAACCTACACAAAACTTCTTAGTTTTAACAATGCTTTATTCCAGACACATTTTCTTTAAGGCAGCGCCATATTCAATGTGTGTTTTTCTACAAAATCCAAATAGGGCTATTAAAATTTGGTCACATGTGATGCAAAGTTTATTTGTTTTTGACCCTGTATAAGGTAACTTCATAAAATAACTATTTTTGAAAATGTAGTTTGTGTCTAAAAGTAATACACATTAATATTAATACAGACAAGTACACAGCGTCATAAGTAAAGTTTGCATTAAGTGGAAAATAAATTTTCGTTTAACTTTACGTAAGTTTAACTAGTTTCAATGATTTAATTTAAAACCCCTTTATTAAAATTTGTTATGGAGCTATGTTATAAAAAGTAAAAATAGTCTTTTATTATTTAAGTTCAGTTTCCAAAAAATTAACTAGTTTTGTACCTTACGATGATGCACCAAACAAAAGTTGGCCGCAAAACAAATGATAAAAAAGATCAACAAGCCCTTGCTTTATTAATGACAGTCAAATCGCTTTCTGTTTGTCATAGTGGCTTTTAATTAATATTGCGTATTAAATAAGAAAAATGTTAACTGTACAGGAAAGAATTGAAATTGTATTAATATGTGGTGAAAACACAAGTCATCGTGTAGCGGCCAACATTTTTAATGAAAGGCATCCAGGTAAAAATGTGCAACAATCTACTGTGAGTAGGATTATGGTGAAATTTAAATCAACTGGATCGGTGGAAAGTTCATTTAAAAAACCTCACAATCCTATAAAACCTAGTGAAGAAGTCCAATCAAATGTTTGCCTAGATATTGTGGAACATGGTCAAACTAGTATTAGACATGTTTCTCGCAGAACTGACGTTCAAAGAGAGAGTGTAAGGAATATTTTGCACAAAAATAAATTTAAGCCGTATAAACCTAAATTTATAAATACTCTTAAGGAACAAGATTTTGACATACCTTTGGGATTCTCTTTTTGGTACCAGGGGGAAAAAGAAGAAAATGTGTCCTTTCCGTTTCACGTTTTATGGACCGACGAGGCCACTTTCACTTCAAACGGCGTTGTTAGCTCTCAAAATTGTAGATGGTGGGCTCAAGAAAATCCAAATTTTATAATAGAATGCAAGGACCAGTATTCCTTTAAAACGAATGTGTGGTGCGGTATTTTAAACGATCAAGTTGTTGGGCCTTATTTTTTTAGAGGCAATTTAAATTCTGAAGAATACCTACGCTTCCCTAACACCGACGTCATTGAAGTTTTGGACAATATGCCTAATAATAAGGCATAATTTGTGGTACCAGTGTGACGGTGCTCCCATCCATACTACATGAAGGGTTCAAGAACGCCTCTTGGAAATATTTAGGGGCAAAGTAATTGAGCATAATATGGAGCCGGCTAGGTCTCCGGATTTAACCCCACTTGATTTTTTCTTGTGGGGTTACCTAAAACAAAAAGTTTACAAAGAAAAACCTTTCCGTAATGTTGATCATTTGGAAACGGTGATTCGAAACTGTATTTTAGAAATAAGGCCCCTTAGTATCAGAAACTCCATTAAAGATGTATCAAGAAGAACAATTGTTTGTATTGAACGCAATGGGAGGCACACAGAAATGTAATTTTAATTTTTAGGTTTTTCAAATTATGTTTAATTTAATATTCAAATACCAAAAATACATATTGTTATTAATTGAAAAGGTGGAATTTTAAATGCGTTTCATTTTTATAATGTATTATGATTATTTTATTAGAAAATTTGACTTTTCAATTAAACTATTTTCTTAATATTAATGTGTATTACTTTTAGACACAAACTACATTTTCAAAAATAGTTATTTTATGAAGTTACCTAATACAGGGTCAAAAACAAATAAACTTTGCATCACATGTGACCAAATTTTAATAGCCCTATTTGGATTTTGTAGAAAAACACACATTGAATATGGCGCTGCCTTAAAGAAAATGTGTCTGGAATAAATCATTGTTAAAACTAAGAAGTTTTATGTAGGTTGGGTTGTCTTACTTCGCAACAGTGGTGCAATTTACAAAAAAAGTTGGCAAAAAATCTAAATTATCTTATGCAGCTGAAATTTTGCATGTGGGCTAAAAATTGTTTTTAGAAAAACTTTTTCTAATAACTTTTTTCGATATTTTGAGAAATAATTTTAAATTTAATTTTTTTTGGAAAAAAAATTAAATTTAACAGATAATGGGAATCACGTGACTATTATTTTTTTGGTTAATTTTCATCTTGATCGAAGCAGAAATTGATGCCAAACTCAAATTTAGAATAAATCTATTAATAAAAAAAATCCCATATGATGCGGACTTCACTGGTCACACTGTATATATTGTGAATAAGCCTACCCCTTTCGGGTGCTTTTAAATTAACTTTGGTAATTTTGACTTCCATTCTGAAATATATTTAATTTTCTTTTGATAGTATACAGAGTGAATTTGGATCTTGACTTTAATTTATTGTAATTAATTGATTAATATTGTTAGTAGTTTAAGTGGTCGTTTGACCTACGCCGTAAGCGAACAAATTTGCAAATATTTCGTACCATCTGTTTGTAAAATTTTAAATTTTAGGCGTGCCCTGATTTTTGTATTTGTTAACTTAATTAATTACTGCTTTTCACTTGACATTATATTCTTGTTTTTTTTTAACTTTTGTAGTTCAAAATTTAGTAATTTAATACTTTGTTTTGTGTTCATAATTTCAATTTCTTTTCTTTTATTTTAAATTCATTCTATTAAACTCCGTTAATTCACTAATTGATTTTTTTTAAATTTTATTTTATATATTTACTGGTGGTAATTAAATTTAGATCATGTGTTTTGAATTTGGGTTGTTTTGTTATTGAGTTACTATACCTATTCCCACCTGATTTCATTAACATCTACGATTCGCGTTCGTTTAACTCAGATAGGCTATAAAAAAACGCGGTGGCGCCCTGGTAGTTTTAGCTTCACAACGTTTTGAACCGCCCCATCTTCGCTGAGTAGCGGCAGGCTAAATGACGAGGATAACGGGTAGGTGGATATCGAGGTTGTAACTCATGTGGTGTCATTATTTGTATCTATTTTGCCTTTGCGTATAATTTACCCAGCGCCATATTATAGTTATTGTTGCCACAGGCCTCTTAACGTTTCGTACGTGGCATCCTTTAAACCTTAATCTTCTCCCCTATTTTATTGTATAAAAATTTTGAGTTTCATTTTTATCCTCCAGTTCAATTTTTCCGCAACCACTTCACTTCGGTTTTACTTATTATTTGTTATTAATAATAATATTAATACCTTGACTTTTTATTAGTGCTTACCTAATCGTATTGAAAAAAAGACTTACATGTATTGAGCTATATTAATAAAAGCAATATTATTACTATAGTTAAATTCTTGAGATTGGTGTGTGAGGGGATCGACGTGGGGGACGAATGCCTGGTTGTGTTTCTAGATCTCATAAAGGCAGTCCATAATGTTGATCATGACATCTTGCTTGGTAAGTTGTTTACATGCAGTATTAGAGGCGACGTTTTGGAGGTGTTTGGTATGTTAAGATAGATATATTTTGCTCAGGCCAGTTGCTTGTGAGTGAAAGTGTTCCACATGTCAATGTCCTGGGGCATCTACTGTAAATAATTTATGTGAATGATTTGGCTGTGTGAATGATGTCATGTGTGCCGATGATAGATCGTTTGTGGTGAATTCAAATAATACAATGAATGTGTAGAATAAAACAAACAGTAAATAAATAAATAGATATAGATATTTTGAACATGCATTGTTTTTCTAATTTTCACTCTGTATTGGCATGCGGTATATTGGCGTGGGGTGTTTCGTCTGAATCATAAAATCCAAAAGAAAGGTGTGTGATAAATCGTTTGAATGTTACTCTGCAAGTTGTAAGCCATGTTTCTTGCCTTGTGTATATATTTCATTTGTTGTTTTATGCTAAAAGCAATATTCATAGATTGAATACTTTAAGTAAATACCATAAATATACATGAGTCATTGTTGGAAGTATCAAAGCACAATTTTGCTTTCTTTGAAAAAATCCACACTATCAGGCTATCGTGACATACAATCACCTATCGGAAAGTTTTAGAATGTGTGTATTATTATTATTAGAGCAACCTTATATATAAACTTTTGCCGTAAAGTAAAGAATAAAGTAAGAAATAAATTGATTAGGTATTAATTATAAATATTTTGGGAAAACCTCTCACACACACCGATTTTTGTTTTTAATGGGCAATTTTATTCTGAATTATATCAATTATGAGGCCACTGCGGTTTTGGCTATGATGTTATTGGTAAAGATTGTAAATGGAATAGACAAATATCTGAGTATTAAAAGTCACAAGTTGGAAGATGTAAAATTATTTTTCGATTGAGCTATTTATTATTGATATTCTTTACTCACCTCGCATGAATCCTTTTGTCCGTTCGCATAACCGGCACAGACAAATGATTCTAAGATGATTTTTGTATGTCCAGCATATTTGAACATTTCTTGGCACACGTGATTTTCCATTATTGGCACTTGTACTTCTTGTAAGGTAGAAGGAACCGGACCACCATATCTCAGTCGTCCCCAACCTGTCACTGTTGCTATTCTTCCTGTGAAATCTTCTCCTTCCCGTGGAAGACATATTGGTACTACAACATACATACTTGGATCACTATTTAAAATTTCAAAGTTGGAGGGCTTATATAAAAGAATTTGTTATCCTATTTAAAATTTCTTTATTTTAATTTAATATCAACTTTGACATATTCAATCAAATATACTTATTTTCATACTGAAATAATAAATAAATTTTTAGGATATGAAGTTTTACATATCTATAATTATTTCTAATATATTTACGTCATTGACTTTTCAAGTTATCTTTATCTAGGCATTATTTGTCGGTACTGTACAGAGATAAGATTATATTAATGCTAAATATTAGTTCAGTACATTCAATAAATATTAATATGTACTCATATACAGTTCGTGTCTAAAGTATCCCTCCTACCTGTTATCTTTTAAGCGCAGTGGAATAAAACGTTGAAACCAAAATAAAACGAGACCACTATAAAAATACTAACTTTGTGGCAATGTCTCATTTTAACATTTTGACAAATGGTCCACTCAACACCTTTCACCATTTACAATTTTTAAGTTGATATAGCCTTCAGCGCCATCTGTTAAAAATTTTAAAATGCAAAATTAGTAGTTTTAATTGGTTTTGTTTTATTTTTGTTTCAACGTTTTATTCCACTTCGTTTAAAAGGTAACCGTCGTTATATTTTAAACGAAGAGGATGAGGGGGGGGGGACTTTAGACACGCACTGTATAACCAGAATTAATTATTTACAAATGTAGGTAATTGTTTCTTCACCTGTTGATATATCTCTACAATTTCGAAACTATATCAAGCTCACACCTGGAAAAGGTGGGTAAGCGCTGCCATACGACACACATAGGTTGAGGGTTGGCAAAAACTCGATTTTCACGAAAACTGGATCTCATATTATATATTTGGTTATTCCTTTTGTTAATGCGATGCGAAAATAATGAATTAAGTTTTTAGGTGTACATTGCCTTACGCCAACTAATAATTTCATAGCAATTGAAAAATGTTAAAACTGCTAGAGATAAACATAAAACGTAGGTAACGAAATGGCCACAAGGGAGATTTAAGTTCGGAAATAAATCATTCATTTTGAAGTGAAGTGGATCTGTATGTATTAAAAGAACAATCAGTCTATAGGTAATTCAGACACGTTGAAGATGACATATTTTGCATATTTTAATAGATATTCACGCCCTTGCTTATGGAAGAAAACCAATTCGCAATTATTTGTACATTAAGGGACATGGATTAATATAGAGATTACTGGGTGTCGCAACAGTCTACGGCATGCATATATTAGTAACAGCATTGTCCTGGTAAATATCAATCAACTTTTATCAAGCTTAAGTTGCACATTCATGGAAAGTGTAAGATGTAACTTTTCAAAATCAAATAAATTTTAAAATTCATGGTAAGTTTAAAATAATTAGTTTTTCTGTTTCCTACTTGCGAGATTCGAACTCACGTCTACAGGATCACTAGTCAGTTGCCCTTATACATCCGAGCCGTTGAGAGTGATGAGTGATAAGAGTTTAAATCTTTTAAATCGTGTTGAATCACATTAAGTAAAACATATTAAGAAGCCCGCAGTTAGTTTCGCTCATTGTTTGAAAATTCTAATTATAATAATTAATAATTTTAGAATACGAATGTTTTTCGCTAATTAAAAGTACTATGAAAGAATTAATATGCATGCGTGGCTTTACTAACCTATACCCTGTCTCAGAATAAGAAGGAGTGATTCAAATATCCCGCCAAAACATGGAACACATAGCTTAAAATTTAGTAGACAATTTGATGTGACATCATGACAATTGAGGTTAGAAGAACTGTATTAATTCTAAGTAAGGATTTAGCGGTTTTGTGTTTCATTTACTACTTTCGTTAAAATAGATGGATGTGCCGCTTTTCATACTACCAGTCGAAGCAGCAATATGAGTGCACGGCAATTGGAAACAGGAGAGTAAATTTATAAACACAAGTAGGTGCATACATCTATAATTTGATGAATACAAATCTCTTAACATTCAAATCTGTTCATTCTAGTTTTACAAAAAAAATTAGAAGAATCTATGGATAAAGATATAGGCCCAATTTACAAATGAAAGCATAGACTTTGTTCTGAGCGTTTTGAGAAGGATTGCCGTTATAAATATATAATTACTGCACATTTTAGTGAATGTGCTATATCAACATGAAAATTGTTAATCAAGTCTATTTATTATTAAATTTGTATCAGAGAGCAAGAATGAATCAAATCTTTTATCAAAATGTCCTTAAGAACTTGAAGAAAAGGTTTTGCTTATTAGCTTCTATTTTAAATATCAATAAAGAACTTATACAGATAAATCATTCGTATTACTGCTACAAACTTTGACGAGGTAAATTCAAGCAACTAGTCTTGAAAATGTGAATCTTACATACAATAGTAATAAATAGAAAAAAATACATCGGCTGAAGTTGTTTACATGAACTGCAAATTATATAATTACATATACCTACACATTACTAATTATTATTCCCTATTAAAATTTATTTATTATCAAAATATATAAAGTATAACAAATATTTATTTCTACTATATATTGGAAATTAACAATAATTTAGTGTTCACATCATATTAAAAAGATTAAAAATTTACATTGTCGGAACAATTTTTCCAAATATGTAACATTTGTAATTGCTTCTGTCAAAAGTTCTCATATAAGTGATATTCTGAAAGGGGATTTTTTTGAAGTAACTTCATCTTATGTATCAATTCAGATCCTATATGATGTATTCTTAATTGCCTATCTTTATCGGTATGGCTATTTAATCCTACAGGTTTTCAACAAAGCTTGTCGTGCACTCATTATACTTGTGGCAATCCAAACTTTTTCCCATATTCTCCACCAGATATTTTCACCTTTTTCTATTAGTACAGGTTTCTTTACGTTTGACATATCTGAAATATAACATTTATATGAACATGTATTTAATTAACCCTTACTTGAAATTAATGAGTCAATTCTAGAATATGTGTGAGTTGTCCAGTTCATTTATGGTATGAACTCATCTATAGTTATTTTTGCAATGATATTAATTGTTGAATGTTTGATTTTTGCACTGACGTACAGTATTTTTGACAGATTCATCAAATTCAAGGTTTCAAATGGATGATCACTTGTTCCTTAGGTCTTAAGCCGTCTGATGAACATAAAAGTACGGATTTTATTTAATAACACAATAAAGTATAATAAACCAAAGTAAAAATGTAAGAGACTAGGTTATGGTTTGGCTATAAACATAAAATGACGTTTTGTCAAACTTATTTTCCCATGTTAAACTTGCCTACGCATGAACCAATGAAATACTTCAAAAATATACACCATTTTGGCGCGATATTTGAATCACTCCTTCTTATTCTGAGACAAGGTATAGAGGCTATAAACTAAACTTAGTATCATTAGCAAAAAGTGTACATATACTGTTCCTTATTAACGAACTGCTACTAATTTGTATGATTAAGAGGACGTGAACATCAAATGGTTGTACCACATTTCCGAATTAATGCCTTTGAATATCTCAAATAATTGTGGAAAACATGTTACATGTAGGGTGCGTGACTTTAAAAAAATCGTAAATATTACGGGTGTTCCAGGATGTTCTAAATTGTTCCAAGGTATTTAAGAAAAAATGAAAATCAGTCGCGAAAATGAAGAAAGACAAAAGCCGAAAGTACAATATCTGCCGGCCCCTTTTCCATAAAAATTTAAATTTTGACGGTTGTCTCGGATTGTTATAGGCTTGTTTTATTATTGCTCTGAAATATGAAAACCTTATCTCTTATATATTAAAAGATACTGGATAAAAACGAAATCCAATGTGTGAAGTTTCCCCCTTTTTCGAAAATTTAAATTCTAACTGCAGTTCCAAGTTGTTCTAGGTTTTTTCTAAATTGTTGTGTCAAAGAGAAAGTCATAAAATGGGCGAGACAATAGGAAAACAAAATTTTAGCCCATTCCCCTTTTTGCAAAAATTAAAATTCTGATGCTTGTTTAAAGTTGCTCTAGATTTCTTCTAATCATTGTTTTGGCACAGCCCCTTCTAGATCAAAAGATATTGCAAAAAAAACGAAATTTGAGAGTATAAAGTGTGTAAAGTTACCCCCACTTTTACGAAAACCTTTGTTCAGAATTGTTTCAAAGAAAAAATCGCAATCGCCCTGGAAAGTGGCAAAAAATAATTTTACAATCCGTAGAATGACTTGCACTTTCTTATAGTGTAGTAGAACGCACTCGCGCGTCTGATGCAGCTTTATAATCAGACGCAGAAAATAAATTTAATACTTGCCTTTTATGATTTAAAATAAACTATAATATTTTTTTATTTCAAAACGATATTCTTACCAAATGCTGATGAAGTATTTCAAAGAAAAAATTTTCCCAGTCCCCATTGTTTAAAAATTCTGCCGGTTCCAAAGTATTTCAAGGAAAAAGTTATAATTGGTCGAGATAATTTAAAACAAACAATAACCGAAAGTCTGATTTCAATTCCCCTTAATTATTTTATTTTACCTACATATCCATAATCTAAATTGTAGCTTAATTCGGGAATTTTCGCTGTTGCATCAAGGATCACCATGCAAATTGTATTTCTATAAAAAGTACAAATAAAAGGAAATAGATACATATATTGCCTCTGGAGATATTGTGCCATGATTAATGTTTGTTTTATGTAGAAAGTTTTCTCATAACAACATACATTCATGTATGTATGTAGACATATATACATCTTTGGATTTTCATATATTTTCTAGATATTTATTATGTTAAAACTGCTATCCAAATATTTCTCTTTTCAAATTTCTGTTGTATGAAATCAATAAATAACGATTAATA
This sequence comes from Amphimallon solstitiale, assembly GCA_963170755.1. Taxonomy (NCBI): domain Eukaryota; kingdom Metazoa; phylum Arthropoda; class Insecta; order Coleoptera; family Scarabaeidae; genus Amphimallon; species Amphimallon solstitiale. The sequence goes on along the minus strand of OY720676.1, from coordinate 99,438,931 downwards.
ATTAAAAATATATAATTAATTATGTAATTATTGTCTTTATATCATCGAAATAACTGAAGCCTTGATTGCAAGGACTGAATGTGCAAACTTTGTACTTAAACACAAATTGCCTTTGGTGCGTACTATGTCACTAAACCGAAACAGTTCCGGGAGAGCGTCTCGAAAATTTTAATTCTTCGGGAATGTTGACTACAGGAAGCTCGAACAGACATAATCAGAGAATTTGTTACGTTAATTTTGAACAGATCTGTATATTCCTGAATCTTGTTTCTTTTATTTATTTTCGTTGGATTATTGTTGTTTTATTCATCACGTTATCATATTTAGTAGTAATGCATTTCAGTATTTTTAATTTAAACAAAATTAATTTGAATTCTAAGTTATTGGGTTGTTCCGCCATCTGTTGGCAGAACGGTCTTTAAAGTTTAATAGACGTCTACTTTCGCGTCTACTCAGAATTAATTTCAGTTAGGTACTTTTACTTCTTGTTTTGTCTTAGAGAATTTTCTTTTAATTTTTCCTTTCTTCCCTAGTAATTAGTAGGCTTCTTGTTTACAAATACCGACAGTATCATTTTTAAATGTTTCATTAGTTTGCCGATTGTCCGTTCGGCGCTGTTGATTCTTATTGGACGTTCGTGTGATCGGCTTCTCCGATTCACTTGTTCTTGATCGATTGTTTGAATAAGAAGCAGATTGATTGTTACAATCGCTATTTATTCACTGTTTTCTTCCTTTGGTGAAGTAATTCTGATATCGTCTCGTAAAATTAGCGTTTGTTAAACGGATTATTATCGCAGTGATTTAAAAGTATGGATGATTCTACCCCCCCCCCCCCGATGTTCCGTCAGATAAAATATCTATATCTGGTGAGTATTGTCTTTTAGTTTTCCGTTGTGTAGTATTGTTTTTAATGTATGTCGTTTCCCTTGTAATTTAGCTTCTTATTTTGTGCGGATTTTCTCGCATATATCGTCATAGGTGACTGAAATTTAACACGCCACGTGGGACTGCCATCTAAGATTTCTCATGATGCCCTTGTGGATTTTAATGTTATTTTTGGTAGATAATATTGGCTACCGATTCAGTAGAGCTACGAATCTTTAAATCTTCTACACGAAGTGACTGGAATTCCGAATAGAAGAGTTATTTCCAGTTTCCTTTCGTATGTGTCCGGCTACGCCTACTTATAAAATAAGATAAGTCTTTCACGTCTTCTCTTAATTAATTGTGTGTTAATCCGTAAGTTACCGTTAGTCTAATTTGTTCTTTAATTTTAAAAATCAATTTCGTTATATTAAAGGTTTTCTCACTCTTAGATTTAATATTTCTTCTGTGCAATTTTGTGCTCGGAAGTCAGGGGTGTGTTTTAATTTATTGTAAGTTTTGGCGTTGGATTAGAGCTAGAGAATATTAGTTAAATTTTCATTTAAGTTTTTATTTGAGCATTTTAAATCTATTGCCAGATCTTAACTGGTGTGGCATAGAATAATTTCAATTTACGAGAGTTGTCACGAAATTGTTACTTAAAATTTAAGTTTGGAGGCCTTAAGCCGAATTTTCATTATACTGTATATACAACCACTTGCCATAGTTCTATTTAATTTTTAAGTACATTTATATTTTATACCGTGTGTCCACGTATTGACACATTTGTAAAATTCTTTGTAAAGCTGAGATCTCGTGCTAAATATCAAACTTGAAACAAATATTGATAATATATGTACGATATATAGGCTGTCCAGAAGTAAGGGACCTCTGTCACTTTAATTTTACATTGTCACATGTTTTTATTTTTGAGTAGAACGAGTAATTTCTCTCGTAACCTTTAATTTTTTTGTTTATTTAATTTTCTAAATTTTAATTTTATAATTAAATTATTATAACTTAAACAACTATAATATATATTAAATTGCTTGTTGTTGGAAATCTGTGGTTTTGTCTTATCATTTTGCTACCTCGCATATTTACACTGATTTTTCTCTTGGATCAAAGATCATTTTGGAGTAGGGAATATTACACATAGGGAGATGGCGTCCGTAAATTCATCCATCTGAGATTTTGTGTAAATCCACGACCCACAAAGGATTGAGTTAGAGGCAGTTCCCTTCACCATATTTATCATCTGTACGCAAGGGTAGTGACAGGTAAGGCATTCCTGAAGGTGTAAGCATAAACTTTCCGAAACGTTGGTGCTTTAATAAGCGGCGATACAATTTTTTAGCTTGGCCATTACTTTGCTATTAGTATCGAAGAATGAATAATTTTCAGTTTCACGTCGAGGCCATTTTTCTGCGCCTTTGTTGATTTTCACAATTAATTATAATTTTAACTTTTGAAAGGGCGCAACAAATTTTTAACCAGTTTTTTAGGTAACTAATAAACAGTTAAACAGTGATTAAGATATTTCATACACACATGTTGCCAAACAATACCAAGATTCGTTATCATAATCAATCCTGATAACATATTACATCCTATAAAATTTGAATTTTTGCTATTATTGACAGCGATTGCGTTTTTATATGCATTTTTTCTTGTTGTATGAAGTTTTTTTTAAGTTAAAAATTAATTATCTTCATTAGTGATTTAGTGATTATATTGCTTCTTTTATAAATAAAAAAAGAATACAATTAAAAGTATAAAGAAAGTAATATATCTGCTATCAAAGACAGCGTGTAATTATTAGGTTAGCATAGAAATATAAATAATTGATGTCTACGAAGACAATATATTTTCTAATGAGGCTAGGCTTTGCATGTTTTTTAAGTTCATTTCAGTTCTGTGAAATTGTCTGAATTTGTGAAAATGTAATTGCATTTAATGGCGTTTTGTTAAATATCATTTTTCTCCAACGTATTTTGGACTTACGTCTTCAGCTATGTCTTCAATGTATTAAAAGTATTTACTTTATAAATCTCTTCAAGTATATATAAGTTTCGAACGTGAGAAAGAATTGTCATGAAAATATTAAAAATTTGATTAATCGAATATGACAACCGGATATTATAAAATTCAACACTACAAAGAAGTCTAAACCAAAGAGAAATCCAAGATCACCAGAGTATTTTCGAAGAAACCCTTAATTGAACGAAGTTCCAGCTTTACACAATAAATCTTTACTGTTACACTGTTTAGATAACGGATATATTTCTTTGCACAAACAAGACGCCAGTTAGATATAATCAATGATTAGTTAACGGAGTATTTTAATTGGAGCTGGAAAAATATGCCCTTATTTTGAATAAAGATTATATATAGAAGTCCTCATAAATTTACGAATTGGATTTAAAAATAGTTTAAACCAGAAAGAAGTATAAAGCAAATAAATATTTTCAAAAGTTTGTAACATTTATGAGTGAGAAATTTGACATACAAAACTATCTATATTATATTACTATAAGTAACAGTAAATATAGTCTAAAAAGGTAAATTCAACAAACTTTCAAATTTGAAATAGGTTGATATAACATAAAATTGAAAATAAATTATATAAAATTCAAATATGAAAATATATTTTTGTTATTTTAGATTTAACAGAAAATAAGGAAACCGCCTTTGATACAAACCAATATGTAGAAGTTTACATCAGCGTTGAAAGATTAAAAAGTGAAAAATAATAAACTGGTGTCTAATAGGCTTCTTTTCTACAAACAAATATTAAATTAAATCTGTAATCGTTATTTATTAGTTTTATATTACAGATATTTCAAAAGGAAGTATTTAGACATATGTTTTAACATAATAGATACCCAGTAAATATATGAGAATCCGCGCACACGACCTTATATATCTCCTCAAAATATATTGAAATTTAATTCCGATAGTGTATATTTGTTATATAGATTGATGAGTGACTTTACATAAACAAGAAAAGATGCATTCTATAAATCTTGAATTATACCATCACTCCACAAGTGGAAATTGTAAAGATATTGAATTTTATGTTTTTACTAATTTAAAGTCAATCCTTAAATGGCTTTCGGAGAATGTTCACCGACAGAAAAAAGCTTATCAAAATAGGCACACAGTGCTAAATAGAATGATTTTCTTTTAGGACAAATTGCAAAAATAATTAGTGTTTAGTGTGCTTTTATTAATTCTTGTAGCCTCACGTCATATTAATACTATAGTCGTTGACACACCATTGTGCGTATTTTGTACAATTAAGTAGGTATAATAGTTAAACATATAGAATTTCAAACATAGAAACGTCCATTTCCGCTTCATATTATATTCTATTTAAAGGGACGAGACACTTACTAATGTGCTGGTCGAAATGTATCGGATGTTCCAGTTCTAATAGCGCTAAATCGTTGGCGAATGTAGCCGGATCATAGTTCCGGTGTACGATAACTCGTTTTATGTTTCTAGTCAACGATCGTCTACTTTCAATGTCCCCAGAGATATCGTTTTCGCCGAATACGGCCACTAGTGATGCGAGGAATCCGGGTTGACAGTGAGCAGCCGTCATAACATAACGATTACTTATCAGCACGCCGCCACATTTATTTTTGGTGAAGAGACCCAACCACGTTGACTCACGTACAAGTACCTGCCAGGGAAATTCACCGAATGTCGCACCTTTTCCGCCCACTATTCTAGCAGTTTTTGCTAAAGGTCGCCTACCACACACTGAAAAGGAAAGTTCTATATTAGTAATTACGAATGTAAATATGCAGGTAGTATCGTATGTAATGTCCTTCCATAGATGAAGTTGTGTTGTATTAAAAAGGGAATAATAAATCACCATTATTGTGAATACGTGTATATTACGTGTACTACGTATGTATGTACCTATCTACCATATAATAATTTGCAAACAAATTACTTGAGTTTTTTGCTGACTTTATTACATAAATTTGAAGTAATTAATTGTAGAAGGAGATACATGTTGAAACTTCAACGGCAAACTGCCATAAAATAAAGAATTATAGCATTTATCACTTGACATCCGACACACCAGCGGCTGTATATGAAACGATCCCTATATAAAATGCGGGAGAATGAGATGATCGTGTGCCAGAAGTTGCTGTTCAATGTATGTGGTAGTAGTAATATCCAGTAAAGCCTCAAAGTGCCGTCCTCATTAGCAGCCAAGTGATACACGGTCGCTTATGCGTCCCCTTTAATGACATAATACGGAGCAGACACGGTCTACAATATCCTGGGTGACATTTCTAATAAATTTAATTACTCTTTGAGGAATCAAGCCACTTTGCTTGTGATTTATCGAGTTATGATTTATGGACCGAGGAATTCCATGCAGATTATTTTTGAAACTCCCAGCACACTACGATGTAGCTTTATTTATCCAACTTTAAATCGAAAATTGGAACCGCAGTAATTGAATTAAGACTAAGCATTCTTTATTAGAAATAATTAATATGATTGAAACTCTATCGCCGGTAATGATTAATACTTATCAGCGGATATCCCACTAAGTACTAACAACGAAAGTAGGAAAAGTATTCATCAAAAAGATATAACTTTAACATAATAAATTTCCTCATTTCCGAACTTAAATAACATCTTTACTTTTGCCAACGTGGTATCTGTACCTACTTTTGAGGTTATTGTTTATCACCACCTCAGTCAGAGTATTTGCTAATTTCATTAGTTCACATTGTGTAAAATTAACGTCATGCATTTTTCTAAAGTTTAGCAATTATATGTATGTAAAAACTAACTAATGTTTTTCTTGATTTAACAACAAGGTTATAAAGCATAACAAAATAATTGTTAGTATTCGTATGTATTTTTGTTAAAATATATTCTTGTTATAATATGACAATTATTTAGTATATTTAAATAATTTTATAATAACGCTGGATCAGACTTTTTTCATTACGAGCGAGAAACGGCGTTACTTTAACTACTTATTATTGCTAATTGAAGTAATAAATGTTGTATCTAACAATATATTATTCGTAAGGTATGAATTGGTAAAATATGAACGAAAATGGTGCTTCTTTAACTAATTATTAGTAGGGAGCGGAATCGAGCGAACTAAACTACCACGGAGCCACAACCGTGAAAAGAAATAATGTAAACAACTGCGTGTTGTTTACATTATATCTGAATACCACTAATTCATAGGGCGAACTGTAACATCTGTTTACTCCAGAGAATCAGAGAAAAAACTGCCATAAAATAAGGAATTTTATGAATAAAATCCTTTCTTCATCGGCGTAGGTACAAGGGTGACGAGTTTTTAAAATTTATTATATTTACCTTATATTTCGCAATATAATATGTATGTTTCAATAACATACGCGTACATTTTTAGTTATAATTTATTTAGATCTAGAACGTTGTTTATGTTACTTTTTCTGAGATAAAAATTAATTGTTAGTGATTCCGAAATTTATTGCAAAGTCTGAAAAATATCGTCACTTAACTTTGCTAAAACATACACAGAAATAGTTTTCATGCAGACAATTTCGATAGTTTACAAAATTTCGTTACATCTTTAAATGACGATGCTCGAAGTATTTCTGAGTGCATGGAACTAACACAAATCCCAAATTTAAAAAATCAGTTGTTATTCCTTCAGGAACACTTTGGAAATTTGCCTAAGCTAATGACATATATTGAAAATCGAATCTCAAATTAAAAAATGAGGTGTGGCCACCACACGACTTTCTTATACGTATGAGCGTTTCAAACTATACTATATTTTTTTTACACAAAAATTATTCAAAATCCTATTCTAAGTACTTCTGTTCTCTTAATAAATCGCTATAGAATGCATACTTAGCAAGATATTCGAAAAAAGGACTACTCCCTAAGAATAAAAGTGTTACTTCCGGTCCGAATTTTGAAATTTCATATATTCAAAAAATATTGCAAATCTAGCACTAAATACTTTTGTATTCTTGATAAATACATATAGAATGCATAATTTACGACATATTTGCAAAAAATCGCTATTCGATAAGAGTAAAAGTGGTAATTCCGGTCTGAATTTTGAAATTGTTTTTATGCAAAAGATATTGAAAATTACTGATTTTCGATAGGAGTAAAAGGCCTACTTCCGGTAGCAGCTTCGAAAAACTTTTTAAATAAAATTGTTCTCAATTTTAATTTCAAGTACATATGAATTCTTTATAAATTTGTTTAAATTTAGTAGTTGACGAAATATTGGCAAAATTTAATTTTTTCACTGAAGTAAACTGCTACTTCCGGTCTACCGATTTTACTGAAAAACTACTCAGATCTCAAGAGGGAGATTAGACACGTAAATACAAAATTTGGAATTGATATCTACAGCGGTTATCGTGGTCACATAGAGGCACACAGAAATTTTTTGAAATCATCTTTTTCGGTATCAGGGGACTTCAAAACGTGGACATCTGCAAAAATCTCGAAGTCGAAAATTTCACATTACTTCCTTATACTACGTATAAGAAAGTAAAAATGGATTAACCACATTAGATGTGGCTATTAATAATTCCAAGTGACTTAGACGCAGTAGATAGAAATCCAGATTTAATAACATTGCGGCAATTGTGTATGCTAAATACGCTGAAATAAAAGAATACTTCCATTACGTAAATATAACCAGTTGCGATGTAGAAAAGACGTTTTCTATCTACAAGGATGTACTTAATTTAAAGAGAACAAGTCTTACAGAAGAGAAAATGGACAAATAGTAGGGTATTTTGTATTTTATAATCACCAGCCACTTGTTATTCAATTATATAAATAAAATTAAAACCTCTTTAAAAATACAACATTTCAATAGCGCGCCCATGGGCGATGAGTCATGACTCGCTCGATTCCGCTCCCTAGTCATTAGCGTAATGTACAGCTACGACTTTTTTATATACAAATTTGCATTGGTGACAAATGATATAAAAAATTCAACTTAAGTTATACTTAAAATTACAAACTTACATTACCTCTATAAAATTACTAAAACAAGAAATTAGCACAAGGTAATTCGAGGATAGTTGCACCACGCTGAGAGATGGTCCAGTTCGAAAATCCGAATTCTTTCTTGTCAGATGACACTATGCTACTATAAGCGAATTGCATATTCTCAATCGACTTGTGTGTGGAAGAGAGCATTGAGATATACCGTGCCTCCAAATACTTTCCACGTCCTGCATTAAAAAAATGCATGTCCGTCTCTACCATGTTTTTTTTAATGGTTGGTGACAGTGCACGTAATCAGACACAAACGCATAATTTTGATAGTTTGGTTATGTCATGTAAATAATAATAAGCATCTATAATTTGAACTTAAATATGACAACTGTCAGAATTTGAAGTTTTGACGTTTAGCATGTGCACTAATATTGATTACTTAATTATTTAAAAAACAGCATACTTTAATGAGGTAAGATTTTCAAGGCACGGCATTAAGAATTAGCTGTGTTATTACTGATTTTATTATTATTTGACTACTGTTGAAAAATTTTAGCACTCCAGCGTTTTCATCAACTGCATTACAAATAGTAAGTTTCTAGAACTTTGCTGGATTTACCTAATTTAGTATAGACTTCGTAGACGTACAGTTCTGTGCAATAAACTGGGGTACATTTAATATACGATTATGTAAATATGACTTTTATTTTCAATTTTTCATATAGCGTCAATTCAATTTGTCATACTTAACTGACAGATAGAGATATTCAATATGGCCCGCATGTTTAAATTTGATAATTAAGTCTCGTATTATAGCGAAAATTGACAATAACAGGTCAATTAGAGTAGTATCACAGCAATTTTGCATAAATAAATCTACTATGCTAAAAATTAAGAAACGTTGGGAGAAGAAAAGAACATTATATAGAAGAGGTAGTTCTGCTCGTACCCGAATATCCACGCACGAAGAAGACTTTTACAATATTTATATAATATTTTGATACCGTTAGAAATGCTAAAATTGCAGTAAATTTTCCTGGCTCACTATCCATAGCTTGTCGAAGAATCCATGAAACGGACTTGAAAAGTTCTATGCCAATTAGGAAATTACAATTAACAGTGGAACACAAACAATGTCGATTACTATTCATGGATAAAAGAGAGGGAATAGATGGCTTCGTCTCTCACTAAAAAGTGAACCAAACATCAACACCATCTGTAATTCCCTTCCGGGTACTTTTGGTAGAATTCATCGAATGAATTTGTAGAGAATGATAACTCTTTAATGAGCGGGAACTTTGAAATTTCTTGATTGCAAATTATTAAAGTATGAAATTCATGTGAAAATTTGCACAATATTTTTTGGCGTTATATTTGCTGAAATTTTTCAAAATTTGGTCAGGAAGTAACACTTTTATCGCATAGCGATTTTTTGCAAATGTCGTAAATTTTGCATTCTATATATATTTATCAAGAGTATAAAAGTATTTAGAGCTGGATTTGGAATATCTTTAGTATAACAAAATTAGCGTGACTAGCTCACTGGGACTGTTGTGTGGTCACATATTGAAAAAAGGATAGAAGAGGAGTAAAATGAGATTGAAGAACAAAGTGGATTCAGGGCAGGCAGATCATGCACGGACAACACATTCACTCTTCAACAAATAATCGAAAAACGAGCAGCTCGGAACCTCGCTGCTCATCTAATATTCATAGATCTGGAGAAGGCCTACCATACAGTCCCCTTGAAACTGTTGTTCAATGTTCTGACGAAGACAACATTAGCAAAACATATATAAGAGCACTGCTTAATATCTATAAAAGGCCTCAAAGCACGGTTAAAATATGTAATACTCTTTCGGAGACATTCACAGTAACGAAGGGTCTGAAACAAGGATGTTATCTTTCTCCTACCTTGTTCAAAATATATATCCAAGAAGCACTATACAAATGGAGACAGAAGTGCACAGGAATGGGACTAAAGATTAACGACCATGATTTGACAACGCTGTTCTTCGCGGATGATCAGGTGATAACTGCAAGCTGTGAAGAAGATGCAGATTATATGCTCAGGAAACTCAGAGATGAGTACGAAAAATGAGGAATGAGCATGAACATTGCAAAAACGGAATATATGCATATAGATAACGAAGACGAAGACCCGGGTTTGGAATTACGACAAATGAAAAGATGCTACGAATACAAATATTTGGAAAGTATCATCTCTAGTAAAGGAACAACAGAACGCGATATCGAATGTAGAGTCCAACAAGATCGGAAGAGTGTACATATACTGAACGCAATACTGTGGTCGAGAAGAACAGCACTGAAAACCAAAATGACAATCTACAAAGTAATTGTAGAACCTATCCTTACATACGGAACCGAATGCTGGCAAATGACTGAGAAAGGAAAGAAAAAAGTGGACACTGTTGAGATGGACTACCTGAGAAGAGCCTATCGCATATCAAGAACTGAACATATACCTAATACGAAATCAGACAAAGAACCAACAGAATATATAGAACGTCAGAAAGAATAGAAACGAGGAAACTGATATGGTACGGACATGTAAAGCGGATGGAGGAAAACAGATGGCCAAGAAGAGCTCTAGAATACAACCCAACGAATAAAAGGAAACGAGGAAGACCGGCAAAGTCATGGATAAGTGGGGTTATGGAAACAATGAAAGACAGAGCAATAGATGAAGACATCTGGAGAAGACATCAGAGGAAGAGATGGAGATCGGAATGCGGGAAACGACTGAGGCTGTAGGACTCCCGCTTAAAAAAAAAAAAAAATTTCAAAATTCGGACCGAAACTAATACCTTTACTCTTAGCGAGTGGCATTTTCTTGGAAATATCTCGCAAAGTATGCATTCTGTGAGATTAAGAGACTAGAAGTACTTAGAATAGGATTTTAAATAATTTTTGTATAAAAGAATTTTCAAAATTCGGACATATTTACTCACAGGCGTATTTTTTTAAAAGGATAAATGTATTTAAAGCTTAATTTAGAACTTAGCATAATTTGAAATTCATATATGTATAAGAAAGTCGTGTGGTGCCCACACCTCATTTTTTCTTAATAATAAATGTATACCACAAACTGCTTCGAGTTTTATTTTTGAATAACCAAAAGTAAATGGAATTGACTGGACTTTATAAAAATTTATAGTTATTTGAGGTAAGTACGATTGGGTACAATAAACGAAATTTCTGGGTTATATATTCAGATTTTGTTTTACAAATATTCTTAAAATATGAAGATTATAATGTTTTTAAATAAATATTCTTCAAATAAGAAGATTGGGGTTTTTAATAAATTAAAATGAAGGAGTTTCTTTACTTTTGTAGTACAAAGTCTAGGTATGTAGTTGCATCTATTCATGGGCGAGTTAGGGAAATACGGTTCAGTTTCACTCAGACTAGACCGACTCGTGTCTTGTCGGCTCTCGGGGGAAACCGGTAGGTAATACGGTGCCCGAGAGCCGACAAAACACGAGTCGGTCTAGTCTGAGTGAAACTGTACCGTATTCCCCTATCTTGCCCATGTATAGTTGCATCGTACCCACCGGTGACGTCACCCGCGTAGAATTATGTTTGCTTCACTACTTGATAGTTAAGGCGTGTTTATATGTTTAAATGGTCTAAGTTATTTACATGACATACCCAAACTATCAAAATTATGCACTGTCACCAACCATTAAAAAAACATGGCCTACTCTATTGAGAAAAGTACGGTATTTTGTTGACGCAATAAGCTATTTCTATTTCTGTTTCTACTTCTAAATTATGTACAAATGTTATTTCTAATGGTAATGAATTAAATTAATTTTTCAGCTAAAAGTTCTATTTTTATACATTTTATTGATAATAGTAAGATGCAATATTCACAAAATGGAAACTTTTAATTTGTTCTTGTTTAAATAAATAAGTTAATTAATTAAATTAGTTTTTCAGGTTTAAATACATCTTTATAATTTCTTTTTGTAATTTTAATTGGTAAATGCAAACTGTCTAATTCTAATGTAAGTTTTGGTTTGGGGCTCCTTTAATTTTTGAAAATATGTGGAAGAAAATCATACATTTTTTAATTTAAAGTAGAATGGCAAGTCCCAGCAAATTGTTTTTTGTAACTACTGACTTCCGCACAAGCCCAGATTTTGGAAGGAAAATTGGACTCAATATCTATATGATTATCAACAAGATAATCACAATAATTTTTCAATCTCTTCCTCCGCTAAAACTTCTTTAAAATCAAATGTAAAACAATTCCCCACTGCTTTTAGCTATAAAAATGTTAAAGTATCCAGTGTAAAATAACTCCAGTGAGTGAAGAATTATTTTTATATTCGTATATCAACTCTTAACTTTGATTTTTTTTAATCCAAGTCTAAATCAAATGTAATTTGCATCCTATAATTTTTGTTTCGGGCTACATTAATTTAATGGATAAATAAATACATATATTCTTTAAAATTGGATTTTAGTTGAGCACGTGTAAATTGAAAGCCTTGAAAATTCTAGGTTTACGATATCAAAACATCTAAAACAAGCAACAAAAGAAACATAATAACCATTTCCAATTTCGTGTATATCAAACAATGATAACTAAATTTCTATCTTTACTTACAGAAAAATCGTTTTAGAGAAAATATTAGTTTGCACTGGAAGACTGATAATGAGATTATGAAACTGTTTATAACAAGGGACAAGAAATCTTTGATAACCTGCTGATTGAGAGGAGTAGGTTTATTTTGGCGTCTGGCTAAACACATACTAACCCATGCTTTTGGTTAACAGCTAAGTGTATGTAGTAATCGGATTACAGCCCTATAGTTAGGCACATTTCCGAAATAAAAACTTATTATATTAGAATGATCAAATTTTGTATACCTAAATGGACTGATTATGTTCATCTCTTAAGTAATATTTGTTGCATCATCTGTGAATTTACCAATATATAGTTTTTGAATAAGAGAAATTTTAAAATTCCGACCGGCAGTAACACTTTTACTCACAGGTTTATTCAGGAGATAAAAATATTTGAAACTTAATTTGGAACAACTTCAGTATAAAAAATTCGGAACTCAAATACGTATAAGAAGGTCGTCTGGTGCCCACCCCTCATTTCTTGATAGGTGTCGATAACAGATATTGGATAGGCAGCGTAAAATTAAGTAAATGGATTTGAAATAACATCAAACTGTTATATACTTGTATACAAAATACAATTATATAAAGTGTTTTAACGAGCATTTTTTTCAAATATCTACCTGAACATACACTAAACTGTCTCAAATATATAAACAGAGAACAAAATTGCTTATGTCTTAAAATGTGAGACTAAATGAAATGAAACAATGTACATGTTAATAAAATAATATAATCTGTCATTTAAGTTAACATAATGCAATAATAAAAATCTTTAGCTTCTTTTTTTTAAATTTGTCATAATATCGGGTTAATTGACTCTTCAAGTGATGTCATAGTCGGCCATATTGCCAACCCGCGTTCCAAACAAACCAAGTGGAACGTGCATTTAGCCATTTACGAAAGTATAACTTTTTTTTTAATATAAATAATTTCGTTTTTGAAGGCAAGTATATTTAAGCATTCCATTCAAATGTGTACTACTGTCTACAAAAACAATCTTCCCAATTGCAACTTACTATATACTTTAAATAAATATTTAAGAAAAATGAGGTTATGTGTATTATAGGAAAAGTTTGTTTTTGAAGATAATATTATTATACTACATTGAAAATAGATTTTTGAGTGTGATTAAGTAATTTAATACTCTTCTCTTATTTTAGAACTATGGAGATGCCGTGTTCCATGTGTAAATATTATAGTGAGAAGAAGCCCGGCAAATTCTGTTTTTCTAAATCAACGAAATCAATTTAAGAAATGACTGAAACTAGTTAGGTAGTTGGCATAATGCCATATCTAGAATACATGTAATTATAATCATTTTTAGACGCAGGGATAGAAAGTCCAACAAGCATTCTCACATTTGCAGCTATCTTATAGTAAATGGGGATCGCAGAGATGGGCCAACTATTTCTACATATAATATTTAAAAACAGTATCTATTTAGGACTAATATTGTACATAGAGTTTGAAAATATTGTTTCGTTTCTAAACGTTTATTATGAGAAAAAAAATATTACAAATATCTGAAAACAAGCTTTGCCATTCCACAATACAATTATAAAATTTATATGAGTATCTTCTGAAACTTTTATCTTCATCAAAAAACACTGGCATCAGGTGTAGGTTCATGTCGCAACAGTTCTACCAGAATCCTACAGTGCTGCGAATTTAAATTACAATCTATGGATCTATGCATTTTACCAATATATATTTAGATCTTATATCTTACCTTCAAAAAAAAAGAATTCTTTTATATGTACATGCGATATTACAAAGTATATGTACGATATAATTTATTTCACAAAAATGACTCGTCTGGATTCTCTTGCAGCCCACTGATGTTCTACATCAGTTACGGATATATTATGATGACCATAAACATAGACAGCTGCTATATGATGGTATATACAATGTCCATGTGCACATTTGCAGGACATACTTTTATTTCACCATCTTCATCAAGGTTTACCTACAATATATAAATTGGTTGAAATAATTTTATTGTTTCTTAATAAAAAGCAATTCTTTTACCCCAACATTATAAAGTCGATCTCGCAAACGTGAAGAATGCTATAAAAAGAAAACCGTTCATGTGCTTGGATTCCACAGTATTTTTGCCTCTGGCTATTAATTTTCTTTTAATCAGCTCCAGAAAAAAGTTAAAGATACAGCAAAACTTTGGCACATACTTTCTTACAGGCATCATCTATATGGTGCAGATTAATGCTAATACACAGCAAAATACACTAGCAATATTATCTGTAAGAACAAAAACCTGAATAAAATCTGATGGATATTTTGTTTATAAAAATTAAACCATTTCAAACACCAAAAAGGAAAAGTATACATAACCTACCTATATTTAATTTTACCTTTTACAGACAAAGCTGCGTCAAAATTGTGTTTTGTCCACAAGTTGTTTGTATCTGTGTTCAAACGTAAATGCACTTATCGTATAAATAGACGGTATTATTTAAGAAATACAGCTCTTTGAAATTTCAGTGTTAAAGAAATCTGTATTGATGGCGTATGTTCTTTTTGGCATATAACTTTTTTTTCTCTTGCTGTTCAACACCTATAAGAGTAAATCAGAAAGCTTTTCTTTTGACATTTTACTACATAAATATTTTTGAATTTGAATGCAATCTTTCTGGCATAGGAACTGTCATTGGCAGAAACAAAAATAGCAAACAATGTTACATATTGCTGTGGTTCGCAACATTATGAAATTCTAGATAAACACAAAACAACAGTAAAACGTGTTGTGGCAACACTGGTATTAAGTATCTTTCTATCTTAAAATTACCGAAAATTTATTATATATATATGTTTAATATGTTACATTGCTGTGGTTCGCAACATTATGAAATTGTTTTTTATACGAAAGGAATTGAAAAGTAAGTTCTAAATATTTTTATACTCGTAACGTACCTGTCTAAAAAGCATGAATTGCGAATATTCGCAAAAAACTGATTTTCGTTAAGAGTAAAAGACCTACTTCCGGTAGGAATTTCGATAAACTTTTTTAATAAAATTTTTCTCAAATTTCATTTTGAGTATATATGAATTCTTTACAAATTTGTTTGAACTTAGTAGTTGACGAATAATTGGCATAATTCGATTTTTTCACTGAAGTAAACTACTACTTCCGGTCTACCGATTTTACTGAAAATCTAATCAGATCTCAAGAGGGAGATTGTATTCGTAAATATAAAATTTGGAATTGATACCTATAGCGGTTTGACCGCTATCGTGGTCACACACACAGAGAGAGAGAGAGACACACATACACACACACGCACACACTGACATTTTTTAAAAACCACTTTTTCGGTATCAAAACGTGGACATCTGCAAAAAGCTCGAGGTTGAAAATTTTCATCATCACAATACTTCCTTATACTACGTATAAGAAACTAAAAACCACCTCTACGCGCCAGCTGCACATTTGACGAAGGATATTAAAAAAAATGAGGTGTGGCCACCACACGACTTCCTTATACGTATGAAAGTGTTACTTCCGGTCCGAATTTTGAAATTTCATTTATACAAAAAATATTCCAAATCCAACTCTAAATACTTTTGTACTCTTCATAAATATATATAGAACGCATAATTTACGACATATTTGCAAAAAATCGCTATTCGATAAGAGTAAAAGTGGTACTTCCGGTCTGAATTTTGAAATTTTTTTTATACAAAAGATATTTAAAAGTATGTTCTAAATACTTTTATACTCGTAATGTACCTGCCTAGAAAGCATGACTTGCGAGATATTCGCATAAAACTGATCTTCGATAAGAGTAAAAGACCTACTTCCGGTAGGAATTTCGAAAAACTTTATTAAAACAATTTTTCTCAAATTTAATTTTGAGTACATTTGAATTCCTTATAAATTTGTTTAAACTTAGTAATTGACGAAATATTTGCAAAATTCGATTTTTTCACTGAAGTAAACTACTACTTCCGGTCTGCCGATTTTGCTCAAAATCTAATCAGTTCTCAAGAGGGAGATTATATTCGTAAATACAAAATTTGGAATTGATATCTACAGCGGTTTGACCGCTATCGTGGTCACACACACACAGACAGACACACACACAGACACACAGACATTTTTTAAAAACCACTTTTTTGGTATCAGGGGACCTCAAAACGTGGACATCTGCAAAAATCTCGAGGTCGAAAATTTTCATCATCACAATACTTCCTTATACTACGTATAAGAAAGTAAAACTACTTGATGAAATTAGTTTTGAAGATAAAAATGAGGTGTGGCCACCACACGACTTTCTTATACGTATGAGCGTTTCAAACTATACAATTTTAAGAATTTTTTTATACAAAACTTATCCAAACTCCTATTCTAAGTTATTTCATTCTCTTAATAAATCGCTATAGAATGCATACTTTGCAAGATATTCGAAGAAAAGTGCTACTCGCTAAGAATAAAAGTGCTACTTCCGGTCCGAATTTTGAAATTTCATGTATACAAAAAATATTGCAAATCCAATTCTAAATACTTTTGTACTCTTAATAAATATATATAGAATGCATAATTTACGACATATTTGCAAAAAATCGTTATTCGGTAAGAGTAAAAGTGATACTTCCGGTCCGAATTTTGAAATTTTTTTTATACAAAAGATATTGGAAATTAAGTTCTAAATACTTTTATATTCGTAGCGTACCTGTCTAAAAAGCATGACTTGCAAAATATTGGCAAAAAACTGATTTTCGGTAAGAGTAAAAGACCTACTTCCGGTAGACACACACACAGACACACAGACATTTTTTAAAAACCACTTTTTTGGTATCAGGGGACCTCAAAACGTGGACATCTGCAAAAATCTCGAGGTCGAAAATTTTCATCATCACAATACTTCCTTATACTACGTATAAGAAAGTAAAAAACATTAAATAGTAAACATTTCACACTAGTGTTTTCCGAAGCTATTGCGTCGTCTATCCGCACTTTACGGTATCTCTACCGGTCATAGCAAAGACGCAAATCTATCGGAATTGGTCGGCTATTCCAGACTTAAATCAGAGTAACAGTTAATTAAAAAAATGTCATATATACCTATAATATTCGAGTGTAGTTATGGTCAAGCGAAAATTGACTATATAAAAGATCAACCAAACAAAGAAGTTCTGTAAGTACTCATTTCTTATACATTATGTTTCCCATCTATAGTATTCCTTTATCTATAACAGAATCTGTGAGTAAGACCGAAACGTTGTGATCGAAACCGAATATCATCTAGCTCCACCTACTTACACCCCCTTGCGTCTACCCGTCCCGCGAGTAATATAAGTTGCATAAGTTTCTATTTGTTGGTAAACGCCCCTCTTAAAATACTTTTAGTATCTAAATTGTAAGTTTATTTTGTAAAATAATTGTTATTTTTACTGGTATGTTGTCAGAGTCCCAGTATATTTCTAAATTAATAATGAGTGGATTTCAAATTGGTCAAGAAGTATAATAATTGAGATTATAGTTTGTGAAAAATGCTCTATATAATGCCATATATAATAATAGGTAATGTAATATGAGTTGCCTGTATAACATTTTTGTTTATATGCTTATAAATTTGAAATGTTTTTTTTATTTAATAGCGAAATTTATATTTCTGGTACGTTTATTTGTAATTGTTTTAACAATGTATTTCATTTTCATATTTGCAATTGTAAATCATCGTCAAGCATTGATCAAGATGTATAATTTTACTCTTTGTTTAATTATTTCCTTTAGCCTGGGCATATCTAAAATAGGGTAAAGCTCATAGCTAGTTGTATTTACTCCATAAAAAACCTTACACATTGCTTTTTATGTATTTCATACGGCGTATCACTTTAACTTCCACGCATTTTGAGTGATTTTTACTTTTATAATATCGTTTGGATTGTGTAAAACTTTATTTTCATGTATGTAAACATTAGTGTCAAATTATTGATGCCATGATGATTCAAGTCAGTATTTTTAGTAATTTTAAGATAGAAAGCTACTTAATACCAGTGTTGCCACAACACGTTTTACTGTTGTTATTGTGTTTATCTAGAAGCTTCTGGAATATTTGATTTTTCATTTATTTCCTGTCTGGAGCGGAAATGACTTTAGAAATTTCAAACTAAGTAGTAGGGAAAACCTATAAAAGTCCAGACGTATTTCTTAATCTCTCTCTTTAGCATCGAACTTCAAGAAAAAAGAAAACCTTTGTGAAAACAGGGTATTCTTTATCATTGAATTTCGCCTTAGTGAAAAACAAGGTGTATCTTTAATAATTATTTAACATAGAAATACATTTTTAATTTGAAATACTAGTGAGGGCATATTTAGTTCATTATTTTATAATTTGTAAATTAAAGTTACGAATCAAAAATCCAGAAGAATTTAAAATGTTAAGGTATTTATTTTAAAATTAATAAGGACTTTTAACATGATAAAATTCAATTTTATTTTATTTTAATTTAAAAATTCATCGTAGATATGAATGTTTGTAATTAAATAACTATTTTTCGATGGAGTTGATTTCTTGGACAGACACTTGTTAAATAAACCTCTTAATGGTTTATGGCAGGGGTCTCCAAACTTTCCAGCCTTAGGGCCATACTGAATACTCCAGTAAGTTCCGAGGGCCAAAACTATATTATCATTGTTGCCGGTGGTAAAAAGTGAAATAGTCCACTGATGAAAAAAAGTCCGAAAAAGTACGCAACGTTTAAAAAAGGCTGCAAAACGGCAACACTGCATATTATTAATTTTCCTGTCATTATCTGTAATTTCTAAATTAGTCGTAGAGTACGAGCCATGAGGAGTAACGTGACACGACATCTGGTGGACACAAGCGGAAATAGGTAGTACCTTCTATCGCTAACAGATGGCGCTAATAGCACGTACAGAATAATCTCGTTGGTTCGAGAAAGTTCTGGTGTCTTCCACTCATTTCTAGATGGCAGTAATTGGAATATATAAGAAGGCTAGTGGCGCAACCACAAGTCAGTTCCTATGACACTGTTGTGAAATAAAATAGTGCGTACCTCCTTAAAACGTGTTTGTGCGTGTTTAAGTTTAAGACATCTTTGTAACAGTATTTTGATTTGAATTGTTGCTTTTGTGTGTGATTTAGTAGTATGGAAAAGAAGCGAAAAATTGATAGTGAATGCAGAAAATTCAAAGATCAGTGGAACATTCAGTATTTCGTAATTGAGTCCAGTAAGAAGGCGCTATGTTTGATTTGCAATGAAAGCATAGCCGTTCTCAAAGAATATAACATTAAACGTCATTATGAAACAAAACATTTTCAAAATTACTCAAAATATACAGGAAGTTTGCGGACAGAAAAATTCGAAGCTATGAAGCGCGGATTGAAATCGCAGCAATCTTCATTTACAAAACTCAAAACTGAACAAGAGGCTGCAACGCGTGCCAGCTTTCGTGTGGCTCTTGAAATTGCAAAACGTGGAAAACCATTCACCGATGGAGAAATGATCAAAGAATGCATAATTGCAGTAGCCGAAGAAATGTGCCCTGAAAAGGTAAATTTATTAAAAAGTGTCAGTATGTCAGCAAACACTGTGGCTCGAAGGGTAGAAAACATCGCTGAAAATATATCCTCTCAACTGTTCGACAAAAATGGACATGTTGAGTGGTTTTCTTTGGCCTTGGATGAGTCAACGGATGTGTCAGATACTGTTCAGGTGTTGATTTATATTCGAGGAGTAGATAAAAGCTATGAAGTGCATGAAGAACTTCTTGATATGAATAGTATTCATGGCACAACTACTGGTACAGATATTTTTAAAGGAGTTGAAATGGCCATTAATCAAAAGAACCTTCGATGGAAAAACTTGAAATGTATTACAACTGATGGAGGCAAAAACATGAGTGGGAAAGATAAAGGAGTGGTCGCTCTTGTGTCAAAGGCTGTAGAAAATGACGGTGGTTTAAAACCATTAGTCATACATTGTATCATTCATCAACAGTCTTTGTGCGGAAAATGTTTGGATATGTCTGAAGTTCTGAAACTAGTCATATCAACTGTTAATTTTATCAGATCTTTTGGGCTGAATCACCGACAATTCCGACAATTTATTGAAGAGATTGGAGAAAATGACTTACCTTATCATACTGCCGTACGTTGGCTTAGTTGTGGGAAAGTCCTTCAGCGCTTTTTTGAACTTCGAGCAGTGATCGAAATTTTTTTGAATGAAAAGCATCGCCCTCTTACTGAATTACAAAACAACGCATGGCTGTGGAAGTTAGCATTCTATGTTGATTTGA
The DNA here is from genome assembly GCA_963170755.1 of Amphimallon solstitiale. Lineage (NCBI taxonomy): Eukaryota > Metazoa > Arthropoda > Insecta > Coleoptera > Scarabaeidae > Amphimallon > Amphimallon solstitiale. The sequence continues at coordinate 99,418,117 of OY720676.1, read as the reverse complement.
CAAAACATGTGAACGAACTGAATTTGAGATTGCAAGGAGAAAACCAGCATCTTCCTGATTTATACACTAATATCAAATCATTCCGGAAGAAATTGATACTGTTTCAATCACAACTACGAAGTAAACGCTTTTCACATTTTAAAACATGTGAAATATTCAGCCACACTACTGAGACTGAGTTTCCTATCGATTTTGCAATCGAAACTTTGAGTGCTTTGAAAATAAATTTTGATACTCGTTTCTCGGACTTTGATGCCATTGCGAATCAAATTAAGATTTTTCAGAATCCTTTTGATACTGACATTAAAATCCTAGCCCCGGAACTTCAAATGGAAATAATTGATCTACAGTGCAGTGATATAATTAAGAACAAATATCAAAACTCATCTTTGTTGGAATTTTATAAGAGTCTTCCACTGACACAATTTGATAATTTGCATAAATTTGCTCGTGGGCTGTTTTCTGTTTTTGGTGCTACTTATTTGTGTGAGAAGACCTTCTGCAAAATGAAGTACACAAAAAATGTTTACAGATCTAAATTAACTGATGAGCATCTTAAATCTCTTTTAATAATTGGTACAAGTAAAATTAGTCCACAACTACAAACTATTGTCAGTGGAAAATCTCAATTACACAAATCTCATTAGTATTTCATATGTCATTATGCTTGTTATAAGTTATGTTTTTATTTAAAATGTATAAAATGTTAGTTGGATTCATTTCAATAATTTGTTAGTTATTATATACTGAAGTAAAATTTTCTGCATATTATACATGTCTTTACTCATTACAATTCTGTGTTTCTTTATCCAACTTATCACAAAAACAATAACAATAAGCCTACAACAATGTTATGAGTAGTTAGCCCATGACCATATCAATGTAGATGTCATATTAATAATTATTCAACATAAAATTAGAATACTTCAGTAAACTAAATTTAATTTGCTATAAAAAATATGTTCTCTAAAAGGAGTTTTCAAGTATGCTAGCTCTCCGCGGGCCCGACAAAATCTGTCCGCGGGCCGGATGTGGCCCTCGGGCCGTAGTTTGGAGACCCCTGGTTTATGGGATGAGGGTCTGCCCAAGCAACAAACGTTTTGTGTGTATTGGGGATAATATTTTTAAAGTGAAAACGTAATTATGTTATGAATATCAGTACCAGTATCAATAAAGGATAGTTACGGGTTTTTGAAGGATAAATCAGTGTTAAATACTTCTCTAATAAATAAAAACATGTTAAAAGGAGTTCTTTCTTTTGCTTTGAAATTCAATACCTCAATATGAATAGAATGAAATATCAATATATAGAATCATAATATTTTTACTATCAATTGTTCATGTTTATATATTGTACTAGTGGTGGGGGTAATTCGTTTACTACACCTACTCTTAAATCTTCACTTATATTTGTATGTAAAATTAATATTAGTAATACGAATACACCACCACACTTATCTAGACATTCAGATAAATCAAAACTTTATGCCAATATTATTTTTATCTTTAAACTTATTCGATGAACCTTGTAGATTGTATTCCTTAATTTTTACTATGTAATAAAAATTCTTTATGCTTTTAAAAAATATTTCAACTTTTATGTTAATCAATTTATTACGCCCAAACACTAATTCAGATTTCTGATTGATAAACTTTTAATTCTTCAATAATTAATTCAAACGATATCTTTTGCAAATTATATTTTCTCAATCGATGTTAATAAATCGCCATCTATATCTAATTATTAGAATTCTGCATTACTAATAGAATATTTCTATGTTGGTACTATTGATATCTTTAATCATCTGAGTAAATAATTATATTCAAGGCAGGATTAATTATATATTATTATCTCCTATGAATATCGAATTACCACTAATTATAATAATTGTGCAATCGTATCGATTATTTTATATGTCTCTTATCCAAGAATTTAAGGTGTAAGTACTATAATTATCAAATACACAATGAATGTTACTGACAGATTTTATATTTTGTTTAGGTTAAATGTTCCAAATAATATTACTATTGCAATAAATCCACCACTTACTGTACTCTATTCATTCGAATTAAAAAGAATGTTCAAAATATAATACATTTATTTATAAACTACATTCATGAAAAGGCCATGGACAAATCCACTAATCGTGTTTGTACCGAAATTACAAAAATCGTAAATCTGTTTAACTCCGTAGAAACTGTAAATTAATATTCTCACGTATAAGAACGTTTTTATTTTTAAAAAGGTAAGTTTTTATTTATTTTTGTGTTCAAATGAAATAGTATGCCTATATGTACGAAAACCCCAAATTACTAGAAATACGTATTAATTTATGTATGTATGCACATGACATATAAAAGATTTATGATGTGACACTTTAATATTGTGAAAATAGAAAATTTAAAATACTTTATAACTCAAAATGTACATTACATTTGTAACTGTACTTAATCACTTATGGATATTTGATTATTTACGTACTAATATAAAATTCAAATTGTTTTCGAATAAAATATACAACCTTCTCATAAAATATTTCTTCTGGTCCGGTATTTCTTCCGTGAATTAATGTGATTTTGATTTCAGCTCTGGATCTAATTCGATGGATATTTCTTGTAAAGTATCCTTACGTTTGAAGTACCCCTGTCTTTTTGAAGTCACTAGTGTTCTAATGATTACTCCCTTCTGTCTTGGATTTGGTATGTATATTTTTTCTTCTTCTTGATTTTAATGATATAATTAATACCTTTTCTGTTCTTGATTTAGGCAGGTGTAGACTCTTCGTGTACGGTGTCCCTAGATGTACTTTAACTGGGCCTCTTCGTACTTAACAATTACAGCTGGACCTCTTTTATTACTGGTGGGCATAAATGGACCTCTACTAGTGGGTTGATTAACGTTGAATCTCTTCGAGTACGGTTGTAATAACTGGATCACCTCTCGGACTGGAATCTTTTGGTTTTAAATTTTCTCATTGGATTTATTTGGTAAGTTTATGATTTTAATCTTTGTATAATTTAGTATTCTTCTTTAATTTAATACCATTTCCTTCAATACTAATGGAACCATAGGTTGGTATGTAAATTTATATGTGATCTCCAATAGACCCTAAAATAGATCACTCACTTCACTTCTGCCAATAGATATTATCTCTCAACACTCTTTAAACTGCTTTACGAATTGTGATACCTTCTTTTACGGCTAATAATTAAATTTTACCGTAAAAGAAAAACTGATACTCTTCTCAATTAGAAAATTATTCTCGTTGTTTTTCTTATTCCCTTGGAGATGTATATTTTATTTCCAACAACCAATTGATTCTTTCCAAATTCAAAACCTATTCAATAAAGGTTCTCTTTTTCACTTGATAACATTAAAAACTCTTTCAAATATGTACAATCAATTATTTAAAATTCTATACTGATTTTTAGCACTATTTCCACATATTTAAACACATCAATACCTATTTCTACTATTTCATTTCTCAACTGTCAAAACTGACGGATCCCAAATTTGAATTGAACCGCGTAAACTAATATACCTTTTGACTTATACGTGTTACAATATTTACCATTTCTTTACTTTTCTTATACAAATGTGTTCATTAAACAAGTTTTTACAAAGTCATATTAACATTTCAATATTTCAAATAATTTTCTTTAAATTTTCTGCTTTCAGAATACGGTGGAAAATAAATCTACAATGGACCTGATCAACGTCCTCCCACACAAGATATAATATTTATTTAAGTATACTATTTCTTTAACAAACCCAATAAATAATATTGTAAGGTAGAACTCTATTATTTTATTATGTAAAATATTTTAATTTACAGTCTTTAAGTATACCAAAAGAAACTTCATTATTTTATATTATAGACATTTATATAGTAATTGAGTAGTTATCACATACAAGATAACTATCTCAATATATTATAAATAAATTGAATCATTATATAAACTGTTTTATGTTATATACTTACAACTCCATGAATAATATATACGAGTAATGATTAAAATTTGTAGTACTGTAAAGTAGATTTTGATATAAATAAAACTGTACCTATTTTGTTTTTGAAATGTTTTGTTTGTTTTAAAATACTTGATATGCCAGATAATTAATAGCATATTTAATTTTAAAAATATAAAAAACCGACACCTTAACAAGGTGTCGAAGGAAGCATTAAAAAGAAGATTTAATGTTACATTTTTGAAAGAATCAAGATCACCGCAAATATATATATATATAAATATTTAACCGAACGCATAGCAATATGTCAGGCAAGTTTGATGCACTACATTTGAACACGAGGCAAAATACGAATTCAATTTCTTCTAATGCTTTGTAATAGCTACAGTTTCGTGCTTTTTCTCTTATTTTGTGCTAATAAGTAGAATATTTGACAATGGTTTCAGAACTGCAACAAAATTACATCGAATTGACAATACAGTCGAATCCACAAGACCATCATGTACTGGATAACGATTCTATTGTAATCTGAATGTCCTCCATGATATGTACGATACTCAAGTTAAATTAAGTCATGCCACGCATCATTGTTTTTGTCATGCTGTACTACATTTACTAATAATTATAACGGGTGATTTTTTAAGAGCTTGCAGATTTGATTTAAAAATAAAACATAAAATTTAGAGAAATGTATGAAATCTTTATTTGAGTCGATAGAACGATCTATATAATTCAATGTTTAAAGATGATTTCATGTAAATGTTGACCGCGGCTACGCCTCAAATGGTTCATACGCTGGGTCCAATTTTGGCATACTCTCTCCAACATATCGGCCGGTATCTCACGAATAAATATCAATATTGGCTTCCAGTGCGTCAACCGTTGCGGGCTTGTCCCTATAAACATGAGCCTTAACATGGCCCCACAAAAAATAGTCTAAAGGCGTGTTAAATCGCACGATCTAGGTGGCCAATTGACCGGCCCCAAACGTGAAATAAATTGTTCACCGAACTCGCCTCTCAATTGGGCCATTGCTTCGCGTGCTGTGTGGCATGTGGCACCGTCTTGTTGAAACCACATGTCAGCCAAGTCCAGCTCTTCCATTGTGGACAAAAAAAAATGTAATCATCACACGGTAGCGCTCGCCATTGACAGTAACGTTCCTGCCTTCGTCGTCTTTGAAAAAGTAGGGTCCAATGATACCACCGGCCCATAATCCACACTAAATAGTGCATTTTTTGGGATGCATTGGCAATTCTTGCAATGCTTCTGGCTGCTCTTCACACCAAATACGGCAATTTTGCATGTTCACGCATCTATTCAACCAGAAATGAACTTCGTCGCTGAACACAATTTTCCGATAAAAAAGTGGATCTTCATCCAACTTTGCCAGCGCCCATTCACCAAAAGTTAGCCGTTGCGGTAGGTCGTGTGGCTTCAATTCTTGCAGCAGCTGTATTTTAAAAGGTTTTACAGCCAAATGCTTCCGCAAAATTTTCCACGTAGTGGAGTAACAGAGGCCCAATTGTTGCGAACGGCGCCGAATCGATAATTCACGGTCAACAACACTGGCGGATACAGGTACGATATTTTCCTCTGTCCGCACTCTACGTATGCCTGTTGGTGGTTTAATGTCCAATAATGTAAATTTGGTGCGAAATTTAGTCACAAGATTCCGAATAGCCGCCTCAGAAGGTCGCCCAAACTGACCATAAAATCAAAGAAATGCACTTTCTTAACCGAGCATGAATTTTGATAATAAAATTTAATAATCTGCAAGCGTTGTTCGTTTGTAAGTCGATTCATGGTTTAATTATAGACCAAACTGAACATGTTTGACAGTAACATGTTACACGAAAACAGCTGAGCTGGTAAAAACAGTGTTGCCAAAAAGAAAGTTGCTGAAAAATCACCCATTATTAATTAATTCTTCTCTTTCTTCTCTTTTGGTCAGCTTCAGCAAAAGTATTGGCATATAAGATGAAAAAAGTATTCAATATCAAATATTTTGTATCAAGACTGTGTTTAAGCGGTTTCTAAAGCTGAAAATAATTTCAAATAATCCAAGTATTCTCTTGAATATTTCATAGAATGTGTCACACTTCAGTATATTTATTGTGATACAGTAATGCATCTTTTTACATGTGACTAACAAAAAATCGAGAAGCAATTTGACAATCTGATGCTTTCTCTTTGGAATTCTCTTCTTTGTTTATTTTAAAATTATAAAAGGTCAGTATTTGTTATGTATCTCTGACTAATCTCTTTCACGTTTTTGTTTAGATGACAATATTATTATTTATCGTTTTGATATCAGCAAGCATCATCTTCCGAGGGTATTCGGGATATGCACGCCAAATTAATTGCTTTTAAAAATGACGATTTATTGTCGACTTCATTTAGAATCTTATTACAATCGGTCACCTTCCTATTTATGGTATTTGTAGATTCTACTTGGTTATATCTTCATTATTTTGTAAATATGTAAATGACTAAGACATTTATTTTGGTGCTCAATACTGACTGGCTCCCTAAGATCTTCCCACACCGTGCATCGGTGTGTAATATATTCCTAATCAAAGGAGAGATACCGAATCAAAGGGGTCCGTTTGTATCAGTAGAGGTTCGTGTATGTATGTGAATGTGTATTTTAAAGTATAGGGGTAGGCGGGGCAAAACTGCATAGCGGGGTTAACCCGCATAGGCCCAAAAATATTATTTACCGATTAGAGACACCTGTCTGTCATTAACCACAACATAAAGTTATTTGTTTATGGTTGTATTACAAAATACGGCAACGAAATTCTAATTCGGTTTTGCCCATTCAGCTATAACTAATGGCGTTAATCTACAGACTGGTGTTTACTTTATCGATAGGTATGTGTACCTACAAAAAAAACTAATCGTTAACAGTGGTCAGAGCATTCAGTGAAAATTGCGATTGAAGCTTGTCCTAGTCGTACTTCAAGCTACCCAAAAGCTGCTAAACGGTAAAACGTACCTTGAAATACGTCACTCTGGCACTGAGCGCAGAGAAAAAAGCAACTGAAGCTGCAGTAAAAGGAATAGGACGTTACAAAACAGTATTTTTCTCATAACAGGAAAATTAAATGGTTCCTTACATATTAAAGTTAGAGACGAAATCAGAACATCTACCTATCTCCTACTCTTTTGACTTTTTCAAGACAGCAAATGAAGGGACGGGACACCGCCGGAAACAATTGCTGCGCGCCACAACAGTAGTTGCATGCAGAATGAAACATTTATGTAGTGATTGCCACATTTTATAACTCATACAAAGCTAACTGCACCATATGCAGTCTTGTTGATACTCGATGGAGACGCATCTCACACAAAAAAACTTGTAGCAATAGGTCTACTCTTTCGAGTACTTTCTTTTTCCAGAAAAGTAAAAGTTCTTTAAGAACAAATCCAGGTCGAGTTGTTACAGAGTTCCATATTGGAAAATTATTTGGTACTGTTTATGCAAAAGCAGCGAATTTGGAAACGACCATCAATGTTTTTGCTAAACCTGGCATATGGCCTCTTAATGAAAACGATTTTACCAATATAGATTTTGCTCTATTTGAAGATACGGAACAAGAAAATTGCAACGTCATTAATGATGTAGCTATATGAGTAAAATACATACACGGGTACAAGACTCCACCTCAAAATACAAACAAAAATGCAGCTAATAGCAGCACAAATAACAAAGTTAAGTAGAGGAGAAGAAATAGGTATTTTACTGTTAGGTTGTTCAAACACCAATTTCAAAGTTCGGCCCACAAGGCTTGCCCTATCCCAAAGACTACTTTGACGTCGCACACAAGAACGAATTGGAGCAACAACAAGTTTCACAGGAAATGTGGCAAGAAGAGACCTTAGTTTAAGCATACTCGATCTACTGACGACAAAACTGAAATATAACGTCTGCAAAACTAATGGGTTGCTATTTTAACAGCAGATGAGACGGCACTTTTGGTAATCAATGCTTTGTTTGCTTGTGGTGGTACGCGATTGCAATTTGTATTTCAGCTTGCTAAATAATTATGACCTATTTGTTGTTCATTAAATAGTTCATAGTTTCACAAAACTGTTTATGCTGTTTAAAACGGTCTACAACATTCATTTATTTTTAAATGGAATATGGTTCGCATACTGGATTTTTGTAGAACAAACGTCCTTGACGTTTTCATTGAATTGTTTTAGAAAATAATGCCGTAGCGAAGTCTTTAGGTAGAGGCTGGTCTGCGTAGTTGCATACTGACATATATCACATATATTGAAGGATACTAGATATATGGGTCTTCCAGTTGAGTTGAGAGTCCACCTTTAGCTCAAGAAAAATAACCTCTTCTATACCGATAACTACTTAATCAGAGGTTTGGTTTTGTTGAGATTCAAGATTGTTTGAACAAAACCAGGTTTGAAAACAAACAAACTATCTTCAATCTTTTTCACTAATGGCTCTGATGACTTTGCACTTGTACCGGCTGAAGAATCATTTATCCACTTTAGCTACATTATAGAAAAACTATGTTTAACTTCTTGTTTGTTACAACAGATTACATCAATATTGTTTTTCATTAAGTATGCTTTAATATCTTTCTATGTTGTTGTGTTTACTAATTGGGAAATAAACACCCAGTTTCTATTTTCGGTTGCTTTAATCGTGGCATTATTTCTATTTCTACTTACTGTTTTATCATTATTATTTATATTGTCTTGTTGTATTATTGTTTTTCGTATGGTAGCTTGCTTTTATATACTGGGGTGTCTCTAAAAGGTGCAGAAAAAACGCTACCACACATTTCTGAGGGCAAAATATGACAATCTAACCCAACTTACCTCAGTCCAAAAGTGGATGCTTTCGGAGATACAGAGTGTCAAAAGTTCAATTTGGTTTTAGTTTTTTATAAATAATTTCTGTAATAATTGGTAATTGTCACAATATTTGGGTAGGGGGGGTTTCGTGGGGTAAAAAATTTAAATCTGCTCTCATTTTCATTGCAAAATGTAGAGGGCGCCACCTGCGGCATATTGTATCCATTTAAAACGTAATAACTTTTTTGAGACACACTGTATTTAACTTTTAAATAAAAATTCTTATTCTCCAATGTTTTTTACCTTGAAAAGGTATACCTGGTAGGAGTTGATTGGAGCAGCCGTTTATGAGTAATCTGGATATAAAAAATTCATTCCGTATATGGACACATATGCTTCTGTAATTTGGGTGTTATTCTTGTGGCAATTCAATGCAATGGTGCATCCACTTTTGGACTGAGGTAAGTTGGGTTAGATCGCCCTCAGAAATGTGTGGTAGCGTTTTTTCCGCACCTTCTAGAGACATCCTGTATATGTATTTCTTTTTCATCTTTTTGTTCGTTCGCCTGCTTCGGAATATTTGACAGTTTTTGTAGTTCTTTTCTTTTGTATTTCCGCGTGTGTATATTAGTGCCGCTCGTCTCCGAACTATTGCCGTCATCATCCATAGTACTTCTTGAATCTTGTATACAGTTTCATGCTCGGCTATTGCTTGTTGTAATTTCTTAGATTGCAAATTTCAAATTAATTTAGTTTACTGATAGATTTTTTCGGTTTGTCCCTGTAAAGTAGTAGAGTTTTTCAAACTTATATCTAATTCAAATATTCTTCAACGTAAATGTTCCATTGTATTATTATTGTTGCTAACCTACTACGATCTACAGAACCACTTAACATTATTTTCATATACCTCGCAAATTCTTAATTCTCTCAGCATAAACATGTGCAATGTATATAGTTCTTACATGTACCATAAGCGTTTAATATTCTTTTTTTGTTTTATTTATCACTACTTAAATTGCACTGAACGCACACTGACATTGCACCTGCCGCCCCTTTTATTTACATCTTAAACTTTCTTAGATGTGTGATATAAAAGGAAAGTTTCATCTATTTGAAGAGAATCCACTGATTTATCATTATATTTAACCTCGCATATTTTTATTAATAATGTGTTTATTTTTGTCATTTGAATTCATCTATACAGAACGTATTCCGGTTGCCTCTCATTTACTACTTGCAAGGCGGCTTTTTTTCCGTTGGAAGATGTTTGGAGATATAAGGCTGGTGTCATCCAGTATTTTGTCTGTTTTTATGTTTATTTTTGGATTGATATAATTTTAAAAGACATGTAGTTTCTTTCATGTATTGGACGATGTCGTTAAATGTATCATAGTTGAACATATTCCAGTTTTTGTCTCAATTCTAATAAACTGGTCTGAAAAAACACTTTTTGTTCTTTTAATTATATACTTTCGGAGTACATTTCCTGGAAGCTTGTTTTTTATGTTAAGTGGTGTGAAACTGAAAATTAGACAACGCTGCGTTCGAAAAACATTGCGTTTATTAATGTGTTATCAATATAAGAGTAACTATTCTACGCTTTCATGCGCATGGCAGATATTTTGTTAAGCACAAATGAATGAGTACTGTGTGTTTCAAAGACACCATGTGTAGAAAAGTATGATAATAAATAAAGTAGTCGTTTTTAAAAAGTCACTAGTAATTTTCATATTGTTATCGATTGAATTTGTTAATAATTTGGCGTTCAGTACAATACCTTTAAAAGATTAAGCATATTCTGAATTTAAAACCCTTAGCAAATGTTAATTATAGGTGGATAGAGAGTTTTACGTCAAAAAGGCCACTAATTAGGCTTCTTTCCAGGAATTACATTGCGTTTTCCACCTTATTATTTTGTACAACCAGGTCTTGTATGTACGTTTAATCCCGATAACGACGGTAAAAGGCCAAGCTCATTTAGAAAATGGTAAACATCCTCGTTTATATATGTACAATAATTAACATTTTACTGCACTCTTTCAGTAGCTTAAAACAAGGCAAACAACGCTATATCAGCAAACAAATGTACTCTTGCATAACGCAAACAATTTCATTTGTTATGTATTATTTTCTGTTATGTTCGAGCAGTCGTTTTAAGTTTGTGGATGTGACGTTAGAATGAATTTGCACTGTTTTAATAGCATTTCCGGTAATGAGTAGACGTTCCTGATTAGTTGACTTAGTATCTATAGCCTGTGTTTTTTTGTTATTACAGCTTGTACTAACATTAAATTTCAACTCTATGATATACAGGGTGTTATAAATTAAGTCGGCACTATTGCTAACTTTGTAATAATGAAGCTACAGTATCGGTAAAATTAACTAAGTAGTAGTATTTTTTATCGTGAACAATGATGGCAGAACCGAAGAGACAGTTGAACTTCTAATTTTCGCGCTATTTACCCAAGTTATTTTTTTAAATAGAACACCCACTATATTTTGGCGTATATTGAAAGAGGGAATTATTTTATATATTTTAATTTTATCTACCTTAAAGTATATTTTAAAAAAGAAAGCTTTCAAACCTTATTGACAAAAATGAAAAGAGAAATACAAGATGGCTATGATAAAAAAAACAGCAAATATTAAACAAGCATTGTGTATTATGTATATTTATTATAATAGATGTTCGAAGACATCACTGTTTTCTCCAATACAATACATCCAATACAAAAAACAGCAAATATTAAACAAGCATTGTGCATATGTTTATTATAATAGATGTTCGAAGACATCACCGTTTTGTCCAATACACTACCGAATTCGTGTATCTACATTGCGAGTTACTATGAAAATCGATCTTGCGTCTATGTTATTAGCAATAGTAATTATTCTATTTTGCAGCCCTACAACGGCCCTTTGTAAACTTAATTTTTTAAATATCCCCAAAAATAAAAGTCTACATGGTTTAGATCCGGGGATCGTGGTGGCCACTGATTTGGTCCATTCGTACCTATCTCCTTATTCCAAAACATTTCGCTCAAAAAATTTTGTACTTCGTGATGGTTATGCGCTGGTGCTCCATCTTGTTGAAAATGTATATGTTTCCGAGTAGCCCGTCCAGGTTATCCAAAATTATTCTTAAATGTCTTTGAACATCTATTATAATAAACATACAATGCTTCTTTAATATTTGCTGTTTTTTTCATCATAACCATCTTGATTTTATTGATATGAATTGCTGTACAAAATAGTGGATAACTGCCGCAACTTTCATTTTTTGTCAATAATGTATGAAAGCTTCCTCTTTTAAAATAATTCCTTCTTGCAATATATGCAAAAATATACTGGGTGTTCCATTAAAAAAGACGTAACTTTTGTAAATAGCGCGAAAATTAGTTGTTCAACTGTCTTTTCGGTTCTGCCATCATTGTTCACGATAAAAATACTACTACTTTGCTAATTTAACCGATACTGAAGCTTCATTAATAACAAAGTTAGCAATAGTGCCTACTTAATTTATAACACCCTGTATATATGCCTGAGTATGTCTTTTCTACGCAACAGGAAATAAATAGATTTTGTATATTTTTCGTGTTGCTACAAAATGTTCATACCATGATTTCCTTACATAATGTGCACCTCAACTTCTGATTCTTAAAGCTAATTTCTCCTATATATAGCTATTGGCATTGAAAGCTCATATACTTTTTTTCCTTTTGTGTTCTTTTTCGTTTAGTTTTGTATTTGATAATAAAATGATTTTAATATAAGAAAACTGTTGTCCTTTACTATTATGTCCAGTTGTTTCAGTTTTTCAATGAACTTAGATTTTGATATTGTACCAAATGCCTTTTTGATATCAAGCAGGATGAAATGAGAATTTACCTTTTTTGCTGATGATATTTCAGATCCTATTTAAAAAGAATATTGATACCTGTATATTATTTGGTTGTTCTTAATATACTATGTATTAGGTAGGATTGTCTACCTACCTAATTTGTAATTTGCAAATTTTTAAGAAAATATAAAACTTTAAATCTAACGGGACCTTGCAGCGTGACCAATCACCTAAAATTACAATATACAAGCTCGACTTGGGTATCGGTTCATTGTCAGAATTCATTAACTTCCATCTATTTCTATGTATATAAATACTTTTGTAGCTGTCTAATTCTCTAAAATTATTTACAGTTTTCATTAATCTAAGACTACCTGTAGCATGCCGTGGCCTGTGTCAAAAATATGTCGAGCAACACTTGATTTTTCCGGTCTGTTGTATCTGAAATATGCAATGTGTTCTTCGTAAAGAGTTGAAATTGAACGCCTAGTTTGTCCTACATATTTTTGTTGACAATCTTTACAGGTTTTTTCATAAATACCAGATTCTTGATCTACCTCAATTTTATCTTTAGCGTTCCCTAAGAGTGATTTTAATGAGTTTCCCGATTTAAACGCGATTTGATGTTCCTGTTCTTTAAAAACGCTGTTCAAATATCGTGTGACTGAATGATACGGCAAAGAAACAAACGTATTACCAAGAGTTTTTTGAGGTAGCAAACATGTAGTATCCTGAATTTGTTTCTTGAATTTATGTATCCTAATAAGCTTAGATACTATTTCTGAATCGAAACTATTGTACTTCGCGATCTTTTTAATTAAACTAAGTTCTTTTTCATATCTATCTTTTTTAAGCGGAAAACTTAACAGCCGGATGGATAAGAAAATTAAAAGAGGCCATCTTTTGCTGAAAACTATGATTTGAATCCGCTGTTATAAACTTTCATGATACTACATGTTTGCTACCTCAAAAAACTATTGGTAATAAGTTTGTTTCTTTGCCGTATCATTAAGAAGATCGCGAAGTACAATTGTTTCGATTCAGAAATAGTAACTAATTTTATTAGGAGACATAAATTTAAGAAAGAAATTCAGGATACTACATGTTTGCTACCTCAAAAAACTCATGGTAATAAGTTTGTTTCTTTGCCGTATCATTCAGTCAAAAAATATATGAACATCATTTTTAAAGAACAGGAACTTCAAATCGCGTTTAAATCGAGCAACTCATTAAAATCACTCTTAGGGAACGCTAAAGATAAAATTGAGGTACATCAAAAATCTGGTATTTATGAAGTAACCTTAAAGATTGTCATCAAAAATATGTATAAGTTTTTAAACATATATCCCATTGCCAAACATTCTGCAGACGTTAACAAACCTTGTATATAAACGTGTAGATCTGCAAAAATATATCAAACATAATTCAGAAATATCTAAGAAGCAGTATGGGAAAGACTTGTCCCGCGAAGAAAGTGATTCAGTCCGAACGAAATGGCAGAGCGTTAGGTAACATGCCTAGAAAGTGACTCAAAGCCGCCTGGCCAATCAGTTAAAAGCTATAATAAGCAATATACACAGGATACCATCCGTTTTTTTTATTAAAGAATTAATAACTATGCAAGGATTACTTTGGAGGATGTGCAGGAAAGCTAAAAAACAGCAGTGACAGTTTTTTTCATGAGTTGAGTTCCCAAGGGCTAGAAGCAATGAAGAAGGAGCTGTATACTTTGAGCAGATTATTCAACCGCGTGAAAATCGGCATCGAAAGACAGAACTTCGATTACATCTAAGGAAGTATTACAAGGAATCTAAAATAACAACAATCTAAAGAAATGTTTTGGTCAAAACATCGCCACGGGGAAAATTTTAAAATACTGCTATGAAACGCGATTTATAAGATAGCAGACATGATTAAAGCCTCGTTCAGATTTAGACAGGTGCCAATGTTGTGAAAAATTGCAGAAGTTGTAATGATATCTTAACCCGGTAAAGACAACAGTAAACTACAATCGTACCGTCCAATAGCACTACTACAAGTAATAATATACGAGAAACTTCTCCTAACAACACTAAAACGCAAGTTATTCAGACCTTTCAAAATAAAATGCTGCCAAACATTGTGATAGCTCCGTGCAGGCTCAAGTTAGTTCAACCGTTCTACCGTGTACAGTCATGAAAGGTGAAGTGATTAGGGAGTTAATAAAAGTAGATAAATAATTGGACTCAATGAACAAACATTCTAGCTGATCTCTATTAACCACACGTCAGCAATAAATATGTAATTAGCAAATGGCTAGGTGTTCTGGTATAAGCTTAGGCTCATAAATAAATAAGATAAGAATTTAATTTTCTTCTGCAAAGTTTTGTTTGATGGTTTTTCCAGTCACAGCCGCAGTCATTCGTCGTTCAATAAATTGAAATTTTTCCGATTATTGTTGTGAGGCTGTATACTTTATTTTGGAATATCACTTTCTTAAATTATAATAATATCCTTTATTTACTCATAGCAAACAAAAGAAGCAGAAACACAAAATTAAATCATATTGTTATGAGTATGAAATCTCAACAAGAAGTCAAGATAAAATGGCATTGGAATTACCCTGCTTTTAAATTTCATTATTATTAAGGAATTTCAAAGCCATTAATAAAAAAAAGAAAACCTGAAGACACATAGCAGTTATAATGTACCATTTGCATTTTATTGTCATCTCTGCTGGAATTCAAATTAATTGTCAAATTCTATATTAGAATCCCTTAAGTGCAGTTTAAAATTCTTTAGCAGTGATTTTGTAAATTATAGGCCTAATATAATCTACTTTAACCTAATATTAATACAAAATTATAGGTTAATTAATGTTATTTCGACATATTGCCTATGTTATAATTACATATAAGAATAATCATACGATTATAAAATGATGTTTATTTAGAAAATTAAATATTAGGCACGACACTGACGGCAGAAAAAAATGAAAGGACATGTTTCCATGTTGCCGAATTAATAAAAAGAAAAATTAAATCGCAAAGCCAGACACCTATTACTTTTGATAGAGCAACCTTTACATTGATTATACAGCACCCCGTCACTGCCGATTTTAGCGTTCTTTACTGCTGATTTCAGACAAAATACATTTTGCAACATTACCAATTTTACCTTAAGGGGGGGGGGTTTACTTGATCGTCGTGTGCCACAAAATGGTCAATTTTAACGGAAAAAATCGCAAAAATTAAGGCACATGAAAAAGTTGCCGCTGCATGAACGAAATAACCAATAGTTGTTCTAGTGACTCACGATTAAAATTTGCAATTATATTAAAAAATAGTTAAAATACAGCACTTTGAATTTTTTTCATTTTATAGCGATATAAAGCTTACTGCGCTTAAAAAGTACTTTTTTGAATCGTGAGACCCTAGATATTTTTATTGTGGACATGATAATGTATTTACTTTACTTTCAAAATAACCCTGGTCTGCAAAAAAATGACTTTGAAACCAATGAGAATGATCACAAGTTCCGTACTGATAAATGGCAGTTAGGCAACACACACTTCAATGTCTAAGACCAAGGATATTGAAGGTATACCTGATCAACTCTATTAAGCCGAACATCAAATACACAGATATTGTATTCAACTTCTTTTATTACCTTAGGTACCTTAGGTAAACGAATGTTTCATTCAGATATCGGCTTTATTTTGTAAATAATATTTGGGAGAATGTATTCGATATTAATTCTTAGTCTGGAATAAATATATGTTGTTATTATTATTACGAAATTTTACTTGTTACTTAATTTGTGGCGGTCATATGTATTTACATTAGATGTTGAAGGTTTTTAATCTTAATAATATGAGTAATGTGGTAGTAAACTCAAACATTATAAAAATAATTCTGTGTTTAACAGTAACAGTGCCTGTTTTTTTTTAAATGTAAATACCTATATATATATATATGTATTATAATAAACAGATGTTTTGGATTATTGAATATTATATTCTTCCCAATTGGCATTGATAGCGTTGATTAGCGAAATTAAATTATAAAACATTTTGTCAGAGGTAAGATTCGAACTAACTTTTATCACCAAATAAAGAAAGTCGTATTGATTTTTTCATAAATACATGGGGTTGTTATAGACGAGCAAATTTTAATATATTTCAGATATTTGTCGGTGTTCATTTATGATTGATTACGTGATAATATTGATGCGTCTACTTAATTAGACTTTTTTCTGTTCCTTAATATTCTCCTCGTTTTCAAAATGTATTTTATTTTTCAAGAACAACTAAAAATAAAAAAAAAATATTGTACTATATTCAACGTAATTCTTACAGTGCACGTTGCAAGGCGGCAGCAGTTTCATTTAATTGTAAGGGCAAATATCACTCAAAGCTTCAGACCAAATATGGATGTATAGGACAGTGTCTGAAAAAAAAACTGTATGAGAAGAAAACATTTTATAAGAAACAAAAAACACATTCAGGAACTACAGACGATCGCGACTATGGGCCGGAGGCATATGCATATTTTATTGAAGATATAAATAATCAAAAGTACGAAGAAAAAAAGATACATTTTTGAAGAATTAACAGCATCAAATTTTGGCAAGATAATGAAATTGAGAAGAACCACATTTACGGCCAATACTGTGAAGGTTTTATTATACCAGGAATTTATAGGAACGAATGCGACAGTGCAGGGTAATGAAAAAGAAGAGCAAGCTGTTAAAGCTTTTGAATGTTTGGCAGATCTAAAAGCCGAGTCTTGTGGTCTTTTTATTCAACCTGTATATAGATTTTTAGCGGCATCTTCGGACGGAATAATTTCTAATCAAAACGCAGTTATTGAAGTAAAGTTGCCATTCAAGGCTCGCGAAGCGACTCCATTTGAAGCTACGGGACAAAAATAATTACATTTTTAGAAATTAGGAACAGGGAATTACATTTAAAATCTAGGCACCATACATGTACCAAATATAGGGACAGTTAAACATAGCTCAGAAAGATGTATGTTACTTCATAGTCTGGATTCCGAAGGATACTTGGTATGAGACAATATACAGAGATGAAGAACTCTGGCCAGAAATAGTAATTAAGTTAGAGCGTTGATTGAAGAAATATATAAAGATGCTCAACGCTATAGTAAAATTGCGTGTCTTTCCGTTAAGTCGCCCCGCAAACCCCTTGCCGAGGAACATCATGGCTGTCTCGGGCTGTTTCGAATCTATATATATTATTATTATTATTATTTATGATTATCAATTATTTAAGTTGTACTTCTTATTATTTCTCACCATCATTTGTATTTACTTTACATATTGATGCTTTATAATAGAGAAAACTAAAATCTGATAAAAAAACAATGCCGGTGTTTCTTACAAAATGTAAAAATTTATATTCTTTAAGAAGCACATGTTTTAAATTATTGACAATTATATTCGTTACAGTCGACACTGGTATTGTTAGTTAGCGAAATCAAATATAAAAATTTCACCGTGGGTAAGATACGAACTCTGCGGACTCGGAAGTAATCATTTATAACAACAACTTACAATTAATTGTTATTGATATTATTTTTTTTTTTATTTGTGCCTTACATTCTATAATTTTTTTTCAGTAAAGTTTTGATATTTTTTTTAAATAACCGTATATGGCAGACAAAACGTCAAACGCACTCCTTTCCGCACTACCTTACAGGTAGAGTGCAAAGCGCGTTTTTTTCTCACCGTATTCCCAGTAGGCCTAATTCATGTTTGTTACAAAAAAAAAATGTTTACAAAAGTATAGACAGTGTAGAAAATAAACAAGAATGGCCAAGTAGAGTTTTGTCTAAACGTGTCACAATCAGTAGGTACATAGTATTATTTATTGCAGAATAAAACTTAATATCTAATTAATTTCGGAAAATATCATTAAAATAATTACAAATTACATAAAACGGGACTCTTAATAAAACTAAATACATACAAGCCTAAAGGATATTCAGAAACAGCAAAAACAAATTTCGAATAAAGTAGGCCCACCAATATTTTCATGCAATAACTGCAGGAGACAAATATCCCAGATTTATTTGCTTGCCAGTTGACCAGATATTGCTTCATGTTTCTGTTCGTCTACCTGCATCGTGTAAAAGATACAGGCATATTATTAAACTCCGTAAATATATTCAAGGTATTTCAGGCAACCCGACATACGCCGTTCGGGAATTTTTCTTAAGGAAAGCCCACCCTTAATTTATAAACTTCTTTGTTAAGAAACTATGAACTAAATTAACTTTGAAATAAGTTTTACATAAAAAATATAGAAGAATATTACATTGGTTGACTTCGCAGATATTTCTTGGTGAAACATTTTGTAATAACTTAATTAATTATTCGAAAATAAACGCTTGGCTCAGTTTCACAACTTCTTTATTAGATACACTAACAATTGTTTCGGCTATGAGGCCATTATCAAAGAGTTATCTAGAACTAGATAACTCTTCAGTTTCACAACTTCTTTATTAGATACACTAACAATTGTTTCGGCTATGAGGCCATTATCAAAGAGTTATCTAGAACTAGATAACTAATAATTGTTTCGGCTATGAGGCCATTATCAAAGAGTTATCTAGAACTAGATAACTCTTTGATAATGGCCTCATAGCCGAAACAATTGTTAGTGTATCTAATAAAGAAGTTGTGAAACTGAGCCAAGCGTTTATTTTCGAATAATTAATTAAGTTATGAAGAATATTACTTAAGAAAATAATGTACAAAATGCTTGTCTTAAAGTGACTCCTTATGTCAGTTCCATGTATGTGGCAAACTCGACTCAAAATGCGTATATAAGTACACCTACACATAAAAGTGAACACATATTCAAAAGTAGATTGTTTAGATGGTGCGGAGTTGAATGATCTATAAGAAGAAACATATACTTCCGTAAATTTTAATTAAAATTATACCGTGATTAATTGAATACATAATAAATTGGTAGTAATCGCTTCTTTCCAACATTTCTTCCAGGCGCAATTAATACAGATTTCTTTGAACACGTACTAAACTGTCATTTTAATATTGACTTAAACAGCAAGATGAAATCGTAACTGGTTCATTAATTTGATGTTTACAGGAAATGCAATTAAAGAAGATGATGCAAAGAGTAAGTATACATTATTCCAAAAAGATTTACATTTATAAGTATCCTAAGTATTCTAGTATGTACGTTTACGTTTCTGTATATTTGTGCCGAGTTGTCCCAGCGCGGCTAGTTGGCTGAAGGTAAGTCGATCCCAGCAAGGTGTTCCATTCCGATAATGCCTGCAACTGTTTCTCTATAAACAGAATTTCCTAACACACAATTTCGTATTATTCAGAAATGGTAAGTACAAAATTGTATCTGAAACTGAACTTATCAATACATAAGTTCATTGTATACCCAAGACAATAAACTCAAATTATATTACCTTTACCTGCATTATTTTTATTAACAAGCTCTCAATGAAATTCTGTTTGCTTTAAAAATTTATGTATGAGTATTCCCTTTAGGCTTTTCCAACGTTCCCATTCATCGGGATTACGGTATTCACAAAACAGAAAAAAAATGGGTCGTTTTAATATTGCACAGTCCAGTTTCCTGTTGAACATTTCATTTAAAAATTGTTATATTCACTGTCGAGTTTTCCCTACCTTTTCTGTTATTCTTTTATGTGCATGAAAATGTCATAAATGATTGAATATAGAAAAGAGATAAAAAACGAAAGCTCTCCTAATTAATCTGTCAGTTACAAAAATATTTACTGTTATTTTTCACAAGCTAATGTATTTTAATTGTCCTTTTTTGTACATATACACTGATAGGGTAAAAACACTTTGACTCATAAGTTTTGGTTCTTGATTAGCAAGTTTTAATTCGTAATTGTTAAAGTAAATGTAATTAACAAAAAATAGATAAAATTGGGCATCGGCTTACTCGATGGATTACATCCAAACATGAAACAATGTAAAAAAAATCACTTAAAACAGAAAATCACTTAAGCACTTTCATATAAATTCAGGAAAATGTAAATTACTTATTGTGAGGATGCTTTATGATCTAACTTTGCTGATGACCATGACGTATGTATTTAGAGATATTAGATTACTCCTTGCCTCAACAAGAACAAAACTGAAAACGAATGATATCACAAGATAAAATTTTCCATCAACTTTCTTATTAGCGTTTTTTGACTATGCAAACAGTGCGATGCATTCTGTCGTGCAGTTGAGGAAGCTATTCTGTGTTAGAAGAAATTGGGCACTGGAACCTGATTGTATAAGGATGTATATTGTTATGGATTATAGTACAAAGCAATTCAATTCATGAACTAATTTCATTGCAAGAAGCAAATGTTGTTGGTGATCTTGTTCCAAATTAAGGAACGTTAGTCGATGTGTTATTAGACAAATAGTTATAACTGCTATCACAAGTATACATATATACATTTATACGTAAACGTATATGCACATATGTACGAGTTGGATACACAGCATACACTTAGGTGTTATTACCAACAGCGAATGTACAGACACGTGTATCGGCCTTTTTTTTTCCTCTTCGGTGTACGTGGTGCTGTTGGAAATGATCCACAACTAAAATCGTATCTTATGTCGGCTGGAAAGCAAAATGCCCACGGCATAGTTATAAAACGAAGATTAGAAACTATACAAGAAATGAGTAGTTCAATAATGCATTATTTTACTTAATAAAAGTTAAAACTTGTACATTTAGAAATAATAGGATTATCTGTCTATACATATTTTATTTTTAAAAATTATTGTTTATACTTGTTTCAGTTATACCTAATCAAATATTTAGTATAATTTCAAAAGAAACTGGAAGCAATTTTAATAAAAATCGTGTATCTTGAAATAGATTTGTTTCTTCTTCGTCTTATTTATACAAATTAAATATTAAATTAATGAGAATGGGGTAGTATACTAATTTCTTAATTTATTAATTATGACTTGTCGACGTTTTATAAACTACATTTAAATGTATTCTACATTGGCATTTCATTTGATGGAGTTTGATTTTAGTGTTTTATATATCAATTAGAAGTGAATAAACGAAAATTTATTTGTTATTATAAGATTATTTTTTAAATATTTAATCTATTCCGACCTGAGCGTAAAGTTTTCATGCATTGAAGTTAAACTTTCATAACCTTATATACTAAATGACTGTTTTTTCTTATCATTAAGACATCCTGGCAGGCGAATTAAAGTTGTCAAGATAAGTTTATTACAGTTATATCACTCTAACAAAAATTCATGTATTTAGACGTTACTGTTTTAATAAACCTCTTTAAAATATAATTCGATTTTCCTTTTCGATGCACATCCACATTCCAAAATTAAATGTTTGACTAATAATATAACCAAATAAATGTATTTTGATTTAATTTAATCTTCTAGAACGTATTTAATCTAAATAAACCATCTTAAAATATTATATTACAATACTCCCAATGAATTCTTACCATAATGAACGTCTATATGAAACGATATTATCATTGTAAAGTAAAGTGGTTTTTCTGTTAACTACATATGACGGCACTTTATAAATCGTCTATTCAATAATTTTACTTTCTTTAAACATTATTTCCCATTACAAGAAGTAATTCAAGCATAATATGCATTTTTGTACTCTCGCCACTCTCATAAATATCATCTGCAATAACAATGATGATATCCTTCCTAACCGCTAAACACCTGTTTATACTATCTACCTGTTCACTGAAAAGTCGGATGTAAGCAGTTACTGCCGCTGTATCAACGAGTAAAAATATTTATGGTTTACTTGATTGACTAGTTCTCAAAATATTACTACATAGAAAGACTAAAGTAAACAAAAATCTACGAACCAAATGAGATAATAGTTTTTAATTCTTACCTGTTGCTTTTATCTTTTTAATTATTTGTATTAATTAATTAGATTCTCACACAAGATTTATGAGACTTGGGTTTATCTATTTAGCATTAAAAACTAAAAATGCCAAAGAAAAATATACGTCTTCCAATCACTTTATTTTTGGATTTTCATTTACTACATACGAGGTAAGAGCCAGAATATTCCGGCCTGGCTATATTCTGAAAGGGATAGAAATAAAACAAAATAATTATTTCTTAATATTATCTCTGTGTCATTCAATGAATTTTTTGGATCTTGAAATTAACATTTTAAGACCATCAGAAAAGTACTCTTGAGTTTTACTGCAAAATGGTCTAAAACCGCTTCTTGCACTTCTTCATCACTCTCAAATTTTCTTCCTCGATGGTGATTCTTCAGTTTGGAGAACAAATAATTATCGCTGTGGACGAGATATGAACTGTAAAGTAGGTGCGAAAGTTATACAAAACCACAATCCTGCACAGCAAACTACGCAATTGTAGCCTTATGGACAGGAGCATTGTCGTGCAGAAGGTGAACAGTATGGCGCAAAATTCCATGCCTCTTTTCTCCATTACTACAATATCTGAATATTAAATTAACAAATATACATACATTCTTGATTCAACTTGGGTAGAATTTACTAAAAACATCAAATTATAATAGCATACAGCTCAATGCGCAGCAGCTGATTTGCCAGCATATATATTTTTAACACTTAATTTTCTTCTTTCCTTTAATTTTTAACATAAAATTAATAAATCTTACAAATATTTTTTTACGCATATTGTGGCAATTTGAAATATGCTGCGTGTTAATCACTTGGAACTGACTAATGTAAAATTGCAAAAGATTTATATTTTGATTTATTACGGCATCTTAATGTTTACGAAATATGTCTTCCATTTGTACAAATAAATCAAAAGTACTATTGTTACAAAAAAATAGAGATTTTTCTTTGAAGCAAAGGGCAAATTATTTTTGACTCTACTGATGTTAAACATTGACAACATGTCCTCGAAGTGCGCTTTATACTTGTTATCAAATAACCGCTAACATTATACAATGAGTTCATCTTACTATTACTTAGTTGTGCAACATTATGTGTAATGGTCGGTAACACTACTGGATCATAAATTTTCTCTTCTGAATTTTTGATTACATTAAGAAAATCTGAAAGAAATTCGCGTTCATCATTGTAAGTAGCTTCCTTTCGTCACATTTTTTAAATACTGAGACACACAAATAAGTTTCAAATTATTTTTAAATTGCAATGCTGTAATTGAATCCCCTGTACAATAATATGCTACAACTTGTTTCCAACGTAGACTGACTCCTCCTAGCATGATAACTAATGCATGTGTTGCACTTCCCGTATGGCCAGGCAAAGTTACATCTCCAATGTATTTACTACTACTTACATCATATAATTTAGATGTTGTTATTGCCATTTCATCTAGCACAATAACACAATCTTTACTATTCTGCTCTTTAAACAACTCTGCTTTAATTTTTAAACAATTAAATACTTCATATAATATACCACTTTCAAATTTCAAATTCTGCAAATGCCTTTGCAAGGTACGAATAGAAGCATATCCACTATTATCACAGGAAAACCGTACTTTTAAGGCTTTTTTTACAGTTGGGTATGACCACTTCCGGGATCTTTTACTGGGTTGTTTTAATGCAGATATCTGATCATCATTAAAGACTGATTTTAATAACTTAAGTTCCAACTTGTCGTCTTAAATTCTTGATAACATTTCTATATCGGTGGTGTTTTGCATGTAATTTTCTCACTTGTGTTCTATAATTAAGAAGTAAGTCTTGTAATGGGCTGCTATCTCTTGTTGCATCTTCAACTGTTGATTCCGCTTCATCACCTAAGCTAAAAATTGAAATATAAATGTAAAATATATGATCAATACTAGTTTACTATGTATTTATATATACCTAGTTTCTTCTTTTATAGATTCTACATCAAAGCTGGTTGAATTTGAGTCAGGATCGCAAGTCATAGGCAACTGTTTTTTTCCAAAGTAAATGGGGCAGTTACTCTTTTTGCGGTGGTTTCCTATGTATAACAGGTTTTTTGTGAGCAAATATTGTGGGAATTGCATTACATCTTAATTTTCTTGTTCCATCAACCCTCACTTTCTCCCACACATCAGCTTCAAAATATGTTTCACATAACACACTATAGTCAGTCGGTTTCCAATTACCACGATGCATGTTTGCAGCCCACTCTTTCCTTCTTTCCGGATCTTTTGGAAACCGTTTCATAATTAATCCTTTTTCTGAAGAATTAGAGCAACTAACTGCAGCACAACCTGGCATTGCGATATCTAAAATATAATGTTATATCACTAAATATTAAATTACTAATTCTAATGCCATTTAAATTTTTAAAACTCTACTGTATCTATATGTATATTATATTTATATTTACCTTATTGTAATGTGATAAGTCAAGTAATATTTTATTTATCGTTAGGCACTAAACACTAAACTAGGTCAATAATGCCAATTAACTGTCAAATAACTGAAGATAATAGGAATTCTAAGAAAAAAAAGTGGAAATACGTAACTATAACCTGTGATTACACAAATAATAAAACGAAACTTTTTAAACATATTTGAAGCGTACGATAAAAATATACTTGATTATATGACTTGTATACATAAAATCACGTTCAAAACGCCAGAAACTTTGACACTCGACTCATCATGGCGGATTTTTCATGAACCAATAGAAAATAGGCCCGGGCGCTGTCGCCACTGTTATTTATCAAGCCACTGTACTTCCAATATTAATTTGTTTTCTATCAATACCGGAACTAGGGAGCGGAATCGAGCGAGCTAAACTACCACGGAGCCACAACCGTGAAAATAAATAATGTAAACAACTGCGTGTTGTTTACATTATATCTGAATAGCACTAATTCATAGGGCGAACTGTAACATCTGTTTAATCCAGAGAATCAGAGAAAAAACTGCCATAAAATAAGGAATTTTATGAATAAAATCCTTTCTTCATCGGCGTAGGTACAAGGGTGACGAGTTTCTAAAATTTATTATATTCACCTTATATTTCGCAATATAATATGTATGTTACAATAACATACGCATACATTTTTAGTTATAATTTATTTAGGTCTAGAACGTTGTTTATGTTACTTTTTCTGAGATAAAAATTAATTGTCAGTGATTCCGAAACTATTGCAAAGTCTGTAAAATATCGTCACTTAGCTTTGCTAAAACATACACAGAAATAGTTTTCATGCAGAGAATTTCGACAGTTTACAAAATTTCGTTACATGTTTAAATGACGATGCTCGAAGTATTTCTGAGTGCAAGGAACTAACACAAATCTCAAATTTAAAAAATCAGTTGTTATTACTTCAGGAACACTTTGGAAATTTGCCTAAACTAATGACATATTTTGAAAATCGAATCTCAAATTAAAAAATGAGGTATGGCCACCACACGACTTTCTTATACGTATGAGCGTTTCAAACTGTACTATATTTTTGTTACACAAAAATTATTCAAAATCCTATTCTAAGTACTTCTGTTCTCTTAATAAATCGCTATAGAATGCATACTTAGCAAGATATTCGAAAAAAGGACTACTCCCTAAGAGTAAAAGTGTTACTTCCGGTCCGAATTTTGAAATTTCATATATTCAAAAAATATTGCAAATCTAGCACTAAATACTTTTGTATTCTTGATAAATACATTGTTGGTATTTCATTTAAGGAGTCAAAAGATGACAGTAGTGCGCGTGCGCGTGATGTCGACAAACGACGGAAGAACGCGAGCGAGCGGGACACATTAGTAGTAGTGACCAAGTAGTGACAACATATACTACTTTTAGTCGTACAGTCCTATATCAATTATATTATAACATACATAACATGTACATCGAGCAGGTTATTGAGATGTAAGTTAGTGAATAAAGTTTTAGAAATACGAACGGCAGTTTGTACACATAAAAAGAATTCATAATCCACCAAGGGATAACATTTTGGTCCAAAACGAGCCGGATAGTCGTAGAAACATCAAATCAACACATTGAGGAAGGACGGTCCACCATTAACCGTAAGTCGTTCCTTTCAAATACATATTCCTTATTATTATTATTTTGTATTGTATTACCAACAAGCAGTAATGACAGAAAACGATCAGTTAATAGAATTGATTCGCAAACGTGGTAATGTTAAGGCAATTTTAACTCGATTTGAAACATTTATGAAAACATATACGTGTGAAAAAGAATCTGAATTGAGATTAAGATTAGAAAGAGTTACACCTGTTTTAGATGAATACAATTTGTTACAAAATGAAATCGAAGCCATCGATAACAGTCAATTTAAGGATAGAGAAGAGTTTGAAAATAGATATTTCAGTAGCGTTACAAGCGCTAACAAAATTATTACCGAGTTGCAAGTCAAAACAGTATTCGATGACATAAATGTCAATACCGCAAGTAATGATATGGTCAATAACCCGATGAATTTGAATGTGAGATTGCCTAAAATTGTTTCACCGGAATTCAACGGTGCTTATGATACATGGTTAATGTTTTCGGACGCTTTCAAGTCATTAATTCACGAAAATCAACAATTGAATGCGACACAGAAATTTTATTATCTAAGGTCGTGTTTGAAGGGCGAAGCGGCACAAGTTATAAGTGCACTTGAAGCATCGGATGCGAATTACTCCGTCGCCTGGGATTTAATTAAAAATCGTTATGAGAATAAACGTATTATCATACATACGCATATAAAAGAATTATTTGATTATACTGTATTACATCAAGAATCGCATACACATTTAAGAAAACTTGTCGATCACTTCCAAAAGCATGTACGGTCGCTAACAACTCTAGGCGAACCAACCGATAGCTGGGATACGTTGTTAATACATTTAATTACCTCAAAACTTGACGCAAAAACTAAAAGAGCATGGGAAAGTTCCGTGGCAACCAATTCGATGCCAACTTTGAAAAAACTTTGGGATTTTTTAGTAAATCAGTGCGTATTTTTAGAAACGCTAGATAAGGGAAAAAACATAACAAAATCGAGCGTACAATCTTATGTCGCAATAAATAAATTAGAATGCCAATTATGTAAGGGAAATCATCTCATTTTTCGCTGCCAAAAATTCTTGGATTTTAATGTGAAAGAAAGATTTAATACTATTAAAAGATTAAAATTATGCATTAATTGTTTGAAACATAATCATTTTAATAGAGATTGTAGAGCCAGTAATTGTAAAAGATGCAATCAACCCCACAATACTTTATTACATTTTGATAATAAAAAGCTAAGGCCACATGACGACAATGATAGACCAAATAATTCAAGGGAAGAATCACAACAATCCAGTGATAGCAATTCAGTCATTACAGCGCATACATCGACCAGACAGTCGGAATATGTTCTTTTATCAACGGCAGTAGTACTGATCAAGGATATTCATAATAATTTAGTTCAGTGTCGTGCGTTGATTGATTCAGGATCGCAATCAAATTTTATGACAAAAGAATTGCTAGAAAGATTAAAGTTGAAGCAGTTTGATATATCAATACCTGTAAGCGGAATAAATCAGTCGTTATTAAGTATTTCTCATATAACGCATGCAGAATTATTCTCGACTAGCAAAAAATATCACAAAAAATTGTCATTTCTAATTATGAACAAAATAACAGATAAATTGCCTCAGCAAAGTTTTGATATTTCGAATTTAAATATACCACAGGATATTACGCTAGCAGATCCAAACTTTTATAAGGCACAGAAAATTGACATATTATTGGGTGCTACAATTTTCTTTGATTTGTTGTCGATAGGACAAATTAAACTGGGAGAAAATAAACCAATATTACAAAGGACAAAATTAGGTTGGCTAATAGCAGGTGATTTACCTAACGATAATTTTAGCAATAAGATTTCGTGTAATTTAAGCATAAATACCGAAGTTTTAAACAAATTAGAAAAATTCTGGAAAATCGAGGAATTACCCGATTCTAAATATTATTCGAGCGAAGAGTTGTCTTGTGAAAATCATTTTCAAAACACATTTAAACGTGAAGAGGATGGTCGTTTTACAGTATCGTTACCATTGAAGGAGGAGCATGTTAATTTAGGTGAATCATTGGAGAACGCAGAAAAAAGATTGAATTCAATAGAAAAGAAATTTGCTAGGGATGATTCTTTAAGATTAGAATATACGCGATTCATGATGGGATATGAAAAGTTGGAACACATGACAGAAATTACAAACTTCAATGACAATATTAACGAGAATGTTAATTATTTGCCACACCATTGTGTTTTTAAACAGGCTAGTACCACAACAAGGTTACGGGTTGTCTTTGATGCAAGCTGCAAAACAACAAACGATATATCGTTGAATGACATTTTGAAAACCGGACCGGTGGTACAAGATGATCTCTTTTCAATTTTGTTAAGATTTCGTAAACATAGTTATGTTTTGACTGGAGATATAACAAAAATGTATCGTCAAATAAATATAGTAGAATCGCAACGGGATTTACAACGTATTGTATGGAGATCTGATCCAAAATTGCCATTAAAACACTATAAGCTTAATACGCTTACCTATGGCACAGCTCCAGCATCATTTTTAAGCACAAGATGTTTGAAACAATTAGCTATGGAAAACGAGGAGGCTTACCCGGAAGCAGCCTATGCGATAAGAAAGGATTTTTATATGGACGATCTATTGACGGGAGCGAACTCAATAGAAGATTTACTAGGATTGAAGCAAGATATTACTAGTATTTTAAGCAGTGCCAAGTTTGAGTTAAGAAAATTTAATTCAAATCATGCAAGTATTGTTAAAAGCGAGAGGCCAACTGAGGTGAACCTGATTGAAACAAAAACATTAGGTGTTATATGGCAGGCCGAGCTAGATAGATTTACTTTTACTACGAACTTTAACATGAAAAGAATACGAATTACTAAAAGAGTTATTCTATCTACCGTGTCACAAATCTTCTTTCCTTTAGGATTAATTGGTCCAATAGTAATTAGGGCAAAATTATTGTTACAAAAATTATGGGAACTCAAAAGTGAATGGGATGAAACCGTGCCAGCAGACATTTATGCGACTGCGAGGAAATTATTCGACGAATGGGAGATTATTCATGAAATAGCAATACCCCGACATGTATTATTATTTGATCCAGTTAGTATCCAGATACATGGGTTCTGCGATGCATCAGAACGTGCGTATGGTGCCACCATATACATTAGATCACAAAATTCAAACAATCAGATTTGTTCAAGATTACTTGCAGCGAAATCACGTGTTGCTCCTATTAAAACTATTTCAATTCCACGATTAGAGCTTTGCGCAGCACATTTATTGACTGAAATAAAAAACTCAAGCAAGGTTAAGAATTATCTCGAAACAAGGGAGATAGTATGGAATTTTATTCCTGCTCGTACTCCGCATTTTGGGGGGATTTGGGAAGCTGCTATAAAATCAACAAAGACTTATTTAAAAAAGATCATTGGTAATACAAGACTAACCTATGAATCCTTTTATACTGTTCTAATACAAATAGAAGCTATCCTTAATTCTAGACCCTTATACCCACTTTCCAATGACCCAAACGACTTACAGGCTTTAACACCAGGGCATTTCTTGATTGGAGAGTCACTTGTGGCTATACCACAGCGAGATGTAACTACAGCTCCAATCAACAGATTGAATAATTATCATCATCTACAGCAACTCTATCAACAGTTTTGGAAAAGATGGTCCTCGGAGTATTTGCACACCATGCAGCAGAGGAATAAATGGATGTTTGATAGTCCAGGAGGTGTTCAAGTGGGAGATCTCGTGCTATTAAAGGAAGATAACGTGCCTCCATTGAAATGGATTATGGGTAGGATCATCAAGATACACCCGGGCCAGGACGGAAGAACGCGAGTGGTTACTATCAAAACCGCTCAAGGAACCGTAGACAGAGGGGTGCAGAAAGTGTGTTGTTTTCCTAAAGACTACCACTAAACTCATTTATTTTATTATTATTATTTTTTTTTATTTTTGAAAGCCAGGTCTTTCAAGGCCGCCGGTATGTTGGTATTTCATTTAAGGAGTCAAAAGATGACAGTAGTGCGCGTGCGCGTCATGTCGACAAACGACGGAAGAACGCGAGCGAGCGGGACACATTAGTAGTAGTGACCAAGTAGTGACAACATATACTACTTTTAGTCGTACCTATAGATACAGTCCTATATCAATTATATTATAACATACATAACATGTACATCGAGCAGGTTATTGAGATGTAAGTTAGTGAATAAAGTTTTAGAAATACGAACGGCAGTTTGTACACATAAAAAGAATTCATAATCCACCAAGGGATAACATACATATAGAATGCATAATTTACGACATATTCGCAAAAAATCGCTATTCGATAAGAGTAAAAGTGGTAATTCCGGTCTGAATTTTGAAATTGTTTTTATGCAAAAGATATTGAAAATTACGTTTTAAATACTTTTATACCCGTAACGTACCTGTCTAAAAAGCATGACATGCGAAATATTCGCAAAAAACTGATTTTCGATAGGAGTAAAAGACCTACTTCCGGTAGCAGCTTCGAAAAACTTTTTAAATAAAATTGTTCTCAATTTTAATTTCAAGTACATATGAATTCTTTATAAATTTGTTTAAATTTAGTAGTTGACGAAATATTGGCAAAATTTAATTTTTTCACTGAAGTAAACTGCTACTTCCGGTCTACCGATTTTACTGAAAAACTACTCAGATCTCAAGAGGGAGATTAGACACGTAAATACAAAATTTGGAATTGATATCTACAGCGGTTATCGTGGTCACATAGAGACACACAGACATTTTTTAAAAACATCTTTTTCGGTATCAGAGGACTTCAAAACGTGGACAAAATTTTTCATTACTTCCTTATACTACGTATAAGAAAGTAAAAATGGATTAACCACATTAGATGTGGCTATTAATAATTCCAAGTGACTTAGACGCAGTTTTTAATAGAAATCCAGGTTTAATAACATTGCGGCAATTGTGTATGCTAAATACGCTGAAATAAAAGAATATTTCCATTACGTAAATATAACCAGTTGCGATGTAGAAAAGACGTTTTCTATCTACAAGGATGTACTTAATTCAAAGAGAACAAGTCTTACACAAGAGAAAATGAACATATAGTAGGGTATTTTGTATTTTATAATCACCAGACACTTGTTATTCAATTATATAAATAAAATTAAAACCTCTTTAAAAATACAACATTTCAATAGCGCGCCCATAGGCGATGAGTCATGACTCGCTCGATTCCGCTCCCTAACCGGAACATAGTCAGGCCGGAAACTTCTGAAGCTTGCCTCGTATATTAACAGTTTTGAAATGTACGTAATAACAATAGCCTAATAATATTATATGGCTATATATTTTTATATTATAGGTAACGCACAAATAAAATAGTAAATATTTTAACTACATGCATCAAGAGTTGTATGAGAATCGCTTACTGTGGGTCTCATAATTGATAGGTAGATGGTTATTTACTTGCTTTTGTAAAACCCATATTTAAAGAATTTACGATTAAAGGTAAATGAAAACAATAGGCTGGTTACATTCTTGCTTGAAGAAATATGTGATTACATAGAAGAAACAGTATAATAATAAATCGTTCCTGGGGTATAACAGGAAACTCAGAATTCCAGGAGTTATCATCGGGGATATTAAAGAAAAGTCCAATATACTTTAATAAAAAAATATCTTACATTATTTATTTATTTCACTTTTGTAACACAAATGACATGCTTCTCTAAATGGGATTCACTTGATACTACTAGAGAAGATTTTTGAAATAATTTTGATTTACATATAATTTGTAAATATTTGTCTTGAACTTGAACACTTATATATACACTTAACTATCCCACCAAATGTGCCATCCTTTCTCTTAATCCGCTGGCTTCCAGTCGTATATGTGAACATCACAGATAGTTGCATCTAGTCTTTGTTATATGTGGAAGGAAAGGTTAGCATTAAAAATGTATTTTTAGACTAGAATCATTTTAAAATATTTTCAACGTACAAGTCACATGGAATTTGTCAAAATTTTCTAATACACAAATTATTTAGGTTTTAAGATTAAAAGTACAGTTAACTAATTTGAAAAATATGTTCAATTATTATATAAAAAATAAATTTATTTATGTTAAAATAGAAAAAATAATTTAAATATAATCGGCATTTAAACTACTTATTGGAAAATATTTAAGTAACAGCTGATTTTAATTTTATACAATCTTCGCAGTGAATTATACCGCAAATTGATTTTTGTAATATTAATGCTTTTTGAGTTTTCTGTGTTGATCAGTATATCAGTTGAAAAGTTTAAGCACATATATATATATATATTCAGAAACTGGTTTTTTATTTAGATACAATATACAGACTCAGATATGAGCTATTAGCTATTTCCCGTCTTTCAATTGTTTGTTTTTTTAATATTAATTTGAAGCTAATCCTAGCATAAAAATATATATCACTATCCATCTTTTATCTAAGCTAAAGCAGAATTGAATTTGAACACATTCGAGTTGAAAGTTCTTTCTATATTCTAAGGATATATGGAATTATTAATATTCGTTTTATTTTAATAAATCAAGTTAGTATTGAGCTCGATATAAATAAATTTAGATGAATTACAAAAATGTATTGGCTTTAGATTCATTATCCAAATACATGTATATTTATGTTAACTCCTGTATTTTATTTTGGAAAACGAAAGTGCTTTATATTTTAAGTAGTTAAGACATTCCTTGTAGTTTACCACAAGCATGATTAAATTGAAAAAAATAATAAATTGTAAGTCAAGTAGTAAAGTGTTGTTCAATATTGTGCGTATGCAGGGTATATCACGACAAGATCTCGTTAGAACAATATAAAAAACTAATAAGTGTTGAGTTTTGAAATTTCGCTAATATTAGTTTCGCCTTAAGCTCTTTCGATTTAAAATAGTTTTTAATTTTTGCTTCTTCCGGTTTCACCGGAAATGGATATCAACTTCCTTATTTTAAATAGAATATCCCATTTTTTATGATTGATTCATATTTCCAACTTAATTTTAAGGATAGTTTGTTTGATAAACTTTGCCTCTAAAGTTAGCCATTTTTGAAGTATTTCAATTTTGTGTAAAAAAATTGACAGCTGCAGACTATTACTCATAACAACATTCCCAATAATTGAATGCATGCACATATTTAAAATTTTAGGTAGTCATTTTGGAAAGTATACTGCTTCAAATGCGGTATTATAAACTTTTCGAAATAATACAGGGTGATCAGAAAACCATGTTAAGCATTTCATCCAGAAAATATCAATATCTTGTTATCTTTAAATAGCAACCTACATTTTTCTCAACTTCATTGGATTGCACGTTCAAAATTAGGGGCACTATGTATTTACTTCCCTATAACTAAACGTCTTAGTTTCAGAGTTATTTTGGAAAATGTATCAATTTCTTTAAAGTTTTATTTTATATAATCGGTTAGGCCATGGAAATTCATGTGAATAAACAACCAAAAGAAAACCTGTTGTTGATAGTGAAAATGTGAAGGTAACAACACAACTTATTTTACAGCACATCCTAGTAATTCTCTAAAGAATGCAGAAGCTGAAGTAGGTGCATCCAGAATGAGCATACATCGAATTTTGAAAAAGAACAAGTAGCATGCTTACAAATTTCAACCTGTTCAACATATTAATGAGCTGTTTTTGTAACAAGAGCGCAGTATTGTGAGTGGTTTTTAATTAAATCACAAGAAGACGACGATTTCACAAAAAATCTTATATGGACAGATGAAGCAAAGTTTTGTAGAAATGGAATATCTAATCGACGCAATAGCCATTTGTGGTCCGAAGATAATCTTCGAGTTGTTAGGCAACGACGTTTCCAAGAGTCTTGGAGTTTTAATGATTTTGTGCTACTAAACCTGACAAAATATTTGTTTTGCATTTTTATGAAGAAAATTTAAATAGTGAGTAATTTATAGACATCTTAAGAAACGTCATAAATTTGAATTTAAATACACTGTCTGCAGAAGAAGCTCGTAGTGTATAGTTTCAGATGGATGGTGCACCAGCACATAGTACTAGAGCTGTTGGAGAAGTATCAGACAACATATTTTATGATAGGTGGATCGGAAATAAAGGACCTTATAGGTTTCCACCGCGTTCAATAATCTAGACGGTACCATGGTGGTGATGTGTTTGAAAACTTTATTTGAGATTATTAGGTTGCTATTTAAAAATAACAAGATATTGATATTTTCTGGATGAAACGTTTAACATGGTTTTCTGATCACCCTGTATTATTTTGAAAAGTTTATAATACCGCATTTGAAGCAGTATACTTTCCAAAGTGATTACCTAAAATTTTAAATATGTGCATGCATTCAGTTATTGGGAATGTTGTTATGAGTAATAGTCTGCAGCTGTCAATTTTTTTACAAAAATTGAAATACTTCGAAAATGGCTAACTTTAAAGGCAAAGTGTATCAGACAAACTATCCTTAAAATTAAGTTGGAAATACGAATCAATCATAAAAAATGGGATATTCTATTTAAAATAAGGAAGTTGATATCCATTTCCGGTGAAACCGGAAGAAGCAAAAATTCAAAACTATTTTAAATCGAAAGAGCTTAAGGCGAAACTAATATTAGCGAAATTTCAAAACTCAACTCTTATTAGTTTTCTATATTGTTCTAACGAAATCTCATCGTGATATACCCTGTATATGATTGGAATGCTGCATCTCTTTATGTGCGGTAAGTGGTTTTCATATTTATC
Source organism: Amphimallon solstitiale (assembly GCA_963170755.1). Classification (NCBI taxonomy): domain Eukaryota; kingdom Metazoa; phylum Arthropoda; class Insecta; order Coleoptera; family Scarabaeidae; genus Amphimallon; species Amphimallon solstitiale. The sequence goes on along the minus strand of OY720676.1, from coordinate 99,382,677 downwards.
AGCTGATACCAGTATTATCGATTATTTACCATATTTTCTTTATTAAAAAAAAACAATGTTTTCTTACTACAAAATATTGTTTGCAAACAATCTCGTTTTGATCTTGATAGGTTTAGTTTCATTTGTCAGTCTATATATTTTTTTCGGATTCGGGGATGTAATATGCACTAAAATCTTATCATACGCTAGCTTCAGATTCAAATATTCGCTTCACTTCTTTCCCTAAGAAACTTCAGAAAGTTGGTAAAAATGTTTATTAGTAAGAATACGACGAGCCAATCTCTTTGATCTTTTTCCATAATATGTTTTTTTAATTTTGAAAGAAGACTATCGTGCCCAACACACATTTTGTCGTATTCTCCGTCAATAATTAGAGGCCGATCTTTCACGATAAACTCCCGAATAATTAGTTGGGTTGATCCCAGTTTTGGGGCCAACCAACTATATAATTGATTTCAATGTTTTTTGCGTTCCTTTTCAATTATAGCTCTCCACACAGGTTTAAAATTGGCCACAATATTTTAGCTTTAAAAAGAGCTTATATGTAAAATGAGAATGGTATTGGTTCGTTTAGATACTAAAAGCAGATAGCTTTTCCTCCGCCTCTTGCAGATAGCCGTTTTTTTTTGAAAGTGAAATTTGTGAATAATTGTTAACTTTCTAAGAAAAATAAAAGCTAAACATCGTATCATGGCTTCTAGTGCAAAAAAATAAATAGATCTAGCATTGAATTCAAATAAGATAGTAGCAGCTACTTAAATCGTTATCGTTATTAAAATTTGTAAACATTTCAGAAAAAGTCAATTCAGTTTTAATAAATTATCTTTTTATTAAAACAATACATACATGTATCGGTATAATATCGCTTTTAATTTTTGTTTATTTGTTTAGAACCGTACGATTCTGACGACTACGTTAATTATATTGATTATGTTCATAATTAACATGATATTGATGTTTCTTCAGGAAATGACAATATTTTAAATTTGAGTATTTCTTTCCAAATGAGCGAGGCATTTCTAAAAAATTACGTCCAAATACATGGAAGAAATATTTGAAAGAAAAACAAGAATTTATAGATGACTCATATATGCTAAGGGTAGAAAGGAACCGAGGAGAAATCAATGTCCAACATGGACTTCTTATGAAATAACCAGTGTTGAAATAAATTCTGACATAAAATACAATTATGATATGCATATAAAATCAAAAGAAAGAGCAAGGTAAGAATCTCGATAAGAGAGAACCCAAGAAAATTCTGAAATACATTCAAACAACTTTGGTCTGCAACAAATGTATGTTCACACCACTCGTACAGATTCTATGCTTTTTTTTTAAAGCAACGTTTCCACCTATAATTTGAAGTTTTCTAAATGTGGGAATAATACGACAAAATGTTTTTTGTAAACTGCGTTGTGGGTGAACGTAGAATGCGAAATTGCGTTGTGCCTATTTTATCATTTGGATATTCATCGCAATCAAGGTGAAGGGTGAGAAGGCTGCATCATTTATAATGAAACTACTTAGATGACGTTCTTTCCAAATTTTTATTCTTTCTCGTATAGGTCGGCGAGTCACAGTACCTTCTATGTTAAAATGTCTTCGCTCTTGCAGTGTAACTAGAAAAACTTTAACGGTGAAACAAAGACAAGATATTTGGAACTCGGGCAGCGTCCCAGATGATTGCAAAGCCTTTTTCAATTCTCTACTCAGTGATGATATGGTCGAAAATGAAATAATTGCAACACATGTCCATAATTCTGAAAAAGACTAAGATGATTAGTTTTTTCCAAAAGTAATAATGTTTTTAATTTTTCTTGGTAGTAGTTTTAAAAAGGCATGTTTTTTTTTATAAAAAAGTTTTGTTCTTTTCATAGATTATTCTGCTCACATGACTACATGTCTGGGAACGATAGGCTCAAAGGTAGTTGCTTAATCAGCTACAAGTTTATTCTTTTCGCACTAAGTTGACACTTTGCCACAGCTGAGCTAGAATAGTTACTTCAAGTTTCCTTTTCTTTAAATTAAGTCTAGTACAAAATATCGATATTTGTAGTTTTTTCTAAGATACTGTCAAAAAAGCTTGTTACACGACCAATCACAAGGCTCTTACCAAAACGTTAATTCTAATTTTATAGTCTTGTGATAAAATTTAAATTTAGATTTAATACAAATTTTCAAAATTTATTTTTCTTCTTCTGTAATGTCATGTTAGCCACTTTTGGAATATTGCTACCGAATTGAAAATTAAAAAAAAATACGAATATTTTTTAAAACAAATTTTAGCTTTTAAACAACAAATTCAATACAGAATTGTGTCTTGACATGTTTATTCAGGCTTTAAAGTTAGAGTCAGAGGAGGGTAAAATCGCTCTACTACACTCTCCTCAGTTAGTATCCTAAAGTTTACCTGTGTGATAAGTAGTGAACATTACAATTTTTAGTGTTTTACAAAATGCAATTGTTAAACGAATATCCCTTTTCAAATGTTCCAGCGTTTCTGGCCTGCCTTTGTAAACATTGTCCTTTAGCTAGCCCCACAGGAAACAATCTGGGGCAGTCCACATAAGTGAAAATGTGACTCATCGCTCATGATAATTTTTGTGTGGAAACCATTGATGTCGTTATTTTAGTTAATAAACGTGTTGCTCCATGGTAGACGTTTTTCTTAATCTGTACTGAGTATCGACTGTTATTATATTATAGTTATTTGAATTTTATAGGGATATAAGTAAGTTGTTTCATAATTCAACGTACAGAACGATCACTAAGTTGTAATTGCTGAGCACCGCGCCGTGAGGATGATTGTGGACTTTGACACACATCGTTCCATACACGTTCAATATTACCATACACGTTCAATATTACCTCGGTTCGACTTGTACGCGGTCGGCCAATATGGCACGCTCCTCCCACTGAACCAGTAATGGAAAATGACATTACGAATGGTGTTTGAATTTGGAGCTGGACGATTTCGATATTTTGTTCGAAATTTTCTTTGCAGGCACACAACACTTGAATTATTTTCATCATGCCACTGAACTAGTTCTATTCGCTCTTGGTTCCTGTAACGCTGCATAATGAATGCCTAAGGTGTAACCTGTATATATCAGGAAGAGAGAGAGAGAGAGAGAGAGAGAGAGAGAGAGAGAGAGAGAGAGAGAGAGAGAGAGAGAGAGAGAGAGAGAGAGAGAGAGAGAGAGAGAGAGAGAGAGAGAGAGAGAGAGAGAGAGAGAGAGAGAGAGAGAGAGAGAGAGAGAGAGAGAGAGAGAGAGAGAGAGAGAGAGAGAGAGAGAGAGAGAGAGAGAGAGAGAGAGAGAGGTTTGAAGATCAAAAGATCGATTAGAAAGTGGAGCTGAAATGTTTGGAGTAAGTGAAAGCATAAGCAATGGCTTTTTATATGATTATATATACAGTGCAGGTCTAAAGTTTCCCCCTCTCTGTTATCTTTTAAATGAAATGGAATAAAATGTAGAGATGAAAATATTATAAAATACTAACTATGATGGCGCTGTAGGATACATCTACTTAAAAATTTTAAATGACATAGGAGATCTAGTACATTTGAAAGATATTTGGAAGATCTATACAAAATTTATGTTTTTTGTAATTTCCTTCATTTGTTAAAAAAAAGAAACCGCGAACTTCACTGTGAGCGAAAAAAAAACTATGAAAATTGAAAAAAACACAAATAATCATAAATACATCACTGTTATTTTAAATTAAATGTTCAAATTGAGCACCCACAATCTCTTGCAATAGAACAACCTATTGCAAAACAATGATGTAATTACCTTACCCGTAAAATTCCGCGTGTTTTAGTAAATGAAGGATATTTAAACAAAAACATAAATTTTGATCAGATCTTCAAAATACATTTCAAATGAGGAGTCACTCAACCCCTTTTGCCACTTAAAATTGTTAGGTTGAAATCCACCTCTGTTGGTCAAGATGGTCTGAATATTACTATGATTAAACTGTATGGTCCTTACATCCTACTCTACTTAACACATAAAATAAACGAATGCATTCTTTCGAATAGATTTCCGGCCAAATGGAAATATGCCTCCGTGATTCCCCTGCCTAAGATTCAGGATCCGATGGAATTCAAGGATCTGAGGCCAATTAGTATCCTTCCTTTGTCGAAGATTTTGGAAAAAATAATTTTTCACCAGTTATTCACTTTTGTTAGCAATAACAGCATACTTCCTGTATTTCAATCTGGGTTTAGAAGTGGCTACAGTTGCGAAACTGCATTGTTAAATGTAACGGATGATGTTATTACCGCTTCTGATGAGGGTCTTATTACGATATTAACTTTATTAGACTTTAGTAAGGCGTTTGACACTGTGGATCGCGATGCGTTGATTGATATTTTAAGAAGTATTAGCTTCAGCCCGACAGCGGTGGGATTGATTGCTGATTACTTGACTGATCGTAGACAAAGTGTCATCTTGCAGGGTAAGCAGTCGCTGCCGTTGCCTGTGAGACTCGGGGTCCCTCAAGGCTCGATCATCGGACCTTTACTCTTCTCCATATACACAAGTAATTTGCCAAATGTAATTAAAAACTCACGGTATCATATGTATGCGGACGATGTACAGCTGTACAAATCGTTTAGGCCTGACGCTTGGCGGCAGGGAGTTGCGGACATAAACAGGGATGTAAGTTCGATTCATGCTTTCTGTAGACAGCATAATCTTCATGTGAATCCGGCTAAATCACAAGTCATTTTGTTTGGTAAATCGAAAATTTGTGATCAGCTTCGGGAGTCTGTAGTTATTGAGGTGAATGTCACAGCTGTGCCCATTGCTAGCAGTGTGAAGAACTTGGGGATGGTACTAGACAACTCGTTTAGAAACCGCGAACAAATTGGTAAATATATTCAACGAGCCTACCTTACTTTAAAATCACTATATCCACACCGCAACGCTTTGGGTACCGCTGTCAAGTCAACGCTTTGTGAGTCTTTTGTGTTGTCTAACTTCACTTATTGCTCTGCGTTATACAATGCTGCAATAGATCAAGTGACCGAGTGGCGAATTCAAAGAATCCAGAATTCCTGTCTTCGATTTCTTTTCGACATAAGGAAGTATGATCGCGTAACTTATAAACTATCCGAGTGTGGCTGGTTGAATATGAGACAGAGACGTAAGTTAAAGAGTCTATGTTTATATCACAAAATATTGACTTGCAAAACCCTTCATACTTGCACGATAAGATCAGATATCGCTGTGATGTACACAACATCACAACTCGTTATCGTAATCTCATTTCGCCACCGCTGAGCCGTACTTCCCTCTTCAAAGGATCTTTTTCTTACGACATTTATTCAAGTTAGAATGACATACATGATCATTATAAAACTTTTTCGGTCGACTGTTTCCGGATGAGGCTGAAGCGTGACCTGCCTCTCAATGGCTAGGTATTGCTATTTACCTGTGTGTGGATGCATACATATGTATATATATTTATATTAAAAATGCGTTCTTTTCGTAGCCGTTTGATAAAACAGTTTCCTTTCGTGGTTTAGCGGCTGTAAAATGAACTCAAAAAACACAATAAGAATTAAAACGTTTCGATAATATAAATATTATCTTTATCAATTATTTAACACAAACTAGCTAAATCAAACATTAAAACACCAATAACTATTAATAAAACTGTAACATATACTTGACAAATATTTTTTTGACAAATATATTTGCCGCCAATATATTTGTCAAAAAAATATTTGTCAAGTATATGTTACAGTTTTATTAATAGTTATTGGTGTTTTAATGTTTGATTTAGTTAGTTTGTGTTAAATAATTGATAAAGATAATATTTATATTATCGAAACGTTTTAATTCTTATTGTGTTTTTTTGAGTTCATTTTACAGCCGCTAAACCACGAAAGGAAACTATATTTATATTTATATGACACTTGCAGAATGTTACCTATTTTAGGCATGATATAGTTAAAACTATAATATCTATTGTTTTATTTTTTTTTATCAGGGTTTAGGTATAAAAACAGACATAGTCTGAACCTCACCCTGCGGTTCGCTTCTAATTATTATCTTCTTTATATTATATTGTTGTGAATTTTTCTACTGTAGAAAGCGAATAAAGATTATATTATAATAATAATAATAATAATCTTTATTACCCAACAGGCCAGTGCCCAATAACAGGATAATTATAATTATTCATGTATACAATTCAATACAATGTAATATAAATTTAACAAAAATTCTCAATATGAATTTAAAAAAAAAGAAAATAGAAAAATATATGTATGTATAATATTCAGCAACGCAGTAATGTTCATCCATATTTAGGCAATCCTCAAACAGTCCATTGCCCAGGCGGGATAACGTATAAATTGGTGCACGTTTCATTATGTCTGTCCGTGCAAATGGTACCAAGAAAGTGCATCCATATCTTGTGTTAAATCGCGGGACAAGAAAGGACAACCGCTCAAGTAGTAATGGACAATCAATTTTATTAGACAGGAGCTTATATAAAAACTTTCCACACAGAGTATCTCTCCGGCCGGACAAAGAAGTTATGTCATGACGCGTTAGTAGCTCTTCCTGTGATGTGTCCCTCTCCGGATAAATTCCATCATGTTTAAAAGACAGAAACTTCAAGAATTTTCTGTGTATTCGATCCAAAGGTAAGGTATCACAGGCATATATGGGATACCAAATTAAGGCGGCATATTCTATTTTACTCACAACATATGCAGAGTATAATGACTTAAGCAGTGACATATCTCTGAAGTACTTAGAAATCCGCATGATGAAACCAAGGAGTTTGAAGGCTTCTGAGCATATGCTTGAAATGTGTGATTTGAAAGTAAGGCTTGAGTCAAATAAGACTCCCAAATCTTTAACTTCTGGTACCATTTTTATGTTAGTGCCGTTAATGAAGTACGCAGATGAACTATTAAGGAAACCACGAGTATACGAAACTACGCAACATTTGTTTACATTTAGCTTGAGTTTATTAGAGTCACACCATTCACCTAGCACATCTAAGTTGTGTTGGAGTTTATTTATATTATCCAATGTTGAGACCTCTGAGTATAGTTTAATGTCATCCGCGTATCCAAGAACAGGGCAATCCATCCTGAGAAGCAAATCATTGATGAATAAAATGAACAATAATGGACCCAGATTTGATCCCTGTGGCACTCCTGAGGTGAGAACGAAGTCATTTGATGAGTAGCCGTTGTAAGTTACATAGCATCTCCTCTGATGCAGATAAGATGTAAGTAGAGAAACACAGGAGGGAGAGAAAGCCAGAGAACTGATTTTGGACATTAAAATTTTATGATCAATCATGTCAAATGCTTTCGACAAGTCCGTATAAATAACATCAACCTGTCCACGTTTGTCTAGAGTTTCGCAGATAAACTGAAATACCGTAGCCAGGTTCGTAACCGTAGAACGACCCGACATAAATCCATGCTGGTTGGGTGCAATAAAAGAAACTGTATGATTATAGATGCAAATATACAGTACTCGCTCATATATCTTTGCAAAATTTGATAATATGGAAATAGGTCTGTAATTAGACAGAGATGTGCGATCTCCTTTCTTATGTACGGGAACGATTCTAGTATTCTTCCAAACTTGAGGGAAAACAGATGTTGTAATGGACATATTAATAATTATTCTCAAAGGCACTGCTAAAATGTATCTACAATCACGAATCAAGAAACTGGGTAATAAGTCATGTCCTGTTGTTTGTTTATTAGGAATATTAGCCATTAATTTAAGTAACTCATCCTCAGTTACCGGTAGGAAGCGATAAGGTAGGGAATTATAGACCATTCCAGTATATGTAGTGTCACTGACAACAGCGTACACTGATGAAAAATAATGTGCAAAAGCATTAACAATTTCATTCGGGTCAGAAAAATTGTTGCCATCATCATCATGAAGGCGACCTGGTATTCTAGTAGAGCGACGTTTAGCACACAAAAAACTCCACAGATTAGAGGGAGATGTTTTAACGGAATTTTCCATATCAATAAGATAACGGTGATAGTTAATGTTTATCTGTGTTTTGATTAATCCTCTCAGACGCTTAAATTCATTATAGAATGTTATATTTCTGGTCCTTATCCATTTCATATGCTAATGATCTTTGACTTTAAGATTAGTTATTATTTCCGAAGAAAACCAGGGCGGATAAGTGGAGTTACATTGTCTTGTATATGGAACATAGAGATCTAGTATTGAATATAAAGTATTATAGAAGGCGTCCAATGCCTCATTGACATCCAGAAAGTCCATCAAGAAAGACCAGTCAATTTCCTGCAGATGAGAGTATAATGATAAGTAATCAGCTTTTTTGAAATTATATCGCTGATTGTTCGCAGATGGAAAACGCCGCACCTGAGTGGGTTGTGAGAGATTGAGCAAAGCTTCAATACTAGGATGATACTATTATTATATGGCCTCAAGCGCCATCTGTCAAAATTCTAAAATGAGATGTGGTCATAAAGTTAGTAATTAGTGGTTTTGTTTTGTTTTTGCCTCAACGTTTTATTTCACTTTGTTTAAATGATAACGAGAGGTAAGGGGTCTTTAGACACGTACTGTATAATCAAGATTATAGAGAAGGTTTTTAGAAATGAGAGGTGTTTAATGAAGGTAAGTTCATGTTCGGCCAACATCAATATATTATTCGTTTGAAACTACATAAACATATATAAATTGTATTACAAATGAAGAAATATATATAGAAGGGCCATAACTGCAGGGGACCTTTAAAACATTGCATCGTTTGGTCTAGGGTGTAGGAAAAAACCTGCAGAATAAAAAATCTCCATCACAGCCCCACAAAACTAAAGTTCTTTAGTTGGTTGTTGATTCAATCAACAACCTTTGGAGTTCAATTATGTAAATCTTTGTATCCAAATTCAAACTTAGCTAGAGGACATTTTTCAACAATATGTTTAACTGTTTCAATCTCAGCTCCGCAATCACACGCTGGACTCGCAATCCCATTCCACTTGAATAACATATTATTGCACCTTCCATGACCCGTCCTAAGACGATTCAACTTACACCAATTTTTTCTTGGTTGTGTAAAGCCAGGCACTTTTATCAAAGGATCGTCTATTAATTGTTTATTAAACTTCACATTCTAACCAAACTGATTTCCAGAAGTCATTAATCGAAAATTGTGGATTTAAGAAATCTTCCTTCCAAATTGGACTATGTGATTTCAATCTATAAGGTGGTAAGTTCTGAAGATCTTGAGTAATTATATATAAATTAGGAATATTTTGATATTTATCCCAACAACGTTTTAAAGCAACTTTTCTTCTAAACTGATGAGGATAAATGTTAGCCAGGACGTTGACCCAAGAAAATGGAGTAGATTTTACTGTGCCCGCAATTATTCGAAGCGTACAATTTAACTGAATATCTACTTCTACTTTATCCAAACTGCACTATAATATAGCAGAATACACCAATGCAAGAGTTCCCCAATTTGAACCAGGCCTATTCTGTTAGATATTATTCCTTTTTTTAATCTTCATACGCAATTTATCAATATGGTGTTTACATGTTAATGATGTATCCAAAGTATTCTAGGTATGTTGGATTAAAATTATGTCTTAGAACAGTACCATTAAGAGATACTACTAGTTTTTTTATGTTTTTCGTTATTTTTAAGATGGAAACAAGAAACTTCTGACTTAGATGGGCTGGGGCATAACCTCCATTTCCTAAAATAATCACTCAGAATAAATAGATTTTCGTTTAAATTAACTTCAATTTGATTGAAATTATTGTGTTGATAAGTAATTGCCATGTTACGAGAGTAGATGAATCCTCTAGAAGTCGTATCTGGTAAACCACTTGAATGTAGATTAAAAAGAAGAGGAGACAATACCGATCCTTGAGGTACACCATTATATATGTATTTTAAATTTACTAATTTATCGATTGATAAAAACTCAAAATTTACGATTTGTAAACATATTTACCATCAGTTTAATTAAATTACCATTAGGCAACACATTATATAATTTTGAAAATAATTCATCTAACCAAACTGTATCATAAGCAGCTGTTAAATCAATAAAAGTAATTCCTGTTCTCAAATTCTTTTGAAGATCATGCTCATTATAATTTGTTAAAGCTAATACTTGATCACAGCAATTACGATTTGGTCTAAAACTAGCTTGCTCTTTGGGAAAGATATTTTCCATAATTGGATAAATTCTATGATATAATAATTTCTCTAACAGCTACAACTTTTGCTTTTTTAAATTCAGTAGGAACAATATCATTATTTAAAATATTATTATAGAAACAAAAGCCAATTACGTCCTAAAGGACCTAGACATTTAATAAATTCGCGATAAATTCTATCAAAACCAGCAGCCTTACGAATCATTAATAATGCGATTACTATATCCAATTCCTCCATAGAAAAGAATTTAGTAGTATCATTATTTTTTGTATTAATAGATTTTCTTATTTTGCGCAATAATATATTCATATTTTTGATTTTTACTTTACCTAACTTTATCATATTTGAGACGTCCACTAATCTTGAAACTATGGTATTAGCGCTGATTTTTGATTCTACAATACTAGGTGTATTGAGTTCTCGCTCTTAGTTTTCTGAATAGATTCCAACTGCTAGGCTAGAATGCGTGACATTCATGTCTTCCATGAGACGCAACTATTTGTTCTTTCTTGATTTAATAAAGTTAATAATTCAACAGCAATTTCTGGACTAAAATTTTCATCAGTAACACTAATCGATGAATCGCAATTGGGACGTAGAAATTGCAGTCGGGTCGGAATGTAAGGAAGGCTACCATCAACTCTAGTAATAAAAATTTGTTTTGCATACATCTGGTTGATATTTCCAAATAAAATTGGTTTGTATTCCTTTTATTGCAGAATAATAAAGAACTCCGTAAATGATCATCAAATGTCTGGAATTTATCTGGAAAATGCTTAACATAAAGCTAGTGGTTTGGTAGTATTCGCTAGCGTAGGTGATGAAGGGCACGTTAATCTTTATTTAATAGAAAATAAATCTGTCAGTATTTAGAAATATATAGACAAGTTTCTGGAGCATATTGATGTAGCAGTAGTTGGATAAAGATCTATGCTTATAGACAATAAGACTCGTCCATGCCAAGAAAAGATTGTCAAAACTCTGTTGGCGAATTTCCTGTTAAGAATCACACACATTATCAATCTCCATTCTTTTGTATGAGTTATTGCAACAAAACTACTGTAAAATTAAATATTTCTGAATTTTTTTCTACACTTAAAATGCAACATTTTATACTCACCCAAGAAGATTACATCAAAACTTCTTCAAACAATTTAAGATGCTATAATGTGGGACACTTGTTCCGAAATATTGAAACAAAGAGAATATATTAAATCTACTTTTCTCTTTAACTGATTGTCCCTGTATGTATTGACATTGACCACACATTGATGTGAGTATGTCATTTTTAGATGTTTACAGGTGTCATGCCAACATATTGAAAAGGCTTGGCTGATATGCCTTTCAAATTCATTAATGCCGCGTTTAGTACAAATTTTGTATTGATGTTCTGAATTTATATTATATATTAAAATAACTTGTTTAATTAAACATTAAGTTTAGACAAGGAGATGTATATTGATGTCGAAGAGTAACGACAGTACTAGATTATTACACATGAAATGTAGAAGTTTGTGCTAAAGATGCGTTTGTACTTTTCAATTATGTAAACGTTGAAATAGGTAAGGAATTAACTTGCCTAGAATTGTTACTTTATGCTGAAGTGTATATAATTTAGTTTACCCAGACGGCAGCAGTGTGCTCTACATTTTCCCAGATTTTCTGTGTGCAACCAGGATTTAGGTCAGGCTGCATTGCCAATGTCATACAAATATCGATTGCTTGCTCAAATTTGCTTTCGCCTATTTCTGCTTCTCTGTCGGGCAAGGAAAAACTTTCTCTTCAACATTATTTATGATCTACGATTTTCTCTAAAACAAGGGATCATAAAAGATTTATGTTTGTTTTTGTCCTGATTGAACATTATTGAAGGCATAAATCTTATGTTCTTTATTGCCGTTTGCGTGTTAGTATTACATATTTGATGCAAGAATAACCGATCTGAATAGAAGAAAGGACGCGCAAACAACTTCTTATGATACATTTCTGTCAATATTATCTTAGAAAATATTTGATCTAATTTTTAAAAAGTGCTTTTTCGGTTTTGTAAAGGTAAATTTTAAATTTTCATTTCCTTTTATTAATTATGTGGAAATACCAAAATTATTTGTTATGCTTAAAATTATGATAATTTTGCAAAATTCCAATATATTCCACCTGGTAGATTTTTTAAGTTTATGCTTTCTTAATGTCAAGTTATATGAATCAACTTTCACAAAAAAATATTTTTTAACGAGAATTTGCTATCACTACCCGAAAGCGTTACTACTATAAGAAAGTCTATATGTTGAAGGCTCAGAATGTTTGTCAAGTAACATTGTAAGTGTTTTTCTTAGTTTCAAAATATTTTGTTTTAGAATTGATGCATTTGGCAACTTTCACTTTGTCCTGAAGAGCTGTTGATAGTTTTGTCCAGATATAGTTTGGAGCAGAGGTAGTCGATAAGAAATATCTTCTTCGAATCCCAAAATATTGGTCCCATTAACTTTTTAGCCGAAGGAAACGTCTAAGCCTTCATTCAAGGAGGACTGCTACGACGCGACCACTAATGGGATTATCGTTTTGATTCTGATACGTAGCAATCGTTTTTTCCACCGTAAAAAAGCGATGAACAAAATCTACTGGGTTGATGTTAAAATTGTCGTTGGAAATTCGAGGTCCTTCACGTTTTTGATCTGCATTCAGTAAACACAGCACCCATTTGTTAGAGAGCTTAGATCTGCCTAATTCGACATAAAAGATATGGCGTATACGTTCGGTAGATGTGCCCACAGTCTTAGAGTCACCTCTACTTTCACTCCTTGGTTAAGTAACACAACATTACAAACTTTTTCAACCAGCGGAAAATCGTCACCTTCGATGTAGGATCGTTGCTCTGTATTTGCTGCATACCCGCAGTTCTGCTCAATTTCATTTGGTAGACGTGCCTACAGTCTTGGCAGTCGCCTCTACTTTCACTCCTTGGTTAAGTAACACAACATCACAAACCTTTTCAACCAGCGGAAAATCGTCGCCTTCAACGTAGGATCGTTGCTCAGTATTTCCTGCATACCCGCAATTCTGCTCAATTTCTTAAAAAAAAGTATTTCAATGCGCTACGAATTGCGATTTTATCCATTTTACAACATTTACTGAATACGTTTTCTTTAAGCAATTGTATCTGTCAAACAAAACGTCAGACAATATTGATAATTTAAAAATCTTCTTGTTAAAGTATCACTAATTTTTTTCACAAACAAACACAATATTTATGATTTCCCATTTTGTCATACACTTAAGTGAAATAACTTGCAGTAACTACATACATACATATATTATGTCTAAATAAGAACCACATTTTTGGAAGTCTGTAGACTTTGAAAATAAGGTGGTTCAACTTTTGCAAACATGGTTTTTCATATTTGTAACAGCCAAAAGATTACTACGTAAATACGATTAGTTCTTGGGCTTGGATATGCATCTTTATCTTTGGTTAAACAAGTAAGTATTGTAGAGTAAGTAATATGTTAGTTTCTATACGTTGTTAGAGTTACGTCATATTAACTCAAACAACAATCTTAACTAAACAATTTAAAGTTTGCTAATGATATGTAAATGCACCACACTTTTTATGTTTAAATTGTTTCATACTTGTTTCTAGACTTAACATTTACATTGAGTAAGGAAAGAAACGAAGTCTGCAATCTGAAATTACGTATACATTGATATACATATTGGAGTATCTAATGTTTCTTGGCAAAAACATTTAGAAAATTATATAAAAGAGAATCTCTTTAATAACAAAAAAAAATAATACGATTGTGTACTAATATATGAAATATATGAAATATAATATGAAATAATAGTATTTTTATAGAATAAATACAACTAACTAACCTTGTTTGTAATCTTGATTGATTGGTCCTAATGTTTGCTGTTCGGCTGGTGTCGTTGTGACAATAGGTTTCTTGGTAGGTTTTTTATTGACTGTTGTAGTAGCCGGTTTTTTTGTAACTTGTGTGGATGGCTTCTTTGTTGTTGTCTTATATGTTGTAGGCTTTAAGGAAGGCTTACCGCTTTGAGTTGGTTTCGTGGCAGGCTTCTTTGTGGTGGTTGCTTTCCTAGCAGGTTTTTTTGTAGTAGAATTTATTGCATTAAGTAATAATGTACTGTTATCATTTAGAACGATTTCTTGCAGCCCATTAAGTGGTTCCTGCAATCCCATAATAATTTTGTTAACAAAAGTCTCAACTCTAGTATTTAAAACGTCATCTTCAACAAATTCTGGAGTGGTCACATCATCCTCAAATATCATTGATGCAGACATATTCAAATTTGGATTTCGAACAGGTGGAAAATTATTCAAATCATTTGGAGAGGTTTCTGATTCCAAATATACAGAATCTGATTCAGTTATTGCCAGAAGAGGGGCAATAGTTGAAGATGGTTTCGGGGTTATTAGAACTGTTGGTGCAGGTCTTTCGCTGCTACTATATACATTATGAGTAATGTGATTATTAATAGTTACTTGTGTTATAGGTTTCCTTTGTGGTATGTTAGGTCTAACGTTATTGGTTAGTGGTACGACTGGATAATCTTCTGTTACCGGAGATAATACAATAACAGTTGGTGTCACATTAGGAAGCGCTGAAAATACATTCTTTGTTGGATGCGTAGGCTTAGGTGTAGATTTTATTGGAGAAGATGTACTTGTTATAGATCCTGGTCTTTTACTTAATGTGGTACTATAGAGGTATGAGGTAGATGGAGGTTTTTTCGTATTTAGGGAGCCTGCAGAACTGCCTACATAGGTCGATTGTGAAGGTCTTGCAGACGTGCCACTGTTATATGGCGGGCGCTTAGTTGACATTTGTATAAGATTTGCACTTGACGTAGTAAGTTTTGTAGATAAAGTGGATAGTTTATCTGTTTTAGTTGGGCTATATCCTGGTCTGGGTGGTACTGTCGTACTAAACACGTATGATGTTGATGGTGGTTTCCTCGTGAATTGTGGTTTTGCGGTATTAAAAATATAAACGGGAGATATTGATGTAGGCGCTGTTAAGTAACTTTGAGTAGAACTTGGATAAAGGGGAGTAGAAGAACCATTTAACATGTGTAATATATTCACTATAGAATCTATTTCTTGTGTCTTATTTGGCTTTGTTTCATGACTTATAGTAGGTACCAAAACATATTTTTCATCCATTGGTTTTTGTGGTTTGGGTCTGAAAATAGGTCTTACGTAAAGTGAATTGGTAGGTGAATGCGTTGGTTTCGTAGAAGATGGATACAATGATGGAATAACATAGGACGGTGTTGTACTATCTGCCCTCACAGTAGTCTCTTTTTCATATGCAGGTTTGAAATCATTTGGATCTATATCATTATTAGCATTTTGTAGGAGAGTATCCGGCGCAGTCGGGTGAGTAATACCTGATGTGCTGAAGTTTCCTACATCTACTTGAACAACAGCATTATCTTGGGCAGTTGGTAAAATACCTAGTAACGTATTTGCTATTTGTGATACTCCATTGGACGTTATTTGACCTAACATGGGCAACACATTTGTAGTTAATGATTGTTCCGTAGGTTGAAATATAATATTGTCTGGATTGAAAGGACTATGTAAGTCGCTTTCTTCTAATTCGCCGGCTACACCACCCGGTAATTGACAACATGTTCCGAATAGAAAACCATCCATACAAGCACCAACTACTAGCCCATTCCTCTGAGTGCATTCATGATTGAACATACAGATATTTGAACTCTTCGAATCTATGACTGTATCTCTAGTCGGCTTACAGTATTTAGGTGTGATTCGATAACCTCCAAATAGTTTTCTGGATTCTGAAAAAAATATAAAAAATATTAGTTATTTTAAACTAATAGGAATATTATTTTTTTTAATTTTGTGGTAATTAAAAAAAAATATAGTAATTCATTATTAAAACTTATTCCTTTATAAACGTTTGACATATTTTCTGAAAAGGATATTGATGAAGCTAATAACAGGTGTATGTAAATGGTCTCGATAAGTTACTATCATATAAACATTGTGTACATTATGAATTGATGGCATAATATCCATCCCGCTCAGACATATGTGCAAAACTACATTTCCAAATTAATATAAAGGTATATAAAAGAAATATCTATTGATATACATATATAACTAATTGTTTTATCAGCAGTATTGGATATCTGAATTTTGATAATATAATACTTAAGCATAATAATAACAATCCATGCCGTAACATCTCCCAAGAGCTATGCGGTGTTATCGACCATAACTTATCATTACGTGTAATACCTATTCGCATTTGCGTTGGAGTGATGGGGGCCGTTGCGAAACCAAGAGAACAAAACGGAATATGTGGCAAATGTGGTATAAATTTATTATCTCTGCTATTTGTATAGTTGAAGGCCAGTTTCGATATAGTCTCTAAAGAAGAAATATGTAACTTGGTATAACTAAGAATAAGAAAAAAAACTTGTCAATTGATCAAAAGTACACGGAAAATACTTTAGTCCAAAGGTGTACGTTTTTATTATTTCGCATATAATGTTCCCAGTGCCGAATTAAAGTAAGTCATTTATTTTGAAAATGTTTAATTTAAGGGCTCACATATACCTGGGTAAATCAGAAAAATCGATTTTTCAAAAAGGTGCTCATTCGAAAGTACTATCCTTCGAGTGTGTACCCTGAAAATTTCATAAGGAAATTCGCAGTTATGACGAAGTTATAGCGTTTTGTAATTGACCGGGTAAGCAACGAATAACGGCCGGGGCGCAGGTAAACGCGGCCTTTGTCATCTGTTTGGCTTACAACTACTACATAAAGGATAGCTGACTCGTCCGCCATTTTGGAGATAATTTTAAGTCGGTAAACAACTATGCTAATAGCAAATGTTGGATAGAATTTCGAATAATTGACTTTATTAAGCCCGTTTAGAACGTGAAGTAGGTATAATTTTTTACAATAGTCGTATATTTAAGAAATACCCAGAATATATAATAATAACGAAAAATAAGTACGTAATATGACTGATATTTATCTCCAAAATGGCCGAGGAGTCAGCTGTCAGTATTAAAATTGATCGCTGTTAGTGCGGAAATATTACAAAAATGGAACGAAGAAAGGGTTCGCGACAGGATCATCAGTCTGGGAAACTCAGAAAAGATGTGAAAAAGAAGAGGAGGCAACCATCAAATCAGCATCAAGCGGAAAAAGAGGAAATGAGTACGAGTACAGCTGCGAAGAAATTGAAAAATAAACACGAAGTGTTTGTTCCTGAAGAGGAAACTATTGGGTACAGAATACTCAATTTTTTCACTGTTTTCAGTGCTATATCTGAATACGTAAAATGTAAACAGTGTAGTGGTGCCGTTAAATTCAAACCCGAAAGTACCCGGGGACTCGGATTCAAAATTATGATAATATGCTCGTCGTGTGAGCCTGTTTTGATTCCGGCTTCTCCGTTGATTGCGAGTGCCTACGAAATCAATAGACGATTCTTCTTTGCTCTAAGACTGTTAGGAATTGGTTTGAATGGTGCTCAAAAATTTTGCGGCATAATGGACTTGCCTCCTCCCGTGGCACAAGCGACGTACGACATCATAGTAAAAAATATTAGTACGGCTTCTTCTGCAGTTTTTGATTTGCTGAGTAAAAAAGCTATCAGTGAAGAGAGAGAAGCCATGAGAAATAATGGCATTGATGACGATGAGCAACTCACAGTATCTGGAGACGGAACGTGGAAGAAACGTGGATTCACGTCTTTATTGGGAGTAGCGACGCTTATTGGACTGTACACAAACAAGGTTGTGGATATTATTGTAAAATGTTCCTATTGTAAAACTTGCGAATATTGGACATCAAAAGAAAACACCGCTGAGTATGAAGAATGGAAAGCAAGCCACGAAGATCAGTGCTCGACAAATCATGAGGGATCTGCCGGGAAGATGGAAGTAGACGGGATAAAAGAGATGTTTCAACGATCTATGCAGCGTTATGGTGTAATGTATACCAATTATATCGGAGATGGCGACTCAAAAACGTATAAAGGTATCGTCGACGCAAAACCGTATGGAGAGTCGATACAAATAAATAAGAAAGAGTGCATTTGCCACGTACAGAAGCGGATGGGTACGCGGCTTCGACAATGTGTGAAAAAAAATAAAGGCATTGGTGGTAGGAATAAACTGACTGGAAGAATGATTGATAAATTAACCATATACTATGGCTTAGCAATCCGCAGAAACTGTGATTCAGTAAAAAAAATGAAAGATGCCATATGGGCTACGTTCTACCATTACAGCTCTACGGACGAACAATCAAAACACGAGAAATGTCCTCAGGGCTCAGATTCTTGGTGCTCATGGCAAAAGGCAAATGCAAATAACAAATTGGATGACTACACGCACGATTATACAGCACTTCCTGAAGCTGTTCTGACTGCAATCAAGCCTATTTATAACGACCTTAGTGACGATAATTTGTTGGAACGATGTGTTGGCGGATTCACACAGAACAATAACGAAAGTATAAATCACGTCATCTGGAAAATTGCGCCAAAAGAAGTGCACAGCGGTCTTAAAATTGTTGAAATTGCTGCAAGTATCGGTTCATGTATCTTCAATGAGGGTGTGAGAAGTATTTTGCAAATAATGCAAATATTGGCCGTCAAGACAGGGAGAAACGCACATTCTTGGGCTGAATCTGTAGATACACAACGCATTCGGTTTGCCGAGCGCTCTGCGACAAGGGCGTCAAAAGAAGCAAGAACGAGGTTGACACAGCGAAAAAAAGATTTATTGGAAGTATCAACGTCTAGGGAAGATCCGTCGTATGGCCCAGGAATCGATGATTTCATGTAAGTTTAAAAATAAACCAGTTATTGCATTGTAAAGTGGAATCAAAACTTTAAACGCGTTTTGCTCGAAACAGTATTTTCAAAATCGGTACCAGAAATATCTCCGCAACTACTGGACCGATCGGGATCAAGTTTTGCACAGTTATGCTTCACACAATAATCTAGTACTTATCGAGCAGTTTTTTCGATATTTGGCATAGTTTTTTTTTTTTGTCATAATTACTCAACAATTTTAAGGCGAAAAACCGACAATTTTTTTAAATGACTGCCATGACCCGAAAAAATTGAATTCGCAAATTCCGGCTCGATAAGTACTAGTTCTGTCTATCTACTTTAAAAATATATATATATATATATTTTTCAGATAAAAATGGCAGAGGCACGTCTGGTACCGCGAACGCTGTCGACAAAATCCCAACCCAGGAAAACGACTGTAATTTTTTTACCGTTCGAAATTTTCGAACCCGATTTTCACACAATTTATAATAAACATCACACTTCAAAATGTATATTATGGTTTTTAAAAAAAATGCAGTTTTATACACGAAAAAAAATCTTAAACGTGACCCTACTTTTAGGTGCTCAGGTATATGTGAGCCCTTAATTCGGAGGCTACCAGGGTTGTGACTTTCATGTAAGTATTACTTTTTGATTTCTTGGTTGAAACTGTGTCGTTGTCTTCAAAGACAGCCGATTAAAAGATTTTGCACGGGTCACTGTTATGCTGGATTATGTGATCAGCATAGTAGTTAAGCACCGTATAGCGCCTAAAATACATAAATTATGTTAATGATATTAAAGTATATAAGTGATAACACAAGGGTTGAGCCTTTTTAATGGTTCGATGGGTTGCTTATTCAATCGCGCTTAAATAGGATCTTATGTACTCCCTGTATATCCTTTTATTATGCTGCTCTTTTATCTAGTGAATACTCCCGTGATTTGTGATGATACCTTATTAAAAAAATGGAATTTATTCTAAACAATTAATCATGTATATTAAACAAAGAAAATAATATCTACAATCATAATTTTTAGCAAGCAATTTTGACATTATTTTTCAATTAATGAGGTAACTAATTTTAAAAGAATGACCTTCACCAAAGATTTCTCCTATTAGTTTCTAATCCAGTGTTTTTTAAATGAGACATACTGTTGGAAAATGAGACAAATCAATCTTCAATTTCTACAAATGCTATACATTTTGAACATAATGTTTTTCTATATACTATGTATTATTAATAAATAAATAAATAAATAAATGTTTATTGCCCAACAGTTTTATCCAATAATAAGGCAATTTACAATACACAATAGTACCTATATAATAGAATAGTACAGTATCTTACAAAAGAATGAGAACTTAATCTAGATGCACAATTAATATAAGGAAAAAACGCAACCACGTAAGAAAAAATAAATGTATAGATCGGCAGCTAAACAACTTAAAGTATTATTCTGAATTCACCTGTAAAAACTGCTTGGGGGAACAATTAAAAATATCGCATTCAGAGCTAATTTCGTTGTACAGTGAGAATATAAATGAAATTGGTGAACGAGATAACAAGTTTATTCTGGCCTGGTTAATATAAAATGTATCGGAATCACGTGAAGATTGACGAGATACATGGAAATTAAGTTTTGAGACAAGTAGACTAGCGTCAATTTGATTTTGTAGTAATTTATATAAAAATGTTAGACCTATGTTGTTACGACGAGCCTCAAGAGAAATAACTGAAAATTCTTTTAGTAAAATATCATGTGGAAACCCTCTATATGGATAGACGTTATGCTGTTTATACCATAAGTACTTTAGGAATCGTCTCGGAACATTCTCCAATGAAACTTTATGGGTTTTTTATTTCGGATTCCATACAAGTACAGCATATTCCATTTTTGAGCAGACTAGAGTGAAATATAAAGTTTTGAGTGTTGAGATATTGGTAAAAGACTTGATATTGCGTAAGACAAAACCCAACATCTCACTAGCCGCAGCCACCACATCCTGAACATGTTTATTGAATGTCAAAAAGGAGTCGAAATAAACACCCAAGTCACGGATGCCATCACATCTGGAAATACAAATGCAGTTGACAGTGTAGCTAAAATGTAGTAGTGACAGTTTCCGAGTGTAGGAGACGACCCTACATTTAGAAATGTTGAGGTCCAACCCATTAGTAATGCACCAATTATTGACAGTAAGCAAGTTTGACTGAAGCTCGTCACAATCATTCAATGTACTTATAGATATATATAACTTGACGTCGTCGGCAAGCATTGAGATATTGCAGTCTATTTGCCCCACAAGATCATTGATGAACAATAAAAGTAGGAGAGGCCCACGGTTGGACCCCTGCGGCACACTAGAAATAATCAGACAGGTGTCAGAAACAAAACCATTATAAGACACAAAAAACTGCCGTTGTTGCAAGTAGTATTTAAAGAAACTTACTAGTGACGCACTAAAACCCAATCTCTCCAGCTTACCCATCATTATTCCATGATCAATAAGATCAAATGCTTTTGTTACATCTGTATAAATTACGTCTACCTGGCCCTACCTATCGACGACCTCTGTGGCATGTTGAGCAAATATTCACATATTAGTTATAGTAGATCTTCTGCCAACGAATCCATGCTGTTCTGGAGCAATAAGGCTACTGACTTGATGGTAGATGGCTTGATAGATGGTCGGCTCAAAAACTATAGCTATATTAGACAAAATTTATATGGGCCGATAATTTGCTACATCAGTTTTGGAGCCCTTTTTAAACACTGGACATATTCTGGCCAATTTCCACACTTGGAGGAAAGTAGATGTTTTTAGTATTAAATTGAAAATTGATAACAGAGGTGCTAGAAGTACTGTAGCGCAATCCTTTAGTAGGAAACTAGGTACCTGATCACAACCACAACTTAGAGTGTTCCTGAGGGCCTTAATACTGGAAAAAAACATTAGATTCGGAAAATGCATCGACGTGTATTGATGTAGTAGTGCCATACATCATATTATCAGAGGAAAACGGTGTCGTAGGGCAGTACTCCTCGAGAAAATGCTGTGAGAACGCGACCTGGTATTCTAGACGTCTTTCGGCGTTAATTTACAAAAGACCAAAGTGTTCTTGGGTTTTGACCAATGGAATGGTCAACGCTTTCAATATGCCGTAGATACGCTCTCTTCACTTGACATTTAACCAGTCCATGAAAATGCTTGAAATTTTGAAGGTCACTTGGACGACGATGCCTTTTATACATCTTAAAGTATTTGTACTTTAACTTGATATTTTGGACAATTTCGCGGCTGTACCAGCTCGGATAACTATATTTAAATCCACTCTGAGAACCATAAACCGGTACATATTGATCAAACAGATGATAAAGTATTTCATAGAAGTAGTTACAAGCATCATTAACGTCACTGTATGTGCTTAGTACTGTCCAATCTACAGATGTAAGAGCATTATAAAATACTGGAAAGTCAGCCTTGCGAAAATTATACCACTTACGGGTATTATCAACTGAAAAGTTGGTATATTTACTGTGAAAAGTGATGCAAAAAGACACCCGTAATGCAGGATGATAAAGAGAGTCTTCATGAACCAATGGCACTTCATCCCTTTCAACAATACAGTGCGTATTCGAAAAAAGAAGATCTAACATTTTACCATTAGAATTGCAGATACCATTATACTGCACCAAGTTCAATATAGTAGCAAAATTTTCAAGGCCAGATATTTGTGTAAAAAGTAGGTATGTTAAAGTTTCCAACAATAATAAGTCTCTTATCATCAGAATAACACTGTATAAAATAGTTAAACAAAACCTCAAGTTCATCAAGAGATGGCGTTTTTGGTGTATATAAAACATATACCGCATGTGTCAAATTTCATTAGCTATTGGGATTCAATATTTGCGGTCGATCTATACGTATACATATAATACGTGGCAACATGGTGCGCCTACTGTCCGTCACCAGTGCCGACAACAACCGACATCACAACGATTTTCTCTGATCTTTCCACTTCTCCCGACAAGATTTTACATTCAATGTTTAGCTGCGAACACGTTGCGATCTAGTCTGCAATAAAAGCCGTCTTATTACTGGAACGGGAAACATCAAATGGCCACCGCGATCTTCTGATCTAGTAGTTTATTATTATTTTCAGAATCCTTTTTTAATTACCTTATTTTTAATTTTATTAGAATTACGCTTTTGTTTGTGTCATGCAGCGTGAACGCAGCTTATAATTCTCTGCATTTACTGAAAGGAAAAAGAAAAACAAATCCTTGCAACTCGTAAATATTATTTCTGAACGCATTACAAACACCCAAGCCGGTGGTCGAATAGGTACTGCTAACCACGCTAACTTCTATTTACGTACATGCATCGGTCGCGCTGGCATTGGAAAGGAAAGAAGGGGTACTATGCTGCCACTTACTGTATGGATTAATCGCCTATGGCTAATGAAAATTGACACATGCAGTATGTATAGTGTAGCCGTATCTAATGTAATGCGCGTTCCAACGATGTCCACAAATGGCAAGTCCATGGTTAGAACAGACACATCAACTTGTTCAACAACATAACAGCGACGGTACGCAAATAATACACCTCCACCCTTATACAAATTAGTAGCCAAACAGTTCCTGTCGCATCGAACAACTGAACAATCTGTTGGGAAAAACTCTTCACAAGAGACACTGGAATCTAACCATGTTTCAGTCAATGTAATGAAATCATACTCGCACTCCCTAACACTAGACGAAAACTCATCAACCATGCATTTCCATTTACAATACTGTCGGAATCCCATCTATATACTTTATCCTCAGATCCATTTCATCGCTGCCAGTACGTGCTTTTAATGTCTCCCTACACCTCAATAACAACTTGCGTTGAAATAATGTTTCGTCCTGCTTAATGTATACACTTTTAAAATCACGGGTATTCTTCAACTTCATTTTACCTCTTAACAATTACTTCACCACAGATGGGCTGCCACATTTAACACGAATCGGTCGAGGTTTTTCACCACCCTGTCTACCCAAACGTTCAACAGCCACGGATTCAATATCAAAACCACCGTTTGGCTTGATAGTGCCAAGAATTTTGCTAACTGTACTCTTGTCTGCCACCATATCAGCTTCCCTGGCACCAAAGATGATTTTAGGTTGTTTTCTTTCTCAAACGTTGCACGGTTTTGCGAACTAGGTTCTCAAAAATTTGAGGTGGAAGCTCAGCCGGATGATATTCTAGTTTTGTTAAGCGCTCCTCAATATTTTTCAACATTGATTTCAGCTCAGAGAATTGATCTACCGTAAGATTATAAGCATCGCAAAAGAATTTCACGCCTTTCGTACGTTGGCACGTAATCCGCTTCGCGTCATCGGAATCCATATGAACACAATTCACATGTAATAGAAACTTTTTACAACCGTCACATTCTAGAGCCAAATTTCCATCCTGTTTGTTACAAATTATACAGTGATTAACAGGCATTGTTAAATGAAAAGTGGTAGAAAATATATTCAAAAAGGTAAAGCAAGAGAAAAAAAGCAAGTCAATACAGTACAGGGACACACACTTCACCCCGACGCTGCCTGTCGCAGGGACTTTCGTATAGTTAGACAAACTCGCGAGGAATGGCAACGCTAGGTAATAGTTTCAGAAACAGTAGGAACCAAATAGGGATAATGAGATAGGCGGTAAAGAACAGTATATACCGGGGTCGACATATTTTGATTTCTGATACGCAAGTAGAGAGAAGAAAATAGCGCGACAAAATAAACTAAAGATAAACATAAGCGAGGCTGCCACACTCCACAAACGTTTGCTATGAAATGTAAGGCGAGGGGGTTCCTCGCCACTGCGTTGCTCTCCCACCACTGTTAGCAAGCAGGCATCGCTGCATTTGATAGAAGTGCAAACCGAAATTAAAATTTGACGACTATGGTATACATATATATCCTCACAATACACAAAGAATGTATTTCAAAAGAAACAAAAATATAGGCATCGGAGAAATAAAAGCAAGAAAAAGAGTAACAAACAAAAATCATAAAAACGAACTATCCAAAAGAAACAATGTTTAAATATGAAGTGATATAAAATACATGTAACTGCTTACTGCTAATGCATTTATATTTATCTGAGCTTTTATGGTGGTCTTAGGGAATCTATCATGGATGTTCAAGTGTCATAAGAAAATGTATTCTAAAGTGGAATTTTAAATTCCTTTAATCAATTGAATTGAATTGAATCTTCTTAGTGTTGATTACTTATCTTAAGAAAGTAAGGATATCGGTTTTTCATGGATTTATTGATTTACTATTCAAAATGTGCGCGATTTCCATCTTTATAAATTTAAATATTTCTAAAATTAACATTGGTCCTTTATATTGTACAAAGTAATATAGGTGAAACCTAAAGTAAAACAATTGAATTACGGCAACGTTTTCTCATTTGTCAACATATTTCTTTCTTCTAACATCAATACTTAAGTACCAGTGGCACTAGAGTGTCATTATACAAGTTTTATAAACATCCATACAAAAAAAAACTGCGCTACTTCTGCAATAGGTTTATTGTCTCTCTAGAATTTTCTTTCAGTGAGAAATAGTTTGAGGTTTGAGAATAAGTGGAAAGATGAAGTGGTACATCCGCTGAATAGGGTGGTTAACGTAAAACCTGAGATCGTAATTCATCTAGTTTTTCTCGGACAATGCGATTGGTGGTGACAGCACATTATCATAATGAAATACTTCGTTCGATTGAGCCATTTCTGTCTTTTCTCGGTAATGCCAGTTTTCACTTAGTTAAGAAGAGCAGTATAATATGTCTTGTCGATAGTTGCGCCCTTTAGGAGATAGTTGATGAGAAGTATGTCTTTCGAATCCCAAAATTTTGTTGCCATTCCATTCGAATGTATTTGTCTTCTTTGGTGCCGGGCTGCCACGGTGCCTCCATTGCTTTATTCTTTATTTGATATGCATGTTCCAATGTTCTCGCCACGAAAGCGTACTTACCCTAAATGGTACACTCCTGAATTAATAAGAAATATAAAACGTAAATCTTATATGTTGCGTAAATATCGTCAGCATGCCTGCTCATATTCACTCCTTCAATTTAGAAATCTTCGTTCACTTGTCAAGAAGCAGTCTGCTCAAGCGTATGCTAATTACCTGGGGGGTGTGCAGCATGAGATCTCTATTAATCCGAGTAGGTTCTGGTCCTTTATCCGTGAAAAAAGGCAGAGGACCCGAATACCTGGTCGTATGACTATGGATGGCGAAACTTTGGATGGGCCTCAGTTGGTTGTCGATGCTTTTGCGAAATTTTTCAGTAGTGTTTTTACAAACCCTGCCTATCCACAGGTCTCCCTTGATTATCATAATAACAATAGTCATATAAACATTACTGAGCTCTCTGAGGATCAGGTTTCTAAAGCAATAAGCAAACTTAATGACAGTTACAGCACTTGCCATGATCAGGTTCCATCCTTTCTCATCAAGGACTGTTCTCCAGCTTTTTTGTATCCGTTGGTCAGGGTTTTCAACCTAGCATTGGAGAGTTCTTCCTTTCCAAGGATTTGGAAGTTCGCTCGCACTGTGCCAATATTCAAATCGGATGATTGCTCTGATATAAAAAATTACCGGCCAGTGGCGATCTTGTCCAATTTCTCTAAGGTTTTTGAGCGGTGTCTCTACGCAGCAGTTTCTCCTTGCATCAATACGTATCTTTCTCCGTCTCAGCATGGTTTCGTTGCAAGGCGTTCCACTGTCTCTAACCTGTGCCAATTTGTGCAAACTTTGTCTCAGGCTCTAAATTCTCGTGTACAAGTGGACGTCTTGTACACGGACTTTTCAAAAGCGTTTGATCGCATAGACCACTCCATCATTCCTTCCAAACTAAGCTCGTTCGGTTTCAGTGCGCGCCTGGTCTCGTTTTTCATGTCATACCTCTCTAGCAGGCGCCAACTTGTGTTTTACAATGGTTTCGCCTCAGATGAATACATTGCTACCTCGGGTGTCCCCCAGGGGTCTATTCTGGGTCCATTAATTTTCAATGTTTTTGTTAACGACATCACTGACGGCTTAATGTCCCAGAGTTTACTCTATGCTGATGATCTAAAATTGTTTCGTGAGATCTCGACTTCTGATGATTGCAGTTCACTTCAGTTCGACCTTGAGAGTATAGCTCGCTGGTGCTCTTTGAACAACTTACCTCTTAATATTGGCAAGTGTAAGGCGATTACTTTCACTCGAGCTTCTTCTCCCTTGATTTTTTATTATAACCTGAATCAGGTGCAGCTCGCTCGTGTTGATCTGATTAAGGACTTGGGTGTTATTTTTGATTCAAAGCTAACATTTGCTCAACATGTTGAGTATATCACTAAAAATGCCAGGAAAATGCTTGGTTTCATTGTTCGCAACTGTGGTACCTTCTCTAATATTGTAGCCTTGAAATCCCTTTACTACTCCCTTGTGAGATCGCGCTTGGAGTATGCGTCAATCATCTGGAGCCCATACTATGCTACCTACAAGCGTGAATTAGAGTTGATTCAGCGGCGGTTTGCCAAGTTCTTATGGTTTCGTCTGGATGGTCACTATCCGGAGCGTAGCACTGATCACGATATTCTTTTATCACGTATTACTTTGACCTCTCTTAATTTCAGACGAACTATCGCCAGTCTAATATTTCTAGTTAAGCTTTGCCGGAACTATATTGACTCTCCCGCATTACTTTCAATGCTTAATTTTCGTATTCCGCATTTCGGTGTTCGGAACAGCAGCACCTTCTATTTACCGTTTGCACGCACAAATGCATTATTAAATTCCCCTGTTTACGTGATGTGTTCTCACTTTGATAGCATTTCGTCTCAGTGTGATTTGTTTCATTCTACTATTGGTGGAATTAAGGGTGTTGCGGTGCGAACATTCAATAACTTTGCTTAGCACTGATTGTATTTGCAGTCACTATTATATTATATTATATATATATATATATATATTTTCATATTTTTATGTTTTTCATTTTTCAGCTACTTCTTACTGTTTAATTTTTAAGCACTCATTATAATTATAATTTGTTATCTTGCAAATTGTCCTGTAACTGGAATATGTATGTTCTGTTGGGCAATAAAGTGAATTATTATTATTATTATTATTATTATTATTGTTGTTGTAATGGACAGTAACCAAGCGATGAAAAAAATCTACTGAGTTAATGTCAAAGAACATCAATCTGTGGTTAGAAATTTGTGCTCTTTCACGCTTCTGATCTGCATTCTATAAATGCAGCACAATCCTGTCAGAGAGCTTAGTTATTCTTAATTCAACATGGAAAACGTGGTCTACACGTTGAATAGACATGTTCACAGTTATGACAATTGTACTTTTCGATCACGTCTTACAACATGAAGATCTCTTTCAGTAATTTCTGGAATAGTAACATGTCTTGATGATACAGGATTTTTTATCGTTGAAACTCATGTGGTCATGTTTAAAGCGAACACCCCAGTGGAAAATAGTTGCCGTCAATTTTCTAATCAATTGAATCTGTCAAACTAAATGTCAGACGATATTTAAAATTTAAATAGTTTCATGTAAGCGCACGGCCTACTCGAAAATATTACCATTCTTTTACAAGCAAACGTTCATAGACAAATCTAGTGATATTTTAACTATTATAGCTTTTGATTCATGACTTTTAGAGGCCGCTCATAAATGACTTTTCGAATTGTATCTAACAGACTCGTACAGGTTCTGAAGGGCGAAAGTACTAGCCATCTATCCATATCTCATGTTTTGCTTTACATATTGCTCAAGTGTCTGGCAGAAGGCGCTACTGTACAGTTTAAAAATGTACTTCTTACAAGTGCCAAAATAATAGCGTATGCATATTATTTTATATTGAAGATTGATATAAATATATGATCTGACTGGAGCAAATTTGTTATTAATTATTTAATTATTTATTACCGTTTCACTCTGATATTTAATTATAACTAAAAGAAACTGAATATAATAAGAAATCGGTGTGAATTGCATCTAACAATGTTTACTTTTGAAATATATGTTGCACAGGTTCGTTGGATAATGAGATATTTTGGCGCTTACTACGTGTAAATGCATGATATTGAACCGTACAGAGGTCTCATAATACAAAATATTCTTTAGACTTTTTATAATGGATAAAGTCACATCGTGCCTGCACTATCCGTGCGCAAAAGTAAACATTTTTTCAGCAAGTAAAGCTTTAATTAGCATCCTAATGAATATAGTAATTTATCATGTAATATTATTATATTCCAAATTAAATATTGCATTCTTGATACTGTAATAATTATTTGTTATATAATTTATTTTTGCAATATAATTCGTATTTTCTAATTCATTTATGTATCGAACTTAATAGGATATTGTTTATGATGTTTGATTAATTCTGATTCAAAAATTTTATTATTTTTATTTCGAATATGGTTTTGGGATTAATCATTTGTCTATTTTTATTAAGTTAATACTACCTATTACAATTTGTAAATGTGAGTACATTAATTTACAACTGGACTTTGTATTGGACTATGTATTTTACGAATTATTCAATGTCATTATTTATATAAATTATATTTATAACTAAATATATGTCAATAATAAATTATAATGTTTCTTGTTACTTATTTAGAAAGTGGCTAGCTTTCGTTTCATGAGGACATTGTGTATTTAGCGAACGAAGAATGGCCGCCATCCAATTTCACGGTCATATTCACACAAGTGTTCATGTGTGAAAATATAACATTGTTGAATATTCAGGATCCTATTTATGGACGCTTTTGAATAAATATAGTCTCTATATTATTAGACCGCACGAAATCATAATCTATTATTATTTTATATTGTGCTTTAATCGAAAGTCTATACTAATTTTATGTTTAGGATCTTATTTTTACATAAAATCTGCGTCAGTTTTCTATAAATAAGTTTTCTTTGTGCAACTAAGTATGTATGCCCAAAGCGTGCTTATTATAGCAATACTTCTAAGTCCATTAAAATTCCAAGTTAAAAAGTTGATGAATTGGAAATGTTATTTTGTCAATATCGACTATTAAAGCGGTATTATTAAATGATCAGTTTCTCATTATATATAAATACGTACAAAATACCTATTCTTAAAAAATAATAATAATATTACCAGAACATTCAACCCAACATGAATTTTCAGATGAGAAAATCGTGCACATTGTAGTGGTTGCTTACAGAATATAGTATTTTCAAACACAAATTGAAGTTAATTTTACATATACAAATATATATTTAAGAAAAGTTGAAATTACTTTTATCCCCATATAAGTCGTTGTACGAAACACGGCAACCCAAATTATGATCGAACGCAGTATTCTTTTCTGGCGCACAAACACTGTCATCCATTCCGTTGACTTCTCCCAAGCCACAATATCGTATAGTGCGACTATACTTATATGAACGCATAATATACACTGATCAAGCTCTTGGAATCCATATTATATTTTAATTGCATTATAGTGTAGTAGGGAGAAGTATGTGTGCTTATTACATAATTTATATGCTTTGTCCATGTCTCTTTACTGTCTATTAGAACTTGTAATGGTCTACCTAATCTGTGGCATATCTGTGATCAAATCTCCTAATAAATCTCTGTGTCTATGGAAGTGAAGGATGTATTTAGGACTAATTGATTGCTCATGCACCACATTCGTACTCATCTTAGGGGTTTTCCGCTATTAGATTCGCATCCAAACAGTCGTAGGCATGGCTGAATTTAAAGAGCACGCCGACCGTATAACGGTCACGATATATGCTTTGGTAGATGTAGTTGATAAATTCGGTTTTGGTAATTTCAGTATAAGATTATTTATAAAATCATAATGCTGCGTGTTTAAAAGAGATTAATGTCCACTTTTTGTCGTCCCGGATAGCGAACAACTTTTTGCAAACATCTCTTCCCCCCTCTCTCCCTCTCTCTCTCTCTCTTCCTCTGTGCCACGATAGCGGCCAAACGGCTACATATATCAATACCAAACTTTATATTTACGAGTATAATCTTTCTCTTACTCTCTGATTAGATTTTCAGCAAAATCAAAACATTTAGAAAGATCTTATAAATTTAGCGAAATAATATGTTTGTCCATAAATTAAACAATTATGGGATAAAAATTAATATTCGTCCTAACTCACAAACGGAAATATATTCTATTTCCATTCTTATAACGTTTCTGCAATTTGTAGCAAATCAGGAAAAAACCATTTAAAAATTGGTCAAAACTCTCAACAAACAAATTATACACGAACAAGAACTGTTTGTATTTATACATGAAAATTATAACCGTAAAAAATAATTAAAAAATATTTTGCACACTAAAAACTCACATACATGTGATACCTGTCTTATATCGACGTAGAATGGTTTTTACATTTAGAAGATGTTCTTTACTGGTAGGTAAATTATAAATTTGATTTACTTAAATTTTTGATCGTTTAAATGTTTAAAAATTAAATTTGCATAAAACAAATACATTGTGGACATGTGTTGTTGAGTAGTTAAATTTTTAAAATACTAATTTAGAAAAAAGGTATTTAGAATAAACCAGTAGTAAAAAAATGTGTCAAGGCCCCGGAGGGATTCGAACCCTCGATCTCCTGTTTACTAGACAGGCGCTTTAACCAACTAAGCCACGGCGCCGATGTTACATTGAACGCCCTCTGAATCATATAAGTATTGGCTATTCATTTATTATTTTTATTTGCTCTTGAGGTAATACCACAATAATACTAATACATTTTAACCTTTCCGGTATGCTGATTTTTACACGTATAATGCTTCAATCATATAATCGGTAATTAAAATGATATCTTAGAAACAATTATTGAAAGAATAACCAAATAACTTATTTATGCTAATTCATGACTTTCTGTTCTACATTGATTTTATTTTTATAAACACTAATTTTAAATACATGCTTAAATACAATTATTTTCTATATGTATTTAATGGAAATAGGTTTTCTATCTAAATTAATATAGTGTGTACACTCGAGACACTTTTCTTCGGCTTTTTTTGCAAATACATAAATAAGTACCTATGTAGTCATATAGGTATGTAGGTAGTTCCCTAATTTATTATTGTTATTATTGCTAATGTTTGGGAAATAGAAAGCAGTTTGAAATTATTTTATCGAAATATATACAGTGTGCTTTTCAATGTCTGAGATACGCTTCAAGTAGAGATCCCTGTTTCAGGTATATGTTAAAACACGTGTTCACATATAGGTAATACACGAATCCGCATTAAAACCTGTGTATTGAAGACTGTATAAAATATTTGAATGGTATGTTTCAACAATAATAAACCAAACTTTGCAAATAATGTTTATACTTAATATTCTAATTTGCAAAACCAGTTAAATCATTGTATTGTTTATAATTATGCATATAATATTCTGTTAAATATTAACACTAACATTTAATTTCCGGTTATTGTCTTGAAATACAATAATGTACGTATGACATATAATTATATATATACCTTGCATTTGAACATAATTTAAGCTACACTCGTTTTGGTAATAACAAGCAGATTATTTTAAAAAAATAATATTTTTTTGTTAGTTTCGATTCAGGCAAATTAAAAGGGTCTTGCTTTAAACAAAATTCGTTTAATATTTATATAAATAAGTAATACATTTTGTAAACGCAAATCTAATGATTGAACTTCTTCGTATAATTTGGAATATGGTCGGCAACACTGCTTTCAACGTCGACTTCCTGAATTTCATCCAAGACCAACACTTTGTATCGATTTGAAACTGCTTCAAAATATCCACAAAAACAAAAAAAACGTGGATACCTAGTGTAAAAATTAGCATTAAACTTGGTAGGAAAAGATTTGCATGCTTTCGTACTCTTTCCGTGTTGATACACAGATCATCTCAAAGACCTGGTGGAAAATTGTTTCTTTTTTATTATTATTTTGAATTTCGTTGTCATAGAAATTATATATTCTTCAAGTTGTACATACATCTAAAATTTTGTACAGAACAATCTCCAACTTCAGACGGATCTAGGAAATCAGTCCATATATTATATATTGTACTTATACCACCATGAATTGATTTTACAAAATTATATACATTAAGGTTTGGATTGAAATGCAAAGCGATGTCTCAACTGGATACACCGTCAACATATTAGATACATATTTTATTTTGGAAGTGCCTCCATAGCCGCGCCGGTCTCCGTTTTGCATGGATATTGGTGCCGACTGCGGCATCAAGAATTGCGGACGGCAGCCGACATATCAACATAACCTCTGTTTTCCATACTGCGCGCATGAACGTCTTAACTTTTATTGTCAATTTTCTTTAATTTATCTAAATTCGCAGATATATTTTTCCCTGTAGCTATGCTTTTTGTTAAAAACGATGTACTTCTAATTGTAGAATGTTGAAAGTGGGCGATAGGTTTGAAAGTTACGAGAATTTCAACAAGCAGTTACAGAAA
This sequence comes from Amphimallon solstitiale, assembly GCA_963170755.1. Classification (NCBI taxonomy): domain Eukaryota; kingdom Metazoa; phylum Arthropoda; class Insecta; order Coleoptera; family Scarabaeidae; genus Amphimallon; species Amphimallon solstitiale. Next base: position 99,349,084 of record OY720676.1, on the reverse strand, counting down.
TACAAAAATGAAGTGTTCAATGATTACTGGATTAGAGATTCTAGAACCATCGACACGCAGGCTAAAAGATATCCTGAAAGTGTGGCAGCTCAAGCAAAACAAGATTTAATTTACCATTATGTAAGAATAGCTTGCATTAAAGGTGGCCGAATGCACACTCCTAGGAATAAAACAAAAAACACATTTACATTTCGGCAGAAGTACCCAGCCGGTATGCTTTCAAAATTAACTTCTTGTGGGAAATTTTTAGAGATAAAGGAACTGAATGAAGGAAGACCACACTCATCCGGTATCACAAACTTTATTTAAAAGTTTACCCCAGCAAAGAATGAACATTTCAAATCAGCTTAAGGTTAATTCAGTAGCAGCATTGCAGGCTCGCGCCAACAAAAAAATCGTACAAAATAATATCATTAACGAAACCGGGTGCCTTGTGACTTTGAAAGACTTAACAAACCTAAACAGAAAACCACAGAACAGAATAAAGTTAATATGTGTATCAATTTAACGAAATATTTATAAATGTGACGTTCACATTAATGTTGATGTGGAAGCACATTTGAAATGTCTCTATTTTCAAGATTATCAGATGAAACATATGTTTGACTCTTATCCAGAAATAATTTTTGTAGATGGCATCTATTGTCTACACAGCAGTATAGCGGCCACATATTTAATTATGATAGAGGATGCAGAGGGAAGTGGTGCAATAGTAGCAGTCGGTATATTACTAAACGAAACGAAAGAAAATATTAATTGGTTCATAAAAACGTACAAAAATTTGAATCAGAGAACATCAGATATAAAAGTGGTGATGTGTGACAAAGACAACAAGGAGAGAAATGTTTTAAAGAAAATTTTCCGGATGCCTCTTTGCAGATATGTTTACTTCATACTATACAAATATTTAACTGAGAAGTAAGTGTGAAGAAAATGGGATTGTCCACCACAGAATGTGAAGTAGTCAAAAAGTAGTTGGAGAATTTAGCCTATGCTTCATCTGAGGAGTGTTTTCAAAAAACCTATTTGGAAATGAAACAAAATGTTCCTGAAGTCGTTATCGATTATTTTGAGTAAAACTAGGAATCCATTAAAGATGAGTGGGTATGGTACCTGACTTTCGCAAATCTGTCTTTTCTGAACAAAACAAACAACAGAATTGAAACTATCAATCCCAAATTGAAATCCGTCATTACAAAATTTTCTAATCTCGAGGATTTCATCAATTTTTTTTTGTTATCCTCAATTCTTCACAAGCAGATAGAAATATCAAAAATTCTAAAGAATATCATAAAGTTTCTACCAGGGCATTTACGTCAGGTTCAGCGGAAGATTTGTATTCTAGACTTTTAACTTTCGCCTTTAAAAAGGTTCAACAGGAACTTGAATGTATGACTAAATGCAAATATTTTCAATTTATTGAAGAAGAAAAATGTTTCGCTCCTACTAGTGAAGGTCTTCTAGAGGTAACATCTTATAGTTGTCGGTGCATGTTTTAATTTTACTCGTTGTCGCTCGTGGTGCAAGTCATCTTCGTGGGTTATAGCCATAACACGCGAATCGAATATTATATGTACTTTATCAACAACTTTTACGGAAAGAAACTGATATTGACATAACCGTTGAGTTAAGACCATAACTCCATCGCTGTCATTATTATTCAACTGACTGAATAATCACTGTCATAACTTGCCAAAATCACCTTAGTAATTTTCATATATGAATTACTATGGTGATCGCGTAATCCATAGATTATGCGTTAGTTGTAAATAAAATTTTAAAATTAGTTGGAAATTTTTAATTATAAGTATTGTAAAAGGGGATGGATATTCAATTACGCATATGCACATAACCACCGGTAGCGATACGGTACTTAAAACCGGAGCCGGTAACAGTACGTAACACCGGCACCGTCAACAGTACGTAAAACCAGCGCCGGCTACGGAGGCAGTTCCTCTTATTCTTGTTAAATAAAATAGTAACATTAGTTTTTCTACAATACCGTTTACCATGAATGTAAAGTTTCATATTTTTTATAATATGATTAATCTTAAATATTTAGTAACGTTTCTTCTATTTTTCGGTAGTGTGAAATATCCTACAGCTGAAATTATATATCTTTTTGAGAAGGAGTTTGGAATTGGTTCAGGTTTTATTTTACAACCGTATGATCTTGAAATGCACCCCACAAATATCTTCTATTGTTTTTTGTTTTGACTGTATGGGCATTGATTATTTGTTTACTTAATATTTTAGGGTTTCTCTAAATAAGTTTATAGGAAAGATTTTACAGTCAAGGTAATAGAGAAACAGATTAAGTAAATTAGATTATATATTAATTGTTGCAATTTCTTTTGTAGTTATGTACTAAGAATGTTTTTACTAATATAATAGTGCATTTCACATATATATTTCCATATACTCCATCAAGAAAACTTTTGTTGTTACTGCTATAAAGTATTATTTATGTGTCAAACCAAAGCAAACGGAAATGTCGGTGATATTAACATAAATATTTATTTTTAATTGTAAGGTAATTAAATCTACGTCAACCATTCTCCATTAAAATTATGGAATATACATATTATATATGTACATATACTTTTAAAGACATATATATGTACTTCACAAATTATTCTTAATCAATGTATTGTTAGTAATGCTCATTTGCTCCATTATGTTTAATGGTGTCATATTTACTGTATTGTGTTGTTTGAGACTCTTAATTTGGTATATAGTACCGTTTTCTAGAGACAGGTTTTGTATATAGGTATGTGCGTAATTAGTACAACTAAACGGACCTTTGTCAATTATATATCGAAGTTCAGAGATAATCAGAATAAATTATGTAATAAAATATAACAATGCACCTTCGTTAGCAAGACATATGCGGTAGTCTTATCTTGATAAGAATTACAAGTCTATGCCATTAGCTACAGTTGTCCATATAAGAATTCGTACTCTGATCTCTGCATTAATGTATAATAAATCCAAAGAATTTTTTAAGCAACGTTTTCTCTTATATAAAATATATATTTACAAGTATATTATGCAAACCTATTATTCTGATCAAGTGTTAAATATTTTAATGCCATATAAAAAATGCAGTAACACTTTGCAAAATTTTGTTTTAAGATTCACTAACGAACAATTATTTATTTGTTACAGTAATTTACTATATTTTTTTTTATATTGGTACCATGGTTTGGGTTTAAAAAGTCTTAGAATTAAACGATCTGATTTAAGAGGTTTGACAATCACGTCAGGCAAATTGGTCATTAGTTACAGACAATCTAATGGAGGACCAGTGTGACTAAACACTGAAACATACACACTGAGATCATCTAACATTGTTGTTGTACCAGTAGTAAAAAATCATAGCATTTTTACACATAATAAAGCGCTACGAAATGTCATTTCTCGACCTGAAACTAATAACAGGTAAATCATGGGCATATTATTCACGTAGGTAAATAATAAAAACAAATAAAACGAATGTCGCAACCATGCAATCGCAGTAGTATGTATGTCAAGTTGTCAACCATCAAAATTCATAGTAGTTTATTTTTATTTAGATCGGTATACCACAAATCATACCTAAGATCTAAAACTTATAAATGCTCGACCTCTAAGGTAAAATAATTAACTGTATTTTATGTCAACAATAGCAAAATATGTATGATAGTATAATTGGAAACAATATCCTAACACGAAACTATTATAGATGTAATATAAATAACTCTATTTTAGGTAATGTAACAAAAATATGTATAATATGGAAACAATATAACACGTAACTATTACAGATGTAAAGAATTATTTAATTTATTTATAAAAATTGATAGTGCAATTATGGCATGTAAAATTTATTGATGGTTCAATTCTATTTGAAAAACCAGGATTGTGCAGATCTGTAGGCACATTAATGACAGTATTATTAAATAAGTTAATTCCATTTTATTTACGATATCTTCAGTCGAAATAGATTGTACTGCTGATGTTGATGGAATTTAATTCATATTGAAAATTCCTGTATTTATTGCAGGTGTGGTTGCGTGAGTAGATGTAGGTAGACTTTGTAACATATATGCTATATTTTTTTATTTACTAGGGAATCTTCGATATAACCTTCAGCTACAAAGTGGCTCCATTATTACAAAGTTTTGAGACGAACCATTTTTGCTATTGTGGAAGTGAATAATAATTAAATCATGTTTCATGAAGACATCAGAAATTAATAAATTACACAGATCATCTCTTCGGCATGCACTAGCAACACCAATTATAAGAGCAGTCTACAGGGTTATAAATTATCAATAATTTCAAGGTATTAATATATAAACGTTATATAAACCTTAGTTGCAATGTAACATGTGTCGGGAGCCTCAGTAAGGAATTTTATAATCTCCTCGAGTAAATACTAATGATTTTTTGGGCTTATAATTTTCATTTTTCTTTTTAAAAAGGCAACTAATTTAAAACATGTTAATATATTCTTTTACGTCAAGTGTAGCTTTCAACATTGAATAATGCGCCAATAAAGGCGAGGCTTTTTCATTTTTTGAATATCCTTGAAAATAAGCCAGAAGTACGTTTTCAGAAGTTACTACTGTATTTTTGGAATTACACCATTTTTTAAATTCTGTATATGTTTTATGTGTAAGTGTTTATATTTATACGGAAGCAAGTTCTCAACTGCCTGTTCTGCAGTCTCGTACATTTCAGGTGGTGTACATCTAAACTCTTCAGACATTATAAATGGAATGAAAAATAATCTAATAAATACTTGACTTTTAGTTTCAGCACTTATGTCAAGGCTCATTTGTCAAATTTGTCAACATCAAAATATAGCCTACTTATTTGTTTAATAGTCATCTTCTCAACCTTGGTTTGTAATATACTATTATGATTGTTTTTTTGTGGCCCCACGTACCGACGAAACTAATGGTTTGCGGCCGCACAAATCGCTAGAGAGCGCCACATTACTAGTTCTTTTTATTAATTTTTTGCATTAAAGTAAATACAAAGAATTAATGAAGACTTTGTTGCAATGGTAGTATTTTCTTATAATTAACATTATTTATTCTTACATTTTTATCCTTGAAATTGGTCGTATTTACAACATCATAACGCAGTTTCAGAAAGTTTATTTAAAACTAATTCCAGTCAACATGCGTAGGTTACTTGTTTGTTTGTGTTCTGAATTTCATTTTGATGTCACATAACTGAAAGCTGTACTATTGCTTGAACGAAACCTTTTTAGGCCGTTGGTTTCGTCTCTGCGTGGGGATTCTTAAGTTATAGGCTGATGGGTTTCATGTAACGAACCACTAATTAGGAACACAAAAAAGTGCTAGCTTGGTATTTCATACTTATTAGCTAAGAAAAAATAACACTTGCATAAATTTATAAGTTTCGTAGGAAAAAATAGTAAGAACGACTCGTTAGCTCAGTGGTAAGAGCGTTGCACTCAATTGATTATCGCAACGGTCGGAGGGTTCGATTCCCCCACGGGTCAAAAGTTTTTTAATGTTTAAATTCATACTTAGTTTTAGATAAGTCTATTTAATTTAGTAATATCGCATTCTTATACTTATTGATATATTTTATCTTTTAAAACGAAGCGGAAAACTAATAAAAATGTATTATAATAATTTGCAAAATAATAATAATATCAATTTACTCCATTATAATAGCCATAGACTACATCAATAATGTAATAAACAAATGGAATACATAGTAAAAATTGTAAACTACTTACAAAAAACTAAATTTAGTAAAACCGTCAAATACACGAAAGAAACTTATTAGAAACAAGTTAGGTGATAAAATAAAAAAAATAGAAGAATTAATGAATATTTAAAGGGAAGATACTACAATATAAAAGTAGCAGTGAAAAAGTTACCACCAGACTTGCTTGATTCGATAGAAACTGTTTGTGGTAGAAATAGTTAGCAATTTACTTTACTTCTTTTGCCGAGAGTATATCCTACTCCATACTTTTGAAAGATTTATTGTAGAGTGGTTTCTGACTATACTTATAACTTTAAGATACAGGTTGATGGGCCGTCAATATGCTAGTGTTTCTAGCAATTCATTTATTACCTATATTCTTTGGTTTTAGTCGGAACACTGATCGTATACCTACAGGCTTTTTGCAGCACAAAAGTTCTTCCACCTTACCAAGCATTTGTCGAGAAAATTATAACGTACTGCAACGAGAACTTTACACACGTGTAATTAACGTAGTTTCAACATTTCCTTTTCTTATTTTGTGAGCTAATTCTTAGATTATAGCAAAAATTCACTTCGCAAAATCTTCCGTATGAGGTTCTCACGACAAACAAGAATCTAATGTAAAACCGCTTCTACACCCCTGTTCTTCAGCAGTGTTACTAAAAGGTAACAGTCTTTTCCGTAGTAGCATAAGGTTATCGCATCTAAACCACTTCCTAGTGCATCTAAATTTTAACAACCGAAAATAAATGTAATTGAAAGAATGAGGTACGACCACAATACGACTTCCTTATATTAAATATTTTATGCAAATTAACTTTCACATATTTTTGTCCTCTTAATAAATTGGTGTGAAATGCGTAATTTGCACGATACTTGCCAAAAGAGATTAGAGTGAAAGTGTTACTTCCTGTCTGAATTTAAATTTTTTTATGATGTTACAAATCCAGTTCCAAACATTTTTATACTCTTAATAAATTTGACACAATCGTCTTTGTTTAAATAAACAATTTGAAGTTGGTAAGTAATTTATTAACTAATAAGAAAAAGTGACAATGAAAAATTAATTGACAGAGGTCTCTACTTCTGGACAGCCTCCATATCGTACATGTAATATGATTATCAGTTACAGGTTTCATAAATAATGTTAGCACGAGATCTCAGCTTTCCAAAGGATTTACAAATGTGTCAATTTGTGGACACCTCGTATGTGAATACCAATGTACTTAAAATTAATTTAAACTATGACAAATGTTGCTAAAGGAAAACAATATAATAAAATTTCGGCTTAAGGCTTATAAACTTAAAATTGTAGTGACAATTAAATGACATCTTCTATGATAACCCTGGTAAATGAAAATTATTTTTTTGCCAAATCAGTTAAGAACTGGCAATAGGTTCTAAAAGGGCTTAAATGGAACTTAAATGCGAATTTAGATAACGTTCTACAACTTTGATCAACGCAAAACTCATAATCAATTAAAACACATAATTTAATTCCGATCACACAATTGGCATTGGGGAGAAAGGTTAAATTTCAGAGCATATGAACCTTATGATATATATAAATTAATAATAACATTAAATTACAATTTCAGCTAAGGTACTTACAGATTTCACACAATTAATTAGGGAAAAGAACAACTATAACGATTCGTCTTATTAACAAGTACGCGTGGTCTATTTCCTATGAACAGGGATGCTGGAAATGACTTTCCTAATCGGTATTCCAGGAAAAATAACTTCATGCAAGAACAACCAAATTTCTGATCACTTTGGATTCGGTAGATAAATTCTCTTTCGCAGGATAATTGTATAAAAATGTCAAATTTCGAGATGGAGGTTCACCAAGTGTTCTCAATTTCCGGTCACTTATAACGGAATAAACGAGAGTTTTCTGTGCAAAATAAGAAGCTAGATAAAGGAAAACGACAAACATTAAAACATTACTACACGACGGAAAACTAAGAAAAGAATCTTACGAGATTTAGAGGAAATCAATCGTAACATTCAACCGACACAAAGTCGGAAAGAGAAAAAAACAGGTTATTAAACCAATTTAAAAAATAGTCTTGCCTCATGAATCCGCGTACTACGGAACGGTATCGGTTTGATTTTACCAAAAATTAACACTGAATATTGATCGAAACCAATTTCCTGCTTCTTTTATCGATAAACGCAACAAATAAAATGGGCCGAAAAGCGGGCGTTCAAAATGAACATTCACACCAGAAGCAACGCCAGACGGACGATTCAAGAACTACGAAAACAATTAAAAATGTTACAGACGATACTTGCAACAAAAAGAAACCTACTAATTACATTACTAGGGGAAAGAAGAAAAATTATTAAAAGAAAATTCTTTAAGCCATAACAAGAAATAAAAGTATTTAACTAAAATTAATTCTGAGTAGACGCGAAGGTAGGCAGCTATTAAACGTTAACGACCGTTCTTCGCCAACAGATGGCGGGTCAACTCATAAATAATTAAACTAATTCGTATTTAAATTAAAATACAGAAATGCATTACTATTGAATATGATAACGTGATGGATAAAAATAAAAACGAAATTGCTAACGTCAAAACGTCAAGAAACATAACAATATTCCTAGGAATATAAAGACAGAAAACAACATTCTGGAGTATACAGATCTGACCAAAAAAATTAACGTAACAATTTATAATTAAAAAAAATATCTTAACAATGTTTGTCAAATATTTTGCTTGATTGGTTTGCCACAGTCAAAGGGGGGGACCTAGAGTGTAGGTTCGTAGGTTGAAATGGGACGACCTTGTTTCACCAGCAGCAAAAATAAATCTCACACGTACACTCACCGGGTTATCGATGACATTTTACCTTTTGTTATTATAAATATTTTAATTAATTATCTTGTTGATAATTATATAGAAGACGAGACTATAAATTTCCCCCGAAAATCTGGGTCTGTGCTGAAGACACTAATTACAGAACAACAAATTGCTGTGATTTTTTTCATTCTGATTTGAATAAAAGTTTTTATGGTCTTGATCCTGCTATTATTAAATTTGTTCAAAGATTCAAGAAATTTCAAGCTAACTATGTACTACTTTAGAGTTAAAAGTGTGAATTTACCAATTAAAATACAAATAAAAAAAATAAAGTAACAAGAAATACATTAATTAGTAAAAGCATATCTCACAAACAATAAAAATATACAATCACTTGTCTGTAAATTTGAAGCAGATGCCCAGCGGAAATTTCAAGCGAAAATTTAAAAGACTAATAATAGACAAAGCATATTATATATAATAGTACTACTTATTTCTTTTTGAGTCAATTTTAAATTGTTATTATATTGTACCACGTTGTGTGTGTGTGTATATGCTGTATTTTATAATATATGAGATGGAATGAGTGAATATAGAATAAAAATAAAATTTTTATAGGAAAGTTATTCCATATTACGTTTTAAATACTTTTATCATATCAATAAATCTGCGGAAAACATAATCTGTGATATAAAGGGAAAAATGCTTTCAGGTAAGAGTTAGTGATACTCCGGCTAGAATTTTTTTTTGCAGAAATCGTGTCAAATAAAGCTCTATATAATTTTATTTTTTTAGTATATCTGTATAGAGGGCATTACTTAAGAAATACTGGCATAAATAGTTTTTCTATAAGGGTGACCTATTTCCGGTAATTTGATTTACACTACTCCTTCGGGTCTACCGATTTAACTGAAAATCTAATCGGATAATAGGAAGAAGATTATATTCTGAAATGGATTGTTCGGTAGTGATGGCTTTAGTTGTTTGGTTGTTATCACAGAGAGAGATAGACAGACATGTTTGCAAGAATCACTTCTTTGGTATCAAACCACTTCAAAACGTGAAAATCTGCAAAAATCTCGAGGTTGAATATTTGCATAATCACAATACTTTCTTATACCAGGTATAAGAACGAACAAATGAAATGTGTTCAAGCAATGGTAAATAGTAAAAATTGCTTCTTTGCATTATAACAAATTTTGAATATAATTAGTGTTATAAATATATAATGTAAATCTAAATCATAAATGTGTTCTGTGTTGTAACCGCGTCATTATATCTGCTTCTGCTGTCGACGTTTCGTCCATTAACCTAAGAAACATTTTCAGGGCTTCTTCTATTACTGCGATAACCTGACACAGCCTGTTTCAGTAGAAGTAGAGACAATAACACGGTTTCAACTCAGAAACCAAGAAGGTGTGGTATAAAAGTATTGGATTATAGTTATTTTTTGTATTTTATTAAAATGACATTTACTTGTTTAGTAATTTTGTAGACGTAATGTAAGTTTGTAGTTATAAGTATTATGTAAGTTGAATATTTTTTATAAATTTTTACCGAGGTAAATTTGTATATAAATAAAAGTTGTAGCTATACATTGAATGAATATGTTAATTATTTGAGTTAAATAATAGTAACACCTGCATTATTCACCTTAGAAAGAAAATACTTAATTAGCCTATCATTCCTAATTTCTTAATTTTTTACTTTCTTATACGTAGTATAAAGTAGTATTGTGATGAAGAAAATTTTCGACCTCGCATTTTTTGCAGATGTCCGAGTTTTAAAGTCCCATTTTACCGAAAAAGTTGTTTTTGAAGTCTCTCTACGATTGCGGCTAAACGATTAAAGCGATTAATACCTAACTTTTTATTTACTAGTATAATCTTCGTCTTAAAATCTCATTACATTTTCACTTAAATCGGTAGACTGGGAGTAGTAGTTTACTTCAGTGAAAAAATGAAATTCTACCAATACCTTGTCAACTACTAAGTGCAAGCAAATTTTTAAAGAATGCAAAAGTTCGTACCCAAAAGTGAACTTAAGAGAAGCTTACTAAAAAGTTTTTCAAAATTACTACCAAATCAGATGCATTATTACCATAAAGGTATTTCGAACTTGATCTTGAATCCTTTTTGTATAAGAATTTTCAAATTTCGGACCGGAAATAATACACTTATCAAATAACAGTTGAGAATGATAGAACTTTGAGCTGGATTTGGAATAATTTTTGTATAAAAGTTTTCAAAATTTAGACCGGAAGTAACAATTTTACTTACTATATTTTATTAAGAAAACACGGATTTTAAAACTTAATTTTGAAAGAACTTTTGTATACATATTTCGGAACGGAGATTCGCCTTAAAAAGACGAGTAGTACCCACACCTCAATTTTAAATCCAAACAGTTTTAATCGTTCTCCTGTAGAAAGAATCAGCCCAACGGATCATGAAATTTTTAGAGACTGGGAGGTTAGAAGCGCAATTGAGTTATACGATTTGTGGTAAATTTTAAAATCAGGGCACCTGAGCTATGCCTATTGCAATTGCTATACATTGTCTTACATTAAATATTGCCGCAAGAGTTATCCTGTAGATAGCAGTTATCTAATTCTTTGGTTTTAGTCATTTTTTAACCGCGTTGGGCTAGATTCCATTTTCGTTATTCAGAAGTTATACATTTAGTAGCTGGAATTTGTGTATACTTTTATTCCATAGTTCACATTATTGCAACTTCCATTATATGCTTTCAAAATTAATCATTTTAAATATATGCTTTTAAATCGATTTTATAAGTATTTATCACAAGAGAATTTTCAAAAACAGTTTAATTATTTGCTTCTTACTCAATATACTTACGATGTAACACTTTATACAGTGCATCTAGTTTTAAAATTAGCTAAATACCTTTGTTTTGAGATATTACATTTCTTTTTATTTTTAAAATTGTCAAACTATTAATGAATTTTCAGTATTTTAAAATTTTAGTGAAAATGATATATTTGTAATTTTCATCAAAATTTTAGTTTATGAAACTAGATGCGATAAGTATATTGGCTTCTTTAAGCTATATTTATATATACCGTTGTCGACAAATTTTAATTTCGGTTTACAGCAATATTACCTATCTATCCCATGCAGAAGATGACCTTATAATATGCAGCAACGCCTGCTTGCCAACAGTGGTGGGAGAAGCGACGAAGCAGTCGGGGGAACCTCACATTTCATATGAAACGTTTGCCGGTTGTACTTGCAGCCTCGCTATATGTATTTCGTTGTGCTCTTTTCCTCTTTCTACTTTCGTATCAGAAATTAAAATACGTCGACTATGGTATATGTGTATGTATTGTTACCTTTTATTTAGATTATTCATTTGCACTAGTTGAAACTGATGATTATTATTTCGAATTTGTATTGAAAAAGAGTATATTTTAACCGAAAAAATGGAATAAATGTTACCACAACAACATTCAATTGCAGGTGAAGCTTAACTACATATAATAATCGTTACGGTTACTTTATATGAAGTATTCGCATCCGGATCTCCGGCTGCTAACAGCAATAGTAAAACGTCGTGATGAATTACGTAGGTATACATGTAAGTGGATTTCTAGTGCAATTATTTTTGAATCAGGCGAACTCTCGATTTCGTTCTCATTGACGGTAACGTTGCAATCAACGAAGAAGAAGGACAGATCTTCTACAAGTAATCATATGGCCAACAACGCGAGTATCATATGGAAGAGTAGGAAGTGTAAATTATAATTGAAGTAAATGATCGTTAAATTAGGAGTGAAGAACATTTCTTTTGGTATAATATGCGTTTTGTAAACCTATTATTATCCTATTTGTGTTTCTTAACTTTTATAATACAGTGAGAGCATTGCGGACCCCCATGCGTACTGTGAAAGTGGTTTTCTATTGAAAATTTCTTACTTAAAATTCAACACAAAGACATATTGTTTTTTAAGTTTGGCCGGAGTACCATTTTTAGAGGTTGCATAATTTTACTAAAAAAGCAAGGAATTACACGTACCATTGGGGTTATTAAATATGCTATTTTAACAGGAGTCTTCTAGTTTTGCAATTGCTTTTGTGTCTTCCTTATGTCTAAACGTTTTTTGGAGTATTTTGTAACGTATTATCTGCTACGTCCGAGAGGTATGTATATTTAACAAAACTTATTTATTAAGACAAAGTTATGTTAATCTCCTACTGTCTTAAAGCTGAAATATTGTTTCCTTGCTATCAATTATGCATGAGAGTGGGAGAGTTTTTGAAAGTTAAAAGTAAAACGCCGTTAATAATTATTGATTACAATGAAACATAGTCAGGGGTTGGCATTATAGACAAGTTGCTTCGAACGACGGAGTACGTTCGGAACAGGAAGGCAAACATCGGCGATATTTCCGTTATTAATTTATCATTACTGGGTTGGACGATACGCAGGTTGACAATGTCTGTCTCGCAGAGGTGTTGCTTGTTGTTACTCAGATCTGAGGATCTTCTGACATTTAAGCTGCAACTGGTGGTCTGCTTTTCAGATGGTCTTCCTTTTATTTCTATTCCCATAGGATATCCGACCTCATTCCATTGCTACACCGTACTGACGCTGACAAACAAGTCTGAAACATGTGTCTGCAGTGGCAGTGTAGAAATATTGAGTAGAACAATTGAGTTTTAATTAGTAATACAGACCGCATTTCCGTAATTCCCCTTTTTTATTAGATATATATATACCGCAAACAATGTCCTGGTGCAACATTATGGAGTAGCCTGTTAAAATATTAGAGCGATATATCCACACTATAGCACTATATTCACGACAGTTTTTCCATTCTTATTGATAGGTGTTTGATGGCATTATTATTAGCTAATTGTAAGTACATACGATACACGATACAATTTATTAAATTATAAGTTATTCATGTTTGCAAAGTTTGTAAAGAATAATGCGATTTTCACTAGGGTGATTATGTAAACTTATACTATAACAATATTAAGGATATATTTAGAAAACGCCTTGTTTAAGCTTTATTAATGAAGCTGGACAAAATGTAGGCAGATACGATGTATAATTGGTAAAATATTATAGGCTAGGAAAACTAAAATAAGATATCAATATTAATATTTTCTATATACGAGGTAGGCACCATACATTCTCGGCCTGATATACAGAAAAGAAACTTAGAACAATATAAGAATTTTTATTTTTCAATGTAATCTCCCCTAACTTCTATACATTTATTATTCGAAACCCTTGTAAAAATAATCTGAAGTTTTTCCGTCAAAATGTTCTATAACAGCTGCTTGCAACTCACTGTCGTCCTTAAAACTACGTCCCCTAGGGCCTTTTTTTAAATTAGAAAAAAAAAACTCACAAGGAGCCATATCCAGACTGTACGGTGGATGTTCGAATTCTTCAAAGCTGCATTCACGGATGGCAGCTTGTGAAATGGCAGCAGTATGAACGGGAGCATTGTCGTGCAATAATCGCACACCTTTTGTCAATTTTCCACGACGTTTTGCACGAATACTGCTCATTAATTTATGCAATAAAGACGCATAATATTCACACTTGCATTGCGCTCTTTAAACTCAATTAGCAAAATGCCCTCACAATCCCAGAGTATTGTGGTCATCACCTTTTTCATTGATTGAACGACTTTCGCCTTTCTGGGACGAGGTTCATCAGGTCGTCGCCATTCCATGGACTCCCTTTTCGATAGAGGATCGTAAAACAAAACCATTGTTTCATCCCCTGTAACAATGGACTCCAAAATCGGTTCTCGGTCGTCTCCACACTTGTTTAAAAACGATTGTGCACATTCGTCTCCACGTTCACGTTGGAGAGCAGAAAGGAGTCGCGGTACCCATCTAGTACTTATTTTATTCATACCCAAATGGCCATGGAGAATTCGGCGAACACTTGTTTCGGAAATGTTTGTTATCACTGCTAATTCATTCACTTTCAAACGGCGATCTTCTACCACTAAATGTTCAATAATTGAAATTTGTTGAGGCGTTTCACTTCAATTGGTCGACCCGACTGATCAGCATCTTCCAGTGATTCTTGTCCCAAACGGAAACATTTTGCCCACTTTTTTACAGTTGAATACGAAGGAGATGAATCACCTTAAACGCCGTCAAAACGTTGTTTAATGTGATAAGGTGTATGCCCTTCTTTTGTTAAAATTTATTGACCGCGCGGTACTCAATTTTTGTTACTTCGGACATTTTCGTGCGCTAGTCACGTTGGTTGCCTGGTTACTAAAAACTACTAGGCTTCGAACCGTCATATTTATAGTGTACACCTCGCGTATGTGCATGCATGACGTGACGGAGTTTGAACACGGTTGAACCTGTATACATACATATTTAATTGCAATGAAAAACAAAGAAATTATTGTAATAGAATTTTTGAGGCTGCTAAAAGACATTTATTATCAATTACGCGAGATGCCTTTAGAAAATGGGGTTATACCCGTTCCTAAATACTTTTTTTTGCAGGATCTTTATAAAACTCGGGTACGGGTTGCGGTGATAGTGCAGTTTATATTACAGAAAAAATGGATTCTATATAACTGGTAGTGATATGCGGCTGTAAATTTAAAATTAGTAAGTGCAATAATGATGTTAATAGAGCAAATTAATAGACTGTATACAAGGTAACACGGAAATCAACTTTGCGCAAATTTGTAATTTTGTGAAAGTGTTTAGTATTGAGTATTTGTTACTTATTTATATGTTGTTGTATAATTTTGTCTTTAATTGAGAACGTGCTTACTTCCTAAGACGTTATTTTATTTACAATGAATAATTTTCAATTTTTTTTATCTCGTTTTTAGTTTATTTCATTCTATTTACAATTTCCACATTACTGAAAATACAAACATTTTGATTAAAAATTGGGATTAAATACAATCAAAACACTTTTGGTAGCAAATGTCCTTTTTCTGAAAACGTATTACGTTATATTTACAACGCAAATTAAATTAGTTAATCTTTGTTAATTCTACTCGATTAAACTAATTACTCTAAGTGGTGTTGTTATTCTCACTATGCGATGTAAGCGTAACTCTAGAGTTTTCTAAATCCCTATTTAGAATGGACCTGTAGACACACTGGGTAATCAAGTTAGTAGTGTTCGAAATTTACTTAGTGAATATTTTGTACTGTGTAAGTGTTAATTTTCAATTTAAATAAACTTAAGTCCATATTAATTATGTGGGTTATCAATATATAATAATCTGTTTGCACAGGACTCGATAGCACTGCTCGTATAAATCTTAAAAGGAGCCATGCAGTGTGCACATAGGGTGAGTTTTATGTAAAGATTTTTTTATCAACTGTACATAATTTAGTACATGTTACAAAATGTTATGTACCGAAACACTGTATAGTAGCCCCAATATTTCGTCGTTTAAAACGAAAATGAAAAGTGTGAACACATGGATGTTAAAACTAACATCAACAGTAGATAATTACTGTGACTTACATATATACCTTTATACGTAAAACGTATATGCATATATGCATGTGTTTGAGATACACACATACATTAAGTGCTACTGTCGACAATCGAACGCACAGACACCGGTGTTTCGACCTATGAGGTCTCATCACATGCATATACGTTTTACGTATAAAGGTATATATGTAAGTCACAGTAATTATTTCGTCGTTTATTTAGAATATTCTCGCGGGATATAATGAACTACGTAATTAATATATGTTATTGTAATTAATTTGTTGTATTTAATATGAATTGATGTAAGTGATCTTATTTTCAGCGAGTTCAATAAGGGGTACCTAAAATGATTTATGCATCGCTATTTATAAATTGTCATATCATTAAATCGGCAACTTCGAAAGAACTTCATTTGCTCTACTGTCAGAGCTATATCAAAATATTTAATTAACGAAATAAACATGATTTTATAATTACATAGCAGTGCATACGTGCAAATATAATATTGCCCGTATGATGAAGTAGCTGCGAAGTAGCAAATGTATATTGTGTTCAAGTTGATTTGTTTATTTCGACAATTTCCAAAACCATTGCTAAAAACTATTTTAAATTGTGCTATGCGATTTTCACGACAAATTTGATAAATATGTTGAATTCAAGCGGACGCTGAAATTTTAAAACGTGAAATTGGCTAAAATGCAAAAGGCTGTAAGGCTGCGGTAAGATAAATATAACCATCTTTGCAATTTGTTCTAGTTTGATTGTTAGATACCCCAAAAAAATGGAAATTAATATTAAATAGTGAACACGATACCACTATAGACTTTTCAAATATATAATTTTCTTAAATTTAACATTATTAAGTTATTTGAACATTGTTTGCTGTGTGTATGTATTTGTTTGTGTATTGGTATTCTTTCTGGAGAGAAAAGTAATTACGTTCTTGTTGGAGATAATACATTCTTGTGAACTATTTTAATGGTTATTAGTTTTTGCTGATATTTTCCAAACTGCTTTCTACCTTCTTGGCATGAAGAAATTGTCAGTACATTTTATTCACATGACTAAACATTTTTCGATTTGTTTATATGTTTATACTATTTTATATGTTTTATACAAAGTTTCTGACCAATGCATTCATATGTATATGTATTTATATTAATTTGTATGTATGACAATTTCTTTGTAATGGTGTTATTACAAAAGCTAAATATATTATTACTATTATTATTATTGTATTTCAAACAATTCGAACTACGGAGTCGTTTTATTCCCATTACAAGATTTTCATACGTCTAATAATGTTCGAATATTATTTTGATCCATCGGCTTATGCTTGGTAAGTTTTGCTTTGGTAATTTATTTAACAATAATGTAATGTCGGCATCTGATATAAACTCGCTTGGACTTGCTGAAAAAGTAAGATTAGACCAGTTCAAAATTTTACTATTAGAAGCTTTTTGATCAGGTAGGATCTGATTGTTTATAATTTAAAGTTTATATTGAAGCTGTATAAGTAATAAATAATCTTCTGATTCACTATTTAAATCGTTCAAAACTACAGGCGAAGGAGTCTGCGTCAACTTTTTCCTTTTTCTTTCAATGAAACTTCTCATTCTGAACTGAGCTTGAGATTCTGGGTCGGCTGGAACCACTTCAAAGCTATCTAAATTTTCTACACGAATATTTTCGACCGTAATTTCATCTAATCTTCTAATTTCAACTTGTATCTTGAAAAAAATAATGTTTTAGACTTCTATGAAATGGGCAGTGGTATAAATACCATACCAGAACAAAAAGAAGTAAATGGACGAATATCAATATTTTTAAACGTAAAGGCGCTCTCATGATGAACTAACGAACTAATACTTCTTATCTCATAAACAAACGAAGATTAATTAATGTTATTTTACTTTCTTCGATTTCTACAGAATGCCCCAACATGCACTTATTGCAAAAATAAAGTACAGCACAACTACAACACAAATGGCCATGCACTACCACTGAAAGGTTATTGTTACTTATATATATAGGCAGATTTTCCTATAGTGTTTCACAGAACCGACTTCTGATCAATAAGACAAAAACATAAGTTGTTTCCTATTTGTGAACCATTGTCCCAAACTGCAATTTGTTTTTGTGGAACGTTTAATCTACCATTACGCTCGAAAGATTTTAAAGGTTCTATATATGTTTACATATATTTAACATAAGGTCACAATAAAAAAATACCCATTAAACTTTCAGTAAACCCTTTTCTTCTAAAAATTCTAATAAAGGTATAACTATTAGGTTCCTTATTTCTTACACACACACTGTATGTATTTGTGCTTGTCGCAGATAAAATTAGCTTGCCACTTATACAATAAGAATGATAAAATGATCAAAGATTTGCTGTCGATTAATTTTATGAGACTTTCATTTAATATTGATTAAAAAATTAATACTTTCTGCGTGTCCTATTAAACAATCAAGTGTTGATGTGTTTATTTATATATTTAACTTCAATAAGCTTTACCACCCGTGTGCTCTTGCATATGTACAGTTGAACCAATAGAGCATTTCATCAATCCCAATGAATTCTTAATGAGCTCCAGTTATAATCAAATACACATACTACTATAGGTTTTACCAAAGGTCTTACTGAAATTCGTGTTTATCAATTCACTATACATTGGTTATTCAAGGATTATAGAATACTTATATTCAGTGAAATTTAGTAAATGCGACTATACTGAAAAGAAACCTGGTATTATTCTAAAGAAACAATGCAATTATACATAAAGACGTTTAGATTTTTACCACCGAAGTTATCTATAAATCATGTTCTATACTATAGCAATAGGAATCTCAATATCACTTTCCTAAATTTATTTTCTTGCTGCTATGGCGATTTTGTTCTTTTTCAAATATTATGCGTTGCAGTTGCAATGAAAAAAGGTCTTCGGTGCTTATTTTTTAGCAGAGTTACGAAAATATTTGATAAAATTGCGGTGTTTAATTAATAATAGTTAAAAGATTATTAATAGAGAATATTTTTGCTTTTGTATAAACATATTTTAAAATAATTTTCTTAATAAATAATGCAAAAAATATTATAACACAATTAATACTTCGGAGTTTTAATATTACTAGTAAACGTTTACGGTTGCGCAACGCCAAAAAGTATCGAGGCAGTTTGAATTTCATCGCCAAGTACATCCACCTGCTGTGACATTAGCATGGAAATCTTGTGAATTGTGTTTGTTTGGATATACAGATACAGGTTTGGTTAAATTAGATGACTTATTCCTAAGAATTTGTGAAATTATACGATATTCTCCAATCTCCATGTACATCAGGACTAATAGCAAGAAAAAGAAAAATATCAAATTTCTTTTTCATGCAATAACTTTCTTTGTTTTAGTAGACACTTAATATTTATTGGCACTTTCTATGCAGAATTTAAATATCGACTTTGATTTTTTCTTGCACTTTCCATTTTTTAGGTTTAACCCTACCTCTATTTTTTTATGGAATTTCAAGTCGGCATTGAACGAATAGGACGCGTTTTATGATCCTCTTTACAATGATATAGCATATGTGCTATTTATTTTTAGAAACAACAACAAAAAAATAAAAAATTAATTTTACTGAACACTCAACAACAAGTAGGCCGGGACATGTTGTATATGATATATTATTTTTCATATTACCATAAAAGAAGAAGTGGATGGCTATTCAGTAGCATCCCGCTTTTCAAACTAATTTTCAGAAAACACGGCGCCAAAATATACTTGTATCCAAATTGGTTGAAAATATAATATATGTTTTTGTACTCGCCGCCTGTAAAGTCATAATTGGCGCACGTGTAGCTCGACTGGGAAGTACGTTTTCCCGGTTGAGGCGACTGTAAAAATTGAAAAAAACACTGGCACTTTGGGACATTTAAAAAAAAATCTAACTTGATAGTAATAACATTTAGTCTATAAAATGCTACTTCCCTCCACTATTCTTCACTAAAAGTTGGGGAAATAGGAGTAATAATTAAAAATTCATCGAAAAAAATTGTGGCGCCATCTATCTGAAGATATTCATATTGGCTATTCTAATAAATTGTAATTAAATCAAAGAACGCAATAATGTACTATAAATTTATAAATATCAGAATAAATACCTCATGTTTGCCATGTGTAAGAATATAATAATTTAATTTTATGGAAAGGTGAGTAATAGATACGTACACGAAATTCTGAAATTAATTAGGTAATCTATTTTAGGTTAGGTGTGATACTAATCACATTAATCAACAATATTTTTATTTTGGGAAGATCTACAACTATTACAGATATTATTGTTAACATTTACAGTAAAATTTTGACAATTAGAAATCGAAGTTCCTGGAGTGGCTTGGTTTGCAACTGATAAAGTTTGTGCAACATTTACAGATTCAGGTGTATAAGTTGCAGTCACAGATGATGGTCCTGGTTGCATTATGTTATAACTTGTAGTAGTAGAAAGTGGTCCTGGTTTCATTATTTTATCTGCAATCATTTTCCTGCTATGCAGGGAGTTTTCTACATAACCCTCGGCCACTGTTGAAGAACGCCAACCCCCATGTCTTTTAAGGGTCAACAAGTCCCCCCCATTGTTCGCAAGAAGAGTAGCGGAACTTCTGCGGAAGCAGTGACCTGTATACTGACCAGGACTGTCTAAGCGAAGGTATTCAGCAATTTTTGAAGGAATTTTTCCAATTGTGTTTAGACCCACTGGAGTATTAACACATTTTTTATTACGGTATGTTAAAAAAAACCTAGTATTTACTGTGTTTCTTAATTCTTTATATTTTAGAACCAATTTAATCCATGCAGGATTGATCACTGCAAAGCGACGGCATATATTATTCTTTGTTTCTGGTACAGTTACACATATCACATCTGCTTTGAACTCGATATCATCAATGGACATTTTACATAATTCTTCCCGGCGACATGCTCCAGCAATACCCATTATTAATACCACCTAAATTGAAATGTAATATTTAATAATACATAAATAAACTTGAAGTAATTATGTATAATAAAACCTTCATTAAAAGATATGAGGAATCCGGAGCTTCTGCAATAAATCTTTCAATGTGTTCAATCTCGAGAATTTTTGATTTCTTCGAAGACTGGTGTTCTGTTTCTCTTTTGAGAAAGGCGATTAGTTTTTCGAATTTTGATATATTGATATTGTTGTAAATAATTAAACAGGACTTCAACATTGAATAGGTTGGCCACAATGACTTTTTGCTAGAAAAGCCTTGAAAATATGCCAATAAACAATTTTCAGTATAATTTCTAATATTTTTGTCTTTGCACCATTGTACAAATTTTTTATAGACAACTTCATATCGTCGTTTTGATTTTATTGGCAGCAAATTTTGTACCGCCGCATTTGCAGCTTCCCGAATTTCGGGAGGAGTACATGAATTATCAGACATAGATTTTGTAGAAAATTGTGCACTTGAAAAAGAAACTGGCAAATTGCTGCAAAAATATAAATGTCAACTGAAACAATTACTTCTATACTTGTTGAATTGACACCATATTTAGTTGCGTTTGCAATTGTTTCTAGTAACAATAGAACTGTCATATTCCAAATGCATATATATGCATTAATTCCTTTTTAAATAGTACTATTAATCTATGTAGGCAAGTATAAAATTAAGTCGTCAAGATCTGAATAGGTATGTATGTATATATATATATACAATATCAAGGGAATTGAATGTTATAGTAAACAATAATCATTGCCTGTTGCATTTATGTTTGCTCTGAATTTTGATGTATTAAAACTAAGACTTTTAATTTAATGCTCGTACAAAAAATATTGTACAAACCACTTGCGTGAAGACATCTTCCACGCATTCGCGCAATTAAAAGCACTCGCTTCCTGCGGTCGCTCGTGCTTACAATGTGCGCTCATGCGGGAAAACCGTCTTCCCGCACTTGGTTCGTAAATAACTATTTTGTACTCGCTTATCAAAACATGTCATTTCGCGCATGCATTTGAGTGCGGGAAATAAGCTTTCCCGCACTAGTGCGGGAAGTAAAAATTGCATTAAATAAATAAATCATTATTACAGTAATAAAGTATAATTGTAAAAATTTCCATTTCAAATAAACTTGGTGTATTACAACTTGTAAATTTAATAAAATTAATTAAAAACTTTTAAAAAATCAATGGCGCCATCTATTACATACTTATATTATTAATTGCTGATTACTCCGCCAAGAAAATAGTACCTACGTAAATCTATTATAGTATTTACAAAGTTTCGTTTTTTCAAAAGTATTATGTGGAAATATTTTGCAGAAATATGTTAAAATAGGTATGTATGCAAATTATTTAATACACCTGACAGCAATGAATGACAGTTAGGAGTCCTTCTTTTTTGCATTACTCCACAAAAAAGTAGTACCGATATAATTTATATTAATAAAATTATTGACATTTTGCTCGTTACAAAAAATATTGTACAAACTTCGTGCGTGAAACATTTCGCGAATTCGTGTCCATAAAGCGCTCGCCTTTCGGCTCGCGCTTTAAAAATGGCCACTCATTCCCGAAATATGGTTTCCCGCACTTGGTTCGTAAATAACTATTGCAGTACTCGTCCATTTAATGAACGATCGATGTGGTTTGCAACTTTACGCATACACACACTAATGCTTTGTCAACAATGGGTAAGTAGTTCGGCCATTTCCTGAATACTTCAATTTTCCAGTATCTGCAAGTATATCTATTGGGAGTGCCATTTAAGTGAAAAATTAGTTCATCAGATAACAACATTCTTCTGAGAAATGGAAGGCCACTATTGAATATTTCAGTGATTTTTAAAAAAATCAGTTCTCCACCTTTAACAAAACATCGACTGTTTTCTGATGAGATATCACTGTCTTTAGTCTACTAGTTCTTACTACTTTCTCAGTAGACTCATTCTCATGATTTGTTTTACAATCCTATTCACTATTAATCGGTATGTCATTTCGTTCTGGAAAAGTTATGATCAACATGTTGCTAACGACTTCATGACCTTTTGTTTTATGGATTAATAGTTTAAGCAGCCGATAAGGTCAAACCATGAACTAAAGACGACGCTTCAATGCCACTATAAATTTCCATTGACTGGAACAATTTCAGAAGAATAAAATTAAACTAATTAGTTAATATTTCAGGATATAAAGCTTCCGCTAGTAAAATACCATTACATTAAAAACGGTTACAAATTGAATACTATAAATAAAGTTATTGAATATTACTTTTCTATACATATATTTTACTTCTATTATGTTTAGTAGACAATAATTTTTGACAAATTTATATTAATTGGATGACAATAATAAGAAATGTCAAAAGGTAATTATGACAAATGTGGAAAGGTGTATGAATATAATTATTTATGACAGTACAGAGTTGGTTTTTTGGTTTATATTACTTGGCAGATAACATTTTGCAACATCTAAAATTTGACGCCATTTTAATTTATAGGCGCATGTCGGTTGCCAAAGTAATTCAACTATATCATCACAATTCAAGAGAAATACACTTTTTATTCTCTCTTTTATTGATTTATAAATCACATTATTCGTACTTATTAATAATAGATGCGACTAATGCTAATACCAGAATTGACAATCTCAAAATATATGTACATTTCAATAAATAACTCTCTATCAAGGTCGTGATTACTGTTTAGCAAAGTTTGGAAATGATATCATATTATTTAATTTTAAAGCTACCATTTTCTCTACTAAATTTTAACCAATATTACAAACAACGCTTAAACTGCTAACGCAATTTTACTCAAAATTTTCTGGTGAAACCCGTACTAAAGGATATGGTGTCATGTAAGCAAAATGAGTCTCTTTTCATTGGAAGACAAAACTGTTTATAAATTAATGTTTTTAAAAAAACACCAACAAAAAAGTTTGAACGATTGATATAGTGCGGTTTTTCTCGGGTAAATTGTTATACTCTCTTTTTCCTACTCATGAGTATACCCACTATCTTAAAAAAATTGGAATAATGTTCACAAAATATGGAAGAGCTTTATCGTGTATTATGAATAGTAAAATACAATGAATTTATGTTAATAATGCAACAAAATATTATGCAAAAAGTTCAGATTAGCTTAACTAGGTGTATAGGAAATAATATTGGTCCTATCTACTGATCAGCAAAACAAAACTGATAATTATTGGTTCCATAAAACCTGAGAAGCTGTTCAAACGTGCTTATTATTAAAATTAATAATACCGAGTTTTGTGAGTGAATCTTCGTCACTACTTATTGAAGTATGAATATTGAAAATAGGATTTATTTCAATTTACTTATACTACTTATACTAATTACTATAGACAACTAGTTGTTGACATAAGATTTTGCATTTAACAGACATATTTTTAGCTCTCATATACAGCTTCATCATTGTTAGGTCGTCGCGATTAATAATGACATTGACAATAATAACATTTGCAATAAAATAATGACATAAAAATATGTATTTTTTTGTATAATTTCTTAATAAAAGCCTGATAAAGCGCCAATTACTGTTTCTTGATTATATGAGTAATAAATTATTGACAATGGCGAAAGTGTTTAAACAATGTATTTATACTGCTACATAATTTTAGCCAGATAATCTCTATAAACTGTTGGTAGGCACATTTTAAGTACTAAAGTAAATATTACTAATTTATGTTTATATTAAGTATACCATTTCATATACGATATATATTTTGAAATTTCTATAGATGTGGATTCCACAAGATATTTAAATAAAAAATAATGATGATATTAATGGATTGTGCGTGCTTACTTTCTTGGAATGAAAATGATAATATAGTAGGCCAAGTAATACAGAATCCGGCACATATAGGAAAGGGAAGAAGCCTGACTCGTCGCTTCGTGAGTCTCATTTTTAATTCTGTTGTAAATGATTACGAATGCCTAACAACTGTGAATTCTTGGTTTACTGACCTACAGAGACAGATATTTCACATAAATACATACAAAATTAACCATTTGTGTAATATTTTATAAGCGGAAAAATAGAAAATCACCTGTTATGCAAGAACATTTTCAAGATAAAAATTACTGAATTTACTTGTGGAGTGAAACAAACTCATCCACTTCACTTTCAGCATAGAGTATTTGCTGATAACTATCAAATGATAAAATTTGCATTTCATTAAGTGCTTTAGTAATTTGTTCTTTTTCTTATTATAGTATAAGCAAAAGATACTTGCTCGGTTACAAGGACCTATATTATTGAATAATGAGATAGTAAATGTCGTATTGTGATAAGTTGCTTACCCTTAGTAATTGCTAAATGTAAATGAAGGTATCAAACAACATTTTTGTGGCTTATTAAAAAATGTATTGTAGCAGGGTAAATCTTGTGGTTTGCTACTAACTTAACTTTAATAAAAATCAACCAATTGCAGATATGATAATTCGTGTAGACATTCACGGCCTTTCTCCATCCATATAACTCAAAACTAAACATACAGATTAAATAGACCATAGTAATAATTATGAGCCATTAGATAATAAATTGTTTATATCCAACAAATACTAGAATGATTTGACCTAAGGCGATCAAAATCAAGCATTTCAAAAAGCAATAATGTTTTAAAGCATATTTCTTAACATAAATACACATGTACCAGCGGCGTTAGTGTGCCATTTTCTCAACTTTATAATCATTAAGACTGTCAAAGTATTGCTCTACTTTTGCAATAACTTCTACGTTTGTCATAGATTCCTTTTCGGCGTAAAACGACTTGAGCTTTGGGAATAAGTGGAAGTTTAAAGGGATTAGATCTGATGAATAACATGGTTCGAGCACAATATGGAATAGTAGTTTATCAAGTTTTCTGCAAAGTAATATTGCGTTACTTTTATTTACTGTAATAGTTAATAACATGAGCATACATTCTAAGATGTTTAGCAGAGTGAAATAATGTTGAGCAGTGTCAAAAGGCATTTATAATAAGATTCACTCAAATTTTGTGTTTGTTTTACTGTATATTGTTTAGTTCATGTGAGAAAATGAATATGCTCTTCACCATATGGTGAAGAGTATATCTTCTAAGGTTACACCTTAGCCAAAAATACGTATATAGATTTTTTTATATCTTTTTAATTTTTGTGGTAAAGGATTTCTCCTTTTGCATTTTGTTCACACTCAAAAATTAATTTCGTAATTGCAAAAAGGCTTGGATTCTGCTAAAACTACATTAAATTCTATACTGTGAAAGAAATTGTAGCAATATGGAAACATATTTTGCGGATGATGCCCAGAATTTGGACGAAGTGGATGACACACCTCAAACCCGACACATTTCCCAAGAACAAGGTAATTTTCATTGTTGCACACATTTGAAATCTCCACATATTTGGTATCGATTAATTTAATTCAATTCTGATTCACCTTTCCTAACACCATCATGCTTCCTTTCATTTTTCAGATGAACAACCCACCCCTGGGTCTTCACAGGGCATCAGTGTGCCTACTGCTCAATCAGTGGTTTCAAATGGAAGAGATATACAATATTGAATTCACTGCATTCATATACTAAAAAATGCAACTATTCTTTCTATAGTTTATTACTTATAATGACGCTTCAACCGAAGCGTCGTGACTGTAAATAAGGTCGAGAATGTGGAGGCTTTTTGCGATTTTCGTTGTCAAGCCTTAGGAACTAGCGAGTTCAAATTCGGATTTAGCACTCCTTGAAACATATATAATGAGTGAGAAAAAACTTTTATATTTTTTTTCCTGGCCACAATACCAGTTAACTGGACAATGCTAAATAAACACACTCATGGATATTAATTGCAAGCGTTTTACTTTAGCAAAATAATCTGTGTTCGTTCATCAGTGCATACGTGTTTCGATGTTTTGGTTACACTAGCACCGTTTTAATGATCAGATTAAATGCTTAGCGTATCATGCTTGTGAGAGCTACTCCAGTCGTAGAATATTAAAACGCCGGACAGAGATTCCCCGACCGCATCTAGCGGGTGGTAGCACTTGAAATGCTTCATCAGACCTTATCGCATTTTATTAGTGTCTGACAAGATTATACAAATCAATGCCAAGCCACTAAAAAAACGAGTTAAAACGAGCCTTACTAGAGTACACACTGGATATTGTTTTAATCTCATAAACATGGTTCAAACAAACAGATTTAATGCCTATCACCTCATCCTTTTCGATATTGAATGCTAATGGATTGTGATAAGGCCTGAAGAAACAATTATCCGTCCTGCGTTTTAGTGTTTTTCGACCTAACTGACCAGCCAAAAGATGAGAAATTTTAACTTTTTTAAATATATTTCCTGTATTTATGAAAGAGTTGAAATTTAATTTATAAACAATTTTTATGTGTTTCTCATAGTTGAATTCCTTACCTTATATATATATAATGTTAATATATATGTTAATATACATGTTGTCATATTGTTATTACTTTTATTTCATTGTATGCCACTACTACCAAGAAGTTTTTCAATTTCAATACATTTGTATATTTGGCAAAGAATTGTAATATATTTTATTAATTGCCTGGTTGAAATGAGGCATTACACAGTATTAAGTAAGTGCACAGTTGTTTTACACTTGGACATTTTGGATTTGACATTTTAAGGTAATACTATATTTTTTTATTCAACACATATTTTGCTTTAACATACACCTTCTTTGTTATGCTGCGCTGACGAAACCAAACTAGGTAGAAACATATATGTCTGTAGCTACAAATACATCTTAACACATACATAGTTGCATTGTTGATTATTTATGTATTTCAATCAAATTGTATTGTTTAGGTACACCTAGGCCATTTTGATAGGATTACATAGGTAATCCTATTGTCCTCTGCTTATTGCTTTCATTTACATTTATACATGACTGATTTTACATTCTATATTGTTATAATATCAACAGTTCTACTCTTAATTTTTCATTACATAGTTGCGTCGTTGTTGGTTGTATAATTGCATTGACTGAACAGTTTGTGGTAGATCCCAAGCCTTTTGATGTGACTATATAAGTAATCCCGACTGTCCTATGCTTATTGATTACATTTTCATTTATACATTTTGATTTACATTTTATATTTGTCATTGTTTTCTAATTGACAACCAGTTGTCATATTGTTATTACTTTTATTTCATTGTATGCCACTACTACCAAGAAGTTTTTCAATTTCAATACATATATATATTACCCACTATTTTCTACGAATATATATATATATATATATATATATATATATATATATATATAATATAGATATGCTGTATGTTTGTTCATATATAAGATAATATCTTAATGATATCTATCAACAAGGCTTTTGGCACTGCTATTGATTAATTACATTGTTATGCGATTTTTTATATTATATTGTAAGCATTATTATTTTTTATTTTTACGTGAATAAATTACACCAGTCCAAAAATATTGATGGAAATCAAAAACCGATACGTGAATGATGTAGAGCGTTTCTGAAATAATATGTGAGAATTTTTTGTAAAAGTAGAAAAAAATAGCAACTACTAATAATACGCACGATAAAAAATTATTAATTTATTCGTTTGGAGAGAGTATTCTACAAACTTAAAAGTTACAGATTATAAATTAGGTGAAATTTTCACTACTTGTTGATCTGTAATATGTATATACAAAACACTAAGAGAATATAAATGAGAACCCGTTGTCTTTCGAGGTCACTGTAATAAGAGAGAAAACGAGCTTCTCAGTCAAATAACCGTGAGTACGGTTACATTAAGCAAATTATTAAGGCTGTTAGTATGACACGTAGACTTTTGTAAACCCATGCGCTTACTAATATTGGATAATGGTCTAATGAAAAATAACAGTTCATGTCTAATTTTGTAATGCGATTATTTAATTGAGTTATACCAAAAATTAACTTATTTTTCTTCAAAATATTTTTTAATTTTTACCTGAACTATAAAAAATTTCCTAACGGTGGTTTTTATTGAAACACTTACACTATTCAAGACTAATTCTATGCGAAACACAATGAACGACAACACTGCGATTTTTGACGGGAATTTATTCACGAAGTCTAAAGTTAGTCGGTTATTACTTATTATACATAAGGAAATTTTCATATTTGATATACAGCGTGAGTCATTAGTAGCCGCTTCTTTGATTGCTCCTTTGAGTTTTAAATAAAAGATAAAACAATTAGTGGAGGATCCATGGTTACTTGTGGCGCATATTGTAAAAATACTTTAAGCTCTGACATACTTCCGGTTTCACCGGAAATGCACGGCACATAATTTTTTAAATGGCTCGCCGTATATATTTTTGGATTTTCTTGTACTGCTTTAAATTGTCTGTTCAACTATTTTTTCTTCTTCAAAGTTGAGCCAATAGTTTTTGAGTTAATAATTTTTTTTTGAAAATATTTGACCAAAACACGTGTTCAGAAAAAAATCATTTTCACATTGTTTTTAAAAGTAAAAACATTAACTTTGGTGGTGCTTGTAGCCAAGAAAAATTCTGCATAATTTGGTAAAGTTGCACTCGACAATACCCGAAAAAACTTCGTTTTTTCAAATCCTACTTCCTGAAATTTTCACATACCAAATTCTCTTTCATTTTTGTTAACAATGTCCTATACATATCTTTTGTAATTTCTGAGATAATCACTATAGGAGCAATTAGCGGTCAAATAAAGAACTACGAGCCCTGTTCTATGCACCCAAATATTCGTCCAATAAAGGTCGTCAGTTAGATGTAAGTCAAATTTGAGAATCCAGAATAATTAGGAAATAAGTAATTCACCGTAGCATATTCATACACAGGGTTAGGTGAAAGAAATTTTCAGAATCGCTTACATTTTTGTCTATTGGCAGCAGATAAATTATCCTGGCTTTCTCAATTCTTTGTTGTTTACCAACGAAGCCACCTTCTATTAAAGTGAATACGTTCATAGTCACAATTCACATCGTCATACATAACTCCCCCACCCTTTATCACACCTGTAAACTTTCAAAATCGTTGGTCATTAAAACTGTGGGGAGAAATAGTGGGTAATTACATAATTGGACCTTATTTCTTTGATGAAAATGTTAATGGAGGAGAGTATCTTCACTATCTACGGACGGGTTTTCAAAACTTTTTGAAGACATATTCAAATATGTCAGTAAACATAACCTTTATTTTATTTCGATGTTAACCAACAGTGTCAAAAATGAAATACTGCAACTGGACATTGCCGGAATTAAAAAATTGATATGCGATGCTCTTTATTCTGTAAAATTATTACTTTTGGGATAGTTGGATTTAAAATTTACTTTGTTTGACACTTGACTAAGGAAGTCGGGCTCCATTCCTGCCTTCCATTGGTTGAACAAATATTTTGGTGCATAGAACAACAGCGCTCGTAGTTCTTTAATTGACCGCTAATTGCTCCTATAGTGATTATCTCAGAAATTACATAAGATAGGTATAGTACATTGTTAACAAAAATGAAAGAGAATAAAAAAAGGGACAAAATGCCTCAATGAAATACTGGGTGTTCCATTTAAAAAAAAATAGTTTTTGGTATGTGAAAATTTCAGGAAGTAGGCTTTGAAAAAAAAAGTTTTTTGAGGTATTGTCGAATGCAACCAAATGATGCAGAATTTCTTTGGCTAGAAGCACCACCAAAGTTAGTGTTTTTACTTTTAAAAACAATTTTTCTGAACACATGTTTTGGTCAAATATTTTCAAAAAAAGTTATTAACTCAAAAACTATTAGCTCAATTTTGAAAAACAAAAAACAGTTGAACAGGCAATTTAAAGCAGTACACGAAAATCCAAAAGCATATACGCTGAGTCCTTGAAAAAAATTAAGTTCCGTGCAGTTTCCGTGAAATCGGAAGTGCGTCAAAGCTTAAAGTATTTTCACAATATGCACCACAAGCAACCATGGATCTTCTACTAATTGTTTTTTCTTTTATTTAAAACACAAAAGAGCAATCGAAGAAGGGGCTACTATTGACTCACCCTATATATACATATATATATATATATAAATAGGAATTAAAACGGATATATTAAATAACAAGAAAGAGTATAATAACTGGTAAATTCCGCTGTAGAGTAACAGTAGACACGTGCATTTGACTATAGATCGTTATCAGTACGGTGTAGCCAAGAAATAAGGTAGGATAACCTTGGAGATGTAAGCTATACGGAAGACCATCAGGTGACATACTCCCATTTGTAGCTTCAGCTAGAAAATCCTCAATTTTGAAGACAACAACTCACATCGCCACGCGGACGGTCTACGGTTGCTCTACAGCGGAATTTACCCGTTATTATTCTCTTTCTTGTTATTTAATGTATCCGCGTTATTTCCTTTTTTTTTTGATTTGTCTTTCCTGGGTCTCGGATGGCACGCAGGTTGGCATTAGTCTTCCTCTTGGCGACGTTAGTTGTTGTTTTCAAGATTGAGGATCTTCTAGCTGAAGCTACAAATAGGAGTCTGTCACCTGATGGTCTTCCGTCTAGCTTACATCTCAAAGGTTATCCCACCTTATTCCTTGACGACACAGTACTGATGACGACCAATAGTCAGAAACACGTGTCTACGGTTGCTTAACAGCGAAATTTACCCATTATATTCTCTTTCTTGTTATATATACAGGGTCGGGCAAAATGAGCGGAACATCGAATTTATGGCTTAACTAGCACCTTTTCGAAAATTTAACCTAAATTATAGTTTTTGTATATTTTATGTATTATTTAGTGGTGTTTGCAGATTTTCCGTTTTTGTCATATTTTTGGAGGTATGATGTCACCGGACAGTATTTTAAATGAATCACCCTGCATTTATATTTTTTTTTGAGTAGATATTTTTTTCCCGAATTCACTAATACCAGGTTTAGTGGGTCTCTGACTTATGGTTTCATAAGAAAAAAATAAAGTGTAATGGCACCTAAATATTTATTTAATAAAAAACGAACGACAATAACTAAAAATTATATTTATTAAAGCGTCCATTAACTTTAACAAATGATTATGAAATTAATTTCTTGCTTAAAGGTGACATGAAGTTTTAATGCAGCATTAACTTTTATTGTGATATCGTCCCTAAGTAATTATCCCAGTAGGTATACCAAAAACTTTTTATCTACAATATTTTTTTCTGAGTTCTGTCAAAGTAAAAACGTACATTCGAATAACACTATTAGGTACAAAAACTCCAGTTTGTTTAAGTTCTTTTATCACATTTGATTTTATAAATTATTTGACATTAATTCATTATTAGTCATGTCTCAACTAAGTGAACGGGAAAGAATTTAATAATTTTATTGATGATGTTGGTTTTGGAGATAGAAAGATATCTTTACAAGAAGCCGCTGATTTATTTAATGCTCCATATCTTGACAGAATTGACAGTGTCTCGGAATTTACAGAAATTTAACGAAACTGGCAGTGTAAAAAATATTCCCGGTAATGGACGAAAGAGGACAGCTACAAATGAAGATAATGAACTTTATGTAATTCTGTAAAACTAGCAATAAATAACGATATTAGTGAGAGATCTGATAGATTTCATCCTTATAAAGTGCAATTACACCAAGCATTAAATGAAGATGATCCTGATAAACGAATGCAGTTTTTCGAAGACATCATGAATTTAAATCTTATGAATAATACGTTTATGAATAACATTGTGTTTTACGATGAAGCAACATTTCGCCTAAACGGATTTGTAAATCGACATAATTGCCGGTATTGGTCAGATAATAATCCGCACTGGATGGAAGAAGGTCACACACAATATCAACAAAAAGTGAACGTCTTGTGTGGAATAGTTAGAGAAAATACAATTGGACCTTTTTTATAGAAGAAATATTAAATGGTGATAGATATTTACAACTTTTACGCGATCAGATAGTTCCAGAATTAATTCGTTTGTTTCCCAAACGTATTAATCAGCTACAGTTATCAGAAGAAATTTGGTTTCAGCTGGATGGTGCTCCACCTCATTATGCGTCTAGTGTTAGGGAATACCTGAACACAGTATTTCCGCAGAGATGGGTGGACCGAAGAGGCTATATTGAGTGACCGCCGAGGTTACCGTATTTATCTCCCCTGGATTTTTTTCTGTGGAGTCATTTGAAGTCGATAGTTTATAAGGATTTACCTCAAACTTGTCAAGAAGTAAAAGAACTAATCAGAGCGGCGCGGCGGCGGTACAAAATAGTACAACGCCTGAAATGATACAAAATTCACTAAGGTCCGTATACGGAGTCTCTATTGTACACCCATGTTAAATGTGTGTATTGCATTTGATACACTTTGAATATGTGTTTGGCAAAAGTCGTGGTGGACGCCCTAAAAATAGTAAAGTGTCGGAAACATGTATATTACTGGTTCACGGGGTTGACCACCGACGGCGTTGCTGTAGTTAGTGTATATTATGGTGACAATTTAATTCATCTGTCAAAAACATGACATTTTAATACACGCTGTGTTAGTTTGCTATCGGATAAACTGCATGTTTGCTAGCGAATAAACTGCATGTTGATTTTCCATGGCAACGAAAATTCAATTCTGACAGTATCGTTCAAATAAATTTCATACATAAACATTTATATTTTTCTCTTTCTTTTGTATATGTATTCAAAGGAATGTTAAATAAAAATATTTCGGTTTATTAATATTAATTAAATGATTCATTAAATTGTCTTACCAAATACCATTCGAGTTTGTGTTTATTTCCGAAACAAACTTTCATTTTGACAAAACTCAAACTTTGTTGCTTAAGGGTAACACGACTCGAACAAATAACAAAAGGTAAAACCGCTCCACCTTCGGTGTCGCGGTTTTACCATGTTATTTGTTCTCGTCAGTTACCAAGCAACAAAGCTTTCGTTCAAAATGAAAGTTTGTCCGGATAAACACAAACTCTTATGGTATTACCCCCGAATATACGCTTTGTACAGTTTACCGATGATAGAGCGTCCACTAAAATTGACAACTTAGCGGACGTTCTATAATCGATAGAATGTTCGGAGTATATTCTCATCTCTGAATCGTTAATACAAATACCTAAAATAGAAATCGCAGATAAGAATGGAGACACAATTACTATGTTGTTATGGACATACAACCGACGTTGTGCATTTGAATTGTCCAATAATATCCTTGCTGGTATACGTAGCCAATAAGAATTTATTATATTTCTTGATACATATTTTTTGGAAGTTTTTTAGTTTTTTTTATTAATGTTTTTAATTTTTCATTTACTGTATTATAATGTACAGGCTGATTCAAATTAAGTGCGCACCATTGCTAACTCCGCTATTATTCATTCTAAACAGTTGGTTAAATTAGCAAAGTAGTACTGTTTTTAATGTTGATTAATATGCAGTTCATGAATAAACAACTGAATAACGCATTTCCGAGAAACATTAAAATTTTTATATTTTTAAATAGAACACCTTATATATTTTTAAAAATATTGATTAATAATTTAATTTGTGAGTGATATAAAAGTTCCTATGCACTATTGTCTTAAAACAGATAATAAAGATATACAAAATAAGTGCGCTCCATTACTATCTTCGTTATTATTAATTCAAGAGAGTAGGTTAAAGTAGAAGCGTAAGAAGCGTATTTTTTTTAATGCTGACTGATATGACAGAATGCTATTTGACATTGTCAACAATGTACTGAGTATGCAACGGTATATCTTTATAATATAATTAAAATACCAATACTGCCCCAAAGTTGGGCAACATAATGTAAAGGAATACCCCAATTTGCCGACTATAACTCAATTTCTCTCAGGGCGGTTTGGGTTCATCAGAAATGCTTAATAAAGAGGATTCCTAAACATTAATTAAAATTAATAAAAAGAAAAATACCATTGAAACTTTAAATAATACTTATATTAAAATCAATGAATCACACATATAATTTTAACAGATCACGAACAATCTCATACAAACATAAAAGAGATCAAATTTATTTAAAAGACAATTTGAATACAATTTTATAAAAGCCAAACAGATATAAATCTTTTTGTATATTATTCAATATAGTCAGATATCAACAACGGATGCCAGAATTTACTACGTATGCTTTATACACGTTTTGTGTATTATTATTATATACATACAACGCTGCTAATACAGATTAAATTACATTCTCCTTATTAGAACGGAGATGATATTTATTTGATAACTTTATTATATTAACATCAATTTAAGATTTAATTCATATTCTTTTAAAAATACCTTATAACAAAGTTTCTTTCTTCGCTCTTCAGTGATGTCTATCTTCCGTAAAATCTTCTTTTTCTTGCGATGTTTTCATCGGCATCATTTGTTGAGTGGTCACGATCCTATGGTGACGAATCCCCTTGCTCTGCTACTGGAGCACAATATATTCTTTTATTAAACTTTTAACACCGTGCACATTTACTCTTTAAGTGCTACTTTAATCACTATTTTTGTAATAACAATTCTTATTATTGTTATCCAATTAGTTATATGAGTGTAGGTTCTCCTTCTTATTTTTATAACATTTAACAAATATTACTTGACGATCTATTAGTCGTGAATTCGATGACTTCTTTATGAAGTTTCTCAGTCGAATTTCTGCCGACTTGGGGGTTCACTGTCCGACTTGAATAAAATCTAGCGGTTGACTCTCTTGTTCCCAGCGCGTGTTTTCATTTTATGTTGAACCGCCGGTGGTTCCCCGTTTTTCCATATAGTTCGGTTGTTCCCACTTAAGTTTCTCACACACACTCTCTTATGTCGGCGAATGTTTATCACAACTGTAGCGTTTATTTCACTGTTGTAAACATTCGGCGCCACAATTCTTAGAACTAAACACATACTAAACTTATGACTAATATTTACTTAATAATACCATAACATATTCATTGATTTTAATTATTATTTTTCTTTAAAATATTAAATCCTTAAAATTAAAGTTTTTAATATTAATAAATGAAATAGTATGTACCATTACAGTACCCCCCTTTGCCTTTTCTGATAGGCTGATAAGTCTAAATGAAAAGCAAACAATGGTAACGTGTATATCGTAAAATATAAAAAGCTCAATTTTTTTTTTTTAAAGTTACACATACTTCTGGTTTGTTAAATGAATAGTAATAAATGAATAGATGTGAATTTCGTATTTACAGACTAATTTTCTATCCGCCCTATATCCCTGTTGGGTCTTTTGGCGGTTTTTTATACTTTCTCAGATTCATAATGTTTTGGGTGCATTTGTATTCTTTGGTGATTGGATCCCCTAACCAATAAGCATTTTCACTTACTCGTCGCAAAATTTCATAAGGTCCGTTATACAAATGAAAAAACTTTTTTATTTCCTTGGTTAGTGCTGACGAATAGTTGTGATTTTTCACTAACACTTGATCACCTATTTCATATTTCGTCGGAGAAATTTTTTGATCGTGCGTTGTTTTGCGTTGATCTGCTCGTTTTTGTAAACGTTCTTGAGCCAAGATTATTTTTACTTCGCCAGTTATGTCCGTCCTACTTGGGTATTTAATGAGTCTTTCGATTTGTCGCGTTAGCCTCTCTCCTTTCATTATTTCATACGGCGTGAAACCTGTGGAGTCATGTTCTGTGCAGTTGAGCCAATTCTCGATTGTTTCCACATAGCTCGGCCACGCTGTATGTCGCTTGGTGCAGTAGGTTCGAAAACTTTTACCAAGTTCGCGCATTACCCTTTCGA
Organism: Amphimallon solstitiale; assembly: GCA_963170755.1. NCBI lineage: Eukaryota > Metazoa > Arthropoda > Insecta > Coleoptera > Scarabaeidae > Amphimallon > Amphimallon solstitiale. Next base: position 99,312,290 of record OY720676.1, on the reverse strand, counting down.
CTGGATTTGATTATGGATGATATACTGACGAGTAGTTCACTTGTATGTTTGCCTCTTGTAAACTGTTTGTCCATATTGAACTGATGAACTGTGTTCCATGATCTGATAGTATTACCCCGGGTTTGCCTACCTCCGTCACATAGTCTTGTAGAACTCTTTTCCGTAAGCATAGTGCTGTGGCTTTCTTTATTGCATATAGTTTGACATATTTAGTGAAGATGTCCATAAGTACAAAAATATAGCAAACTCCCCCACGACCTTGGGGCAATGGGCCATATAAATCTACTGATACTTTTTCAAGTGGGCGTTCTGCCAATACGTTTTTCATCTGTCCTTTGCTGGCCTGGTTGGGTGGTTTCACTCGCTGGCGCGTGTCGCATGATGATACGTATTGTTTCACTATTTTCGTCATGTTTGGAAAATAAACGGATTCTGCTAATAGTGAAGTACATTTTGCTGATCCGCAGTGACCAAAAGCTTCATGATAATACTGTATTACTGGTCCTATTGACACTTTAGGTAAGTAAGGCACCCACCAATCTGCTGAACGCTGGCTCTTTTTGAATAATATTTTCTCATGTATGCAATAGTTTTGTTCCAACTTCAATTTTTTTCCATGGAAGTTTTTTTCAAATTCGATTATAATCCAGTTCAAAGTTTGATCTTCTCTTTGCTTTTTTGGTAAGTCCTTTAGTTCCGTTCTTACTTGGTCTATTCCAGTTCTTAAGGCATTTATGGTGATCGTTTCCCCCTTTTCCGGATCATCCTGACCGTACCTTGATCCGAAATCGGCAACTTTGTTGTCGGATCCTTTGATATATTCGATTTGTAGGTTATACTCGGTCAGTTTCAACACCCATCGCGTCAGTCGACCACTTAGTACTTTACAGTTAAACAGAAATGATAAGGCCTTATGATCTGTCTGTATAATTGTTGGATACCCAAGGATGTAGGTGCGATACTTTTCGCACGCAAATACTACACCTAGTAATTCCAGTTCGGTTATAGTGTAATTTCTTTCGGCGCTGCTTAATTTTCGACTTGCGAACGAGATGTCCAAAATTTCACCTGCTTCGTTCTTTTGATATAAATGAGCCCCTAATGCTTGCGTTGATGCATCTGTAGCTAAGTAGAATGGTCTCTTGAAATCTGGATGTTTTAAAGTAACTGTTTCCATGAAACGTTGTTTGATTTTTTGGAAGATTTCTTCTTCGTCTTTTGACCATTTCCATACGGCTCGCTTTTCTAACAGCGGTGTTAATTTGCTAATTAATTCAGAATGATTCGCGATGAATTTTCTGTAAAAGTTGCATAGGCCTATGAAAGATTTCAGATCTTTTTTATTCCTTGGTGACAGACAGTTTTGTATCATGTCGATTTTCGTATGGTCGACTTTTATTCCTTCGGGCGTGATGATTTGTCTCAAAAATTTGACTTGATCTCGTAAGAACCGACACTTATCTCGCTTGATGGTCATTCCTGCCTTTCTTAGTCTTTCAAAAACTCTTCTTAGCTGATCTTCGTGTATTTCTAGCGTTTCGGAGGCTATAAGTATGTCATCCACAAATACTGTGGCAAATGCTAATACTTCTGGGCCTAAACCTTTTCCAAACATTTGTTAAACATGGCTACTGATACGTTGAGGCCAAAAGGTAGCACCCGAAACTGGTAACTTTTCCCATCTGCTAGAAAAGCTGTACACTCGCGAGACTCTTTGTCCAAAGGCAGTTGCCAATAACCGCAGGTTAGATCTAGTGAACTAAAATATTTCATTCCATGAAATCTCCTCAGTAGGTCTTCCATCATGGGTGGTGATTCTTGGTCTGGTACAATTGATTGGTTTAGTTTCCTTGCGTGGAGACAAATACGTACACTGTCATCCTTTTTTGCCACTATCACAATTGGGTTGGAATATGGTGAGCTGGATCTTTCGATGATGTTCCATTCTAGCATTCTTTCTATTTCCCTTTTTACGGCGTTCTTTTTTGAGAAAGGTATCGGATAGGATCGCTGTACGAATGGTTGGTGGTCCTTCATTTTCAAAACACATTTGTATACCTCACATTTTCCAGGTTTATCGAAGAATATGTCTTCATAGTCGGATATTGCCTGTTCCACTGGATTGCATTCTGTTGTACACATTGTTAATGGGTTGACTTTTGCAGTTTCGTAGTCCGACTCAAACAAGCTGGGAACTATTGATGTTGGTTCTCCTATTTCGGGTAGTGATTCACTCGATTCCTCGTCGTTGGTTTCTACTTTTTCTGTTTCTAGTGTATGTCGCCAACGGAATTTTATAGCATCTTGGTTGATCTGAGTCATTATTGTCAACTCGTCCTCTTTGTCTGACTCGATCGTTAGTTGTAAGCTGGTGGTTTTCTCGTCAACTTCCTCCTTCCTGCAGTTGGTTAATGGTAGTTGAATGTAATTTTCCTTGTATTGGAATTTCAGCTTGTTTTCGAAGAAATCAATTTCTGCGGCATACTTTTTTAACCAATCTGTCCCCAGGATGAGAGGTGTTATTAACCCTCGGACTACAAATAGTATAAGTGGCATTTCCACTTCATTTACTTTAATTTGTGGCATTACCTGTTTTTGGATTTTGACGATTTTTCCAGTGGCTCCTTGTATAGTCAGGTTCGTCACAGGCAGTTCTGGTATTTCTACACATTTTTCCTTAAGTTGTTTTAACATTTCCTCGGACATTACACTGATAGTGCTCCCTGTGTCTATCAATGCCTCGTATTTATCCTTTTCAATACAGATCTGGACCTTGGGTATAATTGGAGAATCTTGTGGAGAATCCTCGAGGTCTTTCTTGTCGTGCTTAAGACAGTGGCTTTGGTTGAGGAGGAGATGTAGCTGCTGTATATATTGTTTTCGGGCTTCTAATTGGGTGGTCCTGTTCGGTGTGTATTTCCATGGATTTGGTTCTTTTACCGTCTCCCTTATTTTCATATGCAGAAGGCGAGGAGCGTTTGCTTCTGCATTTATTCGTTTCCCGAATCGACATTCGGTGGTGGACTACGGCGTCCTCGGTTTCTATAACGCCCTCTTCCTCTATAGTGACCTCTGTTTTGGTGAATCATTTGCATGTCTCTGCGGTCATCACGTCTATCATGGTTTCGTGAAGAAGGCCCCTCTCGATTTTGTATTCCCTCTACTATGCTTATTAACTCGGGTATTGTCTTGGCTGTTGCTGATAGCAGAATACTTTCCACTTCATAGGAGAAATGTTTACGTATTGCTTCTATGAATAGTTCTGCGCCGATTGGTGGATCCACATATTGTGTCTTATTCACCCAATACCATACGTGCTGAGTCATAGTCCCAAATTTCGCACTATATGTTCTAGGCCTCAGTAATTCCATCCAAATTCTTTTTTGTTCGCTTTCGGACCAATACATCTTCAGTAGTTCTTGTTGGAAATTTTCTATATTGTTCCACTGATGTTTCACTGCATTGGCCCATACTCGTGCATCGCCTTCCAATTGGCCTATCGCAAAATCGAGCTTCTTTCTTTCTGGTATTGTTCCAAATTCGAAATGTCTCCTTAGTGCTTCCAGGAATTCCTTTGGGCGAAGCCCCCTTTTATCCCCGTTGAACATAGGTACTTTCTTTTCTTCTATTATTCTTTCTATGCCCACTGGCGCTATTTTCTTTAAACATTCAATTTCCTGTTCGACTTCTTGTCTGGTCTTCGCGACCTCCTTTTTGGTGTTTTCAATTTCCTGTTCGACTTCTTGTCTGGTCTTCGCGACCTCCTTTTTGGTGTTTTCAATTTCCATGTTAGTTTTTTCAACATCTTTGTTTACTTGTTCAATTTTCTGATTGACTTCATGTCTTCTTTCTGCTTTTTCCTCCTCTAATTTTCTTTCGAATTTATATGCTTGATGCTGAACCTTTTTGTCGACTGCTTTCAATTCTGTTTCTGTTTTTTCCTTGAAATCATCGATTTCCTTTCTTAGTTGTCCTTGGCTCTTTGCTATTTTTTCATACATCTGGTAATTTGCTTCTGGGATGTCTTTCTTTAATTCTTTCCTTAATTCTTCATTATTTTTCTTTAATTCTCTGAATTTTTCATCACTGTCTTCTTTTAAATCCTCATTACTTTTCTTTAAATCTTTCCTTAAATCTATCATGAAGTCAAAAAGTGCCTGCATATCTGCTATTCCTTTGGGCGTCGCTTCCTTTTCGACCACGTTTTCGTCCGGGGTTTTATATCCGGATGCTCCTTGGTTTGTTCCTTCACTTTCATTTTCTACATCTGAATTTCCCATGATTATTTCTTTTTCTCCTATCATTTTACCACTCCTTAAATACATTCACTTCAATTCCTTTTTTAATATTCTTCCAATTTTATTTCCTTTGAAGGCTACGTTTATTTTATATTACGGCGGCTTTATTTAAAACAACGATAAAGGCATATAAAAAACAACTAAATTAAAATTTGACAAACAACGCGATAAAAGAAAATTCTTTTCCCTTCAAATTTTATTCAACTTTGCCTTTAAAAGCTCCGCTAATTGTATAAAATGTTTATTTACTTAATTCCTGTGACCCCCCCAACCAGGTGTGCCTATTCCTTTGGGTCACCCTGTATAATACGTTGCCAATTTGCTTCCAAAATTACTGCTTATTCGCGTAAAATATTTTGGGTTTTATTCCTATTGATCCCCCAATAAAGTGTCCTTTCTTTCGAACCACCCTGTATAATACGTATTATTGTATCGTATACCTTATATGCTATGCGCCCTGTAAATGTTTGCACAAACTTTTGTAACACCCCGTATATCAAAAAAAAATATTTAAATTGTATGAATTTTAATTCAAATTTAAACTGCGCTTTTATTTAAAAATTAAAATTTTGTTCAAAAGAATTTAAAAATTACGTGAAAATATTTTTAAAATATCTGAGAAAGTTTTGTTCCTACCAAACTACTCAATACAAATTTGAAATGAATTGAAAATTTAGTGTCTTTTCGGGCCCACCGGCTGGTGCGCTATATTTAATGGTACACCTTCTATAATTTATTTAATATATTTTTTTTTTAAAAGAACATATCATTTCTTCGAGCCCTGCAGGTTGGCGCGCCATAATGCAACGGTATATCTTTATAATATAATTAAAATACCAATACTGCCCCAAAGTTGGGCAACATAATGTAAAGGAACACCCCAATTTGCCGACTATAACTCAATTTATCTCAGGGCGGTTTGGGTTTATCAGAAATGCTTAATAAAGAGTGTTCCTAAACATTAATTAAAATTAATAAAAAGAAAAATACCATTGAAACTTTAAATAATACTTATATTAATATCAATGAATCACACATATAATTTTAACAGATCACGAACAATCTCATACAAACATAAAAGAGATCAAATTTATTTAAAAGACAATTTGAATACAATTTTATAAATGCCAAACAGATATAAATCTTTTTGTATATTATTCAATATAGTCAGATATCAACAACGGATGCCAGAATTTACTACGTATGCTTTATACACGTTTTGTGTATTATTATTATATACATACAACGCTGCTAATACAGATTAAATTACATTCTCCTTATTAGAACGGAGATGATATTTATTTGATAACTTTATTATATTAACATCAATTTAAGATTTAATTCACAATCTTTTAAAAATACCTTATAACAAAGTTTCTTTCTTCGCTCTTCAGTGATGTTTATCTTCCGTAAAATCTTCTTCTTCTTGCGATGTTTTCATCGGCATCATTTGTTGAGTGGTCACGATCCTATGGTGACGAATCCCCTTGCTCTGCTACTGGAGCACAATATATTATTTTATTAAACTTTTAACACCGTGCACATTTACTCTTTAAGTGCTACTTTAATCACTATTTTTGTAATAACAATTCTTATTATTGTTATCCAATTAGTTATAGGAGTGTAGGTTCTCCTTCTTATTTTTATAACATTTAACAAATATTACTTGACGATCTATTAGTCGTGAATTCGATGACTTCTTTATGAAGTCTCTCAGTCGAATTTCTGCCGACTTGGGAGTTCACTGTCCGACCTGAATAAAATCTAGCGGTTGACTCTCTTGTTCCCAGCGCGTGTTTTCATTTTATGTTGAACCGCCGGTGGTTCCCCGTTTTTCCATATAGTTCGGTTGTTCCCACTTAAGTTTTTCACACACACTCTTTTATGTCGGCGAATGTTTATCACAACTGTAGCGTTTATTTCACTGTTGTAAACATTCGGCGCCACTATTCTTAGAACTAAACACATACTAAACTTATGACTATTATTTACTTAATAATACCATATTCGTTGATTTTAATTATTATTTTTCTTTAAAATATTAAATCCTTAAAATTAAAGTTTTTAAAATTAATAAATGAAATAGTATGTACCATTACAAGTATAAATCTTTCACACGCATTTTTTCGCATGATAGTAGTTCTTCAGTTTAATTGTTTATTTTAGTTGTGTAATTTTTTTCTATTTTTCCACACTTACGTTGTTTAATGTTAGATATATGAATATGGTGTTTTCTCATTTGGAAAAATGCGATATGTTGGCAGCATACACTGTGTCCAGTAAAAACTCTAAAAGGACTAGCCAACATTATGCTGAACGATATCCTTTACGACAACAGCCAGATTGATGTTACTTTCGAAAACTATACAATTAGTTTAGACGACATGATTGCTTATTTAAAAAGAAAAGAACCAAGAAAAATATCATACTCAATGAAGAAGTAGGAACTACGATGTTAGCATATTTTGAAACTCATCGTGAATTATCTATTAGGGATGCTACGATAGAATTGGGTTTAAGTTATTCATCAATACAAAGAATTCTGAAAAAGCATAAGTATATGCCATATAAGTTCCGAACCTCACAAACTTTACTACCCGGAGACTTAGCCAGGAGATTAACTTGCTGTCAATGGTTCGTAAATTTCTGCAACGACAATTTAAACGGAGCACAATGTATTTTATGGAGTGATGAAACGAGTTTTTCAAATGGAAGCATGTTTATTAGGAAGAACAGTCACTACTGGTCCCAAGAAAATTTACAAATAGTGCGCCCATACGCTGCACAATTTCGATTTGGTTTTAATGTTTGGTGTGGATTGATAGGTTCGATAGTCGTCGGTCCAGTGTTCTATAACGGTACGTTGACAGGAGAAAGATATCTGGAATTTCTTCGTAACGTTCTGGAAGATTTGCTTGACAACGCCAATTATATGATGCGCCAAAATTTATACTTTCAACAACTTTACAACTGTCACCTATTACAAAACTAACTCAACACCACCTTTGCCAATAAATGGATTGGTACCAATGGTCACATTCAATAGCCAGCAGGGTCCCCGGACCTCTCGCCTTTAGACTTTATTCTTTGGACACATTTAAAAAATAGGGTGTACAAAACGCGGTACAATACCATACACGAATTGCATAACAACCTCAGAGATAATTTTAACGAATTGGATGGAAGAATAATATTATGATCTACCCAGAGTATAGTTAAGCGGGCACGAAAATGTATTATGAATGAAGGTGACACCTTCGAGCATTTATAAATGACAGTTACTATCTTTCTAATTTAACTTCAGGACATTATTTTAAGCTACAATATGTTAAAATAGACATCAATACATATTTACATATGTATAATTTTATTATCCGTTTTAAGACAATAGTGCATAGGAACTATTATATCACAAATCAAATTAATCAACATTAAAAAAACTCTACTTTGCCAATTTAACCTACTTTCTAGAATGAATAATAACGAATTTAGCAATGGTGCGCACTGAATTTGAATCAGCCTGTATATATATTTTCAATATTTTTGCATCATGAAAGAGTGACTTCTGATATTTTGAGATCTGTATATATACTTTAGAAGTATTGTTCCAAATTGACAAGTGTTGCAATGTTTAAGCAATTGAAATAAAATTTACGTAGGTAGTTAATTTTTCATGATTCTGAGGTAGTGGTAATAGTTTATAATTGTCATAATTTTGTGTGTTTCTTGTGATGCTGCAAAATATAAGTGTAAATGTATAGCTGTGATGTATATACAATAATGATATAAATATGTGAATAGGTATAATGAAAATATTAATAATGACAAACATAATGACATAGAAATTTCTTTTCAAATTGAAAACCTAGCAGAAAGATCTCCATTACATGAAAATCCGTAACAATCCAAAAGAAAGAGGTTGTACGTATTTTTTTTTATAAAACAAGAGAAAATTTAACCAAAAAAAACAAGAGAATCCTTCAAAATAAAGGTTAAAACTAAAAGTGTTAAAATATAAGTTGGATATAATTAATAATGGATTATTTAATGCTAGTTCTTTAAAAAAATGCTTTTTACAATAAAATATATAAAGATAAAAACAAATAGACCTACTGGTTAAATCTATATAATCTGCGCAGCTATAAGTAAGTATCGGTAGTCAGTGGTTCGTTGCAGAACTGGACTAAAATGAATAATGTAATTCGAAATTGTGCACAGAAATAGTTATATCATCATTATTGCTATGTTCTGAAAGTCAAATATCCAACTCTACTTTTGCATTTTTTGAAGTGGCTCTGGATTCCTTTAAATGTGATCCCACCACATACATCTACAAAAAAAAGCAGGTCGAGTTCGCGCAGACATGTTTGTTATATTATCCTTAAAAAATATATGAATTATAGAAACTACACCAAATTGCTTGCCTGCAATTTGCCTTGCCTTGTATTGTCCTGATAATCACAGAAAATTCTGTGTAAACTGATAAACCTCCAGATCAAATTTGGCAAGCTTTCAGTATTCGATAAAGTTAACATCTTTAATGAAAGCTTTGCCCACGCACCGCCCGCGCATCATTGCCGCGTAGTAGGTATAATAAGGATAATAGTATATTAAAATAAGTTTCATAAGACATGATTTTTGCGCACGCGTTCAAGTTTAGAAAACGAGTCGCTAGGCGAGTTTTCTAAAGAAAAAGTGCGCAAAATACGAGGGCGTATTTTTATGTTATCTACCTATCCATGAAAAAAAACACATAAGAGCAAAAATTTTTTGTTTTTCTACATAACTCCCTTCAACACATACACTTATTCCATCTTTTTTCCAGTTGCCCCATACCCTCAGAAAAAAAATGCTTCGGTAACCCCGCAAAATATTCTTCAACAACTTCTTTGAGTTCTTCATCAGAAGCAAAACGCATTCTTCTGAGATGCTTTTTTAAATTTTTGAATAAGAAGAAGTCTGACGGAGCTAGGTCGGGGCTGTAAGGTAGATGCCTTAACTCTATAAACCCACAGTCATTGATTATCTGCTGAACTTTGTTTGCCTTATGAACCCGACAATTGCCGTGCAGCAATATGTTTTTTTGTGGATAAGAATGCGGGCGTTTTTCCTCCAGAGCAGTTGACCCTGAAGAAGCATAGATTCAATGTTGCAAAATATTGGAAGAAAAAATAAAGAACTAAATTAAGTTTTAAAGTGACTATACTATGTATATACCGGGGTCGACATATTTTAATTTCTGATACGAAAGTAGAAAGAGGAAAAGAGCGCGACGAAATAAACTAAAGATAAACATAAGCGAGGCTGCCAAGAAATTACACTCGGCAAATGTTGTATGAGGATTCCCCGACATCGACACTGCGTTGCTCTCCCACCACTGTTAGCAAGCAGGCATCGCTGCATATCATAAGGTCATCTTCTGCATATGATAGAAGTGCAAACCGAAATTAAACTTTGACGACTATGGTATGTAGAATATGGCACAATAAACAAATTTTAAAACCAAACACAAAAAATAATAATTTGAATTTAGTAGGTGTAGAAACAGGAACTGTTACGTGAAAAAATATGTAATTATTGGAACAAAAATTATAAAATAACATTAAATATGAACATTAAAATAGGTAAAAATTAAAAGTGTTCAAGTTCACTTTTAAGAGTTTCTGAACATGCTTTCGAAATGATAAATCGACATTAATAAGACGTGGAGTACTCATATTTCTAAATATTTGTCGAATCATAATTTCTTTTGCGATTACAGGTATACTGTATATATGCTCTTTTACGGATCCCTATAAAAAGAAACCAATTTTGTGATATCCGAAGATACAGCAGGCTAGTAAATAGAGCATCCACGGGCTGGCCACTTCCCTAGAAACATTTCGTTAAAGTATTTCATGCCTATAGCATTTAATGTAGGGATTCGCCATCTTGTTGCATCTACATCCTTTCATAAATTTAGCGAAATATCTTCCAATAATTCCACTAAATGCTTGATAGAAATTACTCATAAACTTCTCCGTTAATACAGCCTTCAAATAAATGCGGGGATCCAATCACCAAGAATGTCTCCCAATTGCTGAAGATCTATTTATTAGTAAGTAAGAGTTTTCATTTGGATAGTAATGAAAATTGCTTTTGTTAACAGCTCCGTTTCTATGGAAACAAACTTCATCCGCAAATCACACACTCACAAAAAGAATTGCCCGAGCATTTATTTTAATTATTGCCCCGCCTATTGGCAGAGCACTTTCCTAGCTATAAAATAATGGGTGCGTAACTCAATATTTAAATTGATTTTATTTTAAGATCATTGCAACGATGGTTGGCTAATATCCAGCAAACGATTTCTTTCATGGGTACTGACGTGTGGATTACCTATTGTTGCTAAAAGAATTCTTGACTGATTTTCATCATTAACAACATATTTAGGTTTCTTTGTTTTTGAATTAGCAATACTACCAGTAGTAATGAAAGCATCCATTACTCTTCTAAAGGCATCTGTTTTGGGACTTCTTCTGTCAGGATAACGCTGCTGGTAAACTCTTTGGGCTGATAAATAATTTTTTTGACATTCCTTCAGTACTAAAAGACTTTAAAATAAAAAACATAAATTTGGCAAAATTATATAGAAAAACGACAATAACTCAGTAATAGTCACTTTTAAAAAATAACTATGTTTTTGGTGCGAAATTTAGTGAGCAATTCAAAAAATAACCGATATACAGGCTGTTCCATTTGAAAAAAAATCACTTTTAGAGAAAAATATGTCATGTAACTTTAATCCAGTTTTCTGCAAATTCAATTAGTAAATGCAAAAAAGTAAAACATGTTTATATTAGGCCCTTTTATTATGAACAATTTTACCAAAAATTGTGTCCATCTAAAGCGTCGTTTTTGAGAAGTATAATTTTATGGAAACATTGAATTTTTCAGAAACTTTCGAAAACATTAAATTTTAGGCCTATACTTTTTGATTAAGAATCATACGGGGAATACAAAATTGTAATAATATATAGGATGTTCCGTTTAAAAAACTATAACTATGGTCAGTCACCAAGTCATGGAACACTCTGTATAATACAAAATATTTTTAAAATGTGCTCCTAATGACCAACTATCACAAGAAAAAGACCGCTTCGAAATATCTTTACTCGTAAAGACACAATCGGCCTTACCCGCGGAAATGACTCACCCTGTATTTTACGAGTATGATTTAATGAGCCGCTTATTCAACTCTTCTGATTAAAGGGCGAGTAAACATGAATAGATAATTGTAGTAGTTTTGTTCTTTTATGTGAATATCATATTTTCGTTATAGATTGTCATACATTAGTGTAACCTATTGAATATCAAATAAAGAAAAAATAGTCTAATGTATGCAATATTGTAGAAACATGTGTCGTCAGTGAATATATTTCTAGTTTGTTGAAATATATGAAAAAATGTCCTTTTCCGCCTCGCTTTATTTTGTGTTCTGTTGTTGACAAGCTTTTGTCTGTATCGATCCATTTTGTTCTGTTACATACTAGCGGGACTTGAATTTGAATGTTATACATTTTTAGGTATTTATTTATTTATTTATTACTTAATTATTTAAAATGCCACACTGAAAAAAACTTCTCCGGAATTTTAACTACAGCCCTGTAATTATCTTTTTGTAGTTGTAAGTGTTAGAATTATAGCAAACCTATGAACATAATTGTAGGAGAATAATATTAATCTCTGTAGGTAATTATTGTTTGTGTTAAAAACACGTTTTCAAGTGTAGCAAATTAACTAACGTTAACAAATAATTTCAAGAAGTAGTTTTTACTACATCTTGTAGAAAAATATATACCAATTTTTGGTAAAAGTTAAAAAGTATAATAATATGTTTTTTAAAATCTTGATGTGTTTAGTTTTCTCCTTTAACTTTGTATCTTGGGAATACAATATTGTCTTGAGAATTTGCACAAAAAACTCTATTCTAAATATATAACTGACATTATGTGCATTACCATTCCTAGTTTATAGAATCGGTGGACTGACAGGCAAGTGTGCACGCAAAATTGTTCACCCTTTGCCGAGCAACATCCGCGAGACCCCACGTTTTAGGGCCTTTTATTTTTGGTGTGCCCGGAATATCATTTGGCTTTGTTTTATTATCCAAGTGTACATTTTATATATGCCGTGTACTGTGATTGTGCGGTTTTCAGAGGTACGCACGCTGTTTATTGTAAATAGTAGTTACGGGAACGTTTCTTAGAGAAATAAATTTGAACGAACCAATATTAACATTTAAAGGTAAGAAGTATTTTCAATATATTTTTAGAATGATTTAGTTTATGTTATTAAATATAGTAATATGCGTACTGCATTTTAATCAATTATGGAATATTGCATATACCTAATTTCAATTAAAATAGATATTCAATTATTTAACTTAGAGTATATGTATGTTTAAGTAGAACTGTAATTTTTTTTATTTTACCTTCTTGTATAGGTATTATAATTGTGAAATACTTATTTTCAGCATTCTATTCTTCATTCATGTTCTTTAAGAGCTTTTTACTTAACAAATTCAAACATTCTACTTTGTATGTGTCGTCTAAGTTGCATGAAAATTAGTTTTTATTTTGAGTATTACAGATATCCAGTCACCTAGAGCATTAAGGCTATTGCCCCTCCTATTCAAATATCTCTACTGAAAACCAAGAAAGTTGGTTTCACTGGCGGCTGGTGGTTGTGGGTGAATCTAGTGATGTAAGTGCGGCTTTAGAACTGAGAAGAAATAAATTATTAAGATACTCCTACTATTTAACTCCACAGCCTATACCTGTTATCGTGGCAAGCATGTACATCAAGTATTAACGAACTATAGCTCGCTTAATATCTGATGACACTCAGGATGCGCGAAGGTGTGGCTAAAATATGTATCATGTTCGTTAAAGACATCGGTATGGAAAGAAATACACTACGATAGACAAAGTGCAATAAATTAAATACCGACTAATGTTTTCAAGTCGGTCTTTAACCCTTCATACGTAGCGAAATCTATGTCTATCTCTCACGTTTCATACTGCGTTCTCCTTTTACTTTCTTATACGTAGTACCTATAAGGAAGTATTGTGATGATGAAAATTTTCGACCTCGAGATTTTTGCAGATGTCCACGTTTTGAAGTCCCCTGATACCGAAAAAGTGGTTCTTAAAAAATGTCTGTGTGTCTGTCTCTCTCTGTGTGTGTGTCTGTGTCTGTGTGTGAGTGTGTGTGTGTGACCACGATAGCGGTCAAGCTGCTGTAGATATCAATTCCAAATTTTGTATTTACGTGTATAATCTCCCTCTTGAGATCTGATTAGCTTTTCAGTAAAATCGGTAGACCGGAAGTAGCAGTTTACTTCAGCGAAAAAATCGAATTTTGCCAATATTTCGTCAACTACTAAGATTTAACAAATTTATAAAGAATTCATATATACTTAGAATTAAAATTGAGGATAATTTTATCTAAAAAGTTTTCCGAAATTCCTACCGGAAGTAGGTCTTATACTCTTATCGAAAATCAGTTTTTTGCGAATATTTTGCAAGTCATGCCTTTTTGGCTAGTACGTTACGGATATAAAAGTATTTAAAACATAATTTTCAATATCTTTTGTATAAAAAAAAATTCAAAATTCAGACCGGAAGTACCACTTTTACTCTTATCGAATAGCGATTTTTTGCAAATATGTAAGTTATGCATTCTATATAAGTTTATCAAGAGTACAAAAGTATTTAAAACTAGATTTGCAATATTTTTTGTATATATGAAATTTCAAAATTCGGACCGGAAGTAGCACTTTTACTCTTAGCGAGGAGCACTTTTTTGATAATATCTTGCAAAGTATGCATTCTATAGAAATTTATTAAGAGAATAGAAGTACTTAGAATAGGATTTTGAATAAATTTCTGTAAAAAGAATTCTTAAAATTCTGTAATTTGAAACGCTCATACGTATAAGAAAGTCGTGTGGTGGCCACACCTCATTTTTTTATCTTCAAATTGTCATCCACGCAAGTGCCATCAGGTCTGCCGAGCTATACCTAAGCTTAAATGACATTTTATATAAAGTTAATGCGAAATACCCTAATGAATGCGAGTGTGTGTAGATGTTTATACCAAAATATATGTATAAAATAACACCACAGAATAAAAATTATGTTTCTGTAAATGAAATGATTTCTAATATTACTATATGGGTGATTAGTTACAAACAACATACTTATACCAACAACATACTTATACTTATATATTATGTGCAAGTATAAAGACTCTAATAGAAGCCATCTTAAATGAAATCCATTTTATAAACATATTTATTCAAAGTAGTTAGATATTAGAGACAAAACATGGTACTTTGTATTTATTTCTTCTTTAAATCATAATTTAACATCAAGATTTATGTGTTTGGTGGACAGAATCACATGTTACAAGAAATAAATAGGATTATTTCCTACAACTTGTACTTGTCACTATATGTGCTACAAATTTTATGGAAATTGTCTACAATTGTAGTAAAAATTCCTACAGATTTCTTTCAGTGCATTTTATAAATAAGTGTCTTTGTATTTACATATTTTGACACACTCACTCAGTTAAAATTGTGTAGTAAATTTTAGAGAAGCTTTAGTTTCAATTCATTAAAGAATGTTTAGATGTTGTTGTTTAGATTGTCTTGATGAAGTTAAGAATCTTAAGGAAACATTAACACGAACAATAAAGAACTAAAGTATCCAAGATACAGATTTTCGTGGTGTACTCGTAATGTAAATCTTAATTGCAATCGTATCAGATTAGTTGTTGACTATTATGTGTTGTTCATTCCGGCAAGGCATATTCTCAATAATCATTCAAAGTCGGAAAGATCAATAGTAACAAGCAGCCTTTACAAAATTTGTCAAAAACTTAAGTACAGCAACTCGAGTAACAGGTCAGACAAGAGTGGGCAAAATATTGGCATTACTGCCTAATTTATAGCACGGTACTAATTTGGAAAATTTAATTTATTAAACTTCTTTACTTAATTATAATAGTAATTATTATTATACACCGTAGCATATTAAGGAAGCAAGTTAGCAAATATTTTGGGCTTATGTATGTGGACCCTGTGACTATTTAGTTGATAACTATTTATTTGACGATGCAATTTTTCTCAACAGTTCTGGACATATACATCAGTTAGTGCCACCTACATATATTACAAACGCGTGGTGTATTTTACAGAAACGAAAAACATTGATTGCTACTTTTATCAAAAACTTTTTTTTTAAGTTTGATGGTAGAGATGCCATTCTGGCTTCTTCACTGAACTAAAAAAATAGTTATTTCAACTAAAAAGCTGTTAAAGCAACCGTTTTTGTAATCCGACATATGCACTGCGTTGTTTATTCTTAATAGTATGTGTATCCATGGATATAGTTCTTATATAATATATCTGCCTGTCCGCTTTCAAAATTTCTAAGTTTCTTTTTGGGAATTAAAATTCCTTTTTTATAACATATACATATTATCAGCTAAATGCAAATAGTCCTATTACGGTAAGTTCTCTGTATGAGGCCGAGATCATAAAATTACTTCCCCGGCCGAATTTATGTGTGGTATAACTATATTTACCTCTCCATACACAGAGATTATAATGTCTTAAGGGATCGAGTTTAGATCTGCCCAATAAGACCATTTTTTTAATTATTAAGTAGAATTAAGTTTGATATACGATTTCTACTGCCACATACACAAATATAAATGTTTGAAATTTTAATTTCTGTACACCACTTTTTTTCTTAATCCACGATACGATGATCACGTAAACAAAAAATTGTTATTCTATGGAAGTTGAAAATTTTACAGGAGCAGAAAACGGTAAAAGTAAACAACGTTTCTCCTTGCGTGACTGCCAATTTTTTAGCTATAGTAACTGAATTGAAGAGAAAAGTGAGGCTTTTGATCGAACACGTTTACACAAAAAAACTGGGTTAACACGATGACAATCTAAACAAATTGAGTGTGCGTTTTACATCATACATCTGTATATATCTTGATGTTTTTTCGTTATGAAATACATGAACATGTAAACTAGGTATATGGCAAATGTGTTCCGTAGCTCAATCTGATTATTTGTCAAATTTTGTTTTCGCTGTTCGTTGTAGAAATATTAGTGTATAAAAAAACAATTCGAATGGAGCAAGAATTTCTTGTGTTTACGAGTTCGAACGATTATTGCTAAGGGAATAATCCTAGTTAAGAACTTTTTCCACCTACAAATATAGAATGTAAAATGAAATATCTATTAGTGAAAATGTAAATAAATAAGCATAAGACAGCTAGTATTACTTATGCATGTTTATGGTAGACCTAAACCTTTTGGTGGGACTGCATAATGAATACCGGCTGTCCTATGCTTATTTATTTACAGTTTCACTTATAGATATTTGATTTTACATTCTAAATTTGTCATTGTAATTTTTTTTTTCGACAGCCAATTGTCATTTTATTATTATTTGCTAATCGTTTGCCGTTACAGCCAAGAAAGCTAGTCCATGTTTCCAATAGATTTGTTTATTCGGCAAAGAACTTTCAATGTAATTTGAAACTACGAAAAAGGCCTATACCTATGCATTACAGGGTGAGTCAGTAGCCGCGTCTTCGATTGCTCTTTTGTGTTTTAAATAAAAGAAAACACAATTAGTGGAAGGTCCATGGTTGCTTGTGGCGCATATTGCAAAAATACCTTAAGCTCTGACGCACTTCCGGTTTAACCGGAAATGCACGGAACTTAAGCTTTTTAAATGACTCACCCTATATATTTTTGGATTTTCTTGTACTTAATAAACTATGTATGCCTTTTATTCTGCCCCATAAATAAACATCACGAACATCTGGCAAAGTGAATAAAAACTCAATAATGTCTTCTGTCGGGATAATTTAGGAAATATTTCCCCGAAGCAAAAATGCATTTTCAAAGCATTGAAAATACATTCTGATCATGTCATAAGCTTCAACTTTAGAATACAACATTTTACAAACTTAATAATTATGTGCAGGTGTCCAAAAAGGCTTAATTTGCTAAATACGTACAAAAAGTTTAACTACAAGTGACATATCTTTGCATTTCGATTTTCATGGCCTACCTTGGAAATCTCATCATAATGTAATTTAGTATCACTGTGCATGCCATTTTGTATGATGAAAATTAAAAAAAAAAGCAAACTACACTGTTCACTATTGTTATTTTATTTCAATGTTGGAAGGGATAAGAAATGATATTTAAAAAATAATAGCTAGAGTATTTAAAAACATTTAAAAGGAGAATCTAACGTAACATATGCAATGAATTAAAAAATCGATAAAAAGATTGAAATAAATACATTTAGCGAAGAGTATGATTAAATTTCAAGTGAAAACGTATACACTGTCTAGAGACCCTATTAAAATTAAAATAAAATTATTACTCCCAATAGATAAATAAATTTATATTTAAAGAGTTTTATTTTTCTGGATTGTCTCGTATGACTATATCTTCGTCAAAAACAAAGGTAGGAACTTCCGGTTTCCAACATTCTCTTCAGTTTTTTATGTGCTTCAATATTACGATATTAGAAATATGCCGTTCCATTTGAAATTTTAAAGAAAAAACAAGAAATATACACACATTGAGAACAGCACACCCTGTTATTCTCTTTGACAACCACGTAAATTCGTGCTATATAGCCTTCAATTCCTTGTAAAATTCTCTATCTAATGAGCCCAGAAACATTAAAATCCGTTGGGGCAAACCAAAGTTATACCTACTTTTGTATGCAGTCATACCCCCCTCCACTCTCCCCTTCGTATGGGAGTTAGATCAAAAAGTTTCAAATGAAAGTTGTACAGAAACGTCTAAAAATTTTGCTAGTTAATTTTTTAATCTATCTTAATCTAGAATTTAATGAAAACTTATCGAATTTTTAATTCATCTTGAGAATTGCGCCCCCTTGCGATCATTTTGGAAACTTAAAAATATTTTTGTTGTAATTCCCGTCATCCATTTTACTATCAAGATTTTTTCCGCGAGATTGTACGATAAACGGTTGCCGAGATATGGCCGGTGGCCGAGCTTAAACAGACACCCGGTATATACCGGGTGTCCCAGCGTAGCGGTAAAGTCCATTATTGGTATCTAATAATGCAGATAGCGAATAATTTTTAATACAAAATTATAGATAATCGTCAGCTCTACAATTTAAAAATATTTTCAGTGTTCAACAACGACGAACCAACACAAACTCATGTTTTTTTAAATGTAATGGTATACATTTTTTTACATTTTGTGATAGCCCTTGAAGGACTGATTAAAATGACATTTTAATCAGCCCTTCAAGGGCTATCACAAAATGTAAAAAAATGCATAGCCTTCCATTTAAAAAAACATAAGTTTGTGTTGGTTCGTCGTTGTCGAACACTCTGTATCATATAAATATTTTTAAATTGTAGAACTTATAATTGTCTACAATTTATGTATTAAAAATTATTCGCTAACTATATTATTAGATACCAATAATGGACTTTACCGCTACGCTGGGACACCCGTATATATATATTATCTTGTTTAAAGACTCTTGGGGAGTTTTGTGGGAATTTTCGGCAATTATAATAACTATCAGGGCAACAAAGAATAATTGCATATATATATATATATTAAATATAATGCACACAGATATCTTAATTTTTAAATCTATCAATACTTTCTTGCTTATACCTGACATATTAATTAATATTGACACTTTTGTCAATGTCATTTTAAATTATACAATTTTCGTATATGTACTTTTTGCCAATGTGCTATCTCTAGTCTGTAAGTGTTGTGAATTTTTTATATTAGTTTCAAATGTTAAATAGTCTTAATTACAGTTTCCTCCTGAAGATGTTATTAAATTTATAATGAAATATTGAGGATTAAACAAAAGAGCACATAATAGCCTTTTATTGACCAATATAACCTGTAATCACATTCTCATATATATATATTCCAAATATTTTCGACCGTACAGCAATTGTGCTGTACGGTCGAAAATTGATTGCAAAAAAAGGGGGGAATTACGGAATGCGGTCTGTGTTAATATTAAAACTCAATTTGGATGGTTTTAAATTACCGAGGAATTATGTATTGGTTTCCCTTGATGCGGTCTCATTATTTACTAATATACCTTTACCATTGGTCTTGGACATCATTAGACGGAATTGGGGTTTGGCACAGGAACAGACAACGTTGTCACAAACATCGTTTTCAGAACTTGTTCAATTCATTTTCGATAATACTTACTTCAGTTTTGACAATGAGTTTTATTCACAGACTTTCGGGACACCAGTGGGTTCTCCCATTAGTCCGATTTTGGCGTTGATTGTGTTGCATTATTTGCTGGATAGTGTTTTGCCTCTTTTTTACCGTTTCGGGTTCCATTTATATATAAATATGTGGATGACGTTGTTTGTGCTGTGCCTGGAGACAAGGTGCAGTTGACCCTTGACACGTTTAATGCAGTGGACGATCATCTCCAGTTTACAGTTGAGACAGAGGTGGGTTGTGGTGTCCCGTTTCTTGACATGCGACTTATAAGGTCTGTCGACAATGTCATTATTTTTGGTTGGTATCAGAAACCCACATCATTGGGAAGATTTTTAAATTACTATTCCAATCACACCAAAAGCCAAAAATTCAATTCGGTAATTTGCATGAAAAACAGGATAACAACCATTAGTGATGGGCAATTCTTGAAACAGAATCTAAAAAAACTTTTTAAATTATTCTTGAATAATGGATATCCTAGTCACGTGTTGAGAAAGTTAATATATAGCTCCAATTTTTATGACGGTCCCTTGGAGTATGGTGCGGCCACCAATGTACAATTTAAAAGACTGCCCATTGTGAATAATTTGACTGATAATGTTGTGAAGTTGTTTAAAACTTACAGAAATATTAAAATAGCTAAATATAATAACTTAACTACAAAGATTTTTTATAGTAGGTTGAAGGATAAGACCATACCACTCATAGTTAACTCTATAATGTTCCGTGCATGGGTTGTCAGGGGTGTTATATAGATCAGTCTGCCCAATGGCTAAATCAGAGGCTCGTTCAACACAAAAGTGACTGTCGTATAGGCAAAAAATCATGTGCATTGGTGGATCACCATCTCCAGACGGGACACGTTTTTGATTTCGATAATGTGAAGGTTTTGACAGTGAAGGATAATTATAATAATCGACTATTTTTGGAATCCTGTCACATAAACAAGAAAAAACAAGTTATGTATTAATTATAAGTCAGATACTGATAAACTTAGTGTTATTTACATTAATATTTGAAATATTTAATACAATTCTTTTATGTTAATTTTTGTTTTTCTGTGTTTGTTAATTGGTTTCCTCTCTTTTTTGTTTTCTTTTCCTTCGGGTTTGGCTTGTTTTTATCAGTTTTAATAAAAATGTACAAATATCGTATAATCTGTTGTAGAAAAAAGAGGAAAAAAATTGATTTGTTATCATCGTGACAAGTTGTTTCTTTTCATTCCTTTTCCAACGTTAGTTTTATATATGTATTTTTATTGTATTTTAAGATATATAACGACAATATGATATTTAGATTTAGTAAAGTTCGTAATCTTTCTATTCTGATTAGTTGCCAGTGACTGACTCTGTTGTAAGTTTTGTTTTTCTTTTCTTTTAAAGACATTATTTTAAATTAGTAGAGTCTTCATTGTAATTTTGAATCATTTTGTATCATTGTAGCTTTGCTCTTGATGATGACATGAAATACATTCATGACGTGTAATTGTTGACGATGGAGTATAATTTGAGTTGTTGTTTGGGCTATTTCCATCGTTTGAGGAACATAGGTAGTCCGACGTTTCGGCAGTCCGTCTACTGCCGTCATCAGGGTAATCCTGAGAAGGACTGTTTCTTGCCAAACTTGTCATTATATCAACGACTTTATCTGGCGGTATGTGTCTTCCCTATAATTTTTTAATCTGATGTGCTCTGTGTCAGGTTTTGAACCCGGTCGATAAATTCCGAATTTCAATATCCTATCCACTTTACCACTCGACTAATTCGGGGGACAGAAACTACTTTCTTAAACCTATATTTAAGTTACAGGTGTATGCGCAGTAGGTATGCGCAGTGTGCATTTTTTCGTATACGCGTGGTGGATGTGCGCAGTGTGCATTTTTTCCATATATGCGCGTTGGTTATGCGCGTTGGTTATGCGCAGTATGTATGTTTATCCGTCTGTCTCCGGTCTCATGGCTGCCGGTCTTTGGTTAACACATTCTCTAATCATAGGGAGCCAGGTATTCTTGATTTCCAGGCTGGGCGTGCTGATTGTGTCCGGTGTTACCTTCATATATGCTGTTTCTGTGATTTTTCTTTTGTAGCCGTGTTCTTGTTTGGCCAGGATTGTCGCCTCATTCCATGCAATGTTGTGGTCTTCTTCCCAAGCATGTTCCGCCAGCTGTGATTTTTCTGTCTCCCCTAAGCGTACCATTCTTTGATGTTCCTTGATTCTGACTCTTAGGGGTCTGCTGGTTTCTCCAATGTATGGTCTTCCACATTCACATGGTATCTCGTATATGCAATTTTTCGTTTGTTGGTCTTCGTTGTCGGGTTTTGTTCTGGTTAGAACAGACCTATTGGTGTTCATTGTTTTTATGGCCGTTCTGATCTTGTAGTTGTTGCCAATTCTTCTGATTTTTTCCGAGAGGCCTTTTACATACGGGATGACCGTGGTATATACTTTTTCTTGTTGTTCTTGGGTTGTGTCCTGTGGTGCCCGGACCTCTTTGGCTTTCGACAACGTTTTCTGCGTGTAACCATTTCGTTGGAGCATGTCGGTGATGGATTTTTGTTCTTCCTCTCTATCTCCTTCATCGGAGCATATCGTTCGTGCCCTATCGTATAGGCAGCGTGCGACTCCAATTTTAACATTGTGAGGGTGGTTGGAGTCGTGATGTAGGTATTGTCCTGTGTGGGTAGGTTTTCTATACACTTTTGTTTTTAGTGTGCCATTATTATTCTTGTTGATCAGGACATCTAGGAATGGAATCTTGTTGTCAACTTCCAGTTCCATGGTGAATTTTATGGATTCTTCTAAGCTGTTCAGATGTTGTAGGAATCCACCTATTGTGTCTTCACCGTGTGGCCATATGACGAAGGTGTCGTCTACGTATCTTAGCCACAGCTTCGGTTTGAGGTTATACGAATCTATTGCTCTCTGTTCGATGTTTTCCATGTAGATATTGCTTAGTATGGGAGATAGCGGGGAACCCATAACCATTCCGAATTCTTGCTGGTAGAATTTTTCGCCAACTTGGAAGTAGGTTGTGTTTACGCAGACATCTAGTAGTTCTACAATTGCTTCTATACTGAGGGATGTTCTTTCATGTAATGTGGCATCCGAGGAGAGTCTGTTCTTTACTATTGTCAGTGTTGGCCCCGTTGGTACATTGGTAAACAGGCTAGTAACATCGAAGCTCACCAGTTTATCTTCTTCACCAATCCGTATGTTCTTGATTTTGTTGATGAAATGTTCGGTGTTTGAAATTGCCGATTGTGTATTCCCTGCTATTGGGGTAATTATGTCCAGTAGGAACTTGGCTAGTGGATGACATGGTGAATTTCTGGAGCTGACGATTGGCCTCAGAGGAATGTCCGGTTTGTGGATCTTGGGTAATCCATATAGATGCGGCGGCTTACTATAGTGTGGGGTAAGTCTGTATCTGATGTTCTGGTCCTGGAAGGCTGATTTGTATTTGAACAGCGTCCTATATATTCTTGATTCCACTGATGATGTGGGATCCTTCGGTAGTTCTTTGTATTTACCTGCCCTTAGAACATCCTGTATTTTATTGTTGTATGTTTCCACATCCATTACGACCGTTGCATTCCCTTTGTCAGCTGGTAGTATCTTAATCGATCTATCCGTTCTTAGTTCTTTGAGGCTGCGTTGTTCTTCCCTCGTGCTGTTGTGCTTGATTTTTCTTGATCTAGCACCTTCTATTGCTGTTCTAATCTTCCACCGGTATTCATCCGCTGCTTCTGGGGATTATATTTTTTGTGCGGCTGTTTCTGTGGCAAGTATGATGTCCATAGTGGGAATTTGGGTTTTTGCTACTGCAAACTTCATGCCTTTGTTGAGTATTTCGATAGCATGGTTGTTCAATTGTTTGCTTGAGAGATTGATGACTGTCTTGGAGGGATCTAGTGTTTTGGTCTCCCTTTGTTGGTGTATTAGAGTGTTCAGCTTTCTCTTGTGTCTCTCTTTATGTTGGTCGTTTATTCTTTGGTAGCTTCTTTCCACTGCTTGCCGGATGTGCTCATAATCTTGCTCACTGGTTTCGTCTTCGATCCTCTGCCTAATCTCCTCGCATTGTTGCTTGATTCTGAGTTTTGCGAGTCGGTGATGGTTGATTCTTTCCCTAACCAAGGCTTCACTGGCCCTTTTTGCAATCCTTTGTGCTCTCTGACTTTGGACCGGAGGTTTAATTCTTAAGCCCTTGGGGATGACGTTGTGTTGTCTTGCTTTGTATAGGAAGGTTAGATGGTTTGCTTCCTTGGCAAGTTTAATCATGGTCTTTTCATATTATCTGAAAGACCTGTTTAATTCGGGCCCATACCGAATTTGTAACTCATGACGTGTAATTGTTGACGATGGAGTATAATTTGAGTTGTTGTTTGGGCTATTTCCATCGTTTGAGGAACATAGGTAGTCCGACGTTTCGGCAGTCCGTCTACTGCCGTCATCAGGGTAGTCCTGAGAAGGACTGTTTCTTGCCAAACTTGTCATTATATCAACGACTTTATCTGGCGGTATGTGTCTTCCCTATAATTTTTTAATCTGATGTGCTCTGTGTCAGGTTTTGAACCCGGTCGATAAATTCCGAATTTCAATATCCTATCCACTTTACCACTCGACTAATTCGGGGGACAGAAACTACTTTCTTAAACCTATATTTAAGTTACAGGTGTATGCGCAGTGTGCATTTTTTCGTATATGCGTGGTGGATGTGCGCAGTGTGCATTTTTTCCATATATGCGCGTTGGTTATGCGCAGTATGTATGTTTATCCGTCTGTCTCCGGTCTCATGGCTGCCGGTCTTTGGTTAAC
Source organism: Amphimallon solstitiale (assembly GCA_963170755.1). NCBI lineage: Eukaryota > Metazoa > Arthropoda > Insecta > Coleoptera > Scarabaeidae > Amphimallon > Amphimallon solstitiale. The sequence goes on along the minus strand of OY720676.1, from coordinate 99,287,835 downwards.
ACATTCTCTAATCATAGGGAGCCAGGTATTCTTGATTTCCAGGCTGGGCGTGCTGATTGTGTCCGGTGTTACCTTCATATATGCTGTTTCTGTGATTTTTCTTTTGTAGCCGTGTTCTTGTTTGGCCAGGATTGTCGCCTCATTCCATGCAATGTTGTGGTCTTCTTCCCAAGCATGTTCCGCCAGCTGTGATTTTTCTGTCTCCCCTAAGCGTACCATTCTTTGATGTTCCTTGATTCTGACTCTTAGGGGTCTGCTGGTTTCTCCAATGTATGGTCTTCCACATTCACATGGTATCTCGTATATGCAATTTTTCGTTTGTTGGTCTTCGTTGTCGGGTTTTGTTCTGGTTAGAACAGACCTATTGGTGTTCATTGTTTTTATGGCCGTTCTGATCTTGTAGTTGTTGCCAATTCTTCTGATTTTTTCCGAGAGGCCTTTTACATACGGGATGACCGTGGTATATACTTTTTCTTGTTGTTCTTGGGTTGTGTCCTGTGGTGCCTCTCGCATACCCGTCGGCTGTTTGTCCGATGTGACAATCACATTGCTATTGATATCCCATTCTACTCCCCGCAGTTCGAAATACTTGACAGGTTTTAATGTGTTTAACGTTTGTAATTTTATTTTGATGTTTACTTTTAATATGATAACAATTATCACCGAATTATGGTTTTTAATATTAACTACATTTCAATTTTGTTGTTGTGAGTATTATGATCCTTTTTGCATTTAGTAATTTCAACGTGCTTGAGTTTGCATATGAACACGTGTCACAGAGGTTAGCAAAATATAAATGTTTTAGATTCATGTAAGTAATTTATTAATTAACATCAGTTTATTACACTAAATAATTGTCAACATTGTAGAGGTCCTGAAGATGGAAAAAAATGTTTCCGAAATATTGACCAATGAATAAATAGATTACTCTATTATTGTATTTCATTGACCGAACAATCCCAGTGAATAGTTATTCACATCTTACTTTATATATATATATATATATATATATATATATATATTCTCTTTCAGGTTTCCGCGGGTAGTAGTATGTGTTGTCACTGGATTCCGGGTTTTCTTCCGCGTTTCCACTGCTTGGTCTTTGGAAAGACCGATGCTGGTTTCTTGACGACGTTTCGGTAAAATCACACTTGCCATCTTCAGGTCTGCGATAACTGTCTGCTTCTGCTTCTTGTTATTCGTAAACTGACGTTTCCGGGATTCGGATGGTGGTTATATACTCCGTTAGCGTTTGGGTTGGTTGCCCTTGGATGAGTGTGGGCATGGTTCCGTGTCGTTGGGCTCGTGTTTGGAGTGTGTCGGCTGGTTTGCGATGTAGATGTATTAGTTTGATGTTTTTTGTTGATCAGATATCAACAAAAAACATCAAACTAATACATCTACATCGCAAACCAGCCGACACACTCCAAACACGAGCCCAACGACACGGAACCATGCCCACACTCATCCAAGGGCAACCAACCCAAACGCTAACGGAGTATATAACCACCATCCGAATCCCGGAAACGTCAGTTTACGAATAACAAGAAGCAGAAGCAGACAGTTATCGCAGACCTGAAGATGGCAAGTGTGATTTTGCCGAAACGTCGTCAAGAAACCAGCATCGGTCTTTCCAAAGACCAAGCAGTGGAAACGCGGAAGAAAACCCGGAATCCAGTGACAACATATATATATATATATATATACATTTATACCGGGATATAAACAATTAAATTGGAAAATGGTGGTCATGGATATTAAAATTATTGTCGTAGCGTGCATCGTACATTTAGGTATGTCATAATTTTTTGAATGTCAAAATCTGTCAAGTTATTGTGTTGAAGTTTTCTAATTCTGCACGGTTTTTGAATCATGGCTCTCACCACAGAGCACAAAATTTACATGATTGAAGCCTATTTTCGAACGGGTGTGCTAGTTAATGGAACTTGGAAATACAGTCAACGTTTGTGTTTGGACAATTTTCGAGAGCACTTCCCAGCCGTAGCAGTATTACCGGACAATTTTTATGCATGCCTTACAAATTGTGTTGAAGTGTTTCGCGAAACTGGTTCTGTGACGCATAAGAAAGGTGCTGGTAGACCAAGAGTTCGTACAGAAGAAGTTATTAATGGACGTTCGTCAACTTATGGAAGAAGAGCCTACAAAACCTTTAAAACGTCTTTCTTATGGAACATGCCAAACGATTGTAAAGAAGGACCTGAACATGCATCCATATAAGATGCAATCATATCAAGCTCTTCTGCCTGCAGACCACCCCAGACGCCTTGCGACTGCCGAAACAAGTGTGCTCTCCAACGTGAACGTCGAGACGAATGTGCGCAGTCGTTTTTAAACATGTGTGGAGACGACCGAAAACCGATTTTGGAGTCCATTGTCACAGGGGATGAAACAGTGGTTCTGGAATGGCGGCGATCAGAAGAACTTCGTACCAGAATGGCGAAACTCGTTCAATCAACGAAAAAGGTGATGGCCACAATATTCTGGGATTGTAAGGGCATTTTGCTAATTGACTTTAAAGAGCGCAATACAAATGTGAACGGCACATATTATGCGTCTTTATTGCATAAATTAAGGGACAGTATTCGTGCAAAACATCGTGGAAAATTGACAAAAGGTGTGCGATTATTGCACGACAATGCTCTCGTCCATGCGGCTTTCAGAAATTGGAACATCAACCGTATAGTCTGGATATGGCTCCTTGTGATTTGTTTTTGTTTTCTAATTTAAAAAAAAGACCTTAGGGAACGGTCGGAAGGACGACTGTCAGTTGCAAGCAGCCGTTATTGAAAATTTTGACGGAAAAACTTCAGATTATTTTTACAAGGGTTTCGAATTATTAATTAATCTTTGTAATAAATGTATAGAAGTTAGGGGAGATTACATTGAAAAAATAAAAATTCTTATATTGTTCCAAGTGTCTTTTTTGTATATCAGGCCGAAAATTTATACCGCCTACCTCGTACGTCTATATAGATATATTATATTAGATATCTCCTTAACGTTTATCAAGTATTTTAGATGGAGTATAATTGGGACGAGTGTAAATAATGGATAATGTAGGGATAGAATTTAGTAATCACGGAAAATAAGTACGAAATATTAATGAGAACAAGAAAACTTATATAAATATAGTTACGTACGTAATATTGAATTAGAATATAAGAATAGGAATACACAATGCGGTAGTAGTGTCCTCTAATTAATATAATAATATCTGTTCAATAGTTTACTAAACTTTAACTAGAAATTTATCACCAATTTTAATAGACAATAGAATATGATAAATAGAAATAAGAAAATGCCATTCATAGTATTGAAATAAGATGGAACAGACTTGATTAATATAATACTTACAATGTCTGGGATTTATTGTTTAAGCTGGCAGTGAGTGATATTATCCGTATAATTTTAGGACACCATCAGTTTTAATGTATGTTAGCAGGTCAATGTCTATAGCATTTGGAGACTTTACTGTTTAAAGTATAAGTGAGCTAAAACGATGTTAACATTATTCCATTAACAATCATTATGTTACAGTCTTGCCATTTACTTACCATTTCTTGGTGTCTGTTATTAAAACTCTCCGGAAATTGTTTAGTCACTAAAATGAGTAAACTTTTCTCACGTGGTATATCTTTCGTTAGTAGCCTTTATACTTCTGTTAGGATTACCTCTCAACGTATTGTTAACCTACTTCAACTATAATTGGTTATTTAAGTGTATTTTTGAAACAGTTAAATAGATGAATATGTGTGTTCCTTGCGAATTTAAAAAGGAAGTGCTTTTTTTGTTTAGGTTATATAGCTAGAAAGGCAAATTATTTGAATATTACAGCCGTATTCGTAATGGTGTCCTGGTTTTTAAACATGTACATTTTAAAAGGAAATACGTATTTAACGTAAGAAAATATCTTATCCCATATATTGTAGCGTTTTCGGGTTCGCAATAAACAACTCGTGCAATTTATTTATTTATAACAGTCTGTATATTCACACACGTAAAATTAATTACAATATAAAAATATAAAACTAATCAAAATATAAAAATGTAAAATAAATGTAACGCACTTAAAACTACTATAAATGAATTAACACATGTATTTATTTCACTACTGTTATTTATGTAACACTGTACCGTATTTATATCACTTCTACTTATATTTCGTAATATTTATGTAACAACTACACTCACTTATTTATGCTTACTCTTCGACTACCACTCAAGGAACTATTTATTTATGTTTATTTATTTATCTGCACTGTTCCGCACGAGACTATTGAATGAATTCTTATTCCGGAATGAATGCCTTCTCGGCACCGGCTGCTTTTTATATCGGCACACAAGACTCTGGAAACATTCGCGAAAACTCCATCTTTCTCTCGATGTTTGTAGAACATACGACAGACCCTCCGTCGCCCACACATTATACACATGTGGATGATTTATGATGCGTTGCGCCAATGTTTACTCTCCTTTTATCGTCGCCCGGATGTCTGCTTCTTTGTGGGCTTGTTTCGTTACAATATAATATAGAACGTGATGGCTATTTTGATTATGTAGTATTTCGAATGATTATATTTGTCTACAACGCTATCCTTGTGCCTCTTTAATCTTCTAGAGATACAGTACTCTCTTTGTGTTAACGCAGACAGGATGAGAATGGGAGTGTTATAAAACACAGTCATATAACGTTAAGGATTAAACCTTGGACCACGTCCGTCATTGATTAGTTGTAGCCTACGTAATGATTTACAGTTCATTTTACTAAGATATTATCGGTTTCTGATTGCCAAGATTTGCAAAATGGTATTATACTATAAATAAATGTGCAATTGTAACGTACACTACAAAGATCGTACCGTCAACACCTCCCTATTTGTTCACAGCTTCAATGCATGTCGGCGAAGGGCGAAGTACCTATTTAATCATCGTCTACAATTTACCTACCACATGCAGACAGTTTTCATTCTTCAAATATGTAATGAGATGCAATTGATCATCTAATTATTTCTAACTTTTCATACATTCGGTCTACAACTATTTAAAGAATACAATTTTTTTACATTCTTAGTACAATTTATTAAAAAAATTTAGAACTTAAAGCGTTCAATTGAGAACCGTTCTAAACTCGTATTAGAGCTCCATAGATTAATATAAAAAATAGTACAACAAATTGCGAATTTTATAATACAGTGTAAAACCTTTTACTATTTTCTTGTACAAATTATTGTATGGAGTTGACAAGGTTATTTATCATGGCTATTACTTACGTACTATAAACTTGTACAAACATTATAGAACATTTTATATTGTACTCTAAAATAATATCCAATTTTTAGTACAAATATATATATAATTGTCTAAAACGGGCGGGCGGGCTTAAGGATTGGTGGAAAATGTATTTCATAGTTAGGTAACATACAGTGTTTAAATAAAGTAATGGATAAAGGCAATAAATTCGTTAACATTCATTTTTAAAAAAAACTCTGGAAGGGGTATAGCGATATTGACTAACCGGAATATTTTATTTGCATTTTCAGTTTCTTACGTCATTTGTTTTTCATGCTATGCCGTCACCCACTTTTTTTTTTAATAACAATCTGTATTTTTTCAGTTCCCTATCAAACGGTATAAAACTTTTTATATGTTGCATTTAAAAAGAAATTGAAAAAAGAGCCTTAAAATTCAAATATTAAAAATTCACCTTATTGGCAAAATGAATTAGTTACCGCTGCATAAAACAAAAAACATGAGCTTCAGCTGTCAGAATAAATTAATTTGTCAGCCTCACAGTAAAATAAGTGTTATTCCCTTTTCTAAATTAGAATAATTTACCTTTTGCAAACTACTAAATAATAACTACGCAATTAATGTGCGACGCTACTTGTACCAAGTTCTCCCAAGAAGATAGATAGGAAGAAGAGGTCTTCAGATCTTACGCTATTAGATTTATTTCTATAGGGGTACTTAAAAAGTAAATGTATAAAAATCGACCTAATAATTTCGAATATTTCAAGCACAGAATTCGACATGAAATTTGATTAATATCAGCTCAAACTATTCAGAACGTGAGAAATGAGTTTTATAATCTTCTTGGGTATTGTGTGAAGGTAAAGGGTCGTCATTTTGAACACTTAGTGTCAATGTAATTTAAAAAGTGTTATTTCTAAGCTTATTTTTGTGTTTGATGTTATTGTTAGAGTTTTTTTTCTGGTTAATCAATTTAGTTTTTATGTAATTATTAACTGTGTATGGAGTAGATAGTACATTTATAGTTCGGTTTTTCAAAATTTTTATAATTATATAATAAAAACGAATGTGCCGTCAATCTTTCCATCAAATTTATGTGACTAGGGTTGTTTAATAAATTTTTAATATTTCAACTTTAAGACTCTTTTTCTCAATTTTTTTCAAATGTAATATATTAAAAGTTTTATACCGTTGGATAGGGAATTGCAAGTACTATCGAAATCAATTAAAAAAATTATAGGTTTTCGTTTAAAAAAAAGGTTGGTGTCATAATAACATGAAAAACAAATGACGTAATAAACTGAAAATGAGATGAAAATATTTCCCTTAGTCAAAATCGCTAACACCTTTGAGATTTTATCCAAAAAAATAAATATTATCGAATTTAATGCCTTTATCCGTTACTTTATTTCCACACTGTACATCGCACAATAATTAATATTGTTAGAATGATAATACAAATTTCACACTTCGTCACTATTAATGTTCTTATGTAACAACACTTACAGTTAATGAACAGTCTTGAAGTTGAACATTTATATTTTTTAAATGTTTCTAACCCGTTGAAGGCCGATGTACCTCATCTCGCCTTTCCCTCTTCTAGCTGTTATTTTACACATTGCAGACTGTCGTATATAAAAAGGCTCCGTCATTATCCACTAAATAAATTTTATGACGGGTTCGATAATTACGAGTTAAAGAAGTAGAAAATTGATAACAGATATTCAAAGAGAACCAAATAGTTATACCTTAATAATGTATTAATTGATCACCCAAAAAAAAAACTATTTAAAAAATACTATATTTACAATACATATATTATCACTACAACACTGTTCTAATAATAGTAGAAGATAAACACGATAAAATAACAGAACCTGGCAAAAAAGAAACAATACCAAAAATGGGAAATAAGAAAAGTACGGCCGATTTTGAAGAGTGAGATAAGAAAGGTTGTCAAAATTATAGAGGAATACCGTAGTAAGTATTCCTTTAATAATAAACGAAATTGAAAAACTTCATAGAAGCAATGTCGAAAAACATGCAAAACCGATTTCCTAATGGACATAGCGAGCAAGATTACATATTCACTGTAAAGTATGTAAGCAATAAAACACTCCAGTTTAGTAAATAAGCCTACTTTGCCTTATAGACTTCGAAAAGGCCTTTCATAAATTGCCAGGGGAGTAAGTGTGGAAATCTTTATGAAAAAGAGGCGTAATTCAAAAATTGATAAGAGTTATAATGAGTTATGACAACATAACAAATTATGTAGTAAAGAACAACAACACATAAGCAAAAATCACCACCAATTATCGCTTAGGACAAGGAGGTGAGCCTTATACTATTTACACTTGTAATGGATGATATATAATCAAGATAAGTAGTCCAGCCATATAGTAGAATTTTATGAGGTACCTGATAATGAAACGGGTACATGTGGCAGAATATTGGTTTGCAGTTGACGTAATAGTTATGGCTGAAAATGGAAAAATCTGCAAAATAATATAAACCTCTAGTATGACGCCTTAACAAACGGAATGAATGTCAATGTGAACAGGACAAAAGTAGTAATGTGAAAATAGGTAAGGAAAGAGAGGAAATACACATAGTAATATATAGAGCAAACGAATACAGCAAGTATATAATTCAGCAAGGAAACAACCTATGTTATCCATGAGTAAAAAGAAATATTTCCAGAAAAGCAGTAAAGACAAAGACTAAGACGAATATTTGCTATATTTACCATTGTGAGCTTATTACTTACTTATCAATTATTTGCAAAAAATTGAAAGTAACACCAAGAGACAAAACAAGTAATTTACCAATTAAACAAGATTTAATAATAGAATCGATAACAACATTCACAGAAAAATATGTAACTCAGCTGGTAGGGTCATCTGTAAAGAATGACGGAGAAAAGACATGAAGAAAATGGGCGCGCACATATTGCACGCAAATTACCTAACCACGGATAATCGGTATCCAGAACTGGACTCAGATTTTCCAGAAGGTTTTTTAATCCATCACACAATTGCACGTAATGTATTTAGGTAGAAAGCTATTTTTTTTTATTTTAATGGCATTTCATGGTTTACTTAACTGCATTTTAACGTTGGACTTGTAATGACTTCTTGTATATAGAAACATAAATGATTACTCAAATTTCCAGTCGAAGTATATTGAAGATGCACAGTAAGAAAATGTACAACTAAAGTTTATACAGTAGGCGATGTTACTACAAGGAAGCTGAGTGTAAATTCAAATCTCAAAGAACATTTTTTACTCTATAGTGACAGCCGCAACAACATTGTGATATTGTTGTGCGAGACTAATCTAATAAATAAAATAATTTTTATAACACAGCTCTGTAAGAGTAATATTTTATTAATGAATGGTACTTCAGCTGTTCCACAATTGTTTACAGTTCACACAGTTAAAACAATTTTTTTATATCAATTGTGTATATTTTACTAAATAGCAACGCATCAACATCCTACAACCTCAGATGATCGTTATAGATTTTGAAAAGGCAGTGATTTGTGACCAAATGTAAAAATCGTTGGTTGCCGCTTTCACTTACCGCGAACATGGTGGCGACAAATTTAAAAGTGTGGTTGAGTTATAGCCTATAAAGATAACTAATCAGATGTTGGTAAGTGGTTGAGGCATACGTTTAGGCTTACCTATTTACCCCCCCCCCCCTGAGATGAAGTAAGTGACTGTTTTGCTTTCGATTTTTAGTGTAATATGCTAGATAATAACAAGTTAGCAAAATATTCTGATTATCTAGTGGACACATATATTACTGAACGAGCGATGTTTCCGCCTGAAGTTTGGAATAAATATGAGAATTCATTCTGTAGAACAACCAATAGCTGTGTATCTTTTAACTCTCAATTTAATCCAGCATTCTATGTAGCTCAATCGAACATTTTTCTTTTCCTAGAGACTTTGTTGCACTTTCAAATAGACACATATGTTAAAATTAATGGTAGTACTGCAATTACTCACAAGTAAAAGTTATCGCGCCAAGAAATGCTTATGCAATTTTAGCTCATAATAAAATGAATGTCTTGTTTTCCGTCACCCGAATACAGAGAAAAAATACAGCTGAAAGCGCTGCTAAAATACAAATAATTCAATACCGCACCTTTCCGGAATTTCTTAATTTAATTACTCAAATTAAACTTTTTTCCGCAATCAAAAAGCTATATCTCACAAGAAAACATTGGTATACACGGGAATTACATCCGTTTTGATCAATTCCATTTAATTATTTCAGATTTTGACCAAGAAACACACATACATTTTACTCTAATTTGGAATAAAAAAAATAGATGGTTGTGACAAAAAATTACATAATCTGACAACCTTTCAGTATACTCATATCTATATTGGAGTTGTATAGAAAATTTCACAATCCTATCTTGAACAATAGTAAAAAAAACTGATAAATTCGATATCTTGCTTTCTCGACCGCTTTAATATCCCCTTAATACGAAGATAAGTGAGAGCCTACAGTTATCCCATACAACACACACTTGCTTGTATCTATCGGTTTTTAGACCTTCGTTAATAATTAATTATATTAGTCTGATGAAGCTAATAAACCAAAGCAGTAATTAAACGAACGAAATTATGACAATAATACATAGTGAAAGTAGTTATACTTTTAATATTGGCAAAATGATTTCTTATTTTATACTCTACATATATGTATGTTATCTAAATTTTTATAAGACCAGCAGACATTACGCATAAACCAGCGTTTTCTGGATAACAGTTATTTATTAGTGGAAATAACATTTTGGTGAGATTATAATGGTTACATCTTGAAACTAGAACGACAAAATTTTCCTGACGCGAATTATAATTATACCAGACTCCGAAATATGAAGTCATGACACGGAGACCGCATTTTTATTTGTAAGGCAGACACGTTTGAAATATGGGTTTAGCGTTGAAATTTACTAATATGTGTTCATAATTTAAATCTCTCCTGAAAACGGGCTGTGGAAATTGCCTATCTATTCTTCCAAGTATCGGCCTCGAAATAAATATGTTTGATTTAAAATATATTTATATATTATTTTATTATTCTGTTTATATATATTTATATATATTGTACTAGAGTGGGGGAATTTTGCTTTCTTTACCTATTTTCAATTCTAATCTAATATGTGTATATAAATTTACACTAAATAACGCAAATATTCCAACACACTTCTAGTCATTCAGATATATCAGAAATTTATGCTAATAGTTTAATCTGTACATTTATTCGTTAACCCTCGTATATTGAATTCTATAAATTCTTTTATGTAATCTATTTATTATGCCCAAACACTAACACAGATATATGTTCTAGATACTTTTTATATTTTCAATAATTAATTCAAACGATTTAATTTAAAAAATATAATCTTTCTATTTGTATTCATATCTCGCCATCTATCCCTAATTTTTAGAACACTATAACTTTTCTAATAAAAATAATTCTATGTACTATGTTGGTACAATAGTTCTCTTCAAGCTATGGTAAATTATTATTTTCTAAATATGATTTATATTATTTATGTCTTTTAAAATTTAATATTTCCACCTATTATACTAATAATGCTATCATATCAATTATTTTATACACCTTTTGTCCAAGAATTTATCATGTAAGTACTATAAACAAATTACCAATACCCAAGGTATGTATCTGACAGTTTTTATATTTTTTTTAGGTTAAATGTACCAAATATTATTTTACTAATAATGAAACTACCACTTGTTGGTCTCTAATCCTTCGAATTAAAAAGAATGTTCAAAATATAATACATTTATTTACAATCTACATTTATGAAAAGGAATATGGAACATTTCCACTAAATATTTGGAAGTTCTGAGAATACAAAGAACGTAAACTTGTTTAATTTCGTAATAACTGTAAATTACTATACTCATGTATAAGTATGATCTTTACAAAGGTAAGAATTTATTTGTAATTTTGTTCAAATGAAATAGTATACCTATAAGTATATATCCCCCAAATTATTAGATTTACGTAATATTTCGTATGCATATAGCATGAATTATTTATTTTGTGCCACCTTAATATCGTGAAAATAGTGAATTTAAATTATTAAATTACATAATATATTCATCACATTGAATACTATACTCAAACTTACAAGGATCTTTGATTATTTCTGAACTAATAAACTTTAAATAGAATTCAAATTAAAGTATACAACCTCCTTATAAATTATTTCTTTATGTCCAATACTTCTTCCTTGGATTTATATGATTCTGTTTTCAGCACTGGATTAATTTGATGTAAACTTCTAGCAAAGAATCCTTACGATAGAAGTGTCCTCGAGCTCTTGAAGTTACTGGTGATTTAATACTTATCCCCTTCTGTTTTGGATACGGTAAGTAAATTATTCGTTCGTCTTGTTTGAATGGTGTAATTAATTCCTTTCCTGTTCTTGTATGTTACTAGTGTAGACTTTTCGTGTTCAGCAACCCTAGATGGATTCCAACTGTGTCTCTTCGCACTCGACAATAACAACTGGACTCCTTTTATTTACTGGTTGGAATAAAAAGACATCATTGGTAGGTTAATTTTCGCCGATCCTCTTCTAATCCCGGATGTAAATTAACGTATCACCTCTCGGACTGGAATCTATTATTTTTTTAACTTCTCACAGGATTTATTTGGTAAGTTTATACTATTATTCTTCTATTATTTATTATTCTTCTTTACTATACTCCCGTTTTCTTCACTTCTAATGGTACCAAATGATAGTATGTAAATTATATATGAGATCTCCAATAGACCCTAAAATTCAACACTCACTTCACTTCTACCGATTGCTAATATCTTCTATCTATTTCTTTCGGCCAATTGCCTTATTCCAAATTTAAAACCTATTCAATTAAAGATCTCTTTTCCTCTTGACAACATTAAATACTCATACAAATTTATGCAATCTATTATTTAAAATTCTTTACCGATTTATATTACTATTTCCACATATTTTAAATACCTCAATACCTATTTCTACTATTTCATTTTATAACTGTCAAACTGACAGATCCCAAATTTGAATTATACCGCGTAAACTTCTTTACCTTTTAACTTATACGTGTTACAATATTTGCCATTTTTTAACTTTTCTTATACAAATATGTACATTAAACAAGTTTTTACAAATTCATATTAACATTTCAACATTTCAAATTATTTTCTTTAAATTTTCTACTTTCAGAATATGGTGGAAAATAAATCTACAATGGACCTGATCAACGTCCTCCCACACAAGATATAATTATTTTAGTATACTATTTCTCTATCAAAACCCAATAAATAATATAGTTAGAAATAAATACAAAAACTCCTCTATTTTATTATGTGGAATATTTTAATTTACAGTTTTATTAAAAGTGTACCTAAGGTAACTATATAAATTTAAATTATTAGCATTTATATATTAATTGAGTAGTTATCATACATAAGATAACTATCTCAATATATACGAGAGAGCGTTTTTAAGTTCACGGAATGGAGGGGTTGGAAAAATCAAACTAGACCTGAAGAAAATCCTCAAGAAAGTTTGCCGAAAAGCAGGTAATGATCAATCCTATCAAATGCTTTCAATATATCAGCGCGCTGATAAGTAGTACTAGACCGGTGCTGGTTTCTGGACGACGTTTTGGCAAAATCACACTTGTCTTCTTCAGGTCTGCGATAACTGTCTCCTTCTGCTTCTTGTTATTCATAAACTGACATTGTCGGGGTTCGGATGGTGCTTATACACTCGTTTAGCATTTTGGTTGGTTACCCTTTGATGAGTGTGTGCATGGTTCCATGTCGTAGTTTGGTGTGTAACGGCTGGTTTGCGATGTAGGTGTATTAATTTTGTGATTTTTATTAACATATTTTCTTATTAATTAATGGTGGTTTCTATGCTGTTGGTAACCTCTGGGTATTATCTCGTGAATTCAGATTGTTCGGATGTTTTTCAATTTCGATGGCTTCCCTGATAATTCTGGTTTTCGTATATTCGATGTTTGCTAATAGTTTGGTATAATTAAAGTCTATCCTGTAGGATGTTTCCTTTACATGTTAGGCCAAGAATGAAGTTTCCTCGTCTCTTCTTACAGAATTTTTGTGTGCGATGGGGAGCCCATTGGTGCGCTATCTATTTGTCTATAACGTTGATCTTCGTAGATAAAATAGGCGTTTGTCAGACAGTGTTTAATTAAGTTCATTATGTGTAGTGGAGGTTGGTATAACAGAAGGGTAAACGCAAGAAGAGACGAACACAAAAATACCGTAATAAAAGACGAGAAAACTTCATCCTTGACCCAACATGTAAATGAAACATCCCACACGATAGAGTTCAATAATACCAAACTATTACTGAACATCGAACAGTCTGAATTCACGAGATGATACTAGAGGTTACCAACAGCATGAAAACCAGCATAAATAAGAAAAGATGTAAACAAGAAACACAAAACTAATACACCTACATCAGAAACCAGCCGATACACTCCAATCACGGGCCCAACGACACGGAACCATGTACATACTCATCCAAGGGTCCCCAACGACTATATAATCACCATGCGAACCCCGATAACGGTAGTTTACGAATAACAAGAAGCAGAAGCAGAGAGTTATTCCAGACCTGAATATGGCATGCGTATTTTTGCCGAAACGTCGTCCAGAAACCAGCACAGGTCTACTAGTATGGCGATTTTGTTTTGTAAATATATTTACTTATGCTAAATTAAACCATATAAAACAATTTTATATTTTTGACAATATAGTAAATTACGAATGCAGTAAGAATGATAGCTTCTTTAGAAAATTGTGGTCTTTGTAGTAAGTTATTAGATATTCACTCTAATAATGACATAAAAACAGCTCATGAATTGACTTGAGAAAACGTTAAACATTTCGTATTAATATATATAGTTCATGTGTGAAAATTATGTGAACACGTTAAGTAGATATACAATAAAGATGTACATACTAAGCTAATACCACCGCATGACACGGTCAATGGCCGTAGTAATGTAGAGTAAATACGGTTGAAGGAGGATGTTTCTGCTTTTATACCTGAAATGCTTGAAATACACACACACGCAAAGATATATATATCTAATCAGGTGTATACAAATTGAAATGTATAGACTGTGAAGCTATCTATAGCGGGCAAAGTGGACGAGCCATTAAACACCGAGTTAAAGAACATAAAAAGTCAATACTATATAGTGTGTATACTGCATAGAAAAATTAATACATAATCTTACAAAAAGTAACAAACTGGAGCTCTTAGAAATCAAATTAGCTTAGAAACAAGATATATTAATAACAATCGTAATACACTTTAAGTTAGATGTGTATATCTCTTTGATAATGGAGTAACAACCGAAACGTATATGTTTTAATGAGTCAAGTGTTTTAATCAGTTATTATTGTATGAAGTTGCAAGAGTAGCACTTTTTCGGTATCAAGGGACTTCAAAACGTGGACATCTTGTGACGTGCTAGTATAAACAAATAGTCATTTGATTACACCAAAGAAGACCTTATCCTATTTGACAAGGTAATGTTATGTATAATGAAAGGTCGGTGTAAGAATGCTTATACATGCACAACGCATCTCAATGAATGTTATGGAATAACATTCATTAGTAAACAATAACATTTAATGTATTGTTTACTACTTGTAAATATACATGTTAGTATACAATAAACATACGCACATATATAAAGTAGAGGACATTACTATAAGAGACATTAAGATTAACATAAGAGTATTATAATCATTAAGAGATTATTATAATTATTATGTAGAGATGTAGTATTAACAGTACGAGTAAGTTAAGCACTTGTACCACTGTATATATTCATTGTAAATATATCCATACATCACCCATGTAAGTGTTTGTATCCAACCACCGGCGACTTCCTAAAGGGTACTCAACAGTACTTAGAAATGGAAAGGAACCATTTCGCTACAATCTGCAAAAATCTCGAAATCGAGAATTTTCATCATCACATACTACGTATAAGAAAGTTTAAAATGACTTTCTTATACGTGTAAAATATACAAAAGTTGTTCTAAACTAAGATGTAAATGCTTCTGTTTTTGAAAAATAAACAAAATCTCACTGTACTACTTGTATTCTCTTAATAAATCTCTATAGCATGCATACTTGGCGAGATATTCGAAAGAAAGTCCTACTCGCTAAGAGTAATAGTGTTACTTCCGGCTCGAATTTTACAATTTCTTTTATACAAAAATTATTCCAAATGTAGCTCTAAATACATTTGTACTCTTGACAAATACGAGGTCTTACAATTAAGTATCCGGAAAAGGTTTTTTGCGGCCCACGTGGCAATAATGCGATCTGTCACATGGTCGGGCGTGGTAGAGGGGACCTTGAGCTAAATGCCACCCAAGTTTCAACTCGTTACACGTGACAGTCTGCGTGTTAAGCCGGAGGAGTGAACGTGTATTTCGCAATTCTGTACATGATATCTACGCCAGAATATTTTGAGCAACGGGTAACGTTGAAATTTTTCGTTAAGTGGAGGAAATCGAGAATTGAAACGTTAACAGCGTTGAAAGAAGTGTATGGGACAATTTAATGCCAAATTGTCATTCTATAAGTGGTACAAGAAGTTTGAGGAGGGGCTAGAGGAGTGCAATGACGCTCCGCGCTCTGGTCGACCTGCTGAAGTACTCACCGCCACCTCTCTGCAAAGAGTCGAGCAAGTGCTGAAGGATGATTGTCGATACTCGATTAGACACATTAGGCATGCGCACCTTTTTGGTTCTTGGCTCCCCGGTCCAAGAACCAAAAAGGCGCGAATGTCTAGATCGCAGGTGAAGGCCATGATTATCACCTTTGTCGACTCCAAAGGCATCATTTTAAAACACTGGGTGTCTAAGGGGCAAACTGTAACTGCTGCCTACTAAGTTGAGTTCCTGAAAACATTGCGGCGCCAGATTACACGAAAAAGACCTGAGTTGTACTGCATCACGACAATGCGTCAGCGCATTCAGCCATCTTTACTCGCGAATTTTTAGCATCCACAGGGACTCTTGTGCTGGAACACCCACCCTACGTCCCAGATTTAACCCCATGTGATTTTTTCTTCGAAGGAGGAGGTGCTCAGGGGGACTCATTTTGCTACTGAAATGTCATGAAACAGACATGTACAAGGGTCATGGACGCTCTTGATGAACAAGCTTTCCAAAATGGAATGGAAAAGTATGTGCGGGGCGGAGGGGAGTATATTGAAGGATGTAATATCTAATTTGTGACTAATTTGATATAAAAACTCTTAAAATCAATTTTCCGGATTCTTAATTGTTGAATTGAATGCATAATTTGCGAGATATTTTCAAAAATCGCTATTTGATAAGAGTAAAAGAGTTACTGATGTTCGAGAGTGAAAGACTTACTCCCTATAGGAATTTCAAAAAGCTTTTATGATAAAAATTTTTCTTAAATTTCATTATGAGTACATTTGAATTCTTTATAAATTTGTTTAAACTTAGTAGCTGACGAAATATTGGGAAAATTCGATTTTTTCACTGAAGTAAACTACTACTTCCGGTCTACCGATTTAACTGGAAAACTAATCAGCTCTCAAGAGGGAGACTATACTCATAAATACAAAATTTGGAAATGATATCTGTAGCCGTTTGCCTGCTATCGTGGTCACATACACACACACACAGTGAGAGAGAGAGGCAGAGGGGGGGGGGAGAATATAAAATATAACAAACCACTTTATTAAAGGTATATTCTTCAATGGATATGAAGACTTTCTCTAACGGAAACTCTTTCCTAAAATTTTGGAAATAGAAAAGTTATTATACCGTAGTCGACATATTTTAATAAGCGAGGCTGCAAAACAGTACACTCGACAAACCTTTCCTATGAAATGTAAGGTGTGAGGGTTCCCGCGACACTGCGTTGCTCTCCCACCACTGTTAGCAAGCAGGCATCGCTGCATATTATAAGGTCATCTTGTGCATGGTATAGAAGTATAAACCGAAATTAAAATTTGACGACTACGGTATGCTATCAATAGGTTTTATATAAAACCCGTAATTTGAGGAATTATATTTAATCAAGAGGTTCCATATAAAATTTCTTTCATTTCTAAAGTTGCATCACTTTGTAGGGGCGTTTGAGCATAGATATATAAAAGTTAATACCAAAGAATTCGACCGAAAATATTGTTACGAGAATAAATAATAAACTTTAAGTTTGGTTTAGTTTAGTTTGTAATATTCTACCTTTACGCATTCATTTTTTGTTATATGCTTTCTTCTTGTAACATTGAAAGTTTTAGGTTGAAAATCAGGGGGCAGCCTCATTGGTTGTCCAGCTGAACCTCGCCTTCTGGTTTCCGGAGCATTAGCATTATTATCTATTTTTCTTTCATGTTGGTTTACATAATATTATATATATTGTTGATGTATACGGAAATAAAGACATTTATTTATTTATTTATTTACTTATTTATATCTATTATACAAGTTTTTATAGTTTCTTTCATACTCACTTTTCTATTGTTTTCTAGTCAGCAGAATGCTTCCAATAATAAATTAGTTTATTTAGTAATCATTAAAGGTTTTTAAATATTGATTTAATTAAAAAGAACTACTTTTACATACATAATTTTTTCAGGTTAATTACTTATTTACGGAAACACTTAAATAAAATAGATGTATGTATCAATAGACAGCAATCGTCTTATTTAACGGGTATTCTTTGGCATCGAACGTTTCTCTGTTCTAAATTTAAACTTAGAGAAACTTCACATTGACCAGGCAACTTTTAAAATTAATAGAATTACTAGAAGTATTAATATTTTACCGTATATTTTATAAATATTTATGCTATTTGCTCCGTTTGTTTATATATTAATTGCTATTTTCCGTAAGTAAAAAAATCTAGTGGAATGTATTCTTATTCGATTCTATTGTTATATTAGTGTCAAAAACAAATACATATTTAAAAACAAACCATTTTTAGCAAGTTGAAATACAAATGATTGTGCAAAAACCTGTTTCAACATTCTCTAATCAGAAGCGATATTAAAGTCTGCGGAATTGAATTCTCTACCAATAAACTTAGCGAAATAAAATAAAATATGTTATGTATCGTACATACCTATGTATATTCATGGAACCAGTTTCCAGACGGTAAACTTATTATTTGTTGTTTACAGTTGTTTTAAAGTATTTTTTCAGCTTCACATAGTTTAAGGATAACATATATTACAAGAAATGTTTTTTTTTAATATTAATATTTTGCTAACACTGCCTATATCCTTGGACATACAGTATTCCCGCGACATCAAATATCGAGAATTGTACTTTTCATAATACATAAAATCTTCTTTAGTGACTGAGTATTTGAGAGGCAATGCCCAAATATATGGCTACGTACTTCTATTTACTTAAAAAATAAGAATTGCTTTCCATATATTAAACTTAACTATTTCATATATTAATACTAAGTTTGATGTAATGTAACGGTAACAGAAGTAGTCACTCTACACTCAAACATAACGATACATAACAAAGTCCTGCAAAATTTGGTTCATAAAAAGTGTTTGCAACGTAATGACAGATTTGTATATTGTGTACTGCATTGACTTTAAATATGGCATCCATTTTATTAAAAAATGTGCTTAATATGTGGGAAAAACGTATTTCAACATATTCTGCCAAAAATTATTTCTTTTCAAAATATTTATCAAACATTTCATTTACAAAATAGGAAATTAACTTTAAAACTCAACGAAAAACTCAGGCTTTTGAATTTCGTGAACATAGTTTCGCAATACATTTTTAGTTTAGGTTCTTACTTTTCTTGAGGAATTTTTTGACGACTTCCATAAAAGCTCTCCAGGCTCATTGACTCATTTCCCTTTTACTTTCAAACACTTCATTTTCAAAAACTTTTTGGAATATCCGATTTTACTTTTGCTTCCGATAACTCTGGAAACTTATGTCCGAGGTATTTAAAGACGTCTCCTCTTCTTGATAAAGCTTTAGCAACTCGACTGTCCCATTCACACAAAAAGCACGGGTACGTGGTTTATCTTGCTTGTTGTCAAAGAAGTCTGGAAAGCACTCTCTTCTCCAATTCAATTTGGTGAGAATCAAGGCCAAGTTCTCGTAATATTCTTTCAAATACACAGAATGCCCTAATGGTACTGCAGCATACTTGCTTCCATTATGCAAGAGCAGCGCTTGGAGGTTTCTTTTTGACTAGTCAATAAAGAGCATTTATTCGTTGACGTTATACTGAATATTAAATATTTCTAAAAATCCAGGGCCATTGCTACAGTAAATCAAGGCACTATTTTGAGCAAAGTATGGAATGAAATCTGTTTCTCGATTCCTTTCGCCCGAAGCCTAAGAGTTTCGCAGAATTTTTAGAAAAATCCAAGTGTGGCATAACTAAGAAAATGTATGTTAATTATATGAGTCGATTAAAATAATATGTGTAGTATTACCATAAGATTGTCAATCCATAGATGTCCATAGTGTAAAAGAATACACATCTTCTTAGTTTTGCAACACTGAAGAAACCAAACAAGGTAGGAACATATATGTCTGTGGTTAGCACATACTTAACACTTTCGTGTATATCTTTGACACATAGTCAGTATTATTTGTGTGTTGAAATTGGATGTTCGGTTAAGATAGATCTAGGCCTTCTGGTTGACGTACATGGGTGGCATACAACAGCTTTACATGTCTATGATTACTCTTGCTAGACCTTTTAATAAAACTCCTAGTATTTAAGTAGCGACCTTTCTAAGCTTAATTGTTCACATTTTCAAATAGTTTACATATTTGCATTTGCATTCTTTCAATGAAACTTTTTAGATGACAAATTGCTTTCCAATTGTCATTTTGTTAGTAATTACATGTTTATAAACCATTGCTGACAAGATTATTCATACTTTTAATACACTTCTTATATACAGGGTTGCGATTATGTATGGAACCGGGTTCGTTATGCAAAAACGGTTTGAGCTAGAATCCTAAAATTTTAAATAGACACAGGACTCAATTAAAAGCATTTATTATTTTTTTTTTAATATTTTTGTTGATCCATAAGTTTTGAAATACAAAGCCTACTTGTTTTTTTTTAATGGGAACATTGGTTAAATGAACATCGTTAAAAAAGTTTCTTTTCCCCGAATTAAATGGTATAATAGGTTTGTGATTCGTTTGACAGAATTTCAGAAAAAAATTAAAACATTATTAAAATAAAATAAAACACTCAAAGCCTTTGCAAATCCGTCAGACATAAAATTCTGGACAGTTAATTGTCAGTTGACATTGTATAAGCAAAAAAATTAATAATTATGAAGCATTTAACTGAATGCGAGAGAATTAAAATTTCCATGATAATTAGGTATGGAGATAGAAAACGAAGTCACCAAGAAGCATGTGCAGTGTATAACGACACTCATCCAGATAGGAATCCAATAAGCAAGTCAACAGTGACAAAAACATTAAAAAGATTTAATCAAACCGGTAGTGTGAAAAACCAACCTAAATTAGAACGCCAAGAACATGCACCAACGAATTCTTTTAATATTTTATTAGATATCGCGGAGAACTCTGAAACGTCTGCACTATAAGTGGCTTTAAATCATGATAAGTCTCGAAGATTTGTTCAAAATATTTTAAAACGAGTAAAGTACCACTCATACAAAATTCATCTAGTAGGTACACGAATTCAACGAGAATGATTTTGACAAAAGATTAAAATTATGTTAAAAGGATTGTTTTCTCAGACAAAGCAACGTTCCAGCTACTGATATTGTAAATAGGCACAATAGTAGATATTGGTCTGATAGTAATCATCATTGGATGGCGACGGTACATACCCAATATCCACAAAAAGTCAATGTATGGGCGGGAATTATCGGCCATAATATCATAGGCCCCTTTCTCATAGACGAAAATACAAGTGCTGAAAAGTATTTACAATTATTGCGAGAAAATATTGTTTCTCAATTATATATCTTTTTCCAAATCACAACAATGAAATTTGTTTTTTCCACAGGACGCCGCTCCACCACACTATGGACGTGAAATACGTTAATACATAAATAATACATTTCCTCCAAGGTGGACTACTATTGAATGGACGGCTCGATCCCCTGATCTGAATATCCTAGACTTTTCTTATGGGGATATTTAAAGTGCCGTGTATGTACAACAACAAACCAGACCCTTTGGACGAATTAAAATTACGTATTCAGACAGAAATAAGAAATATTCCCCAAAATTGGTTAAATAATACAATAGACAGATTTATCCACAGGCTTCATTTTAGTCAGAAAGTAAATGGAAAACACTTTGAACATCTTTTATAATTTAAAATCTGAATTGAAGTTTTGTTTATAAATTATAAGCATCTTGTCTAAATATTAATTGAAATATTTTATTAAATTTTTGTTGCTTTCTTTAGTTTTGTTTATTTTAGATTCATTGCAAGCATTTGTTGGTGTTCAATGGGAAATGATAGGGGCAATAATGGTAATGGGAGATTGCTAAGTTCTTCCAAATTTTTGATGAATGGGTAAAGGCTGCTTGATTTGTGTGTTTTATTTTATTTTAATTAAGTTTAAATTTTTTTCTAAAATTCTGTCAACCCAATCACCAAATGTATTATACCATTTAATTCGCCGAAACATAACCTTTTTAACGATGATAAATTTACTCCATGTTCCCATTACAAAAAAAAGTAGGCTTTGTATTTCAAAAACCTATGAATCAAAGCAAAAATTAAAAAAAGTAATAAGTAGTTTTAATTGAGTCATACGTCTCTTTAAAATTTCAGGATTCTAGCTCAAACCGTCTTAGCACAACGAATCCCGATTTCACACATAATCGCAACCCTGTATATGTGTATAGTAAATATATAGTAAAATTAAAGATATAATTACTAATAATCAGTTAAATATAACAAATAATAACTACTTTAATAAAAGTAGAATTCCGGGCAGGATAGGTCAAATAAAACACAATTTTTGACTAAATGACGTTTCGTAATATAATTTATTCCTTCATCATATCTACAAAAAAAATTAATTAAGGGCAACTGGTAGACAAACTGCTAATTTTCTTACAATTTTCACACTAGGATACAAGATTAAAAGCTTTAGGTTCGACAAATATTAAAATTAGACAATTGTGACATGAGCTTTTTGAATATTTTACGATTTTAGATGTGTCATCTTAGTTAAGTTACTGTCACATAATTGTCTAATTTTAATGTTTGTTGAACCTGAAGCTTTTAATCTTGTATCCTAGTGTGGCAATTATAAGTTAATTAGTAGTTTGTTTACCAGTTATCCAGTCCAGAATTCTACTTTTATTAAAATAGTAATAATTTGTTACTATATTTCTACAGGCTTTTGAGGCCCTTAACCTTTATATTTTCCACTATTTTTTCCGCTTCTTCCGGTCCCTCGCTCTTTCTCTCCTTTAATCAGTTTCTTCCTTCTTTATATCCTATAGCACTTCCTGTAGCCACTTTTTTCTAGGAGGACATCTTTTTTGTATACCACCATCTGTTATGTGCAACGCTTTCTTCACAATTCTCTGTTCCTGCAATCGAGAGACAGGTCCCAAGCAACTAGCTCTTCGTGATCGAATTATTTGTTATATTTGCTTTTCTATATATTGTCTCTAACTCTGTGCTTGTTCTTCGCCGCCACCTGTTATCCTCCTTCTTATCTCCTCCAAAAATCTTCCAAAATAATAGCTTTTCACAGATTTTCATCGCGAGGTCACTGTGAATGCTGTATCGTATGGAGAAACATTGGACAAATTGCTTCGTGCTCTTTGTGACAAACGCTCTAGTTCTGGAAACGTCAAACTTCTTCATGACAATGTACGCCCCCATGTGGCTGCTCCAGTACGTGCTCAACTAAAACGGTTTGGGAGGGAGGTAGTCTAGTATTCACCGTACAGTTCTTTACTTCCGATGACGAAGTAAAATCGAATGTCTGCAGATGGCTTTACTCACAAATGACAGACTTCTATGGAGTATTTGCAACCATGTGCTACGATAGGAGAAATGTGTTGCGAGGCTTGGCGACTATGTGGAAAAA
This sequence comes from Amphimallon solstitiale, assembly GCA_963170755.1. NCBI lineage: Eukaryota > Metazoa > Arthropoda > Insecta > Coleoptera > Scarabaeidae > Amphimallon > Amphimallon solstitiale. The sequence goes on along the minus strand of OY720676.1, from coordinate 99,264,384 downwards.
TAGTGTAAAGGTATGCCTGTATTTTGAATGTATCCTTAGTGTATTACACTTTCTTCTAAAAAAAAAATTTGTGCGTTACTTATCGATCCTTCCTTGTACTTTACTCATTCGTTTACGCTATTTATGTCAGACCGTAGCTGTCATTAAACGTAAGCAAGAAGGGTACATATTGAAACGATTTTTTATTTGAAATAAATTATTTTATTTCTTTTAATAAAAAATGCAATTTTCAATTATCGGCTACTCTATGAGTCCATCCTAATATGTATTACGATACTGCGACGTAAATTAAATCTCTCTGAACTACCATATTATTCCATTTATGTTTGGTTTGCATTTAGTTACACAGTTGTCGCGAATTTACTGTATATCACAAAGATTTTACGTTTTACATTCCGTAAATTTTAATTTGAAATTATATTTTTATTCTGGTAAAACATTCCTTTATAAAATTCCATTATAAATACACTGGTAATATTTTCTGGTTTGAAGCATTACCGTTTTACTGTCAGGCACAGGTCATTACGATTCATACGCCTTGGGCGAGATTCTTGGTTACTTTTTTCACTAAAAGGTTATTTCATATCTCCGTCTTTTGTTTTTTGTCTGAATAAAACCGTTTTCGTGAAAATTTATGCGAAATTAAATAAATATTCCTTGCTGCTTTAGTTCAGTATACATTTTCTGGTATCACAGAATTGGTGTGGCTTTTATGATAACGAAAATATCCAATTTAAGCGTTTCCCTTTTAATATCAAAATATACGGAGTTATCTATATACTCCTACTGCTAAAGGTCGTGTAAGAATAGATTACATCTAGGCGTTCACTTATATATCTCATTTTCTATAGGTCAATTCACAGTGTCTCATGTTCGAATATGGGGAAAGGTTAGAATTAGATATCTTTGTTTAGGATGGACATTATAAATAGTAAATATCTTATTGCGTTGTATAAAATATAAATGCTTTTTCTGATATAATATAGAGCGATTAATATTTTAAAATTGTTAATTATAATTGTATCATCGTCGTAGAAATTGTATTTAGCCAGTGTCGATATTAGACTGCAATTTAACGTATACAAAGTGAGTCACCTCCGCGGAGAAGGACGATTGAGTTTATGACAAAGGATATTTCGAAGCGGTTTTCAAGGCGCGCACCAAATGGCGTGGCGATGGCGTGGATTTGGTATGGTAAGTGATATAGGAGTGGCACGAAAGTGGTGTGGCTGTGGAATGGCGGTAGCATGATTGCAAAGTGGTTTAATGCGCACCGAAGTGGTAGCCACGCCATTCCACTATTATGATTATGCAATCGTAAGTAATGTCGATACCCGAGAGGGACGACGCTTTCGAATTTGTTTAAATCGCTAAAAGTTAAGCTTTTTTACGCATGAATAAAAACACTTTTTGCAGATTACTTGCTTCAATAATACAGAAGAAACGAAACACGCGAAATAATCATGTAACAAAACATAGTTCCCATTTAAAAAGTCCTTGACTTCCGTTCATAGATCATTCTCTTATAATACATTTAGTGCATTTCCTAAATTCCTGTAGAAGGTTGCTCATCTAGTATATATATTTCTCGTGAATATAACTCTTAAGCAAGGTTTGAACTCGTCTTCTCTATTGAAGATGGATAGTGGCTACATGTAGTAGACTTGACGTGTTGTCTACTGCAGTTAGTGCATTACTGGTAGTAGATGCCGCAAAAAAGTGAATTGCATTTATATCAGTTGTAGGCTCAAGATTTGCCCGGCGAGGTTGAAAATTCCCATATTAAAAGATGGTTTCTGTCTGTCTGTCATCTTTTAACTCTGACAGTACACTTCTGGAAAAGTGTGCATGAGGGGCCTTGTATAACAAGACATTAGGCACCCTGTATGATCCTCGTCTTTTTCTTTCAAAATATTTAAAAGCCGATTTATTTATTTTATCTAAAGTAATTCGATTTTGAATGCTTTTATGTTGTTTTGTTCTACTATCGCCGAATAAAGCCTGGATCACATTTGTTTTTCTACTATTTCCCATTTGTCTTTCACAATTTTCTTGCAATTAATTGGTCTCCTTACTTGTAGTAAAATCTGCCTGGAACACCTGTTGATCGTCTTCTTCGTTAAATAATAATTCTACATCATAATTCACTGTATTTAACCCGATTTCTTTCCTTTTCCTTTTCATCTACGTAGTCATCATCTGAGGAGACATCTTCAATAAATACATCAGACACTTGTTCCGTTGGTGGAGCCATTATTTTCCCTTTAGCTGGAGTAGAAAAATACTGTCCGCCACAATCTGCCACACGCCACACACCACTCGAGATTAAACTTGTCAGAAAGCCGTGGCGACCGAGTGGCACCACGCCACATCTATATCCCACCACTGCAATTCCTTATCGATGCGCGCCGTCGCATTTGATTTCACTCGTTTAAAAATTGCCACATGCCACGTAGTCACCACTATACATGGGCAAGATAGGGGAAGTGGATCCGATTTCAATGAGACTAGACCGACTCGTGTTTTGTCGGCTCTCGGGTACCGTGTTACCTACCGGTTTCCCCTACAGTGACTTTATACAAGGCAGTGGCGACAATGATGTGTCTTGTTTCTGATTGACTGTTCATACGGTCGCCATCTTGGTGCTGACGGTGCTAGAAACGTGTTTGTTTTCGCATTGTTTTTGTTTGGTGTTTTATTATTGCGGAGTTTCTTTTGAAGTTTATTTGTGATATTCGAGCTCACAACGGATCTTAAGTGATTTAACAGTAATCTTAATGTATCTGGAAGACTTTCAGACGTCGTTTTCTGATTTATTGACTGTTTTAGAGGGTGCATGCTGGTAAGTACTTCCAAGTACCAAGTGTTACCCAGGTGTTGCCTAATTATTTAAATTATTGTTTGTTTTGGAGTTGTAATTTTATTACAAAAGGTACACATAACCTCATTTTTACTGTTTTAGTTGAACAATGCCTGGCTGTGCTGCAATAAATTGCAGTAATTCTGCAAAAAAAGGCTTTTCAATGAAACGCTTTCCGAGTGACCCCAAAAGAAGGAAAGACTGGCTGGTAAAAATGAAACGCGATTTCTGGAACCCCACAATTCATTCTCGATTGTGTGAAGTAAGTTACATTTTTGAGGTTACAGTTTTTATTTATGAGGAAATGTTTAAGGTACACTTTTCAGAAGAAATGTGGGAAAAGAATCGAGAAGATGGTCCTTTTTCCATCTTCTTCTCTCAATGCCTGCAATAATCTCCTCCATAGGAACCCTACTGCTTGGCAAACAATATTTTAGACCTTTGTCTAATAAACTTAATTCTTTAACGTTAAAGTTCTCAGATGACTGATTGATGACTAGTGTTTCTTTCATAGAAAAATCAATGCTAGGTTTTTGAGTACGCGGAACTAGTTTGTGAAATTTCTTATTCAAGGTGCGAATTTTAGTGTTAAGCTTGTGATCGGTGATTTCCACGACGTTTCTATGAAATTGACACCAGTCCTCGTGTTCGTAATTATTTAAGTTTTTCGTTAAACACAAGTGTAAATTATACAATTCTAGTTCTAACCTACTTCGTTTACTATACTGATATTTAATTTCTGAATTTAGCCATTTGGTTTTTGCGTGAAAAATTACTTGGTTACTGACTTTACAATTAGACGAAACATCAACTTTTATAAATTTAGGAAAAACTTTACTACGTTTGCACCGTTTTAGGAAATTAATAAAAGTTGATGTTTCGTCTAATTGTAAAGTCAGTAACCAAGTAATTTTTCACGCGAAAACCAAATGGCTAAATTCAGAAATTAAATATCAGTATAGTAAACGAAGTAGGTTAGAACTAGAATTGTATAATTTACACTTGTGTTTAACGAAAAACTTAAATAATTACGAACACGAGGACTGGTGTCAATTTCATAGAAACGTCGTGGAAATCACCGATCACAAGCTTAACACTAAAATTCGCACCTTGAATAAGAAATTTCACAAACTAGTTCCGCGTACTCAAAAACCTAGCATTGATTTTTCTATGAAAGAAACACTAGTCATCAATCAGTCATCTGAGAACTTTAACGTTAAAGAATTAAGTTTATTAGACAAAGGTCTAAAATATTGTTTGCCAAGCAGTAGGGTTCCTATGGAGGAGATTATTGCAGGCATTGAGACCTCTATCAAAGGTTTTGCAGATCCTGTGAAATCTTTTATAAGAGGGGCCTGTAAGGTTCAAATCCGGGAAAACTTACAGCAGCACAAACAACTTGCAGTCAGCGATGAATGGAATACGATTAAAAATCTCAGAACCAAAGACTGTTTTTAAGTAAAAGCTGATAAAAGCAACAAGTTAGTAATTATGGACAAAACCGATTATTTTTACCGGGTTAATCATTTAATATCGAATGGACCTTACGTTCAATTAAATAAAACCCCCTTCCGAAGATGATTAAACAAACTAAAGACGCGTTAAAAAGTTGTCCACATTTAATAACTTCTTCCCTTAAATTTCGCTTAAATGTAAGCAATCCATTTGTACCTAGACTGTATTGTTTACCTAAAATTCATAAGCCAGGCAATTCGATGAGACCTATTGTTTCAGGTATCAACTCACCGACATACTTGATTTCGAAATGGTTAGTGAATGAATTTACAAATTTGCCCGAAAAACCAGATAGTTTCTCAGTTGAAAATTCATTAGAATTTATTGCAAAAGTCAAAGGTCATAAGCTGGAACAGGGTGAAATTTTAGTTTCATTTGATGTAAGTTCATTGTTTCCCTCAGTACCAATTCCAGAAACATTGAAATATTTAGAGGATTTGTTGATTAAGAATAAAATTGAACGCGTAAAAATAGATGAATACTTGAAGTTGACAACTCTTTGCATGTCCCAGAACTGCTTTCAGTTTGAAGGTAACTTCTACGAACAGCGACAGGGTACAGCAATGGGCAACAGCTTGTCTCCATTTATAGCGAATTTATTCATGAGTCACTTTGAAACTGAATTTGAAAGAAACTCTAAGTATTTCCCTAAAGTATGGATTAGGTACGTTGACGATATTTTCGCGATTTTTAATACTAACTTTTGTGATTTGGATGATTTCTTATTTGAATTAAACTCGAAATTCACTACAATTAATTTCACACTAGAAAGGGAAAACAATGATCAACTACCATTTTTAGATGTTTTGGTTATAAAAAATAATAATAACTTAGAAATAGATATCTTCCGAAAAGAAACCAATGTCAACAAGTTTATAACAGCGGATTCAAATCATAGTTTTCAGCAAAAGATGGCTTCTTTTAATTTTCTTATCCATCGGTTGTTAAGTTTTCCACTTACAAAAGATAGATATGAAAAAGAACTTAGTTTAATTAAAAAGATCGCGAAGTACAATGGTTTCGATTCAGAAATAGTAACTAAGCTTATTAGGAAACATCAATTTAAGAAACAAATTCGGGATACTACATGTTTGCTACCTCAAAAAACTCTTTGTAATAAGTTTGTTTCTTTACCGTATCATTCAGTCACACGAAATTTGAACAGCATTTTTAAAGAACAGGAACTTCAAATCGCGTTTAAATCGGGCAATTCATTAAAATCACTTTTAGGGAACACTAAAGATAAAATTGAGGTAGATCAAAAATCTGGTATTTATGAAATAACCTGTAAAGACTGTAATCAAAAATATGTAAGTCAAACTAGGCGTTCAATTTCAACTCGTTACAAAGAACACATTGCACATTTCAGATACAACAGACCGGAAAAATCTAGTGTTGCTCGACATATTTTCGATACAGGCCATGGCATGCCTACAGATAGTCTTAGATTAATTAAAAGTGTAAATAATTTTAGAGAATTAGACAGTTACGAAAGTATTTACATACATAGAAATAGAGGTAAGTTAATGAATTCTGACAATGGACCGTTACCCGAGTCCAGCTTGTACGGATTATTGTAATTTAGGGGATTAGTCTGTCACGGTTTAGAGTACTGTTATAGTCCGTTAGTTTTTAGATTAGAGTAGTATATATAGGGATGTCGTTTCTTAAGAAATCAGTGTTATCCCACTGGTGATTTGGTGAAGAGCATATCTTCTAAGGTTACACCTTAGCCAAAAATACCACGTTTAACACTCTTTTTTGTTTTATACCGATATCTACTGAAGATGGCAACTTAGTTGCCGAAATACGTATTTAGATTTTTTGATATATATTTTTTGTGGTAAGGGATTTTCCTTTTGCATTTTATTTCGCGTACATTACAGAGAAGACTTCAACATTTAAAATTTGATAGTGGAATTCTCACTGAGGTTTTTAGATTTTTAAATGTTAAAGTCCAGTGCCTTCAAGAGCATGAGAAGGATTGCATTCTAGTGTTAGACGAAATGGCCATCACTCCAGGTACAACATATGACACTTCGTTAAATAAGTACTTTGGTGCTGTAACTCTACCAAACCATTCAGGTGTTGCTACCCATGTACTAGTTTTTATGTTGGCTGGGATAAATACCCGGTGGAAACAGATTGTTGCATATCATTTTACAAGTAATTCAGTAAATGGCTCAGTGTTTAAAGACATCATTTTTGAAATTTTTAAAAAGTGTATGGAAATGAATTTAAATATTGTAAATATTACATCAGATATGGGGTCTGCTAATCAAGCATTGTGGAAAACATTAGGTATCTCAGCTGGAAGGCACAAAACTGTAAAAAATTATTTTTCAAATCCTCTTAATACTGAAAATGTTTTTGTTATGGCAGATGTCCCCCATTTATTAAAAAATCTTAAAGCAATGTTAGTATCAAACAAAATAATCACCATTCCAGAACACATTCAACAGAAATACAGCTTGCCTACAAATATTATATGTGTTGCTCATATTTATGACTTAATCTATCATCAACAAAATTTACAGTTTAAACTGGCACCGAAGTTAACAGAAAGTGATCTCAACCCGTCCCATTATGATAAGATGAAAGTGTCCAAATCCACTAATGTTATTAGTCATGATGTGAGTAGTGCACTTAAATTCATGGCTGATCATTTACAAAAGCCGGAATACTTGACAACTGCTTGGTTCATTGATCAAGTAGAAAAATAGTTTTATATAATGACATCAAGATCACCAGCTAACGCTCTTAGTAAATTCAATCTTGAAGTGTATAATGAGACGATAACTGCTTTAAATGATTTTATGGAAATTATTGAATCACTAGAAGTAGGGGACAATAAAATCTGGAAACCATCACAGACCGGTGTACTTATTAAACAAAAACGATTTTAGATTTGCATAAAATTTTACTTGAAAAAAATTACCAATTTGTTTTGACAAGCAGGTTTTCACAAGACTGTTTAGAGAACATGTTTAATGTGTTAAGGAGTAAACAGATAATCCCTAACGCAATGCAAGTTAAAAATAATTTAAAATTGATTTGTGTCTCTCAGTATCTTAGAACATGTAATAGATCGAGCTATGATCTTGATGATAGAGAATTATTTCCAGATATTTTAGACATTATAGAGTCTACTCCTAAACCATCACATGATGTAGTGCAATTGCCTCGACACATTGATTTCAAATTTGAATTAAACTACAGCGAAATTAACGCTTTTTATAATATTTGTGGATATATTGTGAACAGTATCAGTCGTAATTCAAAAACTTGTGATAATTGTATTCAGTATTTGGGTGCAAAAGAGCCATTGCATACAAATTTTACAAAGTATACCAATATTAAATCATATAAAATGCATTCATTATTTTTTTGCAATGAAATCACATTTTGTTATTTTATAGAGTTGGAAAGTACATTTCGTAAATTTTATAAGATAATATCTTTACAAAATGTGGATATAAAATTATTTTTTGAAACTAAAATGACAAACATTGAATTTAATGTACCAAGCTGCCATTTATTGAAAAAAAAAATTGTTTCCCGATTTATAGTATTTAGGTTAAAGATTGCCAGCAAAAAACAAACAAAAATTATGAACAGGTATGCTAGCAGATCTCTTTCTATTAAGTAATAAATTATTTTATGACTGTATTTTTTTGTACTATGCATTTATTGTACCACCTTGTACCAATTAAATATCTATAATAATTGCTACAAAATATTGTGTACTTTATTTTACTTTAATTTATTGGAGATATGATAATAATCGAACAGGGTTCGAACAGTCAAATTTATTGTTAATATTTTATATTGACTGATCTGACAATCACACCGACAAGTTTGAGTGTATAATTACTGTTTTCTAGTAGCACGTACATCTAGAATTATGAAATTACTTTTTTTAAAACGTTTTTTAAAGAATTAATGCTCAGGAGAAGCACCTTTTAAGTTTATTTTGTATTATACAGAGCGTTCCATACTTGGTGGCTGATCATAGTTATAGTTTTTTAAATAAAACTCCCGTACATTACATTTTTGTATTTCTCGTATAATTCTTATTCAAAAAGTAATAAGATAGTACAGGCAAAGTTTTGGATTTATTATCATTTTTCTGAAAAATTCAATGTTTTTATATAATTATATTTCTTAAAAACGACAAATACGAGTAGATAGACACCACTTTTGGAAATTTGTTTATAGTAAAAGGTCCTAATACAAGCACATTTTTTTTTCAATTGCTAATTGAATGTGCAGAAAACTGGATTAAAATTGCATGAAAATTTTGTCTAAAAGTCATTTTTTTCAAAAGTAACAGTCTGCATGTTTATTTATTTTTGAATTCCTTACTAAATTTCGAGCCAAAAACATGTAGAGCGTTATTACGTTGAAAGTGACAATTACTGAGCTATTGTCATTTTTTGATATAATTTTACCAACTTTATGTTTTTTATTTGAACAAATATTTAAAGCTAGTTTGAATTTTTTATAAAATTGCATTACAAAGATATATTACTTTTCTTCTACTTATAAAATCTTAGAAAGTGTCTCATGTCTATACCTACTTGTATTTATACGAAAATTGATGGATATATTTTATTTACAATACATGTAATAAATAAATTTTAAAACAAAATAAATTATAACTTGATTATAGTAGGCGCAGACACAGGAACGTGATAGATTGGTTGAACAGGATCTATAAAGTAACAAATATGAACATTAAAATAGGTAAAATTTCTTTCAACAAGTTTTCAAATGAATATTGATTCACTTGTAGATATTTTAGGACACTCATCCGAAACGATGAATCGACATTAATAAGTAGTTGAGCAACTATGTTTCTCAATATTTGTAGGATATATTACCGCATAGCTTCTTTTGTGTTTACAGGTATATATACTGTATATTAGCTGTTTTACCTAGCCCTATAAAAAAATCTAATTTTTTTGATGATGCTAAGCTGGTGAATAGGGCCTCCACGAGCTAGCGACTTCCCTCAAAACACTTAATTTATATTACATTTATAGCATATTTAGGTTTCGGTGGTTTTGAATAAGAAATACTAACAGTAGTAATGAAAGTGTAGATTACTCGTCAAAAGGCATCTATTGTTGTATCTTCTTCCAGGCTAACGCTGCTGGTAAACTCTCTGGGCTAGTAAGTTATTTCTTTGACATTTTTCTAGTATCAAAATACCGTATTCAAATAAGACATGAAATTGACATTTTATAAAAAAAATGACAATAGCTCAGCAATAGTCACTATTAAAGTAATAACGTTTTATATATTTTTGTAAAATTTAGCAAGCAATTCAAAAATGGAGCGATATATAGGATGTTCCAATTAAAAAAATTGACTTTTAAAAAAAAATTTATCATGTAACTTTAATCCAGTTTCCTACAAATGCAATTAGTATGTAAATGCAAAAAATGAAATATGCTTGCTTTAGTTCCTTTATTATGAACAATACTTTCAAAAATTGTTGCCATCTGATGCGTCGTTTTCAAGATTTCATTTATTCGAAACATTGAATTTCTCAGAAAAATGGTAATAAATCAAAAACTTTAGATTTGTGGCTTACACTATCTTATTACTTTTTGACTAAGAATTATATGGGGAATACAAAAATGTAATAATGTACAGGATATTCAGTTTAAAAAGTTATAGCTATGGTAATATACCAAGTTATGAAACACTCTGTATAATACAAAATAAATTTTTAAGGTGTCCTAATAAGTGGCTGGCTATCTTAGAAGGAAAACCACTTCTCATAAAAATTGTCTACATACCCTTTTGAATTGTAAAATATGTGAAATAGATATAGTGATGATTGAATGGATGTTCACCATGTATTCTTTTTGTGTTTAAAAGTAATTTTATGAAAATTATTAACACGATGCCGTCACTATTTTACTAAAGCAAACATTTGCACGTACTACTTTAGTAATTTAAAGTCTTGCTACTTAAATGTTCTGAAATTGGTTCACACTAACTGCTAGCAGCAAACATTTGCCATTTAGTATTTACCCATCAAAAACATCCTCGCATGTTCCTGTTAAGCTGTTTGAAATTTTATTATGTGATAATGCAATATTTAATAATGCCCAACAATGCACTTAAGGCAAACATTTGCACGTAGTACCTTTGTAGTCTGTCTAAAACTATTTAATATATTTATAATTGGTAATGAATAAACGAAATATTTGAAATCAATTGAATATTCATTTTTCATCAAACAAATTAAAATAACTTCATATAATAACTCATGTGAATTTATATAACTCACTTAATTTGATCGTACAGTTGATCAAATTCCATTTTGTTAATGTCTTCCGTTTTTATTTAATAACGATAAAAAATTAATCAAACTAATTTTTTTAAAAAAGAGAATTTTGAACACAATACTTAAACTCTATCTTTGAATATAAATTTATAAATGAACAAGTATTGCTTATTTGCCCTACTGTGTCTTTATAATGTTGTCTCGGAGCCTCGCTTTCAAATTTTTGCGTATTTGCCAGTCAAATTGCAGTCGAGAACTCTTTCTTGTTTTGTCCTGTTTTCAGTTTTATATTGGCAAACAAAACACAATCGCTGCTTTTGCGCCCTGAATTACAAATTTTAAGTTGGCTATACTTTTATACTTATGGTTAAATTTTTCTTGATCCTTTTTTAAATTGTCACTTTTATTCAAATGCACATGAATTACACTGACAGTTATACATCAATGTCCGAGCTAAAAATTCTTCTTTAATAAGTTCGACTATATGGAAACAAAGGAAAACTTCGCAGATAACCTCAATCTTCTTTACTGAGCACTGGAGGACTCGTCACAGCTGTTTCTTTCTCCTTATCTTCAATCCAAGTTATTATCTCAGGTGATATAGTTATTTGTATAATGATATAAACAAAGTATTGACGTTTAATTTTCTTTCGCAGATACTTCAACCATACATGACCATTACTGAGGCCCTCGAAACACAAAGGCTACACATCCAAGAATCAAAGAATACATTTTTAACCTTACATTATTATGTACAAAAATGTTTTATTTACGATTTAAAACCTCATAAGATAAAGATTTATATCCTTTTTTAAATGTACGTATTTACTATCTTTTACTTTTAATGTTTGAGTCACATTTATGAATTAATACCATTCATATTCACATTTATATCCTTATTCATAATTGTGTCACTCTCTCTAGCACATCTGATTTCACCTTGCTCGTATAATTTAATAGCATTCAGATGATTCACCCTTTTAATTGTTCCATACTTTAACATGACTCTATCTCTATTATTTGCTCTTAATACTTTTTTATTCTTAAATAATGGTCCATTTCTTAATATATTTAAAGCCTTTTTTATATTTTGTGTATAGTTAGGTTCTGCACCTATATACTCAAACCATACTTCTGTTTATCTTTTCTAGAAAATAAAGTTTATTGATTTACTTAGCATTTGTATTATATCTCTTTTGTCTTTATATCTAATATTTAAGCTTACTTAATTAAAGTGTATTAATAACTATATGTGTATTTTATTCAGCATAACTTTTATAAAGGATTTCATCCTTAAAAGTTTGCAACCCATTTTACTTATGTGCATATATTATAATCTCGGGTATCTAACTTTAAAGAAGTATTCAAACGAAATATTACTCTTATTTTCTAACTTAATTAATACTTAATATTATCATTTTAAAAATGTAAGGGTCACAGCAATTTGTTTAACCTAATCAAAGACGCATTTTTTTAATTTCCAATTGCCAATTTTGTGTAATTTCTTAATTGTTTATAATCACTACAGTGTGATTGGCTTATAGGCTCATAAACCCAAATTCACCCATCAAAGCTCTTCAATCATTTTTCGAAACAATAGTCAACTGGTGTAATATATGGAGAACCTAATTAATAGCAGCAAAATAAAATCGATAATATTCCGGAGGACAATAAAACCAGTGACAGGGCAACTATACATAAATCAGCAAGAAATCCCATGGTCACCGATTGCAAAATACTTAGGAGTTACGTTGGATAACAGATTAACTTTTTTTCTCCATTTAAAGAACGCCGCTAAAAAAGCAAAATCAGCTCATGCAAGACTCTGGCCTTTAATAGGAAGATACAGCACATTATCTCCAACAACAAAACTGAGAATATGCAAACGAGTCATAAGACCGAGAATGACGTATGCAGCACCAATTTGGGTAAACGCATCTCCTACTCACATAAACTCCCTTCAATTGATTCAAAATGTTATCATGAGAATGGTATTAAAAGCTCCATGGTACATGAGGAACAAACAAACACATTCAGATACCAATACTCCAACTATACAAGGATACAAAGAAGAACTAACAAGAACATTTTTCGATTGAATGATCGATAACCCAAATGCAGATTTTGAAAGAGCAATGACCTATGACCCTCATGTACCATGGAGACACAGACGCCCCCGGCAAGCGATCGCACAAGATGAATGAAAAGTTTCTACTAGCAGCAAATCCTGAAATCAGAACAATCAAACTCGAAATCAACCAAAAGAAGAAGAAGAAGACCGATAATATATCGTTTATATAAAGTAAATACAGGAGGAAAACGATATTTATAATTTTGTAATATAAATAAATTATAATTAATGAAACTTTTCAAAATGCTCTATCAGCTTTGAAATTGTGCGGCGGAATACTGCAAGCTAATTATGTTGCCGCCATGATCGAATCGGGAACCGGTGTCGCTCCAACTGTTCACTTGACAACAGTTGAGTGCTGGTTGGACAGAACCTTTCTGGTTTATGTGATCACCTTCCATTTGGTTCTTTTCACTGCTCCCATATGTTAGAATTATACAGATTAAACTGAATAAGCAATAATAATAAATTATTTTTCTGCATTAAGTTTCGGCGTAGTTTTTTAATGTAAGGGCCGGTTTTTCCAACCCCGATTAAAATACTCGGTTAACTCCAATATTATAATACATTTATTTCTGCACAGTATCTTTAATTTGCTTATCTTACCTTTCTAGCAACTTTCTTCAAAACTGTGTGTTATGTTGGTATTGGAATGCGTTAATGGCGCATGCGGACAGAATACGCTTACTAAGAGAGCGTAGAATTTTTCCGCTCGCAAAAATGGCGACCGTTCCACAAGGAGTGAGCGTACATAATCTGAATCCGATCACTGAACAGTTGTGCAACTGTTGTGTCTGCTGAATGCGACAATTGTTAGTGGTAATCTAATATAAAGAGATACTTATTATTGTATTAAAACATACTCATTATTGACTCATGCGGGGAATACAATAAGTTAATTGAAGGGATACAATCTTATTACGACATATGTTGATTTTTAACCTGATCAAAGACTCTTCTGATTACTTTGTATTCGCAAATATTTAAGATATGCATTTTTTTTTATTTCCAATTATCAATTTTGTGTAATTTCTTAATATTTATAATCACTCCAGTGTGACTCGCTTATAGGCTCATTATAAATGGGTGTCATGCTAACCTAAAAACAAATATGTTCAATTCTCTGCGTTACTTGAGGAATGTCGTTTAGAAAATCAATATTCATATCACTTAAACAAAAAATTATATTATTCAATAAACGGAAATTAATTAATTGCGATTCAAATTCCTCAAAGAAGCAATCATCACGATGTGCTTCTATATTAAAAGTTCACTTGCGAAATGCATTTCCACCTGATTAATAGAAAATTACTAATGAACTGCTCTCGTTATTTTAAATTGAATGCCCTTACTTTTTGTTGTGTTATTTAGAATAGCGAAAGGTTAATATGAATGAATTTTGTAAGTGATATTTACCATTTTGCACGGTTTATTCTGTATATTTCAAATAGAAATATAGCAGTTACTCTAAATAGAAACGTCCAGAGTTTGTCATTGATACAAATATATCGTTTGTGCTCAGATATTTTTCAAATGGACTCACAGAAAATGCCTATCAATTTATAGGGTATATGAAACAAGCGCCAACGTCATTTTAAAGCATTACATCTATTAAATGTGTCCTTAAATGACAAAAGTTTTCGCTTAGCCACAGTTTTTCTCCAAATTACATAATATAATATTCGAGAAATAACAGGCAGGCTGTGGTTCTGAAGCTAAGATTATGCACTCTAGCTATTATTTTCTAAATATCATTTATTGTCTTTTCCAACATTGAAATGAAATAATAATAATACAGTGTAGAGTTTGCTTTTATTTAAATTTCCTTCATACAATATCGCATGTACTGAATTACATTATTATGATTTTTTTCAAGGTGGGCCATGAAAATCGAAATGTGTCAGTTGTAGTCAAACGTGTTATCCGTATTTAGGAAATTAAGCCTTTTTGGATATCTGCACATAATTATTACGTTTTTAAAGTGTCATAATCTAATGCTGAAGCTCAAAAGATGTTCAGAATGGATTTTCAGTGCTTTGAAAATGCAGTTCTTGCTTCTCGGCAATATTCCCCAAATTATCCCGAAAGAACACATTATTTCCGTAGAGTTTTTTTCGCCTTGCGAGATGTTCATGATTTTTATTAATGGGGCAGACCAAAAGATATAGTTTATCACAAAAAGCCGACCACAACAATTGCTGTAGGGATCAGGATCCTGTCAAAATGTTTGAAGTGTCAACATGTGTGTTGGAGATTTAGATGTTCTTCGAACACATTCTTTAAGTTTTAGATTTTATAAATTCTTATTACGGTCATTGTAAATTTCAAAATTCTTTTTAAAAATTGTTAATTTAAGTCATCCATTCAACGAATGATGTTTTCTAGTTGTATACGTGTATTTCTCTCTACAAGTTCACATTTTTGGCCCTGAATCAGATTGTGATACGAAATATTGGCAAAGAATAAAGAACTTCATATAAAATAAAAGGCTTTTTGATGCTGGATCCCCCCAAAGAATACTTTTTCTTCTTATATATATAATCGTTGGTGCGTCTGTGTGTTATTCAATATTTAGAAACAAATTCGACCCAAATGAGATTAAAAATATAGTTTCATCAAAGAACTCTATATTGTTAAATACTCGATATATACAGTATATAGACTATACATATGTTCATTTTATAAAATAAATATCTTAGGTGAAATATTATTACCTTTGATTCCTCTGATTATTCCTAAACTGTTTCAGTCCTAATTTAAGATCGCGTTAGAGGAACGGCATCCTACTTAATTAATATTGAATCATTTTATTATCAAGACCAGGAATAGATATGAATTAACAATAAAAGGATTAGTTATAGTTTAGATACGATTATTTAAAACTGAATAACTTATACGGAAACTAGAGCAAAGCAGTTTAATAAGGATAAACAAATGGTACGACAATTTTAGCTTTCACTTCTTCGTTTTCTCGTTATTGTTTTAGGTATGACTTTATGTAAAATTTAGCTGTATGTTTACATATAAGTTTGCACTAATTATTAGCAAATGTTTGAGCATCTTGTGTATAATTGTTCACAACATGGTATATCTGAAGTTTAACGTTAAAAATATAATAGAAAAAAGTTACAAATCAAAAGTATTCGTGCTGTCAACATTGGCCTAAGATATATGTTCTGTAATATACAATCTTACATTTGTCTTATTCGTAGGTAATATATGCACTGACTGTATGTACCGTACCATACACCACGTCCAAAGTCACATTATTGGTGAAAACCCTGTATATGCTTATATATTTTGAACAGCAAATTATGAATACATTACTAGTGTACAATTATCAATAAACAAATAAGAAGCACCTGTACTCTCCGATAATTGTCAAAATAATTTGATTTAGTGATGGGCAAGATAGGGGAATACGAATCCTGTTTAATGCGACTATACAGACTTGTGTTTTGTCGGCTCTCGCTCAAAACCGTGTCGCCCGCTGGTTTCCTCGAGAGTCGACAAAACCCGAGTCTGTTCAGTCTCATCATAAAGTACTAGTTACTCCCCGATCTTGGGCATCCCTGTTTGATTTCATTTTCCGGTTAGTCTTCTTATAGTACGGCGAATTATATTTAGTGTCAACATTATAATTTTTGAAACTGAGCATTTGTGTTTTACTATACCTTTCTGCACATACCCTTCTACATTCACGACAAGTTAACTAGAAGACGCTTAATTTTGACCTAATGTTTGTTTTATCTTCATTATTTCTAGAATAAAGTAGGTGGTTTGGGTACTGTTTTTTTGAAAGTATGTATTGATAGTTTCAATTGTAAAGAATTTAAGGCTATAATAATATATTCTATTTAATTATGTATCAATATTTATTCGACGGTATGTTTGAAAATATCTACCATAACTTGATATGCTGAAAATGTATGTGTAATGGGATAATAAAAGTGGGTGTGTATCGTAGTGTCTCTGTAAGTGAGTGCATAAGTCGATTTCATATCTTTTGCTAATATGTGAATTGGTTGGATCTATAAAATTGAAAGCTTTATTTTCTTCTGTTTCGAGTGTGAATTTAATATTAGAATGGATTGAATTGACATAATTGTCTATTTAACTGTCTGTCAGTATAATTGAAAGTTAAACCGACTGTGTATTTAAATAAATTTCAACATTTTATTTCAAAGGTTTCGAATAAATGTGGATGGATAGTATAAATATAAAGTGACGTACGTATATTATTCTGGTGGTATTTTAATTTCTATAACATCAGTCGTCTATATCTCTGCTAAAAATAATAATTTTCATTTAAATAATAGAGATTTGTGATTTGGATATTTTGCTGCAGGTTCTTTGTTTTAATTGATCATATTGCTTCTTCACAACAAGTTCAAATCTCTAAACATATTCAAAACAAGCGTGCAATAAGTAATTAATGGTTCTAACTATGTAACTGTTGCTGTCGTCGTCAGAAATTAATTGTTTTGAACGGCCATTTCAAGGCATACTCTGGTGCAATTGGCATACTTTATATTGCTCTATAATAATACAGTACTTTTGCTTGTATTTAAGAATGTACCGATTACATTATATGTTGGATTTCAAATAGGCACCATTGGTTATTTATTATTGCTGTTCATGATTCATTTTTTCTATTCATTAGGTCCTATTTTTTTAAAATACAGGAAGACAAATAGTGTCTTGCTTTTGCTTTTATTAATGGAATGTAGGCCTGTATATTGCTAGTTATTAGGTTTTATTTTTTAAAATACATGAACAGGAATATAAGCAAACACTTAATAAGACTAGATAAAGTTATAACCAAATGTATCTTTATTGTTTTAATTTTAGATCTATCTTACTTATTATACTAATCTTATGTGTAGTACGACAAATGTCACTGCAAAGAACTCAATTTTAAATAATACATGTTTTGGTTTTGCTTTTATTAATGAAGTGTAGGTGTATATTGCATAAATAATGTACATAACATGTAGTTATTACAAAATGCATGCTTTCCCAAATAAAAATATGTTTAGCTTATTTAAAAATTTATATTTTATTGTAGGAATACTTTTGAGAGAAACTGTAGAAATATACTCAAGTGGATATTTGTTATGTCACGTCATTTACACAAGACATTGAACTTGAAAGTTTTCAATGTCAGTATATACAATAACAATGTTGAGCATTTCATAAAATATCTTATGACAGAATATATAGCGAGATTGCTATTCACAAACTTTCCAGAAAATTATATTTATAAAATAGAAATATGTTTCTCAAACTTATGCAAAATTCAGGAATATTTTCATATATTAAAGTATATATTTAGAGATAGATTAAGTGGTTTAAAATGTTAATTAAGTTCTTATTGCTAATTTATTTGCATGTAGGAAATATCTCAACTGTCTAAATACTTTTAAACATATTTGATGTATAATGTATAATTATGTTTATGTAACATTGTTTTCAGGTAAAAGCTGGTTTACGTTTCCAGGAAAACTGGTTGCAAGTAATACCAAAAAAACTTACCTCGGACAGGATTTCCGTTTTCAATATTAGTGCTTAACACTTGTTGTACACACAAACACAATACTGTTAAAGATATCATTTTCATGTTATATATGGGAGGTATTTATTAAATTGTCATTATCCGGCTTATTCCACTAGTCTATTCAAAACTTTCAATTATTGCTTTTTAATATTTTCATATTCAGAAAAGCCGTTTATTTATTTACGTATAGTTCGTACTGTTAAAATACTAGTATTCTCCAACTATTTCTGTAATATTTTTTTATGAATGAATTTGTTATAGGTGTGTAGTAAAATGATTACGGATCGTAAATTAGACGGACGCGTGGGCGAGACTAGAGATACTATAGGTGTTAAGGTTTCGTTAAGCAGCCGAAGAACTACTGAAGAAATGACTGTCTATCGGCCACCAGAACAGTCCAAGTGGGTCACTAGGACACTATAGCGGTCTTCCGAGTTCCCCTCTGGCTCCACTTTGTCCCCCATAATACACCTGCCACACAGAATTTTCAAATATGAAATAATCACCTTGACTCGAGGAAGGTCCTCATGTTCTTCCTCTTCGTCCACATTGCTCACTTCTTCGTGCTGACCGCTCTTACTTACGTATTGCTTTTCTCTTTGGTGTAGGGAGACGCTTTCGCTTGATTTGCAATCCGCGGAGTTATCATCCCGATACAATTCGTTTCGTCAGTTTTTCATCCGTTCTTCTTTTCATATTCGTCCCGCGCCTTTTTAGTTAGTTATTGACGATATTAAGTTGATTTACCCAGTTACATACTTTTGCAACGCTTCAATACACTAAGTGAAATTAGAAATTATTAGCTTGAATCATTGCTTTCATATGATAACAATATGATGACTCTCAATTTATTCAGTTTTATTATAGTCGTTATAACAATAAAAATAATACAATTATCTGTTGGTCAATTTATATTGTTAAAGTATCTAATTTAAAGACAGTTAGAAAGTTTGTGTTTGTATTGTTATTTAATAAAAACATGCGTTTTCCTTGAATGAACTGGATATTATATGTTAATTAAATTGGAACATACATAGTTTTAAGTTACAAGTATTTGTAATTTGTACCATAATTTTTTCACTATTTGCAATATTGCAACTTGTTATTAAGAAAATTACATTGTAATGCTTAGACGTTTGTGGAATATATAGAAGTCAGTCTCGATATTAGAAAATCTAGATTTAGATCGAAAGGGAAAGTTAAAAGTCGATATAGTAAACTGAAAAAATTTAAGTAATAATGAAAATTAGAGAAGCCAAAGCAAAACTGAAGCTTTTTCCGATACTATTTTAGACCATGTTTTATAATAATTTATGCATTTTTCAGCCTATATACAGGTATAGCTATTTGGCTTCTGAGATGAAACCGTGCCCTCATATATTTTGCTTCTGTTGATAACTCTTCGTTAAATATCGTAAAAATCATATCAAAGCTGTTGCTTTGATATGATTTTTACAACCGTGGAAGCCTACGACTTAGAGAGTGTACTTTTACTTTTTAAATAGAACAGATTGAAGTAGGTAGGTTTTATTAAATACTTAAACACAAACAAATTAACATTCTATAATCAACTATAATTATGTTAAATTAACTACCCGTGCATAAACAAATAACTATAAACAGAACATCAATTCTTAAAATAGTTACGTTAGAATAAATGAAAAAAATCAATATTATTAGAATATTAAAATTAACTCTGGATATATCAAGTATTCTTCATCCTTAAATTGTAACAATAAAGAGAAATTATGAAGTTGCTATCAAATAAAAGTAAAAGATCTACTTCCGGTCTAAATTTTTAATTTTTTTTGTACAAAAATTATTCATATAATTATTTTAATATGGATTACCACAAAGTAACGGCTTACAGCATTAATTACTTCAAATTATTCAAAATCAAACTTTAGATATTTTAATACTCTCAATAGGTATATCTGTCTAGAAAGCATGAACATTATTTTTTGATAAGGGTAAAAGACCTACTTTCGATAGGAATTAAAAAAATGGTTTAACTTTACTTTTCTATTATTTCAAAATTTGTCTAACCTTACAGTTTGGGTTTTTTTATTAAGCAAATTACTACTTTCGGTCTACCGATTTAAAGGACAATCTAATAAGATCCTAAGATAATATTATATTCGAATAAAAGGTATAGTGTTGATAGCTTTTCGTCTGCCCGTATTTTGGTCACTGACATACACACAGGGAGAAAGAGAAAAGGGGGGAGCGAAGGGAAAGATACGGGGAGGTTTAAAAATCCTTTTTTCAGTATCGGACAATTCAAGAAGTGGAGACATTTTTGTTATCATAATACTTCCTACTACTATACGTATAGAAAACCAGAAAGAAACGGACAAGAAAATGTAAGATTAAATGTTAATATTGCATAATAAATATTCACCAATAGTTGGCATTAAATATTATACTCTTACCATACCTTTGTGTTATTCGTGTTTACGTAGAGTCCCTATTGCAACAAAATTCAACGATCGGTACAAATAAAATGTAATCAATATAACGCCTGTATTCAACCCACCTGAAACCCTGACGGCAAAACACACATTCACAATAAACAGAATCAGATAGAATACCAACACAGTTAGTAAAGCCTACGGAAATATAATAAAATAACATATTGCTATGAACTTAATGTTAATTAAAAGCATAATGCGAGTGCAAGTATGTATTTTGCAAACCTTAATTTTATTTAGAAAGTTAATCTTAATGTTGATCAGCTTAACTATGAATGATGTTTTATATATTGTGTGATTTTACTTACCTACTTCACAACTTGTTGAATAATGCATTATTCATTATTTAGTTATTTTACCTATTATTATAATAGCGAGGCGCATGTATTATGGGTTGCCTGTATGATCGACGTACACTGATCATAATAATATATAGTTTTTATTTTATTCAATTTATTTGTTCAACAATTCTAAATAATTTGAATTAAATGGACTAAAGTACCTACAGTTTGTTCTGTTTCATTTATTTTAACTTGACATGCAGATCTGTATTAATAACAGTGCTTTTTATTGCGATATGTATTGGTTTCTGGATCATGTCCCAAATATTTGTAAATTACATCTGAAATTAATCTCATGTTAATTTTATGTAATGCGAATGTATTTGTGGACTCACATATGACTTGTTTAGTGCTGTATTCAATTAGCTGTATTTTTGGATATTTTAAACTGGTATGAAACAAATGATGAATCGAACACAATTTACTCTTGGTTCATTTTCATGTAATTTAAGTTATTGTTGACCTAATTTCAGATTTATTTATATTAACTATATATACAGTGACCGGCAGAAAGTGCGCAGCGTATGGGAAAATGGTTTACCTTTGAATATAGCAAAATTATTTTATTGCATGTCTCGGCATGACTTGAGACCAAAATAGCACTCGCGATTTCTGCCGAAACTCTCATCGTATACGAGGGATACTCAAAAATACAAAATTACGCTAAGAGTAAAGTACCCCCATTTTTAACATTAGACTTTTCTTTATTAAGCAATAGTTCTTTGGTTTTAAAAATTAAAGTAAAATATCGAGTTTCATTCACTCTTGATAAAAAATTTCAGTTTACTGTTTATTCTGAATTAGCCTGTATAAGAAATTGAGCGCGCTCATACAATACGCAAATCTTACTCTCTGTAGACATCGTAACAGAAAACCATAAATAATACGTCGCAAAAGTCAGCTACAAAAATAATATAGTTCTTGAAAATAAAAATTCAAGAATGTGAAATAATTTTGCTGCACACCATATTTTACGTTTTCAGAAGTCAAAAAATTTTATTTAACTCAAATTGTGTGATTCATTTTAACTTAATCATCTTTAAAATTGTAATATTTTTTCATAAAATTAGCAACACTTCTTTTTATTAAGGTTTTAATAATAAACGCTTGACGAGAAAGAGCGACAAAAATAAAAAAGTTAGTCTCAGCATAATCCTCGACAGATGTTTTTTCGTACTGCATGTGTTTGATTTTAAAAAACATGAACTTAATTCAATAAATGTCATTTAGACATTTAGTTTTGCTATAAAAATGGAAGCGGAAAGGTTATCGGTACAAGAAAAGGTAGAAATAGTTCTAATTCGTGGTGAAAATTACTATAGCTATCGCGAAACAGCAAATATTTTTAACAATAGACACAATAAAAATATTCACGATTCTACTGTATGCCGAATTGTGAACAAATTTAAACAAACTGGTTCGGTGGAAAGTAAATACAAGCAACCCCATGAGAAAAGTGTAACTAATGAAGAAAATAGTTTAAATGTGTTATTGTCAGTAAATGAAGTTCCTACTATGCCATTGTATGAAAGACAAGAAGTATTAGGTATTTCCGAAAAATCGATTAGAAGAATTCTTAAAAAAACCAAGTACTTACCATATAAACCAAAATTTACCCATACTCTTCAACAAAGAGATCTAGATGCTAGAATTGACTTTTGTTTTTGGTTCCAAGGCAAGAAGGAAGATAATCCCCATTTTGGAAGTCAAATATTATTTACTGACGAAGCAACCTTCACAAGCAACGGCGTAGTAAGTTCTCAAAATTGTAGGTGGTGGGCTAATCAAAATCCTAATTTTACAATTGAATGTAAAAGCCAATATTCATTTAAAACAAACGTTTGGTGTGGTATATTGAATACTCAAATAGTTGGACCATATTTTTTCCGGCAAAATTTAAATGCAGGTAGATATTTACAATTCTTGCAGAATGAATTTAGCGAGTTCCTAGATGATATGCCTTTAAATCTACGAGCGAATATGTATTTTCAACAAGGTGGTGCTTCGATCCATTCTACATTGCAAGTAAGAGAATGGGCTTAATCAACAATTTCCTCAAAAATGGATCGGACGGTTTTCAGAAAACCATTGGCCTGCAAGATCGCCTGACATTACCCCAATGGATTTCTTTCTCTGGGGTTACTTAAAGAACCAAGTATACAAACATCGACCATTTAGAAATCTTGACCATTTAGAAAATACGATTAGGCAGTGTGTCGTTCAAATTAATCCGGTTTTTTTAAGAAACGTAGCACAAGAATTTAACAACAGGACAATGAAATGTATTGAGAATGGGGGAGCTCACGTAGAAAAATAATGTACTTGTAAATAAATATTTTTGTTTACGATTTTGTTAATGTATTTTGAGTTTTATTTCCTACTATTATGTATCTTTACTATTATTATTATTAAAACCTGAATAAAAAGAAGTGTTGCTAATTTTATGAAAAAATATTACAATTTTAAAGATGATTAAGTTAAAATGAATCACACAATTTGAGTTAAATAAAATTTTTTGACTTCTGAAAACGTGAAATATGGTGTGCAGCAAAATTATTTCACATTCTTGAATTTTGATTTTCAAGAGCTATATTATTTTTGTAGCTGACTTTTGCGACGTATTATTTATGGTTTTCTGTTACGATGTCTACAGAGAGTAAGATTTGCGTATTGTATGAGCGCGCTCAATTTCTTATACAGGGTAATTCAGAATAAAGAGTAAACTGAAATTTTTTATCAAAAGTGAATGAAACTCGATATTTTACTTTAATTTTTAAAACCAAAGAACTATTGCTTAATAAAGAAAAGTCTAATGTTAAAAATGGGGGTACTTTACTCTTAGCGTAATTTTGTATTTTTGACTCTCCCTCGTATACGATGAGAGTTTCGGCAGAAATCGCGAGTGCTATTTTGGTCTCAAGTCATGCCGAGACATGATGCAATAAAATAATTTTGCTATATTCAAAGGTAAACCATTTTCCCATATGCTGCGCACTTTCTGCCGGTCACTGTATATATATATATATATATATATATATATATATATATATATATATATATATATATGAATGAAAGAATAGCTGAATATGAAGTAATATTGTTTATATAACGAGGGAGAAATGCTAATAAAGCCCCACGTTGGTGATCTAGCTTGTTTGGTTAAGCCTGAATCTAATTTAAAACTTTTTAATTAAGAAAACGAAGAAAAATACAAATAAAGCTCTACCTTGGCTAGCCAAAAGGTTATAGTATGGAGGGGGGAGGGGATTTAAATAGAACTTGTTCAAAATGATACTACAATAAGTTGAAATGTTGATGAATTTAATTGCGAAACTCTAAATGTTATATTTTTGTATAAGGAAAATTATTATTTGCAAATTTGGCAACTATCTAAAAATAACTATTAGCAAACGTTTTATTTTAATGTAGGCAAAGTTTTCAAAATATCGCGCTACACTGATGCAAATAATAACCACTTAGGCAAGTATTAGAAACAAAAATCTATATATTTATGTCAACAAGTTACAATTATATTTATTCTGAAATTTGATGCTTGCAGATAATGCATATTTATCACAAGACATTAATATTTGGAAATACGATATTACAACATTGAAATTTATACACAGGTCGTCACAGACGCTCATGTAAACGAGATATCATCCCTAATACATGTGAAATAAGCAAGTATCAATGTTATTTGGGCTCGGATTAAGCTATTGACAAAAAAAGAGGAAGTGAACGTTGTGCCCTTATGTGTTTTCTATGTTTAGGCTATTGAGTAAAAGGATATACTGCTACATGTAAGTATTTAATTTTTAAATGTAAGTAGGAAAAATGCATGAATTATTTGTTTGACGGACTAACTTGACTTTCGAGATATGTACTGAATTTAATATGTAATTTGACAGAACGCATGAACAATGTTTGGAAATATAGATTCTATACAATTGATTTAACTAACTAACATGACTTTCGATATGTACTAAATTTAGAATGACTTTAATCTTGGTATAAATTACGGATTACAATTCATGTTGAACTAATTATTCGTTGTTTAAGCTTCAACCTTTTTGGTCTAGTATAGAGTTTGTTTTCTAAGTTTCGGGAAGAAATCAATGAAAAGGATGGCGGATCCGGAGAAGGCTGTTGATCTCCACGGGAATTGCGGCAGGTACTTGGAGAAGGATTTCGGCTCCGATTCTTCGTGGTTGCTTGGGATACAGGTCTAGGAGAATCTCAACGGCAGCTGTTCGTTCACGATACTCAGGATGACTTCGGTGGTACGGTATTACAGGTAAGGGTGTGTTGGTATCTCTTTTAACGTAGCATTGATGCTTCATTCAGCCGTCGGGCCATTTAGGTTAGGATCTTTGTTGATATATTTCTCTTTTCTAGCGCATTTTGTCTATCTTCGCTCTTTCAATGTCGATAAAGCACGGCTGGAGCTTGATCGATCGGAGTACATCGGTTCGATAATCAACTAGATGTCGTGTTATTACAGAGGTAGCGTTGGAAGATTTTCAAAATAGAAGAATGATCATGCTTATGTTGAGGTTGTTAATGAATGGATGAATCCTCTACGGTGTTCAGGTTGCCTTTTTATATGAATTTCTTCTTTATTCGGTTGTTTTATTTTTAATCTCGAACCCGAAGCGTTTTTGGTTTTTTATTTAATTGATTTAAATTATTTCAGATTATTTTGATGCGCAAAAAGATATTATTATGCGGTTTTTATATTTATGGGATCTCTTAAAAATATTTCCAATATCTAAAATTACTGAATTCTTGTTTTTGAAAATAAAATGCGTACTGATGCTTTTGGCGTCATTTTTTGATAATTTTGTATAGTCATGTTCATAAAAAATTATAGAATTTTATAATTTTTGGTTTTTATCAAAAAAAAGGATATATATGCAGGTATGACGACTCTGTTTACATGTTTTCTTAATTTCTAATTACATATTTTTTTTTCCGTTTTTTACCAGACATTATCCATTTGTTAATAATAAAAATATCTAATGGTGACTTTATAATTTCAAATTAAGCTTATTTCTTTTTATACTGGAATATATATACTTTATACTAAATCACACATGAAAACTTTACTAGATGTGGTATATTTATTTATTTATAGCATTATATTAAATGCCATATTTGGGTGTATTTGAAAGCAACACTTTCTGTGTCTTCTAATTTCTTTTTAAAATTCTGATTTTTAGAAGTGATTACTTTCTACTCGTTTACTTTAAATAGTACATCTATTCTTGTATATAATTCATAAGAGCCGACCAGGTCATTCAATTGGAATCATTAGAGAGAGGAGATCGAAGTGTCCTCGCAGTTAAAGGTAGACAGAACAATTATATATTGCGGCAGTTCAGTTCTGTTATGTGGACGATCTTTGTATAATCACTTGCCTGAGATTAACAAACAAATTATATATAAAACAATCTTTAAAATAGTTTCTGTTAATTTTATCAGTATTGAAAAAGTAATTTAAAATTTGTAATTGAAAAACATACTTCATTCTTGTAATAATTATTCAAATTGAGTTATCAGTATTAATTTATTTAAAAGCTACGACATTTAATTCAGTTCATATCATTTAAAATATTCAAGATTATATACATACTTCTTATTTCTATTAATTATTTATTCATGCATGCATTTACCTAGATTCTCAATTTCATATAAAAGAAAGAGTTACCACTTATTTATATACATAAACGAGTTTTATTTTCTCAATCATTACAACTTTTTTTATTTTAATAACTATTGCTATAATAAGTTCATAAATAATAATTTGAAGCACTACAGGATCAACTGCACACCTTGAGAATATCCAGAACGCGAATAATATAATAATAAACAAATTAAGCTCACGTAAGTACTATCAAACATAATGGTTTAGTTTATACATATCTAATGACTCATACATGCGGAAGAGCTAGAACGCGGCAATATGAAATTTAAACATTCAATTATTAATATAATATATGTACCGGGTGTCTCAGCAAAGCGACAAAGTCCATTATTGGTACCTAATAATGTAGATAAATAATTTTTAATACATAAATTGTAGATAATCATAAACTCTACAATTTAAAAATATTTTCATTTGTTTAGAGTGTTCGACGAACAAACACAAACTTATGTTCTTTTTAAATAGAATGCTGTACATTCTTTTACATTTTATAATAGCCCTCGAAGAGGTGATTAAACTGATATCAATTTGTATTTGTCGATTTTTAAGTGTTTCTGAGATATGGCGATTTTTCGTTAAAAATTGTACAACATTTGAAAAATTGCTATGAAATAACCATTAATGATGAAATACCTATTATGGGCTAAATTAGTAGATATATATTTTCAGTATGTAAAATTAATGTTTATATTTCGACATATATACGCATGTTCTTTAGAATTACGTACCATTCACAAAGTTATAAATTCTAAAAAAAAAATGGAACAGCTTGTATATTTATATGCCATTGAAAAGTACTTAAAATTTACTATTTGAGGATACTAATTTTTTTTGCCTCTGTGGGAAAAATTGCAAAAGTATAGAATGTTATATCTGACTGAACCCGATTACGACTTAAAAATATGAGTTGCCTTGACTTACATTACACATAGCATAACTAAAATTAATCGAAAAGAGTTACTTCTAATATTTTTCTTTTACAAATAACTAATTTTTAAACTCATGAAATGTTTGGAAATTCATGAATTAGCGATAGTATAAAAAATATCAATATCGCTGTGTGTTAAAAATTGTTTAAAAGCCAAACTTAGATTTATAACTTAAGTTTAAAGGAACATCGTCATAAGTTTATGAATTTACGTTAAACACAAAAATAAATGTTTAAAATTGGAAATAATAAATATGGTCTATGTTTTAGGGTAAAGTGATCGAAATTGTTTGCTGGCACAACGAATGTACAGACAAAGGTATCCAAATATGCGACTGCCATCGACAAAAGCTTAGTGACGGTGACATAGAAAACGCAGATGCGCAAATGATGTTTTGTTATACATTCAAGAAAATCCTCATGCAAGCGTGCGTGAATTTTCTAGAGCCCTTGATGTAAGCAAAAACTTTATTAACAAAACCTTAAAGAAGTTTAAATACCATCCGTATCACATAAGCTTACATCAAGATCTTTAGAGGAATAATTTTATAAATAGAGTTGACTTTTGTAATACGATGTTGCACAAAATAAATCAAAACCAAAATATTGTATCTCAGATTTTGTTTTGTGATGAAGCTACTTTTAAGAGTAATGATCTAGTAGACACAATATGCATTACTACTCTACTGAGAATCCGCACTGGTTGAGGAACGTTGATCATCAACATAAATGTATGGGACGGCAACTTTAACCATCAAGTTATCGGACTTTTTTTCGATGGTACACTAACAGGAGAGAGGTATCTACAATTTCTTGAGAACGATCTGCCTGTCTTATTAGAAAATATAGGTTTGTATGCTTTTTAAATAATACATGCAGGATAAATTGGATTGGCCGTGGCGCTCCATTATTGTGGCCCCTTAGATCTCCAGATTTAACTCCAGTGGATTATTTTCTTTGGGGTTATGTTAAGGAGCGAGTTGTTCCAATAAAAACACACGATATGCAAGAAAGAATTCGAGGAGTATTTTCTTCTATTATTCAAGAACTAATGGCAAATATCTATAGATCATATGAAACACTACTCCAAAAGTGTTTCGAAGAAGAAGGGCAGAATTTCGAACATTTATTATAAGTTTTTGTTTACGTAAAGTATTTATATATTTTAAATTCCAAATAATATGAACATACTATAAAACCAAACATACGCATTTTCTAATTTGTTAATTGATAACTTATAATAGCTGTGATGCTTGAAAATAGTAGCTTACGTCAAGTTCTTCAAGATAGATAGTTTTCAATAAAGTAAATTTAAATAATCCTATTGACGGTTTGCTTTTCAATCGAAGTTATAAATCTAAGTTTGACGTTATATTTTTTAAACTATTACTAATCCATGAACTTCCAAATATTTCATTTCATGAGTTTATTTGTAAAAAGAAAATATTAGAAGCAATTCTTTTCGATTACTTTTAATTATGCTATATGTAATGTTAGCCAAGCCAACTCATATTTTTAAATCGTAATCGGGTTTAATCACTTATAAGAGTCAATAATTTTTGCAATATCGCCCACAGGCGGAAGAAAGTAGATATTTTTAGATAGTAAATTTTAAGTACTAATATACAAAGCGTTCCATTTTTTTTTGAATTTTTAACTTTTGCGAATGGCATGTAATTCTAAAAAACATGCGTAGATATGTCGAAATAAACATTAACTTCACGTACTGAAAAGATATCTCTACTAATTGAGCCCATAATAGGTATTTCATCATTAATCGTTATTTCATAGCAACTTTTGTTTGTTGTACAATTTTTAACGAAAAATTGCCATATCTAAGAAACAGTTGAAAATCGGCAAATACATATTGATGTCAGTTTAATCAGCTCTTCAGGACCCATGATCAATTTCAAAAGCATGTATAGCATTCTATTTAAAAGAAACATAAGTTTGTGTTGGTTCGTTGTTGTCGAACACTCTGTCTAAATGAAAATAATTTTAAATTGTAGAGAGCTTATGATTATCTACAATTTTTGTATGAAAAATTATTCTCTTTCTACATCATTAGATACCAATAATGGACTTTGCCGCTCCGCTGGAACACCCGGTATATAATACTATATTAAAATTCTTTGCCGAAATAATAAGAAATGTATTTAAATTAATCAGTCATCTTGACTTAACGGCATACATTACTTAATAGTAATTAATAACAAAAATGACAATAGGAAAGCAAGCTTTCATTCAAACAATTCCATTAGAGTAAACATTAATTAAAAATAACAACAACAAATAGTTATTTATGTAACAAGTCAGTAAAGTGATACTTTATCGAACGAGTCTGATTTACGAGCCAAGCGAGTGAAGCGAGCGCGGCGAGTAACAGACGAGTTCGGTAAAGGTACTTTACTGACGTGATGCATACAAAATTTTATCGCCAACCGTGAAAATTGTTAATTTAAGAAATAAAGATATAATAACTTATGACAGTTTATGACAGTGACAAACGATTTATTTTTAAAGTCATCAGTCATGGCTACGCTGACAGATATTAGCGGCAGGTAAAGTACTTTATTGTACAGTACGATAAAGTGTTTCTTTACCTCCGTAAAACGCTATGGTAACGTATCACTTTACTGACGGTTGGCGATAAAAAATATTATTAGGAAAGCAAATTAATTAAATAGGAGTATTGAAAAATCTTTATTTATCAAAAACGAGATCCAACAACATTAAAAGGCAATAATGCCGATCTAGGTGTTTAATGACTAACATAGAAAGATGCGAAGATGAGAAAATGCAAACAATTAAGTATAGAACAGCCGCTCTAGTATTTGAGGGCGGATTTAGAATAATTTAAAAAAGATATCAGAAAAGAAGTAGGTTTATTATGAATGTTTTTGTTTTCTAATTTGACTTGTATCTGGTGGATAAATAAAGATGTTGTAGTAGTTATTAAAATGCTGTAATAATTACTAATAATGCGCTTTGTTATGATTAAGGCTCGAATTATATGCACGAAAAATCCGTAAAATATGCACATATATATGCACGTATTTTTACAAAAATATGCATAAGGTATTAAGAAATATGCTCCAATATATCCCAAATATACATCGATATGCAAAACTTTTAACAATAAGAAATTAAAGTCCATTCCAATTTAATAAACACAAACATATTTATTATTATTTATTATACATTCTAAAATACAAAATTTTTAGGAATATACCAATTTATTTACAAAAATTTCAATATTTGGCAATTCTGTGATTAAAAGACACTAACCTAATACCCATAATTAATAATATAACCCTGGTGACCTCTCCGGACCGGCAGCCGACACCGACTGATGTCGGGATAAAGCAGCACCATGAATCTCAATTTCCCTTGTCGAGTGAAATAGACGTTATTATAACCACAAAAGTAAAGGCTGCTATCAATCAAATACAGAAGAAGTTATTAATCTACTAAGATCAGATATTGCGAAGCTTCATACAGAAAATTTTCTTCTAAAAACAGAAGTTTGCGATTTAAGAAGTTATATTGCAAATATAATTGACTCTCCTTTAACTGGTCGTAACTTAGTGAGAATGAAATGATAAATAAATAAAAAAAATTTAACAACTGACAAAAACAAAACGAAGAAAAATAATACCGATATAATAAACTCAAAAGTGCATAAAGGTTTTTCTGATATAGTCAAGACAAAAAAATCTGGACAACTGGAAACAACATCTGCAGACAGTAATAACAGTAATAATGGGATACATACCGTTGTCAAAAAGTCCGCGGCCGATGTGGAAGAGGAATTTGTGATTGTCCAACGTCGTCGTAAGTCACATCAAAGTGCAAAAATTGGTATAGCAACGGATACTAAACTGAAAGCTGTGGAAAAATTTTCTTATGTGTACATTTCGAAGCTTGACAAGGATACATCGGAGGAAGATGTGAGAGAATACTTGAGGGATAAAGGTTTTGATGGAGCTAGATGTGGCAGAATGAATTCAAGGCGTCCGGATATTTACTCGTCATTTAGGGTTGGTGGCATACCGGCATGGCGGGCCGGATCGGGGAACTAAAAAATCCGCGGATGTTGCCTACAGGAGCTTACATAAATCGTTATTTTTGGAAGCGGGGAACAGCGAAGGATCCGGTTTAAATTGTGTGTCCTCCCGCCTGAATCGGAGTCCGAATACCGACCGTCAATCTTGTGTGATAGGTAATGAACATTCGAGTTTTAAAGTCTTAGACTTAAATATAAGTGGTATTAGGACAAAGATAAACGAACTGAATGTGTTACTATACACGATCAGAGACGTCATGTTATGGCCCTGAATGAACATTGGCTGAATAATGAAGAAATAGGTGCTTGCAATTTGGAAAATTATTCCCTTGCCGCCTTTTCGTGTCCCTCTAATACAAGAGGTGGTGGCACTGCAATATTTGTGAGTATTGGAGTGGAATGCGGAACTTTGAGCGTTAAGGATGTGGTGTCAGTCGATGGTCAGTGTGAGTTTTGTTGTGCTAAATTCAGTATAAACCAAGCTACTTGTTATGTGATTAATATTTATCGACCGGCTGGTGTCTTTCGGTTTTTTTTTAATACTCTGACTAGTCTACTGGACAATATTTTTAAAAATAATTGTAACATTGTTGTGTGTGGTGATTTTAATATTGATTTCGGCAAAGAAAGCTGTAGTAGCGTGAATGACTTAAACAACTTGTATAGGAGTTACAATATGAAATCTCATGTGTATGAAATGACGAGAGTCATCCCTGTTTCGGGGACTCTGATAGATAACATATTTTCGACATTTGGTGTTGGTGTTTATGAGGTCTGATATATCCGATCATTATGTATTACAATTTGTCATACCTAGCGATGTGGAACAGTGTCGGAGGGTTTCTTGTGACAGACGGAATTTTTCTCATCAGAATCTGGATGGGTTTTCCACTGCTGTGTCTCGTGAGACTTGGCTGGATGTTTTTCGTCAGGTGGATGCTAATCTGAAGTATGACTGTTTTCAGAGTATAGTTTCCTATTATTTTCAATGTTATTTTCCTAAAATTAGGTCTAATATAAAATCGAATAAAACAAAAAAATGGGTTACGAGTGAAATTGGAGAGTGGTTACAGAGACTAAGACCACTATAAAGCTACAAATTCTCAATTAATTCTTGATGAATATAAGCGAGATAAAAAGCAATACAAAAGGTATATTAATGAGTGTAAAATACGTTATCATGACGGTGTTGTGACGAATTCAGATAACAGGGGTAAACGAGTTTGGAATATTTTTAATAGCTTAAAGAATGAGAGCAAACGCGAAAAGAAATTGAAATTGACCATTGGTGATATCGTTGTTACGGATATGCATGACATAGCTAAAGAGTTCAGCATATATTTTTCTAGTTTCAATTGCGACCGCGCGGTGTGTACCGCGGATCCCGGGAACTCATTCTTGGCATCACACTCGCGGTACTGGGGAAGTCCGCGTCAGGTGTATGATTATATTATGAGGCTCCCCTCTAAGTTATCAACCGGTCTTGATGAGATACCTTCAGTAGTCGTGAAGAGGGTGTCGTCGGTCATATGCTGTCCGTTGTCTGATATTATAAGTGACTGTTTATCTAGCGGTGTTTTTCCGGACGGGTTAAAAACATCTAAAGTAGTGCCAGTCCATAAAAGGGGCAGCAGGGAAGATGTAACTAATTACCGGCCTGTCGCTTTGCTATCTGTTTTTTCAAAAGTGTTTGAGCGTATCATATATATAAGACTTGCTAATTATTATTTAGCAAAAAATAGTATAATTGCTTCAAACCAACATGGTTTTTTGAAAAATAAATCTACAATTACCGCCATGTTTGATTCTTTGAATTGTATTGTTGATGCCTTGGATCGGGGTAATAAGGTGGCAGGTATATACTTTGACTTGAGCAAGGCATTTGATGTGATTGACTATACTATCCTACTGAACAAGTTGGAATATTATGGCATTCGTGGAGTGGCCAATGATTTGGTTCGGTCATATTTGACGGATCGCAAGTAGGTGGTAAATACATATATCATCGACCGTGGGTTCGGCTGGGGTAACCTCGATGTCTGAGGTTACATGCATTAATAGAGGGGTCCCGCAAGGGTCTATTCTTGGACCACTTTTATTTGTATTATATGCGAATGACTTACCGGGCAGTGTGGATGTGGCTATTGTTGTTCAGTATGCGAATGACGTGTCGGCCCTTGCCGCTCAGTCGGACTTCGACGATGTCTCCAGGCGTTTGGCGCGGATCGCGGGTGGGATATCGGAATGGTGTAAACAGAATCGACTGAGTTTGAATGTCGAGAAAACAAATATAATTTGCTTTAGACATGGTCGGGATGAATCTTTATACGTGAGATTGAACGGGGCATCGGTTCCTGAGGTCGCCTCTCTCGGATTCCTGGGTTTGACATTGGATAGTGGTCTGCGCTGGTCTCAGCAAATAAATAATATGATGAAGAAAATTAATTCGGCATGGTACGCGTTGCGATTTCTTAGGGATCAGCTTAGCGTTGCCAGCCTTAGACTGTTTTATTTTGCCTACGTTCAATCCGTGATTCAATACAGCATTATTTTTTGGTATCATGCAGCTGACACTGACAGGATATTTACTGGCCAGAAAAGGGTGGTGCGCACAATGCTGGGGGTGCCGTATGGCGACTCGTGTTGGCCGCATTTTAGGAGCCTGGGTATTATGACGGTCCCGTCGTTGTATATATTTGGTGTCGCGGTTCATGCTAGAAAGAATCTACATTTATTTAATAGAAATAATGACTTCTACGGCAGCATGCAGACTAGAAATAGATCTGAGTTAAGTATTCCTGGGCACAGAACAACTTTATTCGAGAAGGGACCCTATTACAATTGCGTGAAGATTTATAATAGTCTGCGCTTCGATGTTAAGCATGCCGTTTCATTGAACCAGTTTAAGAACAGGTTGAGGGCTTATCTCATTGAAGGCGTATTTTACACTATGGATGAGTTTTATAGTGGTATTGCGTGACATTTTGGGGGATATGTTTTATTTTATTTTGTTTTGACGTGATTGTACTGATTTGTACTGTTTTATTTATTTTATTTGTTTGTTGCATTTGTTTCATTACTGGCATACAGTACCTGTTATTTATTTTGTATTTATATTATATTACTATTGTAATATTGTAATTTTGACTCTGTTTATGTTCTGATTTGAATTTACAAACAATAAACTATATTATTATTATATTATTATTATTATAATAATTATTAATAAGAGGGATAATATATAAATTAAAACAGCTCTGTGATTCCCTAATATTATCACAGTCTCATTATTGTTCACCTGTCTACGGGCCTTGTTTGACTAGGGGGATCCTGTGTAGGTTACAGCGTGTTCAAAATTCATGCATTCAGTTAATATTTGGATTACGAATATATGATCACGTGTCCCATAAGTTGATTGATCTGGGCGACTGAACATGGGTAATAGATTATTGTTTCAGGCAGGTATGTCTATTTTCGTATTATTGTCAGCAGGAGTCCACCTTATTTATACAATAAACTCCGTTTTCGCGAGGGAGTCCATCACTTTGGTCTTCGTCACAGACATCTGCTAACCACTCCCAGTCATAGGACCTCTCCATTTCAACGCTTTTTCTCATACAACATTGCTAAATTTTATAACAATTTGCCCTTTGAGGTCATGGGCTATTCCTTCTCCTAGCCTAGGACATGGATGCGGGAGTACCTGTTGGCTGGTCAGCGGTAGGCCTTGTTCCTGTTTGATTGGGTAAAGGGTTCTCTCTCGTGATGCCATATGTCTAATGGGAACACGTATGTCTTTGGTTGTGTATTTGTGTATATTTATACGTGTGTCTTTGTATATGTATCTGCAGTGGTTTGCTCCTGTGAAATATTGGTTGCATCCGGGTGGAATGTAGTTTTAAGTTAGTTTTTAGGCATTCTTTACATACTCATTTTGTATTAATTGTAAAGGCTCTATGGAAGGTCAGAACACACCTTGTTGTGCTCTGAGTAGATTCTTTTGTTTTTCATATACGCATGGAATTTATTTAATTTTTATTTCTTATCTTCTTTTATTACATGTATTTAGTCAATATTCTTGTTGTATGGTAGAAAATAAGTGCTATTATTATTATATATTTATATACATATTATATGCCTACTATTACATATACATATATATTAATTTATCTATTGTGGTACTTAAGATTTGTTGTTTATTATTTATTATTAATAAAAAACTTGACAATTAGGTCATATTTTAAATTGGTTACAATATATGGATCTAATTAAAGTTCATCGACAAATTCCCTTTTCAAAATTTTAGGCACTTTTGACAAAATTTTGAAGCTTTCATTTTTATCCAATAGCTCTTTTGATTATAATTTTAAAATTGTTTCGGCCTCTACAGGAAAATTACTTGCAATAAACGCTAATTGATTTAGTATTATATTATTTTGGAAACATTTTTAAGCTTCTTTAATTGCAGTAGATTCGTCAGGAAATTCTAAAATTAGACTTTTAGTTTTTTCATAATTTTTGGAATAGAAAGCTGCGGCATTTAGCCACGTACCCCACCTAGTAATTACTGGTTATGGAGGTAACGGTAAACTCGGAAATAATTCTTTATACAACTGAATCCGTAATGGCGCTTTTAAAAAATTCTCTTTTATCGTTTATGTTCTAAAAAACACATTTTTTCAAGTAATTCACCGGGAGAAATACAATTATTTTGCAATAATCGGCTGACTAAAATTATGCTGAACAAGTTGGTGAAAGTCCATTTGGTTAAAACTTCATTTCAAAAAGTTATGTGATGGGCCTTAATATCGCTCGGCGATAACGAGATCCAGTTGGCCATGGCTTCTGCAACTACTAGAGACACATCTAACGATTTATATGCATTTGTGTTTCGAATTCCATAGCCATAACTATTCTCTTTTTCTGAGGATTACCACTTTGTCATTATATTTTCTGTATTTATTCTCATACTTAGAAACAAATAAATGAAAAACAACAGTATGAAAAGTATATCAAAGTCTAAAATTATATGACAATTTTTATCATAGATTTATTGTTCCCAAGAGTTATTTGTTTTTATTGCATACCCACCATTTCATCCTGTTTATTTTTAATAGATATTTATTTCTTCTTTGAAGGCACGTAATAAAATGAATACATTTATTGCAAAGAATGTCAACATCATGTTTTTGTTAGCATTAGTATTCATATAATATAGAATTCCACGACAATTAACACAAATTTATGGTACTTAATTATGGTATCCCAGATTACGAGAATTGCAAATTAATTTATTATTATAAGCTATTTAAAATACACGAATACTTCTAAATAAAATTTATGAAGATAGCAGTAAAACCTTGTTTTAATTATTTTGTTTTTGTGATTACTATCGCAAAATAAAGAGAAGTATTCCATTAAAGCGTAGAAATATTGCTTGAAAATTTTAAATTTGTATTTGATTACTCCCTACTACCACAAACGTAGGGGCAGTTTATTATGTTTATTTTAATTATATGCACATATGTATATATTCATTTCTTAAATATAAGGAAAAGTGTCCTACATAATATATTAGAAAGTGTATTTGCGAATATTTATTGCTTTATTCGTCGTAACTTCGCTGCTTCTTATTCACACTGATGTATTTTATAACCTTTTAGAAAGTTGTATTATTTTATGAGAGCGCATCTTACTATCTTTATGCTCTATTTACCTTAAAACCTGATAGCCTAAACGCACATCATATGTTGTTAAACGTACCTAACCTCTTAGCATTGTTCACATACCTCTAAAGTTGTCCATAGAAAATGAGAAATATTTATTGGGTTATGTATACCTACTATAATCAATATACATATTGCTGTGACCCTTGCAAATTAATAATGTTGTGAAATTATTAAAACTCTTTATTCTTAAAATTATGAGGGTTCAAGCATATATCCCAGAAACTTAGCCTTATGCTATTCTGGGATCTTATTATTTCTGCAAAGGATGGCACTCTTAAGTTCGTAACAGGTCAGATATATTAAATAAAAATACAGAAATATCTTATAATATAATTTATTGAACACGCAGAATAAATATTTATATTATAATAATAATAAACAAAAGAGATATTGAAAAAAATAAACCTATTCTCATAAACCACCTTTATGTTATGATAAATGATCTTAGTGTCTAATAATGTATTTATAATAATAATATTATTAATTTTTTAATATCATGCCTAACACACTTTT
This sequence comes from Amphimallon solstitiale, assembly GCA_963170755.1. Taxonomy (NCBI): domain Eukaryota; kingdom Metazoa; phylum Arthropoda; class Insecta; order Coleoptera; family Scarabaeidae; genus Amphimallon; species Amphimallon solstitiale. Next base: position 99,226,265 of record OY720676.1, on the reverse strand, counting down.
ATTTATTCTGTTTATCATTAGAGTGCTATCAGCAACAAGAAAATATATTTCTTACAAATAAAAATTTATAGAATGTAGTGATTTACACCAGATGTGTTAAATAATAGTATATTAAAATACAAGTTTCATAAGAAACGATTTTTGCGCACGCGTTCAAGTTTAGAAAACGAGCCGCTAGGCGAGTTTTCTAAAGAACAAGTGCGCAAAATGTCTTATGAAACGTATATTTTATACTATTTTTTCTATTTCGGTTATTAAAAGTTCAAAAAAGCTTAAAATAAGAGACATGTTTTGTTCGAATATTTTAGAAATTTTGCTTTTTTGAAGTTGGTTACTCTGATTTTTAAGTAGAACGTTTTAAATATTTGAATATCGGTGGTGCTATATGTAATTGTGTTTAAAATTCAGACTGATTTATACAATAAATTATTTAAAATTATCAACAAAAAGGACGAAATAAATAACTGTACGCCCCCAGAGATTCGCAAAATAGCAGAAGACAATTTACAAAATCTTTCGTCCACAAACTCTCTACATATTTATCAAAACAAACTTTTATAACAGTTGTACTATTCAACACGGTAAGTAAATGTCAATAGTAGCATCCGAAAACTTATCATCCAACTCTGCTTAACAATTTATATTGCTAATTAGTAAGTGAAATGTTAGCATGTGTGCTTTTTATTCTTTGTACAATTTTATTGCACATTTCTGTTATTTTAAAGGCTTATATTTTGACATTTAAATACGATTTGGTTCCATTTTTTTTGTTACCAACTTCAAAAAAATAAAATTAGCGTGCGATAAAGTAATACTTTATTCAACCAAAACGGGTGTCTTAAAGTGAACTTTATAGCATCGGAATAGAAAAAATAAATAAGTGCTATCTGTTATGATTGTATATGCATTAGAACATGGACTTTGCTCTGATATTAATACTGTCCAAATGCTTTTTCTTGCTTCAAGACAATATTCCCAAAACAAATTCACGTGAATTAGTCAATCAGAATTCCATTCTATGAGTTAATCCTTTAACTCATTGAACATACCCCTAACTTACGTAATAACGCGTCCAGTCTCTAATGCTATATAAAAAAAGAAGTCAAATTCAAGTGCTTAAATATGCATCAAATTGCTGACTCTGCGCTGATGTTAATTCACTCAAATGCCTTTTCTCGCTTCTAAATGAGATTATCAGCACAAATTCGTGTCATAGGATCAATCAGGGCTCCATACTACGAGTTAATTAATTACATAACTCGTTGTACACATCCCCAATTCAACGTCCGGAACACGTCAGACTTCAATGCACAAACACACAAAAGAAAATCTTTTGAATATATTCATTGACTTTGAACAAGAGGAACCAATCTCGTTTATGTCCAATATAAATCACCACACTTAAATTATTAAACACTTTGTACAACTAAAAAAAAAATATAAACACATACGAGGGACAAGCCACAATTATTGAGAATAGAAAGATTGATAAAAGTTTTTAGAATTTCTATTTTAAATATGTTCAAAGTAATTGCCATTTACAATAATGCACTTAACCATTCTCTCCTGTCATAGTTTAAAAGCGTTCAACCAGCTGTCTTTAGGGATACAATAAAAAAAACACTTAACGGCGATGTCAATCTTTTCTTCTGACTGGAATATTTACCCTCTCAAATGTTTTTTGAGCACAAAAAATAGCCAGAAGTCACACATCGCCAAATCTTGTGAGTAAGGAGGATGTTCTATAATTTTGATTTTGTTTTCCGCTAAATACATACAGTCCATGCTGTATGGGACGATGCGTTATCATGATGTAATATGATCCCCTTTCTGGACCCTTTACTAAACACAGTAGGCAAACAATTTTCAACATACCGTTTAGCGGTAACTGTCTTCTGATCTTCTAATTTAATCGCGGCCACCAAACCCATATTTCTAAAAAATACTGCATACATAACTTTTTTTATTGCTCATTGTTTTTTCACCATCGTAGGGGTTTCCTCGACTTCCTGTATCCAGGCTGGGCTTTCTTGGCGATTGGGAACATCAAAAAACGGTATGTACCTTTCATTGTAAGTTACAATTTTCGAAATAATTTGATGGCCTCCAGCACTCAACATATCTAAAGTTTGTTGGCAAATTCTAACACGTTCTGCTCTTTGTAAATCTGTCAGGTGATGGGTACAAACCGAGATACTAAATCAATATTATTTTGTCTGCATTTGAGTTCACACATATTTTCTTTTCATCTAATTTCTTAAAGAATGGAAACTAGTAAAAGTGTAAGCGATTCGCTTAAAATGATTGATGACAACATCGTTAAGGAAAAGCAACTGATTGGACAGTCATCATACTTCCTCAACAAGAGCGGTTGCAAGTGGGTCCAGCGGCTGGATTCACACCTATCGTTCAAATTCGTTCCCCAACAAACTGTATATTCTTTACATTGGAAGGATGGGAGGAATTTTGCAAGGCTGAGAGTTGCAGCCCCAATCATCAAATTGAAATGTCGACATACAAAACGATTAGTGTTATACGAATAAGTAGTCGAAATCAGCAGATGGTATTATCGAATGATACATATAATAATTTGTTTAATTTACAACCACTAATTAAAGGTAAATTATCATTTTTCGATGATAGTGAGTTTCCTACTTTTTATAATACATTGTTGAAATCTTGTATAAATTTAAGTGGTGATGTATATAGCAATATTGTTAAATTAATAGGTCGTTCAAATTCATTAAACGCTTTTCTAATGTTAGAAGTACTACATACTTCTTTTACTACTCTTCATTATGATTATAAAGTAATGAAACTAGGTGATATTGCTAATTGGTATAAAAATAATGTTGATTGATTACTCTGTATACTCCATAAATGTGATACTATATAATAAGTTTAATTGTATCAGTTTGTATATAAAAAAATAAAATTTGTCTATAGATCTAATCTTTTATTTCCTTACACCCTTGTTCGACACTTTTCGAACACAGTGTATATTCATATTTGACGTCATCAGAAACCAGGCTGTATATATATTAAAATTTAAATCTTTGATTCGCCATCTTACTTCCTAAATCTGTACTTTTGGAACACCTTGTATATTCATATTTTACTATTACAAGTACCATACTGTATTTCTTTTGAGACACCCCATATATTAATTTTAAATTAGTGCACCGACATCTCTAAAACCTCGGTGTGAAACTGCAATGCGATGTTTGACGAACGGCCCCATATGACATACGCCCACACGTCAAACGGGGGGCGTGCCGTTAGGTCGTATATAAGTTTTGAACGAGAGGCGGGCGCGTTTTTTGGTTGAAACTTTTGAATAATCCTGTATTTTTAATTCTCTGTGACTTTTGAAACGTCCTGTATATTCATATTTTATTACTACGTGACCAAGTACAATACTCTATATATATTTATTTTATAATTTTGAGACAGCCTGTATATTAAGTTTAAATTAGCGTGCCGATATCAGCGCCATCTATAAATCCTCGGTGGTGGCATTTGAAACTAAAAATTTTGTTGTGTGGCAGTGGTGGGATATGGTGGGTCTAGAACCCTCCAATATACCCTACTAAAACCTTAATTTATTCAATCTTATTTACATGTGTCAATAAACATATAACGGTGTGCCCAAACATCGGTTAATAAATCGTACTGTCGTGAACATTTATTAAGTAAAATATAAAATACACATCATTTACGGCGAGAAGGAAAAGGTGTTACATGAGTTTGGCAAAAACAAGAAATATCTCGGTAAGCACGTGTATTCGTATCGTTGATGAGAAAATCGACAAGAGTAATATATTCAAATTTTTACGTGAAATTGAAATTTACTTTAGTATATATGTAATCAAAAGAACTCTATCTGATATGATTATATTTATTTAACGGAATAATTACGTAAAGACTGTTTGCGGGATGGTGAGAGTGAGGGACTTACGGGAGACAGAGTTGTTTTTCCACGAACTGCCTGAAAGAATACGGGAAATACCCTCACGGTCTGCCTGAGAGTGAACTCTGCCTCTCCTAATAAAATCGTGGCTTTATATAGCCCTGGACTCCCATAAATAATGGTTTCAAACAGTATTTTTGCCGTGAAACGTTCGAAGTATCACGTGCAAAACACATGTACTGTACTTAAACACACGATATTACCACGTGCAAAATGCAGGTAGAAAATTAACAAAAATATCATCTTTCTCATTACTAATTGACAAACATAAACATTAGATAAATTAAATATTTATTAGAATATTCGTATGGAATTATCGAACCTGTTAATCTAAAATTAAATAAAAAGCGTTAATACATATTAGTTAGATAATTTATACAGGAACGGACAAAAGTCCGTTACAAAGAGAGCGGTTCATATAATTTCCAGCTACGATGATAAATTTGATCATTTGATTATTAGCTATTTACAAAATTGATCGACGGAGTAACAAATGGTGTTACAGAATATTTTTCCACTTGATGCTGCTGTCGTAAATTTGTACTGCATTTACAAATTGCTAGAACTGACTAATCTTATTTCAAATGAATTTCGAAGCGCTTCAATAAGTGTGTTGGTGGTTGAGCAGATAGTTTAAAATAAAAGAAAAACCGCATATATACAGCTCATTGAACAAACTCAAATAAAAAAATTCAAACTTTACGTTCCTGTTGGGGTGCGGCTCAATTCATCAAAGCACCAAACAGGAGCGAAGTTCAAGAAGATGTGCGTTGTCCAGCACAAAAAAAAACAGGCAAGTAAGTACAGGCTGGATATGTTCCGTATGTCAGCTACAGCTATGCTTAACAGAAAACTAGTCATGCTCACAGGAATATCACAGCAATTAGGTATATCATGTATTCCAAGAAACTTTTTTATCCTTGGTGGTACACATTTAATACTCCTCTATAAAAAGAAAAATGTGTATTATTTTTTATAAAATATTTTTTTTCATATTTTCAAAATTTATAAATATAGAAAAAGTTTATTGCTCTATTTGGTATATTATAAGTCTGAAATTCCGGTTCCCCAATGGAGGTGGGTATATAAACTCGGAAGCTTTGGTCAGGAAATTAGACATTGATTCGTACGAATGCAATCAAGTGATTTCATTAGTACGGCAGATATTTATTCTGGCGAAAATCGAATAAATGATTTGACTAAACCCTAATAAACACAAACTTTATATGAAAAACCCACTCAGTTTTCAATAATAAGGTGTATCAAAATACTTTTAATAAATACAAAATGTCTTGTTTCATTAAATAGAGTCTTGGTAATATATGTTTGTTTTCATTAGTTGAGATTTGTTTATTTAGTGATTTAATTATTAATAAAAAACTTTCACTTTTGTTTTTTTATAAAAATGAATAAATTTGATGAAATATATTAAGAACTTAATATAACTACTTTATATATTGCCAATTTTCATGTTTTTGGTTGTGTTTATTAGCATGCAATTATTTTTAATCATATATGCCTTATAAATCTAACGACAGATTATAGAATGAGGACAGTACTAATTATAATGCTTGAAGTAGGACCGGAATATATTGTCTCTTGTTGTTATAATTGTGAAATATTGTTAATGTACTACACTAATATCACCACGAATTTTGACAGTAATACTAGCAAGTAATTATTTTTAATTAAGGAAACCTTAAAAAAATGTAAAAACAGACTCATAGAATAAGAACCTAATTCATTTTGGTCATTATTTCTTGCCGTGAGAACGCGTACATTGCTTTCACATGCACCGACACAATCATCTCGGGTTTAATATAAATAAATTATGCTTTTCACACATGGATCGACCAGTCAAAATTACCGGACAGCCGCTAACGAAAATTGCGGTCCGCTTTGAACTTGGCAAAACGGAAAACGGAGACGACGTCAGCTGCTAGGTTTCAATGTTTCCTTGTCCGTGTTTTTCAAATACGTTCAAATGACTACGGTTGTGTACTGTTTCTAATTGTTTTTTGAAGAGCAAGTATGTATTAAGATGTTTGCATTCATAACAAAATAATTGAAAAAATTGGTATTACGCCTCCTAAGCTTTTCAAACAGCGTGTAAATCCTTTCCTTCATGTAACCAACAGCTAATAGCTGTTGAATCCAGTACTTTCTCTAGAGCCACCTACGTTTTCGTCTATGGAACAAAATCCAAAAAGACGACGACACGAGAGATACGAGATGGATATATTCTCGTGTTTGCACTTTTTCAAACTTAGAGCATATATATATGGGAAACCGAAAGAAACAGAGCATATTTTTTGACACTAGCGTGATAAGCAATGCAAGCTGCATAATATATAATCGGCTCTTACTTTATCAAACGTTAACCTAAATATCTCCAACTGGCTTATACCTTATAACGCAATTTAAAACTCAGGGGGTTTTTCACATAGGTAGATAAGTTTGTGTTTATTAGTGTATAGTGAAATCATCAATTCGATTCTCGCTCAACCCAACCTAACCCAACACAAATAGTCGTTCATATTGGTCATTATAGACACATACATATTTGATTCTGGTGACTCGAAATACTGATCATTATTCATTCTTATCATTCTCCATTCTGGCCATTATTCAAACTTCTTAGGGCTGCGGAGAAGTTGGACTCCAGAAAACTAGGACTGCTGGGTACTCAGATTTTAGAGAATTCAGATTTGAGGCAGAAAGATTCCGGGGATCTAAGGTCCACGGAGTCTTAACATCCGGGAACTTGGACTGTGGGGAACAAGAACACCAGGGAACTTGGAATGCAGACCATTAGAACATCGGTGTAGTAGGACTTCGGAGTACTAGATACTATCACTCCAGAAAACTTCGGTTCCTGTTAACTAGGAGTTCGTGGAACTCGGAATTCGGAAACTGGGAGTCCGGAGAACTAGAACTTTGGGGAACTAGGACTCGGAGAGCTAGACCTTTGTGGAATTAGGACTATGGATAACTAAGACCCCGAGAAACTAAAACTCTGTAGAACAAGGGCACCGGGTAACTAGGAGTCATAGAATCTTGAATTTCGGGACATTTGAGCTCTGGAGAAAAAGGACTCCCGGGCACATGTTTTTAGGTGTACTTGGTCTCCGGGGAACTACGACTTAGGGGAACTAGGACTTCTGTGAACTTTAACTCCGGTAAACTAGATCTCCGGGAAACTGGGAGAAGGGGGATTCAACAGCAAAAAAAATTGCTCGCCGTCTGAAAAATATATGACTAAAAGATTTTCAATTATTTTGGTGCGGATACATGCGAGTATTTTACAGAATGTTTACAAAGCTTACTTTCAACTAACCCAAGAAGACGAAAATGAAAAGTGTGAACACATGGATGTTAAAACTAACATCAAGCAGTAAATAATTGCTGTGACTTACATATATACCTTTATACGTAAAACGTATATGCATATATGCATGTAACACCGGTGTCTGTGCGTTCGATTGTCGACAATAGCACTTAATGTATGTGTGTATCTCAAACACATGCATATATGCATATACGTTTTACGTATAAAGGTATATATGTAAGTCACAGTAATTATTTACTGCTTGATGTTAGTTTTAACATCCATGTGTTCACACTTTTTATTTTCGTTTTGATCGGTGACGCCACCTAAGGCTCTATGACATGAGATACACTATTAACATACAGGCCTCTGTATAGCAGAACATGCCGTCAGAAGCCATCGCTTTGTTCTGTGTCATCTTTTGGGTGTTAGATGTCGCTGTGATACTCTCACTGCATTTAACACGCTAAAATGACATAAGCAGCGATTTAAGTCTTGAAGCTATTGTCGAGAATCTCCACGCACACTGATGAGACCTCATAGGTCGAAACACCGGTGTCTGTGCGTTCGATTGTCGACAATAGCACTTAATGTATGTGTGTATCTCAAACACATGCATATATGCATATACGTTTTACGTATAAAGGTATATATGTAAGTCACAGTAATTAACCCAAGAAGCTTTAATACGAAAAACGAAAACGAGCAGAGTCTGAGTCTTTAGCTGCAAAGATAATTAATGCCTTATTAGAGAAGATGAATTTAGCAATTTTATCTTTTAATTGTGAGTAAATTGTTCTTTTTGTACTTAACTATTCTTAAACCTGTGTGTGTGTGTGCGTGCGCACGTGTGCGTGTGTGCGTGTGCGTGCGTGCGTGCGTGCGTGCGTGCGTGCGTGCGTGCGTATGTGTGTGTGTGTGTGTGTGTGTGTGTATGAGTGTTTACTCATATGAGTATTTGCTTCTGTATTCATTCATATGTCTAATTTACTGGAGTTATTCTAATTTAGTTGATGCAGCTCTCCATTAAAAAATCGTCAAAGTCGGAATTTTTTTATGATTACGTATTTGGGATACAAGAAGCTCACATCTTGCTCAAAAAAAGTGATTATCTTCTGTTAGGGTATTTATACTTAGTAGGTACTTAGTTTAGGGTTTTTAGTAGTATATTTATTGAGTAATTTATAATATTAGAAACCCATCTTTGTTTGATCAGTTTTTTATAGATAATTAAATTTTAATTTGTTGCGTGTTGAAAAATCCTATATATTCGAAGAGGTTATGAGCATTTACACGTCTGCTTTTATCAGAGCAGCATTCTTCTGAAATAACAGATGCTGTTTTCTGTGCGTCTAACTAAACCTAGGTGGGCATTCGATTAAATTCATAGTAGTCATGCAAAAATACAGAAACATATTCAGATATATGGATTATTTTACATTTTATTTTCAGTTTTAATTTATGCAAATCTATTTCAAATTTAAAAGTGTGTTTTTCCCTGGAAGTTCCCGTGACAGTATGTATATATTTATAATCTGTCTTTCTCGGACAATTAAATTCGAAAACTTTTCATTGTGAGCTGAAGGTATAAATGGAATAAGAAAATGTTATAATGTAGTAGGAGAGTATTTAAATAGAATAATATACTTGCACATGAGCACAGTCTGTACAGGAGCACGATATGTCCATAAGCACAACATGTTTAGCTGAAGAATTGATTCAGTTTCTAGAAATTACTCAGGCCGGCATGATGTTACGTGACTACTTTAACTAACCATTTCTGGATCATATCAAAAGAGAAAACATTGCTCAATTCATTTAATGATTATTGTTTAATAAATTGATGACTTATCATCAAACAGTGACAGTAATAGGATTTTTTCGTAGTGCGACTGCTATTGATAATATTCAGTTTGTACAAAATATGTTTTATATCGTTTGAAATCTATAGGAACGTTTAATTACTTTCTCTTATTAAACTCAATTTTATTTAGGATGTGTTCTCATTATAGTCGACACCGAAATATCATTGGCATCAATTAGTCATTTGATATGTGTACTTAACCGCAGTATTGTTTAAACTGGAAAAAATCATTTGTGGCTCGATTTACTCACACTGTTTCGTTTACTTTGTTTTCAAACAGTGGAAAATTAGTATTTCTACTGTTAGGTTCGTCTGAATTACTAAATATTTCATGAATATGAATTAATTGATTAAATAAAATTACTAATTAAATTGCACTACTAAAATGGCAAAATTTCTTAATTGAGGGATATGTTGTTATATCTAATGTTAATTTTTGCTTTTGTAATTTTTTCTTATAAATTTCAACCTTTTCGAAATAAATACGGATGATAAATATGCGATATCTCTTGAAATTATATATGCCGTATTCATTATCTTTTGGGAGTAGTATATACAGCGTGTGTAACAATTTTTCGATCAGTTCTGAATAAAAATGTTCATTTTAAAATGTCGTATATGTTCAAATACCATTTGAAAGAAATATACATTTGGCAACACTGTAATTGTAGATACCTCTATAATTTTCGTATTTCGATCTTCGAAAAACTTTTTCTCGTTATTAGTATTATCATATGGGTAAATCTGACATTTTAAATTCTACACATTACGTGAGGTATGATTTAATCTTCAAATTATTTATTGTCAAAATAATGCATATAGAAAAATGTTTAATTATAACAGGATTAGTTCTTTTTTGGGTATTTACCTGACAGTAAGTCGGTGACACTATTACCTACGTCATTGTTGGAATTGAAAACCATCTGTCTTTAAACATAGTTGCAATCTACGAAGTATCGTCTGTACTAATTGTTTGAGTCTTTCTGGTGTATTTACCAAAACTGCTGCGTTAATTCTGTTTGTGAGTTCGTCAGCGTCTTGAGGAAGCGTTACATAAACATTTATCTTAATGAAACCCTAAACAAAAAACTAAAGGATTAACATCGGGAGATCTCGAAGGTGTGCAGGAGCTTCATCATGCATGTAAATGCTGTTATGGCGTATTTGCAATAGCTCTGTTGACAGTAACTTGTTCCAATACATTAAGATACCCATTGGCATTAACACGATTTGGTAGATAAATTGGCCCAACGATCTGTAGAATTATTATGCCCCGCCAAACGTTAATGGAAAACCTCCTTTGGTGACCATATTTTCGAAATGCATGCGGATTTTCATCCGCCCAATAGTGAAAATTATGGGTATTAAATACACCATGTCCGGTAAACATACTATCATTGCTTCAAAAAATTCGTCTTATAAATTTGTCATCTTCTTGAATCCTATTTAAAATTGTGTTGCAAAAACATAATCGAAAAATGTCGTTTTCATAGAGTGGCTGAACTTTACAAATATGATATGGACAAAGAAGATTTTCTCGTAGACCAACTGAACGGTTTTATTACTAGGGATATTTAAGGTTGAAGCTGTGTGTCGGGTACTAATGGAGGGATTTTCTTGTACAGCTTCTACAATTTGCTTTTCTAGTTTTATTGTACACCTTTCTCTTGATCGACCAGCATTTATTAGCATTTCATTTATTAACCGAACAGTTTCACGTAGACGTTAATCCAATTTTCGAAATACATTTCCATCAGGATATCTCCGATTTGGGGTAACGACGGGATATTCGTCTTCTGCCATATTAGCATTTCCATTACAGAAACCATACACCATGTACTTATCGGCATATTCATTAAATGTAAAATCCATTATGAATGAATAAAGAACAACAAACAAACAATAAAACACAGTAGCACAACAACTAAACAAAACAATACAAATAACCACGAAGAAGCAGAGTTTACACAAAATGAAACACGATAGTCGAATTAAATACACAGGTAAATGTTAAAATTTAACAGTAATGTTATTGATTGAAATCACTATGAAATACAAACTCATTGCTCTACAACGTTGTAAAATGTGTTTTTCGTGAAAATACGTTAATGACGAAGTGTTAAAAATAAACTTTTTAATCAAAACGAAAACGTTTACGAAATAATACTGGGAAATATTATTTTTTAAACTAATTTGCAGCTATCTCTATTGAGAGATATCGTAGGGTAAGGCTTACTTACGCACTAAAATTCTGATCTTCAAGAACCGCGTGACAACAAACGAAGCATGGTACCACATTTAAACATTTTTTTTTTTATTTAGAACCGAACGAAGAATGTTGTTGCGTGTAGCTTTTGCGAGAATTTATATACATTTTATATTATGAAAAGAGATTAATAATAAGACAATAGCTCACTGATAATTATGAAGTAGTTGAGTTGTATTTTCATTATTGCACAATTGTTTTAAGTAAATAAAAATATCAATTTTGCAAGTGGATTCTGTAATTTTTTTTTTTAATTCTGCAATTACGTATAAAAATATTACAAACGCTTTCCTAAACATTGACCCCATATACTTGAACTTTCAAAGTTTATATTAATAGTCAATGTGGTTTGTACTTGTCCGAGTATCAGATGTTAAGATAAGATACGCAAAATACTATATCAAACATACACTCAGATAGAATACCGTTTCTAAAATTGTGTTTGTGTATGTAATAATTATAGTTGCCAAAGAACTTTATATGAATAAGGTAACGGGAAAGTTATCAAAAAAAAATCGAGCTTTCACTTATAAACGAATTTAAAAGTTGTTACAAGACGGTACAAAATCTTGTTATAGTGAGTGATGAAAGGGTTTACGGTTATGATACTTTAAGGTGTTACCTATTTTTTCGAAGAGAGCAGATTACAATTTTGATCCAATTTTGCCCTATGTATCACATATTCCGTGGCCATTTTGTCAGACGAAATGCGTTATACTTACCACACACTATGTAACTAACGCATGCGCGTGTGAGACTAGAGTTCTGACATATTGTATACCTAATAAAATCCTTTAAAATTTGAACTTAAGCGAATATGGAACGATCATATATGACACAATAACAGATGCGCCTCTTTACTATACCTTCTTTCTTCCATATTTTTCTGCTTCATTGTTTTACTTTCTTATACGTAGTATAAGGAAGTATTGTGATAATGAAAATTTTCGACCTCGAGATTTTTGCAGATGTCCACGTTTTGAGGTCCCCTGATACCAAAAAAGTGGTTTTTAAAAAATGTCTCTCTCTCTCTCTCTCTCTCTCTCTCTCTCTCTCTCTCTCTCTCTCTGTGTGTGTGTGTGTGTGTGTGTCTGGCTGTGTGTGTGTGACCACGACCACCGCTGTAGATATCAATTCCAAATTTTGTATTTACGTGTATAATCTGCCTCTTGAGAACTGATTAGATTTTGAGCAAAATCGGCCGACCGGAAGTAGTAGTTTACTTCAGTGAAAAAATCGAAATTTGCAAATATTTCGTCAATTACTAAGTTTAAACAAATTTATAAAGAATTCATATGTATTTAGAATTAAGTTTAAAACAAATTGTCTTAAAAAAGTTTTTCGAAATTCCAACCGGAAGTAGGTCTTTTACTCTTATCGAAAATCAGTTTTTTGCGAATATCTCGCAAGTCATGCTTTTAAGACAAATACGTTACGAGTATAAAAGTATTTAAAACATCATTTTCAATATCTTTTATATAAAAAAAATTTCAAAATTCAGACCGGAAGTACCACTTTTACTCTTATCGAATAGCGATTTTTTGCAAATATGTAGTAAGTTATGCATTCTATATATATTTATCAAGAGTACAAAAGTATTTAAAGTTAGATATGGAATAATTTTTGTATAAATGAAATTTCAAAATTCGGACCGAAAGTAACACTTTCATACGTATAAGAAAGTCGTGTGGTGGCCACACCTCATTTTTTTATACTAAATTGCTTACCTGTTCCATGTTATATTTCAAGCCATTATTCCAAGACGTGACAAATTTCAATTACATTAAGGTTTAGAATTCAAAGACCGTAGCTGGAATTTCAGCAATTGAGGACGTCAGAGAAGGGGATAGTAGTTCGGAAGAATGTAATTCAGTAGTGCAATAAAGCATATTATTGTTATTATAACATGTACTAAATATTTGAAATAAACAAAACACTGGCAATAGAAAATGATGGGTATATATTTGCCAACATTTTCTATTGCTATATGTACCAAGTAATAACCATAAATAAGTTTTGCTGATATAGTATATTACATACCGAAGTGGAAAGTGTTTCATTAATGTCGAGAGATTAAGTAGTTCATCGGAACGCGAATTGTCGACCTTAACTTTGTCTGAAGATAGGAACGAGACTTTACACGAAGGTTTGTACTATACTATTTTATTTACAACCATACGATTAATAGGCGTTTTCCTTTTGACATAAATCTCAGATAATATCACCTCAGTTTAGCTGAGATTATATTTTGACGCGTTCATTTTGTAATCAGCTGACTGAGACGAAGTGAGGTTGGTCAGAACTTTCCTCACTTCAAGTGAGCAGAGACACTCACATCACTTTAGCTCAGCTCAGATCTCTAGTAAAAGGAAAGCGCCTATTAACTGTTTGTGATAACAATTGCGGTAAAGGTTTTGACATATAGGGTTGGCAGTTTTGTGATGTTATAGCGTAAACGTCAAATATATTAACGTCAGTTTTTTCGGTAAAAAGATAATAATAATAATATTATTTATTGTCATAGACCCGTACAAGGTGTTGACATTGTCAAGTATACAGATTGGCGTAGTTAAAAGTTAATATGCATCTTCAAATACACACACATAAACATGTACCTATGTATGTATGTATACAACAGTTCAAGAAAGTGGGGAGACCGAAAGCATGCGCGCATGGCATTCGTTCCGTATCTTTAGAGCGTGAACTACATTCTGTCTGAGCAAACTCGTAAATATTAAAATAAAATGAACTTAACTGTCGAGGAAAAAATACAGATTGTGTTTATGGTATGCGAAGGATAATTCGTACAAAGACGTGCAAAATTTATTTGTTGCGGCGTATGAAAATCGTCCACCTCCCTCTGTCGGAAATGCTATCGAATGTACGAAATGGGTTTTATAATCGTTTAGGGCACTGCTTGATGCAAGAGGGACAGACATTCGAACATCTTCAACATTAAATTTTGTATAATTCATTAATATTTTGTTTCGTTTTAAATGTGAGAATTTTATTTAATTTTTTATAAGAATTTTATTTTAGTTACAAATTTTATAGTTTTGTTTCAGTTTATAACCTGGCTCGCTTGCTTTTATTATAACATGGTGCCACAAGCTTATGTAACACCAGAGCAAGCGAACCGGTATAAGATATGTCTTCTGTATGCCACCAAAATACACAGCACTTCTGGTTGCCTATATACTCAGGCATCAATATTACGAATTGCTAACGTCTTATCCGTGTGACATCGATGTCAACTCGTACGGTCGACTTTGTTTATAACTATAAATATGGCGGTTGAAGTGTTGTGTCTTGGAGACAAAAGACCAAAAGCTCTACAACTAGCACAGCGGAGAAAAAAAACGTGAGTACTTCTTATTGTTTTAATGTATCTTATTACTCATTGAAAATACTACTTTCCCTGCCTCATTGTTAAACGGTAAAAGAAAAGAAATACGTGTAGAAACTTATTTGAAAAAAGAACAGAATAATTAACCTTTATTTTTACTAAAACAATATTAAACAATTAGTACACAATTTTGTTTATTACTATATACAATTTACAATTTTATATACATAAACGGACTTTCTAAATATCGGCATAAAGAAACATCAAATAAATTCCCATCACTGACCTCTTTAAGTCGTGATTAAAACTAAGTTTGAACATACATACATCTTTAGCCCCTGAACTATTATTTACGGTTCCTAGTGCATTTTTATCTATTAATATAAACAAAATTATACTTGAATTATGACGTGTCGGTTAATTTGAGGTAAAAATGCATACTCAGATTACTTTAAATTGTACTACAACTTATTTCCGTGTTATGTCATGCTCGCAGAAAGAATCTTTACAAGTTTATCGTGACTTAAATTATTAAAGCGGTGCGGGTTTGGACATCTATCCAGTAGCTACGCGGTGAAATGCTAACATATCTATATTTATTGCGGTTCCGAAGCGCGAATAATCTATTTGAATTTTTCGGCGCGTTTACACATAATATTTGAAATTTAACATCTCTAAAATAAAGAATAAATATTAAATGCGGAAATATAGTCACGGCATTAATAGCCTGACTTAGACGGGAATACTGGTTGCAGCGGTAAAGTGGCTCTTTCCCCACGACCCTTGGTCTGAATGAAAGAGACACATTCGGATGAAATTAGTGGATTTTTGAAACGACCATCCCATGATACTAGAGACCTGAAAGTAGTGCGTTTCTAAGGATTTGAACCAGACTCTTTCACGCCATCAAGGCTGAATAGAGAAAGGTGCAGGTAGCGGACGGATGGGAGAATAAAATGAACGAGACACACGCGATGGGGCCTTTATATATCTGAAAACCCCCCTATGTCTGCAGGTAAAAACTTGTTTAAAACATAACAATTTGCGCGCGACTCGGACATGAACCGCGACTTTGAGCATGACGTACACATTCGGTATTTTTCCATTGAAAATAAGCAAATAACATGAATTATTATTACAAATGAATATATATACAGGTCCGTCCAAATCACTTTATACAAGATTTGAACAAAATAACACACATACATTTAATTTAATATTGACAAATAAATTAATTATGGACTTAAAAATGTTAATTTGTACAATTAATGAGGAAGTTCGTTACAGGCCCTCCCTTAAAAGAAAACATTGAAATCCTAACAATCACATATCAAAAAGTTCAAAAACGGAAAATTAAATTTAAAAACTAACACTTGTCAGTCTATCATCACTTACGACGTCTTTTATGCGCGCACTGTCACTAATTGTTCTGACGTTGCAGGTTTACATGATGGATCTCGGCTTCACTAGTGACGGAAGTAGTGAAAACGACAGGACTTGTGCTGGTATCGCCTCGGACAACTACATGCATCGAAAATTTGAGATAGGCCTCTACTGCCGGAATTATTACAGCGGTTGCAGTGATTTTTACTCTGGCGGTTTCCATGTGGACAAACACTTCGTGCGGCGGATTGCACGAAGTACGAGCTCTAGATGGTGTCATGAGCAAACACTTGGTACGGCGGATTGTACGAAGTATGAGCTCCGGATGATGTCTTGAAACAAAACACCTGGTGCGGCGGATTGCAGCAAGTATTAGTCCAAAACATCCCTCACGGCCTCCGGCGGAATCGGAGGTAGGAGATCGGCTTGGAGCTCGTCGGCGGACGGAATCTTGATGTCTTTCACATGGACCTTCACTGGCTTTCGTCTGTTTGGTACCTGTAACATGAGAACAGACGGGGACAGGATCTGGATAACTTTAGAGGGACCTTCAAATTTTGGAGCAAGTTTTGCGGTAAATTTCTTGGAGGCGTCGGATAAATTATGAGTCTGGTGGTATACCCATTGATCCCTTTAGAAGACTTTTACTTCACGCAGGTTCACGGTAGGAGAATTCTTTCAGCCCTCACTACAGGCCAACAGGATCTTCGGACAACCAAAACGGTATATTACTTTCATCTTCAACGCCTGGATAACGGTTCGTGAAGTGGCAGAGCGTAGCGGCTGGCACTCTACCCATTTGGTGAATCGATCATGCTTGTTTTTTCGGATTGCATGGATAGTATTTTTGTTTTATTGGTGCGGTATTCGGTTGTAAACGGATCGTGTGACGCATTTATTTCTCCGACCCGGTACGGTAATAAATTTACTCAATTCCTGCTCAAGGAATTTTTTTAATGCGGTTTCTTGGCGGTCCTGTACTTCGGAGATCCCACAGCTCGCGGCAAAGACTGCATTGTCTCCCTTAAAGTACAGTACTCAATTCCTTATTTGCGTGCAGATTTCAGCGGACGAAATCTGAACGTTAGTGTCTACTTGCGGTGTTACCAACGGAATGTTTCCCTTATTCGCGGAACCCGTCTTACCCTCTTTCAAAAAGGTGCTAATGCGTTTACGTACATCTTCTACATTTCCGGTAGCGTCTAACCCTAAAGACTCTGCTGCGGCATTTAAGTCCTCTTTTTTCAAGGTATATATCCACCCAAGAGGGTTTGGATTTTTGCCTTTATCTGAATCAGACATTTTATAATTTATAATGTACCAAATAAAAAAATAAAAACGTATTTTAGTTGCTATTTATTCTCCTATCCTTTTATCCCCTCACAATTAATAAAGAATATGTATCCCTGTGTATGTATATAAATTGTGTATCAATTTTCCCTATCTTTTGTTTAAAAAATAAGTATACATATATTCCGGCGGAAAACTGTTAAACTAGTCAAGCAGTTTTTAAAACACGGCGGAATTTAATGTCGGATTTTTAATTTATCTAAATCTTGCCTGAATTAATTTTTAAATTTCTTAAAACATGGCCTTAACGTTATGGGCGCCACTTATAACCTGGCTCGCTTGCTTTTATTATAACATGGTGCCACTAGCTTATGTAACACCAGAGCAAGCGAACCGGTATAAGATATGTCTTCTGTATGCCACCAAAATACACAGCACTTCTGGTTGCCTATATACTCAGGCATCAATATTACGAATTGCTAACGTCTTATCCGTGTGACATCGATGTCAACTCGTACGGTCGACTTTGTTTATAACTATAAATATGGCGGTTGAAGTGTTGTGTCTTGGAGACAAAAGACCAAAAGCTCTACAACTAGCACAGCGGAGAAAAAAAAACGTGAGTACTTCTTATTGTTTTAATGTATCTTATTACTCATTGAAAATACTACTTTCCCTGCCTCATTGTTAAACGGTAAAAGAAAAGAAATACGTGTAGAAACTTATTTGAAAAAAGAACAGAATAATTAACATTTATTTTTACTAAAACAATATTAAACAATTAGTACACAATTTTGTTTATTACTATATACAATTTACAATTTTATATACATAAACGGACTTGCTAAATATCGGCATAAACAAACATCAAATAAATTCCCATCACTGACCTCTTTAAGTCGTGATTAAAACTAAGTTTGAACATACATACATCTTTAGCCCCTGAACTATTATTTACGGTTCCTAGTGCATTTTTATCTATTAATATAAACAAAATTATACTTGAATTATGACGTGTCGGTTAATTTGAGGTAAAAATGCATACTCAGATTACTTTAAATTGTACTACAACTTATTTCCGTGTTATGTCATGCTCGCAGAAAGAATCTTTACAAGTTTATCGTGACTTAAATTATTAAAGCGGTGCGGGTTTGGACATCTATCCAGTAGCTACGCGGTGAAATGCTAACATATCTATATTTATTGCGGTTCCGAAGCGCGAATAATCTATTTGAATTTTTCGGCGCGTTTACACATAATATTTGAAATTTAACATCTCTAAAATAAAGAATAAATATTAAATGCGGAAATATAGTCACGGCATTAATAGCCTGACTTAGACGGGAATACTGGTTGCAGCGGTAAAGTGGCTCTTTCCCCACGACCCTTGGTCTGAATGAAAGAGACACATTCGGATGAAATTAGTGGATTTTTGAAACGACCATCCCATGATACTAGAGACCTGAAAGTAGTGCATTTCTAAGGATTTGAACCAGACTCTTTCACGCCATCAAGGCTGAATAGAGAAAGGTGCAGGTAGCGGACGGATGGGAGAATAAAATGAACGAGACACACGCGATGGGGCCTTTATATATCTGAAAACTCCCCTATGTCTGCAGGTAAAAACTTGTTTAAAACATAACAATTTGCGCGCGACTCGGACATGAACCGCGACTTTGAGCATGACGTACACATTCGGTATTTTTCCATTGAAAATAAGCAAATAACATGAATTATTATTACAAATGAATATATATACAGGTCCGTCCAAATCACTTTATACAATATTTGAACAAAATAACACACATACATTTAATTTAATATTGACAAATAAATTAATTATGGACTTAAAAATGTTAATTTGTACAATTAACGAGGAAGTTCGTTACAAGTTCAATGTTAATACATTATACATCAGTTACCAAAATATTATACAAAAGCCGTACATAGCGAAGCAATTCTTTAAAGCAAACGTCTGCATACTAACTTTCAACGTTTTCCACTGAAGCCTCGGTAACTCGGTACCCGGTCCCGATCTGTACTCCCCTACTATCGTACCCCTCCATTTCATGTTTGCATGCACATGTGTGCGTGTCTGTGTTTCCCTATATCTACTTTTATTTCAGTCAAACGGTATATACAATATATTAAGTTCTAATAATTAATTAATGTATTATAATAAAAACAAAATACAACATTAAAAGTGAATGGCAATGATATCCCCCTTGTGCCGCTACATCCCAGTTATAAACTCATCAAAACCATAAAAACACCTGCCAACTAAGTATTCTTTCTAATCAATATTAAATTTTACACTGTATCGTGGGTGTTTTAGGTAACCTGGGAGGGCAGTGAAAGTTTAATCGCTGCAGAGTGCGCTCCTTTTTCTTATATAGTAATTGTATGACGTGGCATAGCTTGATTATAAGCTCCTCTCGTTTTCATATTTGATTTAGAAATTTCAGCGTTTGAGGAAAAACACTGAACATTTTTATTACGAAGTTTCAATAGTTTGTAGATGTATATGTACGAAACATTGAGGATTTTCGCTTCTTTGAAATAATTACGTCAAGAGGCCCGACGCGACAAAAAACATAGAGCGAATAATCTTCTTTTGTAAAATAAGAACGTTTTGAGAAAGCAAACTCCGACCCCACGTCAATATTAAATACCCTATGAACGTAAGCAAAATAAATGTAAATAGGTTTACATTATTTCTTAAATGAAATATTGCATAAAACGCGCTGCTTAGTTAATGCAGAAATTGTTTATATAATCGCACTAGTTCAGAGAGTAATCAAAAATTACAGCCATAAATTTTGAATTTGATGACTGAGACAGTTTATGATTATATTTCTCGTATCGCGACTTTTTGCATGGACCATCGACAAGAAAGCCGGTTTTGGTTATATTTAAGTGTAGATTATTTTCATTACACCATGTCATTATGTCATGAATAATGACGAGATATAAAGGAAATGTTGAGTCGAAAAGATTTCAAAGACTGAACTCCATCGGAACGAGGAAAACAGTCCTCCCGCAGCAATCTGGATATCCTAGTTCGAATAGAGAGGACAATTTATCACTACTTCACTAAATCGGCATCAGCAGGGCGGGCTATTTATATAGATTAAAGAATTAAGCTTTTGTTCGTTGTTGTTGAAAGAATTCTTTAATATATTATGAAAAATTAAAAATAAACACTCAATTGATTGAAACTAATGATGAAAAATGACGGTGGGAAATCTGATACTTCCAAATTATTAAAAGTCAGAAATGTCAACATTACGTGTATGGTTGGTGTTTATACTGTTACATTCTAACAGCAATTACGACTAGTAAGATTCCATGCATAACACACATATAAAAACACTTTCTGCTATTTGTTCTACTATTACCTGGCAGATATCTATTGCTCTTTTGAATATAGAATCGTTGTCGTGCGAAAGATCCGTGACCACTTAAAAATTGGAGCAGTATTCTAAATGCTTATGGCCATAGCTTGTCCAAAACCTTATATCAGGAATAAACATCCTTCCTTGCGATTCAGTTTTCTCTAGTCTTCCACCCAGATCTTTCACTATTTGAGCATTTCTCTCGACGTCTTTCGTTAGCCATTAATGCCATAGAAAGAGTCCTTGAAATCTCATTCTTTTTCGAATAAATTGTGCAAAATATTATTACTTGATTGCAGAATACTCATTTTATATTAAAATATGATGACAAAAATTTAAGTATGTGTTAATGTACGCGAACAATATCAAACGAGTTGTCTATATGTACATACATCTATCATATGACGAAAGAAGGAATTGTGATTTTTTATAGTGGGTGTGTTTCTGTACTGTTCTCGTAAATGTACTGTACAGTAGTACACTAATCCTGTTCCTAAGTGTTACTTTTCGCAATTAGTGTGAAGGTCTCCAGCACTTCTAGAAAATTTAAGGACATTACTTCCGCAGGAAAAGAATAGTACTGCAATTACAAAGTTTAATGCAAGCTAAATGCATTGGCATAGGAATTTTATTGATGTCAAAAGGCACGGAACAAGTCGTTTCGTTGTTCCTTAGCTATGCACCTGTATATAAGTAAAGAATTGTAGAATTTACTGTTGCTTATTAGTAAAATAAACATTCCGTTTATAGTCCAGATTTGACATGGGCTCTGCTCTGTTCTTTTTTTGTGCGTTGTTAACAAAGCATAGAAACAGAATCTATGTCAAACCTCGATTTTTAAACAAAAAAAAATGTAAATAGTAATTAGCAAGATTTTTTGAAATATGAAAATATGGAAAACTAAGTGCAAGTGTGATGTATCATTTCTATTAAGTAAATTATGGTATGAATATAAATAAATATAAATTTCTTCAGTTTATGTTTTTATTCATACCTCTCTCGTTTGTTCTTGTTGTAATGTTGCTTATTGTTATTTTCTGGTACACAAGAAGGATTAACTACATCGAACTAGTTACTTCATTGATAATTCCGTTTTTATTAAAATAGATCATGGAAAGTATGTAGGTTATTTTGTTTGGTTCACGTTTATAACATCGCTCTCGACTTGCTAGCGACACGACGTCTCACGTCGTGCCTCTTCTTCTGTTAGCGCGCAGCCCTGCGTGCTCTTCTTAGAAATCAGAGGAATACACGCAAGTCTGGGATGATTGGCATATAGATACCTCACTTCTACCTTTCTGAGCTGTCACGCATAATCGCCGAGATGTTATCGTGCGATCTAATTGCTATTATTTTAAGAAATAAAAAGGAACAACCATGTCTACGGCCATCGGTATCAGTCAGCGGATTTTCTTTTACGCTAAGTCCCTTAGCTTTTACTTTATAATCTATTATCTTCTCGGAATCTCTTTTGTTAACAGAATAAAATCAATAAAGGTCATTGGCATTTTATTTAATTACGTTCATATACAAACAAGAACGTTTAATTATATTTGACAAATGTACTTGCATATGAAATATAAATTTAATGAATTAAATTCAAGAGCTAAGTCCCGTAAATCACGTTAAACTTTTTATGATGTTCGTTTATTGAACAGATATTTCTGGAAGTTTTGACTTATTTCATACGTACATATACTGCTAGCCTAGCACACTGTTTCTCCCGGCATTCGTAGAAAATACCTTAAGTAGTACATGCCGTTCAAATCGGACTCTTAGCGGATTACTTATTTACTGGGTATTTAATTACTACTTGTCTTGTGTAGGTACAGCCAAAATAGTATCGATAATTGCAGAATAATGAATCACCACTCGGTTAGTAGATGCACAACCAAAGCAGTGTTCGTAATTGCAAAAGGATATTTGCTACTCGGTCAGTGGATGCACAACCAAAGCACAGAACAACATAATTAATAACAATAAATCGTGTTTTTGGTTAGAAAACATGCTCTCATCATGTGCGCATCTCGTGCTATTATTGCATATCTCGAGTCATACGTCACGAGACCAAACCATGCTTAATGTCACGTAGGCACCTATGATTCAGTTCAAATTATAATATACATACTTTACAATTTACATAATCGGAAAATTGTATAAATATATGCGGAAATGTATTCGTATAAAAATGCCGATTTTATTAAAGTGAAATTATAATAGTATTTAATATTATATACGTGTCTCCCTCCATCTTATGCATTTCATGAGGGTATGCTCTGGAGTATCGACTTCTCCACAGTAAACACATCTGTCGTCAGCTTTTATCTTAAATCTGTGCAGATAGGCTCCGAAACACCCATGGCCGGTCAGCGCCTGGGTTAGGAAGTAGTTCATCTCTCCGTGTTCCCTTGTCACCCATGGCTCGGCGCAGGGGATAAGCCGCTTTTTCCACTGTAACGTTTCGGTCTCGTCGTCCCATTTCCTCATTGTCTCTTATCTCTGCTCGTCCTTGTTACTCTTTTCATTGTCCCCAACGCCATACTCCCTCTCCAACACAAGTAGATGTATGGGGACGAGGCCTGCTACCACCTGTAAGGCCCTATTCGCTACCGTGCGGTATGCTCGCGCCACCCTTATTCCTGCCTTCCTCTGAGCTCCCTCCAGCATGGCCCTGCACCTACCCACAAGCGCCCAGCCTTTCCATACTGGCGCACCGTAGAGCAGTATCGAGTGCACCACCCCAGCGAGAACCCTTCTCTTCTTTTCGCCCGGACCTCCTATGTTCGGCATTAATCGGCCCAGGGCCGCCACTGTTCTGGCAGCCTTTTCCACGGCACACAACACATGCGCGCTCATTCTCATGTTGTGGCCGAAAGTCACGCCCAGGTACGCTCTTCTTGCTCGTCACCCTCGTCTCCTCCACATCTATCATTAACCGATAGTACCACAAGTACAACCATTTCCGTCTTTTCAGGTGCCAGGCGCAGCCCCCTCCCATACATCCAGTGGTTTATCTTTTCCGTCGTCCATTCCGCATTGTGTCTAACTTCGTCTCCGTCCCGGCCCCTCACAACCAGGGCCAAGTCGTCCGCATACCCTACCAAGCTGACGCCTTCCGGCATTTACAGAACCAGCACCCCATCGTAGAATATGTTCCATAGCGTCTGTCCTAGTACGGATCCCTGCGGTACACCGCATTCCATCTCTATCCGGCTATTCTTCTCCACCATTATGCTTCTTTGATCCAGATAGCTTGCCACTATCCTGCAGAGGTACGGAGACATGCCCTTGCACTCCACTGCGTCAATAATCTCGTCCCACGGTGCACTATTAAATGCGTTTCTGACATCGAGCAACACCAGCACTACGAGCCTGCTGTTGGGGTGTCCTCCCACCTCAGTCGTCATGCCCTGTACTCTTCCGATGGCATCTACCAACAAGCGATTTTGCCTGAAACCATATTGCTCTTCATTCAGCCAGCTTCCTCTTTGCATTTCCACTTGAATCCTGGTGTTTATTACGGTTTCGAACAGTTTAGCTATCTCGCTTATCAGGCGCAGCGGTCTGTACTTCCTGTCACCCCCGCCTTTCCTCGGCTTCTCTATCAGAACCAGTCTGCATTCCTTTCACTCCTTAGGAAAGTGTCCTGGAGCGAGTAGTCGATGGAAGACCTCTCGAATCGCGCCCGTTACATGTTCCGCCGCCAGTTTAACCATCTGGTTCGGCCGCCTTGCCCGACTTCATTCTGTTTCCTGCGCATCTAATTTCTTCCTCCGTGACAGTTGGTATGTCCCGTTCTTCCACTTCTATCCATGTTCTCGGTTTTGGCAGGCGTCTTGGAAACAGTCCCACCGTCACCTTCATCTGGTCTGCATCTTCTAGTTCCATCGGGCGAAGCACTCCGGCCCTGCCAGTCACGATTCGGTGGCCACTTCTCCAAGCATCCGTCTCTACCTCCTCGCATAGCCTGTACCATGCTTCCCTTTTTTGCTCTTTTGGTGCCTCTTTTGAGCTCGTTCTACTGCTCTTTGTATTTCTTCTACATTGCTTCCTTCACCTCGGTCTGAACCCTGGTATTTCATACCATTCTTGTAGCAGCTCTCCTTATTCTATTGCAGGCATCTCTCATACTGCGTATCTCCCTCGATCACCAGTATGCCGGGCCACGCCGCATCCTACCTCCACATTTCCTTTTCATCGTCGTGCTGCAGATTTCTTTCGCCCTCTTGTCAAGTTCCTGTGGTTCTGTTATTTACTCGGATTTTAGTGCTAGCTGTTTCAGGCGCCCTATTATATTCTCCTTATCCTTATCGCAGTATATCCAGCCCATTGCCCTGTTTTTCGAGGGAGGTTTGCTCTTATTCTTTCTTTCCCCTGCCTCGAGTACAATGTATATATTTCTGTGTGGGTTCAGGTTCTCTTGTTCGCTCACTTCCCATTTTGTGATATTTCTCGCAACGCCCTTGGTGCAGAGGGTCACATCTGTCTAGAACGTTGCTTCGTTCCTACTGAACGTAGGCCGGTTTCCTCAGTTCAGAACTATAAAATCCCTGCTGTTGGCCCATTCCTCCAGACCTTAGCCTCTGCTGTCCTTTTTTGGGAAGCCCCATGCATAGGACTTGGCATTAAAGTCACCAGCCACAACAAGGCCTTTCTTATGTTCGCCCACGTCCCGGTTTAATTTTATTAGAAATGCCTCGAATTCGTTCGCGCTCTATTGGGGGAGAAATAGCACGAGTACAGTACTATATCTTCCATCTCCACCCATACGAAGCCCTCACCCTCGCCAGTCTTGGATTCATCTGTTATCCACCGACCATTATTGGCAATACTTTTGTTTGGTTCCGACACCAAATTCCTTCCATCGCGCACGTGTGCCTGAACAGATCTACTGCCCCCCTGCATCTGTCCAGATTTACTTGGAGTATCTTCATTTTTCTGGTTCGATATCCCCGCGTTTCTCCTGCTTCATCCTCCTCACCAACTCCCTATAGCCAGGCCAGCTCATATTTTCCGCCTTGTGGCCCTCTTCTGTGCATAGGTAGCACCATTCGTGGTTCCTGCATTCCCTTCTTTTGTGTCTTGTTTTCCCGCATCTGTGTTAGGTCTCCTCCATATTTTGAGCAGTGCACCTATTCGCTATATGTCCTACCCTATGGCACCTGTGACATCACACAAATGTCCTCGCTTCGTCCTCTTTAAGCGTCACGAACGCGTATTTCATTCTATTTCTATTCGGTTTTGGCGCGAGTTTAATAGGAATGCCGCCACTCATCACATCCACTTTGTCCAACTCTTCGTAGAGCACCTTTCCTACTTCTCCGTCGACAGTCGACTCGTCCACATCCATGATTATTATGGTCTGCTTTTTACCGTTTGTAGTTATTCTGGCCTTCCCTTTTAGCTTATTGGACAATTCCTCTCTGAAAGCAGCCTTCTTGTCTTCTTCTTTCGTCATATATTGAACCTGGACATTTCCTTCTCCACTCTTGCTTACTCTTCTGACCGTTACGCCGTCAGTGCCTGCCTCTTTCTTCATGCTCTTTACTATTTGGGTAAAGGTATAGCCCTCCGTTGGTTTTATTATTAGTGTTTCCCCCACTTTTTCCTTTTTTCAGGATATCGTTCTGTATTCCAGATTCGTGCTGTCTTCCACCCTATTTTGTATGCCGATTTGCGCGCCTTCTTTCCTGCATATATATTCCGTAATCCTTCTCATTTTTGTTCCACTGTTCTCTTTTCCTATGGTGCATGTGATGTTGCCGCGTCCATTCTCTTGTGCTATTCTTATTGCCCTCACCATATTTCTGGCCAGGCTGCCCATATCTTCCTTTGTCTCACCTCCACTGGCTGTTATCGCCACGCCACGTGGGTACGTTTCCTGATTGCATTGCACGTCTCTCCATCCGCGTTCAAAAAGCTGTTTATGGCCACACATGAAGCCATGCCTCTCTGGCCAATAGTATCTACTACCTTCTCTGTTAATTTTGGATTTCTTTTTGTTATGTATTCCGGCCATGTTTCCCCGTGCCTCAGTATGTACAAGTGGTCTTCCGCGTCCTCGTGCTTACCCCTTTTCAGAATTGTGCTATTTTTATAGTTATCTTCATGCCATATTTGTTCTGTCAATTCCCACAGTGCCTCATCGTTCAAATCAGCTTCCAGTTTAGTCTCTACCATTTCTGCTTGTTTAGTTCTATTCTATTTTCTTAAATTCGTCGTCTGCACTTCGGCGTCAACTAGTTTCCCCGTTGTTGCCACCCTCTGTGCTATGATTTCTATCGTCTATCTCTTTAGGTCTTCATCCTCTTTATCGCTCTGTCTGGGCTGGTGACGACCTTTTTAATTTCCTTTTTTGTATTAGGGCTTATTAGGGAAATCATCTGCTGCATATGCGTTTCAGCGTTCTTAATTAGTCTTCTTATTTTTTTGTACTCGATTTCTATTCTTTATACCATTGCCTCAGTTAGCTCTTTTTTTCAGTCGTCCCTGCCGGAGGGGTACCTTCCCTCTTCCTTTTACTGGCAGGCTTTCCTTGCTGCGCTCTCATGCCCGATGTCGTAAACCATTCTTCGGAGATGATGACAGTATCTTCGTTTCTTCCTGTACCGACGTCTTCTCCTGTTGTCTTGGTTTCTGCTTTGGTTTTGTTTGGCGGGCTTCTCGTGACGAGGTTGCTACGTCTAAATGCGCACGCTCCTCCGTCACTACTACCATCCGGGAGGTCCACCCCCTCCCTCTTCATCCTTGTTCCTTCTTTGCCTCCTACATATTTTTTGTTGTCCTTCAAGTATGCTCATAACTAGTCCCACGAGTAGCTAGGGAATATCAGTCGTCCCTAGCAGAGACTCGCATTACTGTGAGAAGGCTAAAGTCCCTTGAAGATCGGCCTGGCTCCGAGGCATCGCTCAAGATACACTTTACCCCCTGTGCCATGCAGTCCCTCGGCGCGATGGTGTTACACCGTAGACTTGGGTTCCATGCAAGAGTAGGAGAAAAGGTAGTAAAGCAGTGAGAAGTAATTGAGGTGGTGGGCAAGTTAGCCCGATAGCAAAGTTAAATGGAGGGGTTCCGCCCAAGACAAGTTTAAGCAAAGCGGAACCCAGCTAGAATACCCCGGGGCTGCCAGCTCCCGTTCACCAGCCGTGAGTCCCTTGGGTCTCTCCTCCTTTATCTGGGCATGGGACCAGCATCGGCGCAAGTGCGCCCCGCACCCCGGCCCCAGTAGTGCGGGACGCATCCACACCGAAGGCGGAGTCTAGTAGCCTTGGTTTTATTTTCACACATGCAAATCTTTTAGTGATATATCATTACTTAAAACCTTGTTCTATACTTTTGTTGTTTCTCTATGGAGAAAATAGATTCGCCATTATAAAACACTTATCCTTTCAAATTGATGGTATATGGCTGGCAGTCAAGCAACACAGGGAAACTTTTCAAGCCAGATTTGTATATGTGAAGGATTATTCATAGATAACTTCTTAACGACAAGCAGTTTGGGTTTAAAAAACAAATACTGCAACAGTCACTCTATAGAAACAATTCGTGAATTTAATAAACAGTAACATATATGGGCACATGTTAAAAACTCTCAATTAATACATACAAAACCTTGCGCATATTAAATTTGGAAAAACGTTGTCTTTTGCTGTACATGAGTCGAGATGTGGTTGAATTACGACAACATGTTCACAATATCAGTGCTGTTGATAAGGGTAATATGGAGGCTTCGCAGCACATAATATTTACGGCTTGATAAATAGAAGAAAATGTGCTTCCAAGACTTTTAAATTATCTACCAACTTACAATCCGAGGAATCTGCAAACAAAAAGGGACGTTAAGGCTAAAATAAACTTCTGACTGATACACAAAATAATATAGGTACATATGTGCAATTCCGGTCGGAAGTCCACATGACTTCACTGCTACTAATGCTACTACTATTGGCCTAACACATGTCATTTTACTTTCTTGTACGTAGTCTAAGGATGTATTAATATGACGAAAATTTTCTTTCTACAGTTTTATGCGGATTTCCACGTTTTAAAGTCCCGTGATACCAATATAATGAGGTGTGGCCACTAATTTTTCCTAAAATTTAATTTTGAGTACATTTGAATTATTTATAAATTTCTTTAAACTTAGTAGTTGAAATACTGGCAAAATTCGATTTTTTTAATGAAGGATACTACTACTTCCGGTCTATCGATTATGTAGTCAGATCTCAAGACGGAAATTATACATGTAAATATATTTAGAATTGATAACTATAGCCGTTTGACCGCTATAGTGGTCACACACACGAACTGACAGACAGATACACACACAGAGAGAAAGGGAGATGCTTTAAAAACCACTTTTCCTGTATCAGGGGACTTCAAAACGTGGACATCTGCAAAAAATCTCTGGAAAATTTTCTTCAATGCAATACTTCTTTATACTTCCTATAAGAAAGTAAAAGGGGTTTTTAAAAAATGTCTGTCTGTCTGTTTGTCTGTCAGTGTGTGTGCAACCACTATAGCGGTCAAACGGCTATAACTATCAATTCCAAATTTTATATATATGAGTATAATCTTCCTCTTGAGATGTGATTAGATTTTCAGTAAAATTGGTAGACCGGAAGTAGTAGTCTACTTCAATGAAAAAGTCAAATTTTGCCAATATTTTGTGAACTATGTTTAAACAAATTCGTAAGGAATTATGTCGTAAATTATGCATTCTATATATATTTATCGGGAGCAAAAAAGTATTTAGAGCTGGAGTTGAAATATTTTTTGTATAAATGAAGTCTCAATCAATTCTGATCGGAATTCACTCTGCGAGAAGCACTTTTTTTCGAATATCTCGCAAAGTATGCATTTCATAGAAATTTATTAAGAGAATAGTAGTACTTATAATAGGATTCTGAATAATTTTTATATAAAAAATATTCTTAAAATTTGGACTTAGGTTTATTTTTGTAAGAAGATAAAAGTATTTAAAACAATTTACAACAACTTTTGTACAATTTGCAGCGCTCATTCGTATAAGAAAGTCGTGTGGTGGCCATACCTTATTATTGTCGTGCTGTTCTTGTATCTGATGCCGATGGTGTTGCTGCGTTATCAGAGTCATGTCATTAATAGTTGTAGATGTAATTTTGAATGTGAACTTTATTTTCATAATTATTACAAATTATTATATATTTCATTATATAAGTTGAGTTCGGTGACAGATTTGATTTAGGGAGAATCAAGTAATATATATCGTAGTCGACAATTTTCAATTTCTGTTTATACTCCTATACTAGCTATCTATCCCATGCATTGTAAATGCAGCGATGCCTGCTTTCCAACAGTGGTGGGAGAAGCAATGCAGTCGGGGGATATTCATTCACATTTCATAGTAAACGTTTGCCAGGTGTACTTGGCAGCCTCGCTATATGTTTGTCTTTACTTTATTTCGCTGTGCTCTTTTCCTCTTCTGCTTTCGTACCAGAAATTAAAATTTGTCGACTACGGTATATACATATATACAGGGTGAGTTTTTTTGAATGTTTAGCATTGGGATCTCAGAAACTACTGGAGATAGAAAAACGCTTAAATGGGGAAAGATGCGCAGTTTTACGAGTTTGAGTTAAATCTGCTTTTGTTTCTCCGACAACTTTCATGGCTTATTAGATCAAAGAAAACTAAATTTTACGATTTTCTTTAAACATGTTTCGCATCGTTAATAGTAATTTTAGAGAAAAAGTGTTCAGACAAAAGTTTTAGATAATTTTACGCCAAATAAAACTATGTAGCCAATATTTTTTTTTCGTTCACCATTATCGAGTTATGACACAAACTTGTGTTTTTTTAAATAGAAACCATAGCTGGTTTTGACATCATTAAA
The DNA here is from genome assembly GCA_963170755.1 of Amphimallon solstitiale. NCBI lineage: Eukaryota > Metazoa > Arthropoda > Insecta > Coleoptera > Scarabaeidae > Amphimallon > Amphimallon solstitiale. The sequence continues at coordinate 99,195,549 of OY720676.1, read as the reverse complement.
AAGCCTATTTTTTGCTGATTACAATGATATAAGGTTTGGTATGGTTATTTTCAAAAATAAACAGGATATAGACATTTTTATGGTTTTTATGGAAATCAATTGAATTTCGAACTGATAAAATACAAACCAAACGAAAACTTATTTTGAAATCTTATGTAGTAATAAAATGAAAACCATAAGAACTATTATTAAGGGCACACAACATTATTAATGTTCAAACATACCTCCATTATTATTAATACACAAATTGCATCTCTTCACAACAGAATTTGTAGCATTGCGTACTTTACGCCTATCGATGTTATTAAAAGCAACTAAGACAGCTTCTCTTAAATCGTCCATTGTTTCTTATGTTCTTTTGTATACTGTGTCCTTTAGCACCCCCACAAGAAAAAATCCAAAACTGATAAATCAGGAGATCTAGCCGGCCATTCAATGGGTGCATTTCGTCCTATCCATTGATTAGGGGAGTTCAAATTTAAATAATTGCTAACATTCATTTGATTGTGCGGAGGCGCTCCGTCATGTTGAAACCATTGCAGCATTGCTCGGGTTCTTAAATTTAAATTATCTAACATTTCCTCGAAATCTTGTTGTAAAAAATTAAGATAACGATTGCCAGTTAGTGATCCATCAAAAATAAAAGGAGGAAGAACAGTTGATCCTATAATACCACACCAAACATTAAACCCAAATTTAATTTGTGGTCTCCTATGTTCAACGTGAAGTGGATTTGTTTGAGACCATATGTGCTCATTGTGCCTATTAAACATTCCACAATTTTTGAAACGAGATTCATCAGTCCATAATATTTTCTACAAAAAGCTATTCGTCTGATGTTATCATCTTCATGTAAAGTTTGTGATGCTGATAATTTGTAGGGACGAAATTTATGTTTCTTCAACACTCTGACAATAGTGCGTTGAGAGGAGCCCATTTCTGTTGAAATTTGTCGGGTCGATGTAGATGGATTCTGAGCGACACTTGCTAATATGTTTATTTCTCTATCTTCATCCATCCTTTTTTTTGATTTTGGTTAAACGAACGAACCATAATCTGCTAAATTATCCCATAATCTCTTAAAAGTAGGTAGCGACGGCTGACGTCGATCAAAATAATTTTCAAAATAAACTTCAGCAGCTTTAGCAGAATTTTTCTGACACTGAATGTAACATTCAACCATATCACGCTTTTCTACGTTAGAAAATTCCATAGCCAATGCAAACTTATGATTAACGGCCGTTTGCACCGCTTATAGTTAAGGTACAATTAAATTAATTAATAGTTAATTGTCAATGTTTGACAATTAACTTGACTTTAAAGTAAAAATTAACAGCTCTCACTTCTGTGACTCAACGTGAAAGCAATGTTAGTATATTTATCTCGACTGTTCCAACGAACACTATTGTAACTCAGATTTTTCGTTTTTTGAATTACAAAACACCAAACATTTCTTTTTTTTAAAGTTTATATCTTATAAAGTGAACAATTATAGAAATGTCTATATCCTCTTTATTCTTTAAAATATCAATATCAAACCTTATATCATTGTAATCAGCAAAAAATAAACGTTTTGATGATATCAAAGCCAACTATGGTTTCCATTAAAAAAAACAGAAGTTTGTGTCATAATTCGATAATGGTAAACGAAAAAAAATATTAGCTAGACAATTTTATTTGGTGTAAAATTATCTAAAACTTTTGTCTGAACACTTTTTCTCTAAAATTTCTATTAACGATGCTAAGCATGTTTAAAGAAAATCGTAAAATTTAGTTTTCTTTGAATATCTAATAAGCCATGAAAGTTATCGGAGAAACAAAAGCAGTTTTAAATCAAACTCGTAAAACTGCGCATCTTTCCCCATTTAAGCGTTTTTCTATCTCCAGTAGTTTCTGAGATCCCAATGCTAAACATTCAAAAAGACTCACCCTTTATATATACAGGGTGTTTAAAAAAGATGCGGCAATATTAAAGGGGTTGATTGTCCAGGTCATTTTATACAAAAAAGTTTATAATAAACAAGGTCCGCAAACGCTTCGTTACCGATCTACAGCGTGTTGAAGTTTAATTAAAAGAAACAGTAAAAATTAGATTTCTCCAAGACTGCATTAAAGATCATAATGAAATTTTAGGCGTGTTATTTTTCAAGAAAAAAATAGTACGCCGTTGATTTCTCTAAAAATAGAAATATGTTTCTATTCTTTGTTCAATTCTGAAGAAAAAAGCTCTCTTAACTTTTTATCGTACGACGTTGTTGGTATGGTAAAATATTTGTTTTTGCCCTTAAATAAAACCCTTGTTATTTAAAAAAAAATTCTATAATAAATGTACATGCACTAAAATGTTTTTTTTTTTTACTAGAAAACGGTACGTCATAATTGAACAAATAATAGAAACATATTTTTATTTTTAGAGAAATCAGCGGCGTCCTATTTTTTTCTTGAAAAATAACACGCCTAAAATTTCATTATGATCTTTAATGCCGTCTTGGAGAAATCTAATTTTTATTATATTATTATAATTAAACTTCAACACGCTGTAGATCGGTAACGAAGCGTTTGCGGACGTTGTTTATTATAAACTTTTTTGTGTAAAATGACTTGGACAATCCACCCCTTTAATATTGCCGCATCTTTTTTAAACACCCTGTATATTACTCTCAAGTTCTTAGCCTAGTGACAGACGTTATGTGTTTTTGAATAATAAAGTACAAATTGGTAAAATAACATGGTTATTCTTGAAACAAAGTGGCAGAAGTTATCTCTGCTATATATATATATATATAAATCATTTGAATGTGTTACGGAATTTGCATATTATATAGTGATTAACATGGTACAATAATATTTTAGTCAAAAAAAAGTTATAGTAGGAACATAGTTTAGGATATTGTTATTTTTTCAATAAAATAAAACAAAACAGATAAGACTAAATAAATAAATATATATTTTACAAGATACAAAAAACATGGGTACATTCACCAATATTTACATAAATAATAATAACACATTCATCCGTTCACACAATAACACAAATAAGAAACAAATATATGCATAATTATATACTTATAGCTGTATTTCGCGTCAAAAGTTTGTATATTTTTATAAAATTGCATATTTTTGAAATGCATGTATTATGTAATATATGTATATAAATTACATAATGTAGGAAACCAACTGAAAACTTTTAAATGTTAGTATAGGACCTTAGAGTGTTATAATAAATTCTTAATAGAAAGTTTGTTTATGAAATTGCTGTTTGTTATGATTACAATTTATTATTGAATCACATCTTTTCGGTTTTTCAGGTTCTATTTTCAATATGCAGTATCACAATCGAGGACGGATATTTCAAAGTATTAATTTAGTAATGACGAGCAAAATACTAAAATAAATCCTTTTTGTGAACTTGATAACCAGTGTAATAAAACATCGCGCTTGATTTTCCATCATTGTTAATTGATTTCCTCGTATGTTGTTTTATGAACTCGAAAACTGATTCGATGAATAAAATTCATGTACTATTTATTTATGGAATGTGTTGCAAAATTAATAATCTTAAAATATTATATAATTAATAGAATTCTAAGATAATATAAATTGTGGAATAGTCTGAAAAACATTTTTTCTACTCCCATACTTTAATTGTATTATTAGATATGCCGAACCTGTACTTTAATGATGCCCATTACAATACAGATTTTCATTATGATACAAGTTTATATCCAATAGGAATGCGACATTCCAATATTCAAACAATATTCAATAGGTATGGCGACTGCATATCTGACAGATATACAAATTAAGTAAGTGTGACAGTTCTCTGCAATTTACAGTAAGTACTTAAAATGTGTGCTTTTTTGAAAATATAAACGGTAAAAATGAGGGATAATGACAGTGAAATGTAAAATTTGAGTCCACCGGAAATAATGGAACAAGTCTTAGTAAGCAGGAACATTTTATTACCAGCTAAATTCGCAAAGGTGCATGGAAAATTTTAACCTCAATTTATGAAATGGAATGTTCAAAAAATAATGTTTTATTATGGGGACGTAGAAAAAATAGTGTATGCAACTCGCATTTAAGGCTATTAAGACAATCGTATTCATTACAATACTCGTGTCTTAATAGCTATCATTAAATGCTCATTGCATAATATACTACTCTTAACCGAATAATGAGATAAGCTTATCGAAAACGCAAAACGGACTGATTAATCAAGTAAAATATTGTTCACATAAATTGTTTTTCTGTGAGATTTAACGACGTCAGCTAAAATTCCATTAAATAGATTAAATACAGACAGACATTGATGAAATAAAAATAAAGAACTGCTTATGAAATAGATGGAATAGTACTTCCATACAAGTTATTTTGAGGATATCTCACAAATACACTGACAGTCCGTCCAAGCAATCGGCGTTCGTGAGATATTCAAAATAGTACATCAAAATGATATACCATACATGTTATTTAGAGGTATCCACAGTTGTTGTAAAATCTCTGCTAAAAGTTTTACATATGATTGAAATTTATTATTGTAGTCTGTAATAATTAAAAACTCATTTAATTAAGAATTTTGAAATTTAGTCTTATTCAAATTAACGGCTTATCAACACTGAGTATTTAAAAATAATATTTTTTACATTAAATAATTTTCATTAAAAGCGGTGAAAATATATGATTAATTCTCAGTCAATTATTAGTATACATGAAACAGCTGTTTCATGTATGCTATTCTTATTAAGAATATTACTTTTGTTAACGTTTTTAATGCTTGAAGGGAAGAAACGCTGATGCATTCCAAACCTTAAATTATTTTATTATATTATCTGATAATTTCGGCAACGCTGCATCAAAATTTCTAGACAGACCACTGACAACACTGAGTCTGGTGTCGATTTAAGTCAGTAAATGCAGACATAATTCTTCGTTTCGAGAGTACATTATTTGGTAAGTATTATTATATTTGTTGCTTGATTTATTAGGTATTTTATTAGTCTTTTATTGATATTCTAGAAGAGAAAAAAGTTATTGCTAGTCTAATTGTTATAGATATAAATGCAGATTTAGAATTATTTTTCTATAAATTCATTAAAAATTTAATTTACAGTTTTTTAAAATGCCTAAAATTAATAAAAGTTTTAGCAATGTGACAGTTTATGGAAATGGTAATAGAGCTACCGAAATTGACATAGTGATTGCAAATGGTTCCAAAATAATTCAAACGCGATTAAACTCAAATTTTTTCGATTATAAAAAAAACACTTTACTTTAAATGTAGCACTTTGTGTAATATGTTTCAGGGTATACCTGAATTTGAGGACTATTAAAAATTGCAGCAGCTTTATTAAGTAATTTAGCTCAAATTAGTTTAAATTTATATAGCAAAAAATTGATATTTCCATATTATTTTAGATGTTTTGGATAGGAATCTCAACATAAATGAAAAAGATGCTGAAAAAACTATTCAGCAGTATTAGATATGCTGAATTCGATATCGTGAGGATGTCCACTTTCGTCTCACTTTACCATCCCACGGATGTCCCTAGGATAACCGTTTACTTTTCATAGGACATCCCCATGATATTCGAACTGCTAGAATAGGATATCCTCAGGACATTCACCATATAATCTTGTGCTGTGTGGGAATAATCAACCATTTTTTTACTAATTAAAACATGTGAAACTTTTCTAATTACCATATTAGATAATATAAGCAACAGATCAGAAATATTAAAACCTGTAAAAGCCTCCATTTCTTAATACATACGTATTTTATTGATTTATATCTTCTTTATTGTCTCCCTGCAGTGCAGTAGAAGTAATGGAACTTGAGATGGTACAAATAGATTTAATATTTGTTATTAGTAGCAACCCTAATTTACTGGACTTGAAACCTTATTTTACAGAAACTAATCAAATGAAAGTTGCTTTTTACTATTGAATAACGAAATAGTTAATTACGAACTAGGTGTGGAGAGATTATGTTCCCGCATGAGGGCATTTTTGAAACACAAGCAACTGGAAGGAACGAGCACTTTCAATGCTGTAGATATCTTCACGCAAATGGTTTGTACAATAGTTTTTGTACGAGCATTAAATAAAAAATAATATTTATTAACACGATTAGTCACATACCTAATCTAAAATAGATTTTCTAATTAATTTAAGCATTTCATGTACGTAACTATTATTCACTTATCTATTAAATTAAGTGGGACGGTCATGTCCAAAACTTTGTCAAAAAGAACTCAAAAGTAAGCTGGAATATATAAAATTAAAAATATAATACCACCAAGCATGAGACCGGCAATATACCACGCCATGTTTGCATCTCATACGAATTACAGCGACAACAAAATAGATTCATAAAACTAATATATCGATTAATAAAAGAACTCCAACAGCACAACAACATAATATCACTGGAATACCAAATATTGAAAAACTTATAAGAATTAAAAATATATTACTGATACATAAAATAGACAAGGGACTAATCAAAACAAAAATAAAGCTACACACTAACAATGAAATACATAACTACCGAACGAGAGGACACACACACATAAGAGCAAAAAAACAGAATAGTAAGATGCGTACAAGTACCAACAGCAGATGCGATAAAAGACTACAACAAAAATAAAAAACATGGACCACTATAACTTTCACAAGGAAATAAAGAAGAGGATACTGAAAATATAAATGAAATCGAGAAGACACCTGAGAGAAATCAAGAAACAAAAAGAAGAAGAACAACACACAGGAGCCCTCAATACCGCTCATGCGGGAAACTGGAAAAAACCAAGATCTTGCAATGAGGCAGAGGACCGAAGGGGACATGTTATATACAGTATATGTGTATGTGTATATATGTATCTATGTGTATGTACGTGTTTTTTTTTGGAATAAAAAATGTTTACTTAAAAGAAAGTTATTATTTCTTCCTGATGACGTATTTATTCTTATATTTATAGTGAATTTATCGTTTTTGGTTTCATTACAATTAATTGCCGACATCAATGTAGCTTAAGAAGAAGTCCAATAAATGAAACTTTTTAGTAATTACTCCAGGGAAGTAGTATTGTATTCACTAAATTTTATTGCTATCAAGATTGATTTTTTAAACGCCCCACAGAGACAGTGCCTTTTGCAATTCATATGAAATGTCAGTTTAAAGGCTCTGAATACAAAAAAAAAAAAATTATAACGTGTTAACTTTAATATTATTATATAATAATGTAGTTCTGCCATTCCTCTTACTCTATATGCTACTAATCTTCTATATTGAAATGAATGTAGGTATAAAAATATCGATATTAAAGTAATAACTAAGAGCATCCACTTGCATAATTATTCGTTTAGTTTTCGACTTTTTGGATTGGAGTTACTGCTTTTACAGTAGCACATGTCAGTTTCATGTCACACTGTAGACACAATTCATAATTCACACAAGTAACGTATGGTTGATCATCGTTTTTAGAAGACTGCCAATGTTCTATGCAGGTACAGCAATGTTCTGAAAGTGTGTGCAGGTATTTATCTTGATTCTTTAATGAATAATGTTTCAACAACCAATAAATACATAGCGATTTTATTACTTGCAGACATACGAAAGATATTGTTTAAGTTTTTACATGTAATACCTTGTTGTGTTTTACACCTTGAAAGTACATAATATATGCAAAGAACATATCCTCTTGATTTGAAAATATTAGTAAACTGTAAGCGACGTTAAACATTTTAATACTATTTCCTAGTCAATGATATATCGTGAATTTAAATTATAAATATTTACGTTCTATGGTCCTGATATAAAGCTGTTAGGGTTTACAATTAAAAATAAATTTTAAAGATTTACGAAATAAATTACTTTCAATTGCTATTGTGATAACAAACTAATGAACTGTAGCAAATATCAAAACAATGGTGTTTTAACATATTTTGGGTGTCTACAATTGATTTGAATTGCCAAATGTACTTCAGTAATTTTACATTTATCATATCTGCCACAATAATCTCATAAGCGGCAGTTTAAGGGGCTTTAGTAATTATTTTGAAAATGTTCGGCATAAACTCATTATGCCCAATTATAGGCTACGTATAAGCATGATCATATAATTAATCAAATATGTTTATTTGTAAATTAAATATTTAGTTATATATAAGTTGTTGATTTAATAACATGAAAATTGCGAAATTGCAATATGTAAGTCAATTATAACCATTCCACCTAATATCCGGATTTAGTATTGAGGCATGACATATCTGCATACATCGGTTAAATAAGCTCTTTATCTAAACTCCGAAGTAGTTACCTTCCAATTATTTATTTGATTATTGTATCCTCATTACGTATTAATTTCAATAACACATGTATATACAGAGTAACATCTGTTGTAATATATCTACATATATATATATATATTAATAAAATACAACCCTTATTGATTGTATTAATATTTTCTATTACTCCTATTATAAATATGCACCTGATTTCAACTGGTTAACAGTATCTTCGTAAGATGTTATCCTTATGTTCTAGATGATCATTGTAGTCTTAATAACCTTCTTTAATGTTGTTTTGGGCCTATTGTCACTAAAAACTGGTTCTGCAATGTGAATATACCTCGATACTTCAGGATTTTGACAATATCTCTCTTCGACGATGAAAAAATTGTGCAACTCCAACCATGGACTTCAAAATCTCTACGGTCAACGATACGCCTTGCACTTCTGAACCTCTACGATTGACTGCTTGAAGAAATTAATTCTCAGAACTGCTATTATTATTTATCTTCAAAGAAATGGCTCTCGGGACTGCTTTTAAGGTGAGTAATTTTAAATTATATACTTTAAATTAACTTCTCCTTTCCTAAAATTTTTATATCACTTTTAATTATTTTTCTCGATGAACTTTGTATCAAGATATTAAATTTGAACACTTTTACTTTATTCTGTTCTATTCTATTAATAGATTTTTGAGTTTTAATATTATACTTCGCTAAAACGCGCCCGTTTTTCTTCAAAATTCTCTCGCATCTCTTGTTTTTATTATTTATCCCCTAGACAACCCTCTACTTTTTCAAATCCACCAATCAATTTCTTCTGCAAATACCTTCTAAACAACATAGAATTTAAATCTTTTTATATGTTTTGAATATCTTCTAATATTAATAACTTTACTAATTTAATTCTTTTCGGCTTTTAAATAGCATCTTATGTACTTTAAACATTTTATAAGCTGGTTCCTATCAATTTACTAACCGGTTGTCAAAATAACATTTTATATGTCACATCCGGTGATATGAATTTTGAAATGTGATTTTATTCCTATTTAGCTATTCATTATTCAATATTAATTTTTTTAATTACCTTTAACATCATTAACGTCAATTGAATATGTTCTTACACAAATAATAACTTATCCTACAATATACTAACAACATTTTAAATCTCTTCTCTCTAGATTTTGGTAACTACAATGAAAAATGAAACTACTCAATCCCTCAACATACAGGATGACTACAACCTCAAGAAATACTACTCAGATAAAGAACATTATTATCTTTATCACGTAATTATAAACAAGATTCCAATAAAATTATTCCAAAACATCATTATCATTAATTTCAATAATTAAATTAATTTTGATGACCAAGTTCATAAATTTAATATTGTTACATTCTATATTTGTATTGTAACATTTGCCCCTTTTTAATAAATGTAAATTTTTAACTTCTAAAATAAAATTTATATTTATTAAACAATCATTAAAACATAATATAACATAAATTATTACTCTAGCATCATCATATATAATTAATTGTTTGCCATAACTATATGCAATTATTCTATTTTAAAAACTCTAAGTTTTATTCAAGTTAATCATTTTTTTTTTTTATATAAATAATAACAATAACAACCAATAACTTAGCAACCTTATTTTTTTTAATGTACTTTCAAAACTTATATACATTTAATTAATCAACCCAATATTTCTGTAAATTTAATATTCTAATCCATATTCCTATTTATAATACTTTATGTGTGTGCTTTGTACCAGTTACACTCATTCATCTCTATTGCTTATATCTTGATAATAATCCTGTAACATAGACACATGATATCTACCTCTAATATAATTTGTATTTAGTTCTATTAACTCATAAGTATTTTCTCCTAACTTTAGATTAACTTTATATGGTCCAATGTATGGCCTTAATAACTTCCCCATAATATTTTTCTTTCGATCTGTAACCCTCAAATTCTTCACAATAACTAAATCTCCTATTTCGTAACTTTTAAACTTCTTCTGTTTCTCCATTTGTTTTTGTTCCCATATCATTTTTTTACGTTTTGATCTTTCTCTCACCAATTCATACCTTTCACTTAAATCGATTGTTTCTTGATTATCCCATGAAATACCAGAAAGACCATTATTTAATACAAGATTCTTCTAAACGTTTCAACTCCTTATTTACTTGTTCTTGATAGTAGTATAGTATAGGATAATTTTTACAAGTCAATGGTGAATCATCAGTAACCACTAGTTTATGTTCATAATTTCTTGCGAAAACAATTTCTTCATTAATTAACGATATATTCCTATATAAAATCTCTATTAACTTATGCTCCAAAACTTTATCCTTTATGTCCTGTAATTTAATTTTTCTTTCAATATCTTCATAATTATTTATCGTATCATTTCTACATTCCTCTTCCATCTCTTCATCATAATTCTCATTCCATTCTTCATTATTAATATTATCATGTACATTATCATTTTCAATTATTAAATTATTCATTTCTATACTTAATATATTCTTCTTATAATCATTATAAACATTTTTCTCTTCTTCACTTAATTCTTTTACTATTTTGCATATATTCTCTTTTATATAAATATTACCTTCTTCAAAATTCATAACCATTCCTAACTTTCTAATATTATCTATACCAATTATACAATCATAAAATAAATTTTCCAGGACATAAAATTGCATAAAATAACTTTCTTTACTTATAATCACTTCTGTATAAAAGCATTGTTTTATTGTTCCCATCTTCTTTCTATTCGCTGTAATAATATCAGTTCCTTTTATCTTAACCACACTATTTAAATACCCTTTGACTTGTTTAACTTTACTCTCTTGTATTAATGTAATCTCTGAACCACTATCTATCAAACATGTAAAAACAATATTCTCAATTTCTATCTTAATAAATGGCAAACCAAAATCTTGTACTATAGATACTTCTTCATTATTTTTAAATATACTCTCAGGTCTTTGATAAAATTTAATTGTCTGTAAAGTAATACAATTGGGTTGATTAATTATATCTTCTTTTACAATTGTGACGTGCTCGGTTTTGAATTTAGATAGGCATCCTCCTTCAAAATCGGCGTTTTTTTTAATTCAACATTATCATTTTTCGCATTATTCTCTTCATTTTCTACCCACCTGATATTATGTATCGGTCTTTGTCTACTTTCGCCTTGATTATCCTTAGCTTTATTTCCATAATATTGTCTATTTTGGGAATAATAATTTGTACCAGAAAATGGTGTATACCCTTTATCATTATTATAATTTCTAGGATCTGACTGATAAATATTACCACTCCTATTACCATAATTATTAAACCCTCCTCGTACTGGAGTATTCTGATTATATATGTTTGGCGAAGACCTATTATAATTTGGACTCCTATAATTTCCATTATAGTCATTTTGATCTCGTTGATTTCCACTTTTCAAATCCGTATTATGAAAATAATTTGACCTACCATTATTATTTATTCGTTGATTACCATTATTGACATTGTTTCTAGGTAAAGATGAATAATTATTTGCATTAACGTCATTAAAATCATCTAATCTTCGTAAGATTTCAATTAAAGAATCCATATCATTTACCTTTTGGCAAATTATGGCTTGTGTATCTGTATAAATAAAGTGATTTAACAGTTGACTAGCAATCATGTATTCATTAAGATCACTAACATACTTGCACTGATTATACATCCTTGAAGCATAAGCCTCTCTTGTTAAATTACCATGTCTATATTTTGCGGTTAATAATCTAATTTTAGCTTTATTTTGATGCGATTCATTCCAGAAATTTTTCTTGAACATAATCTCAAATTGATTTATATCTTGGCAGTTATCCTCTATTCTCTGAAACCATTCCAACGCACTATTATTCAACGTAGATCTTATTACCTCCATTTGATGCTTTAAAGATGGAATATCTTCTAAATACTTCATAATATTCCTTAAATACGTCATCGGATGTATCCCTGTTTTATCTGCCCCAAATTGAGCTATGTTCTCCACTTTAGTATAATTGGAACATTGATGTGCTACTGTAGAACTTGATCCTATGTTTTTCATGTTAACCGACATCTTTTTGATTTCTTCTTCTAATAATTTTCTTTTAACTTCCTGTTGCTGTAAATTCTCTTGTAACATTTTAACCTCTTCTGTCTTATGTTGATTTAAATTTGCAACTTCATTAATAAATGTATTTTCATAAGTTCCCAATTTCTTTTCTAATTCCTTTTCACAATTAACAAGTAACTCTTCCTTCCTTTTCTTACAAACCTCTTCATTCCTGGTTATCGCCTCTAGTAACATTTTTCTTGCATTTTCACATTTGTTCTTATCTGTTTTCAACACCTCATATACAGTATCTAATTTTGTGTTTACTATATTAATAACTTCTTTATTTATATCAGCTTTTGCTTGTAACATTTGTTCTTCTGTTTGCTTAACTATGTCAGAGACTAATCTACTTTCCATTTCTTTAAATTCATTTTTCAATTGAATAATTGTCTCTACATTCCTTTTCTCTAAATCATCCATATTCTTCTTGATAACTTCTTCTGAATCTTTCCTTATATCATCTCTTAAATTTTTCATGTTTAAATCATGTTTCTCTTGTAAATTCTTCATATTCGTATCCTGTTTTTCTTGTGAAGTCTTACTATTTTCTTCCAAATCTTTCTTCATATCCTCTCTTAAATTTTTCATATTCAAATCCTGTGTCTCTTGTAAATTTTTCATATTCAAATCCTGTGTCTCTTGTAAATTCTTCATATCTTTCATATCTTCTCTCATTTTTAACAACAAATCCATCACCGGGTTTTGTTCACTCTGATAAGTTTCATCTCCACTCTCTGAACCTTCCTCATCTCCTTTATCCCCTTTCCTGCTACGTGTCTGCATCATTGTAAAGTCTCTTAATAATACCCCTAATAACACTCTGTATTTAAATAAAAACTTACACACTTTCTATACTGTGTTGTATTATATCACTTATTTACTATTAACTATTCTTTAATAATGTAAGCCACATAAATGTATAAATCTGTATAAAATAAAGAAATCACACTGATGTCCAATATTTAATTTAATTACCCTCTACTATCCCAATAAATATATTTTAATTGTGCCTTTTACAAAATTTTAATAAATAATTACCCTTTATTTTTAAATATTCACAAATGTAATATTGGTGATAGATGTGCTATCTCCAATATCGCCCCGACGTTGCTATGCGCCAATAATTAATAAAATACAACCCTTATTGATTGTATTAATATTTTCTATTACTCCTATTATAAATATGCACCTGATTTCAACTGGTTAACAGTATCTTCGTAAGATGTTATCCTTATGTTCTAGATGATCATTGTAGTCTTAATAACCTTCTTTAATGTTGTTTTGGGCCTATTGTCACTAAAAACTGGTTCTGCAATGTGAATATACCTCGATACTTCAGGATTTTGACAATATCTCTCTTCGACGATGAAAAAATTGTGCAACTCCAACCATGGACTTCAAAATCTCTACGGTCAACGATACGCCTTGCACTTCTGAACCTCTACGATTGACTGCTTGAAGAAATTAATTCTCAGAACTGCTATTATTATTTATCTTCAAAGAAATGGCTCTCGGGACTGCTTTTAAGGTGAGTAATTTTAAATTATATACTTTAAATTAACTTCTCCTTTCCTAAAATTTTTATATCACTTTTAATTATTTTTCTCGATGAACTTTGTATCAAGATATTAAATTTGAACACTTTTACTTTATTCTGTTCTATTCTATTAATAGATTTTTGAGTTTTAATATTATACTTCGCTAAAACGCGCCCGTTTTTCTTCAAAATTCTCTCGCATCTCTTGTTTTTATTATTTATCCCCTAGACAACCCTCTACTTTTTCAAATCCACCAATCAATTTCTTCTGCAAATACCTTCTAAACAACATAGAATTTAAATCTTTTTATATGTTTTGAATATCTTCTAATATTAATAACTTTACTAATTTAATTCTTTTCGGCTTTTAAATAGCATCTTATGTACTTTAAACATTTTATAAGCTGGTTCCTATCAATTTACTAACCGGTTGTCAAAATAACATTTTATATGTCACATCCGGTGATATGAATTTTGAAATGTGATTTTATTCCTATTTAGCTATTCATTATTCAATATTAATTTTTTTAATTACCTTTAACATCATTAACGTCAATTGAATATGTTCTTACACAAATAATAACTTATCCTACAATATACTAACAACATTTTAAATCTCTTCTCTCTAGATTTTGGTAACTACAATGAAAAATGAAACTACTCAATCCCTCAACATACAGGATGACTACAACCTCAAGAAATACTACTCAGATAAAGAACATTATTATCTTTATCACGTAATTATAAACAAGATTCCAATAAAATTATTCCAAAACATCATTATCATTAATTTCAATAATTAAATTAATTTTGATGACCAAGTTCATAAATTTAATATTGTTACATTCTATATTTGTATTGTAACAATATATATATATATATATATATATATATATATATATATATATATATATAAAACTTCCATTTTTCAAAAGATATGTTGATGACTGCATCACAGCTATACCAGAAAAAGGTATTGCCACAATTTTACAACATTTTAACAATTTTCATGATAAACTTAAATTTACTGCAGAAATAGAAAACAATAACGTAATAAACTTTTTAGATATAACTTTACTGAGACAACACGCTACTAAAAAAGTTCTAACTAAATGGTACACCAAGGATACTTGGTCTGGTAGATACCTGAATTTTAATTCAATAACGCCTTTTGCATACAAAAAGAGTGTAATTATTGGTCTCATTGACCGAGCAATCAAATTAACTTCGCCAGCTTTTAGAACAGAAACAATACAAAAAATTAAACAAACGTTGAACAACAATAGTTACCCTGAAACCTCATACATAAAATTATCAAAAGAAGAACGTTTCGTGCATATAATTCACACAAACATCCCAATAATAACAATAACAGAATAAATAAAAGCTATATCGCCCTTCCCTACGTACAACATCTATCTGAAAGGATAAAAAATGTTCTAAAGCCATATGATATCACAGTAGCTAGTAAAAATACAAACAACTTACAATGTTTATGGTCTAAACTGAAAGCAGAAATCCCTAAAGACCAACAAACACATTTAATATACGAAATACCTTGTAAAAATTGCGAGGGTGTATACATAGGGCAAACGCACCAACCCCTTAAAAACCGTATCAATGGCCATAAATATTGTAAGAAGCTTTAAAGAAGCATACTACCGATACAGGGCACGACTTTGATTTCAAGAACGTTAGAATCTTGGAGAAGGAAAAAAACCAAAAAGCTAGAGATGTACTCGAAATGATTTACATCAAAAATCATGATTATGCCATAAACGACCGTGCAGATATATCTAACCTCTCAAACATATACTACCCAATCATACAAAAGTAACAGTTTAATTATAGCAATACATTGTTTAATTTTTGTGTTTCACCTAGCGGGACCCCTGTAGATATGCCGATTTCTTGAAAATAATGTGTAAGTCTTTCCACTACGCGCAGTTAAAAAACATAACAACAAAAACTTGCTAATATCTGAAAAGGATCGTAGCAGTGCAATATGTATTCATGCATTCGTTATCGTACACAGTTATTGAAAACAACAAAACTTTAACATAATTAAACAAAAGTGACACACATACTTTGGTGATACATATTGAATAACAATAAAATTACAAAATGACACCAAAGGAAAAAAGAACAAGGGAAAGAACATGTATAGATATCATCGAATACGTTATTTTATAAAATTCCAATTTTAAATGTATAATAAAGGATGTTTTACGAAATTTTACTGGTGAGTTGTCCGTTACTATATGTGTGTTTTATATTTATATATTTTTTATGTTTTGATAAAGTTCTATATAGTATTTTGCATGTAATATCTGAATATATTAACTGTATTAACATCTGACACTGATTTATGTATTAATTTTAGGCATGTTTGTTTTATATTTCCACATTTTTGAGAAAGACATTAAATATGTCGAAACGTCAAATTTAGTTTTATTTATTTAATCAGTAAGTACCACAAACCCAAGAAATATTATTTTAATTTATATATGTTTGTATATACCAAAATGTTCAGATAAATTAAGTTCAACATTTTTGTTTACAGTTCCCGGCATATTTAAAAGCTGACACGTTTATCACAAAATCACAAATAATCTTTAACATTCATTTGGCAGACAGTTAAGGACATTTTGAAAATATGCATATTTTAAACATTCTGTCATCAACTGTTTTATAATGCGCAATTCGGTGTGAAAACCCCTTTAAGAATGCTTTATATATATATATATATATATATATATATATATATATATATATACATCCCACTATCAACAGCGCGTCCTTTCATAATGCCTCCTTTTGGCGTCCACTTAAAAGAACGCGTATATAGCTGCACTCCTGCAGTGAATATTACTGTATAAGTATTGTACATTACGGTATTAATTTCAGATCACTTTTTTCTGGATACATTTTGCTATCAATCGAAACTCCGTTTACAACGCTATCTACTAGACGTCCGCACGTATTATTTTCGTTTACTTTACTGATCTTTCTGCGTCCACTATGTATATTCTTGTACTTATTACTATTTATAGAGCGTCCCGCAGTGTTGTCACTTCTTTTCCATAATATTCAACCTATTTAGAATATTTCCCTACTCACATTTTATTTGATATTATGTCGGTAATTTTAATTTACAGGTGAATATTTAGTTAATAAAGTGATGAGATTATTTTTTATAAAGTATTCAAATTAACAATATTTAATCACACTGAATTAGCAATATGTTAACACTATTATTAGTTTTATTATTATTAAATGATTTAACCAATACTGAAATAGATACTTCACCGTCATTAAAATTCTTCTTACTATATGAGTATTTGTTAGCTGTAGGTACATAAAATAAAAAGCAAAGTTAGTTTAAATATCTGTTTATATCTTGTATTAATTTATTCTACAGAAATAATACAGGTAAATAAGACCTTTTCAATATTTATTTAATGTGAATACAAATTATTTAAGTTTTGTGTAGATATTTTGGATATGAACTTTTATTTTGAGCCAATTTTTGTTTTTTAGTATATCTGGATGTTTGTTGATAAGCTCCTCGCATTCACCTCTTTTTGGAGCACGTTTAGATTGGATATGTCTTTTGAAATAAGTAATTACTAACTGTTTTTGTTCTTCTGTCCATGGTATCAGGGTTCTTTTATTTGTGTTCGTTGTTTGTGATTCATTTGTATCTAATATCTTTTTATTCATTTCCTCTTTTTTATTGTTTTCTTTTACAAGCTGTTTCTTGTTCTTCTTTGTTCATTCCTTCCCTTTAATTTCTTTCGGAAGATTATCACCTGTAAGTTCAAAATCAATGTTTTCTTCATGCGCATCATCAAAATTATCTAGATGATCAATTACTTCGTCATCATCATCCCAACAAACAGTATTCATCAAGTCCTCATCCAAATTTACTTCAATCTCATTTAATGCTTTCCCTTTATATTGTGTTGCGGCTCCTTTCTCCATCAGTAATAATAATTTCGATATTTTTGCAGTCTGGTACACATCATCGGGTAATCTATATGATCCTTTGTGTACTCTTGTTGTGTGCCCCATAAAGGATGCCAGTTGTTCGATATCATTGTCGGGCATGCTTAAAATCTGAGTTAACGTGGCCAAGTGCTGCGTAATCCAGTAGCTGTTATTGCATGTGGATTCTTTGCTCCACAAGCAGATAAATATTTTTTTAAAACTTTATAACCGCAAATTGGTTCTACTGTATTTAAATTATTAAACAAATATAGATTTGGTTTTTTTGAAATTAAGTCTCTGCATTTTATAAGAATTGATATATGAGTTTGTTCGTCATTACTAAATAAAATTGGAACTCTTTTGCCCTCTTTCCTCGAGTCACTACCCTTTTAAATGTCTTCCTTAATTTTTTTTGGCTTGGAGTTATTGCATCTGAAAATTCCTCGTAGTTTTGATTTTATCCTGCTTTTTCATAAACACGTAATAATAAGCGTTGCAATTCACCTGGTCTTCTACGATTATGTAGTAAAACCCTACAGAATACAGTTTCTAGTAAGATATTATATGATGGTTGATCATAATTATTATTATTTAACCTCATTGCAGTCTCGTTTTCTTTTGAGATAAAATATTCTTTTAAAAGCTTAAGATCACCGGCTAATGGAACCAGAGTGATTTTGTTCCATTTATTAGTATTTAAATCATTAGCAGCTAGGCTCGATACATCGAAGCGCCAATGAGATTGTAGAAGTTGAATCGTTGCCTTCAAATTACCTTCCGCTTCTGCTGATGGTATAGTAGAATAAATATCTTTCCTTTTAAGAGCGTATATCATTGCTATATCGCAGCATTGCTTGAGTGACGTACCGATATTAATCGCATACGTTAGTGATTCATAGTATTCTCTTTCGACATTATATTTCGCAACGACTTTGGTAGCTGTGACTAATAAATCAAAATATATCGGGTTCAGTGCTTGAAATAGATTTTTAATTTTTGGTTCTAGGTTGCGTACTTCTAATAACAATTTTCCTAATTCGCGCATTTTACGCGACGTTACGTTTATAAAACGTTTTTCCTTGCTGGACCCCCACGACCAATCCATGAATCTGGAAACCTTTCGTCAAGATATTCCCTAACGGCACCACTATTATGTGCAGGAGTTCCATCGTGTTAGAAAACTGTCGGCGAGCGGCTAATGCGACATTTTGCAAAAGTTCAACCAAGTCGTCACGAAGGAACCTTAAATAATTGTTGCCCTTCAGGTTCCCATCGAAGAAGTAAGGACCAAGTAGGTGTTCTCCGAGTATGCCACCCCAAACATTGAGTGGCCATCTTTGCTGGTGGTTTCCAATTCTCATGACGTGCGTTTTTTCATCGGTATAATGATGGCAGTTGTGACGATTGACTACCTTAATTTTATGGAATGTCGATTCATCCGAAAATAACACGCGCATAAGATAGGATTCATCTTGGTCGATTTTGTTGACTGCCCAATTGCAGAAATTCTGCCTGGTTTCAAAATCTTGAGGTTGCAAATTCCTGATGCAATTGAATTTTAAATGTATGGAACTTGTATTTCTGAAAAGTACGATGCACAGAATGCACTGAAATATTAGTGTTCCTACTAATTTCACAGACACTGATATGAGGTCTTTCAACATCAGCCTCCAGAACTTTCAACTCGTTTTCTACGGTCAAAACTGGCTTCGTTTTAACTCGCTTTGCTTGTTGAATAGTACCAGTAGACGTAAATCTATCCAACACCTTTTTAAACGCATTTGGTTTTGGACGCGTTCTGAGAGGATATCTCTCAGTGTACAATCGTGACGCCAACATACAATTTTTGAAACATTCGCCAAGAATAAACACCATGTCTTCTGGCCGCTGTCAGTTTATTGTTATTTTTTCTGTTTGCATTGATAATTGTGCTTCTATTGTTTTATCATGACAGCTGACTTTGAAAAAGAACGTTTTTCGACAAATTGACCTAACAACTTTGTTTCTCTTTTTAATTTTGTAATGAAATGTGTTCTTTTTTAATAAATGGAGAACTTGAAATTTTGATTATCCAACGATATAATTATTTTATATGGTTCCCATTTGATATTTTAGAAAAAATTACTATTTGCTAAGCCCAATCAAATATTATCTTCTTTCCTTAAATCACTTGAAAAAAAAATAAGAGTAGGTAGATGTGGTCTTAGTTTATCCCTAAATTCGAAATCGAAACACCGGTACAATTTAGTTCCTGCCAAAAAAAATGTCGAAGTACGGTCTAACTGCGAAGAAAAACCGTTATAATAGCAAAACCGCTAAAGTTAGGGGTATGGCGTTACATTAGGAAAAAAAGTACTCTTCGAGGGCTTTCCGAATGAGCCACAAAACATATATTGCTCCATTTAAAAAAACATAGGTTTGATACGCCACTGGAATACGACACGTCACTGATGACCAAAAATATTTTAGGGAAATGGTGATTGTAATTATGGACAATTTTTCTCTTAGACTTTTTCGATATATTGTATGATAGAGGAGCTACGGTCCGAGGCATCCTAGGTTCTACACCCTGTAGATGCGAACGTGGCATGGAATTAACGCCAACATTTAATTGTCCTACATCTATAAAATCTAGCTTATTAAATATCTTCTTTACTAATATATCATATAATATGGCTATTAATTTACAGTACTGAAACGGTAGGCCTGCTAGTGATTAAACTTCTAACAACTGACATTGTTATTTGACATAAACATTGACATTTGGATTTGGTTAGATTGGTTATCTGTTTGCAAGTTCTTAAATAATTTTATCTACTAAAGAAGAAGTCTTTTTAGTTGAGCATTATTTTCACTCATACAGTTTAGGTAGAGAAAATGATTCAAGTATTAAATTCGTCCGCGATCAATTTTCGGAACATTTCAGTAAAGAGGCACCAAGTTATGCTTTTGTACTGAACATTATAACCAAATTTAGAAGAACTGGATGTATGCTACACCAAGAGAAACGTAAACCTGGACGAAGAAAAACAGTGGATACCAACAAAAATCGCGAACGAATTACAAATTATGGTCTCACCACGTCACGGCCTAGTCAACTCTCTGCTGCAAAATTGAATATGAACAGCGGGACTTTTCAGAAGATCAAGAAGCAACTTAATGTTATTGGTACGTTATTCAGACGACCCAACAATTGAGAAAGGGTAATTATGCTGCAAGACTTGAATACTGTGTCAGAATTCTTCCTCTGCAATATGATAATCCCAGTTTCATCAGTAACATCTGGTATAGTGACGAATTGCTGCATGTTCGTTGGTGGATTTATAAGAGACGACAAGCCGAGAATCTAGTCTAGGCGGAAAAAGACGCAGCTCGTTGACAATTATATTTAAAAATATGTAAACTCAACAGCTTTCCATTTAAGTTTTATTTACATTTTACTACTTTGATTACTATTTTTATACGTTATTTAGCATTTGAGAGTATAATTTTTTGAATTGATAAAGAGAGTGTTTAAGGGAAACAAAATTTTGCATATAAAACAGGCTGAATGTTCCAACCTTATTCAACGCACATCTAAAACATTTTACAGCGCTGCCGTTCTGGGGGACGCACACATATCGGCAAAATGAAAGTTGATATACAGTAGTAAATATACACTGTTCGATGGAAACGCCTCTACCAGAAATATCAGTAACTAAAAATATTCAATATCCTTCATATTGCTATTAAATCAGCGTCCTTAACAAATTTCGTCTACAGGCTGTAGATGTTATGTACATTCAAGAAAAAATAAAACTTATTGAAAACAATTCTGCGTCCGTATACCGGACGCAGAATTGCACGTGGACGTCCGAAGAATAGAAAATGGGCAATGATCGGACGTCCGATGTATAGCAGAATATATATATATATATATATATTCGTATGAAACTACATGACAGGTACAAGAAACGAAACATATATAAATTGTATTACAAAAGAATAAATATATTTAGAAGGACCATAACTGCAGGGGCTCTTTAAAACACTGCACCATTTGGTCTAAGAGTAGAAAAAAACCTGCTGAATAACCAGCGCCACAAAACTAAATGTCTTCAGTTGTTAAGATCCAATCAACAGCCTTTGGAGTTAAATTATGTAAATCTGTGTATCCAAATTCAAACTTAGCTAGAGGACATTCTTCAACATTATGTTTAACTGTTTCAATCTCAGCTCCGCAATTACAAGCTGGACTCGCAATCACATTCCATTTGAATAACAGTATTGCACCGTCCATGACCCGTCCTAAGACGATTCAACTTACACCAAATTTTTCTTGCTTGTGTAAAGCCAGGCACTTTTATCAAAAGATCGTCTATTAATTGTTTATTAAACACTTCACATTCTAACTAAATTGATTTCGAGAGGTCATTAATGGAAAATCGTTGATTTAGGAAAACCTCCTTTCAAATAGGACTATGTGTTTTCAATCTATAAGGTGGTAAGTTCGGATGATCTTGAGTAAGTATATATAAATAGGAAAATTTTGATATTTATCCCAACAACCTTCTAAAGCCAATTTTCTTCTTAACTGATGAGGATAAATGTTAGCCAGGACATTGAGCCAAGGAAGTGGAGTAGATTTTACTGTGCACGTAATAATTCGAAGTGTACAATTTAACGGAATATCTACTTTACCAGCATGAACGCTATTCATCCAAACAGCACTACAATATTCAGCAGCAGAATACACCAATGCAAGAGCCGACGTCCGTAAATGTCTGCATGAGCTCCCCAATTTGAACAAGCCAACTTCTGTAAGATACTATTTCTTGAATTAATCTTCATACGCAATGTATCAATATGTTGTTTATATGTTAATGATGCATCCAAAGTAACTCCTAGGTATGTTGGATTAAAATTATGTCTTAGAGCAGTACTATTAAATGATACTACAAGTTTTTTATGTTTTCCGTTATTCTTAGGATGGAAGCAAGAAACTTCTGGCTTAGATGGGTTAGGGCATAACCTCCATTTTCTAAAATAATCACTCAGAATAAATAGGACTTCGTTTAAATTAACTTCAATTTGATTGAAATTATTGTGTTGATAAGCAATTGCCATATTGTCAGCGTAGATGAATCTTCTGGAAGTCGTATCTGGTAAATCACTTGTATATAAATTAAAGAGAAGAGGAGATAATACCGATCCTTGAGGTAAACCATTATATAATATTTTAAATTTGCTACTTGCTCCATTGATAAAAACTCTAAATTTACGATTTGTAATCATATTTTCCATAAGTTTAATTAAATTATCATTAGGCAACAGAATGCTTTAGAAATGACATACACAACTGTCATTGCGACATTTGTTACCAAAAAGTAATTTTCTTATAATCATGCTGCATTTGTCAGAAGCCGAACGTAATTGAACAACATCAGACAGTTAATGGGACATATTTTGGAAATGCGCTGTGACAAAATATTGTTAAATATTTTTTTAATTCTTTTATTTTATTTTGTGATAAAAGTACTAGCGTTTGAAACTGCCATGAATAGTATGAATTTATCTGAAAATTTATCTAACGGAAACTTATGATACTTTTATTAAAGAGAACCAAAAATAATATTTATGTTTGAAAAAAGACTTTTATTAAAGTAATAATAAAGATTGTTGTATCCAGGTCCTTTACTTGTTTTACATGCTGTATATGTAGATATACCTGTATATAGAAACATCAATACTACGTTTGGTAACATTATATGATATAGTTTAAAATGATTACCTAAATCGTGATCACGTTGTTTAGGATAAATACTTTCGAAAAGCGTCATTGAAAGAATATTTGGGGCCAGGAGTGGCTAAAATTTGTGTTTTGGAATTCACTTATTATTATCTGAAAAATTATTGTTTATTTCAAACAATGATATATTTAAATGTTGCTTATATTAGATTTATAGATGTCAGAGATTTATTCCTCGTATATTGCTCGTCATATGCTTTCAACCATTTCTATTTAACTTATATTTTAAGATCACAAGTAGATTCTAAAAGGAAATCGTATTAGTAAATGTTGCTTTTAGAATTGAAGTATTTGATTAATCCAGTCTCTGAACTCGCTTATTCTGGTGTAAACCCCGGGCTGGTTAGGTTCTGCGCAACCTATTCCCCAGGAAATCACTCCCGCTAACAGAAACCGCTTGTCAGGCCTTTGTATTACCATAGGACCCCCGGAGTCTCCTTCGCAGGAGTCGAAACCCCCACTTCTCCAACCTGCGCAGATGAAAATGTGTGGGATGTGCTCTATGTAGCCTGCCGACCGGTACATCGATTCGCATAATGTGTTGTTGATTACAGGGACGGAAACTTCCTGAAGTACGCTTGGTAACGGACCGTCTAGAAAAAATAGAATATGTTCAAGCATTTATTTGAAATAGAAAATATAAAATGATATTAAAAAAATCACGTAATTTTACTAGTAACTAAATGCAACAACGTCAAGAAGATAAAATAATTTTCATAATTATTCTAGTCTATATTTTAGTATGTATACAGGCTGTTTGATAAAAAAACGCCCCATCCCGTAACTTCTTAATTTATTACCGGATATTAATGATTAAAAAAAGTATGAAAATGGTTTGACAAACTCTATAAACTTGACTTAATCCCATTTTTTTCCAACGCTATCTTAAATACTTGACGATAGTCCATATTTTTTTTAAATGGACACCCATAGTTTTTTTCCTTTAGTTTGGTAGATATTTTTTTCTGAATCTAGTCATGTTCATTTAGTTATCATTTGGTTAATTTAAAAAAAATGAATTATTTGAAACCTTTATCCGCTTATTATGAAATTTTCAAGTGCGTCGTGAAACAAAACCGAAACACAATGACACAAATATGTCATTTAAACGTTTGTAATTCGAAAATTACTGTGCTTTGCATAATTTCTTGTGAAATGATGATACCACCGCAATCATGAACAATAATTATCTCACCGATATGTTTGAAATTTACGTCCAATGTAATAAAAATTGAAGTCAAGCGGCCTTATGATGACCGTTTTCCGAACAGGGAAGCCAAACTCCCGCCAGTTTAGACGGTTCGAAAAAAACCAATAACGGCGTTTTTAACAGAAAATACATCGGTATTGGAGCCAGGAAAATCCTAGAATTATCGTTAAAATTAATTTCCGAAGATTCAGTGTCAATGTGGTGCGATATTTTAGGTGATCAGTTAATTGGACAATTTTTTATAAACGGTACTCTTAATCAAGTAAAATATTATCAGCTACTTTCTGAAGACCTTGATTTTTTTTTTAGAAGATCTGCCTTTAGCAGAACTAAATATAATGTTGCTTGAACAAGATGAGGCTGCTCCGCATAACACCAGAAGGAAATCATTTGGTTAAATAACAAATTTGGTGCCAGATGGATAAGGACGGCTGGACCATTTCGACGGCTGCTCGGTCACCAGATCTCACCGCTTTATTTTTGGCAATGGGAATATTTTCAGGAAAGTGTGTACATAGGAAGCCTTGAAAGCGAATTAATCTTAAGACAAATATTGTCGAGAAAGACTTCAAAATTTAATATAGAATGCGGCTTTTGGAGTAACTATGAGGTGTCAGTCGTGTGTGGAGCACGGTGACTGTCAATTTGAACAGTATATGTAACTACATGTTAATGTTTATTTCAGTTATGTCCAGTAAGTAGATTTGTCGTTTGTTAGTTGTTTCTAATTTGTTTTTATTGTGATTATTATTGTTAATTTAATTTTATTTTTGCCATTAAATCTCACTTATTTTTGTTTATCACTCGTGATTTAGATTTAATGCATTCGAATGAATTATCGGATGACTGCTGTGCTGGTGTTATATAACAAATAAAAACATTTTAAATAAGAAATGCAGACTTCCTAGCTGACGTTTCGTTGACATTTGCCGATCAATGTGTTCTGATTGTTTTTTACGGCATAGGTACTTAAATATGCATTTTTTTAAAATGAAATATCAACCAAATGATAACTAAGTGAACATTACTAGATTTATTTATAAGCATGATAGATAAAATTATTCCGTTGTAACAATTCGTAAAATAAGTGTATCCTACTTAATTTTTTCTTTCGCTTTTAGATGGGGTATAATAGACATTCATAAATGATATCGTATGTATGTGCAATGAGTAGGGGTAGGCTCTCAGGAGTCCACTGCAGGGCTCCAGCGAAGCAGTACTGAGCTCAAACCATAATCGTCTAATTCTAGAATGGGGCCACAATCCTCTGCAACAACATACCACCTTCAAGAAAATTAATTGGGGTAAATATAAGAAAAACCTTTCGAAAAATCTACCTACAATACCAAAAATAGCAAACATCGATCACCTTGACGTAGCTGTTTCCACACTACAAACTAGCATAATGAACGCCACAACAGAAGCCACTAGAACTAAAACAGTGAGACATAAAACACAACTTCTACCAGAAGATATCAAACTTCTAATATCAGAGAAAAATAGACTGTGCAGAAGATTCCAGTTTACACTAGATCCGGCGTACAAAACGATGCTTATTAAAAAGCAAGCTGAAGTGAAGGAAGCAATCCAAGATCTGAAAAACCAAAACTGGCAAGAAAAATGAGACAGCGTAAACTCCAGCGTACAAGGTCTATGGCAGCTCACAAGAATTTTCATAAGAGATCAACACCGCATACCTCCACTACACCATAACAACTCAATTGCAGTCACGGATAAGGAGAAAGCTAAAGCCTTCGCCGACCATATCGAAGATCAATGTTCCCCCAATTGGGATCATCCAGATATGAAGCATATTGCCCACGTCCACCGACAAGTGAACAAAATCATCAAACGTCCGCTCACTCCAAACACAGAATTCATCACCCCCCAATTTCTCAGAACAACTATTAACCAACTCAAACTCAGAAAAGCCCCTGGTCCAGACGCTTTCAGTAATCCAATGCTGAAAAATTTACCAATCAAAGCGATCATGTTCTTTCTCGCTATAATAAACTCAATTTTTCGACTTCAAACGTATCCAAAAACCTGGAAAAACGCCAATATCATTATGTTTCCAAAACCCGGAAAAGACCACACACTTCCGAAAAACTATAGACCAATCAGCCTTCTATCTACATTGAGAAAAGTAACAGATAAAATAATCCTACATCTCCTGGACAAACAAACCAATGACAACAATATAATTCCTAACGATCAACATGGTTTTCGAAAACATGATTCCACAGTTACCCAATTATCCAGAGTTACCGAAACCATCTTTGAAGGATTCAACAAGAATACGACCACAGCAGCAGCCTTTCTAGCCTTCGATAGCGTCTGGCACCAGGGACTACTGTACAAACTAAATGCGTTTGATTACCCCTAATACTTAATCGGAATCATTCACGACTATATACACAGAAGAAATTTCAACCACAGAATTAAAGACACTATTCATTAACTAGAATTCTGGCAGCAGGTGTTCCGCAGGGTTCAACCATCTCTCCACAGCTCCACGCAATAGACACTTCTGATATTTCATCTACGGACGAAACCAATATTTCAACTTTCGCCGACAACACAGTCGTTTTAGCTCAATCCATAAACCCCAACAAAGCCATATCAGCCCTCCAAACAGCGTTAAACAAAATTTCCAATTGGTGCAATACATGGAGGATCTCCATGAACTGTGACAAAACCAAAGCAGTCATCTTCAGAAGGAATCCCAAGTCAACTTATGGACATATCTACATCCAACATAACGAAATCCCATGGTCTCCATTCGCACAATACCTAGGACTAACTTTAGATCAAAAACTAACTTTTTCCCTTCACGTGCAAAACACCGCAAAAAAGACCAAGTCAGCAGGAGGACGTCTCTGGTCACTCATAGGCAAATTTAGATCGCTGTCACCAACCACAAAACTAAGAATATATAAACAAATACTACGCCCCATCATGACATATGCAGCCCAAATATGGATCAACACCCCTCCCGCTCGCATTCGCTCCCTACAACAAATTCAAAACGTCACTTTGAAAATAGTTTTAAAAGCTCCATGGTAGATGAGGAATACTCAAACTCACTCCGATATAGACATCCCAACAATTGACATTTTTATAAAAGAACTTGCCAAAAAGTTCTATGACAAGATTGAGAATCACCCTAATACAGACCTGTAAAACACACTGAACTCTCGATCCTCATGTACCATGGAGAGACAAACGTCCCAAGCAGGCCATACTATAAGAAGAATTTAAAGTTATTTTTTACTCCCAATCTCACATTCATGATAACCCACATTTTGATTAGTAGTAAAAGGCTAAAAGCCTAACTCGCAGCAAACAAACAAAAGCAGAAGCAGAAGCACTGCAGGGCTAGACTTGAATGAATAATGTAAATCAAAATTGGGCATAGTAATAGTGATATCATCACTTTAAGTCCAGTCCTGCAATGTACCCTTGACTGCTGTTCCCTAGTAATAAGTCATCCTCATTCCATTGGTCTTAGGAAGGGAAGTATTTAAAATTTCGGTAGCCTAAAAGTAGAAGCAATATCTTTTGATTACTTTATATAAAAAAAGTTAAATAAATTTCTTAAATATCTAAGATATATCCTTATCTGCGCAATTACATATATAAATAAAAGAATTTAAAACAAAATAATGTAAAACTCATAGAAGTCAATACGCCAAATACACATATAAAACAAGATCTTAAAATAGTGTTCCAAAATATTAAAATTAAAAATTTGAATAGAACAATAATATTTAATATTAGTGTGTCTCGAAATATAAGTGCACTTGCATAAATATTTTATATTTTAAAACCTTCCCTAAGTACAACACAAAATACGTTTTTTGACATGTAATTAATAAATACCTTATGCATTTAATTAAAATGAATGTAGTGTATACCTTTGTACCTAATTGCTAATCAGATGTTTGAATACAAGTGGAGATTGTAGCTAGATGGAAAATAAATTAATAGTCACTTAATTGTGCGTCATTTATATTTGGTTATTTGCATATTTCGTGTTCATATTAAGCCGGAGGTAATACATATTCATTTGCAGTTTTGCATAAATTTTCATTTAATTGCTGAATATGAATGGATGCAGCTATTAGACAATGGGAGTGTTTGCAATAATAAACTGCTAGATATGAACTAGGGAATACTATTTCTAAAGTATAAAATTACATTAGTATGAACAAAGTTTGAATGCAGACAAATTAATAATTAAATAGTTTAAATTATTTATTTGAATTGCTCTGCATTAATTTTAATTGTGTTATAGTCACATTATAAATGGTTCTCCATTTGTAATTTGTAATGACAAATAGAACTGTATGCATTTCTTTCTATTAATATTATTAATGGCAAAATTACGTGAATGTGAAAGAATTGAAATATTTTAATTTATAATACTGAGAGAGAGGTTTACATGATGGTAATTTATTGAATAATACGCATATAAATCTAATTTTTAAATCTATATTGAATTTAATTGTTGGTAAATTTTTAAGGCGCTTTGAAGGAACAAATATCAAATGTTGGTCTACGTGTGGTAGAACTAGAATGGCGAAAGGTAACGATACAGCCAATGTATCAGAGGATTCCTATCTAAAAACAGTTTTCGTAAGTGAAGAGTGTAAGCCTTATGAGGTATAACTATTCACGAGTTGACGCGAGATTTTGTGAAGAAATATCAAATGTTTTGAATAATAATAAAAACTTTATAAATAATATATTTTTCATTGACGAAAATACCTTCTGTAGTATCCCCAAAAGGTTAATGTGTGAGTTGTCATTCTAGGAGGTATATTATTACAATTTAACATTGGCTGTCTATTTGCAGTTATTGCAAAACCACTTAATTGCTGCTTGTGCTATGCTCTATTCACATGAAGACACGAACACTTTCCCAATAATAGTATCTGGTTCCAGCAAGATGCCGCCACACCACATTATGGCTAGCATGTTTGTCAACATCTGGATAACGTTTAGCGAAAGAAATGGTTTGGTAAATGAAGGAGAAATGAGTGATCGCCGCTTTTGCATATTTATGTCATGTAGATTTTATCGTGGGGATATGTAAAACCAGAGTGTACAATGATAAGTCTGATGATGTCAAGGTTTAAAAAAATAGAATTAGCAGAACGATACAAGAAATTCCCCGTCAATTTTTTAAGAATTCTCTTCGGAGCTTTCTAAATCAAGTTATAAATAGAGGACCATACTTATTTCATCTACCAATAATTTTGTTTATAATACATATACGTGTACTACTATTAAAATAGATTTATTAAGAACTTGGCGTGTTTTTTTGTAAGAAATGTATTAAAATAAAGATTTAAAACTATTGTAAAAAGAAAAACGCTCTATCTAATGGTAGCCTAAAGTTAACACTTTTCAATTTAAAAGAAAATTACATAATGGTATAACTCAAGTTCAATGGTAACAAGTAGGGGAAGGGGGGGGGGGGCAGAATCGGGTAGATAAGAATAATAACTCGTAAAATGTTTGTTTATTTAGTTATTGTATTTTTAATGCTATTAATATAAACACTAAGGTGTTATGTAAAGTAATACCGTTAAATTAAATCGATACATGTATTACAAAAACAAAAAAAAGGTAAAATCCAACATCTTGCAAAATGCGGTTCTGCCCCGGGGGTAGGGGCAGAGCCGTATGGTAAGAAGGGCAAGAGCGGCTATGGTATATTAAAGTTTGAATTCACAATTTCTACAGACATAGTCATCCAAATCGATGTCAAGCCATCCCTTTGCATCCCTCATGTGCCCAGTGTGGCTTTCCATGTGCTGGACATAGCCCTCAAGGTCAATTTCTTGTTCTTTTGAGAAAATACATTTATACTTTCCCATTTCTAAAAAGAAACTTATTGTGTTGCATTACAAATAATTTATTTGAACGTTATCTACTTTTAGAAGAAGCCTTTTCCAACGAAGATCCGTACTTCTTCATTTTCTTTATCTCATGTGCCCAGTGTAGCTTTCCATGTGCTGGACATAACCCTCAAGCTCAATTTCTTGTTCTTATGAGAAAACACATTTATACTTTCCCATTCCTAAAAAGAAACTTATTGTGTTGCATTACAAATAATTTATTTGAACGTTATCTACTTTTAGAAGAAGCCTTTTCCAACAAAGATCCGTACTTCTTCATTTTCTTTATCCTATCTTCCAAAGTAGATTGTGGAACATTGTACGTTTTAGCAGCTTTCTTGTACCCTATTGTCCCAGATAGAACTTGCTCTATTAATTTCTTCATATCATCAGCAGACCAAATCTGTCGTGTAGACTTTCTTTTGTAATTGCGTCCCATTTTATCATGTCTAAAAAACTGTTCTGTCGAATATTAAAAACATGTTCATTACATATGGGGCACAACCAGGTTCTGCCCGATTTTGCCCCTCCGGTTCTGCCTCACATGCTGCAAATTTCCAAAAAAATATTATGTCGATTACACATTAACTTCAAAATACTTCGCTACTGCAAAAACGCATCATATCTAATGATGTAACTTAGAATGTTATTAATTATTTTATAGATTAATTGTAGAATTATTGAAAATAACGCATAATAACATCACTTACCCATTAAAACACATTTTTTCACTTTTTGTCGTTGCTATAACGACGAGTACATTCAAACTTATGGTCTACACTGGTGGTAATTACCTGAAGAAACAAGAGCTCAGTGCGTCCGGCCCATGCGCACAGCAGTCATAATAATAGGGGTACCCGTTTCTGCCTCGCTATCCGGTTTTATGATCAATCAATTACACTAAACTGCGAAGAAGTGTTTTGAATACGCATTTTTTAATTAAAAATTAACCTTCCTTTTCTTCTAATATAATAAAATCCATAAATCTGGAGGTAAGAGGATATAATACTTTAATATACTCTTGATTTAGAACTGAAAATACAAATTTAGTGGTGGTGTTTTGTATTAATTTTTATTCCACTTTCAGCATACCAACCTTTAACTATACATATCAAACATATTTCAAGAACTTTCTAAAATGATTTGGAAGATTTACTTGACGCATGAGAGTGTAAGTATTTGACTTGAAAAGTATTGATAAAAGCACGGAAATTGCGAAAATACGAAATAAAATTCATAAGTAAATCGAAGCACGTATAATATTAGCATTTGACAGAATGAGACAGTGCCAAATAAGATTTACCGATGCATTCCATATTATGTTAGCACATTCTGCTTTTTACTTTCTTATACGTAGTATAAGGAAGTATTGTGATGATGAAAATTTTCGACCTCGAGATTTTTGCAGATGTCCACGTTTTGAGGTCCCCTGATACCAAAAAAGTGGTTTTTAAAAAATGTCTGTGTGTGTGTGTGTCTGTCTGTCTGTCTGTGTGTCTGTCTGTCTGTGACCACGATAGCGGTCAAACCGCTGGAGATATGAATTCCAAATTTTGTATATACGTGTATAATCTCCCTCTTGGGAACTGATTAGATTTTCAGCAAATTAGGTCGACCGGAAGTAGTAGTTTACTTCAGTGAAAAACTCGAATTTTGCCAATATTCCGTCAACTACTAAGTTTAGACAAATTTATAAAGAATTCATATATACTTAAAATTAAATTCAAGCAGAATTTTATTAAAAATTTTTTTCGAAATTTCTGCCGGAAGTAGGCTTTTTACTCTTATCGAAAATCGGTTTTTTGCAAATATGTCGTAAATTATGCATTCTATATATATTTATGAAGAGTACAAAAGTACTTAAAGTTGGATTCGGAATATTTTTTATATAAATGAAATTTCAAAATTCGGACCGGAAGTAACACTTTCATACGTATAAGAAAGTCGTGTGGTGGCCACACCTCATTTTACTTTCTTATACGTAGTATAAGGAAGTATTGTGATGATGAAAATTTTCGACCTCGAGATTTTTGCAGATGTCCACGTTTTGAAGTCCCCTGATACCGAAAAAGTGGTTTTTAAAAAATGTCTGTGTGTCTGTGTGTCTGTGTGTCTGTCTGTCTGTGTGTGTGTGTGTGACCACGATAGCGGCCAAACCGCTGTAGATATCAATTCCAAATTTTGTATTTACGTGTATAATCTCCCTCTTGAGATCTGATTAGTTTTTCAGTAAAATCGGTAGACCGGAAGTAGCAGTTTACTTCAGCGAAAAAATCGAATTTTGCGAATATTTCGTCAACTACTAAGTTTAAACAAATTTATAAAGAATTCATATATACTTAAAATTAAAATTGAGAATAATTTTATTTAAAAAGTTTTTCGAAATTCCTACCGGAAGTAGGTCTTTTACTCTTATCGAAAATCAGTTTTTTGCGAATATTTCGCAAGTCATGCGTTTTAGACAAGTACGTTACGGGTATAAAAGTATTTAAAACATAATTTTCAATATCTTTTGTATAAAACCAATTTCAAAATTCAGACCGGAAGTACCACTTTTACTCTTATCGAATAGCGATTTTTTGCAAATATGTCGTAAGTTATGCATTCTAAATATATTTATCAAGAGTACAAAAGTATTTAGAACTGGATTTGCAATATTTTTTGTATATATGAAATTTCAAAATTCGGACCGGAAGTAGCACTTTTACTCTTAGCGAGGAGCACTTTTTTGATAATATCTTGCAAAGTATGCATTCTATAGCGATTTATTAAGCGAATGAAAGTACCTAGAATAGGATTTTGAATAAGTTTTGTATAAAAAAAATTTTAAAATTGTATAGTTTGAAACGCTCATACGTGTAAGAAAGTCGTGTGGTGGCCACACCTCATTTTTTTATTTGATTTTACGCAGTATTCCGATACATACCGATATACGAGCAAGAACAATATAAAATCGACTATCGGAAATAACGGATTTGGTTATATTATTATTGCGAGGAATATACCAAAGATCTTCGAATTGGTATATTTGTGTACATATACAAGTTGTCTAGGCACTAGGTTTTTCTAGTTATCGCAGATTACCTACTAATTAAAGTTCATTATTTATCATAACTCTCAAGGAAACGAGAATTGAAAAAAGATACATAAATAAATTTTGTGATCGAGTGAGAAACACAAAACAGAAATATTTGAATTTTTTCTAATTACTTATCTGGATTATTTTTAGTCATCATATAGTGTTTTTGGGTGAGCAGTTCCAATGTGTTTTGATTAAACCCCAATCTGGTCCTCCAGTAGCACCTCGAACAGAACTGGGCGGTAAGGATTACAGGTATAATTGATTCTAGCTTACGGGATTACGATTGTTGTATTAGCAATTTAAAGATTTTAAAATTCGAATTACTGTAATCGTTCATCGATGGAACTTAGATTACGTAATTTCGAAAAAGTTCAAATTACAATTACATAATCGTAATCTTAATGTTTTCGATGAACAATTACTATTATCTAAAGATATGTATTTTTGTGAATTCCGATTTAATGAATAATTATAATCGCAGTTATTCAAAACAGTGTCCGAAAGCTAAGCGCGAGCTAAATTAAAATGATCGCGTTGTCTATGAAGGCAATAATTATCCGAATGAAAGAAAATATTGTCATAATTATGACTCATAATAATGGTTTCTCTCAAATTACATCTAATTAAGTTTAAAACGTTAGGTAATAAGCTTCCAAATATTTCCGAACAAGACATCCACAATTTAATTATTCGTGAAATTGAAACGACCTTGGAAGTTGATAATGATTTCAACCATTGAGAAAAATTCAAATATGAATTAATTAATTAATTGCAGAAACTTTATACTAGCACATCGTCTGCATAGAAAACCAGTCCTTTGTTTATTAATAAGTATATGTCTTGATACAAGCTTTTGAACAATGTTGATTTTTCGGAACATTGTCTGTTTTCATAATTAACATTTATCAGATGCTACATACTAATTATAATTTTCTCCTTTTAGCACTGATAGTTATCTAATTGACTTAACTGGCTCGAGATCGAGAGGTCCTGGGCTGGAACCGCAGCTGTCGGTAAATTTTTAAGATTAAAAATGTACCTAATTAATTAATTATCAGTGCTAAAAGCAGAAAATTATAATTAAAATTTCCAACATTCAAAAAAGCTAATTAAAGTAATTTAAAACGTAGTATAAACGTCGGACTGCCAACAGTACATATTCCATCTGTTACTTGATATAATTCAGTACGATTTAAAAGCTCTAACACAGACACCCACGGTGGCGCGGTGGTAATACGCCCGACTAGAGATCGGGAGGTTGGGGGTACAAATCTCGGCCGTGGGAAAATTTTTAAAATTAAAAGTTTACCTAATTAAATAATTGTCACTGCTAAAAGCAGAAAATTATAAATAGGACACTGAGGAAAAACCATTTTTAAAGTAATTTAAAATTTAGTAGATGCTATATAGTATCCCAACCGTAAAACGCAAAATTTTCGAAAGAAAGTACGCGCAATTGAAAGAAGACGTTCAGGTTTTGATGAAATCTCCATAGCGTTATAAAAGCTCCTGCTATAGAGATACCGGAGCATCTCTCTCAAGTGGTAAGTTTGAGTAATAATTCTGGCAAATTCTCTATCTCTTTGAAATCAGTGGCTATTTTATGTCTTCATTAAAGAAATAATCACAAGTATATTGAGAAATATATTGCTTTGGTCACTGTCTTTTCTAGAGCTACCGGTAAAATTATTGTTAATAAAATAATTAATTTTCTAAACAAACATAATCTTATTATCCCTTACCAGCACGGCTTTAAAAGTATTTTTTCTACTGAAACCGGTGTTGTAAAATCTACGCAACATATTGTGTATGGCAAGGATGTTGGACAATATACCTTGTTAATTTTGATCAATTTGTCTAGTGTTTTTAACTCGATTAATTGATCTTTTGTTAGTAGTAAGATCTACAACCTATAAATTAACGGGTTATTTAAGAAATGCATTCTCGAAAGATAGAAAATTGTTGTTAGACTTGGTGATGTCAGATCGGGGAAGTACAACATGCGTTTTGTTTTTATGATATTATTGTTTGATGCCAAGTAATTGATATTTATTAAGGTATTTGTTCTACGGAAACGTCTTCTCAACTAGTATTTGATTTGTCGTATAGTGTCAGGGAAATATTTACTGCCACCCTATTTATACTCATACATTGCCAACATATACTTTTAATGCAAGCATACAATTTCCCTGATCCGTCATAACATAATTATAATAGAATAATTTAGTACTAAACCCACCAAATGTTCGTTTCATCAAAAACATCCATTCATAAGCGAATGCTGACTAAAAGAAATACCTATCGGAGATTCATATCTGGCAAATTTTAAGAGCTTGTCATGGTTTTCTTATCGACCATAGCTTCTATACCGTGTCAAAATCCATGCGCTCTTACCATAGTGTGAATGTAATGTGTTTGTAGTTACTATTACCTTATGTGTTTATTTTATCTGAATTGACGTACCCTCTCTCTACTTGTTATAAACTACATAAGTATGTTACTTGAGCTTCACAATAAATATTTTCATATTGGACTAATATTGCATTGTATCGTGGGCATTATTTTCCCAAAGCATCTCGTTTTTTAAGGGCCGGCTTTTTCAACTCAGATTAAAATGCCGGTTAACGTAATCACCGAATAAAATACCGGTTAGCACAAATTTGCGAAATTTTAATCGGCTTTAGAGGTACCTGATAAAATGTTAACCAGTGATAAGGATTTCGTACACATATGCATAACTTATTATTATTTTTTGGAAATACATCATTAATAATTATTTTCAACATTTTAGTAATTGTATTGTTTCTTTCATAAATGAAATGAATAGTATTATTAAAAGTAAAGGAATTACTTGTTTATACTTCAGAAGAGGGTATTACGCAGGATACTTTGCTTATGATGTATACAGTCCTGCAGAGGGAAATTTAAGCAGAATAATATCTTGACAATTGCGGCAATTTATATACTTGAATGCTTAATGTTTTTATTTAATCTCTTTAGTAATCACCTACCTAACCATTTTTAACCTAGAAATAGGCTATCCTAAGCATCGTTTAACATTGACAGAAAATAATCTTGTTTATTCTTGTGTGAATTTTTTTAATGCTTTACCGCCATATGCAATAAACTTTACTATACTTTACTTTTCTTAACTTACACTGTTAGAATGTGGTTAATAGTCCAGCTTGAGACTGCAGATGCGGGCCTTCCCTTTTCAATAAACTACTCCTACTTTTACGACTTTGTTACATTCCATATATTTTACATACTTGTAAGTAACTGATACTTTCTCAGGAAAGTATATTATATCAGTTTATCAATTTTCTACCATATCTTTGTGTTTATCAATAAGATTAATTAATTTGGTATCAATTAACTTTGTCGTGTCTGTCTTTTAATTCATATTAGAAATTTTAATTATGTACTATGTATACAGAAATTGTCAGAAGCTATACCCAATAAATAAATTTTTATTTATTTTCTGGGTGTAGCTTATATAAATATTTATTTATTAAAATGAAATTCATTATTATACAGGATATTATATTAAGAAACTAGAATAAGTGCAAAATGTACAAAGAACAAACATATAGAATAGCGCCAATATTATTAGAACCAAATACAGCTGCAATATGTATTTTAAACTAAATACAGTACCATATTTGTCGCCACCTTTGTATAATAAATCCTTAGATACTGTTTGGATAACCGGCATATTTCTTCGTATTGAAACACACCGCTTAGAGATAGTAAAAGCACAATCTAAGTGTGTTATCTAATTGGTATAATCTCTTATTATGACAGAGGTGTAATACTTCTCGTTCAGAAACATGTAGAAAAATGTAATACATACATATGTGCAAGGTTGAAGGATGGGTTCATTATTTTTCTTAATTTATAGTGATGCTTTGGGATACAGTAACTTTTATGCCGTCACAAAATAACAAAATCTGACTAGACTAACTACACTTAGACTTCCGGGACAGTTACAAGTATTAAATATTCTTTTATCTCAACATTGGTAATATTTTGAACATCAGGATTATAAATATCGATAAATACAAGGACAAAAGTAATCATAAAGCAATATTAGCTGTATTTACCTTTTAAACTAATATTAAATATTTATAGAGTTCTAACGGATTATTTTCCAAGTAAAAAGATAGAAGATATACATAGTCATATACTGAATTTTATAGAGTATATAAAGAGTACCTTCATACAATCGTCCCCATCCGGTGACGTAAGCTGTATTTCCGATAAAATCATCATCATCTTGTGGAACGCAAACTGGCAGGATATTCGGTTGGAACTTAACAGGCTCGTAAAATCTGAGTAAAGCTAAATCGTATTCAAATGTCCTGGGATCGAATTGAGGGTGTGAAGCAACTATCTGGACTCTTCGCTCTTGGTGGAGATAGGGTTCTGCTTCCGTCGATAAGTCGTGCTCGCCTAGTCGTAATAGCAAATCACTTGGAGGGACTCTAGAATAAAAAAATATTACTCTGTTATTAGATACTGTTAGTACGCACATAATACTGAGATTTATTTTCTTCACGTAACCTAAAGACTATAGTTCTCAGTTAGTACACCTCCGCCATTAGTTAAATATTGAGAAAGTTATTATTAAACACAGATATCTGTTTGAATAAGCACAATTTTACAATTTCATTCGTTTATTCAGATTCCTTTCAGAAAAAAATAAAAAAAATTATTAAATTCTCAAAAATTCAGCAACATGAATTTCAATTTGTCTCACATATAGGTACAAAGTGAACAGTAGTAAAGAAAATTTTACATTTAAAATAATATTATGAACATTTAAACAATCAACACACTTTCCTTATTTAGAATATAGACTAAGTAATATCCGATGATATATTCCGTACATATTTAGCTTCGACTAGGTAAAATACATTTTAAAAATAATTTTGTTGAACATTGTTGTATTTTATATACAGAGTGAGTCATCTCAGTGTGGAAGGCAGATTGTGAAGATATTTCGAAGCGGTTTCTCTCCTATGATTCCCACTTATTAGTAGCGCCTTTTAAAATGATTTTGTATTAAACAGAGTGTGCCATAACTTGGTGGCTGACCATACTTATAGTTTTTTAAATGGAACACCATATATACTGTATGACATGGAAACTGCAACACCAAGAAGGGGTGCGGATTTTTTGACCAAACTTGGTAGAAACGTATAACTAGTCAAAGGCAATAATTGATTAAAATTTCAAAGAAAAAAACAAAAGACTAACACAATTTAACATAATTTTTATTAATAATGTGTTGAACCGCCTATATTAGTGTCACACTCCCTCACTCTTCGTGGCATTGATTCGACTAGGTGGTCGATATCCTCTTGGGGTATGGTGTCCCAAGCAACCTGTAATTCATGCCGGAGAGCTATTAGTGTCTGCGGGGGATTGGCTAAATTCATAAGTTTTCGTCCCATAATGTCCCACACATGTTCTATTGGCGAGAGGTCGGGGGATTTGGGTGGCCATGGCAAGATATTGACATGAGCCTCTTCCAAGCGATTTATAGAAATTCTCGCTACGTGGGGAGGAGCATTATCCTGCTGGAAAAGTGGGTCTTCGAGCGTTTGAAGATATGGTAGAATATGGGGTTCTACCACCTCATCAATGTAACGCTGGGCGTTCATGGTGGTTTGGATGAACACCAATTGAGACCTACTCCCATATGCTATAGCACCCCATACCATAACACCCACTGCTCGATGCACATGCCTTTCAACGGAAAACTGAATATCACGACGTTCCCCACGTCTTCGTCTGACCCTCATACGGCCATCATGCATCCCTAGACAAAATCGAGATTCATCACTGAATACCACCCTGTGCCACTCCAAGTTCCAGTGCAGTCGCAATCTACACCACTCCAAGCGTTGCTGTCGGTGTTGAGCCGTAAGTGGTAACACAAGATGTGGACGATAAGATTGTAAGCCGAAACCCCTAATTCGACGATAAACGGTTCGAAGGGTTACAGGACAACCAATATTACCTAACCACACGTCAGCAATTGATCTGGTACTGGAAAACCTATCTCTTAGTGCCATTAAGCGAAGGCGGCGGTCCTGTATCTCATTAGTTCTTCTTCGGCCTCCGGTTCCTCTTTGGCGTCTTTCCTGACCTTCCCTAGTCCATGATTGATAACAGCGCATAATGGTGGATTGGTTCCGGTTAAGGCGATTTGCAATTTCCCTGTATGAAAAACCACCTTCTCGCAAACCAACAATTCGACCTCTGTCGAATTCGCTTAATTGGCGACAATTTCCACGTTGCCGCACTCTAGGCATAATAAAACTCTTTAAACACGTTAAACAAAGGTATAATAAGACAAAACCGTTGAAATTAATTTCAAACAAACAATTAATACACCACACATTAATGTCAGCGAAAACTGAATGAAGTGTCAGATGTGTCATGACCACTTGATCTATCGCAACAAAATTTTAATCAATTATTGCTTTTGACTAGTTATACGTTTATACCAAGTTTGGTCAAAAAATTCGCACCCATTCTTGGTGTTGCACTTTCCATGTCATGCAGCATATATGATTAAACTTTTGTCTTTTGTTTTGTATAATGTTTTAGGAAATGAAAATCCTTTTTTTGTACAAGTTTTTATCAAAGAAAATATGAAATGATGCCTTCTAAAATAACTTTCCTTATCGCGCTTGCTATAGATAGTAGTACCAAATCATTGACATTGCTAAGTATTCTAAAATGTTATATTTCTTGTGCATCATTTCTGTTAAAACATACATAACGCGATAATTGCGATAAATGTACTCTCACAATTAATCCTGTAGGTTTACTAAACTTTTACGCCTTTCCGTTACACAATTATCTATCGAATATTACCAATTCTTTTGTAATGGCCATTAAAAGCACCCCAAATTTGCTCTATTTTGTTATAAATACAATGTTAATATGCTTATCGTAAATATTGTGGTTACATCTTAGTGCCATCTACAAACAAGTTATAAAATATCAATTGAAACTTATCATTCACTGATCAGCTGTTTGACTTTTTAAATGTGCCGGTATGGTTAACACAACCTAAGCCTTTCCTAATTAAATATGGTAATAAATACATGTAAAAGTCTAAATATATTATTGGGCACAATCGTTATTAAGAGGACAAGTTTTGCGGTAGCACAAATAGTTTTTACATCTCTGAGAAAGACTGGAAGGCGAATACCGCCCAGGAAAGCAGTCAATATTGAAAACTACACATTATCAACTCTTATCAACTAAAGAAATATCGCACAAGCAAATTAAGTACGAGGGCCTTTCATAAAGAATCTGTGCCTCCACGAGAAAGTCTCAACCATGTTTTTTATAAAAA
This sequence comes from Amphimallon solstitiale, assembly GCA_963170755.1. NCBI lineage: Eukaryota > Metazoa > Arthropoda > Insecta > Coleoptera > Scarabaeidae > Amphimallon > Amphimallon solstitiale. The sequence continues at coordinate 99,154,210 of OY720676.1, read as the reverse complement.
AAATTATGGAATTGTTCAGAAGACACATAGCACCCGTATTTGACGAAAAATTAGGGATATTTGGTTGCAGTTCTTCATTAAAAATAGATTCCAGCAGTTCTCCCACCTTATATTCACCTGATCAAAGTCCGTGTGATTTTTTAGTTTCCCAGGATTAAAACCCATTTATCTGGGTGTCATTCTGATACTGTCTATAACATCTAAAAGAGCATAACTGAGGACCTGCACATGATTCCAGTTAAGGCTTTCTGTGGTGCTATGAAAACTGAAAACAGCGCCTTTGCAAAAGTTTAACTGTACGAGGGAACTACTTTGAAGTGGATAACATAATTTTATGAAAATAAACTTGAAATCTTTCCGAGAAAGATCATTCACATTTTTTTATTGCTGCAACTCGTATAAAGCAATTTAAGAGTTATACTTTTATTAAATTGTCGTTTAATATAAAAGCACTGGTTTTGATCCTGATACGTCCACAGTTAGTTTGATAATCAATTATATTGTGATGAGCCACCCATGAATGCCGTTTGTTCGTCGGATGCTCAACAAGATTGACATAGTCTGCTGAACAAAAACTGCGCTACAAAATTACTCAAAGACAGTAGGATTGCCTATATATTTATAGAAGCGGGAAAATGAAGAGATACATTTCTTTGCCAAGCGTAGTACACGTACCGATATAAATACAAATAAAAAAATGTGTGTCTGTGTCTAATTATTGTAAATTGTAGTTTTTTTTTAAATATTTACAAACAAATAAACAGTTTTAATTCAAATCGAGTTATATTACAATATGGCGCTGTAGTAAACCAAACGAAAGCTACTTGAGATTTGAGATTAATTCTCTTAATATTTTGTTTCAATAATATATAAATTCATTGCTCATTTGTTTTAAATCATTAGGTTGTTGTTTTGTAATGCATACAAACATACTTCAGTCAACGAAAAATAAGGGAAATAATTCCTGTAGTCTTATAAGAAAAATCCTAACAGACTACGAAAATATTTTTTTCTCTGTGGTGAATAGTTTGTCAGATGCAAGGCAAAACCGCGGATTATTAAATACAAATATTGCCTTCAATTATGACAATACAATTAACTGGTTTTCCACAGGAGAAGAAAGATGAATGGGTATCCACCTTCCTAAGATATGAATCTGCTCAGTTGGAGATCTACATGATGCAAATGCAATCAATCATGAGGCTTGCTATAAAATGTTTTTTTTATAGCATATGCACATATATCGAGAAGACGAGAACGTCCTGATGAGGAAAAAGATTCTGTGTGAATGTACGAGATATTCAATTACATAAAAAAATGACGACTGCCAGTTTTCCTTGGACGAGTTGTTGAAACAGGTTTTGAGAACAATATCTAATATGAAGAGCTGTTATATGCCTTTGTAGTGCAGGTGAAAAAATGTCGAATGTAAGGTACAAAGACAAACAAGCAGAACGACAAAAATCGTAAAAGTAGTTCCTGCAATAATATTGGACGATACTGAGTCAATGGTGTATAATAATTTTGCATTTCCATTCTGTGATAAATTCTGTAGTGGAGTTGAGCACATACTATATCAAGGTAGACGTGTCTTTTTGTTTCAGCAAAGAATCAAGGGAGGAAATTTAAAAGATATATCATCAGCAAACCTTGTTATCATTGCTGCCATGCGGCCTCGATCTTTCACATCTTTTATTCTACATGCTGTCGTTTTATTCATTCCCTTCATTCGCAAAAAGTTTTAATCAAACACTTGGTGAATCTACTTGCTGGTTCGGGATTCAATGGAACTTATCTCGCAACTCAACAGATAGATCTATCAATTTTAAACCACACTGAGAAGCCTATCTCTATGGCTCGAATATTTTTCAGAGCATGGGACGACCGCCTACTCCAGTACTAACCAGTAGCACGTGAAGCACTACTGAACAATATCATGTGTCGATATTCTACTGAATGGTGGGGACGATGTGAATGCCGAAAGGAGGACTTGATGATTCAATTGTTGATTCTTTAAATCTACAGATACAAGATAATATGTTTGTTTCTTATAAGTAATATAGTTTTTCTGTTTGTTTATTGAAAAATAAATATTAATTTTATACCATTAAAAGACTATTTTCAATAATTCGCGAATTTTTCGTTCTCTGCATCATAGGAATAAAAATAATAGAAGCCTTTTTTGTAGGGAAAAATTCACGAAGTATAATTTTGTACATAGAAACTTGTTAGAGACTACGGTTTTCAAGTTATTCAAGAAAAGCATGAAAAAATGACCTTTAAATTAGTGGCGGGCAAGATAGGGGAATACGAGTACATTTTCAATGTAACTAGGTAGACTCGGGTTCTGTCGGCTCTCAGGCAACACCGTGCTGCCTAACATTTTCCCCGAGAGTCGACACAATACGAGTCTGTCTAGTCTTATTGAAAATTTACTCATATTTCCTTGTCTTACCCATCACTACTTCAAATGTTTCCCCACCCCACCGGTCCCACTAATCAGGATTTTTAGCATGTTGCTTCGCCCCCCTACCCTCCACTATACAAACATTTGCGATTCTACGAATTATTAAATTTCCTTATTCGACCTTCTTTAGCCTTCATTGACTGGACTAACTACCACGTAGCTAATTTAATCTAACAAATAGCTCCAGAAATTAAAAAATAATGTCCTAATAATTCAGAGCACCTGTTATGTATTTATTGTACATTTAATGAAACACAAAACAAATGTTTATATTAGTGAAATATTATTACTTTGTTGTGATAATATTATATATCAATTATAATATGACATATTTTGTACAGAGAGATCCATCTCAAGTGTATCTTAAAATTCCCTAGATTAGGATATTTTCTTGTTAGGCAGATAGCTGTTTGAATTTTTGTATTCATTTTATAGATAGATAGATAGATAGATACTTTATTAGTCCCGTTGACTACGCTAGTAGTATGGGATAAGTCAAACACATAAATACATAGACATGAACAACATATAAATAAAATCTCACAGTTTACATAAGAGAAAAACAAGCACTACACGCGTATATGTGAATACAGTCCTAAAGCTAGACTTATAGTAAACAAAAAATAGTTGTACATTACAATTGCTGACAATAGCTATAGTATTCCCTCATATCATAGAAACATTGTTTCACCAGCAGTGCTTTAATTCGTCTGAGAAATATCTCATTCGACACAATCACTTTCAGTTCATCTGGGATCGCATTATATAATCGTACTGCTGTATAATGAGGTGAATTTTTAAGATATGTGTGCACCGGCCTCGCAAGTTTCAAGTGATGTTGATATCTCGTGTTGTACGAATTGTGATTGGTACTAAACTTGTCCAAGTTGCTCCTAATGTATCTTATGTTCTCGTATATATATATGCAGGGTAAAGTCATCAATTTGTGTTGTCTAAAATACAGTCTACAGGAATCTCTCGGTCCAAGTCCGAACATTAGCCTAATTGCTCTTTTTTGCAGACAAAACACTCTACTAGTATCCATTGCTTGTCCCCATACCAAGATACTATATGTTAAATGGGTGTAGATCAAGGAATAATATATATTGATTAGGTGTCCAGTATCCAATTGATGTCTAAGACTAAGTAATGCAAAGTATCCACTATTTACTTTTTTGCAAACCATATCAATTTGGTCTGTCCATCTGAGTGTTTTATCTATGGTAGTGCCGAGAAACTTCACTCTTCCCGCCGCTTCCAGTCCATGCTCCCGCAGCAACACCCGCAGATTGAGTGGGCTATCCTTCCATTTCGAAAAGTAAACACATTTGGTTTTATTATATATATTATTATACACTCACATTCTCTAACAATGTGAGCTAAATGACATTTTTGCTATAAACATTGAACACCTTATTTGTTTCATTTTCTTTACTGATATAAAATATCTATACTAAAGTGTTTCACAGTATCACCACTGGCCTGTGTAATATAAATGGATGAGCAATAGCACGATTGTGATCTTAATACGAACTGTGCACGGCAGATGACCCACGTGCGCAGTAACATAAAATAAAGGTACTGGCTTCAAATGCCTAATATATTTAGAAAGTATGTAACAAAACATAGACTTTAACAATAAAGTCTGCATCTGAAGATAATAAAATATTTAATAAGGGAAATTAAAAAATACTCAGTACTGAAATTTTGATTGGTTATAAATAAAGGATTAATTTGGACAGCTTCTTTTTATTAGAAATTCCCCACACGGTTTACTTCTGTTTGCTTCTTTGCAACGCTATAGCAGCGATTTTTTGTATGGCATCATACAACGCACTTAATTAAAAGAAAAAAGTTACCTTCATGTAAAATTCATAAATCAAACATGTGTGTATCTAAGGATACGAAGTTACTTATTGTATACTAACAAGTTATTAAAAAATGATCGTAGAAATAGATCAAAAAGCACTGCCTCAGCGCAAGCTTATTGTTGTTTTATACCAAAATAAAGCGTACTTGGACTTCAACTAGTTTATATATTTTAGTGCATATTGTGAAGGACATATTGAACCATCACAATTTTTTCTGTTGAAAAGATGAAAACTAGCATCACCTATAGGAATTTGTGAGATTTTTCTAGTGCTGACACACATTTAGCACACTTAACGCGCCTCAATTGTTAGACAACCAAGGATGGTGTGTGGGGAATCTTATAAGTATGCTCAAAAGTTTTTGTATTTAGACTCGCGACGGTTTTTACTTACGTTAAACAACATTCCCAATATAGCCCATGTATTCCGAAGTAATTTCAGCATATGGCATATAAAAAATAAGTAAAATCTTGCTTGTGTCCACTGGATAAGCGAAGTGGGTCTACACGTTCAAAATGTCTTCTAGCTACGCACTAAGTTTTTGGCCATTGCAAAATTAACCCTTGGTCCAACACACGTTACACAAACAATAACCACATTGTTTGTGCTTCTTTAACAATGTCGGTCTTCTCCAGAGCTGTTAAAAATCTAACACAGAAGTAGCCGATCTGTATCTTCTAATGAACAGAAATCAAGTTGCAAATTATAACATTTCATCTGCCATTAAAGTACAGTGTCTTTCTTCAATACATGACATTTGCATTCTTACTGTTACAAAAGCTTGCTTTGTAAATTCAGGTTCTAATGCCGCATTGTTCATCCAGTCTCTTATCACAGAAGGTGAAATCAAAGCAAGACGTTTCTTACATAATTATATGCTTTGTAGAGTCAAATATAAGTTCAAGAGAAATTTCCGTAATTCTTAAGGATATATCTGGCGTGTTATCTTTCTTTGTTTACTATTTACAAGAATTCGCTCCATAAGAGCTAAAGTCAGATCATAAAAACATTTTCAAGTATTCCATTTGTAGTGCCGGAAATTAGCTTAAGTTCTTTTAGTTCTTTGACTATAGGCTGCAAATGTACTACTTTTTTAAAACTTTGGCCATTAGTCTTTTTTTATACTTTCAGTGTTCAGTTAGACCACAGTTCGTACTTCGTACTACTGTGTTTTATGATACCTGTAAGTTCTTATATACTTATTTGAATAAGTCTTATTAGTTTTGCACATTTCTTAGACGACTTGTTAAGTTCTTAACTGTCGTTTTAGTATTTCGTACACTATCTGCTTCATTGTTTTTGTCATTTGTAAATCACTTATTGGAGACCTCAATTTTGCTACAATCTCTCTCTTCGAGCAGTGCCTTCCAGTAGCTGCAGATGGCACCCGAAATATCTGTTTTTCTCGTCTGAAGGAAATTAAATTAATGATGTAACATTATTAATGACATTTGATGAAGTGCACTTAAAAAGTTTTCTTCTGATATTATTAGGTCGTAGTTTCATTGTACGTATAACATCAGGTTTCAACCCTATCTTCTTATCATTTGGACCTATGAAAACTTCGAGTTCAAAATAGTAAGAACATACACAATTGTCTGTCGATAAAACTTTGTTTTCACTTATTTAAAGCACGCTTCCATATTGTCAGACTAACTTTGGTTAATGTACAAAACCTACAAATACTTTGCTTGACTTACCTCAAGAAACATACTCTGTCAATGCTTTCCTTATTACCACAAAAACGCATTAAGCAATTTCGCATTTTCTTTAAAGAAAATATAACAAAAGAATAAACAAAAAGCCAGTCTATTGACATTAGCGTTCAGCAATATTAGTGATTTCATATAGGAATGTCAAAGAACTATTAACTGCGCAAACTCGTAAGCCCCGAGCTAGGCGAACGGAAATATTCAATTTGGCATAAAAAATTCACGCGCGTGCTGTCGCATTATTCATCCGTTTATATTATACAGGTCAGTAATTATTATTAAGCACAAAACTTAATATTGCCACTTTGTATAATTCACAAATAATAATACGAAAATGAGATAAAGTGACCAGATACAATAATATCTGTTAGTTTTGAAAGTTTAGTAGCAATTATTTTGTATATATAAATTAATTTTAATATTAAATAGATTATTTTATTACTACTTTAAATTTCAATACTGTAATTCATATTAATATTGTAGTTAAGCCCAGAAGAAGCATTAGTATGTAATGCGAAATATCGGCAATAAATAGAGAAATTTGTAACTGTAGATGTTTTTTATGCTGGATCCCCTAACGATTCCTTTTAATAAATTAATAAATATATAAATATACTAGCTGACCCGGCAAACGTTGTTTTGCCATATAAATTATTTCTAGTGAATATTTTGGTAATCTAATAAAATATATGTAACTTATTGTAAGTGTGTGGGGATGTGGTTTATGACTGAAGGAGGAATGGAGTGCTGTATACGATGACGGCTTATAAAAATAACAAAACACCAAACATTCATTTTTTTGAATTCATTGTACTTTTATTATCTTAACTAATAAATTTCTAATTACATCTCTATCACAAATAATGACAATTAAAAAAAACTTTATCAGTCTCTTAGTGTAATAGAGTGTACGATATTTTTAGTGAGTCCATCTTCAGCCAACTGGATGGTTTTCCCACGCGAGAACATGCCACGTATAATTGTCCGTGTGAAAAACACGGTGTGCCCAAATCTAAGACACAAACAGACATCGTTGGCCTTGATGATAATATACTTAATATGAGAGTTGCACTGAGAAAGTAAAATTGATAAGTATAAGCGTCACTGCTCCGATCGACGCACAATCAATAATAATGGCCGAAAACGGTTTAGGCCCTAAACTTTAGTGAGTGAGAGAAAGCTTATTGTGTGAGAAAGACAGGAGACCGGCTTCATTCTCATCCCTACTTTATGCTGTTTACGGGGTGAGAAGGGGCACCGGTAGACGCCTGGCGGGAATAACTGATCGAGTGGTAACTGATCAATTATCGACCGCCGAGAGTAGAACATTATTAAAGTAATAATATCGTTATTAAAAAATAGAGGTTGGTGGTAGAAGGGTGAAAATTTAGGGTTGTATGTATTTTTTAATGCCGAATCATAAAAATAATAAAATACAAAATTTTGTCCAAAAAACAAACAAAAAAATGTTGGGGTGGACCACCCTTATCACTTAGGGGTATGAAAAATAGTTTACGTCCTATTCTCAGACCTGCTGAATATACACCAAAATTTCATAAGAATCAGTCAAGCCGTTTCGGAGGAGTTTTGTGACAAACACTGTGACACGAGAATTTTATATATTAGATATAAACGAAAGTAATCATAAAAGTTTTTTAAAATTTCGCAAAAGCTTCCTGCATAAGCCCAGTGAATTTAATCAAAGAAGTCATGTAGTAGAGGCGACAGGAAAGTAAGTTTCTTTAATTTATGAGTATATTAAAACATTTTCTAACTTTTATCGTACGAAAGCAATAACAATTAAGAATATCAGATAAAGATAGGTATACTTACGAGTCGACGCAGTGTGCCGCAGTAATGGCCCAATTTTCATTTAGAAGTGCAGCACCACATTTGTGTAAATAAGTAGACGTTCTCCATTGTCGTAAGGATATCTGCCATGGCCATTTTCCGAAGGACGAATTTTCACCACCCACTATCCTCGCTTTTGGATTCATCCGTCTTCCGCATACTGCGGCCAACAAAAGCACAGAACTTAATATTACCATTATAGTCATAAGAATGAAAATAAGTAATTTTGTCGGTGTAGATGAGTGAGCGAGCTTGTATAACTGTTTCAATTTGCACTAATTATCACACTGAATACATTCATTACTTCACGTTGATAATTCCTTCGTACCTAAATATTTTTAATCATATTTTGTTAATGTTCCTTTATAAATGAAAAACACAGAAAGTATTAGTTGCTAATGTTGGTAATTTGCACAGAAATGTTATTTTTTTAGTATAAATTAAAAAAAAAGAATGGAACGTAATTAGAAATAAAATACCTACATACATAAATTTGTATATAAACGCCACTGTGAGAATTAATAAAGCGAGGTAAATAAATTGGCTTAGACAGGCATTTGAAGCCAAAGAAAATGTGAAAAAGAAAGGAAAGGTTATATTGCATGGAAGTAATATGTTAACTGGTAAAAATTGAGGAAAATATATGACGAATTAAATTTTAACATAACATTTAAACGCAAAAAGCTTATGAATTAAATAAAGCTACTTAGAATTGAGATCTTCTAGAATAGGCGTCGGCAACCTATGGCACGCGGTAAAATTCTCAGTGGTACTCTACAACATGATCAACTTTGGTCATCTTTCCAGCATACCCGCGCGTCAAGACGTTTTTAGAAATCAAATGCAAAAGAAAAAATCCCTTACCAAAAAAAATATTTAAAAAAACCTATACACGTATTTCGGCAACTAAGTTGCCATCTTCAGTAGAAATTTGTATAAAACAAAGAAGAGTGTTAAAAGTAGTATCACCAGTGGGATAATGAAGACGTTTTCAAACATCAGTCCACATTTAAGAATTCCGATGAGAAATAGGGAGTTATAAAAAGAGCTATTACTGAATATAAGAAACAAGTTACGTTTCTTATATCCAAATGGAAAATATTTTGAGTCCACAAAGAAGTTGTTTAACAACTGAACATTTACAATCATCTGTCAAATTGAAAGTCACAAATTATACCCCTGATATTGCGATATTAAGTAGAGCGGTGCAGCGACAAGTTTTGCATTAAGATTTTAATTTTGTATATAATTATATTGAAGGAATACTTATATTTTATGTTGTTTATTACTTATTTTAATAAATATGTTCAAAATTTTCCACTTTAAAAGATACATATTACATAATATACCTGAAATTTAAATTTTTTATTTATGCTGAAGGAATGTATTTTTGTTATTTATTTTTAAAATAATAAAATATATAATAAAACTTTTAATCTGTATTCTTGACATTTAACTTGTTTCCTACATATTAAACTTTAATGTGTAGGAAATAAGTTAGTACCAGGCGAAATTAATTTATTTTAGTGGCTGTTGTGTATAAAAGTATAGTTTGGCACGCCGAGGGGTTGTACATACAACGAAACGTTGGCACGACACTACTTAAAGGTTGCCCACCTCTGTTCTAGAAATTTTATTGACTTTGCCCAGTGAATCTATCTTTCCTTTTTTGTTTTTTCTATGTATACATTGAATATGTAGGCTCGTCAATTTTAAGAATCATAATTAATTTATTTTTGGTAATGACTATTAAAGGCACACATCATCATGTTTATAAGTTAAGAACACTTTCTCGTTAAAACTATTTCTGATAACAGAAACACTTCACGTGTTTCCTCTCTCTCTCTCTCTCTCTCTCTCTCTCTCTCTCTCTCTCTCCCCCTCTCTCCCTCTCCCCCCCCCTCTCTCTCTCTCTTTATATATATATTATACACATGAATTATTATATTTACATTAATTATTATATACAGGGTGTTATAAATTAAGTCGGTACTATTGCTAACTTTGTTATTAATGAAGCTACAGTATCGGTTAAATTAGCAAAGTAGTAGTATTGTTATCGTGAAGAATGATGGCAGAACCGAAGAGACAGTTGAACTTCTAATTTTCGCGCTATTTACAAAAGATACTTTTTTTTAAATGGAACACCCAGTATATTTTTGTATATATTGAAAGAAGCAATTATTTCAAAAAAGAAAGCTTTCATACATTATTGACAAAACATGGAAATTGCTGCAGTTATCCATTATTTTGTACAGCAATTCATATCAATAAAATCAAGATGGCTATGATAAAAAAAACAGCAAATATTAAACAAGCATTGTGTACTATGTATATTTATTATAATAGATGTTCGAAGACACCACCGTTTCGTCCAATACACTTCCGAATTCGTTTATGTACATTGCGAGTTACTTTTAATATCTTGCCTCTGTGGTATTAGCAATAGTAATTATATTATTTTGCAGCTCTACAGCGTTTTCATATCTCCCTTTGTAAATTTCATTTTTTAAATATCCCCAAAAATAAAAGTCTATAGGGTTTAGATCCGGTGGCCGTGGTGGTCACTGAATTGGTCCATTCGTAGATATCCACTTATTCCAAAACATTTCGTTCAAAAAATTTGTACTTCTCGATGATTATGCGCTGGTGCTTCATCTTGTTGAAAATGTATATGTTGCCGAGTAGCCAAGTCCAGGTTATCCAAAACTATTCCTAAATGTCTTCGAACATTCTTATAATAAACATATCCACAATGCTTGTTTAATATTTGCTGTTTTTGGTATCATAGCCATCTTGATTTTATTGATATGAATTGCTGTACAAAATAGTGAATAACTGCCGTAACTTTCATTTTTTGTCAATAATCTATGAAAGCTTTCTATTTTAAAATAATTCCTTCTTTCAATATATGCAAAAATATACTGGATGTTCCATTTAAAAAAAAGTAATTTTTGTAAATAACGCGAAAATTAGTAGTTTACTGTCTTTTCGGTTCTACCATCATTGTTCACGATAAAAATACTACTACTTTGCTAATTTAACCGATACTGTAGCTTCATTAATAACAAAGTTAGCAATAGTGCCGACTTAATTTATAACACCCTGTATATATATGTATATATATATACCGGGTGTTTACTCTCGGCCACCGGCCATATCTCGGCAAGCGTTTATCGTATAACCTGATGGAAAAAATCTTGATAGTAAAGTAGTTCACGGGAATTTCAACGAAAATATTTTTAAGATTCTAAAATGATCGCAAGGGGGCGCAATTCTCAAGATCAATTAATAATTCGATAATTTTTCATTAAATTCAAGATTAAAATGCTTAAAAATTTTTCCTAGCAACATTTTCAGACGTTTTTATACAATTTTCATTTGAAACTTTTTGGTCTAACTCCCATACGAATGGGGGGGGGGGGTATGTCTGCGTACAAACGTAGGTATAATTTCGGTTTGCCTTAACGTATTTTAATGTTTCTGGGCTCATTAGATAGAATATTATACAAAGAATTGAAGAATATGTACGAAATTATGTGGTTGTCAAAAAAAATAACTGGGGGGGTTGTTCTCAATTTATGTATATTACATGTTTTTTCTTTAAAATTTTAAATAGAACGGTATATTTTTAATATCGTAATATTGAAACACATAAAAAACTAGATCGAATGATGCAACAGGATTTTGCTACCTTTTTTCTTGACGAAGGTATAGTTATATGAAGACAATCCAGAATAATTAAAAAAAATTAAATATAAATTTAATTTTAATTATAAAGTGGTCACTAGACAGTGTACAGTTCGGTTTCACTTGAAGTTTCATCATACTCTTCCATAAATGTATTTATATCAATTTTCTTACCAATTTTTTAATTCATTGCATATGTTGCTTTAGATTCTCCTCTTAAATGTTTTTACATTCTTTAGCTAAATAATGCCAAATATTAAAACTAAAAAAAAAGTATAATAACAATGTTAAGTCTGCCGCAGGAACGTCATATACCAAATGTTTAAAAGATTAGAATATCACTAAGCGATATGTCAAAGAAATTTTACGAAATCATAAAATAAATTTGGAAGCAAAGGTGGGGGATTTAGAAATAACTACGCATACAGAAACAAAAGACAGCATCTTATAACTGAAATAGAACAGCAAGAAAACGTGGGGAATACAGTACAAAATATTACCGCAAAAATACATTCAAGGAAACAGCCCCTGTTATTGAGCTGTTTTCTTGAACTAAAACTAGATAGGTATTTTAAAAACCATGGCAGAGTGGATATGGGTACCTAAAATATCAACAAGAAACTGTCAACTTAAAGGAAGGAAGAATAACAAGATATCTATAAATTAAAAATACTTCATTGATAGATGACCTATTCTTTAATGCAATAAAAATAAAGAAAAAGGTATGCATGGACAAGGAATGGATACGTAAAAATTTTAAATTAAAAACCAAAACGAGTTTAGCAACTGTAATGTAAATAGAGCAAACTAGTTTTTCTGCCAAACCACATACAAATATGGGAGAAAAATGCCTATCATTTACACGCTAAATATAAAAAGAGGACCGCAGCATTTGAAGCAATACCCATAATAGAAATGCACCCCGAAATCATCACGGTAACCAACGATTTTTCTTATATCTGACAAAGTTTTATGTCTTTATATAATACCGAAGTTTAAACTATATTAAGTAATCATATTAATTTACACAGAAATTAATAATATGTTTTAGAATAACACTTAATAAATAATTAATAGAAAGAAATTTAAAAAGAAATCCTTCTGAATTAGTCTACGATTCATCGTTTATATCCTTCTACATTTTTAAACAGAATATTCAGCGTTATTGTAGGAATCGTCGGTATTTCTATACTTATTCACTAATAACACTAAAAGCTAAAACTAAATACACTTATTATGTATTCCACACACACGCGCGCGGACGACAATAGTCTAGTAAGCTCAAAAGAAATTGAGCAACTGGCAATTTGGAAAATTACTTTTAAAATTCTTCTTGTTTCTTATTTGAACCCATAATAAGTATACTCTCTTCGACCATTATTTTATTTTTCAACTGTCGAGTCAAGTCTCTTGTTACCTTGAGAGTTCGTGAACTGTGCAGTGAAGTTGAATGTTTCATTTTTATTATACTTATACGTATGAATGTATATGCTACAACTTATTAATCTTTCTGCACAACGCGATAAAAAAATTTCTATCATCTCGTTTTTTAATTATGGTAAATTATTGCACTTACGTACATTGGCGAATTTATTATTTTCTAGAATAGCTAAATAAAGTACTATACTTTTCTGTTTGCTTTTGACAACATAAATTTCATATTTATTGAGGACTGTCGCTTTATTGCTCCACCATGAAATGATTCTAACCCTCGTCGTCATAGTAACCGACAAAGCTTCACATTTTAAATCGCGTCTGCTGCGGCCACTTTGGGGGAATAGTTTAGTGAGTGAACTGACCACCTACTTCATTTTGTTTTCTATTAGTCTGCATATTCATTCTTATTCTAACAGCGAGTACCTGTTTTTAGTCAATATACCAGTTTGTCTTGACATAATGAAAAAAATGAGGTGTGGCCACCGCACGACTTTCTTATACGTATGAGCGTTTCAAACTATACAATTTTAAGAATTCTTTTATACAAAACTTATTCAAAATCCTATTCTAGGTACTTTCATTCGCTTAATAAATCGCTATAGAATGCATACTTTGCAAGATATTATCAAAAAAGTGCTCCTCGCTAAGAGTAAAAGTGCTACTTCCGGTCCGAATTTTGAAATTTCATATAAACAAAAAATATTGCAAATCCACTTCTAAATACTTTTGTACTCTTGATAAATATATATAGAATGCATAACTTACGACATATTTGCAAAAAATCGCTATTCGATAAGAGTAAAAGTGGTACTTCCGGTCTGAATTTTGAATTTTTTTTTATACAAAAGATATTGAAAATTATGTTTTAAATACTTTTATACCCGTAACGTGCTTGTCTAAAAAGCATGACTTGCGAAATATTCGCAAAAAACTGATTTTCGATAAGAGTAAAAGACCTACTTCCGGTAGGAATTTCGAAAAACTTTTTAAATAAAATTATTCTCAATTTTAATTTTAAGTATATATGAATTCTTTATAAATTTGTTTAAACTTAGTAGTTGACGAAATATTCGCAAAATTCGATTTTTTCGCTGAAGTAAACTGCTACTTCCGGTCTACCGATTTTACTGAAAAACTAATCAGAACTCAAGAGGGAGATTATACACGTAAATACAAAATTTGGAATTGATATCTACAGTGGTTTGGCCGCTATCGTGGTCACACACACACAGACAGACACAGAGACACACAGACATTTTTTAAAAACCACTTTTTCGGTATCAGGGGACTTCAAAACGTGGACATCTGCAAAAATCTCGAGGTCGAAAATTTTCATCATCACAATACTTCCTTATATTACGTATAAGAAAGTAAAACTACTATTAGAAAATAAGTGTGATTATTTATGTCATAAACTAAACAAATGTTTGATATTCTGTATCGTTTTTTGCTCATTTATCTTCACATTTCATTTATTGATATCGAAGATTTGTGCAAAATTTCCAGCTGCTAGTACTCGTATGTTATACCCAACGAAGAAAAGAATCTTGTATTTTTCGTCCTTTATTTTTCGTACGTTCAGATGTCGCTTTTATATTTAGTTTATTTAATTTTTTTAACAATTTTTTGTTATATGTGTTATTAACAGGAAAAATAAGTATAGTCAGAAAACTGATTACCTGAAAAACTTCAAGGCTGCTAAACATCAAATGGTGTCTTTCACAAAATAAATTGCTATTGCTAAGAGCAATGGTAAAGTTACAAGTTACAAACCTTCATGTATAAATCTTCTAGATTCTTGTAGAGCAGTGTACGCGCCCAGGCCCGTCCGCGGCCCATCTTTAATCTAACAAGCCCTCCCGACCTGCTTGTCGTAAGACGAATACAAAAGGCAGGCCCGCCCATTACTCATCTGTTTTAAGGAAGTTATAATAATTTTCAAGTATTTGTAACTGACAAATAAATTAATAATTTTATTATTTCAGTTAGGCATGCACTTTAGTTTCCGGAAAGCGGGTTCGCTACATTCCTATTTCCAAAATTATATTTGATACGCATATTGTTAGCAGTATCAAGATTTTTGTAATTATTGTGGACGTGGAAATTTCATATTTTGTTAAATATTCATTCAAAAATGTATATGGATATATAACAATTTAAACTGTTGTCAGTTAAAATATATTTTATATACTTTTAATTTATTTATCAGTAGATTTGTCATAATAAAAGGTAAATTAATTGTATGAAAACGTTTTAACAACGAACAAAAATATATTTGAACTAGGACTTTTTTATACACAGCCTATACACTAACTAGCTAAACGAAAGTATGAAACTTACCATCAGTAAAATCAGACATGTTTAGGAGATTGTCCGATATATCTATTTCCGATATATTGAGGTTAACTTCTACGGCGGGTATTTCTAGTGAATCTGTAGCATTTTGTGTAGCATTAGGTTCTTGGGTTGATACTTCTATCAGAGGTGCACTACTGGTTAATACAGATACTTTCTCTGTAGTGGAGTAATATGCTTGAGTAGAAACACCTTCTGTGGAAGAATCTGTTGTCGAAGTTGAACTTAATACAGTTTCGTTGGAAGTTGTTGACGAAACACTAGGAAGCAAAACCCAACCATCTGGTGTAGTTATAGGTACCCATTCTGAAAGTATTCACACAAAATATTAGAAATATAATATCACAAAATGCATTAAATAGTTTCCGTAATAAATAATAGATTTTAGCAAGACAGTACTTATCAGAATGTATGATGACAGATAGGAATGCTAGAGTGTTTCATTTTATGTTGTATTCAACGAATATGACCTGAAGGCCAGGTTACATGATTTTGTTGAGATAGTACGAGGGTGATTCCAGAAGTTCCCGACCTAACAAAAAAACGCATAAAATTAGGGATAAAATATACTTATTTCACTTAATACACTTTTCCTAGCTATGTTTAATAGCTACGATACCCTGTTTATAGTGAGAACCGTCAAGATATGCAAAATAGCCATCAATCGCCGAATTTATCTTTTCATTGTTGGCAAATCTTTAATCATCGAGCCATTTCTTCATGTTTGGAAAGAGAAAATTATCTAAGAAAACCTGGAGAATAGGATTCGTGAGGAAACAATTCAAACTCTAAATTACAGATTTCGGAAACTGCAATAATAGGTGTGTGAACTAGTGCAATGTTTCGATGGGACAGCACTTTCATTCTCGCAAAAGCTGTCGTTTTTGCTTGATTTCGTTAATCAAACGCTGCAATAACGTCGCATAGGACTCTCCGCTAATTGTCTTTCATTTTTGAAGATAATAAATGAAAATTATTCCACGCGAATTCCAAAAACCGACGCAATGCCTTGGCTATAGATGGAATTCTCTTCTCTTCTTTTGGAGCCGAATCTTACCTTACAGTCCATTGTTTTGAGTATTCCTTTGTCTCAGATGTGTGAAGTAATGCCATCTATGTTATCAGTCGATGTAAAAACTCGGCTTTATTATTGTGAAACATTGCCAAAAACACGATTGAAACACGAAGCTGTTTAAGTAAACGCTGCACCCGTTATGCGCACAGCTGTCTTATGTCCAAATGTTCAGTAAATATGCACTGTACAGTACTTTTTGAGCGTCTACAGTGTCTGCTAGCTCGCGCACTGTCACTCTCATCCAATATCTTTTGTGGATTTTTTTCACCATTTCTAGAGTGGTCACATCATTTGGTCGATCACTGCGATGTTAATCTTGGCAGATCTGCCACCCTATATTTTACTCTTGTAAACGAAAGAGCAGGCTCTCCCAGAGTCGAATCTACCGCGCGGCGTTGATATTGCTCAGATTGACACATTTCAAATAAAAGTATTTTATCACATAATGAATGACCAATTTTTTCCATGTTTACTGACAGCGTTCATAATTGATAGCTGCCAATAATATTTAAAAAAAAACTTCAAACTTAGACTTTAAAGGTTGATAATTTCTACCGCAGTAATATATATCAAACAGCAACTCCATCTATCCGGCAGGTCGAGTGCTTCTGGAACCACCCTCGTAACTAGATAC
The DNA here is from genome assembly GCA_963170755.1 of Amphimallon solstitiale. Lineage (NCBI taxonomy): Eukaryota > Metazoa > Arthropoda > Insecta > Coleoptera > Scarabaeidae > Amphimallon > Amphimallon solstitiale. The sequence continues at coordinate 99,137,118 of OY720676.1, read as the reverse complement.
AATATTTAAAAATTGATTATGTAGTGCTTACTTATGGATATTAAAATTAAAAATTACAGTTTGTAGACATTGCTCTTTCTTGATAAACGCGTATTATGTTAGAATTATAAGGTTAAAAAACACCAAGAAATCACAAATACATAGGGCACATTTTAATTATTTACCGATAGGAATTGATATTTAATGTTCTACTGCTTGTATCCTTGCCTTAATTCATTAATAATTGCCAAAATTCATTGACCTAATTTTATATGACAAATATGCCTACGGGGAAGAGCTAAGGATTGCAGGAAGTAAATTTCGTTTTGTTGTCAATGTTTATGGATAAATAGTAGCCTTAAGATTACATAAGAGTGTGGGGAATAGTAATAAATACATCAGACTTTTATATATATGCATTATAAAAAGTTGAGAAAGAAAAGGAAAGTTAAGAAGTGGAATTCGCTCATATGATGAATCTAAGTACTTAAAGAAAAACAAAATATGTTTGTTTAAATCATTGATGAAATTAATAGGGATAACGGCCTTAAGGGTGTAATGTATGTATTGCTTTCTAAAATGTTTGAAAGTAATTTTTTCCTGGTTGTTCTCAATCTTAATTTAGCTTATTAATAGTTACAGTACGTAATTTGTGTATGCAAAGTTTCGTAAAAGCTGATCGCATTACTGAAGCAATATGCAGCAGCAATTTTTTTTACTATTTCTTATGAAAACAGGGCATACTCAGCATTCTAACACAAGCGATATGTGAATGTCTTGCTCTTCAAAGTGCTATCAAATTACACCAACCTCAAGCATTAAAAGACAACCTACTTAAATCCGATAATTGCGCAGGTTAAGATTACTTTTTAATTTTTGGTAAATACACTGCGGACAAGGGGAAAGATAAACCGACAGAAAATTACTTCAGTACTACACACAATTTTCGAGTTAATCATGTCCTAATTCATGTGATTGCTCCTTGATGACAAATGGATGTACAAAAGTATTTGTCTGCATTTCTCGGTTAAATTGGAATTTGTGAAAAAAATGTAAAAATCACTTTATTTCATTTCAGTAATCTTATGTAGAAAAACTATCACAATGATGCGATATTTATATAATCTGCCAAACTGGAGCTTTCCTGATCATTTCTCTAGATGAATAATTCATTTACTTTACATATACGTATGCTAAAATTTGACAAAAAAATATTAATCGCGCCCCAAGTGACACACAAATAAGCACATACATAGAAATAGAGTGAGATTGGGCAGTAAAGCTTAAAGTTCACAAGATATGGCGATCTGCATATTAAGATTCAAGATTTTCATTATAACATATCTACACGGTTTATTATACTGCAAACAATAAAGCAAAGAATATGATGTACTAATGACTATATAATATATTAACAATACATATTAATTTATTATTTTGTTTGTTCATTAGAATTTTAATAGGATTATTAACTTATAACTCTGTAATTTATTGACGTCAACTTGGACTTTTGTTAATGGTTTAGCCTCTTTTCTACAGTTCTATCCATTGAATTAAGAGCTAATTAATTATACAAAAACGAAATTAATATGCAAAATGTTCCCAGAATTCTGTTTTATTCTCGCTTTTCTTACGGCCTTTGGGAATGTGAACTTCTCACTACTTACGTACAAACTTCTGGTATGTAAGTAGTGCAATGTACACATGCACTTTTCTATGGTAAACCATTTCCAAATTAATAACTGTTAATAAATATTATCTTTTGCTAATTTATATTATTCAAAAAGTTAGTACAGTATCTAAACATAAAAATTACTTATATTAAGATTACCAGCTTCCATATATGTATTGTTGCGTTTTCGGGGTCGAAATAAACAACTCGTGCAATTGTTTTGAAACAACCATTAAGCATTTATATGTGCAGACAAAAGGTCTAGCAAATTCTGGCTCTCTTCTACCATATTCCAGACTTTCTGTCGCTGACACAGTATGTGAGTGCAGTTGATTTATGACTTATTTACGGTGCGTCGCGCCGATGTTTACTTTCCTTTTGTCATCGCCCGGAGGTCTGCTTCTTTTGTGGGCTTGTTTCGTTACATTGCCCCTTTCTTAAAAGCTGCGTTTCGTCCCGAAACACGCTATTCCATGTTCTTGTTGTTGGTGGATGACGGAATCTACATTGGGACCCACGGGTGCACCCAGTTGTCTTGTGGAAATGGCAATCCACCTTCTTAGGTTGTATAACGGGCTGATTGGGCCAATAGCTACATACGACTATTTCCATACCAGTATGCCGAAACACCACCTCCAGCATGTTTCTTACGGTTCTACATTCCAAACGGTCTAATCCGCAGCCCAGTTTCGGAATTGCCAGGCTCTTTATGTTTTGTTCGAGTGCACATCCTCGTAAATCAACAAGGGATTCCCACAATGCATGATAGGCCGGCCTTTCGTTGGAGACTTCATATGCTTTTTATAGCGACTATATAAAACGATGCTTTATTATTTTTAAAAATCAACATATGCATAGTTTAAAATTACGCAAAGTATTGAGGGCTATTCGAGTGATACTGATATGAGTTAAATCATTCTCCAAAGTGTAGATCCATAAAAGTTGAAATAAGTGACCACTAATTTAAAGCTCAAAAAAATTTAATATTTCGAAACAGACAATTGCATTGTACAAGGGACGTACATATTCGTATTCTACGGATTGAATAGTACAATTTCATGTACCATTAAGAGACTTTTGCAACATTATAACTGTCCTTACAGCATTTTAAGACGCTCCATTCGATTGTAGATGAAATGAAGCAGATGTGATATGTTTAATACCACTTTTGTTTAGATACATTTGAAATTCATTTGAGAAAAGCACGTTGCATTGTCTAATACCACGTACTTTGACAAACCGAATCTCGCACACATTGTCCTCAAACCTATAATTACTGAGCTTGAAGATGTAATGTTTTTCTACCACCTCCAACCATTTACTGTGTGCACCTAACACAAATAATATTTGCCTTTGAGAGGTCCTAAAAAATGTATATGTAGTCGTTCCCATGGATTAACAGGTCATACCTAGTTTGAAAGATTACATTTGGGTGGATTAGCAATTTAGCATTGCATATATGACAACTTTTAATTACTGTTTCGATTGCGTTATCTAAACAGAACCCCCAAAAATATGATCTGGCCGATTCCTTCATTTTCGGTAACACCGTATTATCAGTATTAAAATACGATCTAAAAATCAGTTTAAAATTGGAACAAGTATTGAAATTTTGGCCGTACAAAACTTCAATATTGACTAATATCGATAGATTACTTCACGATCCATTGACAATTTTTTATCATCAAACTTGTATTAGAATAAATCTTCATTAGTTATGATCTGTATTAGGGAATTAGTGACCTAATTCGTTTTAAAATGACCTAAGTAAGAGAATGGCTACGTTGAAAGAGAAATATGTTATTAATTGACTGTGTTAGCTTTTTTCAAAAAAAAAAAAAACTATAATTTACCAAAGTAAACAAAATGAATTATTTTAGAAAATTGGCAAAATATTAAGCTTTAACTGTACAGCAATTACAGCTGATTTTGAAGTTATATAAGTATTTAATTTATTGATAAGATTGAAGAGCGTGTTGGTATATAATCAACATCGATTGTAGTGGCACGTAACGGACAAAGTACCTTTTTTTCCCTGCAGGTCTGTCTAACTAACGTCTCCAGTTTGCACCGCAGCCAATAAGGCTTATTGTGCTTAACCTGTGTTGTCTATGTTATCCACTCCAGCAATGTTGTATCCTGTACAAGTCTGTACAGGTCCGTTACTGGGTGTCTCTTGAGCATCTCTGGATCTACGTTCGGTTTCCTAAAGATGCGTTGCCTCCTGTGATCCAGTGCCTCACAGTTTACCAGGATATGCCCGACTGTTTCTTGTTCCTTATTGCAGAGTCTACAACTAAGGTCTCCATCATACAGGCCTATCCTGTTGAGATGCACTTGGACAGGTGCATGACCAGTCAAAAGACCCGTTGCTGTTCGCAGCCGTTCCCTGCTCAGGTGTAGTGGTCCTGCGGCTCTTTTGTTGCATGGTCGGCCTATAAATTCCTTGCCATGATTTTGTCCTTGAATTGTTGTCCAGTGACGCTTGTGTTTTTCATAAACCCAGTTTTTAACTTGGCCTCGGGTCATACTTTTGGTTACCCCCCAGAGGCGGTTCTGGTACTATGAATCTTGCTTCTGATCCTCTCCTAGCGAGTTCATCAGCTTTTTCATTGCCCTCAATCCCTTCATGCCCTGGCACCCAGATCAGTTTTACCTTATTCCGGATTGCCAGCAGTTTGAGTTCTTCGAGGCATTCCCAGACCAGTCTTGACGACACCTCTTGGCTTGATAACGTCTTTAGTGCCGCTTGACTGTCTATACTATAAGAATCCGCCTGTGACTGACGTCATTCCTATTGTTTTCTATAGTACATTGGAGTATGGCATACACCTCTGCTTGAAACACATACCCCCCCCCCCAAGTGCATAGTATTTGCTCTGGCTGGCAGAGTAGATTCCTGCTACAATGCCAACTGCGGTCTTCAACCCATCTGTGTATCAGGTCTGATGCCGCCTGCTGATACCTGGCATACCATTCTCCCATTCGAGTCTTTCTGAAATGTTTACTTCGAATGGTCTGTTTAGGCTATATTGCTTTACCATGTGGTCCGTTCTCATGTTTAAAATATCTCAACCCACAATGTCTACAATTGCCATGTGTCCCGCCGTGTTATTAGTTTTAACGTTTTTCAGCTGTAGCCTAAAGGTCCCCATCCTGGCCTTCCCCTATATCACAACGTGAAGAGGCGAGAGACCTAACAAGGCCTCCATGGCTGCATTTGGAGAGGTCCGCATTGATCCGGTTATGCCCAAGCAGGCAAGTCTTTGCACCTTGTCTAGTTGTAAAATGGCCTTTCTTTGTTGTGTCTTGGACTACCACACTAGAGAGGCATAGGAGAAGGAATCTACTCCTGTGTTCGGGCTAGCGTCCTCTGATACGACTGAAATGTCCTCGGAAGGGGTATCTACGATGATTCCTCCTAAAAGGTCTGCTGGTGATGAAAAGCTTTGTCGAGACTACTACTGAATCGGAATCCTCCTCGTCAGGTAATTTAAAAGTTGGTTAAAAAATCTACTGGTTAGTTCGATAAACTTCTCGCTTAATAACGGCAAACGTAGGTGAAACTTTCCTGTTTCACGTTGCTTTTAATTAAATTTGCCGGGTATCTATAGCTATATAATTTAATTCTCGCATTCTTATAACTTTCTCGCTCTGTGGGTTGTGTTTGTAGTTTTTACGCTTGTTGATATCAACTTTATTTAGAATTTTGCTTTATGGTAATATTAAAATTTGAAATGTTTTTGGAGGGCAGCACAGTTGTTGGATTTTTGGCTTTACTACAGGTATCTTTCGTGTCAAAGGTTATGGCGTCTAGGCGTAACTGATTGACAGTACTTACTTCTCTACTTTTCTCGCGGTTCTTTAAATAATACAAGGGGTTTTCGTCATCATAAATAAAATTGGTTTCAGAAATTTTATATAAATCATTTTAAATGTTTTAAAATTCAAAATAGTTTAAAATTTTGGTAAGTTTTTGAATATACAGCACGGTAATTTTATATTATCTGATTTATGTTAATAAATATAACTGAATTGTCTAGTACCTTTGGTATACTGATTTACATAATTTACTTATACATTTTTTATATTAGTTATAGCTTAGTATTATGCGTCCTTGAGTCCTATATATTCCTTGGAAGGTGACTGCTGTGAATTGATTGAATCTTAATATTTGAATTATGTGTTTAGAGTTATTTTGGATATGACTGCCTTTCTATATGACAATTAAATAACAAGTTAAAGCTGTATAATTCAAACATGTTATGGAAAGAAATACCAATAATCAAACAATACTCCGTACTCGTGTCCCATATTTGTTCATGTTAAAGGTGTAATACATGTGATGCTAGCAGAAGCACTATCATTATTAGTGCATACTTAATATATTTTATAATATTACTAGCGATACCCAGCGCGCGTTGCTACGCCCAAAAGAAAACAATTTCTTTCGGCACCAAACTTCACATGAACACTCTCGAGACTATGCTAGAGTTTTCCTGAAAATTTCATCAAAATCGGTCCAGCGATTTCGGAGTCTATAGGGAACATACACACCCACCCACACACATAGATTCACTTTAAATCTAACCACTGAATAATCACAGGTGATCCAATGTAAATAATATCATTTGTGCAACTTCATGGTTTAGTACTCATCTAACCACGGAATAGTCGCAGATGGTCCGATATTACTAAGATTCAATAAATGATGTAAAATGTTTTTATTTTTAGTCCGATCGGCACTAAACTTCACAGGAACACGCTCCAGACTATGCTAGAGTTTTGCCTGATAATTTCATCAAAATCGGTCCAGCGATTTCGGAGTCTATAGGGAACATACACACCCACCCACACACATAGATTCACTTTAAATCTAACCACTGAATAATCACAGGTGATCCAATGTAAATAATATCATTTGTGCAACTTCATGGTTTAGTACTCATCTAACCACGGAATAGTCGCAGATGGTCCGATATTACTAAGATTCAATAAATGATGTAAAATGTTTTTATTTTTAGTCCGATCGGCACTAAACTTCACAGGAACACGCTCCAGACTATGCTAGAGTTTTGCCTGATAATTTCATCAAAATCGGTTGAGCGATTTTGGGTCTATAGGAAACATACACACATCGCCACACACTCACATTCAATTTTATATATAGAGAAGATTATGATATTGTTAGTTCAGCATCCCATGAATTAATTTACAAATGAATGACAAAAGCAAGTAATGGTGATCAAAATAAAAACAAAAAGTAAGATTTAATTCCTTCATTACTTCGGGCGTTCGAATGAAATCGAAAAAATAATATATATTCTTTCTGAAACACATGTGACTGCATCTCTTGCTGGGGTGAATCCGAAACGCTTTACAGATGTTTATGAAAATTTTACCCATTTGGTCTTGCATGTTCAGTTCTTGATAAATATATTGGGTATTATACAACATTTCGATCATAGGTGAGGTGAAACATGTCTAAGGAGATAATCATACATATTATATTAAAACGAAAATGAATAGTGTAAACACATGGATGTTAAAACTAACATCAAGCAGTAAATAAATACTGTGACTTACATATATACATTTATACGTAAAACGTATATGCATATATGCATATGTTTGAGATACACACATACATTAAGTGCCACTGCCGACAATCAAACGCACAGACACCGGTGTTTCGACCTTTGAGGTCTCGTCAGTGGGCGTGGAGACTTAAAAAGCTCCTTATGTCATTTTTGCGTGTTAAATGCAGTGAGAGTATCACAGCGCCATCTAACACCCAAAAGATGACACAGAAAAAAGCGATGGCTTCTGACGGCATGTTCTGCTATACAGAGGCCTGTATGTTAATAGTGTATCTCGTGTAATAGAGCCTAATGTGGCAAACCTATCAAAACGAAAATGAATAGTGTAAACACATGGATGTTAAAACTAACATCAAGCAGTAAATAAATACTGTGACTTACATATATACATGCCGTCAGAAGCCATCGCTTTTTTCTGTGTCATCTTTTGGGTGTTAGATGTCGCTGTGATACTCTCACTGCATTTAACACGCAAAAATGACATAAGCAGCTTTTTAAGTCTTGAAGCCATTGTCGACAGTCTCCACGCCCACTGACGAGACCTCAAAGGTCGAAACACCGGTGTCTGTGCGTTTGATTGTCGGCAATGGCACTTAATGTATGTGTGTATCTCAAACACATGCATATATGCATATAAGTTTTACGTATAAATGTATATATGTAAGTCACAGTATATATTATATTACATGCTATTATATAAATACAAATTAATAGTGCATTATATTAAAAATAATGTCAGACTGAAATAATTCCTTAACAAATGTAAATCTGTTGAAGTAAAAATTGGTGTAAGAAAATTAGCTTCCTAAAAATTTGCTAATAGTGTAGGGCTCTAAATTGACAAGCAGACTAAACGTATTGCTTTTGAAGTTTTTAAAAGGTGTCATACCTTTGATTTGTATAAGCTAAGGTATAAACTAATTAACTTTAACTTAATATGAATTCGAAATTGCAGGTTAATGCTATTTCATCATTTTGCAGGTCAGAGGCCATGCATGCATCCCGAAATGTTTAACATTTGTTATCAAGGTGTCTTCTCTTGGACACTAAATGTGTTATATATGTGATTCTGGTTAGTACTACTAGGTAATTATCATAGCTGTTCTCGCTGCTGTGTCGTATGGTTTATAACTATTATCATTTGTTATTTCGTGTATAACGAACTTATAAACAACATCTCTCAGATACTTTTATTTATTTATTTGTGTATTGATCCCTCCCCCCTTATTATTATCACATCATCTTTTGGTAATCGTCTCGGCGTTCCCTATCCTGCTTTTCTGTTTTCTGTTCGTGCATTTTCAGTAGGAGTACAAACATTTAGAAATTCTGCAAGGGTTCGTGTCGAACTTGATATTATTCTTACTTTCCTTTCTTGCTTTTGTGGGCACGATTTATTTCCTTACTTTTTCAAGGACCATAAAGGCTACACCTTGATATCCCTGTTTTTCGCTTTCTAAATATATCAATTTGTAATTTTTCTTGTCGATTTTTCCCGTTCCATTTTATTTTATTTCCTGTATAGCAGCTACAATTATTTTGATCTTTCTAACTCTGCTCGCAAATGTACTTTGCCTTTCTGTAGTAAAGTTATTCTATTCCACATACTAATTTTCCGCGCCTTATTTATATCTTTAAAATCATGTGGCCGTAGTAAGTTTAACAAGACTGCGCATGCTTCTAACGTTAATTTCAAACACATTTTGAAAAAAATGTTCTTCAAAATTCATACAAACTTACTTATAAAAAATTGTTTTAGTTTCTACATCAATTTATTTTATTTTTGTACTTCTATATAAACGCAAATATCAATAGATTAACATTTTGAAACTTTCACATGTATTTATTATCACAATTTTTGTTTTGATGCAGTTATCTGAAATATTACATTTTCCATATTTTAGTACATCAGATATTCCCGCATAATTTCTAAATTTTTTTATATATATAGCCTACATGCTCACTTATAAAAGAAAAACGAGATGTTTTATTTGTCTATTTAAATGCAATTATTTCTCATAGCAAAAGAATATATAGTTGGAGATATTTATGATTTGGACGTTTCGTTGCTGGAACATTACTATACATACTTAATAAATCTAGGTGTAGGTTCGTTTATGTCTGAAAGAATATAGCTTTCAAATATAATTTGCATTTGTGATAAAGTGATACAGCTATTTCAAATTCCTGCCTGACTGTTGTGTTGTATATTTATTCTTTTTTCGAATCATTCAACCATTAATTCTATTTCCTCTTCTTCTTCCTCTTCCATTAGGCAAAAGGCCTGTTTATTACTAAAGTCGTTTTCATTAATTGTCCTGTGAAGTAGATAGCCAGCTACTCTTTCATCTTTTGGGGTCTTACCATGTGGTTTGTTATTTCTAACGATCTTGACCAACCAACCGCCGTCATTCTTATTACATGCTGATTCCGTTCTTTCCCGCGGCATCTGATCCATCCCACTATATCTGCCACTTTACACTCCTCCCTGATCAGGGTGTTTCTTGTCCGGTTTTGTAGGCTGTGCCCAGTGATTGTTACCAGTACCCTCATTTCGTTAGTTCCTAGTACCCTTTTTGCCGAGCATTCTTCCGACCACAGCAAAACCAAAGATATACCTCTCACGGAAACGATGTCAGCTTAGTATAACTCTATTTAGTGGTCCTAATTGTACTACATGTACACTCTATAACATGTTTTCTCGTTAGCGGATTTGACTATGTTTTGAAAAAAGTATTTTAATTAATTTCAATAAAATTTGAAGGTGTTCCAAAGAAAATTAATAATTATTACTTAAGAGTAGATTATTGTCATTATTTACATCACCATGTACATGTAATATATGCAAGATCATTTGCATCTCGTATCTTATCGACCTTGTATTGTCTGATGTTCCATGTCACGTAATCAGGGACCCGTCACCTTTGGTACAGGAAGATGCTTATCATCCAGCTCTCTTGATTAATGTTCCTGTTGATGTTGTAACAACTGATTTTCAGTCGAATGCTACACGATCCTACAATTTCAGGAGGGCCGACCTACCTAGCCTCTATAGAGCAATATCCGACATTAATTGGTCCTTCTTGGATAATTGTCCCGATGTGGATGCAGCCTGTGACTTATTTTACGGAGCTCTTTATTCTTTATTTGATATGCATGTTCCAATGTTCTCGCCACGAAAGCGTTCTTACCCTAAATGGTACAGTCCTGAATTAATAAGAAATATAAAACGTAAATCTTATATGTTGCGTAAATATCGTCAGCATGCCTGCTCATATTCACTCCTTCAATTTAGAAATCTTCGTTCACTTGTCAAGAAGCAGTCTGCGCAAGCGTATGCTAATTACCTGGGGGTATGCAGCATGAGGTCTCTATTAATCCGAGTAGGTTCTGGTCCTTTATCCGAGAAAAAAGGCAGAAGACTCGAATACCTGGTCGTATGACTATGGATGGCGAAACTTTGGATGGGCCTCAGTTGGTTGTCGATGCTTTTGCGAAATTTTTCAGTAGTGTTTTTACAAACTCTGCCTATCCACAGGTCTCCCTTGATTATCATAATAACAATAGTCATATAAACATTATTGAGCTCTCTGAGGATCAGGTTTCTAAAGCAATAAGCAAACTTAATGACAGTTACAGCACTTGCCATGATCAGGTTCCATCCTTTCTCATCAAGGACTGTTCTCCAGCTTTTTTGTATCCGTTGGTCAGGATTTTCAACCTAGCATTGAAGAGTTCTTCCTTTCCAAGGATTTGGAAGTTCGCTCACATTATGCCAATATTCAAATCGGATGATTGCTCTGATATAAAAAATTACCGGCCAGTGGCGATCTTGTCCAATTTCTCTAAGGTTTTTGAGCGGTGTCTCTACGCAGCAGTTTCACCTTGCATCAATACATATCTTTCTCCGTCTCAGCATGGTTTCGTTGCAAGGCGTTCCACTGTTTCTAACCTGTGCCAATTTGTGCAAACTTTGTCTCAGGCTCTAAATTCTCGTGAACAAGTGGACGTCTTGTACACGGACTTTTCAAAAGCGTTTGATCGCATAGACCACTCCATCATTCCTTCCAAACTAAGCTCGTTCGGTTTCAGTCCGCACCTGGTCTCGTTTTTCATGTCAAACCTCTCTAACAGGCGCCAACTTGTGTTTTACAATGGTTTCGCCTCAGATGAATACATTGCTACCTCGGGTGTCCCCCAGGGGTCTATTCTGGGTCCATTAATTTTCAATGTTTTTATTAACGACATCACCGACGGCTTAATGTCCCAGAGTTTACTCTATGCTGATGATCTAAAATTGTTTCGTGTGATCTCGACTTCTGATGATTGCAGTTCACTTCAGTTTGACCTTGAGAGTATAGCTCGCTGGTGCTCTTTGAACAACTTACCTCTTAATATTGGCAAGTGTAAGGCGATTACTTTCACTCGAGCTTCTTCTCCCTTGATTTTTGATTATAACCTGAATCAGGTGCAGCTCGCTCGTGTTGATCTGATTAAGGACTTGGGTGTTATTTTTGATTCAAAGCTAACATTTGCTCAACATGTTGAGTATATCACTAAAAATGCCAGGAAAATGCTTGGTTTCATTGTTCGCAACTGTGGTACCTTTTCTAATATTGTAGCCTTGAAATCCCTTTACTACTCCCTTGTGAGATCGCGCTTGGAATATGCGTCGATCATCTGGAGCCCATACTATGCTACCTACAAGCGTGAATTGGAGTTGATTCAGCGGCGGTTTGCCAAGTTCTTATGGTTTCGTCTGGATGGTCACTATCCGGAACGTAGCACTGATCACTATATTCCTTTATCACGTATTACTTTGACCTCTCTTAATTTCAGACGAACTATCGCCAGTCTAATATTTCTAGTTAAGCTTTGCCGGAACTATATTGACTCTCCCGCATTACTATCAATGCTTAATTTTCGTATTCCGCGTTTCGGTGTTCGGAACAGCAGCACCTTCTATTTACCGTTTGCACGCACAAATGCATTATTAAATTCCCATGTTTACGTGATGTGTTCTCACTTTGATAGCATTTCGTCGCAGTGTGATTTGTTTCATTCTACTATTGGTGGAGTTAAGTGTGTTGCGGTGCGAACATTCAACAACTTTGCTTAGCACTTATTGTATTTGCAGTCACTACTCTTTCTATTTTCATATTTTTCATTTTTCAGCTACTTCTTCACTGTTTAATTTTTAAGCACTCATTATATATTTGTTATCTTGCAAATTGTCGTGTAATTGGAATATGTATGTTCTGTTGGGCAATAAAGTGAATTATTATTATTATTATTATGTGTTTTCTAGGTCGCAGTAATAATTAGTGTTTTTATGAGATTCCTGACTTGGAGCTTTTTAATTCCTAACCCTTCCTCTCTTTTTTTTGAATTAGTAATTTTATTGCTAATTTTTTTTGATAGTCAAATTTCTTAGTGCCTTTGACGTATTGATGACATGTTACAGATGCGACGTCAAATTCAGTCAAATCAGCTATTGGGAAAACATGGTACACATTGTACATCTAGTCAACACATATTTGAGCCCTCCCACCGATTTGAGCTTCAGTCATAAATCTAGGCTTATGTAATTCTATACAAACCGCAGAATTCAAGGCTTTGTGTGTTTTTGATATAGAGTAGCGAAACGTATAATTTAGAATGCGCTTTTTATATGACTCTCATGTTGTGTTTGTCGATGACTTTTCTGAAGTTATGGGTTACGTCATAAGTCAATCATGTTTTAAATACTGCGGCGTGTTTTGGGTTTCATGTTAGTGGGACAATGCATATAAACTTCGAGGTTAAGCGTTCGGTCGATTCTTGTGTTTTCCAACATAAGTGTTGCTGAACACAGGCTATGCAGCGGTCAGCTGATCGAGTTAAACTCCATAAAAAAATTACCTTAGCATTTCCATCAATGTAGTCGCAAAATTCGCAAAGATTTTAATATCCAGGAACATCTTAATAACTTTACACGAGACCATAGATAAATCTATAGCCTCTTAAAAATCCCTTATTTACTCTTAAATAAAGTATGAAATTTATAATCCATTGAACGTCACATTAATTCCAATACAAGAGTGTTTTTACCAACAATTGTTAGTGTATTTCGTGTAACAGAAGAAGAAGCAAAATGCCTGTATGTCTCTCAGAATAAAGGACAAAGTATTAGCACCGGGAAAAGAGTCGATACGTCGTACACGTAATAATGCAACCTAGTTGCCTGACGTTATGTACATCCGTTTATCAGTGCAACCATGCCAAACACGATCTATCGCACAGGTTAAAATTTTTAATAACTGCGATGGCAAACTTTAAACTTGTCATAAATTTCCACTCCGTATCAAATATATTTTTAAATATATATATTGTATTTAGTAGTTTAACCTACTAAATATTTCATTGTGAAACCCCTTCTGGTCAGCACATCAAAGATGTAGAATTACTTGCATTTAAATCAATCCAGGGAGATGCATCCACTGATAATCATTCAAACCAATAACATTTGCACATCCGTCGTTGGATTTGTTGAACCACTAGTCGTTCAACCATCTTTAAAAGCTTTGCTCCGGATGCCGCCACAATACCCTAAGGCACCTTAAAGTTGTGGTAAGATTTACAAAGATACCATTTTGAATGGTGTAATTTTTTATTATACGACACATTCAACTCGTGATTAACAGTTTTTAAGGAAACTTCCTATAGGTAAATAATATGGTAATTCCATGCTTGAAATAATTGCTTAGAAGTGCTGGGAAACTTCCAGTTATGAATCTATGTATTGTAAAATAAAAATGCAGTTACTTGCGTCAAGGGTATACGCATATAAGTACGACTATGTGTGTAGAAAAAAAATACGTATCTAAACATACAATCGTATCAAAACATTATGCTTTATAAATATTTATTAGGAATAACGGCGTGTTTGCCTAACCTATATAATACGAAGTCGTTGGAATATCTCAGATATAATACGTTCTACAATTTATATACATATATACATTCGATGATATTCCCATTGTCTGTAAAGTATGCAATGTAAACGTTTACAACTATTGTCAATAGAAGTATTTATATTAACTAGAAATTAATAATTTACACATTACAAAATGTATATTTTAGACTAGCTATAGGTATACAGGTTCTGCAATTCAACACAGTTTAATCAGACGTTGTGACTTTTTAATCAAAATGACGCCGTTAAATGCCTTTAAATAGAGTTTGCATTCTGCTAAAGTACCTTTAAAGGTGACTACATACATAATATAACGTGTCTATAATTGATTTCCACCACCACCATTTGCATTTTAGCAATTTTGACGTTTTGCAATTTCTACAACTGCGTGATTTCAAATAATTGTCAAATTTAACATAATATAAATTCGAAATTACATGCATTCTTACCATATTCGCAATGTTATAGTTACACGCGTGATCATATAGTGACGTTTATATTGTAAATTAAATATTCAGGGATGACGCTGGTAGTAGAACAAATGAGGGAAGGCGTTTCCAAGTTGCCGATTTAAAAATATGGAAATTTCTCAATATGTAGGTCAATTCAGGCACCCATTATAAATCATATACTGAAAATATATGTGAAACACTTAATAAAGAGGCACACAAAATGGAAACAAGACCGAGATAAAACTGGCTTTTATTTCTGTTTTGTTTTAAACGAAATTAGAATATCGTTCGATATCCTGATATAATATTTAATTTGACTCTTGAATATCATACAGCATGTGTCAATTTTCATTAGCCGTAGGCGATTAATCCATACAGTACGTGGCAACATAGTACAGTACCCCTTCCTTCCTTTCCAATGCAAGCACGACCGATGCATGCACGTAAATAGAAGTTAGCGTGGTTAGCGGCAGTACCCAGTACCTATTCGACCACAGGATTGGGTGTTTGTAATGCGTTTAGAAATAATATTTATGCCTTGGAAGGATTTGTTTTTCTTTTTCTTTTCAGTAAATGCAGAGAATTATTAAGCTGCGTTCACGCTGCATGATACAAACAAAAGCGTAATTCTAATAAAATTAAAAATAAGGTAAATAAAAAAGGATTCTGAAAATAATAATAAACTACTACATTTGATGTTTCCCGTTCCAGTAATAAGACGGCTTTTGCAACGTGTTCGCAGCTAAACACTGAATGTAAAATCTGGTCGGGAGAAGTGGAAAGATCGGAGTAAATCGTTGTGATGTCGGTTGTTGTCGGCACTGGTGACGGACAGTAGGGGCACCATGTTGCAACGTATTATATGTATACGTATAGATCGCATGCAACCATTGAATCCCTATAGCTAATGAAATTTGACACATGCGGTATATATATATATATTGTTTAGTGGTTTTCTTGGCCATATTATATTCTATAGTATAAAAATTTTTTTTCGTGGGCGTAGTGGCCTTTTTTTTGGACATTCACAATTAAAATTGGAACAAAAACATGTAATTAAAACAATACATATTTTTTTATTCCTTTATTTGTAACGTTTCGGCTAACATTTATGCTGCCTTTTTCAAACACTCTGTAAAAATGTTTTAAACATATATTAAAAATGATATGAAATGGATATCGACTGTATAACTTACATTTAACGTTGGTTTCTTTAGTCAGATGAATATAATAAAATTGTGAGAATATATATTTGTAATATGCTTTTCTCTTTGAAAATAGTCATTTTTATATTTCTTTATTTTCCTATACTTCCAAATAATTCTCATTCACATTAAAATTTTTTATATCTTGAAGTTATAATTGTCAAGATTGTATATCGACCGTTAAAACTATATGTCTGTGACGAAAATGCGTTTAAAATCGATGTGTATATAAATTCTCTTAGCTCGTGTATCTGTAAAAAGTTGTGTGTATGTTGTGTTTTGCCTTGGTTGCTTCTTTTGAATTTTTATTCTATTCTTTATGTTTATTTTTTTTTTTGTAACTCATAAAAGTATTGTGTTATGGTTTTAATTGAATCATTAAATTATTGAAACGTAAATATTGGAAATGTTACTAATGTCAGTCTCATCATTAATTGAATTTGTATTTTTTTTAATGTAGATGCTTTCCAAAAAATTCCTAGCTTTATTATGTGTTTCTGTCGTAATAATTGTTGTCTCTTTGAAATTGAACGAGTGATTAGTTTGATTAATATGTTTTTTTAGAGCTGTGCTATTATTTGAAAATTTATGCCCATTTAGTCTTTCTTTTAGGCGTTGTGTTGTTTGGCCTATGTATACTCCATTACAGTCTCCGCACGGTATTTTGTAAATTACATGGGTCTTTTTTTCATCGGGTATTTTATCTTTAAGTTTTGTATAAAGGGTATTTAGTGTGTTGTAATTCTTATATGCTGTTTTTATGTTATACGGTTTCAGAATTTTATCAAATTTCCTTGAAAGGTCTTCAATAAACGGCAATGGTACGTACTTACAAGTAGTTGATTCTTTTTGTTTATGGTTATTTTTGTTCGAATTGTAATGTTTATGAAGTTGTTCTTTAATGAGTTTATCAATGAACCGTAGAGGGTAGTTGTTTTTTTGTAGTGAGGTTTTTATGTCTTTAATAATTTCAGGTCTGAACACTGGACTTGTTAAGGTGATCGCTCTTTTTATTAAATTGGTTATTATGTTCCTTTTACATACTGCGGTTTGACATGAATTATAATTTAGGTATCTGTCCGAGGCTATAGGTTTGTGGTATAATTTTGTGAGTATTTTGTTATTGGCTCGTATCAAGGTTAAATCCAAAAAGTTAATAGTAAGATTGTTCTCGACTTCAATTTCGAATTTTAATTTGGGGTGAAATGAGTTGAATTTATTTAAAATATTGTCTGTTTTTGTAATTGGTATGCAAGTGATACAATCGTCAACGTACCTTTTAAAAAAGAACGGTTTGAAATCAAGCTTGTTTATTATATTATTTTCTACGTGTTCTAAAACTAATTGTGCGATGACACTAGATATTGGGGATCCCATTGCGCATCCATGTACTTGTTTGTAAAAATTATTATTGTATTGGAAATAAGTGGCGTTTAAGGTTAATTCTACTGCTTTAATGAATTCTTTTAAAGGTAATGTGGTGAAATTTTGTAGGTGATCCCATTGTTTTTTAATTACTTCTATGGCTAAACTGATAGGAATATTGGTATACATTGATACTACAACCAATGAAATTAAAATGTGGTTATCTGGTATTTCTAACTCATCTAAAAAGGTTTTTAATTCGTACTAGTTCTTTAGGAAATACTCGTTTTTACATGTTATATTAGTAATGACATTTGCAAGAAATTTAGACAAATTATAAAATAGACCTTGCATTGAAGGAATGATAGGTCTTAACCGTATGTTTTTTTTGTGTATCTTTGGAAGTCCATATATTTTTGGTGGCTGTGCATTGTTGATTTTAAGTCCTTTGGCAGTTTCTTTTGATATCAGATTGCTATTTTCCCAAAGTTTGATCAAATCATTGTTTAATTTTTGATATTTTGATGTTGGATCATTTTTTATTTTGCTATATGTATTGTTGTCATTCAATAAGTTGTTCATTTTTGTCTCATAATCTGATTTGTTCATTACGAGAGTTTTGTTACTTTTGTCTGGTTTAGTGATAATGATTTGGGGGTTGGTTTTTATGAATTGTTTTGTAGTTTTTACTTTTTTATTGAGATTCCTATGATGTTGGGACATTTTTAATTGTGGTTTTTGTTTGAAATTTGTTATCGTATTAGTGATTTTAGCCCTTATTGTGTTTTTTTCGTTGTTGTTTAAATGATCTATTGAGGCTTCAATGTTTGCAATGATATTTTCTGTGGGAATATTTTTGCGGGTTAGCGGTTGTACTGCAAAATTTTTTCCTAAACTTAATATTTCTGTTACATCATTCGGTAAAACAGTGTCTGAAATATTACACACCCAGTCTTGATTTATATTGCTACTGTTCATTGGTTTTTTTTTTGGGATGTTTTATTAATTAATATATTTAGTTTCTTTTAGTGTTTTTTTTTAATGCTGATAAATAATTGTTCTGTTGTGTGTTTTATTTTTCTTTCTAGAGCTAGGAGTTTTTTTTTTGATTTATATATATGTCTTGCAGATGAATTCAGAAATGTCAAAACGTCGGTGGGATAGGAATGGGACATTCAAAGTTACCAGTAACAGTCGACCTGTTACTCGAAAGAGAATTTCTTTCTGAAATCTGGAAGTAACTTATCCCTGATTTTATTCTTGCAATTTATCTTTGTTCTATTATCTAAGTAGAATTATATTTTGCCATAAGCACAAGTCGTGTTCCAAAAAGAAAGGTCTGTATAATTGAGCCATTATTTATTAAATCTTTCAAAAAGGATTAATGTCCCAAATAAAGAAAAGAATTAAATACAAGTGACAAGCTGTAGTACTTAGCAATAATACTAATAAAGATATTATCTAAGATATAACGTTAACGAGCTTTATTAGCTAGTCCAGTAAATAGACATTTTTTTCTAAGGATCCACAAAACATTATATTCAGAACAAAATGTGTACATGATCATATAGGTACATAACGAAGCAACGTCTCAATATATAATGTTATTAAATTAATTGAAGAAATTGTTTAATATTATATATACATACCTTCATTTGTTGTATTTAAAATACTAATTGTAGGTTGCTCAATTAACACTGTCCATGTAGTCAATGTAGGTTTACTAGTTGATTCCACAGAAGGTTTTATTGATTCAATTTCATTTGTAGCGATATTTCCAGCCACATCGGTTAAATTTGAAGAAATATTCAGAGGTACATTGTTAAACACGTCGTTTGATTCTGTGGATGTCAGATTTGGTGGTAATCTGCTTGATACCTCAATTTGAGGTGTTGGTGATATTGATACAGAAGGTTTAACAGTTGTCAATATTATATCTATGATCGGTACATTCACGAACGTGGTTGACTCTGTTTCTGTTTTCTCTGTTGCTGGGCGCTTAGTAATTGTTTGTTTAATAGTAGTATTCTCTAGTATTGATACTTTTGTTGTGTCTGTAGGACGACTAGTAGTCGGACTTTTCTTTTGTGTTGTGGTTTTAATTCTAGATGTAGTGGGGCTTTTTATTGTAGTAGTTTTTATTTTGATGATTGGCTTAAAAGTTGTAACAGACAATTTGGATGTTGTAGGAGGTTTAGTGATTTTAGTTGAAGATATTTTTACTGTAGTAGCTGGCCTTTTCGTTGTAATTCGAATTGGTTTTGTTGTTTGCTTAGTAGATAAGGTTGGTTTACTGCTAGGCCTGGCAGGTTTTCGTGTAGTTTTTGAATGACTTGGAGTTTGTGTGGATTTTGGTGTAGTTTTCACATAGCTAGATGGTTTTGTAGTAATCCTAGTGAGGGCACTAATGAGAGACGCCGCCTGAGTGGGTTTAGTTGTTAATGGTGTTGTTGTAGGTATGGTCAATTTTGTAAAACTAGGTTTGGCTGTACTTAATACAACTGAAGCATTTTGAGTTGGTTTCGAGATCGCTGGTCTTGTTACTAATGGTATTTGAACCGTACTGAGTTTTGTTGTACCTAAAAATGAACTGGCGGTTGTTCTCCGTTGAAGTGTAGTAGATTTTATTGTAGTTTTATAGTTACTTATGGTAGATGGTTTTGTGTAAGTTATAGGTTTTAGTGTAGTTACATCGATTCCATCAACACTTTGAAAAGTTGTGAATTTATTTAACGGATCAGTAGTAATCACTGAGGTTTGAGATGTCGATTCATCAATTTTTGCAACCACAGTTGTAGAATTAAATTTTAGACCCATCGTAAATGTAGTAATGTTTAGTGTAATTGTAGATTCTGTCGTGGGAATAAAAGTAGTCATTGTTGTTGGAATTGTAGGCTTTGTTGTTTTGTCAATCTTTTGTGCAGCTTTTTCATCTTGTTTAACTGTTGTCGTTCTCTCAGTAGTATTTACTCGTAATGGTGGTTGTCGGTCAGGAAATATAGAAGAATCAATACTATTGTCTAGAATGTCATGTATTTGATCAACGTGGCAACACGATCCAAAGTAGAAACGATCTATACACGTTCCTAAATGAGTTCCATTGGCTTTCAGGCAATCTATGGCAAACATGCAGACTCCGCTTTGGTTACTCTTTCTTGAAATACACGGTAGGTTTCTTATGTTCCTTCCTGTAGTACCTGAAAATAAAATTCGTATTAACATCATGTATCATTTGCAAATATATATATATATTAATAATATGGTCTAGAAACCAAATAAAAAAACGAAATAGCTTTATTGATTATCTGTGGCAGAATATTGATATTATTAAATATAATGAATGAATACATTCAAAGAAATGTGTAATCTCAAATTTAAAAATCACCAAATTTATAGAAAAAGAGCAAAACAGAAGTTCTTTCAATATTGTTCTATATTTAGTAAAATTTACTGATTTTCATGATTTTCGGTACATTATTATAAGCAATTATAGTCTAATTTCTCTCCATATAAGCATTATAAGCATTTAGAGCTCCATACATTGAATCGATCTTAAAAACTACAGATTATTGGGTAGCAGTTTCTTACTCTCATGCTGTTGTATAGTTTAGTGCTGCATGTGATGAGATGTTTATTTCTTTTTCCAAAAAGTTTTAAAAAATATATACAACAAGAGGTAGAATAATTAATTTCCCAAGAACGTATCAGCACTCCTATATCTTAGCAAGTATCTATACTATGAAAACGGAGTCTAGTATATACGTAAGCGAAATAAAATTGTTTAATGTCATAATGTGTACTACATATTCTAAAATATTGCCAAATGCATTGATTCTGACATAGCATATCATTGTTAATGTAATTTTGTTCGACTCTTTCAAACTCTGGAGTGTTTTAAGTCATTACGAAAATAACCCTTCTCCATGCAATTGGTCAGTGTACTCTTTAATATTTACCAGTAACAAACAAGAGATGTTATCTAGTCCAGCTGATGATTTATAAAATATTTGGCATATAATAACATAAAAAAATATATTTATCGTGCATAACACATCAAAATGTTTACACATAAATATATAAATCAGGATAAACTTCCTTATAGTTTTTCTTCTTACGTAATAAACTTCTACTGCATATTTGGCAATTTGTTCAAAAAAGAAATTTACTGCAAGAGCAATAACAAATTTAATGATTCATAAACAAAGTGATTTGCATAATTACATGCATAATTAGACACATTTCAAGCACTAGTTATTTTCATGGGACGTTAACTTTGATAAAGTAAAAGGAAAAATTATGAGATTACACAATAAGCGATACATTTCTACAATTGCCTCATCTACGGCAAAGCCCCTTCATCTTTTCCGGTTTATTATGACGACCGTGACGAGAAAAGAGGAGGCTTTGGTGGTCAATACTTCCACTGGGCCAAGGTAACGGTATTAGTGACGTCAGATAATGGAGCTAAGAGAGAGGAAAGAGTCAGCTGTTTAGTGAGGAATGTGAACACCGTTACATAATGCAACCATCAATGAACATACAAGGTAAACTGAAAGATTATTTACCTAAATTCCCATTTTTAAATTGAGACCTTGGCTATCTCCCATATGTACATTGTACATATTTCCGCTGGACAACAATGCTATTATTAATATAAGCATACCATAAGGAAGTATATTATTCCTCTTCGATAATAATAGAGACATAATATAATAGTACCATAATAGTTTTTTTTTACTGTTATTAACAATTGATTTGATAATGAATAAGAATGTAACGTATAAAATATAAGTTCGAAGAAATTTAGAAAAGGAAATAATTCTGAACTTGATAAAAATATGACTGCCCTCTAATACATATTATATATACAGGCTGTCCCAGAAATAAAAAGACGGAGTAGCAGAAATCGGAAGCTAGATTGTGTAAAAACGTTCCCTCAAAATATCAAGTCTTTATTCGTGTGCAGACGGCAGAAAAAAAATGAGGTGTGGCCACCACACGACTTTCTTATACGTATGAGCGTTTCAAACTATACAATTTTAAGAATTTTTTTATACAAAACTTATTCAAAATCCTATTCTAGGTACTTTCATTCGCTTAATAAATCGCTATAGAATGCATACTTTGCAAGATATTCGAAAAAAAGTGCTCCTCGCTAAGAGTAAAAGTGCTACTTCCGGTCCGAATTTTGAAATTTCATATATACAAAAAATATTGCAAATCCAGTTCTAAATACTTTTGTACTCTTGATAAATATATATAGAATGCATAACTTACAACATATTTGCAAAAAATCGCTATTCGATAAGAGTAAAAGTGGTACTTCCGGTCTGAATTTTGAAATTTTTTTTATACAAAAGATATTGAAAATTATGTTTTAAATACTTTTATACCCGTAACGTACTTGTCTAAAAAGCATGACTTGCGAAATATTCGCAAGAAACTGATTTTCGATAAGAGTAAAAGACCTACTTCCGGTAGGAATTTCGAAAAACTTTTTAAATAAAATTATTCTCAATTTTAATTCTAAGTATATATGAATTCTTTATAAATTTGTTTAAACTTAGTAGTTGACGAAATATTCGCAAAATTCGATTTTTTCGCTGAAGTAAACTGCTACTTCCGGTATACCGATTTTACTGAAAAACTAATCAGATCTCAAGAGGGCGATTATACACGTAAATACAAAATTTGGATATGATATCTACAGCGGTTTGGCCGCTATCGTGGTCACACACACACACACACACAGACAGACACACAGACACACAGACACACAGACACACAGACACACAGACACACAGACACACAGACACACAGACACACAGACATTTTTTAAAAACCACTTTTTCGGTATCAGGGGACTTCAAAACGTGGACATCTGCAAAAATCTCGAGGTCGAAAATTTTCATCATCACAATACTTCCTTATACTACGTATAAGAAAGTAAAAATAATATAGAATTCAATTGCCTTACGCCGACCCTGGACTAAATGTCCACCTGCTTCACTTTCACAATCGGTCCTTTTCAGGATCACCATATTACTTGTGTTAAAAAAAAGGAGGAGGAATAGATACTTCATAATAAATATCAAACCATTAATTACGTTAATTTTACACCTGCTAGAAGAAAATAATTACATAATTGATATTTACTGTAATCTAGAGAAACTACGATTTATTGAATATTCTAAAATAATAATAATCAGCTGTTTCCGACTACAAACACATTAAAGAGCTATAACCTTCCTATTTTAAAAATAAAAACAATCTTTTATTGCCTGCAAAAGTGGGTCGCCCATCTGGCAAAAAAATATGTTTTATATGAATGAGTACGATTTAACGTTTTTTCCCGTTTTATACAAATAAAAGCGTATTTTTATATGAATGCGTGTTCATTTATATTTACAAAAGAACATTCTTACGTGTATTTATAAATATACATTCTGTGCCAGGTCCGTAATGTAATTTTTTTTATCTAAAAAACAACATAGAAAATTAAATTTTTAATTTCTTCGTTATTGCGGTATATTTGGGACTGTTTCTGTTCGGACTTTACACACCTGCTTCTCCCTCTTTTTATTTATACAAAAAATAAAACAATAAAAATACGAAAGTACAAGACACTTCAATATATGATGCTTTTGACATTTAACATGTAAATTTAGTATGGGCAATTCACGGAAGTAAAAGTGTTTGATAATACTGGGACTTTTTTGTTGCCAATCCAGGACAGTTCAAAATCCTCACGTAGTATAACTTCGAATAAATAATGTGGCATCATGGTGGCGCCCACTAAAACTGCATTTATGCAGGTGTATTTTGTAAATAAATTTATCATTTAAATATTTAATTATGTGTTTTGCATTTTAATAATGTTACCCGTTCTTCTAAAAGGTTTTATTTATTATACTATCAAATAATTTTGAACCTAAGATTCACAATGGCAAGAAATCATTTTACTTGTAAAACTTAAATATATTGTACTGAATAGAATTATGTATAGGTTTGCATATAATGTGTCTGTAATTGATTTACGCCGCCGCCATTTGCATTTTCGCAATTAATATGTTTTACCATTTCCATCCCTGCGTGATTTCAAATTAATTGTCAAATTGACATTGGAATCCCATAACCGTAGTTTAAAGGGTTTTCTAGCAGTGATTTTGAAAATTATCTACATAAACTTTAACATAAGATAAATTCTAAATTACAGATTAATAAAGTTATTTCATCACATTGGCAATATTATGACATCCGTCCCTTGTTAGAGGGTTGGACGTTATATCAGACAGTGGTCAACTACATATTATATTAATTACATTACTATTCACTATACAATATACATATATAATTACTTAATATTGACAATGGACTACTGCCTAAGATTACCCTTTCATATTAACTATATTATCTTAACCTAAATCAGTGAAGGATTGTTTATGTATATGGGCCTTGGCTATATAACGAGACCCTGTGTGATGACCTACTACTTTTGCAATATTACTTGTTCTACATACGTTACAATTATAGTTGCACGTAAGCATGCTCATATGACTATAAAGTGACGTTTATTTTGGAAATTGAACAATTAGGCACATCATTGGCTTTAGAACAAATAAAGGATGACGATTCCAAGTTGCCGTTCTATAATATAAACACTCTTAAATTGAAAGCTAATTGCAATTGTCAGCCAATTACAGACACCCGTTATATTTCACAATGTCTTGAAATTGTTTAATACAGTAGAACCCCGGTTATCCGTGTGCGGATTATCCGGGCTGCGGATTATCCGTGTCATACGCATCATGACGCAATATCGATATCGCCAGCAGTGTACTAGGGGAATCCCTGGGAATCATTCGCTTTTCATCTGCTTTATGTACATAAATGCAAGTTAACCTACCTATGCAGAGTTTATTTTTTCTTATGTAGTGTAAAAGTTTACTTATGTAGAATTCTGGTTTTTATTCTGTTATCTTTTTAGTATGTATGCATACATACATATAAGAAATAAATGTAGGGATTATCCGTGCTTTTCAATTTTCCGTGCCTCGTCCGGTCCCGTGGAGCACGGATAATCGGGGTTCTACTGTACTACATATTTTGTAGTGTAATTGTTAACCGGATACTCTCGAAACATTCAGAATTATTTATCTTTTTGAGATAAAGTATTATGAAATATACCTAACTAGTATATGCAGCATCTATAATTCCCATTATTTTATCCATATTAATATATACAAAAAAGTTATAGTTATAAGGATTATTATATTCTACAGCTTAACTCGATTTCTGGTGTTAATAATAAAAACACTAATGTTCTCCAAGTCTTTAAACTCATCAATGAAAATAAAACTACAAGCATAACCTACCTCTGTACATTTTACTTACTTCACTACATTCATCCCTGTAGTATATTGTACCTAATATTTAATTTGCCGAAATGATTCTATTTATTTAAGTTAGTATTAAAAAGAAATGACAAACTACCCATACGTCAGACCTATGATTTCACACTAACGGTAGAATGAGGCGTCATTAGACTGCAAATATAGAATATCTAAAATATTATATATGCTCGTTAACGAAGAAAATTTATGGATAGAATTTAAAAATAGTGAGGTCTTTTCCGATTTTAATAAACATTTAACAAGAGTGGCTAATAATGCATCCAGCTTATTACACGATGTTGACACGAATATGGCAGGATGTTATAACAGTATTGTTAATAAAATGATTGGAGGACAAAGAGTAAATTTTTCTAAAGGGGGATCTTACCAAAATAGAACACTTGCAAGTGTCGCAAATTTTAGCAATAATCGTCCATTTTTCTATGAAGTTCAGAACAAAATTGGTAAAATTGGAAGCTTTACGGAAAATTTTTGATTGAAAAGTAAGAGTTATAAAAAAGCAGTTTTCGCAAAAAGAAAATTATTTACCAAGCTGATGCCGATTACGGCACACCTACTGTTCACGATTTAAGTGTTGATGAATTTCAAAGCATTAAAAAAGAGTTTTTGATTAATATTGAAAATGCCAATTGTGAAACAATTGAAGAAAATACTCGGGGACAATCTTTAAATCCAAAATGGCTGCAAGAACGTATGTATCGATTAACTTCCAGCAATTTTGGAAAAATTTGCAAGCTTCGACCAACCACTTCGACTGTATCGACAGTGAAACAATTAATTTATAATACAAATATTAAACGCAGCGCACCATTACAACATGGCATTGTCCATGAAGCAACAGCTCGAGGAATTTTTCAAAATATGTAAAACTTACACGTGAAAGAATGTGACATGTTTATTCATCCACAATATAAATTTTTGGTTGCCTCTCCAGATGGTCTTATCGATCAAGATGCTATTTTGGAAATAAAATGCCCATACGCTGCCCGAAATATGGATGTAGAAAATGCAGTAAAAAACAACATAATTGACTACTGTTACATTGAAAATAATAAAGTTACGCTAAAAGAAAATCATAGTTATATGTACCAAATTCAAGGTCTCTTGGAAATAACAAATCGAAAATGTTGCTATTTTTTTATTTATACTTTTAAGAACTGCCATTGCGCAGTTATAGTAAGAAATAAACAATTTTGGGAAGATCAAATGGTCAGTAAATTGGAGAAATTTTATTTTTCTGCATATTTATATGAATTATTAGATTCAAGATACAATCGAAACATGGCTTTAAGAGACATTAAATGTAGAGATTTATAATTGATAACCGTGAATATGCAATTTTATTTTATCGTCAATGATGATTTGTATCCCTATAATATGCAGAATAATGTACCTCTTCTTTGTTTATTTTATTTGTACCTAATAAAAAGCATATTTTTACTATTATAATTGTATGAATAGTGTGTATTTTAGATTTTCTTTTATAATATATTTTATTGAAATTGTTTGTATCTAATAATAATTAATCTATTGTGTCTTTCTTTAATTTTGATGTAATTTTTTGTTATGTATTTTATTAAAACTTTATTGCATAAAAAAAATACAAGTTGATGTTTATTGTAGCTTTTTTCTCGCTCTTCCTGCCCAAATTATATCTAAGTACATTTTAGCATTCTCTAATATATTAAACACAGGCTTCAGGGGCACCCTCTATAAAGTGGCTAGTAAAATTACCATAGATTCATGGGTCAAGTAAAATCCCAGCGTACACTAATCTCTTGATTGACAGCTGATAATTTTATCTGAGTGCATTTTGTATGGTTGGTTGTATAGTTAGAAAAATATATTTTTATTTTACTGATGGGCACCCTTAACGAAAACCATTTTGGACTTATGAATTACTATAATGCCTATTGAAATAGTGGACATTGCACTGACATTGTAGATATCAAAGTACGAATTAAATATGATTCAAAAACTTTAAGAACCAAAGCTAGTCATCCATCTGTCCATAATATGTGTTTGCCTATGATCGACAGTAATTCAATACCTGACGTAGTAATATTGCATGTTTCTTGAAAAATATTTCAGCATTTGCTTAATCTCAAATTTAGTCCAATTCCAGAACATTTTACTACGTTAATTATACCAACAATATACTTTAAGATACAAAATATTTACATGTCAATCGACAGTAATTACTAACGGAATTTTACTTGATATCCTTAACCTACTCTTTCTTTACGTATTTTCCGTCAACAAGTGGGACACATGAACTTTTGTTTTTGTATATGACTCATTTCAATGGTTAACGGTGAATGCCAATGACAGCTGCAATTTCTCGTTTACCATATACACATACATACCTACATAAAAGTCACCGTGCATATCTCGTTTCAATGATTAAAGAATTTTATGTGAAGTCACTAGTGAGAAATGATCTCATTAAGAATGAAATGATATTGGAAACAATGTTCGAGCGCGTTACTAAGCAAAATTGCAAATTGTATTGTAGTATCCCATCCACAAGTATAATACTTTTCCACAAATACAAAAAATACTACAAATTTGGCTAAGTTGTTTGGTTCGTGTAACCTTTATTCGACGAACTGATTCTTTGTTAAAGGGATAAATCTCAAAATTTATCCCCGTAAAAGTATCAGGGAAGTTGATTAAAAGTAATTATTCAGTATACAACTAGAGATGAGATACTTTAAATCTGTGATTCTTAAGAAATCAAGCCGATGGTTTGTCTTTGAATGTTATTTAGGTCATTAATATTAATATAAACAAAAAATGGGTCAGACTTGCTTTTGAAGAAAACATCTACGTGTTATATTTGTTCTATGAAGGAAAAGATACCACATTGGCTAAGATTTATGCGTCTTTATTTCGGTAAACAAATACCCGCGTTGTCCCATCACTTCTAATCATACGTTTCAGTCGAATAATGTATCATATTAAAGATAATTAACTGACATGGTCACAAACAATTTCTCAGTATTTAATAGAGATATGTTTAAATCTTTTTCAATGTATGCGTGCGTATTAATTAATGTTCTTGAGGAGAAGAAGTGAGAGAAGACGGCTGCATAAGCTTCCATGCAGGTAGCTTGAGAAGTGCAAGTCTTATTATAATATATGTCATATTCTCTGAATGTTGGAAAGCCATGTTTGTTGCAACTGAAATCTGTAAAGCTATGCTTCGAAATTTCAATCACCTGCCAGTCCATTAGTTAAGAGATAACCTATTTGACTACTTAGATCGTTCTTTTTCTCATGAAATATAATCATGAGCCTTTTCTAGATCATGCGTTTTGGGGCTCCTGATAGGAAAAACGTATTTTTCTTAAATAATGTGCATTTGATGTTCGATTATCAACTTCTATATATGTGTACATGATTGTAACTAAACTGCTAAACTCATCAACATTATTTATATTTAAGCTTGTAGTTGATTAGTAGGTTAAATAAACACCATTCCTTCTCGTTTTTGTCATTTCTTAGTCGACACACAACTATTATTCCGATACTACGTCCTATTGCTTGGTCGACGAACTATCGTCAACCAAGCAACTTTATCTGGATGAAAGTGTGAAATAAGGAGAAAAATCGAGTATCGCGCCGTAATCAAGTTCATTCCAGAACTTGTTAAAAAAGTCTAAAAATTGATAATGAAAGATGTTCGGCTGAAGAATACACACAGTTCGCAGGATTGACTAAGGTCAGTGCAAAATGGTTGCAGAGAATTCTCACGCCGCTGTAAAAACAACAGCGAGTGGAATGTTCTCGTGCGTTTTTGGACCTCTATAATGATTTTAAATCTAATTCCATGCAGTGTCATAAAAATGGCAAATTTAAGGTGTCATAGTCGGCCGAAAACTCATGGCTCAGTCTTTTGGGGCTCAGATGGAATCCTGTTAATTCATTATAAAGATAAATGCCTTTCCATAACTGGAGAATACTGCGCTTTAATTCTGGAGCGGTTAAAACAAGTCATTAAAGAAAAAAGAAAGGGAAATTGACGAAAGGTGTTCTGCTCATACTTGACAATGTTCCCGTCTTCAAAGTCGTATTGCGCTGGCTACCCTGGGCTTTGATATTTTGAATCATCCACCCTATATTCCAGACCTGGCTTCCAGCGATTTTTACCTGTTCTCTAAACTGAAACAAAGCTGCGTGTGAAGAAATTTACGAGTAATGATGAAGTAAATGACGCAGTTTCAACGTATTTGCAGACATACACAAGCTAATTTTAAGGTATGAAAAATGTGTTAGTGTTGCACGTGAACATATTGAAAAAGAAAAATAATGTTTGTATTTAAATTTTCTCTCCATTTCTCCCATTCCGTGAACGTGAAGACGCTCCGTCGTAGGTCAAGCTTTTCATCGACCCGTTATCCTATTACGTTCACACTTAATTGATGAAAATCCGCACGTTGTCGAATAGGGGTCTGTTAAACTCTACTTGAACTAAATAAACCTACTAGCAGGCTTTATCGTGAACTTGAGTTAGTATCGTCGACGGAAAAAAAGTATTTGTTCAATGCCGACAACTTCTTTAATCGATGCACTTACTGAAACGTTCGTCTTTTCTTGTTGCGAATAAAACACATATTTCTTAAAAAGTATACCATAATATACCAACGTATGTTATAGTTTAAAAGTCGGCATTTCCTTCCTTTCACTCAATTTTTGAGTAAAGTTTACTTGAGAAAATACAGAGACTTCAAGATGTTAAATTATATTTTTGACTATCAACACATCACCAATAAGTTTTCTAGAGTTCAAGCAATTTCTATTAATAAATTACTCTCCCTTTTTTATATAATTAATAGAATATTATTAATACAAGAAAATGCCTTTAACTTCATCTTAACTGTGTGACATGCAATAGATTGTATCGTCTAGATTTCATAAATTGAAAAGACAAATGAATGAGTATATATTTTAGTCAAACTTACAGAATATATCGTGTTGCGTAATTATTTACGATTACCATGTTGTAATTTGGAACGCTTCAATATAAGGAAAATTTATCTTTAACGTTATGTTCAAAAATAAAAGATCTTTTATAGAATATAAAATTTCCGAAGAATATTACTGTAATTTGATGCGTATTTTACATATCGAGGTAAAAGCTGCTTCATTAGTAATGATATTTGATACCCAAGGCAATTAACAATTAGCCGAGGAATTATGAAGCCACTATCAACAAAGTTTGTATATTATTTTATTCTCAATTATTGTTCTTAAATAATGCAAACTTAATAACTAATTTATGGCCAAATTTTAAAACTGTATTTTATGTTGTTTAAGTGCGTAATAAACAACACTTGAAATTACATTGAAAACTTACTCTGCAATTTTGGAGGCGACATACGTTAGATGAGGTACTGTGAAAGTAGAGACACTCTATCTAAGCAGCACCATAGGCGTGTAATAATAACTCGTGGTCGAAAAGCCTTCCATAGTTGGTGGAAAAGCTGTTTGTAAATGTTAACACATGTATTCTTATTATTAGAATAGTTTCTAATAGGGTTCATAATGCTTGTATATTTGATAGTTAAGTTAATTCAATATAAGACATGAACAGTGAGCGCAGTTTTTAATATTCTGATAAATAACGTTGAAGACTAATCAGGGCGGTATCAAATTCCTTCGGCACTAATAAGAAAGATTGTCATTGCCAAAACTTTACAGTACAAATTTATGTTTTATCTCCATATACGAACTAAAAACATGTAAAACCGTCCCTCTATACCGGGTGTCTGTTTAAGCTCGGCCACCGGCCATATCTCGGCAACCGTTTATCGTACAACCTCGCGGAGAAAATCTTGATAGTAAAATGGACGATGGAAATTACAACTAAAATATTTTTAAGTTTCCAAAATAATCGCAAGGGGGCGCAATTCTCAAGATAAATTAAAAATTCGATAATTTTTCATTAAATTCTAGATTAAGATAGATTGAAAATTTTTCTAGCAAAATTTTTAGATGTTTTTATACAACTTTCATTTGAAACTTTTTGATCTAACTCCCATACGAAGGGAAGAGGGGAGGGGGGTATGTCTGCGTACAAAAGTCGGTATAATTTTGGTTTGCACAAACGGATTTTAATGTTTCTGGAGTCATTAGATAGAGAATCTTACAAAGAATTGAAGGACATGTAGCACGAAATTATGTGGTTGTCAAAGAAAATAACAGGGGGCGCTGTTTTCAATGTATGTATATTACTTGTTTTTTCTTTAAAATTTTAAATGGAACGGCATATTTTTAATATAGTAATATTGAAACACATAAAAAACTGAAGAGAATGATGAAAACCGGAAGTTCTTTTTCTTGACGAAGATATAGTCATACGAAGACAATCCAAAAAAAATAAATAATTTTTAATATAAATTTATTTATTTATTGTGAGTAATAACTTTATTTTAATTTTAAGTGTCAGTAGACAGTGTATAGTTCGCTTTTACTTGAATTTTCATCATAGTCTTCCATAAATGTATTTATTTCAATCTTCTCACCGATTTTTTAATTCTTGCATATGTTATATTAGATTCACTTCTTAAATGTTTTCAAATTCTCTAGCTATTTTTAAATTTCATGTCTTGTCTTTTTAGACATTGAAATAAAATGATAATAATAATAATAATAATAATATATCTTTATCACCCAACTGATTTAGGTAGATCTAATTATAGGAAAACAGCAAAAATAATTTCCTTAACTCATGAACTAAGTAGACAATATCGCGAAAAAAACAATATAGTATAATGCATTAGTTATAATCAAATCATTTACTCATTAGTAACGAAAGGGTACACAAATTGATATCTAAATCATCCCCGCCTGAAATGAAAGTAAATAAAAGAACCTATTATATACCTACCTAAACATAAATAAGAAAATATATTGACCAAGTAATATAAAGGAAAAGAAAATATATTTAAATAAGAAAGTTCAAAAAAAAAAACAAGAAAAAACTTCAACCTAACAAATGTTCAAAGTGTTTTCACCTTCATTTTCAATACATGTTTACTTGTCGATTAGTCGAGAGCAGAGTTACTTCCATTTCGGAGGCAGCAATTGTTGTACTCGACTTTTTGTGATAAACTGTGTTTTATTCTGCCCCATAAATAAATATCAAGAAAATTTGGCAAGGTGAATAAAAACTCAATAATATCTTCTTTCGGGATAATTTAGGGAATATTTCCCCGAAGCAACAATGCATTTTCAAAGCATTGAAAATACATTCTGATTACGTCATACGCTTCAACGTTAGAATACGACATTTTACAAACTTAATAATTATGTGCAGGTGTCCAAAAAGGCTTAATTTGCTAAATACGTACAAAAAGTTTAACTATAAGTATCTTTGCATTTCGATTTTCATGGTCTAATTTAGTATCACTGTGCATGCCATGTTGTATGATAAAAATTTAAAAAAAAAAGCAAACTACACTGTTCACTATTATTATTTTGTTTCAATGTTGGAAAGGATAAGAAATGATATTTAAAAAATAATAGCTAGATTATTTTAAAACATTTAAAAGGAGAATCTAACGTAACATATGCAATGAATTAAAAAATCGATAAAAAGATTGAAATAAATACATTTAGCGAAGAATATGATGAAATTTCAAGTGAAAACGTACTATACACTGTCTAGAGACCCTATTAAAATTAAAATAAAATTATTACTCCCAATAAATAAATAAATTTATATTTAAAGAGTTTTATTTTTCTGGATTGTCTTCGTATGACTATATCTTCGTCAACAAAAAAGTTAGCAACTTCCGGTTTTCATCATTCTCTTCAGTTTTTTATGTGCTTCAATATTACGATATTAAAAGTATACCGTTCCATTTTAAATTTTAAAGAAAAAACAAGATATATATATATACATTGAGAACAGCGCTCCCTGTTATTTTCTTTGACAACCACGTAATTTTGTGCTACATATCCTTCAATCCTTTGTAAAATTATCTATGTAATGAGCCCAGAAACATTAAAATCCGTTGGGGCAAACCAAAGTTATACCTACTTTTGTACGCAGACATACCCCCCCTCCACCCTCCCCTTCGTATGGGAGTTAGATCAAAAAGTTTCAAATGAAAGTTGTATAAAAACGTCTAAAAATTTTGCTAGTAAATTTTTTAATCTGTCTTAATTTAGAATTTAATGAAAAATTATCGAATTTTTAATTCATCTTGAGAATTGCGCCCCCTTGCGATCATTTTGGAAAATTAAAAATATTTTTATTGTAATTCCCGTCATCCATTTTACTATCAATAATTTTTCCGTGAGGTTTTACGATAAACGGTTGCCGAGGTATAGCCGGTGGCCGAGCTTAAACAGACACCCGGTATAAAAAGGGTTTGGCAGAGAATATTAGTAATTATGTACCTGTTTCAATTACAGCTGAATTTAAAAAAAAATTCAATAAGGATATATGTCTAGATTATTGGATTTTGTCAATTTATTTACATTAATGCATGTATTATACTGCGTCGATATTGACGAAAGTCCTGTTACTATTGCAAGTATAAATTATTATTATCAAGTTTCAAACTGTGGAGTTAGAGCATGCAATAGGTGCCTGTATTATTTATTTTATATTTACATTAACGGAACATTCTGATATCATATACAGATGAAGGTTCATTAGAATATAAAAACAATAAAATTCTTAGTCATAGTGCATGGTTTGGTCAGAAGAACTGTTTACTAAACCCAGATAAATCAAAACACATGGTTATCTATACCTAACAAAGGAGTGGGCCTTTGTTAAATTTAAAAGTCAATGCTAGTTCACTTAATGAAATAGATTCCGCTAAGTTTTTAGGGATCAGTTTTGATCAATACTAAGGAGAAATTCGATTATAAGGAACTAACACCTACATATAGTTCATTACCATATTAAGGTTCGTTGAAGTAGACATTCCATGCTGTTGTCGAGTCAGGAATTAGATATGGATTAATTTTGTAGGGACATATTCTCTCCTCAAAGAACGTATGCTAAGCACCAGAAACGCTAGGTGCATCGCAATTCTAGGGAATTTTTAAGTTTTGGCAGTAACTAATGTATACAGGGTCCGCCATCCGTCTGGGATTGTCATATTATGGCTTTAATATTGCAAAATTCGAAAAGTTATGTAATGTAGGTGGTAGCCGACTAGTAGGAGCACAAAATAAAATTATTGGTAATTATACAAAGTGTTCAGGAAAGGAGTGTGATGTCAAAGTTGTATTTTTTTAAATGGAACACCCGGTATATTATGTGATTTTTGAATTGCGCAATTAAAAATATTGGGATTTCATATGGGATTGTATTGACCTAAAGCTTACGTTTTGGGAGTTATGGACGCATCAATTGAAAAAAATGCCATAATCTAGCAGGATGTGGATTGGTTAGTATAGTGTTTAGAAATATCGTGCTTATCATGAAGTTTTCCACGTTAGTATACTTTTATTCCGAGGTATTAATTTTAAGCTACATCGATCTGTTATACACCATACGCGAATACTAATTTTTCTCAATTTTTTCAAATGGAACACCCTGTATATTATTACCAATTGTTAATAAGGGCACTTCTAGCTTTCATTTCATATAAGGGTATGGCTGTCTAACTCCAATAATTTTCAAGAAACATCGAATGAACGTTTGAAATTTAACATTTTTAATAGCATTTTGTAGAAATTATTTACATCTACTCGTACATTGATATTGCACTACGAAAATAAGCACAAAGTTTTTAGTGGCCTTAACGTAATGGTCTTTCTTTATTATCCAACTGCCCAGAAGGAAGCCTGTGGCCACAGTTGCTCTCTGTCTTTAACAACAAAAATACACATACGAATAAATACGTATTGTATAAAAAGTCATGTAGGCATGGCTAGTTCAAATAAAATTGAACAAAAGAGTTTGACTTTTTCCTTGTGCGCAGCTAGTCTGTCATTGCTGTCATAATTTTGTGATTAAAGATGAATTTTTCCGTTCCGGAAATGATAAATATGGTATACATTTTGGGAGAATGTTCTGGTAACTGTTTATTAGCAAATAGGTTGTACGCGCAACGTTATCGGAATTTACGTAAACCTACGCCAACGGCATTTGAAAAACTAAAAGAAAGGTTCGATGCTAGAGGTAGCGTTGCGTATCCTAAAAAGGTATTCACACATCCTCTAATTTCTAATGAAGATAATAAATTATCTGTGCTGTTATCCGTAGAAGAAAATCCCCATGCGAGTGTGAGTAATATCAGTTTAGATACGGGAATTAGTGAAACATCAGTTAGAAGAATACTGAAAAAATACAATTTTCATCCTTATCATATGGAACTTCATCAGCAGTTAAATGAAGATGACTTCGAGCATAGACTAGGATTTTGCCAAGAAATGAGACAAAGGCTCCAAATCCGCCCAGAAATGTTAGACTGTATTCTGTTTAGTGATGAGGCGTTATTTCGACACAATGGTTCACTTAACAGGCACAATATACATTATTATGCCACCGAAAATCCCCACTGGGTTAGATACATTGATCATCAACATCAGTGGTCATTAAATGTTTGGGGAGGCATACTAGGATCACATGTTATAGGACCGTATTTTTTCAATGGTAAATTGACTGGCGAAAGATACTTAGAATTTTTAAGAAATGAACTTGCGCTGCTTTTGGACGATGTTGATTTAGCAACTAGGCAACAGATGTACCTACAGCAGGACGGTGCGCCAGCACATTATCATCAAGCAGTCAGGAATTATTTGCAAGAGTGGCTTCCTGAAAGATGGATAGGGCGAGGAGGTCCTATCTCATGGCCTGCTAGGTCTCCTGATCTAACTCCGTTAGACTTTTTTCTGTGGGGACACATAAAACAACAGGTTTACTCAGTAGCACCAACAACAGCCGAAAATATGCAAATTAGAATTTCTCAAGCATTTAGAAATATTTCTCCTGAAATTTTGGAACATGTTAGGATATCGTTTATTCGAAGACTTGACATTTGCATAGCAAATGATGGCCGAGTTTTTGAACATTTTTTGTAAATTTCCATTTTTGATATTACTTTGTGCTCATTTTCGTAGTGCAATATAAATGTATGAGTAGATGTAAAATAATTTCTACGAAATGTTATTAAAAATGTTAAATTTCAAACGTTAATTCGATGTTTCTTGAAAATTATTGGAGTTAGACAGCCATACCCTTATATCAAATGAAAGCTAGAAGTACCCTTATTAACAATTGGTAATAATATACAGGGTGTTCCATTTGAAAAAATTGAGAAAAATTAGTATTCGCGTATGGTGAACACCCTGTATAACAGATCGATGTAGCTTAAAATTAATACCTCGGAATAAAAGTATACTAACGTGGAAAACTTCATGATAAGCACGATATTTCTAAACACTATACTAACCAATCCACATCCTGCTAGATTATGGCATTTTTTCCAATTGATAACTCCCAAAGCGTAAGCTTTAGGTCAATACAATCCCATATGAAATCCCAATATTTTTAATTGCGCAATTCAAAAATCACATAATATACCGGGTGTTCCATTTAAAAAAATACAACTTTGACATCACACTCCTTTCCTGAACACTTTGTATAATTACCAATAATTTTATTTTGTGCTCCTACTAGTCGGCTACCACCTACATTACATAACTTTTCGAATTTTGCAATATTAAAGCCGTAATATGACAATCCCAGACGGATGGCGGACCCTGTATATGAATGTATTATGAATGTATGGTTTAAGCAATATGTTTTAAACAATATTTATATAATTTAGACTGTTACTCCATGTAAAGTGTTTATATTAAAGTATCTCTTTGTAGATTTATATTGCCAATGTTAAGTTGAATCCTACAACAATAAAGAATTATTATTATTATTTTTATAGTTGAGTTTGTTCTATTAAGTATTGTATTACAATGTAATAGCAAGCAGACCCACCTCATAGGGTGTATGTGTGAGATGGGTAGAGCCCTAAGGCTTCAACTTTAAATCAGTTT
Organism: Amphimallon solstitiale; assembly: GCA_963170755.1. NCBI lineage: Eukaryota > Metazoa > Arthropoda > Insecta > Coleoptera > Scarabaeidae > Amphimallon > Amphimallon solstitiale. The sequence goes on along the minus strand of OY720676.1, from coordinate 99,099,452 downwards.
TTCAATAACTAATGTTCAAAGTCACAAAATATTATGCGCATCAATAGTCATTTCAATTCTAAGGAAAATTTAATTTAATTTAAATGTATAGAATTGATCTAACTTTGTAAAGAAACAACTATGTTCTTTTTGTGTGGAAATGAACTTCCACTAAATATCGCAAAGCAAATTTAATAGTTTTGGAAGTACTCAAAAGAGTCTGTAGGTTGTAGGTATAAAGTTTGATACAATATTCAACTGTAAATTATTTGGATTAAATATCATAAGCAACTTCGATTAGCATTCCATTTAGAAACTTCTATTTAAAAATATAGCTTTATGTATTTTAAGTAAAATAAAAACGCGTTGTGGTGTAGGTATCTTAAGAATGACTTACTTTGCTCATTTTAATTCTGTGATGACATATGGTTATTATAATTTTGGGGAACATCGACAATAAGAAATCAGATTTTATCATTACCAAAACGTGCAATAATAATTCCTCATAATCTTTCATTTCAGAGATTTATTTTGGAATTTGTAAATGTCGATCGTCTCAAATGCACATATAGTACCTTCCAAAATATTACAGGTACTTTAAAAAATTATAATATTCTTACCTGTAAAGTGATGTTATTAAAGTATATAACATTTACATGCACAAAATGATAAGGAATGTTCAAAGAGATTTACATTCCGGGAGCTGATCAAGATGTGGTAAAAGGTAAGATACATCCAGTTGCTACAGAAAACCATAGGCAAAAGAGCACCTTTCTGAAGCAAAATTGAATATATGAATAATTGTTAGAATACGAGTATGTGCTAACAATCGTTAGTGGTTCTTGGTGACGTTAGTTTCATAAAATAGATATATACGTAAGTATATATGCGTAGATATAAGTAGTTGTAAAAATGATGACCTTTCCATCTGAACGCGGTCGATAATTATGGAATACATAAAACTACATATTGTTTATATAAGAGACAATAAAACAAAACAACAATTAATTATGAATATTGAAAATGTATGAGCAAATAGTGGACGATATTAAAGATTGTATGTAAACAAAAGTGCGTAATCACCAAATATTAGTTAAATTCCATGTAGACTTCAAATTTAGATATCTACTAATAAATATGTACATACATATAAACGTTACGTTTGTGTAAGTATTTTAGTAAAATTGTAATATCTTCAGGGAGGGGGGGGGGCTGGATTTTCACTAATCGTATACATGTCTTATTGAAATGTTGAAAGGTCATTGTTATTTTCTTTAGAATTGGTATCGATGCGCCATCCATCTATTACTAGTAGTACTTAAGAAAAACGAAAATCTTAGCTTCGAACCGAAATGGATTTGCCATTATTGAAACGCGGCATTAATGTACATTTTTTTAACGTCATATACAAGACGTAATGCGTATCACGTTTGCACATAAATTAATGTATGCCTATTTCTATTATTATTTATATTTGTATTTTCTACATTACAAGCTGATTAAGAAGAGAAGTTGGAAAATGACTACTCAATCCTGTACGTCAATCTGTAAGTAAAAAAAAAAAATTGTACTCACCGCTTGTAAAGTGACATTTGACGCATGTATCGCTCAACCAGGAAAGAGTGTTTCCCGGTCGAGGGCTCTTTAGGATATTTAAAAAAAAATCTAGCTTGATAGTAATAACATTTAGTCTATAAAATACTTCTTCCCTCGACTATTCTTCACTAAATGTTGAGGAAATAGGAGTAATAATTAAAAATTCTTCGAATAAATTTGTGGCGCAATCTATTTGACGACATCTTAAGCGACATTCAAGCGCGATCTATTTGACCACATCGACATTTATATTGGCAGTTCATAATAAATTGTTATTAAACCAAAAAACGCAATAAATGTACTATAAATTTATAAATATAAGAATAAATACCTCATGTTTGCCATGTGTAAAAATATAATAACTTAATTTTAGGGACAGGTGAGTAATAGTTACGTACATGAAAAGCTTAAATTAATTAGGTAATCTATTTAAGGTCAGGTATGAAACTAATGACATTAATCAATAATATTTTTTAATTTAATGTTCGTACAAAAAATATTGTACAAACCACTTGCCTGAAGACATCTTCTACGTATTCGCGCAATTCAAAGCACTCGCTTCCTGCGGTCGCTCGTGCTTTCAAAGTGCGCTCATGCGGGAAAATAGTCTTCCCGCACTTGGTTCGTAAATAACTATTATACTTTCCTACTTTTGATATGTATGGTGAATAAACATATTTCTGTAACTGTGTAATAGCTTTTTTACTTTAGTGACTTTTTCAAATAAATATAAAATATTAAAACATCAGCTACTGACTAACTACGCAAAATATTTTATGAAGAAATAATCTTGAGTTAATATTTTAAAGTAATTGAAAAATTGAGTTTTTTCATACCATATTTTTCTATGCACATTAACTATTTTTAGTGTAAGCATCTCTAGCAAAAATCAGATCTAGATTATAATTGCTATCGATTTTTGATTAAATACCCACCTTTTCGTTTATAAACAAACGAGGGGATGATATAGAGCCTTCTTAAACACAAAATAATATGTCTGCAAACGCAGTATTAGGGATTACACCTCAATTCTGTTTTATATTTTTGGATTTGTATGTAAGTTATAAACAATATTTTTCACGCAATTGACAATAATTTTTTTTATATATGAATTCCCATTAAGCACGCTTTCCATAAATAACAGTAATAGAGAAAAAATAAGAAATAATCATTTAATGATATGAAACATCAATGTTTGCCTTACTCCTTTGCTAAAAAAGAATAACTACATATGTTGAAGTTGATATATCCAGTACAAGTTTTTGCAAAATAAAAGCATAGAAATATACAAAGTTGCCATTGGCTTGACGACGGAATTGCTCTTGACCTAACAAAGACGATCACATTTTGTCTCGAGTAATTTCACGGTTGGAGATACTTACGGGGCAATTCAATTTCGAACGACCTTCAATAGCAACTTTAATTGATACAATTTTCTTTAACCGCATTAATGTAGTATATACAGAGTGATTCAGTCTAGTAATTTAATTTAACTCAATAGTAGCCCATAGTCTACTTTGGTAACATATTGTCAAATGTACTGCTCTTAAGTTGAGACTTAAGTACAGTGCAGCAGTTGACAATATTTCGGGTACTTACTTTTCTCAAGAAAATGTATTTTTTTTTATAACTTAATTCTAGTCGATATTTTAAAGCAACATTTATAAGATGTTTTATGCCATCGCTAGGAACCAGTTTGCTGCATCTACAAGCACTACAAATTTACCATTGCTACATATTACAAGCTTTTGCTCGAGCTTTTCGTGTTTGTGGAAAAGTCTTTTTCGCTGTAGTTTTTCGAATTTCTTTTTAACTCGTTTTCCTAGCGAATGAATTAACTGTTGATTACTTTTAACTATGTCGCATAAAATAAAAAATTATTGTTTTTCTGAATTTATGGTCTACTGGACCAAATGGGGATATATTTTGTTACGTAATCGATAAGCTTTTATTTGCAATTTACTAAAATGTTATCCATTTCATATTTATAGAAAAGCAGAGTACAACAAGTTAATAAAAATGAGCTTGATACGTAGATTGAGTTCAGGTGTACATTGCTTGTTAGTAATGTTAGTAATGTTGAGTTTCCGGAAAGTGCTATTTAAATTGACATTTATATATATAAATTATTATTGGTATTTTATTTAATTATTTCGGCATGCTTTAGTTGTTAATATTCCATGAAAATACGTCCATAGCTGACTTATGTAGATTGATTATTAAATTAAAAAAAAGTTTTACGTGTTCAGAACTACCTGATAGGCAATCTACTGCTGCATCACTTAGTAAGAAACTATTCAAAAATCGACTTACTAAGCTAAACTTTCAGAGTTACATTTTCATTAAAATTCCTGCAATTTCTAATAAAGTACTTTAATGAATCACACTGTATAAAGTATCAAACTGAGGTACTACAAGAGCGTTTTGATACATGAATATGTACGTTTACAATTACACATAATAGCTTTTGAAAACGTATCGGCATATAGGAACTATACGTATCCCAAAGTGACTTTGGCTTATAATGGCAGAAATTTCAACTTTAAGTTAAAAAGAATATATTATGCAAGTTACCAGGTAAAATTGTTTTTCCGATTTCAAATGTATCCGTTGAATGTTATATAAAGGGTCATAAGCATTTTCATAAAACCAGCCTAATATTTACAAATAGCGAGTGCATGTTTGCCATAAGTCATAAATTTACAATTACTAAGAAAACAGTTATGTACTGATCATAACCAGATTTTTATCGATATTGCAGGGTAAATGCTAGCAATTGCACATTAATAAAGGGCCATCGAACTATAAATTTTGATTAAACAATATGAAACTGGTACGTAGTCTTACCAATGACCCATTATTGATCGAACATTGATTGAATTTTATTTCAGTTCTATATTTTTGTTCTATTAGTAGTGAAATGGATGGTTTTGTTGTACTGAAAGATTTGGACAAGCGGACTTTTTACTTGCCCTCAAAGTCATCTTAAACAAATGATATATGATCCTAATATTTTATAGTTGTTTGTTATTTCATATTTTCTTTTTTAGTCTAACTTATTTGTATTATGCTTTTGAATTTCCAGATGAACAACTTGAAAATGAAATTTTCATTAGCGTTTTGTAACATACATGGTCAAATTTTAATGAAAATGGGATCGTATGTGTTTCTGGCTTAACAGAGTCACGGATAAACACAGGTTAACTATGACTATAAAACATGTAATGCGAGTAGAACACACTACTGGAAATTGATTTATATCAAGTATAAAACTATAGTTAGTAAGAGATTTAATTTCTTCTCTTGAAAGTAGATTTTTTTTAATTAATTATACGAGATTTTTGCAAATGTCCACATTTTGAAGTCCCCTGATACCGAAAAAGTGTCTGTGCGTATTATCTGTCAGTCTGTGTATGATCACGATGGCGGCCAAACGGCTACAGGACCAATACCAAACTTTATATTTATGAGTATAATCTTCCTCTTGAGCTCTGATTACATTTTCAGTAAAATCGGTAGATCGGAAGTAGTAGTTTACTTCAGTAAGAAAAAATCAAAATTTACTAATATCTCGTCAACTACTAAGTTTACACAAATTTCTAAAAAATATAAATGTATTAAAAAGTCGATTTTAGAAAGATTTTTATAAAAAAAAATGTTTCTAAATTCTTACCGGAAGTAGGTCTTTTTATCATATAGAAACAGGGTTTTTGCAAATATCTCGCGAATTATGCAATCTATATAAATTTATCTAAAATACGAAACTATTTAGAGCTCGAGGTGGAACAATTTTTGTATAAAAAAAATTTCAAAATTTGGACCAGAAGTACGAATATCTGGCAAATTATATAAAAATCTATTATAAATGAATAAAAAAAAATTATATACAAATTTATTATAAATGTGAAAGTATCTAGAGCTAGATTTGTATCAATCTTTGTGTAAAAGAAATTTTAAAATTCGAACTCAAATCAAATAGCAGTTTTTGCAATTATCTTGCAAATTATGCATTCTGTATTAAATTAAGAAATTAAAATTAAGAACCAAAAAGTATTTTGAGTTGAATTTAGTATAATTTCTGTATAATTTCTTTTTAATTCGGACCGGAAGTAACACTTTTACTAAGAAGTTTATTTTGTTAAGAAATACTGATTTGAAAGTTTATTTTGGCACAACTTTTTATACGCATTTGGGAACGCACATACGTATACGAAAGTCGTGGTGCCCACTCCTCATTCTTTTTAATATTGTTTGTGCAAAATAAATGTACTAATTATTATTTATGGCTAATCTTATAGGACACTAATGCGTGTATTCTGGACGTGCTGTGTAGCCAGCTTTAAGTTCTGAAAATCGCTAGTCCATAATACCAGCATTCATCCGATATTGCCTATCGAGGAAACTCGTGTGTGGTAGGTACAATACTGCCGCATAAGAAATTCGAAATGCACTGCCGTTTAACACAATAGAAAATGTTTTTGGGCAAGTGCCTTTATTTATTAAAAAGTATTTATTCCAGATATCTTCATAAACTAATACATACTTATAGCGAATTCAATTACAGTAGGTTAAATATGGTCACAATAACCAAATGAATTAACACTTAAGATTAACTTATTAAAATACGAAAGAGTCTTTTACATTATATTAAGTAACTATACAGAAGAAATAATTTGAATAAGCTAAGAACTGCATTAACGCAGCAACAGTTGTCAATGAGGCACCAATTTTCATCTTTTGTGTACTGTATATTTGGCGACAAGATATTTCTCAAAACATATATAGTGTACCTATATATCATTTGGAGAAACCTATAATTGAGAGTTGTTAGAATAGGTACTGTAAAAATTAAATATTTACAGTGTAGAGCTACCACATTGGCAAATTACATCTATTAAGCATGTACATCACAAAAACACATAAAAAATGCACTATAAGTTTCATTTTGTGGTTATATGTTGATATTAAATTTTATTTTGTGTATCATTTATTTTTATGATTTGTAAAGCATAGTATTGTTTATTTAATAAGGCATTAGTAAGAAAGGATATATAAAAAAGTATGTGAGTCGACTGTGCATGAATGTTTTATGAAACATAATACAAATCAAAGTCTCATATACGGGGTATACACTAAAGAAGCACTTGCAGAAACCCACTTTTATTCATAATCAACTGTGGAATTTTAGTTGTAAGATAGATAATTTGTTACTTTTGCAGCATTTTCTGATATTACAAATGCTTATACAAAAAGAAAATAGTGTACTTATTAATTTTACTCACTTATACGACAAAGTTGTTATTGAATATTACAAGAATAAAAACATATTAATTCAGACAGAATATATCTACTGCAGTTAAACTGTACCATCACAGCCTTGGTAGCGCAGTAGGCAGCGCGTAAGTCTCATAATCTTAAGGTCGTGAGTTCGATCCTCACCCAGGGCATTATTTTGCTTTTTTATTACATTAATCTTTCTGTAGTATCTAATAATACCTAGGCGCATGTATTAAAATTATTATTATTTGATCAACAAAATATCATTTCAATTATTATTTAAACACAAACTTTTTCTCAACAGCCTCGTCTCGATACACTGTAGTGTAAGTACAACTTCTGATAATCAGTAACAAGATATATATCTTGTCGTTCATGTTTAAATATGTATTACACACTAAAATAATATGTAACACAAAAATTATAACTTTCAATAAAACTATAAATTCATCACATCCACATTTATTTAATTTTTATTATATCTTGTTATCGATACCAAATCAAATAAATAACAATTTATTTGGAGTGTCTTTTGCACAGGCTGAGGCAGCTAATAGACACCATTTATTACTCTGTTATTATTGAATTTATCAATCTCTGTTCAGTTAATAATTGGGATATGTTGGGATTTAGAATAATATACTAGGAATTCCACTATAAGTGTATACATCTTATAGATTAAACAATCAAGTCAAGTTATCGAATATCTGCATGAATATTACAATACATACCAAACAATAAATGAGATAAGCTACTATCAACGGATAATGAAAGAGTCTACAAGCTATTTTGTATATGCGAGAATAATGTCATAGACAAAAGCAGTTCCTGAAAATATTACTGAACAAGGGGTAGAACTAGTGTGAGTGAAAATCTTGGTCAAAGCCAAGAATTATCATCGTCAAATAACTTTAGAAAAGAAATTTATATAAAAAGTATAAGATTTTTAACAGACTCGGAGTACAAAACGGGCGTGTCGTGGAGCCTCATGTGACAATCAAGTCTGATGATCTTAAAATTCAATATTAGTGTTGTTATATTATGGTAAATATAGGGAATAGGTATTAAAATAAAAGACAGTGTACTTGAATATGTATGTATTCGATATTAACGTGTCTGTAGAACTAACTCAAGAGAAAAAAATAGTATCGTACATATATCGAATTTGTCCAGCCCAGGTGCATCTTATATAAAGAAATATATATTCTTAGCATGTGTTTCGTCTTGTTGGTGTCTTCGCGGACTTCGTCATAATCGGTCTGATGCAAGTCATGTAGATTCTAATTTTGCTATCTTTTTGCATGTACGGGTTTGACCAGACTATATCTCGTAGGCATCCTGATAGTGCGGATGTTTTGTTAATTTGGCTCCTCAGGTCTTTAACTGGGTAGTGGGTACTTGATATGTATATGTCCAGATATCTGAATTGCAACACCTGTTCTATGGGATTATCCTCCACCACTAGCTAGCTTGAACTAACTCAAGAGAAAAAAATAATATCGTACATATATCGCATTTGTCCAACCCAGCTGCATCTTATGTAAAGAAATATACTGATACATAATAGAGTGCTGGCATTTTAATGAGTATAACATATACACACAACTCGAGCCGTAAAGACTACACATATATTTGTGATTTATATTTTTGTATAGGAAATGCTCATGATGTATTTCTAACAGTAAATATGGATTGGATTCGTGAAAAATTGAATATTGAAATATTTAATAATGGTCGAACAAAAATAACGGATGTAGAGCGCTTCACGTGTCATCCATAAGCATAATTTTCTACCGGTTACACTTGTACGTCTTGAGTGCTGTTTTATGTGTTTAGTCAGTATTGGCAAATTGCACGTTTCCAGGATTTTATCTTCCACAGAAACGAAGGAATTCACATAGTTTGCAATAGATCCCAACAGGGTTCATTTTTGCTGACTGTCCTTAACCTAATGGAACTTACACATTAGTGATGAGTAAGATAAGGGAATAAGAGTACTTTTTCAAGCAACACCGTGTTGTCTACCTGTTTCCACGAGAGTCGACAAAACGCGAGTCTATCTAGTCTCACTGAAAAAGTGCTCGAATTTTCCTATCTTGCCCATCACTATTACATATTCATAACCTAGCTTGTAGACTCAGAATATGCAATCGAAAGAGTAAGACATAAAGTTACGTACGAGCAGGAAGTGCGAAAGGGTGCTTTTGTGGTTTAAAATACAATGAATTCTGTCGAAAAGCAGAGCCAATATCGACCTTGTAATTAGTCTTATAATGTATGTTCACACCAACAAGCATGTATTCCATATAAATGGATACAATCATAAATACAGAAACCTTAGAAGAAACCATATAAGAAGTCTCTATTACCACTTGTCAGTGTTGCATTCCTGTGTCGATTATTGGGGTGTTAAGCTGCATAACAATACAAGATCGAAAAATCTTACACCCAATAAGTACAAAAGAAGAATGATACTAATGGAAAAAGAATACTACAGCATGGAAGACCTTTATGCTAATCAATCTATTGTAATAAATACCCAATACTCAAGTACTTGAATTTGTTACACTGTTCATTTTATTTATTCAGTTATTTATTTATTTATTTCATTTATTTACATCAATCTATGTTAAGACTTATTCATTTTATTAGATTTTGTAATTGAGAAATATGATAACTATTAATATGGCGAGATGTGTAATATTATAATTTATCAATAAAAATATATTGATAATAATAATAAACCCGTTTTACTATCAATGTAGATTGCACATGTCTGTGGAAATTATTATTCCATGCATTGTACACATTAACATTAGGAAATAACACAATATTATCTGCTGTGGTTCGCAAGTAATCAAAAATATATTGATATGATTCATTTTTCAAATCTACTTTTTATGATAAAAAATTTCTATTAAGAGGAGCGCTTACCTATCGAAAACTAAGGCATCGCCGTTTCGCGTTTTTTGAATTTATTTTGTAATTTTAGTATCTCAAATTTGGGTTAGTGATGCAAAAGGCATCAATTTATAATGTCCAGGTCAGTTTTTGTACTAATTTATTTTCTAAAAAGTTATGTGTCTTAAAAATAACGACAAAAATGCATGAATTTAATTAATGTCTACTAACTAAGGCTGACACACAAAAGAAAAAAAGCAACCTCCACGGGCCAGCTGCACATTTGATGAATGATATAAAAAAAAAAGAAACCTTCTGTAATTATTTTTGCAGATAAAAAACATTAAATAGTAAACTTTGTCATACACATTTCACACGAGGTTTGTCCAAGCCATTGCGTCGTCTATTCCCACTTTACGGTATCTCTACCGGTCCAAGCGAAGACGAAAATCTATCGGAATCGGTCGGCTATTCCAGACTTGTCAGAGTGACAGTTTGTAATTAAAAAGAAATGTCATATATACCTATAATATTCGAGTGTTTAATAATATAAGTTATGGGCAAGCGAAAATTGGCTTATTATAAAACATCAACAGTTCCGTAAGTATTCACTCTTTATACATTATGTTTCCCATCTATAGTATTCCTTTATCTATGACAGAATCTATGAATAAAACCGAAGCGCTGTGACAGAACCGAACATCGTCTACCTCCACCTACTCACACCCCTTACGTCTACCCGTCCCGCGAAAAATATAAGTTGCATAAGGTTCTATTTGTTAGTAAACGCCCCTCTTAAGCATTAGAAATTTAACGTTTTTTTTTAAAAATCAATCAGTTATACTGCTAGATGTGTTTATAAGTGCAAAATAAAGAAACTTTGTACACTACAGTACGCACATGAAATGATAAAAATATCTGAACATGCATAATTATTATGTGTATAATAAGGTGCTGATATACAGGGTTATGATAAAGTAACGCACAAAATTCATAAAACGTACAATGTTCATTTTTGAAAAAAATGCAAAAACACGTCAAACAGTTTATTTTATTCCGCGTCTTTTAACATAAGTCAAAAAAATAAAACGTCAAATTTGTCAATGTTATGACGTCATCAATATTTTTTTAAATATGAAGCTTGGTTTTTTTTTACTTTATTTGATAACGCTTGTTTTTCTGCATTATAAAGAAATAATTGAAGTAGGGGTCACATAAGAAAAAACTAAAAAAAAAACGAATTAGACATGAAATGACTCGTATAACTCCGCAGATGATCGAAGACTCAGTAAATCAGGTCTACCATCGTCTTGGCCTATGTCAGATAGTGAACGGGACACAGTTTGAACAATTTCTGTAAGAAATCGTTTTGGTTTAATGGACTGTTTAGTTAATTTAAATGTTATTACTATAATAAAATATATAAACAAGTTTATTTTGCCTTTTATTAATTCTCTCAGTTTTTTCTTATGTGACCCCTACTTCAATTATTTCTTTATAATGCAGAAAAACAAACTTTATCAAATAAAGTAAAAAAAAACAAGCTTCATATTTAAAGAAAATATTGATGACGTCATCACTTTGACAAATTTGACGTTTTATTTTCTTGACTTATGTTAAAAGACGCGGAATAAAATAAACTGTTTGACGTGTTTTTGCATTTTTTTCAAAAATGAACATTGTACGTTTTATGAATTTTGTAGGTTACTTTATCATAACCCTGTATAATATCCTGTATATGTCTTTAATAATATGAAAATTCTAATTGAAACGAATATGCTTTTTAAATTGTGTATCTGTGTAACATCAGGTGTTACAAGCGAAATATGAGGTTATTATTATCTATAGGTTTACTTATCTAAACTATATCTATTTTCGAGAAAAGTATTCATTTTCTGTTTCATGATGTGTATTTTTATATTTCGATTTAGGGGAACGTGTTCCAATATCGACCAGCGGGCAATATCGACCACCTATATTTTTCAAATGTAGCGCTACATTTCAATGCTCTATTAGGTGCTGCTATCTGGCAAGGTAGTTGTGAAACTAACAGAAGCTTTTGTGGGCAGTCGAATGTGTGGTTAGAGAGAAATGAAATAAAGTTGTTTTTTGGCTGATTTTTTATAATTTTCTAGCATCAGGAAATAAGGTTAGTAATTTTTATGCGTTATTGTGTTGAAAATATATTTTAACTACTTACATTAGCGTATGATTGTCAATCTATCACGGGATTTAAATCGACACAATTGTGAGGTTAGGCATCAAATTTGACAAAAAATATACTGCTGTGTCTTCAACGGGTAATATCGATCAGGTGGTCGATATTACCCATTACAGTGGTCGATATTGTACGCTTTGTTTTTTAATGGGTATTTTTTCTCATCGACAGATGCCAAGAAATTATACACGAAAAACAGCTCGTTCATCCTGGACCGAAGAAGAGATGAAACAGGCATTAAATGCGGTTGATCAAAAATTGTGTTCAATTAGAAAAGCAGCGGCTCTCTACTCGATTTCATATGGTACCTTACAAGACCGTCTTAAAAATAAGTTTCCAGCCAAGAAAATTACGTTAGGAAGAAAACCAGTTTTTTCTGACGAACAAGAAAAGCAACTGGCTGATTATGTAACTAAATTATCAAATCTGTTCTATGGACTGACACCAAACAGTATCCGGAAAGTTGCATATGATTATGCTGAAGCAAACCATATAAAAAATAACTTCAACCACAATAAAAAAACATGTGGAAAGGAATGGCTATATGGTTTCCTGAAGAGACATCCCCAGCTTTCGCTAAGAAAGCCAGAAGCCACTAGCAAGAATAGAGTCCTGGCTTTTAATAAACCGGATATACACTTGCTTTATGACAACGTGGCAACACTCCTAGAAAAATACAATTTTGGCCCGGACCGCATATATAATGTGGACGAGACCGGGATAACAACTATACACAAACCACCTCGCGTTATTGCACCAAAGGGAAGAAAGCAAGTGGGATCTATCACAAGTGGAGAGCGAGGTCAAACTACCACTATAGTTTGCTGTATGAGTGCTGCAGGGCAGTATGTTCCACCAATGTTTGTTTTCAAAAGAAAAAGAATGAAGGAGGGATTGAGTAAAAATGGTCCAGTTGGCTCGATCTATCGCTGCTCAGAATCCGGTTGGATAACACAAGAATTATTTACAGAATGGTTAAAACATTTTCGCAATTTCGTGAAAGCCACCCTTGATGATCCTGTCCTACTCATTCTAGACAACCACACATCACATTCTACTTTGCACTCCTACAATTACTGTCGTGCAAATGGAATCATCATGGTTTCTCTTCCCTCCCACACATCGCATAGGGTTCAACCATTGGATGTGACTTTCTTCAGTGGATTGAAATCTGCATACAATCACGAGTGTGACCTATATATGAAATCGCATTACTATGAAACAATCGCTGTAACAGATATAGCCGAGTTATTTGCTAAAGCCTATAACAGGGTGGCTACCATTGAAAAAGGCGTAAATGGTTTTAAAACTACAGGATTATATCCGCTGGACAGAAATGTATTTAAAGAGGAAGACTTTACTCATATACCTGAGGAGTCATCTGCTCTTACCGCGGATAACATGGTCATACCAGCTTTAGTTGTTAATTCCGATACTCCACTTTCGTTAAGTCCCGTTGCTGGCCCAAGTGGGTTGATTTCTATTAGCAAGAATAAGAACATAATTTCTGGTTTGGAAAAAAACTTGAAGCAAAATAATTTTAAAGACACTTTCTCCGACACTGATGAATCATCCTGCGAGCTGCAAGAAGTTTATGATAATGATGCGACCGATGATGAAGATAAAACTATACAGATCAAGACCAAATCCTTCGAAGACATATATCCAACACCTAAGCCTAAACCAAGACACAGCAAAAGAAAGAAACAGAAATCCGAAGTCTTGACCTCAACACCGATGAAGGAACAGCTGGAAACAAAAGAACTAAAGAGACAAGAGAAAGCCGCTGCTACTGTGACGAAACGCCTACTTTGCACAGTTGGCAAAACTAAAGAACCCAACAGAAAAAGGAAAAAGGAGACGAAGTTCAATAAGAAACGAGTTGTTGACGTGATAGAGGAAAAAACAGCATCAACATGTTATGTTTGCGGTGAATTTGGGGCGGATAATGAAGAGTGGTGGCGGTGCAGATCATGTGCCACATGGTTCCACGCTGCTTGCACCACTGTAGAAAGTGCAGAATACTTTACATCATGTAATAATTGCCAGTAAACACCATTCATGTAGTTATTATTGTTATGGTCGATATTTCCCTACGCGTGGTCGATATTTCCCATTGGTGGTCGTGTAATACCGACCACACAACAGTTTTGTATTTTTTTTATTTTCCCAAAATAAATTACGTTTAAAGGTTAAGTTGTGCTTACATACTTACCTTCAAGATCAGTCAATGTATTCACATCAATATATGTTCATTTTATCGACGCATATTTATAATATACATTTATTTGTGTTAAGTGGTCGATATTAGACCACCTTCCCCTAATCTTTCATTATTACAATACTCTGCAAATTAATATTCTTCCAACTCATAGATTCGAGTTAAGGATGATATATTTTCACTTATTCATTTGCAACCTGACTTCCAAATTTGTATTTTACGTGCACTACGTGTTTTGTGTAATCCACCATTGCAACGAAACGGTCATAGAGTCAGCTGTAGAGGAAGGCTAAGGGTGATGTAGTTTGGGGACAGAATAATTAGAGTTTCACACCATGCGGCAGTTTGCACATGGTCAATTGCGTTTTTACTAGTAGGCTTTGTTTTCTTTTCTATTTTCAACATCTTTACCTCTTTGCGCTGTAAATATAATAAGATATGTTTTAATTTATAGAAACTTTAATTTGATCTAGTTTTTCTTTAAATTAAAAATTTTATTGTGTTTTAAAATCAATATTGATAAACATAAACATGAAATGTCAAACGCTTAATTCCATTTAATCTAAGAGGCGTTGCTTTGATTACCACATCATCTTCAATCTTTTGGTAAAATTTCATGGAATGTTCTAAAACGATTATTTATTGTATCTATATATACAGCCTGTCCCAGGATTGATGTTACAAGAGGTGTGCGGAACAAAAAAATTTTGAATATCAAATTGATCTTTTGCAAGTAAGCCCTGCTTGATTTGAAATTTGAAACTTATTTTTAGTATAGTTTCGAGTTTTTGAAATCATGTAGGCCTTGACGGTTGAGCAAGATCTATTTCCGTTTCAGGTAAAGTACCTTTCTCGTTGATAGTATGCTAAAATATTACTAAGAAAAGTTGTTTAGAATGACAAACTATGGCTCTATGCACAAAATTTCAGGAAGATCTACCTACTTCGTTATTCGTTATTTTTTAGATTCAACAAAATAAAATTATATTTATTCACAAATTAAGTGTACAAAATATAATAATAGTATTGCTCTACAATCAATCATTTATTCAACATAACTGCCACCTTTTTCTGCACACCGTTCTATAGGACGCCTGAATTCTCTGAAACTGTACCGAATTTCCTCGATTTGTATATGGTGTATGGCGTTTCGTATTCTTTCTTTTAGTATTTCTCTACTGTTAGGTATCGGCTGCGAGTAAACCAGGTTTTTGAAGCGACCTTTCTCCAAATTTTTTTAGACTCAACAAAAGTGTTTTTATAAAAAAAACTATTATTTGTAGAATATTGAACGACAGAAAAAGTAATTACAACACGTTTAATTCAGATGTCGTATAGAACGGTGTGCAAAAAAAGGTGGCAGTTATGTTGAATAAATGATTGATTGTAGAGCAATACTATTATTACATTTTGTACACTTAATTTGTGAATAAATATAATTTTATTTTGTTGAATCTAAAAAATAACGATTTAAATCAAAGTAGGTAGATCTTCCTTAAATTTTGTATAAGGTTATAGTTTGTCATTCTGAACAACTTTTCTTAGTAATATTTTCGCATACTGTGAACGAGGTACTTTACCTGAAACGGAAATAGATCTTGCTCAACTGGTCAAGGCCTACGTGATTTCACAAACTCGAAACTATACTAAAAATAAGTTTCAAACCAACAGGGCTTACTTACAAAAGATCAATTTGAGATTCAAAAATTTTGAGTTCGGCACACCTCTTGTAACATCAATCCTGGGACACGCTGTATATTATCTATATCCGCTGTAGAAAGGAAACAAGAATCTGCAGAAAGTGCACTCATTCAGTATTTAGCTCACGCAGTGCATTCCAACAGAAAACACTCTCATACATGCCAACACTTTTTCTCGTGAGTATATGACACAGATTAAACTTTTTGAAGATTCCTCGTATATGTTGTATAATGGCGAAGAAAATCAGTTGGATTTCTAAACCTGTGGAGGCTGCCAGTATAATTTAAAATAAATATATATGTACGAATTAACATAAAGTGATAGATAAGCATATCAGGAAATTCATTCACTTCCTCATATAAAATGAAGATTTAATACTTCAAGTATGCTAATCATTCAATTGAGTACGTTTCTCATACAACATTGAATCGATTGCATTTCTTGGTAATTCTAGAAGTTATCTTAAATTCTAAATCGTAAATTACAGGAACTATTTACGAACCAAACTATCTATTCAAGCGTCGGAAATGAATGACTACATAACGGTTTCTGGAAGGTACATATGTATGCGAAGCAAGTGAGAAAATTGTAAGTCCAATACAGTGTAATAAGCGATATCCATGTATGTAAGTTCTCTGTTGTAAGTTGTCGGAAGCCCAATAGGTTTCTGTGGCACACGGACTAGAATTGAGGTCGAGCAAGACCTACACAATGTTACATTATACAATGTACGTGGGAGGAATACGAATTCTGTGTTACTAGGTGTTTCATAAAAACATCCGTACAAAAATAACAGTTTAAAAACGGTAACAACTTTAAGTAAGGTGATTCATTATAAACAACAACAAAATTAGAGCAAAATAATTAAATGATGAAACAAAATAATTGAATTTCATAAGCATATTGTTTTTATTGCACTTTCATGTAATTTTGAGCTGAAAGTATTAAAGTTATTTGTAATGACTTTAATACTGCGGGATTTGTAACGGGGAACGTTGTTTTAATGATTACCAAGCTTCTTGACCATTGGTTAATTGAAAGAGAAGCATACATTTAATGAGCAGTATTTATCCATTTTTTTTTATAATTTGACAAAAGAAATGTAATAGACGGGGGATATGGTATGGTATTATTTCTGTAATAAATTATTGCAGAAACTTAACTTTCGTCCATTAAATTTCTATTGTCAAATTATTAAAAAGTTCAATAATACTCTATTAAATTTATTCTTCTCTTTCAATTAACCAATATTAGAAATTTTGGTAAACATTAAGTCAACAGTCCCTTTAAAGATTATTCTTTGGATCAGTATTTGTTTGGGTATACACTGTATAGATAATAATAATAACGAAACATGAGAGAATGGTACTTGTCCAAAATGATACAGCAGAGGAGTACAATCAGCAACATAAACCTTAGAAATACAACATTTTCGTCGGACTGATTTATAGTAATTTAATCTAAAAAATGATGCAGAAAATAAAAAGAAAACGTTGCCATGAAGTTTTAATAAGTATATATTTTTTTATAAAAAGATTAAAGGTATTTTAAACGGCGCAAAAACTCGTCCATACTGCGGTTAAACAAAGCTAAACACTAGTGCGAAGTTTTCACACAATTGCGTTTGTGGTCGATTGTGAGCAAACGTGGTGCCCATCTTGCGAAAAGCTTTCTCATACCCAAGTGATCATTCAAAATTGAGCCATGTGATATGCCTATGGCTTCCACAATCTCTCGAGCTTTCAATCTCCGATCGGCCAACACCATATCGTGAATTTTTTTAATTGTTTCGGGTGTAGAGACCTCAACTGGGCGTCCAGATCGTTCGGCATCCTCCGTACTTGTACGGCCACAACGAAATTCAGGAAACCACTTTTTTACCATTGAAATTGATGGTGCCGAGTTCCCATAGTATTTATCAAGCTTAGCCTTGGTTTGAGTGATGGTTTTTTTCCGCAAAAAATAATGCTTAATGAGCACACGAAATTAACATTTTTCCATTTTCTACTCAAATCAAGTGGTAGTCTGCTACCAATAGCTGTCAAACATAAACTAAATGACGCAGTTGTTCAAATTTTGACAGGAGTCAACTGACAGATGTCTGTTGACAGGAGCAGTGTTGCCCTTTCACTTAAGAGGCGGGAAATTAAAAAAGTACTTAGATATTGACCCACCCTCGAATCTTATGACACTGAAACATGGGCAGTCACAAAGCAAACTCTGTATGTAGGTCACACAAACTAGGTATAACTTAAAAAAATCATTAAAATAGAAGAAAACAAATGAGAGATTTGACAGGAACGAAACGTTGCAGATGTCGGCAGAATATATTTAAGAAGAATGGCAACTGACAGGCATGCATACCAAATGATTACTGATAGGTAAATATCAGTAACAGCAGAGCGGAGGCAATGGGGAACAAAGTTTAATGAGATGGTACAATAACATACGAAGAATAGCTGGGATGAGATGGATGACAAAAGTCCAAGATAGACAAAATTGGAAAAATATGCAGTAGGCGTGGTGTCGGTATGCAAAAGATAAACTTTGTTATATACTAACATTTCTCTAATCTTCTTGGAAAGATAACTAAACTCGTCGATCACAGCTGCTTAGATAAACTTAAGGTCATGTAAAGGCGCTTGCTTGGCTTAAAAACATTCTGACAAAAATCAGAGACACACGATATTGTTATACTTATTAATACTGTCTAATATTTTAACCATGTCCCAATTGTGAATACTTCTGATGATATCTCATTCTAGTATTACCATTTTCGTGTATAAGCAACATTGTATCGTAACACACATTCGAAAATGCTATTGATGTAAGAATATTGTATTGCATATGCATGCATACACAGATTAAATCATCGAAACTATTCCATGTAAATATTGCAACTTAATAATGACTAAAAAAGAAATGCTTCACAACTGTCATTTAACCCTAGAATGAGGCGAAATGTGTCATCGAAACTTTCAAATGAAATTAAATGTCAAACATTTTTGAATTTTCTCGTTATATTCTGTTGATATGACAGCCGATTTGATAGCAGATGTAGTACTTGAAGTTCATCAAATGCTATTACTATTATTATTATACATTTTTAGAAATACTAGGACATGTCAAAATTCGCGGTTCTTTGCTAATCTCGTTCCAAAATTATCTCTTCCAAAAATATCTAGCCAAAATAGTAATATATTCAGGATTGACTATGAATTGACAAGAGTACATCGGGGTATTTTTATAGGTCTATTGCTCTACTTTCTATATCTTATCGATCTGCGACATTGCTTCAGAGCAAATACTTTCTATATGCTATGCTGCCGATTTCATGGTAATTTTAGTACATAAATCATTTGATTATAAACTAATTCGGAGATGTGGCTTGACACTAAGCAAAATACACTGAAAGAACGGTTATCACACTAATCCACAAAATGCTAAATACGTATTTCGACAACTATATTGCCATCTTCAGTAGCGGTGATTAATAAAAGTCGCGTTGTGTGTACACCGCAGGGCATACAGAACAAACTATCAATTTAACAGCTGTGTTAATTAATTAGTAATGTAAATATACATAGCCCAGAAAGTTTAAGTTTTATTAAATTATTTGATTTTAATTTGAAATATATTTATTTGCAAGTGGGTAATAGAACATCACCCACGTCTATGGAAATGTTGTTAGAAAAAAACAGCAATTTAAACTGTAGGATCTCAACTTTACGAAAACACATATGATGTGAAAGATTTTTGTCCACTTGTTACTTAAAATAACACACACACATGCATATCGTATATACCCATATATGTATGAATAGGTACAACAAAGGTACATTTTCATAAAGCCTTGCATAAATACGGGCGACCAAAGGTCAATAATGAAAATATTGACTTTCATGTACCGACAACAGAATTGTTTGCGGAATGTAAAACTCAGACAAAAACAAGTTAAATGAAGTAGCATTCTATCATAGCTTATTATAAAGTTTATATTGCAATGCAAATTATTAACTTATTCTTTCATATGGTAATTATTTTAAATTATTAATTTCATTGGAGTAATAATCTATTCTATTACACAGTGAAAGTGTGTGACATACGCGTGTATTCGTGTGGGTAGTTTGATGCAAAACTTATGTCTAGCTCGGCTACGTCTCGAGGATGCAATTTTCGAAGATAGCCCTATTGAAGGTATTACTAATCTTGCATTTGCAATTCTTGAATAAGAAAGTCATGTTAATACCATTTTCTTTACAATCAATACTTTATGAATTCCCTCACTTGTTCCACAACCTGCTCTGTAATCTCAGTTACTTAATGAAATTAATAGCGTACGTATTTTATTATTTTATTGTTATTGTTATATTGATTTTGCGAAAGTAGTCAGCATTTCCATGATTAAAAATACTATTATATAAAATTCATTGTTTTTATGTATTCGTTAGCACACCTACTCATTTATACTACTTTAAACTTGACTATTTATTATAAGGAATTTACATTGATCCTGTCTTAACATTGTTCTGGCCCTATTATTTTTAATTTATGATAAATGTCATTATAAGATTTTGTGCTAAATTACATTTTTAACGATACTTAAATATACTTACATATACCGATAGGTCCAGCCCGCGACGGGCCATACATAGGCAACAATATACGTATGGAACGTAATGCTATGTGGCAACGTGTGTACGATACCACTCCGCGTGCGTAACCTAATTCCGATGGTCGAGCGCAACAGATGTCCCGTCATTCGTATTTAGCTGTGCATACGTAAAGGTAGTTATCATGTCAGTGTATTACAACCGCAGAGAAGGTACAAATAGTTTCGTGGTATCTTGCAGGCAATTCCTGTCGAACAACCGCTGATTTATTTGCTGTAGAGTACGTAAATCGGCCTATTCCTTCGCATTCGACGATTGAAAGGATCGTAAATGCGTTTACGAAATATGGCTGTGTAGTCGGAAATTGCCGCAAATGCCAACAAATTGACGAACAGCCTCATATCCCTCTAATACCTGCCGATCGGGAGGAGAGAGACGTGAGGGTTTGTTCGTTAGTTGAAATGGGCGACCTTAAGTGTACACGGCAAATTGCAGACGAAATCGGCGTTAGTAGAAGTACAGTAAAGCGGATTCTAAAACGCAACAAATGTAAAAGTTACAAAGTTCGAAAGTGCCAGGAGATTTTTCCCGAGGACAATTTTGCAAGAATGGAGTTTTGTGAGTCCGTGATGGAAAAGGCTAACAGGGACGAATATTTTATAAAAAGTATTCTGTTTACCGACGAGTCTTCTTTTCCGTGTCATGGGAAGCATAACCCCTCAGTCGTGCAATATTGGTCTCGAGAAAATAAACATCTAACTCGTAATGTTAAAACTCAATACCCCGAAAAACTTAACGTTTGGGCGGGTATCTTAGGTGATAACATTATAGGGCCATTTGTTATCGACGGAAATTTGAATCCAGTAAAATATTTAGATTTGCTGCGAACACGAATTATTCCTGCTGTCCGTCAACTAAACATCGATTTTGATGCAATTTGGTTTATGCAAGACAGTTGTCCCGCGCATAATAGCAGATTAGTAAGAGAGTTTTTAGAAAACACTTTTCCTAATCGTGTTATTTCCGAGAGGGGTACGATAATATGGCCACCTCGATCACCTGACCTCAATCACTACGATTTTTTTCTGTGGGGTTATGTCAAAGAAAATCTTTACGGTCTTCTAACAATCCCGAACTTGCAACAGTTACAAGTTAAACTGTTTCGCCTTTTCGATACAATAACCCCTAGAAATCTCGAGGGAGTGAGGCGGGAGTTTTACAATAGGCTCGGCTATTGTTTGGCAAGAGAGGGCGGTATTTTCGAATCCTATTTTGAGTGACTTTCTTAAAATTTGAATTTATTTTGCAGAATTATTGATTTTTTTACTTTTATCTTTTAGAAAACGTTATTGTTTTTTTATTACTTAAAATTACTTTTCCGTAGCAGCTAAGAATACAATAATAATAATAAATTGGACCTTATTATGTCTGAAACAAATGGGCAAATTACGTATACAGAACGAATATGCAAACGACTATATCCTTGCGCGGTTTAAGTCTTACTAAATTCTTAAACTGCAATGTGCTGCAATTGAAGCTGCTGCGGGTAGAGGGGTTTCGGTGGGGGTTTCGGTGTTGCCACTCATTGCTGACTATGGCCCGTTCCGAGCTGGACCTATCGGTATGTTCCAATAATGGAATACAAAAATTCTTAATGAGGTGTTTTAAGTGGTATTGACAAAAAAATAATTTTTGTGCAGACTATTGTAATAATTGAAAAAAATTCTGCATATTTGGTGATTTACCCAATACTATCAAAGTTAGTGATAGTAAGACCATATCATAGCATTCTACAATAATGGACTTCAGTTCAGAAATTTAGAAGATCGACAAGAAGAGCACAATTAACCAAGGACTATTCTGACTAGACTAAAAATATTAATCAGATGGTACTGCAAATGTATACTAGTTTTCAGAACATATATATTTCTTGTTGAAAAATTTTGCGATTGTTCTTTATTAAGGGATTTAGATAGAGTTTGAAACAGCAAGTACATCGTATTTAATCCAGAGTTTTATAATCAAAGCTTCGAAAGATTGCGAAAATCTTGAATTAATGTGTATTACATGGGAATAGTGTCTGGCTACATATTTGCAAACTTTTTGCAGAAATCAATACACATTTTCTTTAACTTTTTGAAAACTATGCTAATGCTTCTCAATAAATTTGTAAATATATTTCAAATAGGTAAGTATATAGACGTACGGTAATTACTAGATCTGAGCCGTTTTTGGTTTTTAAGTATCTATCACATTTTTCATTTAGAAATTATTTTGGATAGTAATTTTTGAAACCTATTTCAAAAATTTTCATGATTTAACATTCATAGCCCTGTACGTAAAAGTAAATCGATATACGTACAGACTCATCATAATCCAATTGTATTTTCTTAGTAGTATTCATAAGATATATTATAATTAGCCTTTTTTTAATAGAGAACTTACAATGGAATAAGAAAAACCATGAAAAATCATCATTAGCTCTACACAACGCCGCAAACCCATTTTGATTGCCATTCATGGCTGGCGCTCTATCTGTTGTAATGTGCACGAATTTTAAAACTAGAAGCTCGTATTTTTTACAAAATCTAAAAAAGCACCTTAAATATTTTTACACTGACTTTTCTTTTCAATGGAATCATTGTTAAAAATGTGTTATTAGCAGATATATCAGGAAATACAACAAGGCAGTATCTGTCATATCGACGGACTCGTCAAACAGCAAAGAAAAGTATCGACATCCTATGATATTATTTTTCAATTTATTTTCCATATCCTTGTTCACGATCCCAACACTCTAGTGATAGTCAAACGACATAATCACAGCACTATGATAGCAAACATTTATTTTGAAAGTCTCCAAATAACACCCACGTCACTTCAAAACACTACTTTCAGTACCGTCCCATCTTTGAAGGGTATCTTTGCCAGTATGACACTAATATTAAGAGGGGTTCACACTGATGCAATTCGTTGCAGCAATTCCAGTTTTATGAAAAGTTGCACGAAAATTCGCGTTCACACTATGCAATTTGTTTCAGCAATTTATCGCATGTGAAAAGTTGGACGTATTAGGGCGTGTTCTATTTTCTGAAGAAATTGCGTGCGATTTTTTAGTAACTTTTTGCTGCCAACCTGTCTTATTAAATGTGTCAAAGCACATCTATTATTATTCATCACTATACATTGCAAGTAATGATGACATAATTATTTCATGCTGGTAGTACCACAAAAATATTGCATTTGTGAAAAATTGCTTGTACTTCCTGATCAGTGTGAACCAACCGTGCAACTCTTAAAAATTGCAACGTTCATGCAACTTTTCACATGCTATAAATCGCTGCTAGAAATTGCATCAGTGTGAACCCCTCTTTAAAAGCCGCGATTGTAGCAGCTTTCGATTTTAGTGAATGTGGTTCGCTCTGCTTATGAACAATTTGCAATTTGCAACCTGCATATTTTAAACTTTTTCTAGACTGGAAAATCGGTTTCATAGTTTTAATGCAAGGCTTTACAATGCCTCTCTAATTTCTCACATACTTATCATTGACAATAGTAAAGAAGAAGTATTTCTCTCAATCATTATTAAATTCATGCTTTTTACTTTTTTGGCAGTGCCCATTTTGTTACATAAATACTGTTCTGTTCTGAACACACACACAAAACATCAAATAAAAGCAGTCTTTCAATACCACCCACATTGGTTATTGACTAAGTAGGTTTAAGTCCAACAGTATAACACTCAAAGCATGCTTTTAACACTATCGCTCTAGACTAGATCGTTCTACCTGACGTTCTTGAATTCCACAAAAAGACTGACTCACTGGAGGTAAATGAACCTCTTTCATGGTCCTATAAAAATTACCAATTTCTGCGAAAAATTCAACCAATTCTGGTAACAAACAGCAATAAATCACTCATAATTTAATCTAAACAAGTACGCTTGGCAGATAAACCTCAACTGTAATTCAATTAACATAAGAGTCCATATTCAATTCACACAACCTTGACGTATTCATGGTCGCTGAATCAAAATGGCATCGAAGTAATATGAACTCCCTTCGCTCAATAATTAAGTTCAAATTCAATGCCGGATTTAAAGTCTACTTTTTTTTATAATCAATATAATGTCACTGTGCCAGTAACTGACGGAAGCGGTGGGTTTTTGAGTTCATACAAAAATGTAGACATGAGTTTTTGATCTCTCGTAGGCTATCGGTCAATGGCGATCAAACGTTTGAGTATTTTTAGTCTTCTGAGTCTGAGAAGTACCTCTTAGAAATTATAATCTTTAACGCATATCTCTTAAATTTGCGAAACTCTGTCACTTTAAAATCACTAGGCAATCTAAGTTTTTGTTGTCAATTACTCGGGATTTATTTAACTAAAACCGAGTCTGAGTGTCGGTATTTCTAAAACATGTACACACAACCTGTTAAGCCCATTTAATATTGTATAATGTTGTTGTGCAGGTAGTAATAGATTCCATATAAGTATACAAGGCAATAATAATAAACAATACAAATTTTGCATTTGATGCATTTAAATGAAAGTTTTAAGTCTTATTGTACTGAGCCTGTGTAGTTTATGATAAATACTTAAGTATTTTTGTGTCCTGTATAAGGCTGTAAAGGCCTTTTACTGGGTGTTTCTTGAGCGTGTTTGAGTCTATACTTGCTTCCCTAAAAATAGTTTGCCTCCTGTGATCTAGTGTCTGACAATTTACTAAAATATTACTGACTATTTCTAATTTCTTATTATAGAGTCTGCAGTGAAGGTGTTCGTCATACAAGTCCATCTTGTTCAGATGCACTTTACGGGTACATAACCGGTTAGAAAACCATTTATGATTCCCAGCCATGTAGTATTTTTTATCTCTTTTGTTACATGGTTAGTCAATAAGCTCCTTACCATGATTTTGCCCGGGAATTGCTGCCCAGGAATGCCTATATATATATAGGTATGTTCTCAAATAGTTATTGGACTCCGAGCTTTCTTTCGGGTTTCCACTGCTTGGTCTTTGAAAAGACCGGTGCAGGTTTTAAAGAAAGCTCCACATTCTTTCGCTATATTCTTTAGTGTTGGAGTTAGACGATTTGCAAAACTTGCACAAATCATGCACATCTGTTTGTCTGGTATGTAGGTAGGCTTTTTGTGATGAAGTCGAGAAGCGCAACCAAGTTCCCCATTTTTGATTATCTGATTAACAGTAACCACACTAGGTCGAATTTGATACGATTCTTTAAATAACTCTACTAATAATTCTTCTGATAGAATAATCTAATTGATACCATTTGATAATATTTGTTCTGAAGATTTAAACCGCCACCGTGATTTTTGGACACAATATTTAATCGAACGGCAATATGTACGCGAAAAACTTCATATATCAAGACATCAAATAACTAGATATGATACACATACACGAAATACACACACACAAGACAATCAAAATAGCAAAAGCCGCACGAATGAAAATCTTTTTTTTTTTTTGGCGTCTGCGGGATCAAAGCCCATACGCTACAGTGGTAATACATACGTTATTTCTTATGGAAATTACTAGGAGGTGGCTTTTCCACTGGTCAACGAACAGTCTCTCTTAGGATCTTTTGGGAAAGGTAATTCTTAGGGCTTTCATATTTTTATTTTCATGTCTATTACGGCCTTGATGATGATATCGTATATTGCTATACCGTTGATACGAAGCAGCAGACAGATATTTGTAGGCAAAGGTATGTTCAGGTGTACTAATGCTTTTATGAATTCATCCAGCACGGTTTTTTTATTTTGACAGTTGTAAAAGATGTGATTTAAATCTCCATATTCATGTCCACAAGTACAAATCGGACTGTTTAATAAATTTAATTTATATAGATGGGCTGGATGCTGTCCGTGTCCAAATTTCAGTCTTGCTATGGTTGATCTGTAAAAGCGGGATACATGAATGTTGTCATAGCAGTTTTTAACATTCGTTTCTGGGTGTATGAATGCATATTGAGTCATTTTTCTTAAATAATTATTTTGCCATTGCTCATTCCATTCCTTACGGAACAATTGCTGCTGGTAAACTCTAACTGCATCTTCTTTAGTAAGGCTGCTTCTATATAGGGATCCACTTTGGCAAGCGTCTTTTGCAAGTTTATCTACCATTTCATTAGGTGTGATCCCGCTGTGACCTTTTACCCAGAACATTTTTGTTGTGAAATTTTGTGATCTCAACTGTTTCAAAATTAGTAAAATGTCCAGAATAATGGGGTTCATTTGTAAATAAAATTTCTTACTGCTGAGAGCTTGTAACACACTTTTGGCATCAGACATGATTACTAATTTCCTGGTTTTTAGATTAGCGCCGTATCGCAGTGCTTCAAGGATTGCATTCGTTTCAGCTGTGAATATTGATGCCTCCCCGTCAATGAAAATCTTAATTCGAGAAATAAACACCTTATACAAACAAACTTTACGAACGATAATCACTTACACCTCGCCAAAGTGGATACCACCAGCAAAAACAATAAAAGATTATGTCAACAATTTCAAAATATCTTTCTAAGAATGTGCCTAGGTGCGTCCTGGTTCATGACAAACAAACAATTTCACAGAGTAATAAAAATGCCATCGCTAGAAAACAAAGAAAACACATATAAATTCTACAGTCAGATAGAAAATCATTAAAACGCTTACTATTATAGAATACAGCAAACACCGCTCGTATAAATATAAACGCCCCAAAATGGCACTATTACTATAAGGTAAGGATGCATAACAGCCATGCAACTTAAACATCCGCAAAACAAAATATCAGATTAAGAGTAAAAAGTTACTATAGCCTAACAGAAAGCAACCACAAGAAGAAGAAGAAGAACAAGAGTCTGTATATATGTACACCGCAACTCTAAAAAACAAAAGTTGACTTATGTTTTGTTATAATGGAAGCGATGGCGACCCATACACTAGCGAAAAGGAAACAAGTTATTAAACAGTTTAGTTTTTCTTTTAGTATTTTTGTTTTGTAAACACTGTAATTAAGGCGTTATCCGTTGCGCCAGTTTTAATTCAAACAGGCATATCGTATTGAAAATATCAATTTCAAAGTACTTAGAGGGGTATAGTGTAGTTCTTGAGCAAGTGTCCAGTGTAACTAATAAAATGGCAATGGATCGCTTTCTGCAATCAAATTCGCAAATGTATTAACGGAAACGCTCTGGGGTTTTTTCATAGCGAAGCTTTAGTAAAATCGAATCAGTTTCAATATTCTCGCAACTCGACGCTACCTTTGTTTACATTAACATACATTTATTTGATAGAAACAATGGGAAACACTGGAATTTGGAATAAATATGTATATACAGGGTAATTCGATACGTTTCATATAATACATTGTTGATTCGTATGACTACTGTCACACACTAACATCACATTAAAACATATACATACTTCGATATTTAGACATTTATCTACATCTGAGAACACTTGCAGTTACTTCTTTATTTTGAAAGTGTTAATTTGATACCACAATTAGTTAGAGAATATTTTTGTTTTTAAATTTCTTATTTATTTTGTTTTAATACATCAAAAAAAGGCAAATATTTAATAAATATTTTTTTATTAGTAAGTACATAAGTTTATCTGTTAAAAACTTATTAGTAAAAACAAATTAATAACTAAGTAGATTAAATTTAACCCTCAAATTATACATTTGTAATTTGACAATGACGCAAACAAAAATATCTGCTATAAGGCTATTTGTAAAAATCCTGCGAGTTACCTCAAATTCTATTTTATTTATGTAGTTTTAGCTGTTAATATTAGCAATAGCGAGATTAAAGGAACGTTGAGTTATGGAGACATGCGCAGAAGTATACAAGACGTTTATAATTTACTTAATAATGTGCAACCAAATACAAATACATTTTCTAAATCCGTTGATAATACTTATTTAAAAACGGACAAAGTTATAGATTTGCCAAGGCGTGATAGACCTAAAACAGCGAAAACTTATGATAAAAAACTCGATGTTTTATTGGTTATTGCTGAAAATCTCCATTTATCACTCAATCAATTAGTGGCTAATTTCATATTTTTTATATGTTAATTAGATGTACTTATTATTAAAAAACATGTATTAAATAGTTAGCGTGTTTTTGTAAAATAAGGTGTTCAAACAAACAAACAAATGATATTGTGAAAAGAAAGCACAATCGAAAGGTAGCGTAAAATTCAATTTAAAACAAAGGGTAAAAAAGTATTTTTAAATGTATATAAAAAAAATTCAAATTATCAATTTCTTCTTAAGATGATTATTATTGACAATAATTTACCGTTCCCATACTTTTAAATGATACTTTGTATTAAAGTCCTGATGAATGTATTATAGATTATCTACATATTTAGATGTTCATTACAGAAATGCAACACGAAGAAGCCACTGAAAAACTTTACTAAAAAAGGCTAAGCCCATGCGGGAGTGAATGTAATTCATGCAGGGCTATTGAAATCGCTGAGACAGCGCAGAAAGTTTTATATGTATCTTGTTTGGGAATAGAAATGTCTATCGACTAGTACAGGAGGTCGCTATTCGGAATTCAAGCTTAGCTTGCGAGACTAGCGTAAAAACTTTAAATTAAGCGCTTGACGTCACATGCAGGATAGATTTATGTCCCTTGCATGTATTATTGTTTGAGGGTCCAAACAATTTGATTAGTTTTGGATGATATTAGTGAAGGCATTAACAAAGTTTTAATTTTTCTTTGACATTAAATGGAAAGTCAGTTTTAAGAATGTGTTAACATTAACAATGAATTTTCTCTAAACTAATTTTCAAAAAGAACATATGCAAATTAGTGGAAAAGATGAACACTGACGTTTTATGTCTTTACCATATGAACAATATATCAACATCGTTCAAGCAAAAACTTGCATTTTTGCTGACTATAAAGACACAACTTGACTGTAAATAGAGAGTAAATATGGTTACCCACTTGCAGAAGAGGAAATTAACATCACAATTGGAAAAGAAAAAATAGGTAAGTGTACAACATTTGTAAATATATTTATTAATGGATATAATATTCAAGTATATAAAGGTAAAAGCTCTCAAAGATAGTTTCAGATGGTGTAGTCAATAGAAAAGTTAATTCCAATCTCTCAGAAGTATAGTACTCTATTTACCTTGGTACACTTTATTTACTTACAATTTCAGACGAAAAAATTCGTGAAGACGATGGAGGTATAGAAACGAATCCAGGATATAATAAATATATTCACTCATCGGTATTTATCAGACATGCCACGAAAGAAAACAGTAGATATTAATCTGAAAAAGTAGGTCACGAACTAGTTATACCACAACGTTGAATAATGAGAATCTTGAATATTTGTGACAGTTTTACATATTTCGTGAGGGTAGAAGAATAACTAATAAGTCTTGCAGCGTACAAAATTAAATTTTTATTATTTTATACCTACGGGTTGGTTTAAATTAAGTGCGCTCATAACTAATTCGTTATAATATATTTTCCGTAAATTGATTAAATTACCAAAGTAGTAGTACACATATCACTGCCGTTAACTACTGTATATACACATGAAAGAATCTAGTAAGTCGCTCTTTAAGTTTTTGTAACCTGATGCAGCTCTTGTTGAGCAAATTTTATTTTGGTTCATATTTACAAAATTAATAGTTCTAATATACAGTGTGTTCATGATGAAAGGAACAAATTCGTTTAAAATTCAAGTAAATATTTTGCAGAAAAACGCTCGGACATGTCGATTAGTATTTCTAGTTGTGAATTTTTTGACATAAGAAAATTATATACAGGCTGTCTAAAGAAGAACATATGCAGCAATTATTGTTTTTTTTAAACGGAACATACTGTGTAATATGCCGTATTTGAATTGTATGGTAAATTCTCAACACTTTTTGTGTAACATGTTTGAAATGTGATAAATTAAAGAAATTACATGAAAATCGATTAATTTGAAGTAGAGTTTTTTGTTGAAGATAAAATTTGCAATACCAGGTTGTTTTTGTTGGCTTTTAAATAAATGTTCAAGGTGTCCTTGTTCAATTTAAACATTTTATTTCATTACCTATGTGTATTTTAATTTATCACAAAACTCATTATTCCGAAAACCGCTGATTTTGGGGATATGGTATGTTACACAAACATGTGTTTAATGTGTTTAGAATTTACCCTACAATTTAAAAATGGCATAATATACAGGATGTTCCATTTAAAAAAACCAATGATTGCTGCATATGTTCTTCTTTAGACACCCTGTATATAATTTTCTTATGTTAAAAATTCTAAACTAAAAATACTAATCGACCTGTCCGAGCGTTTTTCTGCAAAATAATTACCTGAATTTTAAACGAATTTGTTCCTTTCATCATGAACGCACTGTATAATAGGAGTCGAGCTTTGTTCATTTAACGAAGTTTAGGAGGAGGACGTGCTTTCCATCATCAGTAAAATTTCTTCTAACTCATCGGGAAGTGACAAAATTTACATAAAGATGATTTCCTTGTCTTGTCCTTATATCATTCCATGCTTGACCCACATTATCAATTTTTCTTTATTGAGGAGTGTTTTTCCTTCAATATGGAAGATAGCTCATCTCATACCTCTTCCAAAGAGCAGTACCCCCAGTGATTTTGCCAACTTGCGACCAATAAGTATTCTGCCGACTGTGTCGATGATTTTGGAGAGGGTGGTTGAGCGCCAATTGAGATTTCATATATCTAGGTTTCATATTCTTCCATCTTTTCAGTCAGGATTCCGATCTGGGTATAGCTCTGCTATTTCAGCTACAGATACTGATTTGGTTACTGTTGTGCTTTTTCTTGATTTCTCCAGGGCTTTCGATAGACTCATCATCGGATGTTGCTTTCGATTTTACATTATATCGGGTTTCATGATGGTGTTGTTACTTTCTTTTATGGTCTGACAGAGTACAAAGACCTCTGTTTTAAATAATGACTTTCCTGATTTCACCTGTTTAGAATTTGGCATTGCGCTGGGATCTATTTTGGGTCTATTGGTATTTGCAGTTTATACATCACAACTCTTTCTGTTTGACCACTTTAACAGCAAATTTCACTTCTACGCTGACGACACGCAATTGTACACTTCTTTCAAAGTCAGGGACGTTGTTGTTGCAACGCAATCTATTAATAATGATTTAGATAAATTTTATAAAATCGCTTGTCATAATTGGGAGATTAATGAACAAAAATAATGTTTCATTATTTTCGGTAATGTTTCGAACAGATTACAGGTATGTGATACATTGGATCTGCGTATCAATGGAGTTGGATTGGTTCGGAAGAGCTGTATTAGGAACCTGGATCTGTTCATGGACGAGAACTTAAGCTTCAAGGATAACACTGCCAACCTCATTAGGCGAGCTTATGGCAATTTGAAAATGTTATATCCTCACAGATATTCCATCAAGACTATGTTGACCTATACTTTGGTCCTGTCCCATTTTAACTTCTGCGACTCTATTTACGGCGCTTGTCTTGACAGTTTGGACATGAGGAGAATACAAGTAACTCAAAATTCATGCTTGCGGTTTATTTTTGGTATGGGTAGGAGGGAGAGAGTTTCTTTTAAATTGTCAGAGATTGGCTGGCTTAATATGGAAAAGCGTAAGCTATTTCATTTGAATTATTTCGCCTATAAGATCATATGACCCGCACGCCGCCGTATTTACTAAACGAAATTAAATGTCGTACTGATGTCCACGTCATCAATGTTCGGAGAAAGGATTTGATCGATATAACTCGTCACCATACCACTCATTTCAAGCGTTGCTTTCAATACAATTGTGCATTGATTATGAACGATTTGCCACCATACTTCAAAGAATTGTCTCTCCGTGGTTTCAAGCGATGTATAAAGGAACGTTTGCTGGGTAAGCTTGCATTTTGAGTTGGTTTGAATTATTAAGATTTATGTTAATAGCAGTGTGATGTTGTGCTATTTATATTTATAGTTATACTGACGCTATCGCAGTGTTCACAATATGCATGTGTGAATATGAATGTGCATATATGTATTCATCATCACAGAATATTAATTTTTTTTTTTTTGGGACATCTGGTAGATAAGGGAGCCGTAAGGCGCAACTGAAGGTGTTACCTTTTGATTCCAGATTCGTTGTTATGCCTAACTGATATGTTCTATCTTATAAATAATATACTTGTTAGGATTGTAAAGTGGTGGAATCAATAAATGCATTATTATTATTATTATTATTATTAATAATAATAAGTGTAATTTATTAAGAATTAGTACGGAATGTGATGTTTATTTTTGGTATAGTACCGACGGTCTTTCATATATTTTTTTATTTATATTTGGTGCTTTGGTATGTTACTAATAGCGAAAAATAAGTTTTTTTCAGCAAAAATGAGTTTGCTGATATGTGACAAGGTGCGTTGTCATTATTATAAAAAAACTTTTTATAAACCGATGACGTACTTTTTCAGTAATTGTTTTTCTTCAATATATCACCTAATTTTTACCTCTGTAGAATAGAATATAAAACTTGCCCCCTTTGAATTCCAAATAATCCTAGTTATTATGCAACATTCACGGATAGCTTAGACATGTTAAATATGCTTGACAATTTCGTTGAAAATACTGACGATGCTAGTTTTTGTGGCTTTTATCATACAAAGGTTTGTTTCGTTTCAGAAAGCATAGAAGCGAATTGATAGCTTTATCAATAAAATATGTATTTTTCTTCTTGTTTTATTAGAAACTATAAAATAAAAACTATAAAATGCGTTAAGTGTTAATCCTTTATAACCTAATATAATCCACTACCACTTCAATTTCACGTGGAATAATAAGTTAGTTTTTCCAAAAATCTATGTTTTATTCAACAAAGATAGATTTTAAAAACTAACGTAAATATCATTTGGTTATTGAAATATGTTTCTTATATTTTAAGCAATAGTTACCTATATTTGCAGTAATGTAGGCCGGTTGCATGTTATATACAGGTGATGACGTCACATCTAGTAGACAATTTATAAGTATTAATGTGATTGTTGGCAACATCTGTAACAAAAAACTTTTGATAAATCGTTTTATAATCCCATATTGCTTAAATAATTATTATAAAATAAAATATTTTTGTCTTAAATTAATTAATATCTATCTAAATTTCAAGAAATTTTATAAAAATATATAGTTATATAGTTTGAAGTACTGATAAACAAGATAATAAAGAATAAAGCAACCAACTTGCAGCACCATTAGGGTTGATACGGTTTGTACATTTTTCCGCTACTTTACAATCCATCAACCTCTTAATGAAAATCATTGTATTAGACAAAGATGAACTGTTATAGGAGTGAAAAGCTGAAAAGTCTGAGATTTATGTTCAATTTTGCTCCCACGTGGAAGTTTTTCACCGAAAGAGTTCTTGTAACAGAGAAGAGAAAACCTCTAAACGAAATTTTTGCTATATGTAATAAAAAGATGTGCTACACCAACAATACCAAAGTTCAATATTTCATCATTTCATGCGCAATACGAATAATTATACATTTTCATATGAAACTAATGTGTTTATGTAGGAAGTATTATTAATTTGACCAATATATATTAGAAAATCAGTTTAATGTTCCTCAAGCTGCTAAGTGTAGGTTATTGGCAACTATCAATCAAAATACGCTATTTAGAAATCCTTAATATGTTAGGAAGAGCGTAAGTGCCGATGATTTGCCCTGTGTATAAGTACTAAGATCAGAAAATGCTTTTAAAAGGCTTTCCGGACATAGAAATCCGATAAAAAAATAAAAATGGTTAATTATAAGCATAATTATAGTTGAGGAAAGTATAATAAAGGGTTACGTCTATCGCATCTAAAATTATTGCTATCAACAAGTTTACTTCAAAGCCTTTCTGTGATAAATATCTCTGTATATGTTTTTAGTTGCACAAATTCATCAAACTTTATTGATATATGGGTTGAAATCATACAAACCAGTTTGGAAACTAGATTTTTTCAATGCAGTTTACTTGATTAAAGATTTTTTAATATTAATTTGCTTGTGATGTGTAAATATCAAATATCCTATATTGTGTGGTTCATAAATGCATGTCGATTATTTGTTCACAGCTTGCAAGTGCAATTGGGAATTCTTCATGGGAGTAGGATGCAAGGGTCAAAAAAATGCGATAGCTGTCCCACACATTTTTTTGGTGTTCAACTAGGGGCACCGAAGGCTTGTGATGTGTAAATATCAAATATCCTATATTGTGTGGTTCATAAATGCATGTCGATTATTTGTTCACAGCTTGCAAGTGCAATTGGGAATTCTTCATGGGAGTAGAATGCAAGGGTCAAAAAATGCGATAGCTGTCCCACACATTTTTTTGGTGTTCAACTAGGGGCACCGAAGGCTTGTGATGTGTAAATATCAAATATCCTATATTGTGTGGTTCATAAATGCATGTCGATTATTTGTTCACAGCTTGCAAGTGCAATTGGGAATTCTTCATGGGAGTAGGATGCAAGGGTCAAAAAAATGCGATAGCTGTCCCACACATTTTTTTGGTGTTCAACTAGGGGCACCGAAGGCTTGTGATGTGTAAATATCAAATATCCTATATTGTGTGGTTCATAAATGCATGTCGATTATTTGTTCACAGCTTTCAAGTGCAATTGGGAATTCTTCATGGGAGTAGGATGCAAGGGTCAAAAAAATGCGATAGCTGTCCCACACATTTTTTTGGTGTTCAACTAGGGGCACCGAAGGCTTGTGATGTGTAAATATCAAATATCCTATATTGTGTGGTTCATAAATGCATGTCGATTATTTGTTCACAGCTTGCAAGTGCAATTGGGAATTCTTCATGGGAGTAGGATGCAAGGGTCAAAAAAATGCGATAGCTGTCCCACACATTTTTTTGGTGTTCAACTAGGGGCACCGAAGGCTTGTGATGTGTAAATATCAAATATCCTATATTGTGTGGTTCATAAATGCATGTCGATTATTTGTTCACAGCTTGCAAGTGCAATTGGGAATTCTTCATGGGAGTAGGATGCAAGGGTCAAAAAAATGCGATAGCTGTCCCACACATTTTTTTGGTGTTCAACTAGGGGCACCGAAGGCTTGTGATGTGTAAATATCAAATATCCTATATTGTGTGGTTCATAAATGCATGTCGATTATTTGTTCACAGCTTGCAAGTGCAATTGGGAATTCTTCATGGGAGTAGGATGCAAGGGTCAAAAAAATGCGATAGCTGTCCCACACATTTTTTTGGTGTTCAACTAGGGGCACCGAAGGCTTGTGATGTGTAAATATCAAATATCCTATATTGTGTGGTTCATAAATGCATGTCGATTATTTGTTCACAGCTTTCAAGTGCAATTGGGAATTCTTCATGGGAGTAGGATGCAAGGGTCAAAAAAATG
Organism: Amphimallon solstitiale; assembly: GCA_963170755.1. Taxonomy (NCBI): domain Eukaryota; kingdom Metazoa; phylum Arthropoda; class Insecta; order Coleoptera; family Scarabaeidae; genus Amphimallon; species Amphimallon solstitiale. Next base: position 99,063,508 of record OY720676.1, on the reverse strand, counting down.
CGATAGCTGTCCCACACATTTTTTTGGTGTTCAACTAGGGGCACCGAAGGCTTGTGATGTGTAAATATCAAATATCCTATATTGTGTGGTTCATAAATGCATGTCGATTATTTGTTCACAGCTTGCAAGTGCAATTGGGAATTCTTCATGGGAGTAGGATGCAAGGGTCAAAAAAATGCGATAGCTGTCCCACACATTTTTTTGGTGTTCAACTAGGGGCACCGAAGGCTTGTGATGTGTAAATATCAAATATCCTATATTGTGTGGTTCATAAATGCATGTCGATTATTTGTTCACAGCTTGCAAGTGCAATTGGGAATTCTTCATGGGAGTAGAATGCAAGGGTCAAAAAATGCGATAGCTGTCCCACACATTTTTTTGGTGTTCAACTAGGGGCACCGAAGGCTTGTGATGTGTAAATATCAAATATCCTATATTGTGTGGTTCATAAATGCATGTCGATTATTTGTTCACAGCTTGCAAGTGCAATTGGGAATTCTTCATGGGAGTAGGATGCAAGGGTCAAAAAAATGCGATAGCTGTCCCACACATTTTTTTGGTGTTCAACTAGGGGCACCGAAGGCTTGTGATGTGTAAATATCAAATATCCTATATTGTGTGGTTCATAAATGCATGTCGATTATTTGTTCACAGCTTTCAAGTGCAATTGGGAATTCTTCATGGGAGTAGGATGCAAGGGTCAAAAAAATGCGATAGCTGTCCCACACATTTTTTTGGTGTTCAACTAGGGGCACCGAAGGCTTGTGATGTGTAAATATCAAATATCCTATATTGTGTGGTTCATAAATGCATGTCGATTATTTGTTCACAGCTTGCAAGTGCAATTGGGAATTCTTCATGGGAGTAGGATGCAAGGGTCAAAAAAATGCGATAGCTGTCCCACACATTTTTTTGGTGTTCAACTAGGGGCACCGAAGGCTTGTGATGTGTAAATATCAAATATCCTATATTGTGTGGTTCATAAATGCATGTCGATTATTTGTTCACAGCTTGCAAGTGCAATTGGGAATTCTTCATGGGAGTAGGATGCAAGGGTCAAAAAAATGCGATAGCTGTCCCACACATTTTTTTGGTGTTCAACTAGGGGCACCGAAGGCTTGTGATGTGTAAATATCAAATATCCTATATTGTGTGGTTCATAAATGCATGTCGATTATTTGTTCACAGCTTGCAAGTGCAATTGGGAATTCTTTATGGGAGTAGGATGCAAGGGTCAAAAAAATGCGATAGCTGTCCCACACATTTTTTTGGTGTTCAACTAGGGGCACCGAAGGCTTGTTGTTGTGTATAACTCAACACACATAATATTTCTCTGAGTGGAGTTCAAAACTGGAAGTCTTTATACGCTTTTTTCGGTACCGACATTCTTTCTCACTTGCATTCTCTGTGCAGAACGTAACGCTTGCTGTTCCTTTTAAGTCACTTGATTTGCAAAACTCTCAATTAAACGTAATTAATTCAGTTCTAAAAGTTCATGAAAAATTTTAACAAATTGAGATCTAAGCGACTGAATGTATTAACATATTAGATCTCAAAGAACATGAATTGCCACAACGCAAGAACGATGCAAAGCGCTTCGATTCCGATTTAACTTTAGAAAATCACATTTTCCAAACCCTAAAAGAGATGTGCTGAAAGAAAATCCCGTCTTCTTTGATATTCAGAATCGGTGTTTTAGATCTCTTGAAGCTCTTGTTCTAGGCGTTGATCACGTTGATGAATTTATTTTATTTTACAAAAATTATTTCAAAAAGGATCCTTTAGTTGGTAGAAGGAAAATGTTTCCCAATCTTGGGTGCAGATGTAGAGTGGAATTGAGGAATTTCAGGAAGATCGTGATTTATTTTACAAATAAAGTTTTGTCAAATTATTAATGATTTCCCACATGTTCGTGCACACAGGAGAAAATGTTTTTGGACATTGAAGAGACTGAAATCTTGCGTACCGTCATAGGTTGAAAACGAGTAAATAGTGTTGCGATTTTGTACATATACCACGAGTTGGTTGGTAAAATGGCCATACAGAAAATTATGGACGAATTCACTGACAGAAATGCGAAACGAACGAATATGTTTGATTTGTCCAACGATATTTCGTAAGACATTTGACGTAACAAGCGTATTTTTTGTGCAAAGTAAAACTGATAACGGTTTGGGTATTCCTCACACCTCTATAATCTATAGTAATCTTCTTAAATTTACTTTTCTAAAGGGACCCTCTGGGCAAGACGCGGTTCGACTAACTCAACACCCACTTCCAAAACGTTGTGTTGGCCCTCTGCCCAACACAACGTTGCCACAGCTACGACCACAACGTGTGTGAACCAGAGGAGATTTGGCATTAGACATATATGCTATGGATGCAACAATGCTGATGAATAATAAAAATTAGAATAGTCTATTTATAAACTTATTCCTATTTTTATTATTTATGTTCTTATCAGTTCTTGCAGCGATTTGCTTCTTATATTCTGGAACACCTCTTATTTAGTTTTGTTTGGGATATGGTCAAAATTATACAAAGTATCTAAATCTCATATAAAAATTATATTTATATTTTTGTAAAGATTTGACGATCATTAATAACATTTACACACTATATCTATATATATTTGTTTTACAAAGAAAACGAAAAAGGAAAGCATTTGTACTCACTTTAGAGTTATAATGCTTGTGAAATACTTATACATCTATAATGATAACTGAAAGAATAATTATCTTGTTCCTTAAAATAAAAAAAATTATTGATTCTTGATAATTTGTTTATTAATACGATGCCGACTCTATTTCACCATAACATAAATTTTCACATAGTGCCTTGGTAATCTGAACCTTGCAACGTGAATGCTCTAAAACTGGCTTATACTAATCGCTAGCTGTAAACATTCTCACATTGTACCTCTAGCAGCTTAGCACTTGCCCATCAAAAACATCCCCGCTTATTCGTATTTATTTTATTTGAATTACTAAATTAAATGACTATATAATAATTAATGATGCCCAACGATATACTAAAAGCAAGTATTTTCACATAGCACCTTCTGCATGTCTAACACCATTAACTATCCTTTTATTATTTTGAAAAACGAATTATTATTATAAAACAAGATAATATTCATCTAATTAATGATGCCCAACGATTTAATAAACGCAAATATTTTCACATAGTACCTTCAGCATGTTTAGCACCATTAACTATCTCTAAATTGAATTATTTATCTCATAACTTACTCCATTTCATCGTATATTTTGTCAAATTCTATCTTATTGATATCCTCCATCTTAAAAATTAGTAATAAGAAAAGAAAACTAATTGAATAAAATTATTTACAAGAAAACTAAATTAAAATTGAACTCTAGATCTTAATACAGATTATCTAATTGTGAGTTGATAAGTAGTGCATATCGACCCTACTCTCATTTTCGCTATATCAAATTTATTAATCCTTTACAAAAAATTAACGTCTTTACTGCACGAATTATAAACTTCGAATCTACAGGTTTATTCTTGTTTCTTGCCCTATATATTCAAACAATTGCCTATCGACTATTTTTAGCGCCTCTTTTCTTCAATTAATTTTTAGGTTGGCATCATTTTCAAAACGTAAAGTTTCTTGCTTGTTGTCACGCTTGAACCAATACACTTATATCGTTTTGACAGCTACACACACACATGGTGACGCCCCAAACTGTTTGTTATTAAGATTTTTCAATTTTTGCTGCATACCTTTTTGAGTAAGTATAATTTATTCTCTCCTTGTTCAGTATAATCCTTCATTGTATTTGTATATGTATACATTACCCTTTTCATCATTTGTTACATATTTCCTTTTACCATGAACTTGATTCTTCTTTTAGAAATCTTTCTATCCAGCAGTAAAGGAAACACATTACACACCACAGGAATTCTTCTGGCTGAGCTTGGATTGCATAGAACGTCGGTCTTCTTCATATTTTCCCCATTCTCGAACCATGCTCTTTCTTCTGGTAACACATTGATTTATAAAATGCTATAACAACATTAACATTGCATTTTCTTTTTCAAGGATTTCAAACCACACATGACCATTTCCATTGTCTTTTGAAGCCCTTGAGTTATACATACTAGAACTAACAAGTGTATTCTTAATTCATACTACTATTATTTACACAAAATATTCTTATTTACGATCTGACATTTCCAATTGGAAATGTTTTTGATTTATATCCTTTTTTATACAACGTGTATGTATCTAATATATTTAGTTTTATTATTACTACTATTTTTTCTTAAGAATTGGCAGCATTATTCATGTTCAAATCCATATCTTGTTTACATTCATATGGCATTTATGTGTCTTTTACACAACATAAAGCCTATTAATTTATTTTTTGCTTGTATTGTACTTAATGCTTATACTTATTTTAACTAAAATATACTAACAATTCATGTTTATTTTCATAAAGAAGTTTGTCTTTAAATATAGGCAACCCATTATACTTATATTTGGCTGTCTTGAACGTATACCCCTAAATCTTTAATAAAAGATTTTTTTAATACAATTAGTGTTCTTTTTTAATACCTAAACTAATTCTTAATATTATTATATCAATGATGTGAAGATCACAGCAATATGTATAACAATAATAGGTGATCCCTCAATTGAAATATCTGGCTTAATAAATTTTAGGGAAATTTAGTTCAAGTTAATGTTAAATCATACTATACTCTGGGATGTGATAGATAGTCAAGTTTATTTTATTGAAGAGTCACCATTAAATAGGTTAAACATCTTTTAAATTTAACAGTTTAAAGTATTGCGTAATTTACTCCAGAGGTACTTTAAAACTACATTTTTAAAAATATTTTGACGCTGTGATATTATAAACTTCGAATCTACAGGTTTATTCTTGTTTCTTGCCCTATATATTCAAACAATTGCCTATCGACTATTTTTAGCGCCTCTTTTCTTCAATTAATTTTTAAAGTATTCTTGCTTGTTTCCTTAAGTTGTCACGCTCGAACCAATACACTTATATCGTTTTGACAGCTACACACACACATGGTGACGCCCCAAACTGTTTGTTATTAAAATTTTCCAATTTTTGCTGCATACCTTTTTGAGTAAGTATAATTTATTCTCTCCTTGTTCAGTATAATCCTTCATTGTATTTGTATATGTATACATTACCCTTTTCATCATTTGTTACATATTTCCTTTTACCATGAAATTGATTCTTCTTTTAGAAATCCTTCTATCCAGCAGTAAAGGAAACACATTACACACCACAGGAATTCTTCTGGCTGAGCTTGGATTGCACAGAACGTCGGTCTTCTTCATATTTTCCCCATTCTCGATTGTTCTGGTAACACATTGATTTGTAAAATGCTATAACAACATTAACATTGCATTTTGTTTTTCAAGGATTTCAAACCACACATGACCATTTCCATTGTCTTTTGAAGCCCTTGAGTTATACATACAAGAACTAACAAGTGTATTCTTAATTCATACTACTATTATTTACACACAATATTCTTATTTACGATCTGACATTTCCAATTGGAAATGTTTTTTATTTATATCCTTTTTTATACAACGTGTATGTATCTAATATATTTAGTTTTATTATTACTATTATTTTTTCTTATGAATAGGCAGCATTATTCATGTTCAAATCCATATTTTGTTTACATTCATATGGCATTTATGTGTCTTTTACATAACATAAAGCCTATTGATTTATTTTGTGCTTGTATTGTACTTAATGTTCATACTTATTTTAACTAAAATATACTAACAATTCATGTTTATTTTCATAAAGAAGTTGTCTTTAAATATAGGCAACCCATTATACTTATATTTGCCTGTCTTGAACGTATACCCTAAATTTTTAATAAACGATTTTTTTAATACAATTAGTGTTCTTTTTTAATACCTAAACTAATTCTTAATATTATTATATCAATGATGTGAAGATCACAGCAATATGTATAACAATAATAGGTGATCCCTCAATTGAAATATCTGGCTTAATAAATCTTAGGGAAATTTAGTTCAAGTTAATCTTAAATCATACTATACTCTGGGATGTGATAGATAGTCAAGTTTATTTTATTGAAGAGTTACCATTATAAGAATTTATGAAAGTTGGTGATCACCATGAATATGCCACGAGGCGGGGTGATGCTTTGGAGGTGCCCAGACACAGACTATCGATTTATAAAAAAAGCCCACAGTATTTAATGATAACTGCCTACAATAGAATCTCCAAAAATTTAAAGAGTCTACCGATGGAAAAATTTAAAGTAGAGTTAAAAAAGTCACTGATTGCTAGATGCTATTACTATTTCAGTGACTTTGAAAATGACAGGCAGATCTTAGATTTGCATATCTAAATTGTTTGTTAGTGATTGTTGTATTGATTTTTATTTTTATTTTTTACATGTTGTACTGTATTGCATTGGTTAGTGCTTATGCTTGTATCATATTTGTATTGTTTGACTGTTTATATTTACATTTACACTATGTTGACTTGTTCTATACCATTTTTTTGTGGTCAACTGAACGAATAAATATTATTATTATTATTATTATTATTATTATTATTATTATTAAATAGGTTAAACATCTTTTAAATTTAACAGTTTAAAGAATTGCATAATTTACTCCAGAAGTACTTTAGAATTACATTTTTAAAAATAATTTGACGCTGTGATAAGATTTTTTTGAACACTACATTGTTAAACTAAGCAATATGACTACTGGTTTCTGAGATATAGCTGGCGGCCATTCTTAGTTGGCCACCCGGTATATGTATGTCAGTTTATTGAAATATTTGTGTACCTATAGTGTACAACAAAGTTAGGGTTTTAATTCATGTTGAAAAGGTCCGGTCTGAGAAATAAAACATGTTTGCCGCCTTGGTAAAAGTTAACGTATGTAAGAGATATAAGTATATATTATTGACTTTTATTTAATACTGTATTTTCAAAGTACATGACTACATTACGAAAGCTGTTCAAAAAAGCAGCTTACGCAATAATTCTTTTTACAAAAAGCGAACTGATACTTTGGCCGAGAACATTTGATGTGGGCTGCATCTCTACCAAGCGCTTCCTTCATTTTTACGTACAAATAACACACATGTTCTGTTTAGCGTCTATAAGCATTGTCGTTTTCATTTATTCCGGGACTGCACCGATTTTGTTACATATTGAATATGGATCACCATTTCCCCAGGGATTATTCCTCGGATCAACAGAAAAGGGTTTGTTGTCGTAGGTTTTAACAACTTAAAGAAAAAACACTTCTAGGAATATTACCAGATATTGTGAAATCGATACAGACGGGTCTGTAGATTTACGAGAGGCATACCTTGAGAAGACAAACAATTTACATACATATATGCATATATGTTCAGTGTTACAATGAAATCTATTAGGTACTACTCATTCCAAATGTGTCAGAAATATTTGAGCAAGGCCCGTATAAGACAGCAATTTTGCATAATAATATTAGCACGCAAATGTTTTTGATATATACCTATGTACATAATAGGTCCAGACATAAACATCAAAAACAGATTTTGCTTACTCATATTATTATTCTATGATTGACATTTAGTTTTAGAAAAAACTGGACAGGTATTTAATAAATGATTTAATTTTCTAGTATACCATTTAAAATGTCCAAATAGAAATTATGTATTTGGCTGTCAGTCTCTATGAATTCTTAATGAGTTAACTGCTAAGTGTTAGGTGTACATTCAGTTGTCTAATTAACATCTTAGACAGAAAAAGCGACTCACAAGATGAAAAGTGAATGACAAACAAATTTGATTGGCGTGCAGATTTTGTAATAAATTATTCTATAAAATACAAGGGTAATGATTCTACAACCATTTTGTTTAGGTCATTGGCTCTAATTTTGTAACTGTGATTTTGAAATTTAATTTTATATTATAATAGTATGTGTAATAAGATTGTTAGTATAAATTTTAACCGGAAATAAAAAAACTATAACATTTGTATGTATGTATCTCAGGAATGGACGTATAGGAAATTAAATTATAAATTCTAAGAAAGGATTTTGTTCTTCGAATACAATTCCTTGATTTAAGAAATAATGGTACAATATTATTCAATACAATACAATGTATCTATTTTTATTAAAAACAGGTAATCGATTTTAGATGTAGAAGATTATTAATATTTTCATGTAAACGGTTTAAGAAGCCTAAAGGTTTTTCGGTAGCATTGCAAACTGCACAGTTATGGTCCTAGAATTAAAAGATTGTGTAAATTAGAACCTCTAGATATCTAATTAATTGTGGCTTTTTAGCATAATGTCCTTCTCATTGTAATAAAAGGAATTGGTAATTTTAGGAAATATAGCGAATAATCATTAAGTTGTAATAAATATTGATAGAAGAAATTTATTACAATTTTATGATTGAAAGACCATTTACCTGCACGTTATAGGGATGTGGACAACTGTCGTTCCCAGAATACATTTTCACGTAGATTTTTAAATCATCAGCATTTGCAAATACAATGTAACAAAGTAATTCTTGGAGAGTAAGCAACAGCTGTCTGCACGTTGTTGTTCGCAATGCCGGCTTAGGGTAGATGTGCATTCATACATTTATTAATATACGAAATTTTTCGTGTATATATACTTGAGTGATAGATATACAAATACATCACTCCTCAGCGAATTTGATTATTCATAAATATGTAAAAGTAACAGATCGAAATTGGACATCTCTGTGACATTACAGACGTTGGTGTAAAATATACACACTGAAACCAGTTATATAATATACCTATAACTAGATGGATGTTTCAAATATAAGACCAGTTGGAGAAGTCAAGAATGGAAACAGACACTGTCCAATTTATTAAGAATATTGCTTCTTGAAAGGGATTATTTATAAATTCATACAATATTATGTTAATTGAAATAAGTTTGTAATAGTGAATCTATTTAAAGTAAATCTATGTTGACGTGAAGAGAGGACAGTGATAGATTGAATAATAGATTGCTAATAAATGACTGACAAAGTTACATATGATATTATATAATTAGGTAGACTAATATGAATTGGTCTTCAATTATTAAGCACATCGCTACTTTTATCCGACGTAACAGAATCAATATTAATATGAATCGGGTCACATTTTATAGGAAAAGTATATGTAGAACTTGGATGGAATCTAGTCAAAAATACGTTAGCAATAGTGTCACCTTTTTTACAGCGGGGTAGATACCACTTCACCGTTATATAACCATCCACCTTGGAATCCTTGAACCACCTTGCATGCTTTTAATGCGACAAAATATTAAGTAACTTGATTCTAAATGTATGACTGACAGTTATTGAATGTAGTCGAAATCTCTTACTCTCTTAAATTCCTAGCAATAAATCTAATATCTGCTTTGGTTCGACAGTTAAAATACAATTCTTTCGACCTTATTAGTCGCTTGATTATAGTATTAGACCAATGTGAAAATAGACGCTCAGAAGGCTTTATGTTGATTAGAATTTAAATCAACTCTACTGTCAGGGGCTGAATGATGCGAATTTTCACCAAGTGAATGAATAAAATACAGTACAGTTTTAAGGCAACAATCAAAATTTTTGTAGACTAAATCAAGTGATCAATAATTTGCAAGCAACTAAATGAAATAATTCTATGCTTTTGCGATTGAAGGTAATTTCTTATTAAATCTTAAACCCTCAAAATGTATTATTGATCTTTTATGGTATATTAATATGTTAAAATAGTTAAATGGAAATGTTGCTTATTTAAATCTTGTAGATACTATATAATTAGATAATGATTCCAAATACATAAATCATAAGTAACAATTTTGGGAAATGAATAATTTAGAATGCAAATATGGAAAATATAAATAAAGATTACCTACAATACTCGTAGGTTGTTTTATGTAAAGAATTGATTTCTTTCCAATAGGAATATCGCATTAAAGCTTATAAATTTAAAATTACAATTACAAGGTTTAGTAATAATAATATATTTATTACTGTATAAGTTGTGTTTATTAAAACTATGGTAAAAATAAATATAAGCAACAAATATGAATAAAAAAGTTTACATGCATATACTGGGTGGCGCCTGGGAGCGGGCGATTTTGAATCAATTCGTACAATGTCATAATTGAAGTTTCTCTCACACGGAGAGAATATCCGCGTATGCATTACGACATCTCTTTAGAGAGGGTCTGATTTTGAGTAATGGCAACATGAATTGACCTGCCAGGTCGCCTGATTTATCAATTTGTGACTTATTTTATGGTTTTTTTTTATTGGATGCCGTGTATAGTTCTCGTCCTCACACCACAAGCGAACTAAAGTCTAGAATTCATGAAAAGATTGCCTGAATAGGTATTCAGATGTTGCAGAGGGTTACAAGAATGTATACGCAGAGAAGAACGTCATTTACAGGATGTTATCTTTAAAAAATAACTGCTTTATTTAATGGTAAGGTTTTAGCATTCTGATGATCATGTATAAATATAAATAAAACTTAGTTTACGTTGCATTACTGTTCATTCAAAATCGTCCGTTCCCAGGCGCCACCTTGTATAACAAAAATACACAATATATTGAAAACAAATACACATTAAAAGATTAAAAAACTCGAATGCTCTAGAACAAGAGCATAAAATGCAGCAACCGTATACAGGCTATTCCACGAGAGCCGTTCGTTAGAAGTTTTCGTGGTTAGAAAAAACTTAGAATTCTGAAATTTTGTGTTCCAGGGTTATTCAAGATTCTCTTTCATTTTAAAATATTTTCAAGATCATACTACTTCCGGTTATACCGGAAGTCGCCATTAACTTCCTTATTTTAAATGGAACACTCGGTATATTATTTCATTTTTGGATTCCTGAGAAAATTTCATAGTGGGTTTTCATCAGGTTTCCCTATACCTATTTTCAAATTTTTCTTAGATATCTTAATTTTTTTGAAAATTTTGACAGATGTAGCCCTGTTTTGAGCATTGCGCCCTTTAACCAATTTCGATTGGTGGAAAGCGCTTCTGGGGTAGACGGAAGCACAGGAATGATACTTTCGAATGCCATATTGACAACTGATTTATCGCATACAGGGTATCCAAAATTTAATGACCAATTACATCATTTTAAAAGTTGAAAAAGATCGTTTTTTCAAATGGGACACCCTGTATTTTATTGGATGGTCAGATGCAGAATTTGATTCTGCATCGATTTGCTATAACATTCCCTATACCTATTTCCAGTGGTTTTCTTGTTAATCCATATTTTTATCAAAAGGTGATCAAACTCCAAAAGTTCTACCTAGTAAGCCTTCTCTCATATAGAACAATTATTGTAATTTTACATTCTCTTATTATTTTTTGTCATTATGTTCCAATTTTTTGTTTTTATTTTATATTACGTTCTAAATGTTATGTACTAATGTCATGTTCTAATTAAAGTAATTTTTTTACCGTTTCATTGATGTTTATTTGGCTTCGAAAGGCAAGCGATGTTTCGGTTTCTGCCAAAAAACCACATTAAAATAAAAAATTTGGATTAACAAGAAAACCACTGGAAATAGGTATAGGGAATGTTATAGCAAATCGATGCAGAATCAAATTCTGCATCCGACCATCCAATAAAATACAGGGTGTCCCATTTGAAAAAACGAACTTTTTCAACTTTTAAAATGATATAATTGGTCATTAAATTTTGGATACCCTGTATGCGATAAATCAGTTGTCAATATGGCATTCGAAAGTATCATTCCTGTGCTTCCGTCTACCCCAGAAGCGCTTTCCACCAATCGAAATTGGTTAAAGGGCGCAATGCTCAAAACAGGGCTACATCTGTCAAAATTTTCAAAAAATCAGGATATCTAAGAAAAAATTGAAAATAGGTATAGGGAAACCTGATGAAAACTCACTATGAAATTTTCTCAGGAATCCAAAAATGAAATAATATACCGGGTGTTCCATTTAAAATAAGGAAGTTAATGGCGACTTCCGGTATAACCGGAAGTAGTATGATCTTGAAAATATTTTAAAATGAAAGAGAATCTTGAATAACCTTGGAACCCAAAATTTCAGAATTCTAAGTTTTTTCTAACCACGAAAACTTCTAACGAACGGCTCTCGTGGAATACCCTGTATAGCTCGTTCTTAGTTTCAAATATAATACACAGGAATGTATTTTAATGATCGATTTTAGCTCATTTTTAAATTAATTTAAATTTAACTTGCGTTTTGAACAACGTTTACTACGCCAACTGGTAATGCATAGATTATTATACATTGTTGTACATATTTTGCTAGTTCCTTTTATTTAGGCTATCCAGCTCAACCGCATTCTCTGATTTTGGTTATTATACTTTCATTTTGATATTTGTTGCGGATTACTCTACGAAAGTGAAATTAATAGTACCTATATTACTCAGTCAGTGAGAAAGATGGCCATATCAATTAGGATGAAATTTGCGATACCGGCCGAAGGCGAGTGGAATAATTCATTCGGGTGTAAATAACCATTTCGTACTGATTGAATAATATACCTTTTCTAATCTTATTAAATAATTAAGTAATAATTGTATAATGTTCATATCTTCTTCATTTATCAATATATAATTAACCGTATCATATTCAACAATATAGACTAAAAATAGTGATTTTTCATTTACCCGATTATTATTGTTGTTGGTCATATTTTAATTCTCGATTGTATTTACTAGACCAGTGGTTCCGAAACCTTTTTTGGGAATCACTTCAAAAAAAAAAACTCGTGTATCATCATTATTTAATTTTTTTTTACTTTATTAATATTAAACTAATAATTAATGAGATGAATATGCCTGCAAATCACTGCACATTTTCTCAAATCGTGGCATTAAACTGGACACGGCCACTCTCATTTCCTTTTCCACGTTGATTTTTGCTCTATACTAGCTTTTTATCACAGCAACCGCCGAAATACAACGTCGAAAATGAAATTAAAATCCGCAGTCTTATCACCTAGAAGGGTATATTCATCTTTTAGTGAAATCCAAAATTCTGTAAATTCCATGTTGCCAAATTTTGCTTTCAAACTGTTGGCGCAAGATAACTCGATAAGATTCGCTTCTTCCGCAGAGGTAAATTTAGACGGAGCACTAGTGTTAATTGGATCTTGGATCAATGCGAACCTATCGAAATTTTAACTTTGAAAGTATTTCTCAAACCAGATAATAAGCTGTGATAAGTGCCATTCAGACATGTTTTTTATATCTTGAGAAAGATCAAATTCATATTAAAATAACAATTTTCTTCTCCATAGTTAGTTTTTTTTTTTATAAAAGCTGATATTTTTTCCATTGACTTCAAAAGGTGCATGCTTTTTCCCTGCAGAAAGAGATTAAGGGAATTCAGATTTTCAAAAATGAAGGATAAGTATGCCAAAATCTTCTGCATCTCTGTATCCTTTCTCTCTAAAGAAAATAAAAATTTCTTGCCGCTATTTAAAAGTACGTGATAAAACATTACCAATAAAGAGCCATCGTGCACTGCTATAGAACAACAAAGACGAGTGTTCGGCTCCCATATCCTCACACAGTTTTTTTTTAAAAAACCTTGCTTTCAATGGACGAGGAAGTTTACCACATTCTCCACACATTCTAATACCTGATTCAGAGCAGGACTAAGATGTTTTGACGCAAGCGCTTCTCTATGAATAATGCAATGGGTCCACAGTATATTTGGTGATTTGCTTCGAATACGTGCCTGTAATCCTCCATAGCAGCCATACATGGACCGAGCTCCATCAGTACAGACACCAACGGTCTTACGCCAATTCAAATTATTTTCAGATATGAATGTATCAAGAATCTCGAACAGGTCCTGAGCCTTCGCTCCTGCAGTGATATTTTTACAAAATAGAAGGTCTTCTTTAATGTTATTACCATCTATATATAAACCGTACATAGCATATCAAATGAGCATCCTTATTATTATCCGTAGATTCATCTAGCTGCAATCCAAATTCTCCTCCTTAATTTTTTGCAGTAAATTGATCGTTGATATTTTCCGCCATATGTTATATTCTCCGATCATTTGTGTCACTGGACAAAGCCGCTTTTAAAAGCAGCTTCCCAGAAGGCTCACCAACCGCGAAGTTCACCATATCTACACCAGCCGGAAGAATAAGTTCTTCTGCGAAATCTTTTAGAATAGTCTAAATCTGTCGCGAGGGGTCTACGCATTTTGACGTGTCTAGTGCGATCGAGAAGGCGCGTTGCGGGCCCGCGTTCGCAAGAATATTTTACGCCGGCGAATTAACAATATTTCGCGGCGCACTTATGAAGAGGCCGCGGTGCACAGTTTGGGAACCTCTGTACTACACTGTTGCTGGAAGCTTGAGTTGCATATATGATTTTTCTGGTGAGTCCGTTTTGTTTTTTATAGAAGTGTCTATATAACCTTCATTATTGACGAGACTTTCATCTCCCGTGTCTAGATTATAGTGACACATAAATTTTGACAAGTGTACGAGCCTTTTTGATAGTTTAAAAAACTTACCCGTCGACGTATGCAGAATGATATTATTTTGAACAACATTCGTACGGTTTCGGTTATTGTGACTGGGACTAACATTATTTTGTTTAAGTCAGCCACATTATTCACCTTTATAGCATGTATTTCATTGGTCCCCCAAGCACGCATAATAACATTATTACTCTTTGTATAAATTACTAGTCACTACTTGATATTGGCGTATTTATTCCTCCAGCTAATAATTGAAGAATTGTAGTAATTAAAGCATTTTATTTGTCCGAATAAAATAATAAAACACTAATATTAAAAAAAAAAGATGAAATAATCCACATCTTTTTATAGTCTATTTTTTAATTCGGAGGAGTGTTTTTAAATTGAAGCGCTAAAAAGGAGGCTTGCTATTTGTCAGTTTTCGGCAAGAATTACAATATGGAAATTTTACATGTCTACGGCCGCCATACTGTTACAACAGCTGTTATTGTATACATCGTTAATTTTGTCAGTGCGTTTCTGTTCAATTTTTTACGTTCAATTTGCGTTATAATAGTAAAATAGTTCTTTTAAGAACTGAATTGACTGATATACTCTCCGTGTAAATCATTTTCATAGCGTTTTTCTTGGATATGGAGGAAGTAGCAAGCACTTCTGGATCGCAAATTTCCCCGTTGATAAGGCGAAAATTTGTGATCTTAGGACATCTATCTGTTGTTGAGAAGCTGAATATAGTAAATATATTCAAAAAATTACGTGCTGATAACCCCAGAATGAGGATTACTGCTATTGTCGCAAGAATATCGAGTATGATAGGTTAGTGTTATAATACATTACCATCATTAGGTATATATTATTATGTTATCTTGTTTTTAGGAGTGGCACGGTCTACTGTCTATCGTACCATAAAAGAATATAAGCAGAAAGGACAAGTTATCCCACCCAAGCAAAGTTCTGGAAGACACTCTTTAATTACTGATTATAGTGAAACCGTCAAGAATTCTATAAGGCAAATAATTCACAATTTTTTTTATAAAAATGAGCTTCCTACACTTGATAAAGTGCTGAATGAAATCAAACAGCGTGATGATTTGCCACAGATGAGCTGTTCAACATTATACAAATTGTTATACTCGAGGCAATCCTTAAACCGTTGCACGTCATTACTCGTTAATGACGTCATATACTGCAGCCTAGTCAAGTCTGTTTGAAAAATCATATGATTTGCACGCCATTTTAATGTAAACAAATTTGACATATAAATATCTGAAAAATATAATTGTGTATTGTAAATTTTATAATTTTTTGGGTGGTACGGTTTTTAAAAAATGAATGACGTGCAACGGTTTAAGGATTGCCTCCACTATAGTTAGGTGGGTTGGTCGATGATATAATCGAGCCATTTATTATATCAGTGGGTGAAGATAGTTCAAGTGAAATGGAAAGTGATAGTGAATAATTATAAATTGTTACTGTTTCATATGTATATAATAATAAAAAATTGTGAATAATTATATGATTTATATGTATATGCTATAATTAATATTTGTCTAAATTTTTGTCCGCTTGTAAATAATCATATAAGAATAAGAACCATCTGTGTTTTCTTTTTAAATTTGAAAATATACAAATCACCTTTAAAACTTTTGATTTAAGCATTTCACTTACGATGATGATTCCTTTTTATTTCAAATTTAAATTATCTAATTTTTTGAATAAATTTTTAATTAATTACTTGACTACAATTTATATAAAATCGTCGCTAGTTTTAAAACTGCAGCCAAAAAGTAATTTTCCAAAATTCCATTGTGTAAACGCGCCTTTTTATTTTACTCCTGCGAATTAAAAAATAGACTATAGTACAATATAATACATTTAGAGACTTTTTTATGAATTATTATTATCATTACAGTAATATTTATATGAGAATTACTAAGTAGAATATGTTTAGTGGTAATAAGGGTGCATAAGACAAACATACTCTATGAATGTTATATAATAAATATTTCCTTATTTGACTAAGAAATTCCAGCTTATTTTCTTTTTTGTCATTTGAGATATGGTTGTACTAGGCTAAAACCAAAAACTGGTTTTACGTGTGGAATACTTCTTTTTCTAATTAATACATCTTAAATGTTCGAACTATTTAAGCAAGAAAAATTAATAATTCTTGTCTTTTCAACCAAAACTACTATAAAAAATATAGGTCGCATTTGGATAATTACTTCACACGCTAACTAGAAAAATATTTCTTATTTGTATATGCTTTTGTTTTTCTGTCTTACATTTAAGTTAAATTAGATTGGTTGAAAGACATTTGTATGTTATAGTTACATAAATTAACGCACGCTATCTGCGGCTGGAAATACAATATATGTACGTAATATTATTGTTAAAAGAAGAGCTCAAAGTGAGATGTGAATTCTCTCGGTCAATAACACTAGTTGCCGTATCATTATTTAAGTACCTAATATATACACGCCTAAACAAAAAATTATAGATGTGGTTTATCGGTGACAATGCAGGATTTTCCTTACCGCCACTACTAGCATATGGCGCATTTAATTTGTACATTATTAATTACTCAACACTTTCAAACTAAGTACGACAATTAAAAGTTTTCGCGTTAGATGCTAAATTGTCATGTGGAATTAATACTAAAAAGATTCAGTTGATCGTTTTTGGAATAGTAAACCTGTATCTATGTTAACAAACACATTGATACCTCAGGACTATGTCAGAATCCTGGGTATGTACATTAACAAGTTGATTGTTTCCGAGAAAACATATCTTATAGGACTAGGAAAGAATACTTGCAGGGTTGCTCGCAGCGGCTGCGGGTCGGTGCAGCGGCGTCTACAGAGGAATTGATTGGGAGGGGCGGTCACCAACGCACTATTCTGGGACCTATTCTTTTCAGCATTATGATTAACGATCTATCAGAGAGTTGTACCACGGCAACCAGCATTAATGTGTATGAAGACGATACCACCATCACAACTGCTCACGAAAGTGTACAAGTATTAGTATTAAGAAGCTCAACAGCGGTATGAAGTATTATGGATTGGTGCACTTCAAACGCCATAAGACTTAAAACTGGCAAAACCAGGTTGATCTAATTCTATCCAAAGACGAAATTAGTGAAGACGAGCCTCCTGATGAGGCTTGAGGGCAGATCCATCGAACAGGTAGACTGTGTGATGGTCCTGCTACTGCAGGAGTATTATTTAATTAGAAAATCAATAAACGCCAGCAAGTACACAGAAAAACATATATGTTAATGTAGAAATACAACCTATAGTAATATTTGTATATGATGTTAAAATTATTATCAAAATGCTTCAATTGTGCATTCTATTCTAAAATTATATATACAATAAATATTATTTAACTGTACTATTTATAGTTCAGATGATATTTAGATTACATAAAGACAATTTCTTCATTCATTGTCTTACTTGTATATTCATAAGCTTTTAATACACCCAGTCGGAAAATCATTGCGTTAATGTGCTAATTAATAAAATTGTAATTGAATTATAAAATTGTATGATTAATGAATGCTATAATTTAATAATTTCATACACTCCATTCTGAACTAATCTAAAGTTGGAATGGCAATTTGTGCTTAATATTGTGTCATAACACGTTTATCTTCGTGGAGCACAGAGTTGTACTGATGATAAACTGTTTATGAACAGTAGCTTTCATAGTGAATTTGCGCATGTCCGTGATGTATTGAATTCTAATCTTGTCAGTCTAATAGATTTTAGTTGCGAATGGTCCGGGATAATAAGTTAAAATTCGACGAGAAGGCTCCAAAATATGTATAATATGCATCTCATCAAAGAAACGTTTGGAAGGATAAAATAGAAGTGATAATTTGTTTTCAAACTAACTTGACATAATAATAAAAGCAATTTATTGACTGTATCGTAATTATAGGATCAACTATTGTTAAATATACAGGGTTATGATAAAGTAACGAACAAAATTCATAAAACGTACAATGTTAATTTTTGAAAAAAATGCAAAAACACGTCAAACAGCTTATTTTATTGCGCGTCTTTTAACATAAGTCAAAAAGATAAAACGTCAAATTTGTCAAAGTTATGACGTCATCAATATTTTTTTTAAATATGAAGCTTGGTTTTTTTTTACTTTATTTGATAAAACTTGTTTTTATGCATTATAAAGAAATAATTGAAGTAGGGGTCACATAAGAAAAAACTGAGAGAATTAATAAAAAACAAAATAAACTTTATTATAGCAATAACATTTAAATTAACTAAACAGTCCATTAAACCAAAACGATTTCTTACAGGAATTGTTCAAACTGTGTCCCGTTCACTATCTGACATAGGCCAAGACGATGGTAGACCTGATTTACAGAGTCTTCGATCATCTGCGGAGTTTAAGAGTCATTTCATGTCTAATTCGTTCCATTAAGTCTTCTAAATTGTTCAGTTTTTTCTTATGTGACCCCTGCTTAAATTATTTCTTTATAATGCAGAAAAACAAGCTTTATCAAATAAAGTAAAAAAAAAACCAAGCTTCATATTGAAAAAAAATATTGATGACGTCATAACTTTGACAAATTTGATGTTTTATTTTTTTGACTTATTTTAAAAGACGCGGAATAAAATAAACTGTTTGACGTGTTTTTGACCACGATTAATGAAAATATGAAATAAATAAATAATAATAATAATAATAATAATACTGTTTTTATTTTCCAACATACATTGAGAACATAAATTACATGATATACAGAACGGAAGTATTATTGTAGATGCAAAATATGGTGGAGTTCAGATGTGTCACAAACGTTAACATCTGCCTTCCACTCAACCATTCTTAAAGTATCTTACAAAACTACCTTAATCTAATACTGACTTAACCTAATAAGAGAGAAGATACCCACAATAGCCTACAATGAGTATGCAGCAGTCACATACAAGGAATATAAAAATTTCCAACGAGCGACGCTGAACTATCTCTGACCCATGAAAAGATACCGATAAAATTCGCGACGGAAAGAGGTCGCAGACCGTAGGCTTTAAATTCCTGTGGTATATTGTTGTATATGTGCGATATTCGATACGTGAAGCAGTTCTGTGTGCATAACCTGATATTCAGGTTGTGCACACCACTTCTAAAAGAAATTTTAGCATAAAGAAATGGCGACTTGTGCGTCAGGACAACTGAGTGAAAAAATGTAGCCGAGTGAAACAAACGCCGATTCGTCATGTTCAGCCACCCCAAATCATACAACTTATGTGTCACATGCCCCCGACGTCTGATTCCATATATTAACCTCATACACAAGTTCAGCAATTTTTGCATTTTCCGAGGATATTCATACGATAGAGCCGACTGATACAAGAAATCATAGTTGTCCATCTATGGGATAACAAGGGTTTCACATAGTAACCTTTTAGTTTCTGCATTTAGAAAACATCTGCTAAAATACAAAACTCTTAGAGCTGCGTAAGCACGCTGTAAGCAAACTTT
The DNA here is from genome assembly GCA_963170755.1 of Amphimallon solstitiale. Classification (NCBI taxonomy): domain Eukaryota; kingdom Metazoa; phylum Arthropoda; class Insecta; order Coleoptera; family Scarabaeidae; genus Amphimallon; species Amphimallon solstitiale. Next base: position 99,043,453 of record OY720676.1, on the reverse strand, counting down.
AATGTGAGGCCCGAACCTCAAGTCACAATCCAATAAAACACCAGAACTCTTGACACTATCCCCAATCGCAACTCTCTCGCCCTCAACAAAAATATTTTTGATAGTGCGAACAACATCATCACATCTGCTTTTCTTTGGTCCAAAAACGATTAGATTGGTTTTCTTTGGACTCAGGTACAAGGAATGACTTCTGGAAAATGCACTAACTCTAGTCAAATCTGCATTTAGACGTTGACATGCTGTATCAGATTCTGATACAGGAAAGGAGTAATAAACCTGCGTGTCGTTCGCATAAAAATGATACTTACAATAGGTGAAACATCCAGCCATTGCCCAAGAATGGAACCCTGCGAAACACCGGAACCCATATACACAAAGCAGAGACACGATCATCGACCACCACACGCTGTCTCCTTCCAATAAGGTAGTTATATAGTAAATTTACCAAACCAACATGAGACAAAATGGCGGACATTAGAGAATGGTTAATAGTATCGAATGCCTTCGAGAAGTCAAGCAAAAACAGAAGGATTAAGTTATTCTTATCCTGCTCTCTGATTATATCATCTGTGATATTCAGTAATGCTGTGTTACAACTGAAGTTCTTTCTTAATCTCGACTGCGCAGGGGGCAAAATATCATTGTCAAATTAAATGTCAATCACAAATTGCTTCAACTGATACTCCACTCCGCAAATCTCCGTAATCTGTGGGATTCGTTTCCTTTGAAAGTGGTCGTACAAGAGACTGTTTCCAGCACTCCTGAAAACGACCACTCTCTATGCAGCAGTTTATTAAATGAGTCACACAAATAATAAGAAGGAGAATAAGTACATCAATTGCATATACAAAAAGCGTATACAGTATATGATGAGCCATATAATCTCTTTCAGTTTACACAAGAAAGAAATATAATTCAAATAAATAATACTGAATTTGTAAATATTTCAAAAAAAGAAAGAAAGATGAAAGTAATTCAAAACTAGAAGCAAGATATAATATTATAATAATGGCTTTAGACAGATTTAAGGATACTTCTTTTTTATCAATTAATGCTTCTGTAGTTTTATTAATTGTTATGTAGTTGTTGTGTTCTAGAACAAGTGTATTAGACAAACATACTAACTATTTTTATATATTACAACACATATTTTTAAATTAATAAGTTGTAATCGTGTTTATCCAGATATAATATTTTCTAACTTTTACAATATTGCCCACAGACGCAAAAGCATAATTATTTTTAAGTAGTACATTTTTGTGCTTTTTTCTACAACAGTTCGGGATTTTAATCAACAACGATTCAAATGTTAAAACAAACATTTACTTGCTTAGTGGAATGGTATTTTTACTAATTGAGTGCAGAATAGTTCTTTTACCACACATAAGAATTTTTCTAAAGTACCACAATTTTCGACGATAAATCACCATATCACAATAACGGTGGAAAATCGGCTAATACTAATTGACGCTTGTTTTATCGGTCTGGTATAAAATGCATAAGCTTTCTATTTAAAAACCAAGTTTATGTTGATTTATCGTTCTCGAACACGCTATATAATTGAAAATACGTTTACATTGTACTACTAATAATTATGTACAATTCTTGTGTTAAAGCTTTTTCTCTATGTTATTAGATACAATAATGGACTTTGTTGTTTCGTTGGGACACTGGGTAAATATTAAATGCATAATATTTTTTATATTTTTAGGAAGATAGAGTACGCTAGTCTAGTAATACCCTATTTAAGGGATGGCTTCAATTACTTATATATAATATTCATAGATACTGAATAAATAATTTCCAATACAAATTTGCAATCACGTGTTCAGAAAATTAGATAGATAGAGGAACATCTTATATTTTATTGCTATTCTACATAGTATACATGATATATTTGTGCACTCAATCGTCAACATCGTGTATACAAATATCTATTTTTTTATACTGTTGATACAGATATGCTCATACAAAATTGTTACTGTTTCAAAGATCCTCCAGACATTTCGTCATATCGCACAGTATCAAATACAATTTTTTAAAAAATTTAGAATAATTTTGAAAAGAGTACATACATATTTTCATTATAAAAACCAAACTAATATAAACTTCCGTTAATATCAGAAGATCAATATATCTTATCTTTCCCATAAATCTATAAAATTCTAGTAGATCGCCTACATGTTATGATTTCTACGTAAATATAGCGTATACATGATTTAGTAATTTGACAGCAATATCATTCTTCAAGAATTTACTATTACAAACGAAAGCAAAAATTTTATAAGTGTATTATCAGAGCTTCGTTTATACGTATCCGTTCTTTCAAGAATTTGTATTGAACAAAGCTGTATGTGTTTGTGTTGTAAAACACTTTGTTCCATATAGTACACTGTGCGTTTACCTGAAAAGCACGAAAAGGATTTGATTCACTCTCTACCCCATGATTATGATAAAATTCTTGGATATTCTTTGTTGTATTAAGTTAGGCTAATGGAAAGTGACGTGATGAATTATAGATGGTCAAACAAGAGTCCTCAAAAAGGTTTTTGGAGGGAATAACAAATAATTGTAATTTAGCAACGTAATTCCACTTAAACTAAGTGCACTGTGAATATTTTATAAAATAGACTAGAGTAAAATACATTTCTGTCCTTATGTAAAAACAGAATGTTCTGTAACATTCGCTCTTCACAGTTGCTTCTTTCAATCTGCATTTGATATAATTCTAGTATTCGGATAAATACTTATTTTGTTAATTACCTTATTTGTTCTTAGAAATAAATGTAATTTTAGTTTCATTATACAGAGTGTAATCCATAATTTGAAAATATTTTGGAATATATAGAGCCGCTCAAATAGTCAGACAAAGTAGGAAGAGAACTTTTTGATACCACTTATTCAGACCGTGAATTTATATAAAATCTACAGCTATCAAAAGAGTTGAAAAGTTTGAATAAAGAGAGGGCAAACTTCGGAAACTTTCAGGAAGACCTAAATCTCTTACGAATGATGAGAAAAGTTTACAGGTGTAACAACATTTTTTTCCTATGAAAAGAAACTTCAGAAGTAGATATTTTCCGCCAAAAATATATCAAAAATGACTTCCGTCCCTATAAAATAGTTCTGCTGCACGAATTATTAGAAGATTATTTTGACCGTCGAATAGACTTTTGCTAATCCATAACATAATCATAATTACTGATACTAGGCTGACGAAAACGCATACTTGATACGAGAAAAACGGACAGAGTATCATGAAAAAGTTAGTGTTTGAAGTGGTGTTATTAAAAACAACAGAATAACAACATTTGATATGTATGCCCACTTCCTTGAAAACAAAGTTCTACCAGTAATTACAAATCACTAGAGCTACAACATAAAAATCCCTAATTTCAGCATGATGGAGCCTTTCCTCATTTAAGGCAAAAGGTATGTACTTATCTAAACAATACTTTCTCTTACCGCTGGATGAGAAAACGAGACACAAAGGAATGCTTTACGCCAGTGGTTCCCAAACTTTCCCAAGCCGCGGCGCCCTTTTTCAATTAAGAATTTTCCATGGCGCCCTACCCTAAGTAAAAGTGTGACTGATCGTAAATAAAAAATAAAAACAAATAAAACTCGTGTGTCTCCATTGTTTAAAAAATTTTTTTAATATTAAACTAATAATTAATGTGACACAATTTCTCAATTGTGGAATTAAACTGGACAGACACTGCCACTCTGATTTCCTTTTCCACGTTGATTTTTCTCTATGCTTGCTTTTTATCACAGCGACCGAAGAAAACAAAACTTCGCACAAATACGACGTCGAAAAAGGAAGTAAAATCCGCCGAGCCTTATCATCTAAAAGGGGCTATTCATCTTTTAGTGAAATCCAAAATTCCTTCAATTACATGCTGCCAAATTTTGCTTTCAAACTGTTATCGCAAGATAACTCGATAAGATTCTCTTCTTCCGTAGAAGTAAATCCAGACGGAGCACTATACTGTTAAATGAACCTTGAATCCATGCAAACCTATCGAAATTTTCATGTTGAAAGTATTTATGAAACCAAATAATTAGCTGATATAAGTGCCCTTCACACATGTTTGAGTTTTTTTTATAAAAGCTGATATTTTTTCCGTTGACTTCAAAGGTGCATGTTTTTTCCTTACAGAGAGGGATTAAGGGAATTCAGCTTTTCAAAAATGTCGCATAAATATGCCAGTTTCTCAGTTTCAGTATCTCTGTAGCCTTCCTCTTTAAGGAAAATAATTTTTTTTTGCCGCAATTCAAAGGTACGTGATAAAACATTACCACGAGAGAGCAATCGTGCACTGCTATAGATAAACAAAGACGAGTGTTGGCTCCCCTATCGTCACACATTTTTTTTTAAAAAAACATTGCTTTCAATGGACGAGATTTCATAAAATTTACCACATTCACTACACATTCTAATACCTGATTCAGTGCAGGTTTCAGATGCTTTGACGCAAGTGCTTCTCTATGAATAATGCAATGGGACTGCAGTGTATTTCGTGATTTGCTTCGAATATGTTAATCCTCCACAGCAGCTAGACATGGAGCGAACTGCATCAGTACAGACACCAGCGCACTTAGGCCAATTCAAATTATTTTCAGATATAAATGTATCAAGAATCCCGAACAGATCCTTAGCCTTCGCTCCTGCAATGATATTTTTACAAAACAGATTTTTTTTAATACTATTACCATCTATAAACCATACATAGCTTATCGAATGAGCATGCTTATTATTATCAGCAGCTTCATCTAACTGCAATCCAAATTCCGCTCCTTTAATTTTTTCAATTAATCACCTTGTAAGATGCTAGTAATGTGGTTTTTGGTATAGATGCAGTTTTAAAAAACCTATTTTGTTGTTGTTTCTGTTTTTTAACTTCTTGGCAAAAAGTAACGAGGTTTGCTAACCATGCTGTGGTGATTAGCTTCTAAATGACGCGATGCTTCAATTTACTTGGAAGCATACACTTCGCTGCCAAAACTTTCATACACAATACACATTGTGGTCTCTCTTCACCATTAATTTCTGTTGACGTAAAATCCTTAAATAACCGTCATCATATTTATGATATTTTTGTTTCTTCACAGTCGCCCCACCGGTTGAAACATACTTTCTTTATCTGCTTTATTATTGTTTAAAAATCGATATATCATTATAGATAGAAGAGCAAATATCCACAGAACTATTTATCAAGCGCAGAGTTCAATTTCACTAGACTGACTAAATCGAGTCGGCAACGCGTACTTATATGCTTTCGGCAAGATCTTTCAGAATAGTCCAAACTGTGGCGAGGGGTCTACGCACTTTGACGTGTCTGTCTAGCCGACTCGCGTTCGCAAGAATATTCTGCGCCGACGAATTTATTTTTATACAGGGTCAAGTAAAAACAACCCACACAAACAATCTAGATATTTTTAGTTGCTTATTTTGTTTTTTATTTAGTTAGACCTAATGCTTTGGTTCACTTAATTATGAACCTTTTACGATATTTCGCGGCGCTCCTGTGAAGAGGCCGCGGCGCACAGTTTGGGAACCACTGGTCTACGAGGTTGTCACACCCAATGTTCCTTGATTAATGACTATGGAATTATTTGGAAAATAAGGAATAGACTTAAAGGAACTGAAAAGTTGTGTTTTGTAAGGCTCTCAATTTATCTCCCGAGAAATACTTTAAAATGTCCTACACACATTTTATTGCTATTTAGGACGCTATCAGGCTGTTCAAGAAGTACATCTTCAACAGCTAATGAAATATTGATTAAAGTATTTGCGTTCTGTAATTGTTGTTTGAAATTTCACCATTCTTTAACATCAATATATTTTAAATTAAAAAAGTTAGTTATAGGACATATTACATGCCTAAACCTTGTTTGAAATTTAATCGGAAATCATAAAATATTGCACAAAAATGGCAAACATTTATAAAATTTAAATTCGTTTAGCTGTTACTATTCGAGCGACCTCTATATTCCAAAAATGAAATTATGAATTACTGAAAACTCTACTAACTTTGATCGCCATTCTGATTATAATTCGTCGGACGCTATACCTATACGAAATAGTCACCTTAGCTTTTATTAGTGCAGTTAAATAACAGAGAAATATGTGAAATTAAATTATTTTTGTGTATTTAAACAATATTTTTGAATTCAACATCAGTTTTACAATTAAATGTTTCCAATGGCCATGGTTGTTTCTATTTTGGTTATTGGGCTTGATCCATTAGCCTTACTTGGTAATAGTCTGCGCATCAATAAATTTTATATTTAAATATTTTGTTATGGTTTCCTTTAATTTCAAAATATTAAGAAATTATTTTGTCTAAGAAATAATAATATAATATTACAAATTTATATGTATATGTATGTATATATTGTCATCTAATTATACTTTTTAAAAGAGGATTTACGAATGTCATACGAATTTTTACTTTCTCCAGTATGTAAGTATTTAACTTAGGGAAAGTGTATCTCACCCGGATACAACTGTCCAATTCACTACATTTCTTATAAATGGATATACCCACATATACATATCTAACTTAACGTGTACTACATTTACACATTTACACAGGGTGTTTCAACTTTTACTATGACTCATAAAAACTTGTCATATAACTCATATAACTAATTTTATATAAAGGTACGGCAAGATTTTTTTTAATGTATGACAATGTATTTATATAGAAAAGTGTTTCCTTGATTATTCAATAACGTCTTTCAAATTTTGTAAAAAAATATATAATTAACTTATTTTCATCATCTATACCTTTTGTTAACTACCACATACTCTTATCTTCAACAATAATCGAAAAGTTCCCACAGGTTTCTTTTCACTATTATCTATAAGGGGTTATAGAACCACACCTAAGCTCATAATGAAACTGATCAAAACATTATTATTGTTGCATTGACTTTATGGAAATTATATGCATTTATATTGTTTGTGATTGCATTATTTGAATAAGAAATTTCACAATCCTATTAAGAAATCAGTAAGTCAATAAAGAAATAGTTATTTTTAATAACACCTCAAATTAGAATATGTACGTAAAATGCTCTATATTAGTACATTTATTACTAATTGTAGATTGAAATTAGATCTATTCGGCGGAAAAACCAGGACGGAGAAAAATTGTCTTTTTTTGCTGTTTGTGGTCACGATTCGGAAATGACAGTAGTTCACATATTGGTATGAAATCGGTTTTCATATATTTCTATGAATAATAATAGTATATTAAAATACAAGCTTTATAAGAAATGATTTTGTGCGAAATTCTTTTGAAACGAGTATTTTCTAAAATTTATATATTCAAGTAAGGAGAGTTTATATGTAAAATAGCTGATACGAACAGAATATTATGAATTAGGAGTATAAAGTTTATGTGATGTAAATGTGAAGATAAAATGTTGTTTTTATATATTCTTCTTTCTTTAAACTAAGTAGTTCACTTTTGTAGTTGACAGTAGGTGCATAATTTTACATTTAGTTGTCAATAATTATTGGTGTAAATAAGTAGTGCTGTTTAAAATTATTAATTGCTCTGTTTTGCTAAATATTAACCAGACAGAATTAACCAGTTACTGAAAGATATTTTAAATGCATAAGTTAAGTAAAGCTCGTTTTACATCTATCAATAAATTGAACTTAAAATTGAACTAGAAATTGAACTTAAAATTCAAGGTAACAAAATTGAACTAGAAATTCAAGGTCACCAAGTTGACAGTAAAGCTTTTTACACTTGTCAATTATAAATAACTTTCTGAACGTCAAAGTGACAAATAGATACCGATGTGTCATTCCATAAAAATATTTGGGTGAGCTTAGTTGTATATTTGTAAATAATGGAACATTCTTTTCCAAATAAATATCGAATAAAACGTATATCAATGGAAAGCTAACAGTCTTCAAAATCAAAAAAGGTAGTGTTTATTTGCATAAAATGAGGGCGATCGTCTGAACTCTTATTGTGAGGTTATGGTATACCATGATTTGGAGACGCCAAATACATAGTTTCAGTTATTCTTTGTCTGGATATACACGTAATTCTAAATAAATAAATATATATAAATCTAATAATCTTGTATTTATTTGATATTTGTTGGTCGTCTTTGGCAACTGGAGAACTAAAAATTATGTTTAAGTACGTATGTTGTATGCCCCTTCATTTAGCATTAGTGTAAGTATTTTTGATTTAGGAAAAGAAATTCATACTGATGTAAAGCAAAATATGTTATTTTTTTAGATTATAATGGTGTATTAATTGATTGCTTTTAACAAAACTGCAAATATTCAACTATATTGTAATAAACTGAAGTATACCGTAGTCATATTTTAATTTCGGTTTACGCTTCTATACCATGCAGAAGATGACTTTAGAATATGCAGTGATGCCTGCTTGCTAACAGTGGTGGGAGAGCAACGTAGTGTCGATGTCGGGGGACTCTCACGCGAGTGTACTGTCTTGGCAGCCTCGCTTATGTTTATCTTTAGTTTGTTTCGTCGCGCTCTTTTCCTCTTTCGACTTTCCTATCAGAAATTAAAGTATGACGACTACGGTATAAGCATAACTAATACAGAAATACATATGTCTGTCTTATAATTACTTTAATGCAATTAGCACAAGAGAAATACAATACTATATGTAAACAATATGCTACTGTTATATACTTTATTTTTTATTTAAGTAAACTACAAAATATTTTACAGGCAGTTTTTTTTTTGAATATACCTATTATTATGATTACGATTTATGTTTATAACTTGTACAATAACTTCCTGGTCAAGTGTTAGAGGATTGCCCAACACCTCTAACATGCCTTAAGAAATATGTTTATGTGCCATCTAAAGCATGACAAAAATTCAGATAAAAATTTCTAGATATCAAACCTGTGACATATAGATCGATAAAATGGCTTAATAGCCAAGATCTACAGTATTTTCTTTAATGTTGCACAGTACTGTAAATAATACGGGTAAAGTAAAGGTGGAGGGTTAGAACATGGTTGTTAAAAAAAAAGAGGCAATATAAACCCAATCAATGAGGGCTTTATGAAAGACAACAATTTAAAAAATTTTACGAATGAATAGATTTAGAATACTTTTAATTTTAGCACCTAATTATAAAATTGACATTAATATTTTATATTTCAATTTAAATTGAAAAATGTTTTTGACAATTTATTCTTAATTTAACCAGCTCAACATGCTGGGATACCTTGACGTAATGATTGATAATTTTCACAACCTGAGTGAAATATATTTTCTAGGTTTTGTTTTGCAAAATGAGGCAGTAGTACTTCAATGGCCTAGCTCAACACATAGTCCTAACATATTTATTAGTTGTGCATTTAAAATGGAATGTACAATAATTACATGTTATTTGGTAAGATGTACCCAAGTTTTTATTTGAATGTGTATGTCTAGGAAATAGTGTCTGTAATTTAAGAAGGTACAATCTTCCATCGCTACTAATCCCTGTAGGATTACACCTCAACAATATACTGAGTCCCATATTAGAATTAGCGTTATTATAGAAAATACATTCAGTAATGGCTTATGGAATATAATGTGTAATAACAAATGTGCTTGCACGTATAATTGCCACTACGGTGTTACCCAACATTTGCTGAAATATGCAAGATCCTAAACCACCATGTCAAAGAATCCAAACCAATTAGATTACATTATTCAGCAAGGCTGTATCCAAATATTTTTTGTTGAACAGTAATATTTCTTATAAACACAACTATCAATTGATAAGATGAACAAGTTTGACTGTAAATAATTGTTATATGTTATTTACATTTCAACGAAAACTACACACAAATACCTTTAAAAGTTACTAGAAAATGCAACATTAACAATTAACTTATTAGAAACTCATAAAGCGTCAGTCATTTAAGCCTTTAATATGTAGCCCATGTACAACAGGATTTTCTATGTCACAAAAAATTAACTACCACTTTATTAAGGACTACTTTTAAAGTGGTAGTAATCGGGTATTAAAGACTAAAGCTTACTTTATGTTGAGGTACACCTAAATACAGAAAGATCAAAATGACTTTCTACCCTGCCTCATTAATATATAACACACTTTAAGCATGTGCAGCATTATTAGACTAATATTCTAAATTTATCGGTACATATGATTATACATTACATTGGATTTCTTCTTGCATGCTAACAGCAATTCATACTGCCAGACACGAGACAAATCAGTTTTATTTTATTTGTCTTCAAAAGATGCCGGTTTTGAATGTCACTAATAAAAGAAATGTGCAAGAAAAGTGAAAGCGTTAAGTTGGAGATTCTTACTTATAGACATTTCTCAAACCAATTAGTAGAAAAGGCAGAACATACTTAGTACGTCACATGTTTGAAGCAGGATAAGACAATCTTTTGAATATCTTTGTATAAGGACAGCAAAATGTCACCTTTCTTAAATATCATAGTATGCCTTACTTTTCGTTTACATTCATGATAAAATATCCTATTTTTTAATAACATTTACAATAGTATTAAAGTTTATTTTCTGAGTTATTGGTTTCTTATTTCTTCATATATTAAACTTAGAATCCATAGTTTTATATTATACACACTTTTGGGTTTTTCACTCGCCATAACTCTGATGATACCATTCTACAAGTACAATTCAACAAACACCATAAATAATATTATTACTAATACATTCTACCTAAAAGCTTGCAAATGGTCAGGTTCTACATTTTTTTCATTGTTAAGAGCAGCTCCTGCACTCACTAATTAATAATTCATTATTATCCTGCAGCACATGACGTTTCTTACTTTTAGCACTTGTAGATGGGGTTTTTGTAAAAGGAGAAGACACCTCTGATCTAGTTTCCTCTGGGATATTCTATGAATACCAATCTTCTACAGGACCATCATACAGTAATTCCAAATTCTATAAAAAGAAGAACTTCTAGAAAATTTATATCTTCTTGAGCTTCCACTTTTTCTAATAGGTGCAGAATTGCTGAGAAATGCTAACACACTGAAACACCACCAACTTGGAACATATATCGCATCACTTCCGACACTACTTCACTCTTATTTTTTTCATGAAAATATTGCGTTCTTAGCTTATTATTATTTTTATTCACATCAGTCAGTGTGATAGTAGTACTATTTAATAATCTGTACAACAAACAATTCCATATATAGATAAATAGATATTTCATGAAATAGATTCCATTCGGCACCATCCTACATTTATTCGACTTACTGAATTTTACCTGTACCTATAATTCATCTGCAATATTTTTAAAAGAGTCTAGTCTTGCATTCTTGTTTCTGTACAATGATGTACTTACCATGTACAAGTTAGTATGTTGCTCATATAAAGATATCAGATCTTTGGTGCATTTCTTTCAAAGATAAATGGCATATTTATTTTTATAAATGTAGTAGTAGTAAAAGAAAATAAATATCTAGATGGATATTCGTCTCAATACAAAAATACAACAAACAGTAATAATTAATAACAATAATATAACCATATATAAATAATAAAAATAATAGAACATTCACAGAGTTCTCTGACATAACCATAAAATCTGCACAGAATGACCAAACACAATAACCTCATTATCAAAATTCTCTACAAAAGTTAAAAGTTACTAAAAAATTGAAGATAAATTGAAGAAAAATAGAACATGTTCTATTTCATCAATTTCAACTTCTTTAAATTGAACTTGGAAATCACATATATAAACGCTATGGGTAGCTCCTTAAAATCGAACTAGAAATTGAACTTAAAATTGAACTAGAAATTGAACTTAAAATTGAACTAGAAATTGACAGATGTAAAACCCAAATTGCCGTTAATTTTGCATGTACTCCGCCAAGTTCTAGAAATTGAACTTAAAATTGATAGATGTAAAACGAGCTTAATATTAAAGGATATGTAACAGGTAAAATAATCAACCTTTTTCCTTGCATAATAGTAGTAAACAATACATAATTAGATATTAATGATATATTGCAGCAATTTGTTGAATAATAATATTACAGTTGTTTGTTGAAACTTTATTTTAAATTATAAATACTGCAAGTATAATTCACTTTAATGTTTTTTTATTTCCATATAACTATAATATTGTTTCGCATAATAGTGGCTTCATCAAGTGTATAGAAACTAGTACACACAATAACTATTCTAAAGTATGTTCACATGATATTGTAGGTAAGAATATATTTCAATAAATTGATGGTATAAAATTTGTTACTTTCTAAATTGTATGATTGTTTATTGTATTCTCTTTTGTTACTTTGGTTTTGTATGCATATTGTAGTAACAAATTTACTTTTTCTCGATTACTGTTAGTTTTCGAGGGTTGTTTTGCATAGTATGCAAAAACAATTTTACTCCTTCGTCTGTTTTGTCTCTACACGTGCCCTGGACCAAGAGTGACCATTCTCGCCCCGTTAAGTATGCGAAGTATTTGTTGATGTCACATTTTTTTAGGACGTCGTTGTCTTCTCTTGCGATCCCACCCAGCTTCCAATATTTTCATCACTGGAATGTTATGCTTCATTCAACCAAATCAATCTTTACTATAATTGCTTCAATTATAGTAAATTATTTTATTACTTTATTTTTATTCTTGTCGCGCCTGCACCCTATCTTAGTTAGAGTGCCCATTTGTATTTATAAAGTAAAGTATAAACTATCACTGTTCTATAAATATATTTTTATTTAGTTGCTTTATAATAATATACTCTATTGCCATATAATTACAAAGCAGAAAAAAGCACACGTCAAAGTAAACAATAACGTAATGCAAGTAATGGTTACTGCGGAAAGTCTTCCATACTGTCCGGCTCTATTTCACATAATAATATAAATGTTTTATTTTTAAACACAAACAGATTGTTAATATCTCTAATGATCTTTTGGCACTTTGAAAAAAAAATTTAATCCTGTATATCCCAAACCACTTTCACTCAAAGAAAATCATGTATTGGATAGCAGAAGCGATATCTGATACCATATTCATGCATATTAAACAATGTTCTGTTTTTTAAAGAAGAATATTAGTACGTCATTATAATAAATAGCAAAAACTGTCAAAATATTATTACTTTTGAAGTGGGCTCTGCATGGCTGATTGAAGTTTAGTTTGTATATAGTACGTATGATTCGCTTTTGTATTATAACGATCTTAGACAAATCGCCACTACCACCCTAAACCACGATGCCAAATCTATTATATGACAGGCAAATGTTGTAATATGTGGCACGAAGTACATATTCACTGACAAGGTCTCTCATTAGACGGAAACTGTAGCAGAAGCTGCATAGTTTTCTGCATAATATACCTATCTATATGTTGTTTCCACTTGAGAAATTTATCGACAGAAACCCCAAGCAAGCAGACTGTTATCGAATAGTTACAGTTGTTGAACTCTGTGTGAGCAAATTGTGCAGATTTGAAGAGTATTACGTTTTTTTTAGCGTTTAAGTTGTTTTCAATGAACCACTCTTCAATTTCATTCATGGAAGAAGTGGCTATAGCTTTCAGGTGATGAAAAGTATCAGCCTCCACAAAGAAAGTTGTATCGTCTGCAGAATTCATTACCAAAGATCTTGGAGGTTGTAGTCTTAGAATGCACTGTTTTACCATTCCTTGGGAGACTAACACAAGGCAGCATCGTAGGACCCTTGCTGTTCTTAATTTACTTTAATGACATCTATTCCGTAAATTGTGCCTACAGTCCAACCGCTCTTGTAATGAATATGCAGACGTAATTCATTACAAAAGAGCTTACACTGTAGGTACAATTAAGAAAGTAAATGTCATTAATGTAAATTAAGCAGCAATGGTCCTTGGATGCTGTCTTGTGATTTATATTTTCAGTCTTAGGTTTCCTTTCCCTAGTGAGAGTAACCTTCTGGTGCTCTTGACAGCACCAAGCAAGAACAATACCTCTAATTCCGTAAAGTTCCGGCTTTTAAAGTAAACATTGATATTCAGTACTATCAAAAGCCTTTGATACATCAAGAAAAACACCACTTGGTATTGTTTTTACTTTCTTATACGTAGTATAAGGAAGTATTGTGATGATGAAAATTTTCGACCTCGAGATTTTTGCAGATGTCCACGTTTTGAGGTCCCCTGATACCAAAAAAGTGGTTTTTAAAAAATGTCTGTGTGTCTGTGTGTCTGTGTGTGTCTGTGTGTGTCTGTGTGTGTGTGTCTGTGTGTCTGTGTCTGTGTGTGACCACGATAGCGGTCAAACCGCTGTAGATATCAATTCCAAATTTTGTATTTACGAATATAATCTCCCTCTTGAGAACTGATTAGATTTTGAGCAAAATCGGCAGACCGGAAGTAGTAGTTTACTTCTGTGAAAAAATCGAATTTTGAAAATATTTCGTCAATTACTAAGTTTAAACAAATTTATAAAGAATTCAAATGTACTCAAAATTAAATTTGAGAAAAATTGTTTTAATAAAGTATTTCGAAATTCCTACCGGAAGTAGGTCTTTTACTCTTATCGAAAATCAGTTTTTTGCGAATATCTCGCAAGTCATGCTTTCTAGGCAGGTACATTACGAGTATAAAAGTATTTAGAACATACTTTTAAATATCTTTTGTATAAAAAAAATTTCAAAATTTAGACCGGAAGTACCACTTTTACTCTTATCGAATAGAGATTTTTTGCAAATATGTCGTAAATTATGCATTCTATATATATTTATGAAGAGTACAAAAGTATTTAGAGTTGTATTTGGAATATTTTTTGTATAAATGAAATTTCAAAATTCGGACGGGAAGTAACACTTTCATACGTATAAGAAAGTCGTGTGGTGGCCACACCTCATTTTTTAATTTCAAGAGCAGCAAGATACGATTTGTGAAATCAAACAGTGGTGTTTCAATACTTTTACCTTTGAGAAAACTGTTGAGATTTACTTATTAACTTGTGTTTCACAAAGAATTTACTTCTCTTTCCTTGATAATAACTGACTGGAGTTGGTGGCATAGTCTTTTTATTTTATAACCATTATTAATTTGTCGTTATATTAAACACTGGTTAGAGAATATATTCTCGGTTTACCTTCATTCATAATTTTCAGTACTTTCGTCTTCCTTCATCCTAGTTTCAAATGTTCTCCCATGTTTGTTCTAAATCTAACTTTTTGTAGGTAGATTTTGAAGCTACATCTTTTGTTAGTTTTATTTCTATTGCTTTTATTAAATTCCGGTGTATTATTGAATGGCTCATGTGACGAGAATCATATTGAGTTTTTGGTAGAAAAAATATTTGTTAACATTTGAGAAAGTACAATTAATACACATACAGAGAGAATAATCTGAGAGAT
The DNA here is from genome assembly GCA_963170755.1 of Amphimallon solstitiale. NCBI lineage: Eukaryota > Metazoa > Arthropoda > Insecta > Coleoptera > Scarabaeidae > Amphimallon > Amphimallon solstitiale. The sequence goes on along the minus strand of OY720676.1, from coordinate 99,028,076 downwards.
CTCTGATCACGAGCAACGTAGTTGTAGCGTCACGATCTTCAGTTCCACCGAGAGCGATTGCAATATGAATAGTTAAGAGATTGCTTTGGATACATAATTGGCCAAGACCCTGGTGTGGACTGTATATATTGTGGATAATAATTTCAAGATTAAGGATTCATTCTCATCGAATGCTGATGTGTACCTAATTAAAAAAAAAACTAAAGTCACCTCCAATCCAATATTTTCCACACTTTCAGTTTGGGCAATCGTTTAAGAAGTGATAAAACTAACCTGCGGATTACATACATTAAGGGCTGACCCATAATAATTTCTTATTTAAACTGGCTGTTTCCAACAGATTTCTAAATTCCTGTCTACTATCAGAACACACGTCGCGTCAGATCTAAATGTTATTGCAAGAGATTTCTTATGAGATAAGTGATTACTGATTGCCTCACACTTTACTAAGATATATCTGAATGTTTCTGGTTTCTTATTAGAGAATTTGCAGTTATTTAAGGTCTCCAGCACAATCATTATTTAGATATCACACTTATACTCAATATTTATTATAAAATTTTAGATATGAAGTTAAACAGAGAAAGCGAGCGAGAGGAGAGAGAAAAATTTAGTGAAAAATGATTAACTTTAAATAATTAGCTAGATGCTGCCCCATTTTAAATTTTGATTTATAAGTGATAACCTTCTGCTTCTTACCAAGAATATTATACTTACTATAATAATACTTGAACTCAAGTACAACATTCGTGCCTTATAATACAGAACATGTTTATCGTAGAGACGACAATATTTTGGGGGATATTCATATGGCAAATACCTAGAAAAAATTTTGCTTTTATTAACAATTAATGTCAAAACAAATAATTTGAGTGAAATTGATGGTAAGATGAGCACAAGGTATAGCTTGAGACAGATTTGGAAGTAAGATCAACAGAATTATAAAAACTAACCTTTGGCATTAAAATCCTTATGAATTAAAAATAATCTTGCTTTATCATAAAATAAATTTAATTTATATGTCATGAGAATGGAAGAAGATAAACTTGTCAGTGATGCCCTACAAGATAATTCAACAGTCGAGGGCAACTGAAAAGCAATCCCAGTTAACAAACATATTAGTATATTTTAAAGAAGAATTCGAAACTGATGATATTATTTCAGTCATTGACATTTTTGTTATTATCATTCAAGTATTTACTAATGTTTCTTATTACATGCATATCTTTTCATAGAAATAATTGCAGAGAAAAAATACAATAATTTTGCAGAATGCTATTGTATTGGTATTTATGTCCTATACTGTTGTACCGGGTGTCAACGAGATCATGTATCATCACGTCATTTATTTATTAGTTAAAATAAAACTTTAAAATTCGGACCGTATATATGAGTGATTGGTGGGCTTCTTCAGGTACACTCAGTTTTTCTATAGCACTTCCGGTCAAACCGGAAGTGACGTTAATTTTGAATTTTTAAATACAACATTTATTATTTCTGTTCATATTCTGTTTCTTCTAAAAATTTTCCATCTAGTGCAGGTTAACTTTTGACATTTCTGTCAAAGATGGCGGTATCTGTTAAATTTATCCATTAAAGTTGAACTGCTTCGCAACAATTGTCGAAATGTAACAACCATCAAAGTTAGCTTCGAAAACAATTAAGTAACGTATTTTTCACATTTACACGCATTGGCGAAGGAAACATGTATTTCACGTTGAAATTACTAAAGAAAATAAGATTTTTTTTTTCATTTTCAAATGACAGGTACTCGTTTTTTTAAAATAGTAACACCTATTTTTTATTACAGTGCCATATTGGCATAATTTTTAGCTTTCAAGTGATATAAAATATGCTGTGGTTTAGTGGTAGACAGGTAGTACAAAATATAAAATGTTTTAAAAATAGTCTAATTCCAAAGCAACAGAGCAAGCACACGTCAAATCAAAAAAAAAACACAGTTATCATAGGAAATAAACGTCACCTGTAAACAACTAACAGGCTGTTGATTGACAGTTCATGTTATTTTTGTGTATTTTTTAAAAGTTATTTTATAGTTGTACAGTAAACAATACATATTTGGTAATGTGTACTCGAAATGAAAAAGTTGATATTCTTTTAATTTATAGAGAATGCCGTAAAAATTCAAGAACCGCTGCAGCGCTCTATATACAGCGCTTTCCATACCGACAGCACCCACCCCCAAATTATTTTATCAGAGTAGAATCTCAATTCAGGAGCGAAGAAGACGATCCACAAAATAATAATGTAAAGCTTATTGTTGACGAAGCAACAGAAATTAATGTACTCGCCTTAGTTGAAGTTGATAAATCGGTTTCCCTCCGACAAATCGGTCGTCAATTAACTATTAGTTATGAATCTGCGCGAAAATTTTTAAAGAAACATAACTACAAATCTTTCAAGTATCAGATCAACCAACACCTAGATCACCGGCTTTAACACCCTATTTCCATATCTGGCACCAGTTACATAATTGTGTGAGGAAATTTATACGACGTGTTAATTCATCTAGAGATCAGGAAGGGCGACATTTTGAACATTTATAATAAATACCTAAATAATAATAACTTACATCTAGCTCCTTTCAATAATACTCATAAAATAGATTTTGTAAATTACTATTTTCGCTATTGTTGTGTTACTAATAGTTTTAATGCAAACATTGAACATGTGTGTATCTTTGTTTAATATCTAGTAGTTGATTAAATTTATGGAAGTCGTTTATTTCCTATGATAACTGTGTTTTTTTCATTTGAAATGTAATTGTTCTGTTGCTTTGGAATTTTATATCACTTGAAAGCTAAAAATTATGCCAATATGGCACTGCAATAAAAAAATAGGTGTTACTATTTAAAAAAAAGCGATTACCTGTCATTTGAAAATTAAAAAAAAATATTTTCTTTAGTAATTTCAACGTGAAATACATGTTTCCTTCGCCAATGCGTGTAAATGTGAAAAATACGTTTCTTAATTGCTTTCAAAGCTAACTTTGATGGTTTGACCGGAAGTGCTATAGAAAAACTGAGTGTACCTCAAGAAGCCCACCAATCACTCATATATACGGTCCGAATTTTTTATGTTTTATTTTAACTAATAAATAAATGGCGGGCTGATACATGATCTCGTTGACACCCGGTATATTAGCGAAATAACCTTTATAACTTCAAACTTATGGAAAGTAATTTGTACATAAAGAGAGGTATTGCAATAATAAACACTATAGAAAATGTACAAGCGTAGATTGATTTTAATAGAATTTCTATCACACACTAATATTTGGATTATGTAAACTGAAAGGGGGGGAATAGGATTATAATATCTTTTTGAACTTATTATGAATTAGAAAGGAGTCTCTTATAGAAATTATCTTTATCTCATCGGAAGAACAAAACCAAGCAAGCGACGTTTTTTGCTGCAAGAAATGATTATTACATGTACAATATACATAAATCTGTTTCTGCAACAGGAAATTACCCATGCACACAAAATTGTTTATAGAAATAAGTACTTATAAAATAGAAAAAGGAAAACTATAAAAGTAATACGTTCTAAAAACCAAACCTGTTTCTTTCCGGTGTATTCACAAATAAGAGTTAACCAGATGCAATAAATGAAAGATACTGAAATATACGGTATTCAAAAGGTAGTTTTATAATTTATTTTTAATTTAAAACATAGTATCGAGTTCACAAGCATTTACGTAATAATCTGTTTTATACTAACTGCGATTTTGTAAGATAATGAATCTCCGAGAACAGCGTGTGAGTGAGATATTTTGTGATAAATTAGGGAAGTCGTTTCAGATACTTTACATGTTACCAGAAACGTACATGTCACCATCTTGTCATTCACTCATCATACTCCTGTCGCTCCATTTCGTTTTTTTTTTTTTGCTGATATGGTATCATTAATTTATTTTAAACACACCCTACGTAGGCCAACTATAGGTCAAATAGAGTTTTATTTATTTGTACATTATTTTATAGATGCTGCAGTGCGACCGATAACTGATCAATCTTTATTCCAAAGTTTTTGACAAAGAACAACTGTTGTAATTAATGTATCCTACATAACAAAGTTCCCTGATTCCAATGTGTTTGTTAGAATATATTATTATTTAATATATGCGACAATTCGTTTATTTTAACAATAAACTTCTTCATAGCTAAAAGATTTTAAAAAATACATGGAACACAGTCAACCAGCAATTAAAGAATTTTTTTTCTATATATATTTCTTACCTCTGTAACAATGCATTAAATGAATTAAATACATGGATGTTATAATTCTACATAACTCTGTTCCATGTTAATGTTTAACATGTGCGTGCCATTATCAGACTCTAAGTCAGACTCAAAGCCTATGGTTCTTATATGATCCATATAAATAAAGTCTTTTATTTTTGTGACAGCTATTTTAAAAAATACAAGTAAAACCATCTTAAAAGGCGTTACATACATATGGGGACATAAATTCATGTCAAATTGCGTAAGCATTACACACTATTTGTTTATGTTTTTTAATATATTTAATTTATTCTTAAAATAACAAAATTTAATTACACAAGTCATTTTTTAAGTACAAGTGCCTTAATTAAATTAGTGGCATGTTCTCTGAAGCCGCACACTGCTTTTGCAAAGGAAAGATGAAGAATTTTTCTTTTATACTTAAGAAGAACATAACTAACAAGAACTAACCTGGAGCATTTACCGAATTGACTCATCTAATGAGATTACTTTACACACTCGCGGTTTCAACATAAAGATTTTAAACTTTTAGTATTTATGGATTTACAGAAAAATATAATTAAATGTCATAATGTTGAGTTTCATGAAACAATAGTACTCTATTTTTATAATAAAATTTTGAATAAATGAAACATTTACAAATAAAGAAATAGTTACTATATTCAACATGCATAAAATATGTGCTATTAATTAATATAATAATAAATAACCCACAGCTCTACAATTATTTTGAACATTATCGACTGTATTTACAGTTTTCATCGGAAATAGATAATACATATATGTAAAAATTAAATTTTTGAAATTCTAAATGTTATATTTATTTACAATGTAGAGAATCCAAGCTTCTAGACAGTGATATAGGATTTCCCATTCAATTAATTCAATCGGTAAATAGTTATTAATAGAATTACCGTTTCCGTTAGTAGCCCGATTTCTATTTTGATCTCATTTCAAATATTGTGGAGAATATTAACGTATATTATTATCACTGCAAGACAAGAATAAAAACCGAACATAAGATTCTACAGTTCTTTTTAGACAAACGTTGTTAATAGCAGAAAGATTCTTGTTGTTGCCAACTTATAACTATTAGTGCACATATTTTTTTCAAAATTTTTTATTAAATTGATAGTCTTCTATTGAGAAAAGTTGTCCATTCACTAAATTAGATAATTTTATTAATATTATTTTGTAATTCTGGATGTATCATTAAGGCTGGACGCCCGCTTCAAGCTGAGTTCGATTTGAAATAGGCGTACCACTGTTTTTTTCGTGCAAATGTAATAAAAGACAAATGTTTAAGGGTTCGCGTGCTCTGTCTTATGCTGAGGAAAAAGATAGAGAAAAGAACTTGTCACCTAATCTAATCTGCCTGTAATTTATGGCTGCGTTATGGTCTCAGATAATCGCCGGTTGGCCGACAAGTTTGGCAGTCGGGAAGCAACCCCCCCTAAATTAGACAATCTATATTTTCTCAAACACACAAAAAAAGGTGAAGCTGAATATGTAAAATCACCTGCCGGATTCAAATTTTGAGTTGGAAAATAAAATCGAAATCGCAAAAAGGTCGAAAAATCGTTTTTTTGTGTAAATTTTAAAATTTTCATTTTCTTCAATTTTTAATACTTATCTCGTGATATCTTAGCAATGCAGAGAGCTAGGGATCTGTTTTTTTTAAGGTTATACCCTAAAGTATTTGGATGATACTAGTGTTTTTGATTTTTCTTTATGGTGTGTAAATTTTATAAAAAAAAAAAAAGTTTTAGTAGACGACCAATTTGTGTAACGTATTTTTCAGCTATCGAGTAACTAATCTTATTTTTCAGAATTTACCCATATATATGTGAAACAAAATAAAGCCAACATTCCAAAATTATTTTTTGTGCAAGAAATAAATTTCTAGATCGTTTCAGAAGCAAATTATTGCGAGTCAAATATAATAATTATACTCCCAGCCCGCAAGCCGTGTGAGTCCTAGCATGCGCTTCTAGCAGGTATAGCGTTAGGTACGGGAAGAGATATTGCTTTTACTTTCTGATCCGTAGTATAAGGAAGTATTGTGACGCTGACATTGTATATGTACACTATATTGTAAAGAAAATATCAACGGTTTCGATAAAATAATGTCCGAGTAACGATTACTTTCTTAACATACACCGATCTCAGAAGTATTTTACAAACTGCGTAGAAACTGCCCGAAATGGTAGGCGGAGCTACCTCTCGACACAATGTGCGAGCGTACCACATACTCTATTTGATTTCAGTGAATTTCGCCCAAATTTCAAAATTTTGTTTTCCGTTTCGTGACCTTATTTTTAAAAATTAAGAAAAAATAAAATTTATGTATTGCTGTTGAGTGTTACATAATTTTAAATAAAGGCTTGTTTTTTGAAATTTCTTACATTTTTATTTTTATTTAGGGCCCTTTGGACAATTTCGAAGAAATTACGATTTATCCATTGAAAGGCATTGTTTTCTTAAATTAGCGTGTAAATTCGGTAAGGTTTTCATGAAAAATACGATTAGGAAATGGGAAAAACGATTTCGAGGCCGGGCGTACAGCCTTAAGAAAAATGGATCAGCGTTTGACCTTCGTGGAGTTTTTCAAGTCAGTACAAATTTTTTTGTTGTGTTTTCTAACTATTGCAAAGCACGTAATTTGCCCTATTCGCTTTATTATTTAATGATGGTATTCCAAAAGAGTAAAGAGTAGGCAAATAACAAAAGAGTTAATAACAAATCATGACAAATTGTATTAAGGCATAGTAAAACTATTGTATGATATTTACGTTACCACGTTTATACAATATTTCGCAAATGTACTGAGTAAACGAAGATTGGTTTCAAGTGGCAAACCGATGTTGGTAGCGAAATTATGGCAACGGAAATAATAATAATAACCTTTATTTCAAATGCTATATGCAATATTGCCAAAATACACAAGTATATGCCCCTAAACACGTCATAATATAACTAAGCATAATAGAATGGTAGATAATTATCTAAACTAAACAATAGCAGAAGACCCCAAGTTGACATTTCCTAAATGACCTTTTGAAAACATTAAAATTGAAAATATCTCTAATAGAATTTGGTAAACTATTATATAATTTAATAAAATAAAAGCAATATATCCTCTTGGATCCTTATGTGAAATTTTTATTATTTACTCTAGAACATGTTTCGCCTTATTAAGGCATCCTCAGCTAGAATAGTCAATATCTACAAAATTTTCTTTTTTCACATTTATTGTTCATCAGTATTTGGTGACTTAATTATGTCTTATTAAAAATTTAAAATAGGTGTATAAATAAAAACTTATGAACGAATATTGATTTAAAAAATACTTGTCAGAAGGGATTGTGAAACAAAGGGGTATATGGATGGCTAAACTGGGATTCTATGTTAAAATTCAAAAAGAAGGAAGAAAATGGAGGAAGGAAGTTTTGAAAACGGTAATACGTATTACATTGGTGGAAGATGTGAAAGAACAGTTATATAATTATTATAATAAATTTATTATAATATATTAAATTGTTTAATTTTATAATAACAGTAAACAATCAGTTTTCAAAAATTTTTAATATTATTAATCATATCGTTATGTATATATAAATTAAATATTACATTAAAGTTATAAGTTACTCCCGCTCTTAACCTAATGTCACAAACTCCCCCCTCTTCATTTAGGAAAAGACATAAATAAGAACGTCTACAAATATTTTGTATTATAATATTCATCACCTGATGAAGCCCTAGTAGGGTGAAACAATTGTTGTGTATTAAATAAAACTGTTTTGAACTCAATTTGAATTTATTTCAATTTTTACTTGTAAATTATTATAATATATTTTCATAAATTTGCAAGAGATAATTATCCTGACTTATATTGTCACTTGAAAGGTTTTTTATTCTTAAAAGCAAAGCACAATATGTCTATTATATAAATATTATAGGAAGCAAGAAAAGCATTGCTTTTAAAAAGCTTACAAGAGTCTATGTAACCCAAACCGAACATGATTCTTACTGCTCCCATTTGCAAGATTATGAGAATAATTTCCAGTGTATTATACAATATCGCAAGCAAGTAATAAAGTGCGAATAGTAAAACTTAAACAAACTTTTAACATTGCGTGTTCTTTTAAGTTGCTCTAGTGTGAAATATAGCTTTGATAGAGTATTGCAAACGAAATTAATATGGATAATAAAAAATCAATTAAAGTCGCTTTTCCATAGAAAGCGATTAAGTATATTAAATCTAGGCAGGCCAATACTAAAAATAAATAATTCATTTGTACTCTAGCGTAAGGTCGTACAAGAAAAAACTAGGTTTGAAAATGCTAGTAGGTACCTACATATAATTATTTATTTTCATACACATTTTACATATTTTATATGCAGTGTAGATTTCGAGTTTGGTATGCTATTCTGTAGAACAGTGTAATTATATCGAACACCTTAATAAAAATATCTAATTCCGAAAATAGTGGAGCACTTATTAAGGACCTGTCATTTGTATGAAACAATTAGTACTCAAGACTTTGCAGTGTATTATTGCAATAACAATTATAATTACTATAATGATTGTTTAAGCTTACAAATCAGTGTCAAATGATAACACGGTAGACTGAATATAACAAAATATATATGATATCCTTCATATCTTAAAAATTTGCCTTTTGTTTACATTTTTAGGCTCTGTTAGAAAGGCTTTGATTTTTAAAATATTGTAATGCAAGATAATTTAATAGGTAGCACCGATAAGGCAGGAATTATATGGCAAAGTGAGTTAATTCTAAAAGTAAATGTTACCTGTTCTATTCATTGAAACTCATTAGGAGACATGGAATGCTAAAGACCTCACAAAGACCTACTTATATACATAGATATATTTTTATTTTCTCTGAAACTTCTTTATATCTACTTACATCTATTAACCTCACAAGACAAGTAAATCCTTTTGATTAGTTATATTTGATAATATTTAAATAAAGTGTATTTAAAAGAATTTCAGAAAAGCTTCTTCGCAGATAAACACAAATGAATTAAATCAACGTAAAATTAAATGCTCCTTAATATCAAGTAACTATAAAAAAGTAAGGCTACCAATAAACGATATGCACGTTTTTACCAACAACTAGGAAACAACCATGAATTCTTATATTACTTCTAACCTCATTTACAATTATTAACTCTTATATGTCAGGGCATCAATAACTCTTTTAGTATCAAGTCTTTTCTCAAAATCGTGTTTTATCCTTGGTGTAGGTTAAATTGAAAATGTTCGAATTACAGAACAGCAAGAAAGAAGTGTTGTGGAAATGTGCATGTTTCTGTTAAACTTTCAAATAATAACCTCAAATAACGACCACAATTTCTGTCTCTAGCGCGGAACAAAGTTACATCCAGTCGTCAAAACTTTAAAATATGATTTCAGTATCACGCAACATATCACGTTCGATATCGTTAATTTTCACTTATAATTACAAGAGAGCTTTCTGTTTTCCGGATAAATGTTCAATTTTTAACGAAAAATTTTGGTTGCTGGGTAACTGTACGAAACAAATTGCCTCCTCGATACAACGACGAATCCGAAGGACGAGTCGTTTTATCGAGGAGGACGTTTGTTGGGACCAGTTACAATTTAGTAATTAAATTTGAGTTTGAAAATGGAAAATTTATCCGGAAATAAAATGTAACCTCGAATGCAATTCGGTAAGATAAATTACTGAAAGTATAAACAATTACTGAAACATTTATTACATAGTAAATATATTATTTAAAAGTACAGTTATTAAAAGCACAGTTCTTATACACTTTGTGAAGATTACTTACAATTACGGACAAACAAATGTGGGACAGTTTTTTTGCCTAATGTGGTGGGATTTTGAAAAACAAATGTCAATAAATGATGTCAGAAAAAATGGTTAAATTATTGTAAAAAAACACAAAGCACGACGGAAATAGTTTATTCAAAATCATATTGTCTCTTAAGCGTTTTATTTTGGCTAATTAACATTTTATTGCGAAGTTACTAGACAAACCGTGTACCCAAGTAGGAGATTGGTCAAAAAATAGACGCAGAAACATTTATTCATGAAATTACATTCCTATTCACTAATTTTGCAATGAAATATCGGCGAGTACATCTCTATATGTTATTTTATTGCGACCATTGTAAACTTAAAACACCCGCCAAATTCGAAAAATGCTGCTAGGGTTAACGTGTGACATTTTTATGAAAAAATGTATCGTTGACAAATTGATGACATTTATGAAGTTGGGACTACTATATTCTATTCGGTAAAATTTTAAAAACCAGCAATAACAACTAAAATAAAGCAAAATTTTATGTGACAGCTGTACCACTTTTTTCTGTCCGTAACTGTACAATAAGTTTGCAGATTTTATGTCATAACAACACCTCACAACGAACACTATGACGATAAAGTAAACAAACCGATATCGGGTCAACCAAAGGTAAACAACTTTTTTGGTGATTTAACAGTTTAAGTACACTTTTTTGGCTGTCAAAGTGACAAAACAATCCCGACTTATGGTTTTTTTTTCACATGCATTAAATTATCAGTTAAATAAATGACAGTTCCTTTATATTTATGACTTATTTTTGAAATACATGTCATTGACATGCAATTTTTCTTGTAAAAGGTAATTTTTGTTTGTTTTAGAATAATTCAATATGCTGAGAAAAAGCTGACTGAGGTAAAAAGGATGATAATACACGAGAAGAAAACACAAAAATGGCAATGACAAAGTAGATGACATGATGAGCAAAATCATGCCAATGGAACTAATGAAGGGGATGAAATAATAGAAATCGTAATTAACCCATAAGCAAGTAATCGAGAGGAACATGACATCTGCAAGGAAATTTGATCAAATTCCAAATTCGTGACTCGGAAATAAAATGGCCATGCTCTTCTGTTCATGTTATTGAATCTCCTATAAAAAATTTCAAACTTAATGCATTGCTTCTGAAAATGGTTGGAGTGACCAATTTATATGCAACTCAAACAAACGTTATTCGGTTTTTACTTAAGGCACAAACAGAAATGCAAATATTTCTGGGAATACATATAATAATGGGCCACCTACAATTTCCTATAATCTATTTTTAAAGTAGCGAGACGAATTTCTGAACATACCCCTGTCCCAAATTACATGCACGAAAATCTTGAAAACAAACTTACGAGTATATCTGATAACTATTACTATCGAGCTCTGAATAGAACTGGTAAAGTATATAATGAAATAACGGAGAAATAATAGAAACAACAACAAGGCTTAACTATAAACAATGTCAGTTGACAGAATGTGAGCAAGATTGATACGGTGTCATTTGGCCTTGCTTTCAACCAATGAGATTTCACTGTCAAAAAAAAATAGACTATAGTATGCGAGTGTATTGGGATAGACAAGTTTCCCTGGATCAAAGACGATACCTTATGTAACTGATTTTTCGAATTGCAGTATGCCATGTATATGACAGATATAACAACCTGATCAGGTAATCCAGACAGACTCTGGAAAGTGCGTACGATTCAATTTGCAGTTGTCAGTTGAAACTTTACTATGTATTGATGAACAAGTTGTAGCATCAAATGACCAAATCAAAATAAATCTATACATGAAGAGAAAACCCAAAAAGATGGGGATAAGAATATTTCCGTGTACTAGCCAAAATCGTCAAATCTATGATTACAATCGATGGCATTTTCTTGACAATTATTAAGGAATCTATACTCCATTCAGTCTAAGAATAAAGCATTGGGAAAGATAGGGCTTAAAATAAACGTTTGTGATTGGTTGAAATCGAGTGTGCATTTACACCGGCAAAATAATCGCATTTAGCTCGTTCTGTCAAAAATTTGTTTACTGACAGTTTTGTTCAAAGATTTTGTCGATTTCCGTATTTTACATAGTTATTTGTTGTTAATATTCTTAAAAAATAGTTCTTCTTAGAACTCGCAAGTGAAATATTCATTTGTTAAGGTATTTTATCAATTTCGTTAACTTTCTTTTCGTAATCGCTAATATTCTATAGTACGGCGGAAGCAGTTTTACCAGGTCCTTCAAAAAATCGTAAAGGGAAACACATAAGATCTGGACAAAGGCAAATGGCTTATAATGTGTACATTAAGCATAAAGACAATATGTCTAAAACAGCTGCAGTCAATCAAACAGCAGAGGAAGTGGGTATTAATAGGAATACAATGTACTGCATTATTAAAGAAATGGAATTATATGGAGTTCCAATTTCTCCTCCAAGAAAAAGACATTATCGTCATACTTACAATAAATTGGATGAAGCACAAAAAAGTACAATTAGACGACATGTGCATTCCTTTTTCTTGAGGAATGAGTTACCAACTTGTACAAAAATGTACGTAAATGTCAAAATATAATGATATCAGATATGTATATCCCTGCTATCCATCTGACAGTAAACATATGTTTTACTTGTTTTCAAAATACAAAGTTCATCGTGTGTAAACTGTGCTCATATTGTAGCGCCATCTACTCCATTCTTAGACTGAATGGAGTATAGGTACAATTTATTTCAGTACGTGAATTTCAAAAATATATATGTCGTTAGGACCATTCGTCCGAGCGGATTCGATAAAACTTCTTTGCCTTCTAACAAAGAAATGAGAAAAATAGAGAATGTACCATTGATAGTGTAGTCAGCAAATATGAAATTGTAGTAACCAAATGATGTTTTAATAAGCAGATGATATTGGAGTTTAATTTTGTAGGAAAGAGGAAATCAGATAAATGCAGTAGATGGGTGAAGAAAGCAAAGGGACATATGTAAGTGCCAAGAGCAGAAGCGATCAAAATATACAACGACAATATCGTAAGTGAACGGTTCCTATGATAGCTTTGGCTTTACTCAAATAATGAATTCTGGACTTGCAAACCTTCCATCAAGCTGTAGAGGAAAAGCTGGTTTTGACAAAGGTGGTCGACATTCTAAGATCAAATAGAACCGAAACCTAGTATGAAGAAGCGAGAGGTGCCTCTCGCAAGCGTATCTAGAGATAATGTTTCAAAGTATAACGCAAAAAAAAAGAAAATTTAAGAAGCAAATACGAAAATTGCTTATTGAAAACCCATATTTATTGTGGCAGGCGCAATGTACAATTATATATTTCGAAAGCTATATCTTATTACTGTGCCCATTACTTGAAATGAATATATTGCGCTGGATTATTAAACGTATTTTAGGTCATGTATATCTCAGTAAAGCGTGATTGTAAGTAGTTGTTCATTATCAATGATCAAATTAATTTTAACCTTAAGAACTACATAAGTTATTGAAATACTTAAAATAAAAGAAAAGAAAGTTGAATAAACCTGTAATTAAATTGAAAATAAAATGTATCAATCATGGTACTATATTAATACAATCAAACATTGAAAACAATTTAAATTATTGTAATTTAACTCAAGTTTTTAAAATATATTGATATTTGGATATGGGATTACTAAATGAATCGGTTATTGTCGAAACTGGATAAGTCACATTTGAATGTTTCGAGATAATCGATAGAAACTGTTTTTTGAAAAAGTTTGAAATCACTCTAAAGATTTTAGACAGCCGTTATCCATTTGAAAAAGAAATTCATGGGACAAATGCCTAACATCGACGGTCTCAAAAATTGAAAGTGTCAAACACAATGTAGCGTCATATCATCACTGCTATTATACGTAGCACCAATAGTGTTGTATAGTGCACTTGTTAAGAAGACGCTCATAGAACTGCTAGAAACGACTCAAAGAACGTTCTTGCTTAGAAAGCACCAGTCATGTTATTTAATTGTCACACTTCGTATAAGGCCGTATTCGTAAAGACCTTACAGGTGATATCCACATGTTTGCCAGCTAGGAAGAAAAAGATCCCAAGAAAATCTAAGAAGTCTTAAAACAGCATAAAACAATACATCACGAATGAGTGGCAAGCAGGATGAAATCAACACCAGCCAGTAACACAGCGGACAAAGAAATTAATGCCGAGTATTGGCTTGATTGCAGATATTGATTATTATTTGTGCCAAACATTAACAGAGCATGTTGCGTTTTGCACGTATGCAAAAGTCTATGAGTAAAGAATAGAACAGGAGAGAGTCTCCTTAATAATAATATTTGTCCAAATGTGGTAACTCAATATAGCCGCCTCAATGCATAGAATATATATGTTACATGTCAGATGTAGTGTCAGATATATGACAAGTTATTCAAAATACTCATTTTATAAACTATGATTGGTCAATATTGCCACAACGACCTGCCTTAAAGTGGCAACTCCGTCTAAATAATACCTATTCCCCCACCAGTTTATTATCTCTCCTGTTTTATTCTTTCCTCGTAGGCAAAAATGATAGGCAAAGTAAAAAGCGCTAGATGCAGTTACTGTGAGAACAGGGCATACTGGAGTACACTTTTTACTTTCTTCTACGTAGTATAAGGAAGTATTGTGATGATGAAAATTTTCGACCTCAAGATTTTTGCAGATGCCCACGTTTTGAAGTCCCCGTTTTGAAGTCCCCTGATACCGAATTTTTTAAAAACTGTCTCTCTCTCTCTCTCACTTTGCTATGAATTCCAAATTTTGTATTTACGAGTATATATACGAGATCTGATTAGATTTTCATTAAAATCAGCAGATCGCAAGTAGTTGTGAAAAAATTTAATATTGCCAATATATCGTCAACTACTAAATTTAAACAAATTCATAAAAAATTCAAATGTACTCAAAATTAAATTTGAGAAAAATTTTATTATGAAAGTTTTTCGAAATTCCTTCCGAAGATAGGTCTTTTACTCTTATCGAAAATGAGTTTTGCCAATATTTCGCAAGTCATGCTTTTTAGGCAGGTACATTATGACTACTACAACACTATGTATTTAAAACTTAATTTTCAATACCTTTTGTATAAAAAAAATTTCAAAATTTGGACAGAAATCGAATAGCACTTTCTGTCGAATATTTCGCAAAGTATGCGTTTATAGAGTTTATAGAGCATTAAGAGAATAGAAGTACTTATAATAGGATTTTGAATAACTTTTATATGAAAAAATGCGTAAAATTTGTCTTAATTTTCTAAGAAGATATAACTAAAACAATTTAGAAAAATGTTGTATAATTTGAAACGCTCATACGTATAAGAAAGTCGTGTGGTGGTCACACCTCATTTTTATTCTGTCAAATGGAAAGCAGAGAGAAGGCATGTTTTCTCAATACCATGAGTGCAATTAAGTGTATGTCCTATCATTCGTCCTTGTAAGATTTATGTTCCTTCTAAAAAGAGAGAAATATTTTTAAAGGTAGTCACGGTATCAATAGTTCAAATATATCTTACGGCTCTGAACAGCTACATTCGGCTATTCATAGAATGCGAAATATATATGTATATAAAAGTAATAGATAATATATTTAATAAAGCCAATATGGAAATTTTCTATTACAAGTTTAAATGAAAAAGAATAAGCGAGTATAACGTTTTTATAGCTAAATACATAACTGTATATTTCAAACTTTATTTAAGTAGCATTATATGAGAATAATCCTAACTGTATTTTTTATTCCGAAATACAAAATAAATAAGTAAAATACTAAATTAAACATATTCCGTTAATAAAATCTCATTTACAGGACGACTAATTAATTAATGATATTGAATAAAATATACGAATAACATTTTTTTTTACTTTACAATCTTTAATTTACTGCTACATTTTAAAATTGCACCTTGTAGCTTTTGTAATTTTTACAGTTTTATGAGGGACTTTACGTGAAAACTAAGCAAGTCAGAAACACAAGATTATGTTTTAGCAAAAGGAATATACTTGGTGACGTTGCCAAAGGTTGTACATAGAGTTACTGACTGTAGTATAGGCGTACTGTAAAGCTACTCTATTCTGCTTTGTTGTCAAAATTTTGCTCATTTTATTGGTATTTTTGTGTTTGTAAACATTTAGCATATTGTATAGTGCAGGTGCTGTTTGTAAAATGATACATTCTTTCTTTTGAGTTATTACAATATTGGTACTTTTTATTTAGCTTTTAATTCAGTCCGCTATATGTTGTCTAGAAAGACCTTTGCGGCAAGATGATAATAATCAATATCCTTATTATGTAGAACTAACATTTTTATGTATGAAGAGTTAGCTGATGGGTACGAAGCAGTTGATTTTACTAAATATGCAGTACAGATCATTATACAATAGCTACCAAGCATGCAGTGCAACCGATGCCTAAAAAGCACATTTCTCCTAAACATAATAAATACGTGTCACTGGTAGTAAATATATAACACAATTAAATCTGAACAAGGGAGAAACGATGAGAGACTGGTGAGACTAATGTAGATGTGTTTGTGACTAAGCTGTACATACAAACTGTTGTAAAAGCCTGTCTATATAATGATGAAGATGAAATGATGAGGACCAAATAGTGTTGGAAATTAAAAATAAAGAGAGGCTTTAAGGTGAACGAAGTTTTAATCTAAGAATATAAATACATATATGCAAAGCAGCAAAATCAGTAGTTGTCAAAATACCTTGTTGAAAGAGATTCAAAATTTGTATTTATTTGTATGCTTCTCTTCCAGTTTCTTTTCCAGTTCGTGTTTCATTCGATAAGCAATGTTACAAATTTTATAGCTTTGATATTTTCTTGTAATCATATAAAATGTGTTACTCAAAAAATTTTGAACTTGAGACATTTTTAACTTTGCTCCTATTAGTTTTACTTTCTTATACGTAGTATAAGGAAATATTCTGATGACGAAAATTTTCAACCTCGAGATTTTTGCAGATGTCCGCGTTTCGTAGGCCCCATTTATCGAAAAAAATTGTTTTTAAAAACTCTCTTTGTCTGTGTGTGTCAGTTTCTCTCTCTCTCGCTCTCCCCCCTCTCTCTATTCCAAATTTTATATTTACGGATATAATCTCCCTCACTAAAAAAATCGAATTTTAGCAATATTTAGTCAACTACTTAGTTTAAACTAATTTATAAAGAATTCAAGTGTACTCAAAAGTAAATTTGTATGAGTATAAAAGTTTTTAAAGCATCATTTTTCAATACCTTTTGATTTTAAAATTCGTACCGAAAGTAACACTTTTACTCTGAGCGAGTAGCACTTTTTTCAAATATCTCGCAAAGTATGCGTTCTATACAAATTTATTAAGAGAATAGAAGTACTTAGAAAAATAGTTTAAATAATTTTTGTATAAAAAAATTCTTAAATTTGAACTTGAAGCAACATACTTAGAGGTTTATTTTTTAAGACAGAAGTATTTAAAACTTAATTCAATTCGCGCCGTGGTCAATTTTTGGTTTTGTATAACTTGAAGCGCTTTTACGTATCGTGTGGTAGCCATACCTCATTTTGTGGAAATTAGTTTCAAAAAATATGTTGCTATTTCTAAAGTTATTAGAATTTCAAGATTAGTAATCGAAGAAGTCAAATTAAAGTCGTTATTCATTTGTAGAACTCATTTAATACACTTTATTTGAAACCCAATTATTTGTTTGATTTTTCCAAGAAAGCAGAATAAATTTTTGAAAATGCATGTTTCCTATTTTTCTTTGTTACTTTTACAAATACTACATAAACTACATAATATATATACTATAAAATTATTCCCATTAAAGCTCAGCGTAATTTAAAGTAATGAAGTTGATACTAGGAAAAGTCACTATAACTAGAAGAATTTTATTTCTATAAAAATTTGCCAATTCTCTCTACAAATTTCAATGCGACAAAGAACTATTCTTATATTGTTGGATAACTCACGCTATTTAACTAAAAAACTTTTTCGCATGATAAGGGACATCGCTACGTTGAAAGTCTTGTATGGGACCAACTGTTATTTTAAAACAATTTTAAAAATTTATACCTTCTTGGTTATATATATATATATATATATATATATAATTATTTATATAAAATGTTAGAGACTCGTCTTTGGTAAACCAGGACCATCTGATTGACCCACATGCCACAACCCTATTCCTATTACTATATTGCCTATTCTTTTAATTTTGCAGTTTGCATCGATATTATTGTGTTGTGTTACTAAATCCCTTATGTATTGATAAATCAATACGTTTTCCGATACTACATTAGCAATAGCGATAGTTCTATAATTAACTGTTCACATTTTCAATTTTATACATTTCAAATTTTTGCCTCGTACATCATAATACTCACTGAAGCTTTTTAGATGACTCTCAAATTTGTGTGCCTCTAAACCACGAAAATATTCACTTTTAATACATTTATATACAGGGTGTTCCGCGACTCGACCGACAAACTTATCCTATATATTCCGGCGGTCATTACAATCAAAAAATATTATATGACCTATAAGTGAATTCCTCTTTGGCCTTGACAAATTGACGTATATTTGACAAATTAATGAGTTTTGTGCTGTAATATTAATTTAAGCCATTTTCCCGTGTTCTACTAATGCAGAATATACCGATACGGTTTTTTTGTATGGTTTTTGCGATGGAAGGGGACGTGCTGTAGCTGAGGAATACCTCAGACGATACCCAGATCGCGTTTTTCCTCACCACACAACAGTTTTAAAAGTTTTTCGCTGTTTAAGAGAGACAAGATCTTTCCCAAATCGTCGTGTAGAAAAAGATGAATAAGGGAACGCTGAAGTAGTTTTAAATGCAGTTCAACGAAGTCCTTCCACCAGTATCCGTAGAATATCTCATACAACGGGAATTCCTCAAACCAATGTATGGAGAATTCTGCCCATAATGGGCTTTATCCCTATCATTTACAAAAAGTCCAGCATTTACTACCTGGAGATTTGGAAAATCGAGCACGATAATGCCAGTGGTTACAAAATAATTTGGAGATTATTCCGCACATACTTTTTACGGATGAGGCCCAAATTACAAGGAATGGTATTAATAACACACGTAATTCTCACATCTGAGCGGATCAAAACCCACACAAACAATCATGGTTAACCATCAACTTTGTTTTTCCGTCAATGTGTGCGGCTTATTAAATAATGGACCTCATTTTTTGAAGAACCTCTTAATGCAGAAAATTACCTTCATTTTTTTGGAAGAAGAATTGCCGAATTACATGCAAGATATTCCTTTAAAAGCTCGTCGTGGCATGTGGCTCCAGCAAGATGGGGCACCACCACATCTTGGGAGACAAGTGATGGTGTTTCTTAATGAGAATTTTCCGGAAAGGTGGATAGGACGAAGTGGTCCTGTACATTGGCCACCTCGGTCACCTGATTTGTCTCTGTTAGATTTTTTCCTATGGGGTTACCTCAATTCTCGTATGTACATTAATGGTAAATCAGATACACACGAAGAGTTTACTGATCGTATAGTTGAAGCTACTAATTCCCTAAAGAATGAATTGGTAACAATTAACTGGCAACATTCTATGACATAAAGAATAGTTGCTTGTATAGAAAATGGCGGTTCTCAATTTGAATAGTTACTATAATTTTGTGTCAATTATCTATCAATTTATAAATAAATTTTCTTTTGTAATTTTTTTAATTAAATTCCTTCAATATCTACGAAACAAAGAGGAATTAATTATAGTTCATATAACATTTTTTGATTGTAATGACTCCTGGAATATACGGGATAAGTTTGTCGGTCAACATTGTAGATACTTAGCTTGTGTGATAAGTCACCTACTTATTATTAATAGTTTCAGGTGTTCAATATATATCTTCTGCGATATTAATACACTATTAGAACTCGTTCCTATAATAGAAGAAACTTTACTTAAAAAAGTATGCCCGTATGTCTCATTACCAGGCATTAATCAAACATTAAACTCAGCGTTTTCAGATTGTCACGATTTTTTAATAATCCCCTTTTGATCAATTCTGCCGAATGGGATTATCCCTAACGACACCCACTTACTGACATTATAATTAAACGAAACCTTTGCAAGGAAACCTGAAGTGAGATAAATGGATATAAAGCTGATATAAAAAATGTGATAAAAGTTTTAAACGGCAATAGATCGTAAGTTGATTTATAGAGACAAGATATTTCTAACTCCTGGTTTTATTTGCCTAAATAAGAAAAGCTTTTAAAAGTTGAGTTCTATTAAGATTAATATTTTTTCCGGTTCCTGTAACGTAAGAATTATCAATTTAAGGTACTATTTAACGAAAAATTTCAATAAGGTTTTGAAATTAATGAAATATTTACATGCTTTTTATTTTTTAAATAAATTTTCTTATTTTTGTATAATCATACTTTATTACATATTATATGCTTCAAATATAGACTTGAATTAGTTAATGGGATACGTTCAGCCATACATTATTATTATTATCATTAATTACAAAATAGGCTAGAAGGGAAAATCGTTAACAATTTTATTTGTTAGAGCTTTATCAAAGAGTCTTGAATTTTTGTCATTTAAAGAGTTAAAACTTAATTTGGAAAAGAGTGTTTTGCTATATCTCTTAAATTATTTAGTTTAAATAATCTCTCAAATTATGTAGTAAATTTATAAATATTACAAATGTTTACTAAAGTTTATTTCGAACTATAACAAATATTTTTTCTTTTTTCTTATACGTAGTATAAGGAAGTATTGTGATGACAAAATGCTCGACCTCGAAATTTTTGAAGACGCCCACAGTTTGAAGTCTCCTGATACCAACAAGTCTTTTTTAAAATCTCTGTCTCTCTTTCTCTCTCTCGCCGTGTGTCGCTCTGTGTAATCACGACAGCGATCAAAAGGCTAAAGCTATTAATTCCAAAATTTATATTTACGAATATAATCTCCCTCTTGAGATGTGACTGGATTTTTAGTAAAATTGGTACACATGAAGCAATAATCTACTTCAATGAAAAAATCGAGTTTTGTCAATATTTCTTCAACTACTAAATTTAAACAAACTTATAAATAATTAAAATATATTCAAAAGTGAATTTATTAAAAAGTTTTTCGAAATACTTACCGTAAGTAGGCCTTCTACTCTGATAGAAAATCAGTTTTTTGCAAATATCACGCAAGTCATGCTTTCTAGGCAAATATATTATGAGTATACAAGTATTTAGAGCTTGATTTGCAATACTTTTTGTATAAGAAAATATTCACAATTCGGACCGGAAGTAGCACTTTTACTCTTATCGAACAGCGATATTTTAAATACATCTAGTAAATAATTCATCAAAAGTACAAAAGTATTTAGAGCTAGACTTGCGATAAGTTTTGCGCAAAAAAGATTTCAAAATTCGGACCCGAAGTAACACATTTACTCTTAAGGAGTAGTACATTTTTGCAAAAAGCTGTCAAATTATACATACTGCAGAGATTTATTAAGAGAATAGAAGTGCTTAAATGGGATTTTGAATATTTTTGTATAATTTTAAATACTTTTGAAATTATAATTTGAAAGGCACATATTGCTGTGGCATATAAATATTTATTTTAAATAATGTTATTGCCATACGTTGGGCATCGCCATATAATTTATATGCTGTGACAACATATATTTGTGTGTATTACCACACGTAGGGTATAGTCTTTTGTACATGCTGTACTCTTAAAATTATTTTTTATACACCAAGAACTTATAATTGGTTTTGTATTTTTTATCTTATATTGTTAGAGCATGTACTTTATGACTATTGTGGATCCTGGCAATGTATGTGGTTCCTTCTCCTTTGCTGATGATTTTTCTCTTGCTCATAATAGGGAAGAGGTAATAGTTTTGTTCAAAGAAAAACTGTATGTCTATACAACATAATCATATATCTTTTATTTTGTAATTTATAGATTCAAAAATAATTTTTATATACACACCTTTATGCTCTAAACAAGATACATAATTGAAAAATGCTCATATCATTTATACCTAATGCCGGTTGTAATGTATGTAAATCTTTTATTTATTTATTTATTCTGCCAAACAAAATAAATATTTATCCTGTAAATAAACAAATGTAAACTTTTATTGTACATTTATGGATATACTTATCGATGTAATTATATTTATGTATTGGCTTCAATTAATTGCTTTAGACAACCATTTGCACGTGTTGTATCTAGCTCTTAATCTTTGCCTTGTGAAATTTTAATTAATTATTTGCTTAACTTGAAAGAGATTAATGATGCCTAGACAATACGATGAAGAAAATGCTCATTTGCACGTAGCATCTCTCCAACTGACCAACACCATTAATCCTATTTGGTTGTAATTCCAACTTTATGAATTTAAAACAAACCTTACAGGATAAAATATTTTACTTATCTATATTGTCCAACAATACATTGATTAATCATTTGCACGTAAAAACCAATGTCTGTCCAACAATTTGTATAACTTCCTTTTCAAAAAAAAATAAACTTACTTGCTATCAAAATATTTATTTTGAATGTCCATTATGAACGCTTCAAGTGAATTCAAATGTATTAAAATAAAATAAACTACTATGACTATACGTGATGAAGAAATAATGAAAACTACAATGTAACAATCTAAAACGTCTTATTCTTTAAGAGATCTTCCTTTCGGAAGTGTTATGAGAAGTCTCCTTCTCGGAATTGTCATCAGAAGTCCTCTTGTCGAATCTTGTTTTCGTATTTATAGCGGCAAAAAAAACTCTATGTTGACCATTGCGCCCTCTAGTCCATATTTAGGTTGGTACTGGAATACACTTTCCCGTGAAATCGCTGCCCGCATGTTGCCGTCTTGATACACGCACACATACACATATTGTTCTGACAGTTCACAATTTACCAAACGTCAACATAACTTTCCAATTCAAAGGTCCCCTCTGCCTCGCACAGCATTTCCAACGGTAGGTTTATTCTTGTCGCTAATACCATCCTTCTTTGTATTCGTCAATGAACCTATTGCCTTGTTCATTGTTCGATACATTTTTTTTCTTTCCATTTATTAATGTCAATTTCACTTTTCTTTTAGCCGGATTGCGACTTGGCAAAATGGGAAACATGTTGGAGATAACCATTATTTTTCTTCCCGCACTGCCTGTACATGTATCCAAGATCTTTCTATTGGTAATATGTCAATCTGCAATAGACTTTACACAAGTTTTATATATTTTGTTGTCTTTTGTAGGTCATTAAACCGTACACGTCTATTTCCAGTCTCTCTGAAGCATTGTGTTGCAAACAAATCACAAACACATATACTTTTTATTTATGATATCAGCTACCTTTAAATACAAAAATGTTATTGCTGATCGTTTCTACGTTTTACATATTTATATATCCTTTCTTAGTCTATTTATAAGCTAAGGTAAATTTTATCTTTTAATACAATTTAATTCTTAAACTCTCATAAGATTTTTACTGCTTTATGCATATAAATCATAATAATTTACTTATTTATATTTCTTGCATATCGTATTTCATCTTTTTCATGATATATAAACCATACATCTTGTGTATTCTTTTACAAAAGAAATATATTACTTATATTTATTTTGTCTTTATTTCATATTTTTATTTAATAAATTTTTATTCTACATCTTTTGTTTCATATTTATTTAATAAACTTTATTTTGTATTTTCTCATTATTTACTTGAATAATAATAGTTTTTTAAAATCACTTTTATAAATTGACTATGTGTATGCAACTTTGTATACCTTCATGTAGTTCTTGTTGCATAGTTTTACCCAATAATATTTAAATAGGATTTTTGTTATTTTTATTTTTTTATTTCAAAGCTTAAACTAATTCTTAAATTAATCTCTAAAGCTATTCTTATTCTACAAATTTTGCGAGTTCACGGCATATTCCCTTGGTTATTGTATTTTGTCGTGAATCGTCAACAATGATTATTAAAGCATGAACGACACATATAATAACCATTGTGAAAACTCGCACAAATGATTATTAATTTTCTATGTCTATATAATCATAAAGCATAGATATGTGATATTTTCCTTTGATCCTTTCAAAATCCTTGATAAGAAACAGATTGGCCTTTCCACACCATTTCTTATCTGTAGTAACTCTGCAGCTATAGCATTATTTGATGCGTCGCACCTCAAAATAAATTCTTCATTAAAATCAGGCAAATTTACTATTAATGCTTTGCAAAAATTCTCTTTCACTTCTTCAAATGCTTTGAGAGTTTCAGGAGTCCATTTAAATTTTACTCCCTTCTTTATCATTCTGAAAAGCATGTAAGTTTGATCAGATATTTTCGGAATGAAATGTTTATAATAATTTATCATTCCCAAGAATCCTCTGAGCATTTTTATGTTCTTTGGTCTGGGATACTTTCTTATTGCTTCCAATTTTTCTTCTTCTATAGTTATTGTTTTACCATCTATAATATACCCTAGATAATTTATTTTATTTTTATAAAATTCACATTTTTCAATGTTAACTTTTAAATCGTTTTCTGCTAACGTATTTAAAACCTTTTCTACTGATTCTTTGTGATTCTCTAAATCTTTATTAAATATCAGTATGTCATCCACATATGAGAAACGTACTCCTCGTGTGGATCTAAAATTTGTTGCATGGCTCTAACCAAAGCGGCTGTCGCTGTTGATAGGCCAAACGGAACGACTCTATACGAATAGACTAATGAATTGAACATAAAGGAACAATACTTCATTGAGTCCTTGTGTAATGGTACCAGCCAAAAAGAACTCTTCAGATCTATTTTTGTGAACCACCTTGCATCAGTACACCTTGTTAATAAGGTCTCTATACTCTGCGGAGCTTCAAAATTAGGGGAGGTCCTTGAGTTAAGGCCCCTTGCATCAAGACATAAGCGTAATTTTGTTTCTTTCTGATTGCCTGTATTTTTCTTTACTACCACTACTATTGGATTTATAAATGTTGATTCTGTTCTTTCTATAATTTTATTTTTTAACATTTCTTTAATTTCTAATTTGACTTGTTCTCTGTATTTATTGGGGACAGGATAATTTTTGACTTTAAAAGGTTGTGTTTCATCTACTTTAAGCCTGTGTTCATAGCCTTTTGCTAAACCAGGTTTATTATCAAATAACTCTTTATATTTACTGACAAGATTGCTCACATGGCTTATGTATTGTTTATCGCAATTTAAATTCGTACCATCCCTATATTGCGTGAAGTCCTCACTTTGACGATGCTTCACAGGATGTGCACACTTATTGTCTAATAAACTACTATCCATTTTATTTGTGAGATTTTGTTCAGCATTATTTATATATAAATTATTAATTAATATCTCATCTTCCTGTGTTTCCTTACACCAGGAGATTATTGAATTTTTAATATGAAATGTTTTGTTTTCCATATTTATTTTTGTACCGTATTGACTTAAAAAGTCTATCCCCAAAATACAATTGCTGTTCAAATTAGGCACTATTATGAATTCTGTTAATAAATTTAAACTACCTATTCTAACATTTATACAAAAAACTTTATCTATAGTAATGATGTGTTTCTTATTTGCATTTATTAAATTTACTTTTCTTATAGGCATATAATATCCTAATTTTTCTATGTCTTTGTCTATAATACTACTATCTAATAATGATAATTGCGCTCCTGTGTCTAATAATGCTTCTATTTCTTCGTTCCCTATTTTTACTGTTATGTGTGGTAATTCCGTCGTGATTTTCTTTAGATAGTCGAAGTTATATACATTTTGTATCTTCTTTTTCTTCTTGACTGGCCTTTCTAAAAATCCAACGAAGTCGCATTTGAGTAGGTAGAATTTACCCATTCTTTATTTGTCGGTAGTTGTCTTGAATCCTTGGGTATTGCACCTTTTGATTCTGTCTTTTCCTTCGTACTTGTTTCTTTCTTCTCTTCATTTATTTGAACGTTGTTCACTCTTCTTTCCCTCTCAGGGTTTCTTTCTTCCTTCCCATGATTCTGTTCTTTCTTCCTCTCATTTTCATAGTTTCTTGTCTTATTGTTTGAATATGGATTGTTCCCATAGCTTGGCTTATTATATGTATAAGGGTTGTTTCCATAATTCTGTTTGCCCTGATTTTGATTGTACCCATTATTGTTGTACTGTTTGTTTTGATTGTAACGAGGTGTATTGTTTATATGTGGATTATTTCCATTGTTGTTGTTGTTATTATAATTTCTGGGTGGATCGTTTGTATATTTGACATTTCCATAATTTTTGTTGTTTCCCTTTTCATCCACATCGTCAAATCTCTTGACCAGTTCCAGTAATCCTTCAATGTTATCAATTCCTTGAAGTGCTACCGCCTGTGTAACGTTGTGGTCAAAGTGTGCTGCTAGCTGTGAAACAATATCGCTCTCTTCAATGGTTGGTTGTATGTATTTAAGAAAAGAATATTTTCGTATGATGTAGTTTTCTCGAGAAGATCCAGCCCTGTATTTGCCGAACACTAAATCGTGTCTAATTTTCCTCTGCTGAGTCTGTCCCCAGTACTGTCTCACAAAACGAATCTCAAATTCTTTGAAGTCTACTACTTCATCTATTATCATATCGTACCACTGAAGTGCATAATCCTTCAAACATCCTCTTATGAAATGTAGCTTTGACATCTCATCAGATATTCCCCTCATATACGTTTTTATCGTTCTCATAAACGCCATTGGATTATCTGTAAAATCCTGAGAATTTTGGTATATTCTCTGCGCTACCAGGTATTTGTGTTAAAGGTACACTAGGTGTACTAACCCCATGTACTTTGTTCTCTAACCCTTTGATAGTGTTTTCAAAGTTTAAAGTTTTGTTTTGTAGAGTCAACATTGTGTCCGTACAAACACCATATTTTATTTTACAATCTTCCACTTGGTGTGAAAGTTCTTGTATTTGCTCTTGATATGGCACATTATTCCCTTTAACTTTATTTTCAAGAGAATTTATTATTTCATCTACCTTATTAAAACTAGCTTGTGTTTTGGCAGACCTTTCGTTGATTTCTTTTATTAAGAATGTGCCTTTACCTTCACATTTCTTTTCATTAATGTTTATTTGTTTATTTAAAGTTGAAACTGACTGTTCTAACTTCAATTCTACTTTTGCATTTAGCTCTAAAGTTTCCTTTCTTAATTCCATGAGAACCTTGTCTATTTTGGAGTTTATTTCTACTTTATTTTGTTCTAATTTTTGATTTATACTCAAATTGTTTTGTTCTAGTTTTCGATTATTCTCTTCAAATTTTTTGTTCATATTCCTATCGATTTCTTCTATTCTGCTGAATAGTTTATTGAAAAGATTCTCAAGTTTTTGTTCACCAGCTACGCCACTGATGCTTTCTGTTTGTACGCTTCCTTCAAGTGTTTGATCCTCTGATTCAGGTTTTTCTGACTCTGAATCAGAAGATACCGGACGATTGTCCCTGCATTTTGTGAACTGTGAACCTTCACCATTATTCTTATCCTTCTCTGCCATTTTTATCTTATTTCTAACTTATAAATTAATAACGAAACTTATCTAATCAAATACTATTCCTCCTTCTTTATCCCTTTCTAAATAAGAGAAATTGATAATTCACCAGTAAATGAAAATTAAAGGTATTCTGTCTCTAAATTGGACATTGAATAATTATTCTATTTGCTAATGAATAAAAAAATGAAACAAACTTTGTACCCATTATTTGTACAAAATAAATTATTATTTTTTTGTTTAAATATTAAAAAAAACAAAATTGCACTGCTTCATAACGTTGAATGTTATGTAAATAATTATTGACAAACGAGAAAATGAATACAATGCTCCACTATGTTAAGCAACATTAATTATATATATTTTTTTTTCTTTTAAAACAATTATGAAAAGTAATACATTGCCTCTCTATGTTGGGCGTTAAATAAATATATGATTAATAAACACTACTACACTTACCCATTCCAGCCTTCCATTGGTTGAACGAATATTTGGGTGCATAGAGCAACACCGATCGTAGTTCTTTATTTGTCCGCTAATTGCTCTTATAGTGATTATCTCAAAAATTACAAAAAAAATATAGGTATGGGACATTTTAACAAAAATGAAAGAGAAAAAAGAAGAACGAAATGCCATAATAAAATAATGGGTTTTCCATTTAACAAAAATAAGTTTTTGGTATGTGAAAATTTCGAAAAGTAGGCTTTAAAAATGCAACTTATACCAAATGATGTAGAATTTTCTTGGCTACAAGCACCGCCAAAGTTAATGTTTTTACTTTTAAAACAATGTGAATATGATTTTTTTTCTGAACACGTGTTTTGGTCAAATATTTTCAAAAAAAATTGGCAAAAACTGTTGGCTCAATTTTGAAAAAGAAAAAAAAACAGTTGAATAGACAATTTAAAGCATTACTAGAAAGTTCGAAAATATAACGGTGAGTCATTCAAAAAAATTAAGTTTATTGCATTTCCGGTAAAACCGGAAGTGCGTCAAAACTTAAGTATTTTTAGAATATACGCCACAAGCAACCATCAATCTTCCAGTAATTGTTCTTTTTATTATGTAAAACACAGAAGAGCAATCGGAGAAGCGAATACTAATGACTCACTCTGTATATATTATTTTATTGCTGTAGATTGTCGCAGCTATAATAATGAATGTGTGTTTAAATACAGCAAATAATGAACTGCAATATGAATATCATGTGGTAAAGATTTTCAAATGAAATAGATATTTATTGTACTTTATTATGTTGATGTTCAATTTGTTTTCAAAATACAAACTTTATAATTTGTAAATTGTGCACTCATTATAGCGCCATCTACTCCAATCTTAGATTGAATGAGGTATAGTTATACCACTTGTTCTAGTACCTCTCTTGAATGTGAAATAAGTCATCCATTTATTTATCTATTGATAATACAGAGGAAATATCTCCCAGGAACACTTCTTATACTACATAAATATTAATTATTTTACTTCATTTTACATCTTGAATTTTCATACAGGTTGTTAAACTTTGATGCTAGATACAACAAACACATAAATTTCAATTATTCTAAAGTTTATTGCAGTGCTGTAATAGAAGCAGTGTGAAATCGCGTTGGTCATATTTTCGCATACATTTGAAGAAGTAATGTGACAACTCATACATCTAATTGAAATGTATGATATACAGGTGCACCATGCATCTACTACGAGAAACGTTGTTGCAACTCTAACTTGAACAGAAACACAGTAATAACCTAGAATGTACAGTTTCTGATTAGTCGTACGTACAACCTGTGCGAGCATGTAGGTTGTGACAAGCTATAATTGACTTTCAACATTATACAAATTAACTGTTTATGTCACTAGAAGCGATTTACAGTTTGTGATTTATCGGAAGCTCAAACCAGTGAAAAAGTTAAATAGAAGATCGACGGCAGGATATACGAACTGATTAATGTTCCTAAGTACACATTTATCACACTTCTGAAACTAACTTTGGAGAAACCTGGAAATAAAGAGTATGCAAAAGCAATCTATATGACAAGAGTCTAAACAATAAATGCGCAAATTCGGGTTACTTTATTAAGTAATAATAATAATATTATTAATTTATTATAAATTAAATAAACAAAAGTGGAGTGTTCGAAAATTAGATTTATAAACAAATAGTGTAATACATTAGTAGCACCAAATAACGTATACATGTTTGAAATATATACAGTGAGGACGCACGGGTTGGAATAAATTCATTTAAAATTATTGGTTTTGTTTTATGGAAAAACGCTCGGATAGGTCGATTTTTATTTTTAGCTGCGGGTTTTCTGATGGTAAATTGATGTACAAAGGTTGGTCCAAAAATAAGTTACGACCATCAATTTTTTTTTCAAATGGAAACATGATTTTTATTTAATTTATTAATTCTGCATCGAATTCTAAGTATGTTTCATGTACCATGTCCTATACCCAAACTGAATAGTTATCGAAAAATTATAACCGAAATACAACAAATTAAGCCGCAAATGTAAACTGCAATGTTACGAGAAACTGATCTTCGGCTTGCCTATTGTCAGGAAGTTAGTGGTCAACAGTTTGAACATTTAATTTGACTTGTTTTTCTGTTTTTTTTTTATAATCGGCCGTTTTCAGACAAGAGAGTGAAATAAATTTTGTAGGATACGGTCTCAGTTATTGATATGTTCAATTGTAAATTTCTCGATAACTGTTGAGTTTGGGTATAGGACATGGTACATGAAACATACTTAGAATTCGATGCAGAATTAACAAATTAAATAAAAAACATGTTTCCAACTGAAAAAGAAAATTGATGGTCGTAACCTATTTTTGGACCACACTTTGTACATCATTTACCACCAGAAAAACCGCAGCTAAAATTAAAAATCGACCTATCCGAGCGTTTTTCCATAAAACAAAACCAAAAATTTTAAATGGATTTATTCCAACCCGCGCGTCCTCTCTGTATAATGTTATGATGCAAGAAAATGAGATCCCTATTTATGAAATTGTCCCATATTGGGCGCGAAAATAGTTAAGAAATTGATGTTGAAATATTAAACATGAATATTTAATAATGGTTTATTAAAATTGTGAAATGATTATATAATATTGTTTGAATTTACCGTATTATTGAAGTTGATTATAAAGCGATCTGTTCAAGATTAGTTTAAAAATGAACTTATTACTTGCCTACTTATTACTTATACTCAGTTGAAAATAATAACTTATATTGCTCATAATTCAGGGTTCATGTAAAGTGGTCCTATCCTAAATTTGAATGCATTATTTAATACATATTGCCGTGAACTCGCAAAATTTGTAGAATAAGAATAGCTTTAGAAATTAATTTAAGAATTAGTTTAAGCTTTGAAATAAAAAAAA
The DNA here is from genome assembly GCA_963170755.1 of Amphimallon solstitiale. Classification (NCBI taxonomy): domain Eukaryota; kingdom Metazoa; phylum Arthropoda; class Insecta; order Coleoptera; family Scarabaeidae; genus Amphimallon; species Amphimallon solstitiale. The sequence continues at coordinate 98,997,019 of OY720676.1, read as the reverse complement.
ATAAAAATAACAAAAATCCTATTTACATATTATTGAGTAAAACTATGCAACCAGAACTACATGAAGGTATACAAAGTTGCATACACATAGTCAATTTATAAAAGTGATTTTAAAAAACTATTATTATTCAAGTAAATAATGAGAAAATACAAAATAAAGTTTATTAAATAAATATGAAACAAAAGATGTAGAATAAAAATTTATTAAATAAAAATATGAAATAAAGACAAAATAAATATAAGTAATATATTTCTTTTGTAAAAGAATACACAAGATGTATGGTTTATATATCATGAAAAAGATGAAATACGATATGCAAGAAATATAAATGAGTAAATTATTATGATTTATATGCATAAAGCAGTAAAAATCTTATGAGAGTTTAAGAACTAAATTGTATTAAAAGATAAAATTTACCTTAGCTTATAAATAGACTAAGAAAGGATATAAAAATATGTAAAACGTAGAAACGATCAGCAATAACATTTTGTATTTAAAGGTAGCTGATATAATAAATAAAAAGTATATGTGTTTATGATTTGTTTGCAACACAATGCTTCAGAGAGGCAGTGGAGAAACAGACGTGTCCTACAGGTACAGGCAGTGCGGGAAGAAAAATAATGGTTATCTCCAACATGTTTCCCATTTTGCCAAGTCGCAATCCGGCTAAAAGAAAAGTGAAATTGACATTAATAAATGGAAAGAAAAAATATGTATCGAACAATGAACAAGGCAATAGGTTCATTGACGAATACAAAGAAGGAAGGTATTAGCGACAAGAATAAACCTACCGTTGGAAGTGCTGTGCGAGGCAGAGGGGACCTTTGGGTTGGAAAGTTGTGTTGACGTTTGGTAAATTGTGAACTGTCAGAACAATATGTGTATGTGTGCGTGTATCAAGACGGCAACATGCGGGCAGCGGTTTCACGGGAAAGTGTATTCCAGTACCAACCTAAATATGGACTAGAGGGCGCAATGGTCAACATAGTTTTTTCTTTGCCGCTATAAATACGAAAACAAGATTCGACAAGAGGACTTCTGATGACAATTCCGAGAAGGAGACTTCTCATAACACTTCTGAAAGGAAGATCTCTTAAAGAATAAGACGTTTTAGATTGTTACATTGTAGTTTTCATTATTTCTTCATCACGTATAGTCAGTCATAGTAGTTTATTTTATTTAATACATTTGAATTCACTTGAAGCGTTCATAATGGACATTCAAAATAAATATTTTGATAGCAAGTAAGTTTATTTTTTTGAAAAGGAAGTTATACAAATTGTTGGACAGACATTGGTTTTTACGTGCAAATGATTAATCAATGTATTGTTGGACAATATAGATAAGTAAATATTTTATCCTGTAAGGTTTGCTTTAAATTCATATAGCTGGAATTACAACCAAATAGGATTAATGGTGTTGGTCAGTTGGAGAGATGCTACGTGCAAATGAGCATTTTCTTCATCGTATTGTCTAGGCATCATTAATCTCTTTCAAGTTAAGCAAATAATTAATTAAAATTTCACAAGGCAAAGATTAAGAGCTAGATACAACACGTGCAAATGGTTGTCTAAAGCAATTAATTGAAGCCAATACATAGATATAATTACATCGATAAGTATATCCATAAATGTACAATAAAAGTTTACATTTGTTTATTTACAGGATAAATATTTATTTTGTTTGGCAGAATAAATAAATAAATAAAAGATTTACATACATTACAACCGGCATTAGGTATAAATGATATGAGCATTTTTCAATTATGTATCTTGTTTAGAGCATAAAGGTGTGTATATAAAAAAATTATTTTTGAATCTATAAATTACAAAATAAAAGATATATGATTAAGTTGTATAGACATACAGTTTTTCTTTGAACAAAACTATTACCTCTTCCCTATTATGAGCAAGAGAAAAATCATCAGCAAAGGAGAAGGAACCACATACATTGCCAAAATCCACAATAGTCATAAAGTACATGCTCCAACAATATAAGATAAAAAATACAAAACCAATTATAAGTTCTTGGTGTATAAAGAATAATTTTAAGAGTACAGCATGTACAAAAGACTATACCCTACGTGTGGTAATACACACAAATATATGTTGTCACAGCATATAAATTATATGGCGATGCCCAACGTATGGCAATAACATTATTTAAAATAAATATTTATATGCGCACAGCAATATGTCTATATAAATCGATGTGAAATCAAAAACACTTAAAAGATTGTTGAATGGTATATGTTGAAAGAAATCAAATACTTGTTAAAGAAAAGGTATGCTGTAAATTTATCTGTTATGTAAATCTTAGTAATAATTTCTGTTGACAAGTGATATCACGAATACTCACAATAAAAATATCTACTTAAATGAATCATTAATAAAACTAACAAAATAATCAATACTTGAAATGATATTGCATTATTATATTAAGTAAATGAAGATTAGAAAATAAACATAAATATTATAGTAACAAAATTTTATTTAAATGTCACCTTATTATATGGAAATTGTATCAAGCTAACCTCCATTTAAGTTTTTATAATTATTGTATGTTTTGAGACTCTCTGAAATTACAGATTTTATTATTTAAAATAAATGCAATTCTTTGAAATGAGTTTATACTTAAAATGAATGCGATGCTTAAAATTGAATTTGAAATATTAAATATCTGGATGTAATATGGTTAGGAAACGGTTTCTGTTTCTGTTGCCATCGTTGTTGCTCAAATTTTCTCGGCAACTGGATGATCTGTTGTCTTTTAAATTCGCCCGAAGTAGAAAAATCTATTAATTAATTAAAGAGAAGTCATATACCTTAACAATGTATAAAAAACTTTATATTTTATAAAACTTTTCTACAGGTATTTATAGATGCATACTAAATAGTGTACGACAAGTAAAACTGGCATTAGGTAGAACAGAAAATCTTATAAGTATGAGTAATACTAGTGGTAACCTGAATTACTCGTAGAAGACCAGATTAGTGTCGTGGATTTGTGCAACTTTACGAAAGGATTGCTATCATAACAGCAACCAAAGAAAGAAATCGTACTACTCCTGTAAGATGCAAATAATTATGACTAGATCATAGTACTAATCCTTCCAACAGTACTTTAACCTGAATTAGAATCTGAAACGTAAATGACATTTGATTTATGGAAAATTACCAACCGACCATATGAAACACGGCAGATTTGTTAAAAGTGTTTCCTCTCAATCATGGAATACTTTTGCATACAAGATGTTTGCGTTTTATTGCCTACTTTCTCAAGGTTTGTTTTAATGCGGTAACTTAGTTACTTAATTTTATGCCTGACCCTTTGTATTTCGCTATCGCAGTCTGCAGTTTAGGTCTTCGTCGTTCAGCCCCCTTTGTCTAGGTACACAGCCGGTCAAGAAACCAGTTGTAGTTCGCAGCCCATTGTTCATATGTTCGTAGTTGACCAGTCTTTTTTCGCTAACAAATTCTTTGCTATGGTTTAGCCTGCGAATTATTGCTTAGTTATTTCAACAGTTCTTTTAATCCATCATTTGATGTGCTTTCGCCAGTTCAAAGCCAATTACTAACACTATTAAATCTACGAAATCACATAGCGTAGAAGGTAAGCTGTTACTACTACACTATGTGATCACTAGGGCGCGGACACAAAAGGTTGATGACTCATCACCCATAGGCGCACTATTGAAATATTTTTAAAGAGGTTTTAATTTTATTTATATAATTGGATAACAAGTGGCTGGTGATCTATAAAATACAAAATACCTTATTATTTGTTTATTTTATCTTTTGTAAGATTTGTTCTCTTTGAATGAAGTACATCCTTAGATGTAGATAGAAACCGTTCTTTCTACATCGCAAGTTGTTATAGGTGCGTACTGGAAATATTTTTTTTATTTAAGGGTATTTAGCAGTTAGATTTTGTGTCATTGTCCCCATACACAATTGCTGCAATATTATTAAATCTGGATTTCTATTAAAAACTGCGTCTAACTTTTGCCGAAGGCCACACCCGAAGTCACTTGGAATACTTTTGAAATTACTAATACCCACATCTAATATGGTCAATCCATCTTTTAATTTGAGATTTCGATTTTCAAAATATGTGATTACTTTAGGCAAATTTCCTGAAGGAATAACAACTGATTTTTTTAATTTGGGATTTGTGTTAGTTCCTTGGGCTCAGAAATACTTCGAGCATCGTCATTTAAACATGTAACAAAATTTTGTTAACTATCGAAATTCTCTGCATAAAAACTAGTAGCTTCCAACCATGTCCCCCATCTAGTTATTACTGGCGACGGAGGCAGTGACAAAGATGGAAGTTTTTCTCTGTAAAGAGCAACTCTCGATTGTGTTTTTCTGAAAACTTTTTTAAAGGGATACAAGTCTATCAATTTTCGGATACCTGTCTCTGATATATTCACAGATTCTGTGGAGAGGATGTGCTACACAAGCAATATGCAGCAGATAAGGATATGTTTCCTTTAATAGTCTGTCTATTTTTAACATATATGCGGCACTGTCACTAACAAATAAAAGTATTTTTGCCCGGTACCTGTATGTTTTACCGATGCTAAGTGACGTTGTACGTGGCCTTTTTGGGCATTCTGTAACGATATTTTACAGGACATACAATCAGTATGACCCTTAATCCAACTTGCCATTGTTTTACGATGCCATTCTCGACGTTCTTCCATATCATAGTAACATAAACAATGTTCTAGATCTAAATAAATGATTACTGAAAGTGTATGCGTATATTATTGAAACTTAACAAAATCCAATGCACACTTAGGTCGATATAAATGGAAGAAGTAGATTCAATGAACGGGTACTATTACAAAAATTACGAAGTACGTAATTAACAATCAAAACAATGAGAAAACGAAACTAACGTAAGTATATCCTAATTAGAATCAGGCTGCTAAACCAAAAATTCAAAATCATTATATATATATAGATATATATTGTTATGGTCCCCTGTATATATGGACAAGAATTAATCCGCCTAGTAGATTAGAGTATTGTCTATATGGATATAAACATTGTATAGTTATAGTTGTAACCTAGGGGAGAAGAAATGTAATATATTAAGTATGGTTAAGTGCATGGAGAGTCATGCGCCACCCCTTCCTTAATAGTGAGCGAGAGAGTAGGTAAAATGTATGTATGTAGGACACTCGAATATAAGTATATAATATGAAGTTAAGTTGTACCCAATAAAGTGGTGTATATATAGGCTGTCCCAGCTAAGATTTTCGGGTCACATATCTCCATTAATATTGAACGAATTCTTTTGAAATTTAAAATGTAGATACTTTATTGAATGAGGATTGTTCTGTTACTTTTGAAATTAGTGAAAGTTAAAAAATGTGATTTTCACTCATTGTTCTTTTTTTTTTCAAATTCCACGAAAATATCTTTAGATGGTTAAGAACCAAAAATCAAGCCTCTACAGAAAAAATGAAGTAAAACACTCCCTGTGACCACTTCCTGTGGGGATACGTCAAAACAAAAGTTTATTCAACACCGCCTACAACTCCTGAAGATTTGCAGAACAGAATCCGAGAAGCATTTGCATCAATAAATGCTTATATGATGCGAAACGTAATTGATAATTTTAGGATTCGTTTAGAGAGATGTATTGAAGCGGATGGTGGTACATTCGAGCATCTACTATGACATTTTCATCTGATTTTTGTTTTAGTGTTCTCGTTTTTTGGTCGTTCTTTGTTATCAACTTTTGCTATTAAATTGACGTTTTAAAGACTATGCTTGTTTCAGTATAGCGCAACGGTTCTTCACTTAATAAATTGTCTATATTGTCCATTATTAATAATGGAGATATATGACCCGAAAGTCTGAGCTGGTATAAATTGTGTTTTATTGTAATGAATATATATATGAAATAACGGGCAATAAGGCAAGAATATAACACATGTATTTAATTCCATTTTTTAATTACACAATTCACATCGATATTATTTGTGTAATGGAAATAAATGCATGTCTATGATAGATCAAGACGTTTTAATAAAACTGCATAGTGTAGTTGAACACCCTTGAAATTTACATTCCTTTCTTTTGGGTGAAAGCACTAACTCGTCAAATAAATGAATATGAGGTGGCTCACTTTCGATCGTTGTTTAAGGAGTATCCTCTAAACACCCCTTCCCCGCAACAGGCATAGCGGCGGCGAGCTATCCTGTATTTTCGACTCGACAAGAGTATTTCGGCCAGGCTGAGATTTGAGTAGTATGCACTGGTACGTTATATAGAGATCGTGATGCAAAACCCTTAGTAAGCGCCATACTTGCCCTTGCTTACGGCGAGAGTGTAACTCCTTTGGCATTGGAATATTCTATCATTGAAGTACTGCAGACCTCGACAATTTCTTATTGAAACAAGTTTTTGCATAATTATTTCCCAAAATAATTGCGGTTTTACTATCAATTTGCAAATAAGTAATTATGTATAACGTGGAAGCATATTTAAACATCTAATATTTATTTTTAATAAAATCCCCTATTATTAAAATATTATTTGTTAGCAAAATCAAACCCGTTCTCTCAGTGAAGGGAACATTTCTTAATATGCCTGCACTTGAAGAACTGCGATAGAAGCAGCTTTATTGGCTGCTCTTTTCTCCATTTGGCTTTCCGTTTTTATTAACTACACCTAATGGTGACGCAAATGTTTATTGTCTTTGGACAAGAAAGTAAGTACTTAAATCATTACAGACAAAAGGGAACACGTCCCTGGGGAATTTCACACCAATTACTATAATTAATTTCAATTTTCATTATCTAAAGGTTTGGGTTTGACATTAATGAAACAATATATTCGTGTTAGAGCCAATCTTATGCGAAGACCTGTCGTAAATTTCTCTTATTATTGATTACCGAGATGGATAATTGTAAGTTGAACGGTTAAAATACCACCTAGGGTGTTAAATAAAGTGTGTGATTTATTATTTTAATTTGTTCCTCTCAGTTATCGTTTTGTTTTCGTGTAAAATATTTATTACTGTGAAAGAAAATAACAAACCTAGTACATATTTAACTAAGCTATGCCATTTCATACGTGTGTGATTTGTGTAACCATTTACTTAATTATAAATCATAGAGCTTCTTCAGCGTGAATGCTGAAGATACAATTAATTCTCGTTTTCAAGTCAAAGAGCATCGAAGAAAACCTCACACCAACCAAAAATTATTGCGAAAATGGTTAATGCAAATTATATTTCTGACAATGTTGAATATATCTTCAGATATAAATATGTAATACATTGTAAAAGCGAAATATCTGCACTAGTACATGTTCACTACCTAAAAATATTTGCTAGTAATTATACAACACAATCCAGTTTCTTACATGAAATGTTTTATTATATATTGTAATCTTAAAAGAAAATAGTATGTAAATCTAAATAAATAGTTATTAGTTAATTTATTTATTGATGATGTAATACCTGTTAGCGTGTTAGTTTTTGAATTACCATTTGATGCTTAGATGGTTTCACTGTTAGTTGTTCAGTTTAATATGAGAACTGAATAATTCAAATGTAATTAATTGTTCCTTAAGGTATTAATATATTCAGTACAATAAAATATAAGTAACAGTAAAAAGTCACTTGATGTATGATTTAAGAGCATTCTACTAAAGCATATATTGGAGTCCCTCTAGACAATATCTTTAATGTATAAACAAAGTAACACTCAAATTAATTTAGAAAAGCCTTGACTGATTTCGCCCCAAATCAAACCCTACATATTGTACTGGTAATTTAACAATAATAAAAAATAATGCTGGAAACCAAACAAATTAATACTGAATTACAATTTTAAAACTTTAATTGGTATGTTTAATTCAGTTTAAATTTCCCGCTATCGTACATTGAATTGTTATGCAGATAATAATTAGGTCGATGTCTTGTAAGTGATGCTGCATAAGAGAATTAGCTGACCAAATACAATAATAAGTTTTTGGTAAGTATGTAATACTTTATTTTTTAATTTTTCATTTCTTGATTAAGCAATATTCAACATTATTTCCTTTTATTTTATTCGTCTTTTTATTAATAGCTAAATCGTCTTTCATTTTCGTACATTCGTGTACTAGATATCACTATGGTTACTCAATTAAAACAAATATATGTATTTATGGCAAAGTGGGTTTTACTACATATTAATAAACATTAAAAGACAACATTTTGAAAAATATAAAATACTACATGTTTAATATTGATGAACTTATTTTAGTATATGTTTGTGTTCTAAAGGTATAAAAAAGGAAAGAAAAGTAGATGACAAGACAAAGTTGTTGCCTCTTATGGGGATTATTTTACTTGGTGCTTCGATTGATTGTTTTTTTGAGACTAAACAACTGATAGTCTAAATATAAATGTATACAACTTCATAATAAAAGTTTCTTGCGATTGGCTACAATACTTCAATGTATACAATTTATCCGTATTCATGAAGTATAATATGAAACAGGATGGCGCGAAATAAACAGTACTGAACTCATAATTCTATTATTTTTTAATAAATACATATTATTTAAACTTTATTACATGTTCCAAGTGTGTACCTTCTCGTTCAAGACATAGTTCATAACGAAATTCCAAGTTGGTTGTCATGTTATCGAATAAGGGTTGTCTAAGTTGTGCGAAGAAGGCTCGAATGGCATCCTTTAATTCATCAATGGTTTGTGGTGACCTTTTGAAGATGGCATCTTTGGTCATGCCGCAAATGTATGCGTCTGGAGAGGTAAGGTCTGGCGAATGTAGAGGATAAGCGAAGTTAGTAAATCATTAAAAAAATCTTTTTGAAAATGTCTGAAAAGTTGACGAACCGCGGCTGCAGTATGACAAGTTGCCTTGTCCTGCTGAGAGACCTAATCTCAAAATGCCAAATTACGTGCACGAAAAAATCGACGTAAATCTGGGATAAAGCGTGTTAAAATTTGTATTGTAACGAAATCAGCAGACATTCGGGCGACGACAAAAAGAAAGGCAAATATTCGGCGCAACTGGTAAACAGTCGTAAACCAATAAATCATCCATTTTATATATGTACTGCGTAGAGACAGAATGTCTGTCGAATGATCTACAAACATCGAGAGGAAGATAGAGTTTACGCGAATGCTTCCAGATGTTTCGTATGTGTATATAAAGGCAGTGAAACGGATGGATGGGTAATTCCGGAATAAGAAGTTCCTTAAGTAGTCGACGCGCGGAACAAACCAAAGCGAAATAAACATAAGAAATAAATAAATAGTTCCTTAAGTGGTAGCCGAAGAAAAGACATAAATATTAGAGTGTTATATAAATGGAAGTGATATAAATACGGTGCAGTTTTTATTATAGTGCAATAAAGGTATAAATATTACAGACATATAAATAGTACTGGTAAATAAATACTTGTGTTAATTTAAATCGTAGTAGTTTAAGTGCGATACATTAGTTTTACATTTTTATATTGTAATTAATTTTACGTGTATGAATATACAGACTGTTTTAAATAAATAAATTGTACGAGTTGTTTATTTGGAACCGAAAACGTTACTGTATGTACCGATGTTGATTAAGTATGACTTGTTTACTATTCTCTTCGATAAAGTACAGATCAATGATTCGGTGTCCCAGAACTGCACACCAGACACTCACTTTTGCACTATGTAGAGAAACTTCTTGAACCTCATTGGGTCTGGCAAATTCCATAAATCGATTTGTGCACCGATTCACATTGCCCGATAAATGAAAATGTGATTCGTTTGAAAACTACACATTTTTAAAAAATAATGTAGTGATTTTCATACCGCAGCACCAGATTTGTGGGGCAATATTCTACTCTACTGCGATAATCCCGAGTATGTAACTGTTGGTGTACCTGAATCACATATGAAAATACATCCAGCTCCTTCAGGATTCTTTGCAAGGAAGTTCTCTTTACACCAAGTTGCAACGCTGTCCTTCGCTGGCTGATTTTCGGATTTTCTAAGATCTGCTCAAGAACTCGTTGATGGTTATTGTTTATTTTAAGTGATCTGGGACGGCCCGATGTTCTTTTTCGTTGGCACCATACACCGCCAGCATTTCTGAACTTTTCAACAACCTTTAAAATTACGGCATTAATCGGAGAACGTTTATTAAACTGTTGTGTGAATTTATCACACACGTATTGCAGACTTGCACCCTTGAGTCCGCCGATTCCTTATGAACGAAAATGTTGCTCCACCAGAAAAACTTTCATCTCTGTACTTAAAACAATTTTTAACAATCAGGCCCTACTAATTAATGGTTTAGGGTTAACTGGACAGGTCTACACCATCTAACGTGGGTATGACAGCGCGCGCATTGAGATACCGCCAACTTAGTTGGCGGTATCTATTGCTCAACTGTTTATTTCGGGCAATACTGCACAATTCATACTCTAAATCAGACAAAGAAATGCTAAAAAAATCATTGAACTTCTCGAATAGGTCAAAAGTACTGCTCATCTGCGTCAAGTATTAGAAGGCCAGGTCAAACCCTCAGACAAATGCTAATAAAGCTCTCGTATTGGAACTCCTATTGTTGGAACAGAATAAGATACCGATATACTTTTTTTTTAGAGACAGGAGAATTTCAGTATTGGAAGTATCCCCTAAGACTTTCTATTGTTAATTCTTTTCAGGAATTCTTCAAGACTGTGCATCATCTAGTTTTAGAATCCACGGCCACAAAACGCAGTATTATATAGTATATTGCCCGTTATTTGGGAAAATTGACTTATGCATTGTTATATGTTCATTTAACAGTTACTAAACATTTCTTAAAATTTGATAAATTGCTAGAGTAACACCATTTCGTTAAAAAATAACCAATGCCAACAATATAAATTCTAAGGTTATCCAATATTAGGTTAAATTGGTTTAAATTAGTATAAAAAACTCGCGTTTTACTCGTTTCGTTGATTTTATGCAAGATCTCCATTGTCACACATAAGAACGAGCCACGTTTTTTATAAATGTCGGTTATAATAAAATGTGCTTAATATTAACAATGTGGTAGATGATACAGCATTAATGTATGCTGGTACAGAAGATATGGTGCTAACAAAATTGTGCCAATACTACTGAATTATAAAGAAAAATAGATTTAACACAAAAACAATCAGTTATATTTAATTATGGTAACGCTGACTAAAACAAAAGCTATACAATGGTGCACTTTCAAAACATAAAGAGCTCATATTTACCTTCTGTTTTGCAAAATGGTCTAAACTGGCTCTGGTTAAAAGGAGAAAAATAAATAATCTTGAGCTGAGGACAGATGTAACTGGACATATTAGAAGTTAGAGAAGAGACTTCATCCTCACTCTAATGAAAATGACTCCGGATTAGTCTTTAACATCAAATAAACTTGTACGCCATATTTTGTAAACATTCAAAGCCGAGTATAAATTTAAGACAGTCACGTGTTCTTGATATCTCTAGGCGTTGAATAATAACTAAAATCAAAAAGGAAATGAGGAACATTGTTAATATTAAAACCTCCCTGTAATTGATACTTGTCATCGAAGATGAACCGGAAAATAACAAAGCTGTCAGTATATTTTTGAAAGAACTGGATAGTAAAAAAAATAACTAAATGTAGAACAACCAACGATACTGCCAAAGAGAATGATAGCCATAGATGTGAGGAGAAAAATAACTACTAATTTCTATTATTCGAAGAATAACCATAGTCAGTTGGATTTTTTAAGTTAACTTGACTTCAAATTTGTTTTAGATGAAAGACAACCACATTAGCAATGTTAAAAACAAATTATAACATCCTTGTAAAATAGTACAAGTATTTATTATGATTATTTATTTGCCTTAATGTTTTGATGTAGGTTCTTCTTGACAGATACCCTTCATATTTAATTAGTTCTATTTGACATATAATTTTTTTTTTTACAGGTAGTGTAGAGTAAGCTTCGTAAAATACATTTTATTAATTTTCTTCTAAGATAAATCTTACGCGCCTCATATTACCATTAAGAGGAGACATTTAACTCTTTCAAAAATTGATGTTTGGTAAAAAAGGAAAACAGTTGAGAGATTAATACCCAAGAAGAGAAATTGCTCAAGGAAATAAGCAAATATCTCAAGACAAAAAGATGTAACTAGTTACAATTAAAACTTTATTATAAAAGAAAAGAATGTTTATTATTCCCTTTCTTCAACACCAGAAGTTCTAGGAATTTTTTATTTCTAAGGACGGCAAATAACGCTTCTTAGATTTAATTAATTTAAATAAACTGACAGTACATATTTTATAATAATCTGATGATAATCTAGGAAACACTGGATATTACAAATAAAATCCTTAGAGCAATGTAAACTAATAATAAACTATTGCACTGTGAATATTTCGGTGTCAAACAAACTGTTACCTACCTATAACCATGCACAACACGCAAGAATTATGCTTTAAAATCTTGACATTAACCCAAATAATCGCGAATTGAAGTTCAATGTAAAGTGTTATTTTAATTGAACGGAAATCATAAATCTGGTTGCTATCTTAAGAATAGGTTGACCGTTAAGGAAATTAAATCATTGAATTTGTAACGGCAACAAAGAAGAGAATAAATTTAATGTATTTCTAATATTCTAATAAAATATATAAATACAATAAATCAAACTTACCTTTATAAGGACTAGAATAAGCTAAAACTCTTATTTTAAAATAAATTACTTTAAAATGTATTAACAATAAAACACTAACTCAATGTAGATGAAATTAACATTTTTGTTCTTTATAGACGGTGAAACAAGATAAAGACGCTTAATTATAAATTTACTGTTAAAACAGCATCAATTTAGTAATTGTCGTATTGTGGGCACCTCGAGCGCGGCGTTTTGAATTTTAAAGATCGCGCGCTAAACTCTGGATGACATCTTCGACGAGACGGTCATCACCTGATCGGTGTTAGTGTGGGACTAAATATAAGAAGTCTTCTTCTGCCATAGTGAAAAACCAGAGGGTCGTCAACCTCTTCGACAACACGTAATGTTGGTGCAGGTAACCCAAGGTGGGGAGATACCGTTAGAATTTTACTTCAGTGATCGAGTTGTAAAAGAATTACGAGGAATAGACAGGTGCCCTCTTAAAATTCCTCTGGTTTCTGGTTTGCGAAAATTCCTCTAACTCACCTATTGATATAGGCAACTTTATTTGCTGCAGCAGTTCAGATAATCTTGATTCATCTTATGTAAACATTGTAATGGTAATGCAATCACCTATAACAGCAATAATAGAATAAAAAATACTTTAACTTATAAGTAGGTGACCCAATGCAATGATTTGTTTATGAGAACACTGCCTGAGGCTTTGGCTTTTCCCGATTTCTATCTGTTTACCGCGAAATAGCGTCTACCAAAACACTTTTATTTTGATAGACATTATTAATGGGGCATAGTTGCAAGGAAGTAGAAGATGAAGTGTTATATTTATTTATTTACTTCTGTTTAAATTTAAATTATGGAAATTCAAATTATTAGTTTTTGTATATAAATACTATCTTTGTGTATTTATATACTTACCTACGTAGTGTTTCACTAGTCGCTCAATAAAGCATAAAACATATTTTAAATGCGTAAAGTTCTAAATCTGGTAGAAATATCAAAAATAATGGGTATATTTTATTTATTTGTATGTTCTACATTTGTACCCCTCATTAGTCAAATTTGATATTAACGTAGTTATGGTGTTTGAGGTAATCAGCATAAACTTGTAGACTATATTTGTGTCTAAAAATTAAATATTTACTTCTATGACTTTATCAAGTCGGTCAAACCTTAAGCTAATACAAACATAGTTTTACAATAAATAAAATTACGTTTGTTGGTATCTGTGACACTAATAAATTCTACATTAAGACATAGCAAATAGTTCCTACGTCGACAATTGAATTAAAAATCAAAAAATATTTTGAATTGTATTTTTAAGCTCTTAAGATTCAGAGATGGAATTTTTAAAATATAGAAATATTTAAGCGTTAATAACGTCATGTTTTTAAATGGAATAAGGCATCTATCTTCAGATAGTTAATTTAATTTAACCATTTGCAGTAAGCTTAGTAACAGATTTTATCTAAAAGAGCCTTTTTCAAAATTATTATTTGCTCCTGAAAATCTCTCTTTGTGCTCACACACATTATTCTTTATTTTTGATAATTCTATGCTACCTAGCAACAACGATATTTCTTGAACAGTTACTTACAAATATCTTGGTTATTTTGTCTTATGCTTGAACTTTTAATAACTTTAACAACCCATTCGGTTTGGTCTTTTAGATGCAATTCTAGACAATTTCCAGTCTCCTCTCAATATATTAAAAGACTCCATTTGACCTTGTACTATCTCGGATTTCAACATTTCCATTTCGTCTACCATTTTTTTTCTTATTCTTACCACTGTTAGAAGTTTATATTCACACTCACAATTATTTGTTCTTTCGTAATTTTACATAGAGAAATCTTGTTTCTCCAAGCTTTCATCTGTATGCGACTGCAAGCATATTTCATCAACCAAATTCACGCTCTTAAGGTTGTAATACGTTCATTTGCGTTGGATAATGCATTTTTTTGATTACTTCCAATAGGAACCAGAATAAAAGTGGCGAGAATGTACATCGTTTTCTGCTCTGGTTTTGTCAATTTTTTTTACAGTATCTCAGTGTGTTACTATAATTCTGAAAGCTTTATAGCCTGTTTTAATTAAATGAATCTATTTCGAGGGATATCTCCATTTTGAAGAGTTATTTCATACTACATATTAACAGTGGCTTTTCTTCTTTCTTGTTTAATTTTCTGTATCCGCGATAATTCCTCTTTTTATTATCTTTCTTGGGTTCGGATGGCAAGCAGGTTGACAATGTCTTCCTCGTGGCGATGTTAGTTGTTGTCTTCAAAACCGAAGATCTTGTAACTGAAGCTGCAAATGGCGGTCTGTCACCTGATGGTCTTCCGTGTATGCTTACATCTCGAAGGTTATCTCACCTTATCCTTGGCTACACCGTACTGATGACGACCAATTAGTCAGAAACACGTGTCCACGGTTGCATTACAGCGGATTTTACCCAATATTTTCTTTTTCTTGTTTAATATACATATATACACAACATGTTAGAACAACCAAACATGAAATCAACTACGAAGGAACAAAAATCCTTGACATAGAACGTAATTATTATAAACGTACATTCTTAGAAATGTTCTACATCCAGAAAGAACCAAATAATATGAACAAAAAGACAGCTATACCAAATCTAAGTAATATATACACATATCTATTCAACTCCAATAACAACAAAAGGTAAAACATAATATGACTGGTGGCCTATAAGTACGGCTTTGAAAATTGCCATTTAAAACTTAAATGGGTTGACCGTGTTGACCGTTAATGTTATACACACAATCATACGTGTCTTATGCCTCAAACAGATAAATTTGTCTAAAGTCTATTCAAAATTATTAAAAATTGAAGAAAGAAATTATCCTGTTATGTGGAACTTTATATAATTTTTGTATGCTATGAAAGCGTTTTTAATTGTGCAACCTCGATGTATTTTGTAAGTATTTTTATAATTTTTTTTTTTTTGCAGATTTAAAATTATTTTAGATTTAATAAGAGTCTTAACTTGTTATTTGTTAGTTGTCTAGAGCCTATTATAAGTTATTTTATTGTTAACAGCCCTGATGACGACAATAAACATTGTCGAAAGCTCGGAATTAATTCGAAAAGAGTAGTCTTTGCATTGATTCACCCCTGACTGCAATCCCAACAATTAAATCATACTACCTCCTAAACAGTCACTACTTACACTATACTATATATATTAATACAGGTAGCACCTAAGATGCCTCGGACCGCAATTGGTCTTTGCAAATAGTCATTTTTTATTCTATATATATATCAGTATCCTCTTCTTCGATTACTTCTTTGTGTTTTAAATAAAAGAAAAAACAATTAGTGGAAGATTCATAGTTGCTTGGGGCGCATGTTCTAAAAATACTTTAAGCTCTGACTCACTTTCGGTTTCACCGGAAATGCATGGAACTATTTTTTTTTAAATGACTCATTCTATATATTTTTAGATTTTCTAGTACTGTCTTAAATTGTCTACTTAACAGTTCTTTCTTTTTCAAAATTGAGTTACTTGTTTTTGAGTTATTAATTTTTTTTGGAAATTTTTGAAGAAAACACATGTCCAGAAACAAAACATTTCTTCATTGTTTTTAAAAGTAAAAACATTAACTTTGGTGGTGCTTGTAGTCAAGAAAATTCTGCATCATTTGGTATAAGTTGCATTTGACAATACTTCAAAAAACTTTATTTTTCGAAGCCTACTTTCTGAAATTTTCACATACCAAAAACATATTTTTTTTAGATAGAATACCTAGTATTTTATTGTGGCGTTTTGTTTCCTTTTTTATTCTCTTTCGTTTTTGTTAACAATGTCATATACCTATCTTTTGTAATTTCTGAGGTAATCACTATAGGAGTAATTAGCGGTTAAATAATGAACTACGAGCGCTGTTTTATGCGCCAAAATGTTCGTCCAATAAAGGCTGGAATGCGGCCGATCCCTGGTAGAAGTCAACCGAAGCCAGAAACCTTCGAAAGTATAAAGGAACGGTTCGAGTGAACAGAAAGTATTGAATATGAAAAAAAGAGCGGACAAAATCAATAACTGTTGAGGATAAGACTTTTATGGTACTTGCGAGTGTAATCGAACATCCCCATACTAGTACTATGCAAATTAGTCGTCAGTTCGATTTAAGTTTGAGAATCCAGAATAATTAGGAAATATGTAATTCATCCCTAGCATATTCATACACAAAGTTAGATGAAAGAAATTTTCAGAATCGCTTACACTACATACATAAATTATCCTGACATTCACAATTTTTTGTTGTTTACCATCGTCACAGTTATCTTATTATAACGTTATTATAACAAATAAAAACCCTCACTTTATCACACCTACAAACTTTCCAAATCGTTGGGTATTAAATGTGTGAAAAGGAATAGTGTAGGTAGTTACATAATTGGATCTTATTTCTTTGATGAAAATGTTAATGAGAAGTGTATCTTCGTTTTCTACGGACAGATTTTCAAAACTTTTTGAAGACATGAACATAAAAATCACAAAAACGTTTACAAGAATATGTCGAAACGATTTCACAACGTTAGTACTTCTTTGGAAAATAAAATAGTCACGTGCATTGCACAAATTTGTGGTTATGTTGAACATATTCTTTAATGAAATTTGTTTTTCTTACTTTTGGTTGTTGTTATGTTGCAGTGGTTTTAAGTTATTTAAATTGCATTATTTTGTTGCTAATTTTTTTTCTATCAAAGATTTAGGACATCAATGTATAATTTTGAAAAATTACAACCAACTCTTATGAATAGCTTCAACAATGAAAGAATATAAGGTTTAGGCAAATTAAATAGAAGATAGCAGCATTGTTTCATGGACCTTTTAGTGGGGCGGCATCTTCAAATATGTCAGTAAACATAACCTTTATTTTATTTCTTTGTTAACCAACAATGTAAAAAATTAAATACTGCAACTGGACATTGCCGAAATTCAAAAATTGAAATGCGATGCTCTTCATTCTGTAAAATTACTACTTTTGGGATAGTTGGATTTAACCTATACTTTGTTTGACAGTTGACTAAGGAAGTCGGGTCCCATTCCTGTCTTCCATTGGTTGAACGAATATTTTTGTGCATAGTAGAACAACAGCCCTCGTAGTTCCTTAATTGACCGCGAATTGCTCCTATAGTGATTATCTCAGAAATTACAAAAGATAGGTATAGGACAGAGTTTTCTCATTTCGGTGTTTGGTCATCTTACAATGACCACAACGCGTTGCGGTTGTTGTTGTCGCTCAGTCAGCGTTTTCGCTGTTTGGGCGTATATGTATACAGGTTCGGCCTGTTTTTATCGTGCATGCCAGTCAAAATGCACATATTGAAACGAACATCGTTGCCAATATGTAGATATGTGGGCGACAAAAGTAGTGGGGAAGTCAGACGACAAGCCGGTGCCGATACGATCATTACGACCATAAGATTCCAATATAGTGGCATGTGTGCATTTGTAAGGGTTGTTATCTTCATTTTTAGCTATTATTCCCATTCGTAATATTTTTAAAAAAGTATCTTAAGTTAACATTATAAGAATTCCTTGAGATTTATTATTTTTATGATTGAATTTAATTTGGTTTTCATTCCCAGTTATATTTTATATTATTTGATTTTGGCTTGTTTTTCTAGTTTTTATTCAATATGTTCGTTTATACAAACGAGGAAAGAATACAAATTAATAAGTGTTACTACTCTGGTAGTACTGCTCAAGAGGTAGTAGGGCGATTTATTTTTTCTTTCCAAAATAGACCTCTGCCTACAATACGAACAATAATGAGTATTGTTCATAAGTTTGAATCTACTGGGTGTGTGCAAAATTGTCGAAAATTTATAAATATGGAACCTAGAATGCGCGTATTGAATGAAGGAAGACAAGAACGGGAAATTTTAGTATGTAGCGCGGTTGAACATAATGAACCATGCTCATCGCGCCAAATTGCCGAACAAGTAAATATACCCGTGAGAACTGTAAGAAAAATTTTGAATAGGCAAGGATACTGTAGCTTCAAAATTCAAAAACGTCAAGAAATATTTCCTCACGATGAATCAAAACGCGTAGCATTTTGCGAAGAGGTAATGGATAAAGTCATTGCGGATAACAATTTTATTGCAAATATTTTGTTTACGGACGAATCATCTTTTTATTTACATGAACGTCATAATCCAATGGCTACAAGATATTGGTCTAAAGCAAACTCTCATCTCTATCTACCTTTGCGTACTCAGTATCCTCAAAAATTGAACGTGTGGGCCGGCATTTTGGGGAATCACATCATTGGTCCTTTTCTTATTCACGGCACCTTAACAGCAGCTAAATATTTACAAATGCTACAAAATTAAATTATACCTGCTGTTCCTGCCCTTCATGTGAATTTTGACAATATTTGGTTTCAGCAGGATAACTGTCCTGCCCATACTGCCCGTCTGGTTCAAATATTTTTAAGGGAAACATTTCATGAACGTTTAATATGTTCCGGAGGTACAATTGTTTGGCCGCCTCGATCCCCCGACCTAACGCCCCTGGATTTCTTTTTTTGGGGGTATGTAAAAGAAACCCTGTATAGTCATCAACACAATCGAGCACGTAATATTGGGGAACTACAACAGAAAATTGTTGATTGTGCAAATACTATAACCCCGGAAATGTTTTCGAATGTACGAAATAATTTTTATCACAGACTTGCATACTGTCAGGAGCAAAGAGGTGGATTATTTGAACATTTAATTAAATAACAAATTTTAATTTCGTTTTTCAAGAATTCTGTTTATTTTGGAAGCATATTTTAATTGCCTTTGTTTAGAATTATTTTTTTAGTTTATCGTACTTATCCTGTTTCCTCATAAATTATATTTATTGATTTTTTACATTTTGTTTTCCAAGAATTTCCTTTATTTTCTAATTTTTTTGTTTTGAAATTTATTGCCTTTAGAAGAATATTTTTATTCCTCCTACTTATTATTTTGGTAGTGTTATACATTTACTGTTTTTTAGAGCTTACATTTGATGACTACGTATAAGATTTTAGAAATAAGTATGTCTTTCTTGCGGTCGTAGTTAATAATATTGTACATGTGCGTAGTTGTATAGTATATCACTATTACGGAATACATTCATATTATTTTGTCAATTCTCAAACAAGAGTAGATACTGCAAAATTAAAGTACGTTGTCTATCACATCTGCTACGGCAAACCACTAATCTAAATCTCATCGTTACACACACATGCAGCTTATGACATTCGCTGAAGGTCTACTTGTCGGCTCTCGTATGTATATTTGTTAGGCGGGTGCGGTTTCCTTTCGGGTTATACACGGGAAACCGCATGAACGTTAAAAACAGGCCGAACCTGTATGTGCATCAATATTAGGAATAATATTCAAACATGATAGCGCTCCCTTTAAAATGTTACTTGAATTTTATAGTAGACGAAATGCAGTGTGATATGCTTAACTAGTTACTATTAGAAATTATCTCAATATACATTTTACTACAGCACAATTTATCAGGCAATATGTTAGTTGGCTAGTTTTGATGAGATTTTCCCTACTCTTTAGGAATTCAGAGAGGCTATTCGCACATCAGGCGCATAATAATAGTTCAATGCTGATGACGATCCGGGTAATTATTGGGAGATATTTTGCCGTGGATTATTGTTATTCTGATATAACTATTATATCTATTATTTATATTTACATATGTGTATATTCCATGCCACAATGAAATACATAAATATCTTATTTTTGTTTCATAATAAATGTTTGTATGTTACATAGGTACACAATTAGTTTTATATCGTTAAGAACATTTCATGAAATACTGATATGCTTGAATTTACCAGATTAAGTTAAGTCAAGTCCATTTTACTTTTGAGCAGATTTTACATATTAATCTAAAATGCGACTTTGTACGATCATTTTATGAATATAGATTCATTAAGCCTTTCAGAAGAAAATAATAAATTTAAAATTGTTGACAAATTACTACATTTAAAACTGTTTATATAACATCATATATTAAATTGTCTTTTTTAACTTACGTATTTTGGACTTTTGCGAGATATTTGAATCACTTCTTATTCTCATACAGGGATAAGTAGATACTTCTCAAATCAATTGAAATACATATTCAACAAATATAGACGTAATTACTTATTTTTTCGTAAAATAAACCAGATGTGTTTTCTTTTGACCTGAGACTACTCAGACAACAAATCTAAATCAGTCTATATTAAGCTTAAAAGGGATTTGTATTCATAACATAAATATATAAACATAAACATATACAATAAAAATAATAAAAAAAAAACATGTAAACAACAACAAACAGTATTATTACTCAATTCAATTTAAAAATTCGTTTAAATTGTAAAAACAGTTTACATGCAGATATTCCTTCAATTTACGTTTAAAAATTGCAGATGATCCAACGTTTTTCAAACAATGTGGAAGCCTGTTATAGAAAATGATAGCCCTCTACCGAGGGCTCCCCTCAAAATGGCAGGTTTGATGAAGGGGTACCCGCAGGTCCAGTGAATCGCAACAGACACATCACAGTTCCTGACAAATGTGGAATCACTCCTCTTGAACCAGATTAAGACCTCCAACACATACAGAGAAAACAATGGCAATACACGCAACTCTCAAAAAAGCGGGCGACAAGATGTCCTCGATGACACCCATAACGCAACTAACAATACGCTTCTACATCAAAAAGACTGCCTCCGAATGGGGCGAGGAACCCCCGATATGATAATGTTGGCAGTATTTATTATATGTATATTTCTCTATACTTGTGTTATTAATAAGAATATGAATTCAAGAAAAGGAAGGTGTCGTATCAAACTGTTTCCTAATGGATTCATATTGGAGCATCATATCAGCTTTATACGGAGTGTTCAAAAACAAAACAAATACTAAATATAAAAATAAAAAGCAAAGTACATTAAAATCTTTTATTGAAAGATATCTTTTGAAATGTACAAAATTAATACATATGTATGTATAATCTATTGATTATTATCTGATACAGATATACCCAAACTTCGTGTTTCCAGCTGAAATTATAATCACTACAGAATTCGTATTGGATAACACCTTTAATTTTCATACATTGGAACATCGATATCTATATTATACTTTTTTAAATTATTATTGTTATTAATTAATTTATTTTTATTATATTTGTTTACAAAATTAAAAAGTTTTTTTATTTACAAGGAAGATCGAAAAAATATTATTATTTTAATCACATTCATAATAGATTTATCAATATCTTATTGGAATAAATAATATGAAATTTTCTTTAAGATTACTTCATTGGTTTCAAATGCTATTAACTAAAACAGGTATGAAAATGTAACTACACAATAGTAAAAATTATTGTTTCAGTGTTTTGGTATTTTACAGATTTTCTTATAGATTAGGTAATAAAGGTCTTAACTCTTATTTGTATCGTTTACAAAATCTTTAATAACTTATATATTACATGTAAGCCAATATAATATATCGATTATGAATATATGTATATGTCCTGAGTCCCTAAAGAAAGAAGTGTAAAGTTAAGTCAAACACTTGATATAAGTATATGTATATGAAAAAGAAAAGCCGGTAATAACTTATTATCAGGCGCTATAACGCTGGACCAGGAATTTCAAGAAAAAATCAAAGTGCTTTAAATAAACTTAAAAATATAAAGCAAATAAATTAACAAAAAACAATTAGACTTAGAAATGATACTTACCTAAATATACTAAAATAAAGAGAATAAAATGACTACGACATATCTAAAGATTAAGTCCTGAAAACATGATAAAGTAATAATGGAATGGAAGATGTGGAACAAAGATAAAATAGCATAGCGAGGTATAAACCAAGATCCTCATCGGGTCAGTATTACAAATTTTATTAGCATGTTGCAGGGACAAGGGTGCCGAAAGAGCAAAAGAAAAATTCATGTAGTAAAAGTAGAACATTTATTCCTACAATACACACCAATTAAAAGAAATATTGGGGCAACAGTAATTATGGCATATTTTCCAAATTCGAAAAGTACGCTTTTCATTATGTTCCTTGTGCAAAATTATTGACCTGATTTTCTAGCTTCATATTGTTATTATGCTAAAAGATAATCTTTCAATACATCACATAAAAAATTAGTCAATAGTATTATCACTGCAAAACGTATTTTGAATCTACATATGGTCTAGACTTTATACTGTTTATTTATAATCCACGTGCAGAGACGGAAACACTATCAAAACATATGTGTTAACAAGATGAAGGAAGACAATCGTTATTTTTTCAAATATGTAAGAAGAAAATTCACTTGAGTACTACAACTAGTATTCAAATGAATTTCGAGAAAAGTTCCAAAATAATAAAAGAAAAAATAAATTAAGGTATTTTTGTTTCACGTCAAATACGAGAAATACCAACTGATAGAAAGCTAATTAACAGTGCGGAAAAATCTATCTTTTATTAAAATGAATGCTTCTATATTTTATAAAAATATTACTCTACGTCAGTTCATAGCAAAATCAAATGTTTTATGTAATGGCAAAAGTAGAAACCATACCTAATTGTAGTACGACTTCATATAAAAATAATTCTTGATAGTGGAAATTGTGTATTTATAAAAAGTATTCTTACTTACTACTAGAATAACGCCTCACGGGTATATATGAAGGCACTAAATGACTTCCATAATCACAGAGAACGTCCTTATTACGTTTACAATTCGTAGGATGAAATAGTTCTTGCTTATGCCAAATTAAAATTGCGAGCTGGCAAATACGGCCACGTGCCTGGTGATTGGTTGATTCCAACATAATAGATTTCACAAATTCTAGGTTATCCCTAACCTCTAAGTATTAATTTTCTTCCCCAGATAAGAGACATTCTTCTCGTACGACGCCATCCACTACTAGTTAAAGTAAGCTTTTCTCCATGTCCTTAATTTCGTACAAATTATTAACCTTCTCTAGTTACTATTCCAAAAATATTTAATTAACTATTATTAGCTGTATTATTAGTGCAAAACTCATTTTTTAACATTAGATCAGGAAGAAAATTTCAATTGCATATTACGCAGACTTTAATTTTTCCTTTCAGAAGTTTTTTATTTTTCTGTTTATTCATTTGGGGTAGTTATTCCTCATATACAGATACGAATACTCGACGAAAGCTTATGCGTGACACTAAGGTGAATAAAAAAAAGTCGTTTGATGTATCGGAATAATTCAGGCACAACACTTTACAAATTATTCAAACGTTACAAAATGTTTTTTTTTCATTACTTGTATCCAAAATGTTTACATACGAATATGCAATAAAATAATTCGCTTTGGTATAACAACTTCTAAATTCCTGTATGTGATATATCGAAACAAAGTTAATTAAAATAATGTGTCTACACAACATCAATCTAGAAAATGTATTTATTCAATAATTTTACGCAAATACCATATTGCAAAGGTTACTCGTTACACATTTCGGGAATGAATAACATGTTAATTACTGTCGTCCCACTGTTCCTGTTAATTGATGTGTATTTTAGATATAATTGGTCCTTGTTTAATAATAAATATCTCCTTTTCTCAGGCCATAGCCCTATCCTTCTAAAGCGCTAGTCGAATTTATAATACTCAAAACAGCGATGAGGAACTTGATCACCGTTAGGCGTTCCATGTTCAAAGGATATACAACACTAAATCTAGGGCCAGTTTTCCTTCTCCGATTAAAATACTGGGTTAAATAATTATTGATTAAGCCTAATCGGCGTTCTTCAATGCGAAGAAATACACCGGTTATCTAACCAGGGCTTAAAGATTTATTCTACAAAGTTGACAACAGATTTGCTAAGTCATTTAATATAAATTAGTATATTTTGTTCTAATAATAGTAACGCCATTTTATTTATACATTTCATTTTTTTCTTAGTGCTTTTTGCCTTTATTTTTTAAGAATATATTCTGTATAATTTAAAATTTCATTTTAGTAAATAAACCGTAGGCATTTATTTTGTGAATATAGCATCTGAGAATTTCTGTGTACATAGCACATATTTAAATTTCTGTTATGAAAAAAATTGCAAAGTGCAACAAAACTGAGTGATACTGAAACAAATTTATTGATTACTTACTACTATTGAGATATACAAAAATACGGTGAAAATGAAAAAACTAATACGTCATACATACATATATTCATATGAAATTAACAGTTACCAAACATAAACAAGTAGGAATAGTTTATTGAAAAAGAAAAGTCTGCATCCTGGGGTCTTAGGATAGATTATCAATCACAATCTAATTGTATAAGAGATTGCAGTTTCCATTGCCATATCTGAGACGATCCAATTTGCACCAAATTTCTGTAAGATTAATAAGGCCAGATACATTTACTGAAAGATAGGTGTTTAATTAAAAACAATACATTCTAATTAATTTTATGACCAAATGAGTTTAATCAAGAAAAGTTGATTGAGGAAACCTTGTTCCCTAATTGGTTTACATGATTTGAACTTAAACAAGAAAATGGGTGTGCTTAAAACCACACAGCAGAAGTGTAAACTTCATCAAGGCAAGGTTAATAATACGAAATACACGCGTATAATATTCAGTAACGTATTAAATAAAACGTATTCGCACATTTATTACATTTACACATGAACACACGCGTATAATATTCAGTAACATATTATACGACTGATGCGTCATGCTCTCCCATGTAACGGTCGCCGAACGAGTATAGCAGTGACGTGTGTATATGCATAAATACACGATATGAATAATCGATTACGTGTCCCGCGTCATACATTGATCATACCCGTTCGGCTCGGGTTCGAATCTGCTCGGGGACATGACTTTATTTATTCATTTAAATTTCAATTTATTTGAAATTAAATACTTCTATATAATATATTTATCTTGTTCCCTTAGCCGACTTTACCCGAACGAGCGTTACACATATCCGAGCGTTACACATATCCAAGCGTTACACATATCCGAGCGTTACACATATCCTAGCGTTACATATCCGAGCGTTGCAGGTCAGTCTTGTTCACTGCCTACAATCAGCGCAACGCGCCTAAAGAAGTTTACACTTCAAAAATGATGTATCTGGAGGAGTCGGACTGAGCTGGACAGTGCCGGTGTAGAATTTAACTGCTCGTCAACTTTACAAGACCGTACATTAATCATCCAAACCCAGTTCAGCCAAAAGTACTGAAAGCGTCTGCATAAGCTTTCAACGTGAACCTGCCAGATTCTGTAGAATTGCTTCCATGTTTTTAATTTCATTTGTAATTTTTGAATATAATTTAATATGTTAATGCCATATCTAGAGTGAGTCCAAAATATGTTCGCCTCATGTGATATTTTAATAAGGTGCTGTTAAATACAATTACAATGCGGAAAACGCAAACGCACGCATAAATTGCCACAGACTATTTAGAATCCTAATGGATTGAGATAAGGTCTCAGAATTGTAGTAGAATTAAAAAACTTCCAACACTGAATGGTCCTCTTTAAAAAAGATAATAGTTATCAATTAATATGCTCGCTTTTTTCAGTACTAAGCTAAAAGTTACACATATTCAATATTTTGTTATTTTCAATATTCTGTTCATTTCATATATAGAAGAAGCAATACAATTACTAAATCATTCATGAAAATAATTAGAAATAATGCTGTGATGCATCTTAGACTATGCACATGTGTAATCCTAATCACTTTAATATTTTATCAGGCACTTGAAACACCGCGGTTCAATTTCTTTGATTAACGGCAATTTTAATCAACGACTAACACTAACCTGTGTTGGAATAAAGCAAAGTTCTACTAAGCGGTGTTTTAACCAATGATTACGCTCACCGGCATTTTAATCGAATTTAGATAAACCGGCCCTTATTATGATAACACATTACTTTGCGACATTAAGTTAACCTTATATGATACTATACAAGTACTAACTTCTGACTCATGCGGTACAGTTAAGATAGTAAGTCTACTTCGAAAGTGATAAAAAGATAAGAATAATAAAGGGATGGTGTTTTTATACCCCTATGTAAGTGAGAATTTGATTTAGTGCTTCTAATAAAACTAGGCTACGCGATTATTATTTTCATGTGTCACAAAGGTGTTTTTACGCATTCAAATTTATTGTCATATAATCTTTGAATTATCACACACTAACTGACTAACTAACTAATAATACTACACATATACCATAAGACCGCGTGCGTCTGCATTATCGCGATACCTGTAGGGTAAGCGAAACAGATAGAGATGTCTGTGTATTAGAACGGTAAACAAGTGGACGCGGTGTTATACTGGATTACAACAGAGCTAGTATTTCTCATATGCCTATGATGCACTCGCATTTGTCCAAAAAATCCACATTTATACGGTGTAGTCGGGCAGTCGCATTCGCCGTCGCTTCCACATATGGGCGTCAGTTCGAGTTTTATTATTGCTTAAGAATAACATTTTTTTAGCTAATTACAGGTTAATTGCAATGTTGAATTACAATTCTGTTTTAAGAAGTAAATATTTTATGTTTCAGTATTTTATTATAGTTGAGTTTTTAGATTATAATATTTGTTGAAAAATATTATTTTAGTTAAGAAGTTTTTTTTATTTTAAAGTCTAGGAGTTATTTATTATTTATTTTTGATCTTTTATGTTGTTTATGAAGCTGTGATGAGTTACTTCACTGACATATTATCAGTGATTATCTGATGCTTCAAACAACTACAAATAATTACTTACAACGAGAACGCAATACCTATTACACTGCTTTTCACTTGATTTGCCTACGAATACATTTATACGTATAACTTATACGCCCGCTGTCGGTGTGGCAATTCAAGTTGGCACGCCCATTTATAGTCGACCAGTAGTTACTAATACATGCATCGCGCTATGAACGGCGACCACACGGTATACATTACATATTTTTTTCAATATTTCATATTACTTAAATTAAATTAAAGATATTTTCAGCAAATTACCTAAATATAAGAAAATTTCCTTTCTTAAACACTGAAAACTAACTTTACTTATTTACCATAATACTGTAACATTGAATATCCTTAAAAGCTTTCATCTTTTTGCATCCAACTCAACAATCAAATAGTATATACGTCATAATATTTGATAAACATATTAGAGCAATGTGTGCTAATATTAGACACGTTTATCTAATATTTCACGCCGCCAAAGTATTCCTCGTGAAATGCATTACGGTTTGGCACTTTCAGTTCATAACCGTATCGATCCAAGGAATAAACTTTTGAATGTTCGTATAAACACCAGGCAGATGTTCCCTTCCACAGCCTATTCCCCACGAAACAAGTCCTATTAATGTTCTCCTACCATCGACGGTAGTGGTTAGTGGTCCACCCGAATCTCCTTGGCAGGAATCTCTACCGCCCTATAAATAAATAAAATAAAATATTATGAAAAATAATAAATAAAATAAGTCAAACAAATTGCATAATAAGTTAACTTTATTTAACAATTTAATCTTTAATATACAAACTTTAAATCGATAGAGTGATCCAATATCTGAGTACAAATCTCTACCATGTCAATTAGCGTTGATCATAACAAATTGTTTAAATCACTAAAGTTGTATATAGTGTGGGGATTAATTTATAATTATTAAAGAAAAACAATTTACAATTGAACTTTTGTGAAAGTATTAAATGATATATTTTGTAACAGGAAAAACTTTGACACATTTTGTGATTTGTACGTAAAATTATAGATGTCGCACTGTCGAAATACAATTCAGAATATGATATATGAGGTAATTACAACATGACTATGATGACGGCACGGTCAAATGTTTTTGGTATCTCTATAACAAATATTAATTTACGACAAAGATGTTCTATTACTTTGCAAATATTGTATAGGCGATTGCTTATTAACTCCTTGCTTGATTGGTTTTCAATGTTCTTTTGTTCGTCTGCAATTTTTATTTACTAAATTCCTTTTACATCTATCAATTATAAGTTTAATTTCTAGTATTTCATCAAAATTGACACAAAGTCGGGATATAAATCTGTCAATTTCCAGTTCAATTTATTGACAGATGTAAAACAAGCTTTATACAATTTTTATAGTAACAATATGTTTTATGAAATACTGATTCTTTGTTATAATTTAAATCTGGTATAGGTAGCTTTATTATTTATAATTTCAGAATACTAGTACATTTAAACTTAAGTATATGTTGCAATTACGAGGATAATTTAACAGAGGTAAAACTCGTGAACAAATATAGTATTTTTGTGTGGACCATGCGTTTACAAGGGAATATTAAAATTTTTTAATATTGTTTCCCTTTAGTCATATCCAAGTCTAGGAAAGTTCACCAAAAATAATTAACCGAAAACAAATGCACTCAAATAATAATCCAAGAAATAGAAAATTCGAGGATGCACAATTTACCAAAAAAGGATATTCACCCAAATTCATTACAAACCGTTATGTAAATATTTTGTATAGTTATAAGTTAATAACCACAGCACATTAAAAAGCATTACATGAAGGATCGTCTTAAAGAATCTTAATATAATATGAATAAAACATAAAATATGAAATAATTGTTAAAAGTAGATATATTTAGAGTGCCACTAATATGTTGAAAATCTTAAGTCTTTCTTTTTTTATGTATCAAAATACACTATTGTGTATTTTGCTTTGTTTCGAAAGTGCTACAGTTCAACTAAACGTTGGAATAGCTTATCAGTAAGTGAGAAAGGAGATTTCGAAATCTTTTTTCATACAAAAATTATTCAAAATCAGTCTGTATGACTTTCGAGATATTCACAAAAACTCTTTTGCGATAAGAGCTTCCGGTAGGAATTTCTAGTCAGTCAGATCTCAATTAGAATTGGCTAATTTAGTTTCAATTGATCTTTTGACTAATTTCATTTCTATTTAATCTAGATATTTGATCTCCCTCAGGTCGCTTAATTTCTTTGCACAGATTGTCTTTGTATGAACTACAAAAAAATAATTAAACTGAAGTAGTATTTCAATACGTTCCAAGCGGTAATGATGTGTCGATTGAAACAAGTTGAATATTTTAGATTATAGAACAAACAATAAAATTTATTTTTTTCTGATTTTGAATTTCTGCTTTTAAGGATTTTTGTTGCGAGTATGAGAAATAAACATTTTTCAGACCGATACGTATATATTTCTCAAGTATTTTCCTAAAATCCGCAAGAATTGATTTGTGAAATTTATAATGCGAAATAAATATTTAGTTTTTGTTTTTTATATTTCTGTTACTTAAGCAGTCTACAAAATAACTGAGATTTCTATAGTCTCAACTCAATCTCTTTTCAATTTCACCAAATCATATTACGGATGAAGGCTGTATAACAAAATTTTGCGGTAGGATGAACTTGCGTTCAATTATTGGTAACCTTTGAAAGCAAGATGTCCCTTTTTTATTTTTCAAAGCAAAACAAACAAAATCGAAGATGAAATAAGATATACCATAAAAGAGATACAGACATGGAGCATGTTGTTTATATTTTCAATTTATATGAATAAGCACTCTCCATATGTGTGCGTACAGTCCTTCCAAAGAAGTTAAAAACACGAAATTGCTATATATTTAAGAAAGGAAGGCAAAAGTAACTTTCAATCAGTATTACAAAATAATTTATATCGCTGAGTATCTATGCGGAGAGACTAAGAAAATATTAAATGACATGCTTGTACAATAATAACTAATTAAAATGTATGGTTTTGGTACATTAATCACTTATACCCTTAATGAAGGGTTTATCAGTTTTGTACACAAACTGCGTATTAAATAGGTCTATACCTAAAAAAATATTAGTTTCTGCTATAATGAAAATTCTTCAATTTATTAAAACTGGCGATAAATTTTCTAAAAGATACCAAGCGAGGTATATTACTTGAGAAGATTACGAGATAATGACTGCTGTCAGCTTATCAAACTAAAAGGAAGAGCAGAACACTAACAAATAATAATCTAGTTGATAACATTTGCGGCATATGATATTTGTAAATAATAATAAATAAATAATAAAATATTTTTATAAAATTGTTGTAATCTCAGAAATTTACAGGCATTCTAAAAAAATGTTCTTGTAAACATAGGACAATCAAGAATAGGTTCGATAGGAAATTATATGCAACTCCGCCATTCAAGTTCATTCACTGAACTTGAATTGTATCCTTATTGAAAATGAATAATTTCTGACTATATTTGCAGCTAAATCTATTTGACAAGCATTGGCATAACTATAAATTTTATCACGCAAAATTTGATAGACACAAATTAATACATGTTTTGGTGTTACAGTAGTATAACATGAAGAAAGCAACGCTTTTCGAGGAGGAATTAACAACTAACAAAAAATGTTGATTTGGTACAGAAATTTTAAATTGGCTATTCATTTTATGTATGGAATTTATACAGATATACTTTGACGTTTGATACTGATTATGAAATATTCATATCAGAATATTAAAAAGCTCTTTCAATAATAATATTTACTTAATTTACATCTTAGTATCTTCAACAGTGTTTATTAATTTGTCTCTATAATATTATATGATGCTGTAAAACTTTGAGTGTGGATTAATGAGTAAATGCAAGCTCAATAAACGAGGAAATAAATAAAAGCAACACCCCTTCCTTTTTACTTTTCAAAATAGTTTGATTTTTTATTACCTCGCAATAAATTGTAGCACAAAAATACCTCTTTATATCCTGCACAAAGAAACACGTCGTGAATAGTTTCTCTTCTTCCTGCTGCCCGAAACCATCTCTGACACCGATCATTCGGAATAACTTCAACATCCACCTCTTGCAATAGGGATGGCACAGTAGCTTGCCCGTGTCGTGTTCTGCCCCACCCTGCTACAGTCGCTTTCTTCCCAGGTAGTTTTAACTGAAAAACGGAAGTTCCTTACTGTAATGAAAATTAATTAGCACTTTCTGAAATTATTGCTTCCACCTTGGGACAAATGTTAAAATATCATTTTACATTTCAAATCAAATTAGAAACGGCGAAGACATACTTTTAGTGGAAAAGTGCTTTTCCAAAAGTTGAGAAAGAATTAATTTTTATTATTTGATTTTTAATTAATAATGAATACCGTTCCCAGATTGGATTTAGACACGTTAAATGAAGTTATTTAGTTTATTTGATGTGTTCATTTTAGTATGCACCTTTACTTAACAAATTCGTTTCACTTCTAACTTACATACTCTACTTTCCTACTTCTTACTACCCCATTCCTCTAACAACATTATTTCGTATTATATACCTAATATTAAATCCTTCCTATTTATTAACCTACATTTTTAAGGTTGATGCAGTTCCGTAGGTTTACTTGGCCAACGTTATAAACACGACATTTTTATCACGTAAACTTGCTATTGCTACTGCTGCATATTCTCTAACATAATTATTACATTAGACATTTGTTAACTCATATCTATTTGTACATCACTTTACATCGCTGAAAATAGTTATCATTTTATCTAGCAAATTTCTTATACTAGACTTTTCAGGAAAATGTTACAAAATCGGTTATGCAACTTCATATCTCATTTGAATTAATTTTAATTCATTTAAAAATAATATATAATTATCTAGTTCAGAATGCAATGAAACCAAAAATATTCTTTAATTTCTGTGTAGAAATATTTATATTGTAATCGATAAATGGACGTTTAGTTAGTTTTATAGTAGTTGACCATTATTGTTTTATATAACTATCAAATTCACAATTGAAACGAACCATTTCAGCATTTCTTAATTGCTGTTTAATGTTTTTTGTGTGTGTTTTATGCTATCGAACGAATTATACGGTTTTTCGGATTCGTTTTAGGGAAAAAAAACTTTATTATTTCTCATAGCCTACGAGATGAAACAAGTAGCATCTCCTAATCCGTCAATGAAATCTGAAGTTATATTTGTTAACACTTCAAAAAATGCTATCTGTTCTTGTGTCCATAAAAAAAAAGTTTGTGTTACAATCTGGAGTGTTGAAAAAATTATAACAGGAAATTCTTTATTAAAATACTTCAACAAATGTCTGTTTTAATATCTGACTTAATGAAAAAGTTAAGAGCACTTATAGGTTATAACTCAGCCTATGTATGCGTATGTATACTGTATGGAAATAAAGTAACGGATAAAGCCATTAACTTTGTTAATATTCATTTTCTGAAAAAAATCTCGAAGGGGTATAGCGATTTATCTAAGGGGAATATTTCCATCGCATTTTCAGTTTCTTATGTCATTTGTTTTTCATGTTATAACGTCACCGACTTTTTTTTCAAAATTACTAAGTCGATTTTTATACACATTAATTTTTAAGTACCCCCATAGAAAGAAGTGAAATGGAATTAGATCTTCCTATCCATCTTCCAAGTAGCGTCGCACATTAATTGCATAATGAGGCGGAGCAACATGATGTTAGAACCATACAGCATGTGTAAAATATCATTAGGCATAGGGATTCATTGTATATGTGTGATATATACGTATGTATGTAATACGTGACAACGTGGTACCCCTACTGTCCGTCACCAATTCCGGCGACAACCGATACCACAACGATTTTCTCCGATTCCGATTATCCCGACCCAGATTTTACATTCAATGTTTAGTTGCGCGCACGTTGCGGTGTGCAATAAAAGCATTCAATAAAATTAATTTATAATAAGTCTGTATCACTGGCCTGTATAATATAAATGGATGAGCATTACGATAGGATTCGCGTGAAATTTTTATGCCAAATTGAATATTTAACTCGTGAAATCACTAAAGTTCGGAATGCCGATTTCAATAGACACCAAGCAGCAAAATCGCAATTTTAGAGAAGGATAAAATATATATTTGCTAATGTAGAACAAGTGTGCATATAGTGATTTTGCCACTAGGGGTATTAGCTTTTTGTTTATATCTTTGGAGTATTTTTATTAAGGAAAATACGAAAGACATTGAAAAGGATCAAATTATACAATTCCCTACATACCAACACTGACATTGTTATCCCGAAATGTGTTTTTCTGGTTTTGTTGTCAAACAATTGAAGCGCATTGTTAAGTGTGCTAAATGTGTGTCCGTACTAGAAGAAATCTCACAAACATCTGTCGATAATGCTAGTTTTCATCTTTTGAACAGAAAAAAACCTGGTGGTTTAATACGTCCTTCACAAGATGTCACCAAAGTATGTAAAATAGTTGAAGTTAAAGTACGCCATATTCCTGTACAAAACAACAACAAACTTCCTGCTGAAACAGTGTTTTTAGCTATTTGTACGTTCAATTTCTATTACCTTGTTAGTAGAAAATAAGTACTTTGTATCCTTAGAGACACATATATTTGATTCATCTATTTTACATGAAAGTCACGTTTCTCTTTTAGTTAAGCATATTGTGCGATGTTATACGAAAATCCGCTGCTGTAGCATTGCAAAGAAACAAACAGAAGTAGAACGTGGGGAACTTCTAAGAAACAAGAAGAATGAGTGTGCTTAAAACCACAAGGCGGAAGTGCAAACTTCATCAAGGCGAGGTTAATAATACCGTAGGTAATACGAAATACACGCACATAATATTCAGTAACGTATTAAATAAAACATATTCGCACATTTATTATTATTATTATTATTTTGTTTGGTCAGTTCGGACGTATGTGTACGTATAAATAGACGATATAAATATTTGCTTACTGTCCCGGTCTTGGTCTAATGGTAACGTATCGGCTTCATAACCCTGCGGTCTCGGGATCGAACTTGTTCTGGGACATGAATTTATTTATTCATTTAAATTTCAATTCATTTAAATTTCAATTCAATTGAAATTAAATAATAATAAAATTGTTCCCTTAGTCGACTCGAGCCGACATTACCCGAACGAGCGTTACATATCCAAGCATTTCATATTCGAGCGTGACGGGTCAGTCTTGTTCACTGCCTACAATCAGCGCAACGCGCCTAAAGAAGTTTACACTTCAAAAAGCTTTCCAAATTAATACTTTTGTATAACTAATAAATATTTCAAAAGGAATGTAATGTTTTCTTGAGTATTTTTTTAAATTTCCCTTAATAAATAAATATTTCATTATCTTCAGATGCAGATTTTAATTTTAAAGTTTATGTTCTATTACATACAATTCAAAGATTTTAGGCATTTCAAATTAGCGCCTTTATTTTATGTTATTGTGCATGTGCGTCAACCCCGTGCGCAGTTCGTATTTGATCACAATTTGTAACATGCTATTGCTCATCCATTTATATTATACAGGTCAGGGGTCTGTATACACCCGCTGAAAAGCTTCAGATAGTAAAATGGTTTTATATATAAGTCTGCAATGAAGTGCATAAATATGTTGCACTGACTTTTGCAGACAAACAATTTATAATATTATTAATACATTTGAAAAATGTTTCTGTCTCAATAACTACACGTAATGCAAATCAAAAAAATTTAGGAAAGTGAACGGCGGGATATATTAGTTTGTAGTATTGTGGAAATTGACAACACGATATCAACTAGAAGTGGTGCTGAGGATTTGTGTATAAGTAACAAAAATGTTTTACGTATTTGCAAACGTAATGGTTTCAAATGTTTTAAGTATTCGAAAACCCAGGAAATATTTCCGGGGGACCATTTTCGAAGAATGGAGTTTTGTCAATTCATTATGGATAAGATACATCGAGACGACAATTTCGTTAGAAGTATACGCTTCACCGATGAGTCAACTTTTCCATTGCACGGAAAGCAAAATCCCTCTGTTCTTCGATATTGGGCTATGGAAAATGAACACCGGCATTTGGCAAACCGCACCCAATATCCTCAAAAAGTAAACGTTTGGGCAGGTATTTTAGGTGATCATTTGATATGACCGTTTTTTTTATGGTAAATTAAATGCCGACAAGTACCTCAAATTATAGCAAAACCAAATAATTCCCGCCATTCAAAACACTGGAATAAATCGGGAAATCGTTTGGTTTCAACATCATGGCTGTACATAATGCAGTCAGGGTAAAGAAACTTCTAGTAAATACTTTTCCTGACCGTCTTATTATTGGAATCATCAATTGGCCTCCGGGATCTCCTGATATATCTCCAAATGAGTTTTTTTAGTGGGGATATCTAAAAATATTGTTTATACCCATGAAGCTGGTAGAGCAGAAAACATAGTTGCCTTGAGAGAAAAAATAATTCAGGCTTGCTAATTCACAAAACTGCTCATACGTTAGCAAACTTAAGAGCAAATTTCTACGATCGCCTAGGGCAACGTCCTGCTGTGCAGGGAGGAATTTATGAGCCCCTTTTATAGTTTGTCATTATTTTCAGTATCCTTTTTTATTTATTTTTTTTAGGGTTATCTTTTTAGTTCTATTAGAATTACGCTTTTGTTTGTGTCAGGCAACGTGAACTCAACTTAAGAATTTTCTGCGTCTATATACTAAAAGGAAAAAGAAAAACAAATCTTTGCAACTCGTAAATATTATTTCTGAACGCATTACAAATACCCAAGTCGGTGGTCTAATGGTTACTGCTAACTTGTATTTTCGAGATAATCATTGTGGTATTGGTCGTCGACAGCATTGGGACGGACGGTAGGGGTACCACGTGGCCATGTATTACATGCATTGATTCGCTATGCCTAATGATATTTGACACATGCGGTATATTATTATTTGGTAGGTCAGGCCTGTTTGCATTAGGAAATAATGCAGTTGATGCAGCCATCAAATCTAACTGTAGAAATTGCATATATCTCTCGCCAGTCAAACAAGAAAGAATGGACCTACGAATTTTGAATTTTCAAAAGTTTCACAACTGAAATATATAGCTTACATTGTGGTCCAAAGCAATGCTTCTACTAGTTGAATTTGGATTGTTTTCAGTTTCTATTAGCACATCAAGTTGTGCATCTTCATTTAATGCCGCTAGGCGTCCAGGCATTGTAAAGAATTTTCAAATTCTTTACAATGCCTTGTTCCTTAAATTTCTTATTAACCCTACTAATTATTGATTAACTTATGGGCTGATCTGGGTACTTTTCTCTAAACAGTTGACACACTTCTTAATGTGTTCTACCTCTGCCGCCATAACCAATCATTATTAACACTTCAATTCTCTGTCTATCGCCCAGTAGTACCATTTTTATTAATAAAATTGTTTGCAAAAGGTAAATAATTCTAGTTTGGAAAAGGAAAATAACAATGTTTTTTGTTTTATGCACCAGTAACTAAATTTATTTTGCCAATATAATGAATTTTTAATATTTGAACTTTAAGACTCTTTTTCTCAATTTTTCAAATGTAACATATTATACTACCGTTGGATAGGGAATTGATATTACTATCGAAAGCAATTAAAAAATATATATATTGTCCTTTAAAAAAAAATCGGTGACGTCATAATATAAAAAACAAATGACTGAAAATGCGATGAAAATATTCCTCTTAGTTAAAATCGCTATACCCATTCGAGAATTTTTTCAAGAAACGAAGTTAAAGCCTTTATCCGTTACTTTATTTCCACATGTATAGTACATATTGCAGTAGCACTGGTAGCATAATTATATGAATAAAATAAAAGTACTATTGCCATACATTGGGTACTAATGATAAAAAAACCATATACATGTATTGATTGTATTCTTTTAAATTATAACTACATACTCCAACAAATATTTTAATCTTAATTCCTATTATCATTCACATTATTCTTGTAGGTTCTAGCAGTGATCCTTCCTTTATTTGTCGACAACATTTCTTATTTAAAACTAAATAGGATAAGGTTAATAATAAAAAAATTAAATCTCATAAAACATTTGTATTAAACTCAATATTCAATAACAACAGTAAAGAAATTCTTTTGCCACATGTGGCTGTAAAAGAAATGGTCCTTTTATTTTTCCAACCACAAACAAAAAGATATATATTTTTATATGCGAAAAACACATTGCTTTTAATCTATTATATGGATTTAAATAAAAATATTATTTCTTGCTATCTTCAAATTTTTAATATCGTATAGTTTCAAAGAAATAAAATTTTTCCTTTACGACGCTGAATTTTATTTCAACAAAGACATTCATTTTCACGAAATGCCTCTGGAGATCTAAAATCTCGCAAAGTAGAAAACACCTTGATAAGACTCTCACCAATTGCCATATGCAAATATTCGCACGTTGTACGTACCATAAATTGGCTATTTGTCCATCAAAAATGCTTATACCTTTACGTATTCAAATATGCTTGAAATCTTTATTAAATTTTTATCTAATAAATTGTGAATAATGCACAGTAAACATCGCTAGCAAACATTCTCACGTTGTGCCATTAATGCCCTTTTTACATCATTAACAATACTCCCATGATTTGCAAAATTAATCTACTATAGCAAAGAAAATATTATTTTATTCAAAATATTGACGATGTTAAACGCTTTGCTAAAAATGAACATTCTCACATAGCATCTTTAGCATACGCCACACATCACCAAATATCTATTATGAATTTATTTCAAGAAAAACTTACTTATAATATTCATATACATACATTATCAAATTCCTCTTGATTTATATCTACCATTTTGATAATAAAAAAAAATAATGAAATTAAACAAAGTAACAACGAATTAATTATAATGTGAAAACTAAACTACTTATTGAAATCAAAAATAACTTAATACATTTAACTAAAATGATGTTATGCAGTGTATTAGTACGCCTGCAATCAATTGAGTATGAAACAAAATTTTTACGTTCGAACAATTCAAAAGATCGGCAGCTTCTCTTTTCTATCGTCGTTCGCGGCTTTTTTATCATCTCGGTCCTCTAAAAAACACGGCTATTCATCTGCAGCGCCACATCTCACACACTAATGTTTATGTTGGTATTGTCTTGTTCATATTTGTTTTCTTCAAGTTTTCCCCCAGGTTGATCTATACCTATATTGTTTTTGACAGTTAAAAATTGCACAAAAATATACACACACAAATTGTTTATTATTAAAGTCCGTGCACATTCGCGATTCCTTGTCTTGAGTAGGTATATTCTTCTTCTATTAACGCCATCCTTCATTGTATTTGTAAATGAATTTGTTGCCTCTTTCATCATTGTTTAAATACTTCCTTTTCCCATTATTTAACACTATCCGTATTTTCTTTTTGTAGATATCTTCATTAGAAATAATCGGAAAGACATTGCATACAGATGGAATCCTTCCTTTTATGATTACTTTGTCAGGAACATGGACCTCGACAGCTTTACCCCTGTCTTCAAGCCACCTTCTCTCATCTTCATGTAGGTTGATTTGCTCGCAGCTGTTAACAACGCTAACATTATTCTTTTTCTTTGTAGATTTATCCAAATCAAACCAGATTTATCTCATTATTTCTGGAACTTTTCCGGATTAAGCCAGATTTATCCTATTATTTCCGAAGTTTTTTACTTTATTATATCGTGTCGAATAAAGAACACCTTTTTATATATCCTTTTTTTAAAAATACTATTAAATATAAGTATCAGGTATTTATTGTATTGTTAAGTGTGACCATAAAATGTCTAACAGATAACAATCTTTTATTAAACTTATTTACTACGTCTATTCATGATGAAAGATGTTTTCATGTCGTGCATGTCTAATTTCACTTTTTTCATACAATTTTACAGCATTCAAATGACTAACTCTTTTCACTGTTCCATCTTTCATCATCACTCTCTCTCTGTTATTTATTTTTAACACATTATTAAGCTGTGCTCCTCGTTTCTATAAATATAGAATACATGAATTTATTTTTGTGTTTATTTTTGTACCTTTTATATAAATTTATTTCAATTTCAATTACCATATACCCATCATCATAATGTTACGCCGTTGCGGTTATGCAACTCATAATTCGTTTTTTAATAATTATGTTTACAACTTAAAATTATTTTCTTATTCTAATACTTAATTGTCTAACTATTTTATAATGCTTTTAAATATCTATTACCATTTGAACTTTTTAAACAGTTTTTTTTAATCACTGCACTGTCGGATTAAAGTAAGTAAAGAATACATGAAGTCTTATGACCACAACTATTTTATAGAAATGATGACTGTACGACCTCTATACGTTGTGTGTAATCTGAAACGTTTTGACGAAAGTTATTAGCAGGAATCGTCGTCGGTCACGGCTATTTCGGTGGTTGCGTCATCTGAAATCATCTAAAACTCGAGTAAACCATAAGGTAGACGGTATCCATATTATTACTATTGTTGTTGAAGAGCTTGAGCTGATTAAATTCCAAACCAAAAAGAAAGATAAGAAATGTTAGAATGCTAGAAAGTATTGGTAAAATTCCAACTGCCGTAACATGCAACCCATTTATTCGTCAATTTTACATAAGGCGTTACGTGGTCATAAAATTCAAATTATCTAAGAAATAAAATATTAGCTTCGATAGTGATGAAAAGTTAAACAACGGTATGTTTATAAGTACAATATTTGATATTTGAGTGCTGAAACCTCACATCAGCTACTTGAGAAACTTTTGCATAGTCCGTGGTGACAGCGTAGTGTGCACTTGTGTCATTTAACATTGCTACACTATTTCTTTCTCAAGAAAATAGAGGAGAGAGACATTAGAATAGTTACTGCAGCGTGTGAAACAATCATGATAACAACATTATAATATTAGCCAAACAAAAGTTAAAAATGCAAGTACCGGCCATATTGTGGTGAGAAAAGAAAATTGCTCGATAAGATTACAGGAATGCATAGTTCGTAACAGTCACCATTATGATCCATTCTGGTAATATAGATACTGTTGCTTTTTAACAATAAAATGGCTTATATAACATAGAACTATGAAAAATGTATTTAAACAATTATTGAAATGTAAGTAGTTTAAATTTTCTCTCATTATTGGTGCTTTCTGTGTTTGTTGAGGACACAAGTCAGATGTAGCACAAAGGCGCCATTAAAATAACGAGTAGGTATTGCTGTTATAATATTATTGAATCAAATAAATTTGTTAATGTAAAAATGTATTTTTTGTAAATTCATTAAATATACACAACGATAAGTAAATTTAATTGATTTATAGGATTAAATACCCTCGTTGCAGATTATATAGTATTGATTTCAGTGTATTGTATTATTTTATTTTTAATTTCGTTTATCGGGAATTACAATATCTGTTCCTGTTATTATGATTTTCCGAAACAATATCGAATTTTACGACCACTCAAATTTAATTACATGCCATTTACTTTCATAATTTAAACACGATTCTATATGAGCGCTTTAATTAATTATTCATACACCTATCAAACCTTCAGAGAGCTACTCTTAAATATT
Organism: Amphimallon solstitiale; assembly: GCA_963170755.1. Taxonomy (NCBI): domain Eukaryota; kingdom Metazoa; phylum Arthropoda; class Insecta; order Coleoptera; family Scarabaeidae; genus Amphimallon; species Amphimallon solstitiale. The sequence goes on along the minus strand of OY720676.1, from coordinate 98,955,931 downwards.
AATTTGATAATTTACGAACGATTAACAAATGTTGGCTTGCATTTATGTTACACTTATGAGTAATCCTATTTGATTTACTTTTTTTTCTCATGGCAAATTACTTCTATTTCTATTGTATATTTTATCTTTTTAGTTATACTAGTGGTCACCTAGTGGTCGAAATTCGACCTTTTTATTTTCTTACTTTAATGTATTTGTAACACTAACATATAAATTTTACCTTTCTGAATTTCTTCTCCATATGAACTTTGATACTTTTAAATGTCAATTGTCAAATATATGGATGTTTTATTTAATTAATTTAATGTATTTGTACTTTAACTATGCTAAATCTCATACTGCTCCGTACGCGCAATTTACAAATGTATTGAAAAAATTAATATCTTCTTGGTAATACATTTGTATATTTGGCAAAGAATTTTAATATATTTATTAACTGCCTGGTTGAAATTAGGCATTACATAGTATTAAGTAAGTGCACTGTTGTTTAACACTTGGACATTTTTGGATTTACATTTTAAGGTAATACTATATTTTTTAATCAACACATATTTAGTGCTTTAACATACACCTTCCTCGTTATGCTGCACTGACGAAACCAAACAAGGTATAAACATATATGTCTGTAGCTACAAACACATCTTAACACATACATAGTTGCGTCGTTTATTGTTTGTGTATTTTCTATCAAATGTACATGTCTTGGTAAACCTAAACCATTTGATGGGACTGCATAAGTAGTACCGGTTGTCCTATGCTTATTTTTTAGATTTTCTTTTATACAGGACTGATTTTACATTCTATATTGTCATAATACCAACAGCTCTACTCGTAATTCTTTTAATTACATAGTTGCATCGTTATTATTTATATAATTACATTAATTGAACAGTTTAAGGTAGACCTAAACCTTTTAATGGAACCGCATAAGTAATACCGATAGTCCTATGCTTATTGTTTACATTTTCATTCATTCATATTTGATTTACATTCTACAGTGATATGAAATAAAAACAATTATGCAATTGTTTTTATTTCATAATAACTATTACCACATTACATGTTTTGGCCTTGCGGGCCTTTTTCAAATGGAGTTCTAGAAACATAATTACATTTATTAGTGGTTGTGAGGAAAAGTTAGATAATAACGAAAACAATGTATAAAATTTAAGTGTAAGTGATAAAAATAATACGTCAAATTTTGTTTAAACAGTACATATTTCCAATATAACGACACATATTACACACAAATTTATGAAATTGTCATGGGCACACCTCTTGCTGGTCCTATCGCAAATCTCGTAATGGAGTACTTAGAAACCAACATACTTGATATACCTTGGATTTAAAACTGATCTTTTTCAAAAGATATGTTGATGACATTGTGATTTGAAGTCGAAACAAATAAATCACTTAACTTTCTAGATATTAACTTAACATATGATAGCTCTGGTAAAATATATACAATTAGAATAACAAACAAACTGCAGCTTTAGGTATACACAATACAATTCAAAGATACCCCTACAATACAAAAGGAATGTAATCAACAACCTAACAGATGGACCCATAAAACTGGCACACAACAGATACAGACCTAAGAGAACATTAATAAGATAAAGTCAATCCTAAAAGAAAATAATTATCCATCCAATCTTAGAGACAAAATAGTACAACAAAGGATAAATAACATCTACAATTCTACACACAAAAACAAAAAAGCCTCAAACACCCAAAAATATATCGCTATCCCATATGTAAACCAACTGGCACAAAAGATATCAAACACACTAAAACAATACGACATCGCAGTCGCAGTATTGTTTTTATCATTCCAAACTTAAATTTTATACATTGTTTTCGTTATTATCTAACTTTTCCTCACAAACACTAACAAATGTAATTATGTTTCTAGAACTCCATTTCAAAAAGGCCCGCTAGGCCGAAACATCTACTGTGATAATAGATATTATGAAATAAAAACAATTGCATAAGAACGCTGTTGTTTTTTCAAAAGTAATGTCGACCTAAAAATACGCCGAAAAAAGAAAAAAATATATTAATATACAAGGTCACGAAAAAGAAAACTAATATTCAATAAGATACGGTATCTTAAGGAGAAATATAAAAGTTACATCTTTCTGTAATATGTAGTTGAAAAATTGTAAGAATAGTTTACGAAATATTTTTAAACTTATATCACAAAATCCTCAAGATTTTTTGTAAGAATCTAATAATACAATTCATTGTAGTGAAATGATATATATTGATACAGCCTTATACAAGTACATATATTTCTATTTCGGCGCTATAAAGTTTATATTACGACACCCGTTTTAGTTATATAAAGTCTTACTTATCGCACGCTAATTTTATTTTTTAGAGGTTGGTAACAAAAAATATGTTTTAATGTAATAAATATATGCAGTAGAAGTTGTACAAAGAATATGAAAACACATGCTATTATTTTATTTATGCTAATGAAAAATACAATTCGTGAAACAGTTGGAGGGTAAATTTTGTTAATATTGTTATTGAAATTTACTTATAAACACAGTCGATGTTCAAATATGTAAACTGTCTAGTTAAAAACCAGTATAACCAACTTCAAACAACCTACCTTTTTTTTTAATTTTCAAACAAAACATGAACACTTGAACGTGCCCAAAATCATGACTTATGAAACTTGTATTTTAATACACAATTCTATGGGTAGAACAAAAAGGAAATATTTAGTAAAACTTCAAATAATTAATCTATGCAGTATTTTACTTTATTATAATGTGCAATCAGTTTTATTTGAAGCCACGATATCGTATCATAATGAAACTATATATCAAAATTATACATCAAAAACTTATAAAAGAAAATATAGGTACTATATTTTAATGTGTGAATTATTATCATAGCTTGTAATGAAAGAAAAAGAAATTATTAAAAAATCAATTATAAGATACCTACCCACCACGTTTAAAATCAATTTTTCCTAAACTTTCTGCCTCAATCTATTACCAGAACAATATATTTAAAAAAAACTATAATATTCATATTTTGTATTAGAACTTTTTAAAACTAATTAATACTAGAGCTAAAATTTAAGTTTAACATTTTTTAAACTTTAGTTTATTGAATGAGTGTTCTAGCAAAAAAAAATAATGAAACAAATCGGAGACCTCTGAAAATTTCCAGAAGTTTACCAGAACTCCGGGAGAATATCGATCAGCGCAGCCCAGGCGTGTTAGCTGATATAACACAAAATATCACGAGTTTTATATGTACAAAAATATAAATAAGAATTGCTATTTTACAAACTGTCACAGAAATTATTAAAAGAATGAAATTCGTAGATATGTTAGAACTACACAAATAGGTAAATATTTCTCACATGATAAATTTCAAATCTAACGCAATTCCAACATAAACACCATGAATAAGAAAATTCTATGGTCTAGCACTGTCCTAATCTATTTTATTGTTTCGCGCAAACCATATGTATGATATGTTACAAGTATTATAAGCTAATTCATAACTCTTTTCATATGTTTATCAAATTTAATTGAAATCAAAAACAATTTTATATCCTTGCTAGACATGCTCCTTATTATTCTATTGCGGAATAATATACACTAGGACGTTTTGTAACTTGATTGGAGAGACTACAAATACTGCTAAACTCCACAATTTCCTCTGTAAAAGTTGAGAAGTTATTTTTACTAGATGACAACTTATAAAAACTTTCGTGAAATTTGGAGGCGACTTACACATCTTAGTCTAGTAAATAGGAATTCTAAAATTCTATAACCCTGTTTTTCTGATGTTGAAGGAATTAACGACTATTTCGTGGATCTCCCTATATTTTCTATTACAACTTAAACATTGAGGAATAATATATTACACATGCAAATCCTAATGTTAGCATTCTTTTTTATTTGCGTTTACTAATGAGAACAAAGTATTCAATAACTAATACTCTAGATATATTGGTCTTGATATTAAAATTGATGATGCATTCCTTTCCTTTAAAATTTTTCCATTAATAATTCCCCTTTTCTAATGAATGGAAAAAAGCTATTATCAAGTTATAAAATATCACACACCTACGAGTTTTAGGCAGGTGTGACGAATTACATAGTATATTATTATACTCTCTACCTAAGTTCTTAAAGAAACGAAAATGAATAGTATAAACACATGGATGTTAAAACTAACATCAAGCAGTAAATTAATACTGTGACTTACATATACACATTTATACGTAAAACGTATATGCATATATGCATGTGTTTGAGATACACACATACATTAAGTGCCATTGCCGACAATCAAACGCACAGACACCAGTGTTTCGACCTTTGAGCTCTCGTCAGTGGGCGTGGAGACTGTCGACAATGGCTTCAAGACTTAAAAAGCTGCTTATGTCATTTTTGCGTGTTAGTGCAGTGAGAGTATCACAGCGACATCTAACACCCAAAAGATGACACAGAAAAAGCGATGGCTTCTGACGGCATATTCTGCTATACAGAGGCCTGTATGTTAATAGTGTATCTCGTGTAAAGTGGCGTCACATATCAAAACGAAAATGAATAGTATAAACACATGGATGTCAAAAAAACTAACATCAAGCAGTAAATAAATACTGTGACTTACATATACACATTTATACGTAAAACGTATATGCATATACGCATGTGTTTGAGATACACACATACATTAAGTGCCATTGCCGACAATCAAACGCACAGACACCGGTGTTTCGACCTTTGAGGTCTCGTCAGTGGGCGTGGAGACGTCCATTTGATTGTCGGCAATGGCACTTAATGTATGTGTGTATCTCAAACACATGCATATATGCTTATACGTTTTACGTATAAATGTGTATATGTAAGTCACAGTATTTATTCTTAGGAAGTGCCTCCATAGCCGGCGCCGGTGTCCGTTTTGTATGCATATTGATGCCGGCCAGCTACGGCATCAAGAATTGCGGACGGCAGCCGGCTTCACGTATCGTCACCGGCATATCAACATAACCTCTGTTTTCCATATTGCGCGCGTGAACGCCTTAACTTTTAGTGTTAATTTTCTTTAATTTATCTAAATTCGCAGATATGTTTTTCCCTGTAGCTATGCTTTTTGTTAAAAACGATGTTCTTCTAATTGTAGAATGTTGAAAGTGGGCGATAAGGTTGAAACTTACGAGAATTTCAATAAGCAGTTACAAAAATGAAGTGTTCAATGATTCCTGGATTAGAGATTCTAGAACCATCAAGACGCAGGCTAAAAGATATCCTGAAAGTGTGGCAGCTCAAGCAAAACAAGACTTAATTTACCATTATGTAAGAATAGCTTGCATTAAAGGTGGCAGAAAGCACACTCCTAGGAATAAAACAAAAAACACATTTACATTTAGACAGAAGTGTCCAGCCGGTATGTTTTTAAAATTAACTTCTTGTGGGAAATTTTTAGAGATAAAGGAACTGAATGAAGATCACACTCATCCGGTATCACTAACTTTATTTAAAAGTTTACCCCAGCAAAGACTGAACATTTCAAATCAACTTAAGGTTAATTCAGTAGCAGCATTGCAGGCTCGCGCCAACAAAAAATCGTACAAAATAATATCATTAATGAATCCGGGTGCCTTGTGACGTTGAAAGACTTAACAAATCTAAACAGAAAACCACATAACAGAATGAAGTTTGATGAATGTGTATCAATTTTACGAAATACTTACAAATGTGACGTTCATATTAACGTTGATGTGGAAGAAAATTTGAAATACCTCTATTTTCAAGATCCTAAGATGAAACATATGTTTGACTCTTATCCAGAAATAATTTTTCAGCGGAAGATTTGTATTCTAGACTTTTAAGGAATTTCGCTTTTAAAAAGGTTCAACAGCAACTTGAATGTATGACTAAATGCAAAGATTTTCAATTTGTTGAAGAAGAATAATGTCCTGCTCCTACTATTGAAGGTCTTCTAGAGGTAACACCTTATCAGTCAGTGCATGTTTTGGACCTCCGTCCAGTTACTTTGTCGCCACATCCTCAAACTTCGATCTATGTGCAACCAGTCTTTATTTGATGAAAACATTTGCTTGCAACGATGCAAGAGAACCTCAGATGCTTACACCACTCGCTGTTGCTCATGGTGCATGTCATCTTCGTGGGTTACAGTCATAACAGCCGAATCGAATATATGTACTTTATCTACAACTTTCACGGAAAGAAACTGATATTGACATAACGATTGAGTTATGACCATAGGCGCTTTCCTTTTGACATAAATCTCAGATAATATCACCTCACTTTAGCTGAGATTATATTTTGACGCGTTCCTTTTGTAATCAGCTGACTGAGACGAAGTGAGGTTGGTCAGAACCTTCCTCACTTCAAGTGAGCAGAGACACTCACATCACTTTAGCTCAGCTCAGATCTTTAGTAAAAGGAAAGCGCCTCATAACTCCACCATGACTCCATCGCTGTCATTATTATTCAACTGACTGAATAATCACTGTCATAACTTGCCAAAATTATCTTAGTAATCCATAAATTATGAGCGATAGTTGTAGACAAAAATTTTAAAATTAGTTGGAAATTTTTAGTTATAGGTAGTGTAAAAGGGAGTGGAGATTCAATCACATATGTACATAACCGCCGGTAGCGATACGGTATGCCGGTGCCGGCAACCATACTTAGAACCGGCGCCGGCTACGGAGGCACTTCCTTATTCTTAAAGAAAAATAATGTTCTGCCAATTATCATGTGTGGTTCCGGCGTCAACTTCGTTGTTTTACTGCACTGCTGAATGTCACTGATGATAAAATGGATGTTCTTGATAATAGTTTAACTATAATTCTGGTATTGCTAGACTTCGGCGACGCTTTTGACGCTGTTGATCATACATTATATTTTACATTTTGGTGGTTTGAAATGTTGTGAAATATCGGGCAGATGGTAGGTTGTTAGATATGATTATGTAGTTTTTACTTTCAGATCCGTAATGTCTAGGGTTTCACAAGGTTCCGTGCACGGCCTTTTGTTATTTACATAATAGACTTCCTACTTTTACATTTCAATCCGCCATTCTAGGTACCACTCTTATGCAAATGGCAGTCAAATTTATATTTCTGAAAGACTTAATCCAAAATGCCCCTATTAAGAAAAGATCTTCATAGACTCACATCAATTGCTAAACAACATACTCTAAATTAAAATCCTCAAAAATCGGCTGTACTCATATTTAGTAAGAAAAATATTATATATTATTCATAATGAATCAATATTAATATTAACTATGCTAAGTAAATGTACAAAAAAACTTAGGACCACAGTAAATTGAAATTTACTATACATGTAACATACAGAAATGTTGTCAGCGTGTATATTTGCCTTTGCGTTTAACGCTCATAGATTTGAACTCAATTAAGAGACAAAGGCAAATTATGAAAATCATTAATTCTATCACAACTTAAGTTTTACTATCAAATTTCTGATCCGTGCCTGTACCGAGAAGATTGCAACATCTACAAAATTCAGAATAACAGAATTTCCCACAAATTGTAAGTGACTCGATTAAACATTGAACAGAGTGGGTTTCTACATACTGCTTATCTTTTTCATACAATTGTACTCGAACAAGCACAAGCCTATTTTTATAACTAAGTAACTTTTAGAACTGGTATTTTAATTTGAATCTAAAATAAAATATGGTGACCAAATAGGATTATAAATGAAGATTTTTTGAGGATAACGTAGACGGGCGACAAAATAAAAGACATTTTGAAAACAAAATAATATTGCCATTATAGGTCACCCGAAACAACAGAAAACGTCTAAGAAGTAGTCGAAACTGTGAACCGGAATTGTTGTGGGGAAATTAAACTAAATATCCCAGGCGGGAAATTATGAAAAAGCCTGAGAAATGGAGACGAAATTATGACATTTCATCAATTAACTGAATTTAAAAATGGTATTATAATCGACCTACAAGAAGACGATTTTTAAAGTCACAATAATTGCACTGTAAAAAATGGGTGTATATTTACATGCAAAATTATGTAAAATTACTTGAAAATCGATGTAAAAAGTAAAATTTTGTAAAATTACAACGACAATCTCTGCAATATACCAGTATATTTGTAAGAATACAAACTAATCTGAGACTTGGCATGAAATTCGGAGTAAAATTACTATCACTTACTGTAAGTATGGTATAATATAGTAAAGTTACAAGTTCATTGCCGTAGTTATACAAATGCTAATGCAATGTTGTCAAAATACTTGCAACAATACAGAACAAAGTACTAACTTTACCTGTTACTTAGTACTTGTACAAAGCAAATATATATATCAACAATGGTTATATTTTATATATATGTATTATATATCCGCTTCACATGTTAAAAAAACTGCATTCATTTACGTGTTTTAAGTATTGGATAATATAGGCAGTATTTTCTAAAAATAATTAATACTATTAAAACTTGTTTAACAATAAAATTATTACAAACTGTTCTTATAATAAATATTAAAATTCCTCTACAATTACACATTTTGTGTTACTTATTTAGTATATGTATGTACATACGTATATGTATATAATAAGGACTAATTAGATAATATATATATGAATATATGTTTATATTCAGAGGTATGTGTTTATTTGTCAATAACATGATTCGGTTTCATGAATTAGGGTTTTTCTTTCTGGAAGTATTTACATGCACCTATATGTATATGTATGTAATACATTCCCAGCCACGCCAGGCAGTTTTTGTATTCGACGTTAGACATTTTTTGCTGTATAAGTAAATGTTGGCGCCAAACTCTACAAATTCTATAGGTTTGTGGTAAATAATATGAGGAAGAATACGATTTGGTCCTAGCTTACCTTAGTTTCTTAAAGTAACTTGCACGATTGTGGTCGTTGTTAGACGCAATTTAAAGTGTAAAAGATTCAACGTTTTTTGGGCATTTAATACAAGGTATGTATGTATTAGTATTACTTTACTAAAATATAAAATTACTTCGTTTGATTTTTTTTGTGATTCATATAAGTTAAATTCTGTTAGAACGGTAGCATACTTTTGATTGGGTTGATCTTGTTGCCAACGATATTTATGTATATAGTAAGTAGGTATATATGTATTTTAATAAGTAATGTTAATTTTTGTTTAAAATTTTTATATACCTATATGTAAACACGAAACTGAACATTAATCATGTAATTTCAAAAAATGTATAGAAAATTAAAATTAGTTGATTGCTTATGTTTAATCTTTGTTTTAGACGCCTTTGTGTGAGCATTTCTTCGGTATACAGAGTATAATAATAACTCTTAGAAGTATATATTTCAAGTTTTAGTTTGCATCATCTATTAGGTTAAGCTATATATACAATGATGGAATACAAATGTTTAATGTGTGATTATAGCTCATTTTCTGTTAACTTATATAACTTGCATCAAAGTATTCATAGAAATTCTCTAAACGCACAATTTAAATGTGCTATTAACGGATGCATGATGGTGTTTGCACGATACACAAACTTTAGATTACATTTATTTCGAAACCACTCCTACAAGCTTGCGAATGTATACTTTTTTATTTCTCAACTAAAATGAAACTGTTATTTAAAATATGGGACTGTCGAAGAGAGAAAAAGTTTTTTGTTACCATCGAAGAGACAGATTCAGAGGCATTATACGAAAAACTTTTATTAAAAGGTTCGTATAGTACAATTGCGTGTTAACAATTACACTTCTTCAGTTTTTTCTTTTCTTTGTTTAGCATCCGAGAAGATGCAGATTGATGGAAGCAAATTGGTGCTAGAGAGTGATGGAACTGTCATAGACGACGATGATACGTTGAGGCTACTAAATAAAGAGCCATTACTGTTACTAACAAAAAATGAAGCTTGGAATCAAAAAGCAGATCTAAATTCATTGAGTACATCGACGGTTACAGTACAGGATGAAACACTATCAGATATTTTTGAAACAACAAATCCAGTTAATACGAGTATTATAGATAGAGAATATTGGGATGAATATGAAGTTCCTTGGCAAAGGTTATCAAACAAAGTAATTAGAGACTGTGAAAAAGGCAACCGTATTAAATGTTTACTAGATAGTGTTGCAAAGGTAATAGTGGATGCAGTCAGAGAAATCAAACCACATGTGCCATCCTTTGTATTCAAGATGATCGCAGTGAAAGTTATATCGAAATACCCTCTCATGTTTAAGGATGTAGATGACGATAATGTGACTATTGGTGACGGTTCTCACACTTTATTTCAAAAACTGTGTGACAGAAATGCGTACCTAAATAGAACGTTTAAAAAGCCATCGAATGCTCTCAGAGAATCCACTTCGCCGAAACAGGTCAAGCTGCAAATAAACCGTACATCTGGTAAGTGTGATGTATTTTATTTTTTTACATTAAGAACTATTTCTTATTCCTTAGGATGTTCTGACTGGGAACCGCATCTGTCAAAAGATGATGTGGATATGCTCCAAGAAAAGAAAACTTTATTAAACAATGCTGTGGAATTTACACTAGACACAATTCAATTATTGGAGGACACTTATGCTCTGCAGAGGCATTTTATAAACATATCCGATAGTGTTAACAGCATTAAGAAGGAATGGCCTGTATTATTTTTGCAGGAAGGTACTTTCTGGCACTTCAAAACATTAATGGGAAAGAGTATAGATGATTTAGAGAGCATGTTTTTGTCGAAAATTGACAAAATTCTTCAATTTACAATTAAGAAAAAATATATTCAAAATTTACCTGAAGGCCTAAGAAACAAGATGATGATGTCGTTGAAAACAGTAGCCACATTCTTAGGAAATGATTTGAGTACTTTGATTACGGAAGCTGGGAAGGTAAAGAACAATATTGTTTTGAGTAGTAATTATTATTAACGAATTTAATGTTTTCCAGGGCGAAAATTTCAAAACTAATGACGTACCCACAACAGCGCCATGTATAGTTTATTTAAAAGGTAATAATAATAATAATATCCAAACTAACAAGCTACGACTAATTTTTTTTCTACATTGCAGATACAGAGAATTATACATTATACATAGAAAAAGAAGAAACAACAATAACAGAAAGCTTGATGGCAGCAATTAAAATCACATTTACATATTACTACAATTTTAATTTGGTGTATCCCAAAAGATGTTCGGGCGTACTGGAGTTTATTCAGAAATATTTTATGAAAATTCATCCAGACAAAGGTTCCCGAAACAAAAACAAAAGGTGTAGAAAGATACTATCCTTAATAAATCATTTACGCAATATGTGAAAATATTTCGTTTATTGCAATGAAATATACACATATATACATTTATATCATCTGCTGAAAGAAAAAATTGGAAATACTTACAATAAATTTGTTTAGCTTTTCTTGCTTTTGTTTTTACCCAATACCTACTGTAGAAAGGAGTCTTGTAAATTTACAATGATAATCGCGGGCAACTTTGTTACCCGCGATTATCACGGTAAAATTACCTGTCCATGTAATATTAAAAATGACTCTAATATTACAAAATTTGCATGTAAAGTTAAGATACGTCGCTTCAAAGTTACAAGTATTACTTGTAAAAATACAATTGCAATATGTAATTATACTTTTAATATTACTATCTTTACATTTCAACACTGTATTGTTACAATCCTAGTTTGTAACAATACAGTGTGATTTTGTAACAATACAAGTAATATTTGTAACTTTGAAATCGTGTATCTTAACTTTACATGTAAATTTTGTAATATTATAGCCATTTTTAATATTACATGGGATAGTAATTTTACCGTGATAATCGCGGGTAACAAAGTTGCCCGCGATTATCATTGTAAATTTACAAGATTCCTTTTTACAGTGTGCGAATTGTGTAGGGCGTAGTTTCCAAATAACAGCCAGGACTGGATTGATATAATAAACGTTTGCACAGGAATAAGAAACGAAATTGAATGATTCTAACTGATAAATTTCTGTTTTGTTTATAAAATATCTGGGAAAAAGAAGAAACTTTAGTTTTCTGTACATGGTGTGGATGGCCATTTACCTCGGACGTACATCTAATTCAACAAATCATTATTGGGATAATATGAGGCCACGTACTACAAGGGTTATTATGAAGTTTCTAAATAATTCTAGTTCTCTGGACTTATCCCAACAGAACATGAGGAAAGGATATGGTAAAACCCAGTATCAATTAAATAAATATAAGTGCGTGAAACTGATGAAGAAATATTGATGATTGTACAGTATTTTGCTAGAAATATTTATTATGAAAGAACCAAGTTTTGTAGCTATTATTGACTATCAGCCGTAGGTGAAAGGATATCTCAGTATAGTATTTTGAAGTGATTTCTAATTGTGGACGAATCATGGATTCACTAGAATACATTATATTAAAACAGCATTTGAAGGCAAAACTGCCTAAAATTTGATGAAGACATTCAAGAGCGTTCTATGGCTGAAACAAGTTGGCTATATCTGAACAATTATTCTAGTGTATTTTTTAGCCACGAATCTCTCATGTTTCATTGATGATATAAAGAAACCAATAAGGATTGGCATACCATAAACTATTACAATTGAACATTTGCACGAATTAGAATTTCAATTTGTTATTTTTCCGAGAAACAGTGTTTAATATTTAACACCCTTTTCAACCCATTCTCATATAAACATACTGTTGAAATTTTCATTTTTGTTAATATATAATAAACGTAATTTATTAAAGTTTTACTTTTTTTACACACTCAATGTAAAACTTTTGAAAAAATCTACCTTCAAATACTCAATAATCACTTTAATACCAGGAAACAGCATAAATCACAGAACAAATAAATCGTATTATTAACTAAAAGTTTGACAAGAAATGTTAAATTAAGTACCTAGTTAGAAATTGTATTTATATTTTCACTCACATATTTCAATATTTCACATACAACATTAATTGTCTGGAATATTAAATTAATGAAACACATAACCACTAGACAAATACATATACGTAGACTGGCAATTATAAAATTAGTACTTATTGTTGGAATTCTGGTCAATTGTTTATGCATGCAGTTTAAATTATAAATGACTTGCAAAGTTACTCTGTACAAGAGATCTATACGTGCGTTAATAAATTAATTAATTACCGTCGGTGAAGGTAAGCACACAGGAACTATATGCTGCCTAAATTTAACATTTCGATCCAGTTTAACAAGCGCAAGGTCATTCCTGAAATCCGAGGGCGAGTAAGACGGGTGTACTTCCTTCCTTTCCACTAAATATTCTTCATGAGGTTGGCGTTCTTCCTGATTCCGCACATCCCACTCTCCAAGCCTGACTCTAATATTTCCATTCGACGTGCTGAAAAAGTTATATAACACAGCACGTGAAAATTATGCACATATTTTACCTTTAGCAGATATTAAAATAATATAGGAAAAGTTTTCCATTTATCAGATAGTTACGGCTTTCCCCTTTATATTGTGGCTGAATATATATGTCAATATATTTGAAAATATTCAGTCATCGGTAATAAATGTCAAAATAATAGTTATTTATGTAACAAGTCAGTAAAGTGATACTTTATCGAACGAGTCTGATTTACGAGCCAAGCGAGTGAAGCGAGCGCGGCGAGTAAAAGACGAGTTCGATAAAGGTACTTTACTGACGTGGTGCATACAAAATTTTATCGCCAACCATGAAAATTGTTAATTTAAGAAATAAAGATATAATAACTTATGACAGTTTATGACAGTGACAAACGATTTATTTTTAAAGTCATCAGTCATGGCTACGCTGACAGATATTAGCGGCAGTTAAAGTACTTTATTGTACAGTACGATAAAGTGTTTCTTTACCTCCGCAAAACGCTATGGTAACGCATCACTTTACTGACGGTTGGCGATAAAAACTATTATTGCATTGTCAACGTTTCGCCTATTTCGACAATAAACTATTTTTAAACATTTAGAAAATACAGACAACACAGTCGACCCAACAATAAAAAAAAGTGTATCTTATCTCTGTAATTATTATAGTAATCAAAGCTTATACCGCGCATTTGTTTTAACTGTGGCCATAAGTATTTACATGGTAAAAATTGCACCATCTGTTAACTTATGTTGTCCTACAGATTTTAATGGTTCATAGCTACGCTTGTATCCGACAGGTGGCGTGTAGTTAAGTTATTAATAAATTTTTATCCATAAAATATTTATGGACCAAAATGATTCATATTCATATTATATATTGGTAGTGCCAAAAAAGGAAAATTATAACCTACACCTAGGTGGCGCTTTAAGCAAGTTATTAATAAATTTCATATTTATAAACTGAAATGATATACCGGGTGTCTGTTTAAGAGGGCGCAATTCTCAAGATCCATTAAAAGTTCGATAATTTTTCATCAAATTCTATGTTACGATAGATTAAAATTTTTACTATCAACATTTACAAATGTTTTTAAACAATTTTCATTTGAAACTTTTTGATCTAAGTCTCATACGAAGGGGGGGGGGATTTGTCTGCGTACAAAAGTAGGTATAATTTCGGTTTGCCTCAACAGATTTTAATGTTCCTGGGCTCATTAGGTAGAAAATTTTTCCAAAAATAGAAGGATGTGTAGTACGAAATTACATAGTTGTCAAAAAAAAATTACAAGGACCGCTGTTCTCAATTTATGTATAATACTTGTTTTTTCCTTAAAATTTTAAATGGAACGGTATATTTTTATTTCATAATATTGAAGCACATGAAAAACGAAGGGGAAGATGAAAACCGGAAGTTGCTACCTTTTTTCTTGACGAAGAAAAATAAAAAAATTTAAATATAAAATTATTTATTTATTCGGAGTAATACTTTTATTTTAATTTTAAGAGGATTACTAGACACTATAGTTCGCTTTAACTTGAATTTTCATCATACTCTTCCATAAATGTATTCATTTCAATCTTCTCACCGATTTTTTAATTCATTGCATATTGCAGTGATCTTGAATAAATAATAATATGTAAATAAATAAGTATAATCAAGATCACTTCAAGATTTTATTTAAATTAATTTTTACTTTATTCATTTTTACCATAATGTGTATATAAATATTCACTATATCGATAATTTACGAAAACTTTATTTTTATTTAAGTAAAACAATAAAAGAATCCTAGTAAATTTTTATAAGGTTATAATATTAAGACGTATCAAATGTTACATGAAAAGGAGCGAGCAAGTGTTTCCGGCACAAAGACTTCTGACATTGGCAAAGATCGACTGTGTAGACCGGCGCAAAAAGTATTGTTTATCAGGTGCACGGCTGAGTCATAAACGTATAGACGAATTTATATTCGCATGTTTGTTTACCTTTTTCAAGGATTATTAATACACTGTTTCCCCATGTGACCGATAAGGGCAGCACCGTCGATATACAATTTTGGAAGTGGATTCGTGTTTGCCGAAAGTTGCCGTATGTTTTTATAAAGAAATTTAAGCATAAAAGCGCGGACGGATAAAATTTCCGGGATTGCTGGTGCAAACCGCTCTCTTTAAATAATCTAAAAGTAGGTGATAAACCACTTCCTCCTTCTTTTAAAAAAGATTACTCCTAAATCTGGACTTAGAATAATTTTTGAGACTTTTGATACTTATAAAATTTTAACAAGATTCAACGCATATAATATTTTATTTTTAACATGCAGCGCGTATCACATAGAAATGTCTAGATATATTTGAATAATTACTTATGTATGAGATATTTTTATTTATGAACTCGGTTTTTGAATTTATTTAATTTCATTTTATTTTCTTTTTTCTAGAGTGTTTTGTTTTGCATGTAGGGGTACTATGCCATACATTATGACAAAACCTTCTAGTAATTGTAATGATAACTTTGGATAGCATAATCATTTCATTTTCGCATAATTTACTTTTCTTTTAAATTTATTTATCCTACAAAAGGTATTTGAAATTAATAATTTTGTTTTATGTGTGTATAGGTTATATATATAAGTGAATTAAATTTTATTGAAAATTCATTATGGATGAGTTTGAAACGATGTACGAAGAGTTAAGGTGATTAAACAATATTTGTTATAAATGTGTGTATAGTGGCGTACCAAATTCTTTATTTGTAGTGGTGTTTTTGTATTGGAATTTCGCGAAAAAGGTAAAGTTTATTTTTTTTAATGTATATATTATTTCTTTTGATATGTGTATTAAGTATATTTTTGTTGTATTTGGGTGTTCAATATTAACGTGTTGAATAATACATCAGGGATGTGTGAAATGAATTATGTCATAATTTAATTCATAGCATGGAGTCCTGGTGAATTTGAAAAACACGAATTGGTCTTGGTGGTACTGCGTTTGGGAGCGAGAAAAGGCACCAGGCAGAACTAATCAGGGCTGAGTTAATTTATTGAATACGCAGAGACATTATTTTATTTCATTTTATTTATTTAATTTAAAATTTATATATTCCTTAAGGAGTGTGCACATTGTGATGTATGTTCGGGTTGCGTCCAACGAGTTGAAAAAGACATGCTCGTAGGGTGGAACTTTGGGATACTCATCTGTGTGAATTTGTTATCTGATGGTACTGTGTTGGGAGCGAGAAAAGGCGCCGGACAGGACTAATTAGGGCAAAGCCACTTCCTTAATGTTTATATTTTGTTAGCAAATAGTAGACCGCACAAATTTTATTTTTTTTTATTTATATTCCAGTACAATTCATCACGGGTAATTTATTTTATTTTTGATTGTTTACATGTATCTATGACAAATATTAATCATAATAATCACGTTCACATTTTTAGACATAAGCTTTTCACGACATCATAATGTCATTTATTCTTTATTACTTGTAATTTTTTATTGATGATGATGTATAAATTTGAATTATGACTGAATATTGATTTTTTGTGTGTAAATATTTGTAGATAAAAACTTTTGAATTTGTTTAAAATTATTTTATTTTAATAAATTAGATATTAAGATTTATTTTGTATTTTATTTCTTTACCTGACCTGGAGATAATTAAAGAGCAGGAGAATCAACTCATATTTTCTGCCCCTGAGAGAACTATTTATTTTCAAACTGAGCTAGTTGCATGTAAAATGTTTTGCTTAACCTACCTTTCAGCAGAAACTTCACCGTATCTTAGTCTAGCATAAGGCCTAGCACTAGGATGCGTGCTTGACTCTCGGTTACGCATTAATTAAGTAAATTAAATTTATTTCATTTATATGTAAATTTGTAAGAGTCACAGCATATATATGGACGCTAGCCAACGTGGGGCCATGATACATTTACATTTATATATATCATTTATTAACACTTTCTATAATATATATATGGCACCCAACGTAGTGGGGCAAAACTTTTGCATTTACATTTCATATATATTTACAATTTACTAGCAATTTCACATTTCCATATTATTCATATGATGTCCAATGTTCATGGTGTAAAAATTTTGCCGTTCCATAATGTATATATGATCGCTAGCCAACGTGGGGCCATGATACATTTACATTTATATATATCATTTGTTAACACTTTCTATAATATATATGGCGACCAACGTAGTGGGGCAAAGCTTTTACATTTTTAAACTGTTTAGATAAAAATTAATTGATTATTTAATATTCAAATAGCTGTGTAATTAAAGGGAGGTATTTTCACCTTTAAGTGCATTTGAATAATTAATAAATATAATTCACAAATAAAATTTTGTCAAGTTTTGATTTATTTTTCTCCACAAATAAGTCTCTTTAAGTGCCAGGACAGATAAAGTAAATATGTCTGAGTATAAAGGTGAGGGTGAAAATCCTGAAAGTAGTATGGATACCAAATATTTATTTGAAACGTACAGGAAACCACAAGGCATTTCCTCTGTGACAGATTCAGAAAAGACGCTACCTCTTGATGAGGATGAAAATGTAACTGAAAATGTAAAAATTGAAACGAAAGAAATGCTAGGCGGAGACAGATTTGATATTTTATTTGAAAAGCTTTTCTGTAAATTGGAATGTGACAAGATAGAAATGAAAGAAGAGATAAATAAAAAGTTAGATGAAAATAAAGCTGAAATGAAAGAAGAGATAAATAAAAAGTTAGATGAAAATAAAGCTGAAATGAAAGAAGAGATGAATAGAAATAAAATAGAGATACAAACTGTGGTAAAGTCGATGAATGAGAAGATTGACGAAAGGATAAAAGCTTGTAGAATGGAAATGTCTGCAATGAACAATAAATTAAAAGAAGATGTGAAACAAAGCACGACAGAGATCAATGAAAGAATTGAAGCAAATGAAAAGAAGTGCAAGGATAGCAGTAATTTTTTAATAGATGAAATGAATCAGAGGGCCGGTGTAGCAAGAGAAAATTTTAGACTGATAGAAGAAAGGATTGGAGGACAAGATGAAAAAATACAATCCTTGGATCTGAATTTAACAAATAAATTTGAGGACTGTAGGGTTAAATATGGTGCATGCACAGACTCTCTTTTAAAGCTACAGGATATGACATTAAATTGTCAAGATACAATTAAGAATTTGAAAACAAGAGTTGAACAAGGTACAATTACACCTTGTGTTGTACCGCAACAGATATCAATTGGTACGGAAAATATACCAAAATTTTCTGGGTATAATAAAGACAACCCAATGGCATTTCTTAAAACTATTAAGACATATATTCGTGGTATCAATGATGATATGTCAAAATTACATTTCGTGAGAGGATGTCTTAGAGACTATGCGTTACTATGGTATGATATGGTAATTGATGAGGTACAGACGTACGAAGAATTAGAGAACATGTTTATTAGACAGTACTGGGGACAAACTCAGCAAAGACGCATTAGACATGACCTTACCTTTGGAAAATATCGTTCCATCACGTCTAGAGAAAACTATGTTATTCGGAAATATTCTTTCTTGAAGCACATACAACCTGTGATTCAGGAGTGTGACATTGTTACCCAATTAGCTAATCATTTTGAGCATGAGGTAGTACAAGCAGTTGCTTTACAGGGTATAGACACCGTTGAGCAACTCTTGGAATTGGTAAAGCGTCTGGACGACGTGGAAGATAGGAGTGTATCTCAGAATAAAAATGGGTATAAAGCAGGTAACAATGGTAACTATTATAATGCCCAGCAAAGATATAATGGTAATAACCACAATAACCAACAAAGATACAATGGTAATCGGTATCAGAATAATAGTTACCAGGGAGGAAGGGTGGAGAATGGTAACAACAAGAATATGGGTAATAGTAGTAGTAGCAATAATAATAATCATTGGAGACAGGAGGGTCATGTAGGAAGGAAATACGAAAAAAATGAAACAGAAGATACCCGAGGATTTAATAACGTAGTTATAGAAAATAAAGAAAATAAAACAGAAGCTGTGATGAAAGATGCGTCAAGAGGAGCAATAAAGAAGGACCTGGATTTTTGGTAGGTCCAACCAAAGGGAGAAAGAAGAAACAACGAGGCAAGAGAAACGTCGTAGATTTAAGTAATATAACCACTAAATTTCCACTGGTAGATGTTAAAGTAGGGGATGTATATGGTGTAGCTATAATAGATAGTGAATTAGAATTGTCACTTTTAGATGGGGGATTATTTGATAAAAGGTTTGAAAAATTAGGTTTTTACAAGCAAGATAATGTATTTTGTATAAATATAGAGATGGGTGATGTAGAACTGGTAACACAATTTATTGTTACACCAAGATTAAAATATTGCTGCGTACTTGGGATGGATTTTTTGAGTCTATATACATCGAAATTGGAAAGGGAAAATAGAACCCTTCACAATAGTAAAGTAAACATGTCTTGGGACAAAGGCGCTCAAGATGATAAAATATTAGTTAATAATTCAATCATTAATAATTTTGACAGGGACCTCACTTTAAAAATAAATAATGATAGTTTGATTGACAAGGATAAAGGTTCACACCATGTGGATGATCTTCAAAGGGAAGAGTCCATGTTTGCCACGGGTGACATAAATAATAAATGTACACACCATGTGGAGGGTCTTCAAAAGAAAGACGCCACGAAATATATGGGTGACATAATAAATAAATGTTCACACCGGGAAATAAATATGGGTGACAAAAATTTGATTTGCAACAAACAGATTAATAATGATAATGTGAGTGATCCTTTGACAAAAGATGTTAAATTATTTAATGGTAATGTAGATTTAGCAGTAGACTATGATAATTGTTTTAAAACAGAAACGACTCATCCATCTTCCCATAAGCAGAAATTAAGTGTTCAATTTAAAATTAAAAGTTTGTTAAAAGATGAAATTATTGAAAATTTAGTATATAATTTAATGAACCCCATCACAGTAGTAATTAAGAAATATTTAGATTATTTAGAAAACATTGAGAATAATAAATTAAGTTTATGTTTATTTCAATCAATAAAACAACAGCTACAACTCCCCAAATTAATAGAAACATTATTGTTAATAAGTACTAATGCAAAGTGGTTTATAAACGTTAATTCTCTTTGGTTGGTACAGCTATATAAATGTTTCGTGAAATTATATCCAATAGTGGTAAATTTATTAGTGAATTTAAATAAAATTGTTCATAAGGAACAAAATATTTTACATTATGGGTATGTAAAGCCCGTACAGCACATATTAAACCCACATGATGAAAATGTGTCACATCATGTGAATGATAAAATGATTTTACAAGAGGGTGTGAAATTTAAATGGACCCATGCGAGAATAGAGGCTTTGGATGCAGTTGAAAAGTACCCACAGCCCAGATATTTAAAAATGTTAAGAAGTTTTCCCAAAATAGTGGACTTCAATTGCCACTTCATTTTAAGGGAACTCGATGATGCAATTACAATATTTGTAATACCTATGAAAGGTGTAAAATTTAAAGAATTTAAGTACACTTTTGTATATATATTTATAAGTAGTTTAATTAATTTAGGTGTTTTAAATGTCATTTGTTTAAACTTTCTCGTCATGAAAGGAGTAAAGTTTAAAATAAACTCCAAGAGTTTTGCATATTTACTTCTGACTTGTATATAGATAGAATAAGCATATTATAGGGAAATTTCATGTCTCTATGCTTTATATCAATAATATGATAAGCAATCTATAAGTATATTAACTGGTATTTATGGGAAATCTTGAATTTATACCATTGACATTAGCGATTCTCGCTTATAAATCGCAGATATTCCCATAGGGATATTTATGCAGTGATCTTGAATAAATAATAATATGTAAATAAATAAGTATAATCAAGATCACTTCAAGATTTTATTTAAATTAATTTTTACTTTATTCATTTTTACCATAATGTGTATATAAATATTCACTATATCGATAATTTACGAAAACTTTATTTTTATTTAAGTAAAACAATAAAAGAATCCTAGTAAATTTTTATAAGGTTATAATATTAAGACGTATCAAATGTTACATGAAAAGGAGCGAGCAAGTGTTTCCGGCACAAAGACTTCTGACATTGGCAAAGATCGACTGTGTAGACCGGCGCAAAAAGTATTGTTTATCAGGTGCACGGCTGAGTCATAAACGTATAGACGAATTTATATTCGCATGTTTGTTTACCTTTTTCAAGGATTATTAATACACTGTTTCCCCATGTGACCGATAAGGGCAGCACCGTCGATATACAATTTTGGAAGTGGATTCGTGTTTGCCGAAAGTTGCCGTATGTTTTTATAAAGAAATTTAAGCATAAAAGCGCGGACGGATAAAATTTCCGGGATTGCTGGTGCAAACCGCTCTCTTTAAATAATCTAAAAGTAGGTGATAAACCACTTCCTCCTTCTTTTAAAAAAGATTACTCCTAAATCTGGACTTAGAATAATTTTTGAGACTTTTGATACTTATAAAATTTTAACAAGATTCAACGCATATAATATTTTATTTTTAACATGCAGCGCGTATCACATAGAAATGTCTAGATATATTTGAATAATTACTTATGTATGAGATATTTTTATTTATGAACTCGGTTTTTGAATTTATTTAATTTCATTTTATTTTCTTTTTTCTAGAGTGTTTTGTTTTGCATGTAGGGGTACTATGCCATACATTATGACAAAACCTTCTAGTAATTGTAATGATAACTTTGGATAGCATAATCATTTCATTTTCGCATAATTTACTTTTCTTTTAAATTTATTTATCCTACAAAAGGTATTTGAAATTAATAATTTTGTTTTATGTGTGTATAGGTTATATATATAAGTGAATTAAATTTTATTGAAAATTCATTATGGATGAGTTTGAAACGATGTACGAAGAGTTAAGGTGATTAAACAATATTTGTTATAAATGTGTGTATAGTGGCGTACCAAATTCTTTATTTGTAGTGGTGTTTTTGTATTGGAATTTCGCGAAAAAGGTAAAGTTTATTTTTTTTAATGTATATATTATTTCTTTTGATATGTGTATTAAGTATATTTTTGTTGTATTTGGGTGTTCAATATTAACGTGTTGAATAATACATCAGGGATGTGTGAAATGAATTATGTCATAATTTAATTCATAGCATGGAGTCCTGGTGAATTTGAAAAACACGAATTGGTCTTGGTGGTACTGCGTTTGGGAGCGAGAAAAGGCACCAGGCAGAACTAATCAGGGCTGAGTTAATTTATTGAATACGCAGAGACATTATTTTATTTCATTTTATTTATTTAATTTAAAATTTATATATTCCTTAAGGAGTGTGCACATTGTGATGTATGTTCGGGTTGCGTCCAACGAGTTGAAAAAGACATGCTCGTAGGGTGGAACTTTGGGATACTCATCTGTGTGAATTTGTTATCTGATGGTACTGTGTTGGGAGCGAGAAAAGGCGCCGGACAGGACTAATTAGGGCAAAGCCACCTCCTTAATGTTTATATTTTGTTAGCAAATAGTAGACCGCACAAATTTTATTTTTTTTTATTTATATTCCAGTACAATTCATCACGGGTAATTTATTTTATTTTTGATTGTTTACATGTATCTATGACAAATATTAATCATAATAATCACGTTCACATTTTTAGACATAAGCTTTTCACGACATCATAATGTCATTTATTCTTTATTACTTGTAATTTTTTATTGATGATGATGTATAAATTTGAATTATGACTGAATATTGATTTTTTGTGTGTAAATATTTGTAGATAAAAACTTTTGAATTTGTTTAAAATTATTTTATTTTAATAAATTAGATATTAAGATTTATTTTGTATTTTATTTCTTTACCTGACCTGGAGATAATTAAAGAGCAGGAGAATCAACTCATATTTTCTGCCCCTGAGAGAACTATTTATTTTCAAACTGAGCTAGTTGCATGTAAAATGTTTTGCTTAACCTACCTTTCAGCAGAAACTTCACCGTATCTTAGTCTAGCATAAGGCCTAGCACTAGGATGCGTGCTTGACTCTCGGTTACGCATTAATTAAGTAAATTAAATTTATTTCATTTATATGTAAATTTGTAAGAGTCACAGCAATATGTTACGTTAGATTCTCCTTTTACATGTTTTCAAATTCTTATAGCAATTTTTAAATTTCATGTCTCGTCCCTTTAGATATTGAAATAAAATAATAATAATCTTTATTGCCCAACAGATATACATCTAATTATAGGAAAAGAGCAAAAATTATTTCCATAACTCATGAACTGAGTAGACAATAACGAGGAAAAAACAATATAATATAATGCGTTAATTATAACCAAATCATTTACTCATTAGTAACCGCCTATATAACATGAAAGTAAGTAAATGAATCTCTTATTATACCTAAACATAAATGAGAAAATATATTAACCAAGTAATATAAACGAAAAAAATATATATTTAAATCAGAATGTACAAAAATAAAATAAAAAAAAATCAACATAAGGAATGTTCAAATTGTTCACCATTATTTTCAATACTTATGTTTGCTTGTCGATTAGTAGAGAGCAAGGTTTTTTTTTTTTTTTTTTGGGAGGAAGCAATTGTTGTAATCAGCTTTTTGTGATAAATTATGTCTTCTATTCTGCCCCATAAATAAAAATCAAGAACATCTCCCAAGGCGAATAAAAAGTCCATAATGTCTTCTTTCGGGATAATTTAGGGAATATTGCCAGGAAGCAAGAATGCATTTTCTGAGCATTGAAAATATATTCTGATCATGTCATAAGCTTCAATGTTAGAATATGACATTTTACAAACTTAATAATTATGTACAGGTGTCCAAAAAGGCTTAATTTTCTAAATACGTACAAAAAGTTTAATTACCACACCTTGGAAATCTCATAATAATGTATTCACTGTCACGGTACATGCGATGTTAAATGACGGAAATTAAAAACAAGCAAACTGCACTGTTCAGTATTATTATTATTTTATTTCAATGTTGGAAAGGACAAAAATGATATTTAAAAAATAATAGCTAGAGAATTTGAAAACATTTAAAAGGAGAATCTAACGTAACATAAGCAACGAATTAAAAAATCGGTGAGATTGAAATGAATACATTTATGGAAGAGTATGGTGAAAATTAAAGTGAAAACGAACTATACACTGTCTAGTTACCCTCTTAAAATTAAAATAAAATTAAATAATAAATTTATATTTAATTTTTTTTATTTTTGTGAATTGTCGTATGACTATATCTTCATCAAGAAAAAAGGTAGCAACTTCCGATTTTTATAATTCCCTTCAGTTTTTTATGTGCTTCAATACTACTATATTAAAAATATACCGCTCCATTTAAAATTTTAAAGAAAAAACGAGTGATGAATATAAATTGAAAACTGTGATCCCTGTTATTTTTTTTTGACAACAACGTAATTTCGTACTACATATCCTTCAATTCTTTGTAAAATTTTCCATCTAATGAGCTCAGAAGCATTAAAATCAGTTGGGGCAAACCGAAATTATACCTACTTTTGTACGCAGACATACACCTCCACCCTGCCCTTCGTATGAGAGTTAGATCAAAAAGTTTCAAACGAAAATTGTATAAAAATGTTGCTAGTAAAAATTTTAATCTATCTTAATCTAGAATTTAATGAAAAATTATCGACTTTTTAATTCATCTTGAAAATTGCGCCCCCTTCCGATCATTTTAGAAACTTCCCGTGGTCAAAATTGTTGTTGGTATATGCTGATATCTGATATAGGGCGTTATTTTTTTGGTAGAACAAGACCAACTGGATCTCACAATTTTACATACAATTCCAGTTTTTTCTAATTAAGGTAATACTAATTAGGGATTAATTGTGTTGTAAAGTGTTTGTTTGGATTTTGTAAATGACTTCTTAGAATCTAAAAAATGTTGCGGTACTAACGCAATCGACACTTACAACTCTAATGGAAGATTTAATAACTTTTACTATATCACACTATGGCACTATTACAATTTGCTAATTTAATTAGTTATAGTGATGCACTCTTTGGTGGTACTTACACGAAATCTATTGTATTGCTATGCACACATTTCGAGATAGACCAAAATTTGCTTTAACACTAATCACTTTCTTCTTGGTACATTTCAATTTTACGATGATAACAATGTGCATTATTGGTAATAATTACAAAATTTTAATAATTAAAGTAGCGTCTTTATTTATCCAACAGTTACAAGTCTAATAATAAACCCTGTCCTTTTTAAAATAACGTCTAGCAAAACTGCTTCACTTCAGCCCGGCATCTTTTCCATTAGAATTTTAAAAAAATGCTCTTTACACATCTACAAATATTATCATATAAATTTAACCAAAAAATTGTATCTGTTTACCAAGAAATTTCTTTATATTACATTTCGGATAATCAATTCTCATTTTCCGAAGTACCCTGAGGATTACTTGCCTTTTAGCAAAGATTCTTTTGGTAAGAACTAACCCACAACAGCCACGTTTTTTCCGTGGAAAAACTAGATATACGAGTAGTTTCTATTGGTACTCGCCGTAACTTCCAAAATATATTATAGTAAATATGCAGCACACATTAAATGAAACGGCTGAATATGTATAATATTAGAAGAATTTAAGTAGAAAAGAATAGATAAAATAACGTCAGTCAAATGTCAATAAGAGTAGGATGGAATAATCTAGTCATATTGCATATTTTTACACGGGATTTAAAAAATACTCCAAACAGTTTATAATGCTTTGGGTAGATGGCGGTACTTAGAATTGATATTTTGAGGTCACCAGAATCAGAAAAATATCGTTTTCACGTAACGAACTAAAAGACATAATGGATAAAATACCACTAAATTTACTTAAAATTTAAGATTCTTGGAGCGTAATGCCTTTCACAATGTTTTCCTAAGTAAACTGGTCACGTGGGCAACACTCCTTGAATAGCAAAAGCTCCAGGAATAATGTTTCAGGAGTGCTCCTTATGGGGTACTAAAGAATAAACTTAAAAAAAAAACAAATGCAACAGCAAAGCATCACTTAGCAAAGTCTGCAGTGAGATTATTTTAAAAATAAAAAAGTAGTAATGAAGAGCATTTTTAATATTTGCTTGATTTACTTTATATTAATAATACTTTTATATGATATTTTCTTTACTATTTGTTTGCTTTAGCTACGTTTATGTTTATTTTTTACTCATTTTCTTTCTATATTGAAATGTTTTGACATATTTATGGCTTGCTTTCTCAGTTATAAAATGTAACAAAATTATTTCCTCTTTAA
This sequence comes from Amphimallon solstitiale, assembly GCA_963170755.1. Classification (NCBI taxonomy): domain Eukaryota; kingdom Metazoa; phylum Arthropoda; class Insecta; order Coleoptera; family Scarabaeidae; genus Amphimallon; species Amphimallon solstitiale. Next base: position 98,929,202 of record OY720676.1, on the reverse strand, counting down.
AGAAAAAACTATGTGACATAACTATATCATACTGGATATCAATGACATATGAAATATTGTAAGCATTTTAATTCGATTGCAGTCAAATATGACCTCGCAAACAAAAAATTTGCATACAAAATGACTCAATTAAAAAAATCTACTAGACATTTTCAATTTTTTTCTATCTCAAGGAGCCAAGAGTGCCTACCTATACACATGACCTGGAAAATTTTTCAATTTTATAAAAATATAAATTGTATCACTTCAGTTTCAAAGAAATTATTTTCATTTAATCGATAATGTACTTGAAAAAACTTATCCATATGAGGAAAAATATGCATGTTGTAGATTTAGATTAGACTGAATAAGGTCACTAATTTTTTTCTTTACAGGTATTTTGCGACCGTAAAAGAATGATGTTTCCTTTATTAATTGTGGAAGAGAGGAAAAAATTAAGAGTATGTAGCATGTAAACTCTTAAAGTTATAATTTTATGTCAGCTGCTTTGTATTAAAACACATTAAATTCAAATTAAATATACGCTCTTCCCTGCTGCACAAAAAAAAAGAAAATAATGCAAAACAAGGTGCGAATGAAGCCTAATTCATTAAAAAGGAAAATGAACTTGTTCCAGGTCAAACCTACATAAAATATATACCTATAGTCGTTCTCGAAAAGTCATATGCCTATAAATTTGGAACATAAAATTAATTAAATATGTTGTAAAAGTAGAGGAGATGCTATTTAATACGATTTTTCCAAACTTATATAGAACAAGAAGGAAGATATATTGGATTTCAAGTGGGAAAATTACTGATTAACAATTAGAAAAAGTCTGAATACTTTAAAACTGACTACCTCGAAGCGTTGATTGAAGGAATATATAAAGATGCGCAACGCTATAGTAAAATTGCGTTTCTTTCCGTAATGGCGTCCCGCAAACTCCTTGCCGAGAAACATCATCGCTGTCTCGGGCTGTTTCGAATCTCGGACCCAAACGACTGATTCAGTCGCTATAGATCTCGGATCCAGTTTTGCTACGCTCAGTGCTATGTAGTGGCGCATCTTTATGTATTCCTTCAATCAACACTCGAAGTCTTTCAAAGGAGTAACAATACATTTTTTGGCATCAGAAATATAGAAAACCACAAGAAGCTTAAGAGAATATCAACTAACAGAAAAGAAAAGAATATCATTAAAATGTGCTACCACTATAGAAATTAGAATAAATAATTTTTTATAATAGATTTCAAAGAGTTTAATAAGTAATATTGTTAACGAAATAATTGTTAGACAAAAATAACTTTAGTTAATTGATGAGGCTGATACATGTTGAAACTCCATATTTAACTGAATAAATAAACTACGTAAACTTAGTTTCAGAAATTATTTAATAATATCACTACAATATTGTTTCGCCAAACTTTGGCATCATCAGGTGATGAGAAACTGAATATACAAAATTATTACAACATAATATATAGTGTCACAACAGTATGGGATATGAGTGGGGGTATTTTATAAACTATAGCATTGTAACAACGGGGAATAATTGAATTGAGTCTGATCGTTTAAAGCACGACCTAATTTACTATATCTATTAATTTCTAAGGTTTCTAATAAATTAAGTTTCTGTCCTTTATCTTGAATATGTAAAACTTTGAAATCTCTATTGAATTCGTGTTCTTCATCTATACAATGCGTTGCGAAGGTAGAGTCCGTTTTGTTATCCATATAACTTTTTTCATGCTCCCCGGTCCTTTGTTCAAAAGTACGGCCTGTTTGACCCACATATACCTTATCACACTCACAAGTCAACATATAGACCCCCGATTTCAACCTTTTATCCGTTTTGTCTTTATCATTTCTAATATATTTTTGAACTGAATTATTAGTTTTAAATGCTATTGACTCGTTCTTAACGATTTTAATTAGTTTACCTAATTTTTTTATTTTTATTGTTATTTTGTTAGGACATACATCAATAAAAATAGGTAAACTAATTAAAAACGTTAAGAACGAGTCAATAGCATTTAAAACTAATAATTCAGTTCAAAAATATATTAGAAATGATAAAGACAAAACGGATAAAAGGTTGAAATCGGGGGTCTATATGTTGACTTGTGAGTGTGATAAGGTATATGTGGGTCAAACAGGCCGTACTTTTGAACAAAGGACCGGGGAACATGAAAAAAGTTATATGGATAACAAAACGGACTCTACCTTCGCAACGCATTGTATAGATGAAGAACACGAATTCAATAGAGATTTCAAAGTTTTACATATTCAAGATAAAGGACAGAAACTTAATTTATTAGAAACCTTAGAAATTAATAGATATAGTAAATTAGGTCGTGCTTTAAACGATCAGACTCAATTCAATTATTCCCCGTTGTTACAATGCTATAGTTTATAAAATACCCCCACTCATATCCCATACTGTTGTGACACTATATATTATGTTGTAATAATTTTGTATATCAGTTTCTCATCACCTGATGATGCCAAAGTTTGGCGAAACAATATTGTAGTGATATTATTAAATAATTTTTGAAACTAAGTTTACGTAGTTTATTTATTCAGTTAAAAATAACTTTATTCGCTATTAAAATTGGATTCTTTTCAAAACAAGAATTTTATTCTGTATTCGTGTTTTTCTGCAATGTAATATATCAAGGCAAATGCTTTGAAATTAACTTATATATAAACATTATTCCACAGTATAAAAGCTTACTTACGTAGCCACACAATGGGCTGCGGTAACAATCCACCTCTCATTTAATAAAGCTCCTCCACACGCCAACTTCTTCGAAAGAAATCCCGTTTTTATTAAGGCCACTTGCCAGGGGTGGGATCCAAATCCTGTTGAATGTCCTCCAACAATCCTATTACTTCTCGTATATAATTCTCCACAACCTACGAATAAAGTTCTACTTTTCATTGAAAATTGTATTGACTTTACCATAGAAATATAATTCAAATTTAAGGTGAATAATATAGACGTGTGATAAAAGACACATTTATATAACAAGGTGCATACATACAATATTTTACAATCGGTACTATAAGCACTAGTGCTGCTATTATTACCTCTACTATCTTATAGAAAGTTTTCGTTCACAAATACTGTGTATTAAAAAGTGAAGCAAATAAAGTGCAAAATAGAAAACAGCAATTACTAATTTTAGGAAACATACAAATTACAATATCTAACAAAAGCTTTAACATATATAGGTGTTCTTTTTAAGAGAAAATAAATTTACATGCGTTTTTCAAAATGCATTGGTCATCATCTGTTTTATTTTAATAACTGTACATATACTAATATTTATTCATTTTAACGATTTGTTAGAATAACGAAAACAGCAATACTAATTTCTTTATTTGAAATAGCCGGTATAATAAGTAAAGGTATTTTAGGTAAGTCCAGGCAAACAGAAAGATTTTTTTTGGTTTGTATCTAGTATCTCTAAAGCTGACTACACACATGCAACAGAACATCTGTCCCTCAACATTCCTGGTTGCGCGACGAAGTTACTGTGTGATGGAGTTCTGAGGTGCAACAGAACATCGTCACATAACATCAACGCGAACATAATGCCGTCCCATCCTCCCATAATCAGCCAGGCCCGTCCAGCCATGCGAACATGTGGCGCAACGTGGCCGGGCAACATTCTTTGATGCGACGGCGAAAAACCGACAACTGATAAGATGCCGATGTGTTACGATGTTGCGCTGTTGCGAGGTTGCGTCCACACTTAATATACGACAGTCTGTTGCATGTCTGTAGCCACCATAAAAAGTATTCAATTATATTTTTCAGCTGATAAGAAAGTTATACATATATGTACATCATACATATTGCTGTAACTTATACTATTTAAAATTTTGAATAATAATAATATATTATTAGAACCAAAGCATAGCAGCACATTTAAAATTCTTGCTGGTTCTCGCAGTGGTCTACTCCCTTCTTACCGACTTTTCTCTTATCTGTATAAGTATAGGACAGGATCAAAATCAAACACAATATACCTATATACAGGGTGAGTCATCTAAGCGGGTAAGGCCGATTATGCCTTTATGAGTAAAGATATTTCGAAGCAGTTTTTTTCCATGTGATAGCTGGTCATTAGTAACACATTTTAAAAATAGTTTGTATTATACAGAGTGTTCCATAACTTGGTGGCTAACCATAGTTATAGTTTTTTAAATGGTGTAATTTTTAGTCAAAAAGTTATAAGATAGTATAGGCCTAAAGTGTAAAGCTTTTGACTTATTCCCATTTTTCTGAAAAATTCAATGTTTGTATAAAATTATATTTCTCGAAAACGACGTATTAGATGGACAAAAATTTTTGCGGTATTGTTTACAATAAGAGGTCCTAATAGAAGCATATTTTATTTTTTTACAGTTGCTAACTGCATGTGCAGGAAACTTGATTTAAATTAGATGACACGTTTTTGTATAAAAATCAATTTTTTTAAATAGAACAGCCTGTATATCAGCTTATTTTTGAAATGCCTATTGAATTTCATGTCAGAAACATGTAAGACCTTAATACTTTAAAAGTAACTGTTACAGAGTTATTGTCGTTTATTGATATGCCTTTGTTAGTTCTTGCAAAAAAGACAATTTTTTCAAATGGAACACCCTGTATATTATTTAATTTTTGAATTTCTTATTAAATTTCACATCAAAAACATGTAAGACGTTAACACTTTAAAAGTGACTGTCACTGAGCTATTGTCTCTTTTTGATATAATTTTGTCAGTACTATACTATATTAATTGAAACCACAAAACTGACAAAATTATATTGTAACGAAACCAGTAGACATCTGAGCGACAATAAAAAGAGGTTGTAAATCATCTCGACGCGACTGGTAAACATCATAAACCAATAAATCATCCATTCTATATATGTACTGCATCGAGACAGAATGTCTGTGGAATGTTCTACAAACATCGCGAGGAAGATGGAGATCACGCGAATGCTTCCAGATGTTTCGTTATATGGCGGCTGGGTCACCGATGGACGAGTAATTCCGGAATAAGAAAGTCCTTAAGTAGTCTCGTGCGGAACAATAAGATAAATATAAGAAATAAATAAATAGTTCCTTAAGTGGTAGCCGAAGAAAAGACATAAATATTAGAGTGTTATATAACTAGAAGTGATATAAATACGCTGCAGTTTTTATTATAGTGCAATAAAGAGATAGATATTACAGACATATAAATAGTAATGGTAAAAATACCTGCGTTAATTTAAATCGTAGTAGTTTAAGTGTGATACATTAGTTTTACATTCTTATATTGTAATTAATTTTAAGTGTGTGAATATACAGACTGTTTTAAATAAATAAATTGCACGAGTTGTTTATTGCGAACCCGAAGACGTTACAATATCAAAAAGAGACAATAGCTCAGTAATAGTCACTTTTAAAGTATTAACGTCTTTACATGTTTTTGATGTGAAATTTAATAAGAAATCAAAAATGAAATAATATACAGGGTGTTCCATTTGAAAAAAATGACTTTTTGCAAAAACTAACAAAAGCATATCAAAAAACGACAGTAGCTCAGTAATAGTCACATTTAAAGTATTAACGTCTGTCATGTTTCTGACTGAAATTTAATAAACAATTCAAAAATGAACTGATATACAGGTATTCCATTTAAAAAAAAATACTTTTATTCTAAAACGTGTCATGTAATTTTAATTCAGTTTCTTGCACATGCAGTTAGTAACTGTAAAAAAATAAAATATGCTTATATTAGGAGCTCTTATAGTAAACAATACTCCAAAAAATTGTGTCCATCTAATACGTCGTTTTCGAGAAATATAATTTTATACAAACATTGAATTTTTCAGAAAAATGGGAATAAGTCAAAAACTTTACACTTTAGGCCTATACTATCTTATTACTTTTTGACTAAACATTATACGAGGAATTCAGAAATGCAATAATATATAGGCTGTTCCATTTAAAAAACTATAACTATGGTTAGCCACCAAGTTATGGAACAATCTGTATAATACAAAATATTTTTAAAATGTGCTCCTAATGGGCACGTATCACAAGAAAAGAATGGCTTCGAAAGATCTTTACTCATAGAGGCATAATCGGTCTTACCCGCTTAGATGACTCACCCTGTATATTAATAATAGTAATGATAAATATTCTTTATTATCATTTAAATCTTATTTATAATACTTTTGTTTTATTTGTATTTGTCTGTACAACAAAACAACAAGCATAATTAATATTTATTTATTTTATTTAAGGAAAATAACTTAATTTTGTTTCAAAATTATACTTAATCAAAATATCTACTGCACAATAATGCTAATTTTTTTATTTATATGACCTTCATATAACCAATTTTCGATGTGCGTCCACTAATTCTATTTATTATTTGAAAGAGAAATAAATTACTGTAGTCCATCAGAACACACATTCTCACGTAGTACCCAGACATATCCGTGCCAGACATATCAGTGTTCACCCCTCGAGAATATTCCCAAAATATTGTCAGTCTATTAAATTATTATAATATTATAATAGAAAATTTTTAATACCACCAACTAATTCATTTCAGGTAAGCATTACCACGTAGTACCTCTGTAGATTAGCCTTCTACCATAAAAGTATTTCAAATTAGTATAAAAAATTTTAATCAAAGTGAACGATCATCGAAACATTAATAAAATTCTATTATTGTGACTCAATAAAAAACAGTATTGTGTATTACTTACTTTGTTTGTTCATATAAATCTTGGAACTCTTTACTATATATTTCTTCCATTTTCTTTTATAATTCTTATGTATATTTATATTTGAAATTAATAATAATTATACTGTATAAATTATATGTATCTTAATGTGCAGGTGGAAATTATGCGGTGCGTACAGCCACGCTACTTTTATGTATTTTTTTTTATCTGGACACAACTTTTTACTCGCTTATTTGGTGACATGAAGCAATGCACTTTTTTTTTTATATGCGCATGAATGAATGCAAGCTATCTATGACGCCCTTTTTCAAAAAAGTCTTTAAATGTGTTTACAAAAAATAAAACGTCCAAACATTTACATTTATTTTTTTGTCTCTATTTCTTAACATAGAAGATTAATTTTTTTTTGTTTAATAGAGCGTTTGAAACTCTTGCTCCTATGAAGCCCTTTTTTCCAAAATTCATTCTTTCTTAGATATTTGATATAAAAGAAATTAAAATTAGGCAGCCCACATTACATTCGAGGAAACAGACTTTAGAGAGGGATAGATCTCTGACTAACAGTTTGTCTAGAGAGCGGGTACAAATGTGTAAATATTCTGGGATAAATGAATTTTCTTTTTTAGATATTAGAGTAGATATATAATCTGGGAGCTTTTACGAAAAGCGTTCACGCGTCTCCACTAAAAAGTCCTCTTTTTAAACCTTTTTTGACGCTGGAAATATTTCGTTTATAAATAGAACAGGCAGTTTGCTTTTGATTCCTAAGATGGGAATTTAATTCTCTTTCAAAGTGTATATTCTTCTACCTACCGCTAACGATTTTTACTTTCTTATACGTAGTATAAGGAAGTATGTATTGTGATGATGAAAATTTTCGACCTCGAGATTGTTGCAGATGTCCCCGTTTCGAGGTCCCCTGATACCAAAAAAGTGGTTTTTAAAAAATGTCTGTGTGTCTGTGTGTCTGTGTGTGTGTCTGTCTCTGTGTGTGTGGCCACGATAGCGGTCAAACCGCTGTAGATATCAATTCCCAATTTTGTATTTACCTGTATAATCTGCCTCTTGAGAACTGATTAGATTTTGAGCAAAATCGGCATACCGGAAGTAGTAGTTTACTTCAGTGAAAAAATCGAATTTTGCAAATATTTCGTCAATTACTAAGTTTAAACAAATTTATAAAGAATTCATATGTACTCAAAAATAAATTTGAGAAAAATTGTTTTAATAAAGTTTTTCGAAATTCCTACCGGAAGTAGGTCTTTTACTCTTATCGAAAATCAGTTTCTTGCGAATATCTCGCAAGTCATGCTTTCTAGGCAGGTACATTAACAGTATAAAAGTATTTAGAACATACTTTTAAATATCTTTTGTATAAAAAAAATTTCAAAATTCAGACCGGAAGTACCACTTTTACTCTTATCGAATAGCGATTTTTTGCAACTATGTCGTAAATTATGCATTCTATATATATTTATGAAGAGTACAAAAGTATTTAGAGTTGGATTTGGAATATTTTTTGTATAAATGAAATTTCAAAATTCGGACCGGAAGAAATACTTTCATACGTATACGAAAGTCGTGTGGTGGCCACACCTCATTTTTTTAAATTGTTCAACACAATTGTTCAACTCCTAGTTACACAAACTGTATGCGTAGTATGCACATTATTTTTGTCTGCACTCTCCGGCGTACTTTGCTAATACCAGTTATACAGACAGCAATACGAATAAAAGGCGGTAAATAACAGGAGCGTCATAAAAACGTTGTTTGTCCTCAGAGTGTGAATATTGCTTATAGCAATTTTACTTTCTTATACGTAGTATTGTGATGATGATTTTCAGTAAAATCGGCAGACAGGTAGTAGTTTACTTCAGTAAAAAAATCCAATTTTTCCAATATTTCGTTAACTACTAATATTAAACAAATTTATAAAGAATTCATATGTACTCAAAATTAATTTTGAGAAGAATTTTATTATGAAAGTTTTTCAAAATTCATACCGGAAGTAGGTCTTTTACTCTTATCGAAAATCAGTTTTTTGCCAATATTTTGCAAGTCATGCTTTTTAGACAGGTACGTTACGAGTATAAAAGTATGATAATTTTAAATATCTTTTGTATAAAAAAAAATTCAAAATGCGGACCGGAAGTACCACTTTTACTCTTACCGAATAGCGATCTTTTGCAAATATGTCGTAAATTATGCATTCTATATATATTTATTAAGAGTACAAAAGTATTTAGAGTTGGATTTGCAATAGTTTTTGTATACATGAAATTTCAAAATTCGGACCGGAAATAGCACTTTTACTCTTAGTGAGTAGCACTTTTTTTCGAATATCTTGCAAAGTATGCATTCTATAGCGATTTATTAAGAGAGAAAGTACTTAGAATAGTATTTTGAATAATTTTTGTATAAAGAAATTCTTAAAATTCTATAGTTTGAAACGCTCATACGTATAAGAAAGTCGTGTGGTGGCAACACCTCATTTTTTTTGTTAGAAATATACATACACTGTCTATGTATATTTCTAAGAAAAAAATTGGTACATAGGTATATATACGTGTATGATTCACGTATATACAGGGTGGGGCACCTCATTTCCGTCGGTTTATATACGAAAAGCGGTAATGTGTTTTATTTTTATTTTTATTAAAGGTTGTGTAGGTTCATTAGTGGCACGTTTTAAAATTATTTTGAAATATACAGAATGATCCAAAAAGATTTGGCACACCAACGTTATGAAAATTTAAATGGAACACCCTGTATATTATGAGATATTTTGATGCTATAGGCTGAATTAAGGCCACTTACTGTTATATTCCCTATACCTAACTCAACCTCTTTTCGAGATATTTCACTATTTTTGAAAATGTGGATCAAAATTTCGGAGACATTGCTGTCTTCCATATTTGAGCGAATTATTTTAAATTGTATTTAGCGTATACTCAAAGCATTAGACTCTAAGTTAAGCTAAAGTTGATTTCTAAAAATTATACAGGCTGTTTAAAAACTACATTTATGTTTTGACTAACATTAAAGGCAAATAACTTTCTTATTTTAAATGGAACACTCTGTATTTATTGCCATATTTAGATTCCAATTTTAATTGTTTTTAAAACTGTATTAGGGTTTCATATACCCATCTCTTATAGTTTTTTGGTAATTTAGGATTTTCAATTTCAAACACTAATTTCTTACAATTTTTTTCCAAAAGTAGGCTTTGCCGCTGTTATTAATACTTCAAACAGATAAATTATTTTACAGTGACAGTACATATTAGTTAAGACATCAACGCTATTCGACGTCGTTTAAATAATTTTAATTATTTAAAATGAGAACCTAATCTGAAAACGAAAAGGTAGATATGATTTTAGTAATCGGAGAGTGTGGCGAAAATTGCTCGCAAGCATCAAGAATTTATTTTCAAAAATATCCTAACAGGCGTCATCCTGACAGGCGGTCATTAGAAAATTTATTGCAAGCATGATTTTGTTATTATCGTATCTCTGGCAGAAAATCCATATACAAGTCAGCGAAAAATATGTGAAGCCAGTGGAATAAGCAGACGGAGCGTCGGAAGAATTATAAAAAGGCACAACTTCTTCCCGTATCGTATTCAATTACACCAAGCACTTTTCGAAGTAGATTACGATAGACGACTCGTATTTTGTTTATGGGTTTTAGAAAAGTTTAGTGATGATGAAAATTTCTTCGATTTTGTACTTTTTTCGGATGAGTCATCATTCCACAAAAACGGATTAGTTAATACACATAATTTTCATTACTTCAGTGACAAAAATCCCCATTTTTTTTGAACTATTGATAGGCAATACAGATGGTGTGTCAATATATGGGGTGGAATAATTGGAACGCAAGTGGTAGGTCCGTTCTTTTTTGATGGTCACTTAAACGACGCCATGTTTCTTCGATTTTTAAGAGACAATTTGCCTGTACCTTTGGAAAATATACCACTTAAAATTCGTCAAAGGATGTGGTTACAACTAGACGGTGCGCCAGCGCATTTTCAAGTAAATGTAAGAAATTAATTGGATAGGCAATATCCCAATAGGTGGATAGGACGCGGCGGTCCACAGAATTGGCCAGCAAGATCCCCAGACTTAAAAAGAGTCCCGATTTTTTTCTTATGGAGATATGTCAAAAATATCATTTATGATACACCACCAACCACACCCGACGATATGAGAGAACGAATAAGAATAGCGTTTCGTTCTATAACACAAAATATTTTAACAAGAGTTAAACAGTCCTTTCAAGACAGAATTCGATTATGCATTGAAACAGATGGACATTTTTCGAGCACTTGTTAAAACATTAGATTTCTTTTACAATTTAAGTTTGTTGTTTGTTTATTAAAGTATATATTTTTTATTTACCTAGTTATGACGCCTTTTAATTAATGTGAAACAAAACCAATCAACCCGATAGGTTAATAAATATTAGCATTTTGAAAAATATTTTGCAAGAAATTAGTGTTTGGAATTGAAAATCCTAAATTACCAAAAAACTATAAGAGCTAGGTATAGGAAACACTAACACAGTTTTAAAACCAATTAAAATTAAAATCTAAATATGGCAATAAATACAGGCTGTTCCACTTAAAATAAGAAAGTTATTTGCCTTTAATGTTAGTCAAAACACAAATGTATTTTTTAAACACCCTGTATAATTTTTAGATTCAACTTTAGCTTATCTTAGAGTCTAATGCTTTGAGTATTCATTAAATACTATTTAAAATAATTTGCTCAAATATGGAAGACAGCAATGTCTCTGAAATTTTCAAAAATAGTGAAATATCTCAAAAACAGGTTGAGTTAGGTATAGGGAATACAACAGTAAGTGGCTTTAATTTAGCCTATAGCATCAAAATATCCCATAATATACAAGGTGTTCCATTTAAATTTTCATAACTTTGGTGTGCCAATTTTTTTTGAATCACTCTGTATATTTCAAAATAATTTTAAAACGTGCCCCTAATGAACCTACACAACCTTAAATAAAAAGAAAAATTAAACATATTACCGCTTTTCGTATATAAACCGACGGGAATGAGGTGCCCCACCTGTGTATATACGTATATAATATGAACATAAAAATAACCCCGTATTTGCCCGTATTGATAATGTTAACAACTTAAAACATTTTTTTTCTTTTCCTTGCAAATAGCGCCCATAAAAAACATAAATAAAACTACATTTTCTTGAGTGTTTCGACATTTATTATCATGTGTCTTTTTCAGGTTATTTCACCCAATAATAAGAACAAATGAAATTAATCTATTATGTTAATAATTATAAAAACCTTTGTCTATACAATTTTAGTTGGAATATTTTTTGGATGGAAATTATGCATGATGAACAATTACTATACAGCATGTGTCAATTTTCATTAGCCATAGGCGATTAATCCATACAGTACGTGGCAACATAGTACAGTACCCCTTCCTTCCTTTCCAATGCAAGCACGACCGATGCATGCACGTAAATAGAAGTTACCGTGGTTAGCGGCAGTACCTATTCGACCACCGGGTTGGGTGTTTGTAATGCGTTTAGAAATAATATTTATGCCTTGGAAGGATTTGTTTTTCTGTTTCTTTTCAGTAAATGCAGAGAATTATTAAGCTGCGTTCACGCTGCATGATACAAACAAAAGCGTAATTCTAATAAAATTAAAAATAAGGTAAATAAAAAAGGATTCTGAAAATAATAATAAACTACTACATTTGATGTTTCCCGTTCCAGTAATAAGACGGCTTTTGCAACGTGTTCGCAGCTAAACACTGAATGTAAAATCTGGTCGGGAAAAGTGGAAAGATCGGAGTAAATCGTTGTGATGTCGGTTGTTGTCGGCACTGGTGACGGACAGTAGGGGCACCATGTTGCAACGTATTATATGTATACGTATAGATCGCATGCAACCATTGAATCCCTATAGCTAATGAAATTTGACACATGCGGTATAAGCATTTAATAAAAATCTCTTTTTTGCTTTGTATCCATTCATTTACTTTTTTTAATAATTTGACACATGCACTTAGGAGCGCATTTTAAAAGGCTTTTGAGAGTAGTGATTTTGATAATTATCAACATAAAATAATCAACTTTAACAAAATATAAATTTGAAATTACAGGATATTATGTCATCAATAATATCCTCTAGTTTTGGCCATATATTAAAAGCAAACCTTCGAAATATGGCATGAAAATAATGTGTTTTAGCGTTGTAAAAGCACACTTATAAATATAGTTATATACACTGGTAAGACTAAATTCAATCCTAGGAAACTTTTAGTGCCAGCACGCAATGTACTAAAGTGTGAAAAAGTAACGTCTCAAGAGATAATTATTTACTTCTGTAGAGCTCAGAGATGAATTTAACAAATTCGGCACATATGTTGGAACTCTACGTAAGTATAAGCGAGAAGAACAATCAACAACACCTAAGAATTGATCAGCTAACTCCTGTAAGTTTGAGCTTACACGTGACAATACATTAGTATTATATGTGCCGAAAAAGGATAGAATAGTTATGTTGGCGTCTTCTATGCATCATGATAACATTAAAGAAAATTGAAAATGAAAACATGAAAAAACTAATGACATAACTCTCCACTAACAGCAGATGTTAAGTCATTAAGACAAATGATTAATAGTAAAGGACCGAAAACTGATCCCTGCACACCATGTCGCATCCTTACAATGGCGGATCTTGTTCCTTGCCATTCCACAAATTGCTTACGGTCGGATTGGTATGGCTTAATCTTTTGAATCAGAATCCCATGATCGACAATATGGAAAGCCTTGCTTAGGTCTATCATGTTCATTTGCACCATTTGTTGGTCATCTAGTGCATTTGTAATATAATTTATAACTTTGAAAATGGCTGTGGTTACTGATTTCGTTTTGCGAAAACCAAGCTTTTTGTTCGAGAGCAAATTAAATTTCTCCAAATAGTTTAGAAGCCTTTTAGCGATTATCTTTTCAAGAATTTTACTTAGTGCGGGCAATATGGAAATCGGTCTGAAATTACCACAGACGTTGTTATCACCATTTTTATGAATTGGCACTAACCTAGCTACCTTCAGTTCATGCGAAAACACACCCTCGCTAACAACGCATTTATTGAATACAAGGCACAAAGGAAAAACACGTTCCTTCACTATACTGTTCAGTACGTATGTTTTTATTCCATAGGCGTCTACACAGCTCTTTGACTTAAAATTATTCGCTGTGTCAATTAATTCGGCTTCAGTAATCGACGGAAAAAAAAAGAAAATACTGCCTTAGTCTAATTTGTTCAAGTAGCTTCCAACGGAACTCCCATTCGGTATATTTCTGATAATATTCTCAGCTACATTACAAACAAAAGTTGTTTAATTCATTTGGAGTTGAAACTGAAGTTTCGTCCAGCTTTTTTTTCCATGTCCAACTTCATGATTAATTAATTTCCATATAAACTTTTGTTTATTATTTGCATTATGCAACAGTTTTGCATTTTCTTCTTTTTTACATTAAATGATATTTTCATTATATTCCCTTTTGTATTTTTTATAAAACTCGCTGGACTCTTCATAATTTGTTGCTTTCATTATTATATGCAAAACATCTAAAATATTTTTAATGCCCTTTATTTCTGCAGAGTTAACAGTAACAGCTGTGCCCTTCATAGATATTTTCTTTTCTCATTCAGGAAAACACGTTTCAAAGATTTTCAGAATAACGTTATGGAATATTGTAAATATATCTTGCGACTCAGACTCAGTCTCCAAATCCATCCCCCATACTGCTTGGCTCAATTTTTGTTTAAAAAGATTTAAGTATTTCTCATTAATATCTCTAACTTTTATTAATTTTTCTTTCCCATCTATGCTATCACAGTAGGTATTGTATCTCAATCTTTGTGCTAAATAATCGGAAATATGGAGATTTATTGCTTCAACGAAACAATCTGCCAGAGTAATATTAGCGAAAACATTATTAATGCACCTGCAGAGTTTTGTCCATAACGAGATGGTTCCTCGAATAATTTATGTATATTATAAGTCGTTAATAAATCAGTACACTTAGTACTTGTTTATTATTATTAAATTTATATTAAAGTCACCCATTATAAATACATTTGAATACATATGATTTGCAAACAGTAAATCAAGATAATAATAAATAATAATAAATGTGGCTATACCTGTTACACATTCTTTACAATATTATATAATTAATAATAATATAAATTAGTTATTTTGTAGACCATACTAAACCGAAATGTCATACGAAAGAACTATCAAGAAATCTAAAATCAATAATCAGAATGTAACTTGGAATTGAGCCATTAGCACAAGCCTGAAAACCTACAAATGGATTCGTAGCTATGTCTGATCGAAAAATAAGACCAGCATAATCAGTGTATTAAACAAGATTAGTAAAAAGTATTCGAAATTATCTGTTTTAGGCACTTGTAAAATAAAAATTCGTTTATCTCCACTTCATTAACACTTTTATGTATTTTTAATTTTTTTGGCTATGTTAAGTTAAAGTTTTGTGGTTTTTCTATTATTTAGTCGATGTCTGAGTTGACTGAATGTCTTTAAACCTGCAAAAAAAAAACAAAAAATGTATAATAACAAAACAATGAATAAGTGAGAAAACAATAAAGACATTTTCTATTATACGCTAAATTAATCCAAATTATATTTTGTTGTATAGTTATACCTATTATACCTTGCTTAAAATATTGTATAATACTAATATAATATAAAATTAGTTGTTTGGAAGAATAGCCACTTTGAATTGTATCTATCTATTACTAAAAAGTATTGCTATATTGAAGAAATAAGAAACTGAACACGGGTATATATCTGTATATGTATGTATAAGAAAGCACAAAGAATTGGGTACCTAACTTTTTACTGAGTAACACAATATTCATTCCTAAATTAGAATTACTTTACACATAAATGTGTGTGTATTTCCCTACACAGTCCCCCCGTCCCACTTGTCTGTCTTCCTCAAGGGTCTTACATATAAATATGATGTTTATCGGATATTCGGTTAATAGGAAAATTATTCTGTTGCTGTCTTTTAAATATAGGCCACGCCTCTTATAGGAGAAATATTCTCGGAGGGGTAGGTACTGGGGCATACTCATTATTTTAATGTAGTATGTGCTATGCAACCCACATTACTTAACATCGCAGTATTCAGATGGATAGTCCCAAGCCTTAAAGGCGAACTGCCGCCTTCAGTAACATTCTTGACGAGAGTTGTAATTTTCTGTTTTGTGGAACAAATACAAAAAAAAGTAATATATTCGTGTGTTTTAAGTCAAGTATATCTTATGATTTACTCATTATGAGAAGAACACTGAAAATTTAGGCTATGTGTATTCAGAAATAGGGCAAAACTTACGTTTGTAATTCAAGTTTTTCTCAATAACTATTTTGTAAATTAAGTTTTGAATTAAGGTCGTACGTTTACAGTGATTTATTGAAGGTACCTAAAGGACGTTTTTTCCCTTTGTGGAAAAATGATATAGAAACCATATGGTAAACTTGAGTCACTTTCTAGACCCCATCTATAAATATTTTAATAAGTTTTATAAAATTTAATTCTTTAGGTATCTCAGAAAAACCTTAAAATATTCGTTGGTTTTTGTTTAAATAAAATCGCTGCAAAAATAACGGAGAAAAACTTGAATTTCTAACCTCTTGATTTCGGTAGTCGACAAGTCGACAGACGAATATGATTTTGAACTATTTTATGTTGGTTCATCTATTTACTCATTTTGACAATTATTAAACGATGCATGAAAAGCAATTCCTCGTTATTTTTATTTGTAAATTTACCTCTGTCCAGCTTCAAAACGTTTCTTTATTCTACACTCAGTGTTCTTATCTATTTCAGGTGAGTGTATTGTTTACCTGATCTTAATATTTACTTTTCTTTAACGTAAGCATATGTTATATGTATATATGAAAACATTACTGTTCTTGATGTTTGATAAGTATTTTCTTTCTCCATTTACTAATCTTATTCGTCTTTTTGTTTTTCTAGTCTTCTTGATGGGAAATAGAGGAAAAACGCGCATATGACTTCTTTTTTCTTTTTGATGTCTTTCCATGAGAGTCCATTACTGTGTCCATCGCCTTATTTTCAAAACAACGCATCGTCTCTGGTGTTTGTTAATTCTAGTATTCTACTGATGAATTTTTGATATTTTACTTTCTAATGCTTTTCGTTTCTTTCTTTTGTAGGTGTTGGACCATATATGATTGTTATTAATGTCGTTTCTTCTGGCATATCTAATTTTATTATCTACATATAGTTTTATAGCGTTCAGATGATTTACTATCTAATAACTTATTTTTAAATCATTTTATATACATTTTAACTTGATAATTATTGTGACTTATGCTAACTATATTCAATTAAATATCTGATTAAACTGGAACGTGTACACTACAACTAATTAATACTATTTCTTAATAAAACATGTTTTTGTCTACTTTTATTTGTTTCTTATTTCTAAATATTTTATCTAATTATTACTATTTATATTTAAATATAGGGTTCACGGCAATATGTACCTATATCAATCTATATGTGATATGGGGGTAAGGGGATGGAGTACGAGCTTGGAGTAAGAATGGGATAAATATTTAATAAATGCCAAACGAATTCGATCAATTGATATAAAGATCGGAACGCAAGTGAAAAGAGGGTTATAAATGTAAATAAACAATATTCTGAATTGTTATGAAAAAGTGACTTTTGTAATCTCTCTCTCTCTCTCTCTCTCTCTCTCTCTCTCTCTCTCTCTCTCTCTCTCTCTCTCTCTCTCTCTCTCTCTCTCTCTCTCTCTCTCTCTCTCTCTCTCTCTCTCTCTCTCTCTCTCTCTCTCTCTCTCTCTCTCTCTCTCTCTCTCTCTCTCTCTCTCTCTCTCTCTCTCTCTCTCTCTCTCTCTCTCTCTCTCTCTCTCTCTCTCTCTCTCTCTCTCTCTCTCTCTCTCTCTCTCTCTCTCTCTCTCTCTCATCTCTGTAGGAATTTTTGGAAGTACGTCGCAAACTATGCATTCCATATATATTTACTTAACGTAAAGAATTTAAGCTGTATTCTCCTTTTACTCCTTACTTTTTTTCGAATATGTATCAAAGTATATAGATATTTATTAACCCTGGAACCCTACACCGGGGTACTGAGTGCCCCAGGGAATTTTGTTTTTGCTGTAACTCTGTGTTGGCAACCCTGACCGCGCTCACCTGCCATGATTTTTCATTGGCCTTGACTGTCAATCAGTGGCTGTTGTTGTCGCACACGTAGCGGATCAGGCTTGAGCTGTAAGCTGGTTTTGGGGCACCCAGTACCCCAGTGTAGGGTTGGTGCAAGTTTGTTGTGGTGTGTTAACAGTTTCAATTGTGCCTTTACTTTTTTATTACTTGTGTTATTTGTGTTCGTTGTAGTACCTATGGATAAAAAAACTCACAGACGATGCAGTTTTGGCAGAATTATGCAGGTCTGAGTCAGATTCGATTTATAATGAAGAAAACATCACTAATAACTTTGAAGATGTATCTGATGGTGAGGGGGGGACTGATGTTATTGAAGAAGATGATGTCTTTCCGGATGTTTTTTCCCCTGATGCATCTGAAGACGAATATATACCTCCTTCTAGTGAAGAGGATACAGACAATGAAACCCAAAGACCAAGTAAAAAAACATAGAATAAATGAGGCAGACTTACAACCTGGAACTTCTACTGCAGGACAAGGTGCACATGAAAGAGAAGAAGAGGGTAGTCAAGGTGAGGATACAATGCAAACTTACCTGATTATATTATTAGGCCTAAAAAAACCAACTGGTAGGCAAAAATAAGTATAGATGGTCAACCAAACCTCCAAAAAGAGCTGATCGAGCCCCTTGACGAAACATAGTTTTCATGAGACCCCGACCTGCTGGAGCTGCTCGGGGTGTTACGAATGCTGAAAATCTGTTTTCCTTATTTGTAAATGAAACCATAATCGATGCAATTGTAAAGTACACAAATCAAGAGATTTCAATTCAAAAAGTAAACTACAATGATTTAAGTTTTACCAAAGAGACTGCCGATAAAGAAGCTAGAGCCTTACTCGGACTCATGATTTATTTTGGAGCATTAAATCACAACCACACGTCTGCAAAGGTTCTTTGGCACGAAAGTAGGGGCCTTCGCATCACCAGAACTGTAATACCCTTAGCAAGATTTGAGTTTTTAATCAATACATTGCGATTTGATGACAAGTCAACCCGAGATGCTCGAAAGGAAATTGGCGCCCTTGCACCAATTCGAGAGGTTTGGGATCAGTTTATTGAACATTGTAAGGAGTATTACATCCCTGGACCGTACTGTTGTATTGATGAACAGCTCCTGGCTTTTCGAGGGAAATCACAGTTCCGTATGTATATCCCAAATAAACCAGCGAAATATGGTTTGAAGTTGGTCATGCTCTGCAACTCTAATGGTTATTTGATCAATGCCATCCCATACACTGGGAAAAAATGAATACAGGAGGACAACCACTAGCTACATTTTTTGTGGAAAAATTAACGGAAACCATTCAAGGCAGTAATAGAAATATTACTGTTGATAATTGGTTTAGTTCTGTCCCTCTATTCAACGACATGCTGAGTAAATACAACTTGACCATGGTGGGAACGCTGCGCAAAAATAAGCCTCACAAACCTAAAGAAATGTTGCAGCGCAAACCAGAAGGAACAATAATGTTTGTTTTTGACAGAGAGTTGACATTGGTGTCCTTTGCACCAAAAAAAAAATAAGAATGTACTTCTACTGTCAAACATGCACCAGGGATACTCCATGCAACAGAATTCAAAGCTGCCAGAAATAATTCACTTCTATAATAATACCAAAGGCGGAGTGGATTTGTTGGATCAAATGTCTGCTCAGTATTCCTGTAGTAGGAAAACGAGAAGATGGCCTTTGTGTCTCTTTTATGGCATCTTGAATAGTGCCTGTGTTAATTCCTACATTATCTACAAGGAGAACACTTTTCTGAACAAGCAAACTCCACAACCAAGAGTAGAGTTTTTATTTACCCTGGCAGAAGGTCTGATGAAGCCTTGGTTAGAGGAAAGACTACAAATACCAACACTGCGTAGAGGAATTCTCCTTGCGATTGACGAACAACTTGGTATCGTAGAGCCCAGACACGCAGAGGACGACAACCGACGGGCCGGAAGGTGTTGCATCTGCCCCCGTTCCAGAGATGTCAAAACCACTATAAAGTGTGCTGAGTGCAAGATGTTTGTATGTAAAAGCCATTCCCTATCTATCTGTGCTAATTGTAGGGAATAAAGTGTGTGAAAATAACTTAAAATTAAAACCATACAAAAGTATCTAAGAAAATGTAAGTTTTTCAATTTTCTTTTTTTATGAATATAATATATGTCAGATATGTCTTTAAATTGTTATTAAGGAAATAAACATAAACCAAACAAATTATTAGTTGAGGTTTTTTAATAAAATTTCAGTTTTTAAAATAAAATGTTGGCTTTTTATTTTTGGGGAACCCAGTACCCCAGTGTAGGGTTCGTGTTTCTAGAAAGTAAGTGTAGGATTCCAGGGTTAAAGGAATAGAAGTACCTAGGATAGTATTTTGAGTAATTTTGTGGTGGCCACACCTACACCTCATTACTTAATATTTATATCAACGAAACATTTGCTCGTAAATTACGGATTCGTATTCTGCTGTCTAACGTAATACCAAATTACAAACTTCATCCAGCTTTGTAGGGTCAAAATTGGCCTAACTGGCAGTGGAGATTTGTTTGTTTGATTGAAAAAATTCGAGATTTATGTTTAACAAAATTACAGCTCGTCTATTGGAATAACTAACTAGAGGATTGATTTATTCTGGAGCTGCCGTAATCCCCAATGAATGTCAAGATCGATATATCTCTAAAAGAATGACAATGATAATAATCAATCTTCTAATCACAAAACAAAGTGTATATAATTACGTACAATATTTTTTGCTTATATTAGCAGCCCCCCAGCGCAGCGGCACGTCATGTTTACATAAAATAAAAAATATCAACAGAGTTATTCAAAAATCAGGCCCGCGCCCTAACTAAAGGCTCCTATACACGTTATGCCTCAAGTGTGTGTAGTAGACAACTGCGCAGACTTAGTGCATTGTTCAGACGGCTTGATGAAAGCGGAAAAGCAATTCCAAATAACTGCGCAGTCCCGAAATATACAAGCCGACCGAAGAATGTGGGGGTAACGTCAGTCTAGTTTGGTTGAGACTGCCACCTTTTTAACATGAGCCGCAAATTTATAGAAACGCTCATAAACATTTATGAATCGCAACCATGCCTTTGACAGGTTAAAAATAAACTTTACCATACCGAAATAAAAAAACAACCTTTCAGGGATAGTGTGGCCTAGAGCCTGTGGTTATATTATATAATATTTGTAAATTTAAGATCTTTGTAGCTTCTGCCAGTTGCAAGAAATTTTAATGTCGCTGTAAGTATCTCAAGACGTGAGATAGCCTTCGCACAAGCGTATTTTGTTTTTAATGAGTGGTTGAACCAGTGCTAGCAAGCTTAAACAAGATCGTTCGTTCATTCCCATGTGAGTGTATCGATCTCTACGCAAAACCTTCAATTCTACAAGCAAGTTTATGTGGGAAAACTGCACCCTTTCCTCTAACCACTCTTTGAACACATTTTTCTGAGAAGTTTTTGTAATATACTCTTATATTTAGATATAACTTTCTTCATTTACTAAAACCACATATAGGCACGCTAATTATTTATCTGGTTCAAGATTATACCCTATTTCAAGCGTTGTACTTGTATTATTTTTATGTGATCATTTAATTCGATAAAATGAAACTCATGGTTTATTTATGGACAAAGTTAACATAAGTGATCTATATAACGAGTGCAATCCTTACAATATACGCAAATTAATACCGATAGTCGACATCGGTAGCACATTAGTAAGTACTTAATCAATAATAATTAGTGAATAAGTTGGCAATTTTATCAGATGAGGTTCCATGGGCCATTTCGATTAAGGTAATGGTTTTGACTGCATTGGAAAGAAATGTCTTGACAATTGGGAGCAATTAAGCTTGGTCACAATCAAGTTCTGTATCTCGTGATCAAGCAGTGGCGGCTCGGGGTGGTTCACATAGGGAGTGCATAATTTCAAAATTAAAAAGTATAATACAAGAACGCTTACCCAATCTTTATAAGTTTCACCGACATACTGTTCCAGACAGGTACTGTTCACTGTACAGTTTGTTTTGAGGGAATAGTAAATATAACACTACAGTTTGATTACATCTGACGATGACTTTGACTTGCAGAACAGTTCTATCACTTTTTCATTAAAATTTGGGAAATCATTTATAAATTCTTTTCCACAAGATAACATAGTAAGGGCATTTAATCTGTCTTCTTTCATTGTATTTCTCAGGAAAGTTTTTATTCTCTTCAGCCGTGAAAACTGGCGTTCCGCTTCAGACGTTGTCATTGGGGTTGTAATGACAATTTTTAAAAGCTTAATACCCAAAACCCCCGTATCTAAAATTTCACATCCATACGTCAATTTTCAAAAAACTCGTCCGCCATTTTGTCTATTTTTGACATTTTGACTTTGGAATCGTGATCGGCGACCTAAGACACCCCTGTATCTAAAATTTCACATTTATACGTCAATTTTCAAAAAATCTTCCGCCATTTTTTTTTTTTTTGACATTTTGATTATGGATTCGTGATCGGTGACCTAAGACACCCCCGTATCTAAAATTTCACATTTATACATCAATTTTCAAAAAATCTTCCGCCATTTTGTTTTTTTTGACATTTTGATTTTGGATTTGTGATCGGCGACCTAAGACACCCCCGTATCTAAAATTTCACATTTATACGTCAATTTTCAAAAAATCTTCCGCCATTTTGTATTTTTTTGACATTTTGATTATGGATTCGTGATCGGTGACCTAAGACACCCCCGTATCTAAAATTTCACATTCATACGTCAATTTTCAAAAAGATCTTCCGCCATTTTGTTTTTTTTGACATTTTGATTTTGGATTTATGATCGGCGACCTAAGACGCCCCTGTATCTAAAATTTCACATTTATACGTCAATTTTCAAAAAATCTTCCGCCATTTTTTTTTTGACATTTTGGTTATGGATTCGTGATCGGTGACCTAAGACACCCCCGTATCTAGAATTTCACATTCATACGTCAATTTTCAAAAAAATCTTCCGCCATTTTGTTTTTTTGACATTTTGATTTTGGATTTGTGATCGGCGACCTAAGACACCCCCGTATCTAAAATTTCACATTTATACGTCAATTGAAGCGTGCCCGGTTCAAATAGGCCAAGTGCCAAAAGTATAACACCGGGATATTATCAAAAAACGATTATTATTGCATGTTGCGTTGATTGGCGTTAATAAATAACTATTCTGGATTAAGCTAAGCACTGGACTAGGTTTGTAGATGTGTTGTATCAAGTCAATATTAAAATACTTTAGTTTGAAAAAGAGATATATTTTTTTTAAATTTAGAAACAATCGAAGTACCATATTAAAAAGATATGGCTCTACTATGTCCAGCGATAACGTTATAAAAACTTATAGAAAGTTAAAAACAATAATCACCAAGTCAGTAAGTAATGTGTATTAAACATCGTTTACAAAAAACAACAGAAGTAAACATTACAAGAGTATTTAAATGTGTAATAGGTTTCTGTAGTATTCTTTGTGTTCTTCCTTTTCCAGAAAGTTAATCATTGATGCTAATGATTTTTTTTTGTTGTCTGTTATTTTGTTATCCGGCGGCAAAAGCAGTAGATTTGTGCTCTTCACGTCTGAGATAGATTTACTCTTTTTCAAAACATTAACATCCCTCCAATGCTCAAACTCACTAAAAGTTTCTTTGACTTTAACAGTGTAAGGGTTTTCTCGCTCTACACGAAGCATGACTGCCTTGCTAATATTTAAATTTTTGATATCAATCAAAGCTTCTGCTGCCTCCTTTATATTCCAGAATCCATGCTTTTCCATGTCAACAATTTCGAAAGGGGGATAATAAACTACGGATTTAATAACATTGTGTAGATCTTCAGGAATCATAGCCTTCATGACCCTTTTTCTCTTTTCGATATGTGCAAAATCGCGATCGCAAGCCATAAAGCTGTGACCACTTATGAGGAATTTGTGTTCTATAACATCAAATACCCCATGGGCCTGCAAATATATATATAGAAAAAGCATTGTTTTATTTTTATTTTGGCCAGCGCAGTTGTCTGTGCAAATAATAACGTGTTTGTCTTTGACCACACTACTATTCAGAAACAGCAATATACAAGAGGCAACTTTGTTTCCTCCTCTGCCTGCTACTCCTTCATTCCATAGATTCATATACCCAGTATTTGTATTGTTGTAGTGGATTCCTAGATTATAGCAACTGAGCTGACTGAAGTAAAACATATCACGGTGCGTTAGTGTAGGTACGAAAAGGACTTGTTGTAAGTCTACGCTCAAGCAACATATACGACTGCCAGGCAACTGTGCATCTGTGGTGTCTTTTTTCATCAGCTTAAAAGCACTTTCAGCTTTGCGGTGGTGCAGCTCTAGCTTCTATTTTGCAATAGTACTGCTCTGTAACTCAGCTCTAGCCTCACAAGTGAGTCTATCACACACTCGGCAAGTGTCGCTTCTGGGGAGGTGAAATTTCAAATTTGGAAAGTGTTATCTAAAAACTCGGCTGTAAAACTTATACGAAATATTGGTTCCCGGATATTTTTCAGTAAAAGCTTTAAATAAACGATGAATATTAAGATCTGGGCTTAAATACTCTTTAGAAGTGTGCGACCTTGAATAATGACTTCCTTGGCGAGGAATAGACAATATGTGTTGCTTCACCATGTTCCTGTCTTCTGTAGTAAACTTTTTCAACTTATGACATGTTCGTTTATCAGTAAAGGAAGTTTCTCCGCTTATCTGTTTTCTTATTATTGTTTGAACTTTCATTTTTGATACCGCAAAAATGTCCATAAACGTTGATTTACAAACTCGAACCATCCGACCAGTTCCATCTGGAACTGTGTAGGCCATAGTGCCCTGGCGATGACTTTCTGATGGGTCATTATAATTTCCATGGCGTCGTCTTTTTATTGGTAACACACTAATCAAATTCATCAGGTAGGTGCTTTGAATAGGTACGGTTTCATCATAGAACTTTTTAAATAACTCTAGTCTTCTTTCATAAGAAAGATTTTTACATGAGAAATAGCATTTACAGGACAACTAAAAAAATATTGTTTAGTAATAAAACTGAAAGTTATTATTAAAGACACTCTAACCTTTTTTTTGGTTCCGCTTTTTTGGAGACAATTTTGTTACTTCTCGTTGCATAATCCTTCCCTGATATCCTTAGCTTGCTTTGTACTTCCCTCTGTCGTCCACGGATTTTTTGTTTCTTATTATACATTGATTATCACTTTATATGAGGCACAAAGTCACTTGCAGAAACACGCGCAAACATTCGTTAAAATAGGGTTTGAAAAGCTGATCTGACAATTGGCACTTAGCTTGTTCTGAGAGAATTAACCTGGCACATACACTTACTGCCATCTATGACATGATTTTTAAACTATAAAGAAATTACATTGGGAGTTGGCATCTTTACAGGACATGTCCGTTGGTATATAGAATGTTTCTAAAGCAAAAGCTCAGAAATGTAATTTTTGGCACTTGGCCTATTTGAACCGGGCACGCTTCAATTTTCAAAAAATCTTCCGCCATTTTGTTTTTTTTTGACATTTTGATTATGGATTCATAATCGGTGACCTAAGACACCCCCGTATCTAAAATTTCATATTCATACGACAATTTCCAAAAAAAAATCTTCCGCCATTTTGTTTTTTTTGACATTTTGATTTTGGATTTGTGACCGGCGACCTAAAACGCCCCCGTATCTAAAATTTCACATTTATACGTCAATTTTCAAAAAATCCTTCGGCCATTTTGTTTTTTTTTGATATTTCGACTTTGGAAACGTGATCAATGACACCACAAAAAATCCCAAGTGCCGAAATTTACTTTAATCAGAAGAGAGAAATTAATTTCAGCTAGCTCCGCCCACTCTGCATGTATGCATAATCGTTTAAATAAAATTATTATATAAGGGCACGTCAATGTTAAAAACAATCCTTTTCCCCATTAAGGAAACGGGGAATACGCGTTCTGGAATTATCGTATTTTAATTCAAATCATATTAAAATATTAATCGACCCTGTACATAGATAAAAATATTAAATCAAGCGGGACCGTTACGTATTATGAGGAGATGCAGAACCAACAGCGGTGAGCAAACTGGGGATCTGCTCACAGGCTATGTATTATACGATATGGAAGCAGAACAAAATACAGTTCTCCCCACCTTCAATGTAATGTTAATGGTTTAACGGAGCAACGGTAGGGCTTTGCATATGGGTATGTTTCTCTCGGTGGAAGGGGTAAACATTCGAATAGTTTACATCCGTGCGCTGTTAGTCGTCATTATATCTGTGACGACGATCGGTGCATGTAGGTTGTTCGAGCGCCGCACACGCGACGTTCCTGTTCAATAACTATGAATACGTAATAAATAAATACTTTCACAGTTAGTCGCCGCTTGGTTTGTTTTGTTTCAAAATTCCAGGGGATGCAATTGCTCACTTGCTCTCATTAAAGAGCCGCCACTGTGATCAAGGCTGTCTACATGTAATCTCCCATCAGGATATCTGGCTGGACCCAACAGAAGTGACATATGCTTTTGTGCATGGGAATATAGAGGAAAAACTTATATCACCAGGTATGCAATATATTTTATTTCTACTGCTGGGCTAAGGTACATTATATGTGACCTGGACTATGGAAAGGTACCTATGGTTAGAAAACAAGTTTTTGAGAAAACAGCTGTTAAAGATAACAAGTCGTGTGCGTGCATCGCTTTTGTATTTGCGCTTCTACCTCTTCTTTTTTAGTCTTACCCTTGGCTCTCCACCTCTCTTTAGACTTCCACTATACAGTGGTGCTTTTACAATAAATATTTTTGTACCTTATTCTAGTGATTTCCCCTAAATAAAAGTTGGAATAATACGTGCAGCTAATTTAAAATTGTTTCAGTTTGTGAAAGTGCAGCATGGATTTAGAAGAAGAATTTAAATTGATTCTTCCGACCATAGGTACCTTTCTATAGTCCAGGTCACATATACCTTTTTCTTCCTTAGTGGTCGTTTTCTTATTTAATATTGATGAAATTATAATTTCATGCAGTATGAATTATGACTTAAATTCTGGATCATTTTTTCAGATTATCAGATTCCTCTGGAATTAGTTTCAAATATGCAGTTAAATATTATTTTTATCGTTGCCTAATTTTATTTTGATTTACAGGAATTACGACCACTTAATAACACAAAATTTGGCAGAACAATTTTCTCTTTTTCTTGACAGCACCGCAAATTCCCCCTTATTTTGTTATTTTCCATATAGTATTGTACTTTCAGACCAATAGGAAGGCTGGATGTTTGGTAAATTGTTACTATCAAAACCTTCATTTTGTCAAGTTTGCTTCTTATTGTTTATCATAAATAAAATAGCATCATTAATTTGTACATACTACTTTTTTATAATATCAATATAACTTTAAAATTAATGTAGTAGTTAATTTTCAATTGTACTATCTGTTGACTTTGTTCTAATAATACTTTCAAATAATACACATTTCATAAATTTTTAGAAGAATATATTCCGCATTTTTGTTGTATGTTACAATGCAAAAGAATATGATCGAATAAAGTACAATACAAATTAATTGAAATTAATGTATCCCTATTTATTTTGGAAAGTCATGTGATTGCCTAACAGTTTCAGTTTCATTTATTTTTATCACGTTTATTATAATTTGTATCATTTAATATAGATGCCGTATATATTTATTTATTAAATTATTGTTAATTAATATTATTTACACTGTGCAACTTATTAGCATTCTGGGATGTCATACTGTTATTAATAAATTTGTTATTGTTGACTAGTCCGTGTATGAATGACTTACTATACTTAGTGCACCTAAAAAGTATTTCTGCTGTCGGAATAACTAACATTTGGAGTGGTCCTGATTTTTATAGATAGCTGGCGCCTAGTCAACCACTTCAGTAATCGAAGTGACCCATGCCCATAAAACCAAGGGAGCTAGAGACACTGGATCCACCCCATCTTTCCCAACGTGCACTAGGGAAGTAAGGTAAGGCAGGTTGAATGTGACACACAATAGAACTTCCGAAACTTTCACAATTTTATTTGGACGAGGCTACAGGTGTGAAACTCCGACAATCGGGAACTTCTCTGTTATACGATGGATGACATTATTTTAGTTTTCGTCAGCGCCATTTACCCTTCCCCTCTGCCAGGACGATCCAACGGCGAGGGTTGAGCGTAACACATTATTTAATATTTCATCACGAAGATTAGGAGTACATGAAAAAAAGTTTTTTTTTAATTTTCCGCGTATGCACGAGGTGGTACCCTAAATATCCGAGAATTTAATCGTAAAAATCAGACTATACTAACATCCTAATGTCCTTCATCACCTTCAAAGTAGTCGCCTCGGGCACGTATGCAACGATCCCATTTTTGGACGCACTCCTAAAAGTCCGAAGAGTGAACGGTGTTCAGTACCCGTTGCGATGGCACTTGGATGTCTTCAATGGAATCAAAACGTCGCCCTTTCAACGCAATTTTCACCTTTGGAAACAAGTATATGTCGCACAAGGCTAGTTCTGGCGAGTAGGGAGGGTGGGAGACCTTTGCCAGTTTGTTTTTAGCCAGGAATTCCCTCACAACGATCGAGGTGTGCGCGGGTGCGGTCACGATACACCAACCAATCTTTCTTTTTCCACAACGCTGGCCGTTTGGGCCAAATATTTTACCTCAGCCGCCTCAAAACCTCGCAATAAGACTGCCCGTTGACAGTCTGACTTGGTAAAACAAACTCTATATGCACAATTCCCCGAGTGTCCAAAAAATTATCAGCAATGACTTGTTGCTGCGAACTTGTCGACCATTTTTAGGCCTTGGAGGAGATGGCGTCTTCCATTGTGATGATTGCTGCTTCGTTTCAGGGTCATAACCGTAGACCCAAGATTCATCACCTTTTATGATACTGGATAAGAAATTTCGACACTCTCGAATTCTTTGTTGCAGCTCAGTGCACGTCTGAACCATGAAGTTTCGTTGGTCGATGCTGAGAAGGCGAGGGGATAAACTTTGGTGCAATTGATCTTCATCGGCTAGAATTCGTTGACAGTCCAAGTCTCTTACAAACATCGTGAATTGTCTGCCTTCTGTCTTCGTGAATCATGTCACGCATTTTTGTGATTATTTGCCTCTGTCAGCATGCGGTGTGCTTCAGCTGCAGTTTTTTTTTAACTTGAAACAGAATTTGATGCAAATCCGTTGCTCCTTCACGTTATCCGTTTGACAATTCGCAAAAGCATTTAAACACGTTCTGACACGCAGCACTACAACTCACAACTACATGCGCCAAAGATTACGCAACTTTGTACCGTGGTAGCTAAGACGTGTGCCTCGAGCCATCTAGTGGCGGAATGTCGATTTGCTACTGATTTGATGGGTACAATGAAATTCTTGGATATTTTGGGTACCACCTCGTATATGACTCCTTTGATGATTTCTTAGTATTCCAGGACATGGCAAGAATGTAGAGCTGTCTTAGTACCCTTTTTGTGTTCCCTGTCCTTTTGCTTCCTTTTCAAAACACTACGAGCATGACCACGTGGTCAATAAGCTTTTCTACCATTTTTGGAGAACTCTTTTGGGGTTTCTCGTCCACACCCGCAATACCCTCTAACTAATTCGCTAACATATATTATAAACGTATCTTTAAGTGCCTGTCCTTTTCCTGATTTGTGGAAGTGTGCATTGGTCGCTTCTTTAAGAAAGGCAATACATCACGTATTAGAAACTCTATAATAGAACGTTATTTAATTTATCAAATCTTGTCGATTTATATGCTTAAATTACCATATGAAATTCCACATTTCTGAAAAAAGGATTTTTGATAAGTATTTTCAAAGTTTTCTGGGATGCAACACTATTAAAAGTTATCTTCTTTAGTTATGTGTCCAATAAGTTGAAGCATGCTTGCAATGTAAGACATCCTCACTATATTTATTAGCGTTTCTAATTTTTATTCTTTCTTGTTTTAGTATTTGATGATTTTTATTTACATTTGTATAAATTGTTTATTTGTGTTAACTGTAACTGTGAGGCCCATTAACACTAAAACTGTATTATTCTTATTAGCAATATTATTACACTCGTAAACATTTAAATAATAAAATTTAAAATAATTATTTTTTAAAGAAGAAAGTTTGATATATATTGTGTTAATGTATGTTACTGCTTTGTTTTCTGAATGGTGTGTTGTCGTTGGGCTTATATTCTAGTATTCTTATTATTAAGAATAATCTGAAAATATCGTAAGATTTTCAAAAAAATTGGTAGCCTTGAAGTAGTTACTTACTTAAGAAAAAAATCAAATTTTATCAATATCTCTTTAATATTTTAACGTTGTGATGCATTTCTAAAGAATATAAATGTATTCACAAGTAAATTTGAGATAAAAAAGCTAACGGAAGCAGGTTTTTGACATATATGTATTTCGAAACTTATGTATTCTATACAGGTTTATTGGTATGAAAGTATATCTTGCGAATTATGCATTCTATACAGATTTAATACGAGTATAAAAGTATTTTGATCTTAATTTGAATCATGTTATGTTTGAACATTTTTTTTTAAATTCGGACCGGAAGGAACACTTTAATTTTCATCGAAAACCCGTTTTTGAAGGTATCTGGTAAATGATGGATTTCGCAGAGATGTGTTAAAAGAAAAAAGATTTGAAACTTAATCAACCCACTTAGTGTTGCCATCTTCTGCAGGAATAAGACCTCATTTGCTCTTGTAGACATGCCCCAGATGGGTATACCATATGAAACAATGCTATGGAAATTTGCATATTATTCATTTTTTGTTGTTTGGTGCGTGGATAAATTTTTAATTGTTCTTATTGTAAATATAACTGTGGTTAATCGTTTTTTAGAGTCTCTATATAATTGTTCCAAGTTAGCTTATTATCCATACCCAAATACATCACTGCACCTTCCCCTTCTTCTATGAAATAGTTTAATTGTAGCTAAAGAAAGTGAATGAAGTCTCATCTCCAAAAAAACACGTGTTTTGTAAAATATGCCACGCTAGAGTGTCGAACCTACTACAAATGGCAACAATCCAACGTTTAAATGCCAGTATTTAGCAGCACTTATCACGGTGCCAACTGTCAATTGTTTTAAAAACGCTAAATTAAAAAGCTTTCTTTAAACCAAAAATATTCATGATATAGTCATGCTTCATGAGCTTTTAGCTTTTCATAATTGCTATTGGACACATGATTCCGTTATGTTCTAATGAATACTTTTTTTAAACGAACATTAACTGACAGTTATCTCTTATTTCACATATAATGCGTCTGTAACAGATTTACGCCGCCTGCATTTGCATTTTAACGATTTTTACGTTTTACAGTTTCCACCCCTTCTTGAATTCAAATTAATTGTAAAGTTCGACATTATAGTCCCATACGCGCACTTTAAAGGCTTTTTAGCAGTGGTCTTGAAAATCATCTAAACTAAAACTTTAACAGAATATATTGTGTTTGTCTCTTTTATTATTATCAGCGTTATCGCCGATTCTCTCTATGAGGTAAATTATTGGGTGAACAATCAGCAGCCAATTCAATTCAATATATATAGTTATTGTTGATTAATTAGTATTTATTATCTATAACATATTGGAAAAATTGGTAATTTATGGTTATGGTTTCCTAACTGCATGGACATATCTGCAAAGAGAATCAAATCTTCAACCTTCATCTGTTTAATGCAATTGTAAAATGCAAATTGGAGAACGGATGTCTCATATGATACTTTCATTAAGTATACATACAATTGTTACTGGAGCGTATACAAAGATGGTTTTTACTTTTTGTACGTCCACAGTAAACTTAGTTAGGTCTTTTACTCTTATCAAAAACAGTTTTTGCAAATACTTCACAATGTCATGCTTTCTATACAGATATATTAATAGTAAAAAAGTATTCAACGCTTGATTTTGAATAAAATTTGTATAAAGAATAACATTTTTTCACTGGATTAATTTATTAAGAAGGCGGTATTTAAAACAACGTCTGTATCAAAAATTCGGAACCACATACGCATAACAAATTACTGTTATGCCCGCATCTCGTTTTGTAGGCATCTTTCATTAAAAAGACCACTGCTATCAGAAATAAATAATGATAACGCTTTCCTACTCAACTAGCATTCAATTGGGTCATTCAGTAATAGAAAATAAAGTAATGTGCAAACTTTCTAATTCGATTAGGGTATGAGAAAATCTACATTGTATTGAGAGTAAAGAAGTATTTAAAGCTCGATTTTGAATAATTTTTGTATAAA
This sequence comes from Amphimallon solstitiale, assembly GCA_963170755.1. Lineage (NCBI taxonomy): Eukaryota > Metazoa > Arthropoda > Insecta > Coleoptera > Scarabaeidae > Amphimallon > Amphimallon solstitiale. Next base: position 98,896,845 of record OY720676.1, on the reverse strand, counting down.
AAAAATTCTCAGAACTTAAAAAAATATTGTGGTATGCACACCCCATTTTTTGTGCATCTTTCATTTAAAAAGACTACTATTATCCGATAAGAAATATTAATAACGCTTTCCCTTGAGTCACTTAGTAATGGAAAAGAAAGTAATTCTGCAAACTTTCTAATTCGATTAGTGTATGGGGAAATTGACAGTTCTTCCCTTCTATCACAATTGAAATTTCTTGCACCACTATTAGCTATTGTATTTGTGTGTTATCATTATTATCATTATTATTATTCTGCCTTGCTAAGCAAAAGTTCAGTATGTGCAAAAATGGCCAAAATGAGAAATTGGAATAATTGTTATACTACGAGCATTCTGCGTCTTTTTTACCAAGCAAAAACACCTAATATGTCATATAAACACCCCATATATGACATATTCGGTGTTTTTGCTTGGTAAAAAGAGCGCAGAATGCTTGTAGTATATCAATTATCCCAATATATCATTTTGGCCATCTTTGCACATACTGCACTTTTGCTTAGCAGGGCAGTATTATTAAAAGTATTGTGTTTATAATATTCTGACATATTAATTTTTATTGATCTTGTTACATATTGAGAAAATTAGTAAATCATATTATTTCTTCGATAAACGATCTTGATTTCAGTTTACACATTTTTCAAAAAAAAAAGAGAAGAAATCCGCTTGAAAACAAATTGGAATAAAAAATTTTAAACCATGAAAGAAGGATAAATATCAAAATTGACGGCTGTGGTATGCCTAGAGAGTGAAAATACAGAATTACAACAGGATATAAACACCAAAATTACTAGTATTAGTTATTTGACGTGTTGTTTCTTTTATCTTGGTCTCAAAAGAACATAAAATGCTTCTGCAAATAATTTTTCTCTAAGGACGTATTAGATATATTGCTTAATAGTGGATTAATACGTATATTGCATATGAGAACTTTTATAGCAAGGCTGCAGTCGGCCATATTAATTTCAATCTGCCAGCATCTTGGACATCACTACTGATTCTATTAACTATCCTCCCTTATGCAACACCATCTAGTAGTACAATAATAAACCTAAAAAGAATGGTTTCTCAATTTTTATTGAACTGGACTTTAAAATAACAATTTAAACATTAACTTTACATTAACTAATATTAATAATTTTAAAATAATGAAGTAGAACAATATCTGAAAATTGGGGTTCTTGGGTAGTTTCAGGAATAACAACTTACTAGCATTTCTAATTTTTTCTAATAGTTCACGAGGTAAAATTAACTGGGGCTCAAATAAGTTGTAAAGGATATTGATGATGATTTCATGGATTTTGAAAATGTTGCAGTACTAACGTAATTAACTTAATCAACTGTATTGGAAGATTTTGAAGCTTTTAATATTCTACAGTCTAATATTTGTCTCATAACATATCAGCTGCTATAGCATCGGTAGCATCATTTGCACCTCCTTTAAGGTTAACACGTGAAGCCATGCCTTCTACAGCATTGGAAATAAATAGTATTTTTAAGAAATAACAAACCTTAACTTTGTTGTAGACCGATGCTGCTTCACTTTAGGCCGGTAATTTTTACCTAGAATTTTATAAATTTTCTCTTTGCACATCTACATATATATTTAAATCTTTCTAATTTTAACCGAAAAATGCAAAATTATAGCTATTTCCTCAATACTATTTTTCGGATAGTCAATTCTCATTTTCTGAAGTGCCTTTTAAGTTTTAGTACAAACTATTTTGGTAAGAACTAAATGACCCGAACATCCACGATTTTTTCGTGAAAAAACTAAATATATAATAATAACATTGTTAAAAAATAGAAAGACAAGAATTTTAACATAAGATTTTAATGTTCATAAACGTACACAAGCAAATTAGAAAAAAAAATAATTCTGTTTATACTCTATCACTTATTTCTACGTTTTCTTCTTGTGATGAGCATTCCAATAAACCTTTAGATTATGTTTGGCTTATTTATGACTTTATTTCAGCACCGTTGGAAGAAAATGTGATTTGATTTCAAAGTTCAACTTTAATCGTTTTCACTTTTTCAAAACTTAGATTTTCCTGTCTTACTTTTTCCTTTGTATTTGTTAAGGACGTATTTAATTCATCTTCAGTTTTTATATAAAAGTGCCTATTAGCTAGACAAGTATCTACTCTCCGCTTCATATCCAAACTAATAATAAAAATATGTATTAATGACAAAGTTATTCTGAAAGATTCTTTAGTATTTCACAACATATTGGTTATAACTAAGATGAACCAGGACTAGTGATTCCGTAAGATTCAAATAATTCTTGAACAGGTAATTATGTAATGACATACAGTTGTTTTACTCGAAAAAGAAACAATATCTTAAACTTAGTTTAAATATTCCTCAACGATATTAAGCTCAGTTATTTGTATGTAAATATGCCTCTGTAATTGAATAATAACTAGGAATCGGCAGCGGGGTACATTGCACAACTGGAGTTCAATGAATAATGTAATATCAATAAATCCAGTCTTGCAATGTAGCCCTGACTACCGATTCCATTTTTAGGGCGCGGTCACAAGCAAGTCATGACTCATCGCCCATGGGCGCACTATTGATATCTTGTATTTTTAAAGAGGTTTTAATTTTATTTATATAATTGGATAACAAGTGGCTGGTGATCTATGAAATACAAAATACCTTATTATTAGTTCATTTTCTCTTCTGTAAGACTTGTTCTCTTTGAATTAAGTACATCCTTGTAGATAGAAAACGTCCTTTCTACATCGTAACCGGTTATATGTGCGTACTGGAAATATTCTTTTATTTCAGAATATTTAGCATACACAATTGCCGCAATGTTATTAAATCTGGATTTCTATTAAAAACTGCGTCTAACTTTTGCCGAAGGCCACATCCGAAGTCACTTGGAATACTTTTGAAATTATTAATAGCCACATCTAATGTGGTTAATCCATTTTACTCTCTTATACGTAGTATAAGGAAGTATTGTGATGATGAAAATTTTCGACCTCGAGATTTTTGCAGATGTCCACGTTTTGAAGTCCCCTGATACCGAAAGAGTGGTTTTTAAAAAATGTCTGTGTGTCTGGGTGTGTGTGTGTGTGTGCGCCTGTGTGTGTATCACCACGATAGCGGTCAAAAACCGCTGTAGATATCAATCCCAAATTTTGTATTTACGTGTATAATCTCCCTCTTGAGATCTGATTAGTTTTTCAATAAAATCGGTAGATCGGAAGTAGCAGTTTACTTCAGCGAAAAAATCGAATTTCGCCTATATTTCGTCAACTACTAAGTTTAAACAAATTTATAAAGAATTCATATGTATTTAAAATTAAAATTGAGAATAGTTTTATTTAAAAAGTTTTTCGAAATTCCTACCGGAAGTAGGTCCTTTACTCTTATCGAAAATCAGTTTTTTGCGAATATTTCGCAAGTCATGCTTTTTTAGACAAGTACGTTACGGGTATAAAAGTATTTAAAACATAATTTTCAATATCTTTTGTATAAAAAAAATTTCAAAATTTAGACCGGAAGTACCACTTTTACTCTTATCGAATAGCGATTTTTTGCAAATATGTCGTAAGTTATGCATTCTATATATATTTATCAAGAGCATAAAAGTATTTAGAACTGGATTTGCAATATTTTTTGTATATGTGAAATTTCAAAATTATATATTAAATAGCGAGTAGCACTTTTTTGATAATATCTTGCAACGTATACATTATATAGAGATTTATTAAGAGAATAGAAGTACTTAGAATAGGATTTTAAATAATTTAAATTCTATAATTTGAAACGCTCATACGTATAAGAAAGTCATGTGGTGGCCACACCTCATTTTTTAATTTGAGATTCGATTTTCAAAATATGTGATTAGTTTAGGCAAATTTCCAAAGTGTTCCTGAAGGAATAACGACTGATTCTTTAAATTTGGGATTTGTGTTAGTTTCATGTACTCAGAAATACTTCGTCATTTAAACATGTAACGAAATTTAGTAAACTATCGAAATTATCTGCATAAAAACTATTTATGTGTATGTTTTAGCAAAGTTAAGTGACGAACGTGCGATATTTTGGCATTCTGTAACGATATTTTACAGACTTTGTAATAAATTTCGGAATCACTGCTGTATGTGATATATCTTTACATTTGACGTACCCGATATCACATTGTGAACAAATGGTTTTAAATAAATTTATTGTTATTATTATTATTACTGACAATTCATTTTCATATCAGAAAAAGTAATATAAACAACGTTCTAGATTTAAATAAATGATAACTAAAAATGTACGCGTATGTTATTGAAACTTAATAACAGCAAGTATATACTTATTTACATTATTTCTCTTACGAAATATAAGGTAAATATAATAAATTCTAAAAACCCCTCAGGTTATCTACGCCGATGTAGAAAGAATTTTACTCATAAATTCCTTATTTTATGGCCATTTGTTGCTCGCACTCTCGAGCACTTCTCGGGCGTAAACAGATGTTACAGTTCACCATATGAATTAGTGCTATTCAGTAAGCGTGTGTTGCTTACATTATTTCTTTGCTCCGTTGTAACTTCGTCGTAGTTTAACTCGGTCATGTCCGCGCCCTACGTGGTAATTTTCCATCACAACATTGTATGTATCAGGAATAAACAATGCTTAGAATGCGATACGCAGAGCATGGGAACCGCTGACAAAGCCTCATCCCCAATATTTCTTTACAGTAGATGTATAGATGTTAAGACATTCTTATTTGTGATGTACTAAAGAACAGTAGTTATATTAGATAAGTTTCAATTTTATTAAGTACTATTTTGTTTAACATTGTATTTAAAAATAAAGTCTTTTTAAAAAGTGTTCTAAACAATAAAGTTACTTAATTCCAGGTATCTGTCGTAATGAGTGATATTATCATTCGAAAATGGGCATTGTAATGGTGATATCAAAACTTGCTATGTACCGTTGACTGTCGACCACTATTATCACTTGTAATGGGTGATATCATTACTATAATTCTTCCCAATTTCAAACCTTTAGGTCCAGTCCTGCAGCATACCCCTGATTGTCGATCTCTAAGTCAGTTATAAACCAAGCACACTCCTTATGATGACAATGGAAGGGAAAATAACAAATATGGTAGTGAACGCAAATGATAAATTTTGAAGTAGAGATGACAAAAATCTAGTGAGTTTTCTAAAACACTAACTTTACATGTATGAGTGATAGAAGATATTGATGTTTAACCCGCGGGGAACAAAATATCATTTAAATCAATTTTGATCTCATGTTATACAGTATTTATAATCTACTACTGCATTTACTATTATTTTTGTGTGGAAATGGAAGAAATGTTGTTGAATTTCTCCAAATTTTTTATTATTGTTATTATAATTATTATTATCATTATTAAAATACAATAATAATTTTCGCTGCATTAATGAGAATGATATAATGGTAAGGCATAATTTTCTTATTAAGGGGATATTAAAGTCGATTTGTATTTGGGAATCGACTATAATTGCTTTTGGAGGTGTTGGCCTGTAGGAGGAGCCAAATGCAAGCCATCTCATTCTCACATATTTGAAATGAATGTGTTGTTTTCCGTCACCCGAATACAGAGAAACAACTGAACTATTCAAATCAACGGCATCAGAATATCGTGACAAATACGATGGTCGATTGTAGTAGCAAAAAAAGTCTGTTCAAACAAGCAAGAGGTTTTTATTTTTACCGAGTATAAGTTTATTTGATTTTAGCGTTTTTTGCATGAAGGAAGGTTATTTGGCTATAGTTATTTCTTTAAGAAAAGCAAATATTTGGCAAATACTATATATAAACAAAAATTAAAGTATTCCATTCAAACAAGTGCAATAAATGTATTCAAAGACATCTCTACGAAATGTACGAAGAATGTATATGAAACTGACAATTTTTTTTGCTGCAATAACATATTTGTAGGTGCATATGTGAACGAAACACTTTCCACAATTACGCAATCAACTCAATAAAAGTTTTTCTTTCTGTGATAAGTATAGTTATATCGCGATCCTTTTCGCACATACAGTAAATACTAGTTAGGGCTGTTCGCTGTTCTCATTATTTGGAGAATTAATTTTTTGACACATTTTGGTGTTGAGTGCCGAAGTAGAGTGTGACGTAAAGGTGTTCACAATGGCAAGAGGCAACAGAAATTTAAAGAAATATCCAAGATTATCCTCAAAGCGGAAAAATAGATGCAGGCAAGTGTTAAAAAGACTCAAGAGCAATGAGAGTGATCCATCATCAACCGTTCAAGTTTGCCAAACGTAAATTCAATACCTTTCTCAATCATTTATATTATATTTGTTTTTTTTTCTTTCAAGTTCGGTTAGTCATGAGGATGTTGATAAAGATTACATGGATGTATTACATGCGATTGAACGTGAACCTGAAGTTGACTTATCAAATGAAAATATTTCAAAGTAGGCAGTTTCAACAACTATTTAAATTATTATTTGTATTATAAAAGCAAGTTATATACAGGATGTTTCCAAATAAGTTCGAAAGTTTTTAGAGGGTGATTCCTTGTCAAAAATTAAAGGGGGTCTTTCATGTAAACAAAAGCCCTGGACAATTTACCAAAAAATTAATGCGCAGAAGAGAAAAGCAACACCTCTACCATAAATCCCGAAAGACCTTATTCCCAGAAAAATATCGCAAGAAGTTGAAAGCTAAGGCACCCGCAGACAAAGATTACGGGCCTGTCGCGGCTCTTCTTTCTGCTGAACTGCCCGAGAATTATGAAATCCTGAAAAAAATTTTTTTCGAAAATCTACAAAAAACGCCTTCTCAAGTTCGTGACTTAGAGAAAAAAACTGATGGGCAAAGTAGCAATGACGACTGGAGAACCGAACGTCACAATAGACTGACTGCTTCCAGTTTTGGCAGAATATGCAGAATGAGGTCAACCACGTCTTGAAATGCAAATGTTAAAGAATTGGTGTATAGTACTTTCACAGGAAACGAGGCTACCGAGTGGGGTATTAGCCACGAGCCAATTGCTATAAAGGAATTTGAAAAACATTTTGGACTTGAAGTGTCCTCATGTGGACTTTTCGTAGATTCCGTGCTTGGTTTTCTTGGTGCCTCGCCAGACGGACTAATCGGTACCGATGCGATCTTAGAAATTAAGTGTCCAAAGTCCATTTGTAATTTGTCACCTCATGATGCCGTCGACCAGAAGAAAATCAAATTTGCAATAATTGATGATGATGGAATCTTTCATTTGAAGAAAACAGCCCATTTTTACTACCAGGTCCAAGGACAACTACACATTTCTCAAAGGAATGTGTGCTATTTTGTCTTGTGGAGTCCACTGCGAATGGAAGTAGAGCAGGTTTGAAAACACACTATTGGGAATAAAAATATGTTAACTGCTGATTCGACCTGTTTAGATTTACAGAGATGACAACTTCTGGACGAATCATATGGAGTTACAACTACGAGATTTCTATGAAAATTGCGTTCTAGCAGAACTCATAGATCCACAACATCCACAAAATCTACCCTTCCGAGATTTGAGGCAGAAGAATAAATTTGTAGAATCCGAAAAAGTGTAGAAAAATTAAAAAAATAATCTATATCATCGTTTTGTATATGTTTAATATTCTTATTTCATTTGTTCCATTTTTAGTACACATTTTGCGTGTTTCTCTTTTGTTATTTCATAAGTATAACACAATCCAAAAAAAATTAATTTTCGATTGTGAAAGTAGTTACGGAGTTTAGTCAATAATTTCAGCGAAAAGTAACGTGAATGCGATCCATTCTTGCGAAAATCATGAGAAATTTCCGAGGATGTGTGTCGGATTGATTTATATGTTCGACCTAGGAATGAGGTATTTAATTGTGATTATGCGAACATCATAATTAAGTATAATAAAACTTAGACTGGAATTATTTTGTTTTTTGAAAATTTTTATTAGATATTTTGGTTATAATTATACATGCTAAAAGGCATACATGTGGATAGGACAATACCTTGACTAATTAAATTGAAACTTGTATTAGGATTCATAATTTTTGAGTGTTATTTAATTGTCTTAGGCATATCTGTTTTTCAATATTTTCTATTTTGAAATATTATTGTATATTCTAGTATACATACATTTTTGGCAATATTATTTATTTGTTAATATTTTGTAAATGTTTAAATAAAAGTTGAAATAAAGGTTTTAATTTATATTGTAAAACTATATGTTAAATAAAATTATTATATTTGTTCTTTGAAAAATTTGTGTTTTGCTTTATAAATTGCCATACCACTTTGAAGTGTTAAAGCTACCTACACCCTGAGATATAGAGTAAATGCTGGGAAGAGATTTTGTTAAAGATAAGAGGAGCAAATAAGAGCATAAACCACTGCTAAGTTGCTAACCCACCGTTTTTTAGCAATATAACTGTGATTGTTTATTTCCAAGAGTTAAAATCATTTTCTAAATATTATTCAAATTACTAAGGTCACAGCAATATGTGCGTTTCAAATTATACAATAGTTGGTCTAAATTAAGTTTTAAATAGTTTTATCTTCTTAAAAAATTAAACCTGTATGTGTGTTACACAAAAAAAAATTGTTATAGGAAAATTATTCAGAATCCTATTCTAAGTACTTCTATTCTCTTAATAAATTACTATAGAATGCATACTTTACGAGATATTTGCAAAAAAGTGCTACTCGATAAAGGTAAAAGTGATACTTCCGGTCAGTGGCGGCTCTTTAATGAGAGCAAGTGAGCAATTGCACTCCCTGGAATTTTGAAACAAAACAAACCAAGCGGCGACTAACTGTGAAAGTATTTATTTATTACGTATTCATAGTTATTGAACAGGAACGTGGCGTGTGCGGCGCGCGTAACAACCTACATGCACCGATCTTCGTCACAGATATAATGACGACTAACAGCGCACGAGCAACTATTCGAATGTTTACCCCTTCCACCGAGAGAAACATACCCATGAGCAAAGCCCAACCGTTGCTCCGTTAAGCCATTAACATTACATTGAAGGTGGGGAGAACTGTATTTTGTTCTACTTCCATATCGTATAATACATAGCGTGTGAGCAAGATCTCCAGTCTGCTCACCGCTGATGTAAGATAAATTTCGTCTCTGCGTTACAGAATAACACGTTTTCGCGGTTAACGTATGATGAAAAAATCGCAATAAAAAATCTTAAACGGCCGATGCCTCAATTATGTTTAGAAAATAAACAATCTGTTGTCTCTTAAAGACGTTATAAGAAAATTCAAAATGAATATTTATCAGAAAAATGACTGGATTTGTAGGTGTGAAATTAGAAATACTTTGTTTTGTTTTCCGTGTCTTTTGTTTGGTGGTGAACCGTCTTGATCAAAGAACGGAATAAAAGACTTAATTCATCTTAGTGCTAAAATTAGGAAACATGAAAATTCCGAAGGGCATTTGAAAAATATATTTAGTCTAAGAATGTTAGGAAAAAATAACATTCAGAATGTTTTAGATTCATCATATAGAAAAGCAGTTCAATAACACAATGAACAGGTAACAAAAAATAGGCATGTGTTAAATTTAATAATAAATTGCATTAGATTTTGTGGCGCGTTTGAACTGGCACTTCGGGGTCATGATGAACGGCAAACGTCGAATACCAAGGGCATTTTTCGGGAATTGATAAATTTTACGGCAGAATTGGATAAATCGCTCAGAGATCACATCGAAGCAGCACCGGTTTTTAAGGGATTATCAAAAACGATACAGAATGAGCTGCTTGATGCAATGTTGAACCTGTATCATGGACAAGCTTCCAGTGAAATTAAAGCAACCGACTTCATATCTGTGATAGCTGATGAAACCACAGATGTGTCCAATCAGTTTCAGTTGGTGGTTGTTTTAAGATATATTGTGAACGCGAGACCGGTCGAAAGATTTTGGAAATTTCTTCTGCCTAGTGGACATGATGCTAATTCTTTATCTGCCTCCATCCTTAACGAAATTAGTTTGCTTGTTGATGACCCAGAAAAACTGATTGCACAGAGCTATGATGGGGCAGCAGTCATGAGTGGTGCTATTAACGGCGTGCAAAGACATGTCCAAGACCAGTATCCAAGGGCCAATTTTGTACATTGTTACGCACATCAGACAAATCTTATTATGTCACATGCTACATCGAGCAGTAGTAATTGCAGATTTTTTTTGCCAATCTGACGGGATTATGTACTTTTTTTCTCCACTTCACCACAACGAGCTGCAAGGTTGGAAGAATTCCTTCAGAGAAAAAGCTTACCTCGTTCTTCAAAAATAAGATGGAACTTCAATTCTAGGACAGTGAATACAATATATGAGCACCGAGAAGAAATAATTCCAGCTCTAGAACAAATCGAGGGAGAAGCTACTTTACAAACTACCATTCATCAAGCTGGTGTCAATTTGCGAATTTTAGAGGAGGAAAATTTTATCTATTGGTTAACTTTGTTTCATAAAATTATGCCACATGTGGACATATTGTTTAATAAATTTCAAAATGTCAATACAGATGCATTAAAAATCAAGAATAATTTAGATAATTTTGAACGCGCTATTGGAAAAATTCGACCCGAAATCGCTGACACAGATAATCAGTTGGTTAAACAAAATGACTCAGAACTGACTCCTCGACCATCAACGCGACGAGGAGTAACTGATGGTAGCCAAAGACGGAGGGAAACTATTGAAGTGTGCGATATTATTTTGCTTGAAATAAAAACTAGATTTCGGTATACAGGGCACTTAATATTAGCAAACTTAATTTATTTTAAACAGTTCTCCTCTTTTCAAAAAAAAATGTCTGGAAGATTGCCTTAAAGAAGGAGTAAAATTTTATCCATGCCTCAATGAAAGCAGACTACGAACTGAATTAAGTGTTCTATATTCTAGAGAAGAATTTAGGCAAAATATAGAAGTCAGTGCTGTAGGTCTGCTAGGCCTTCTGCTGGATGGACTTTAATGAAGTTGTTAAGCTTTTAAAAATTGTCATTACAATCCCAATGACAACGTCTGAAGCGGAACGCCAGTTTTCACGGCTGAAGAGAATAAAAACTTTCCTGAGAAATACAATGAAAGAAGACAGATTAAATGCCCTTACTATGTTATCTTGTGAAAAAGAATTTATAAATGATTTCCCAAATTTTAATGAAAAATTGATAGAACTGTTCTGCAAGTCCAAGACACGCAAAATGGACTTCGTTTATCGTCAGATGTAATGAAACTGTAGCGTTATATTTACTTTTCCCTCAACAAAACAAACTGTACAATGAACAGTACCTGTCTGGAAGAGTATGTCGGTGAAACTTATAAAGATTGGGTAAGCGTTCTTGTATTATACTTTTTAATTTTGAAATTATGCACTCCCTATGTGAACCACCCCGAGCCGCCACTGCTTCCGGTACGAATTTGGAAATTTCTTTTATACAAAACTTATTCGAAATCTGGCTCTAAATACTTTTGTACTATTGCTAAATCTACACAGAATGCATAGTTTACAAGATATTTGCAAGAAGTTGCTATTCGACAGAGCTGGGCGATAAGGATTACGATTACAACTTGATTACGATTACTGTAATCGTTAATCGAACGAACTTAGATTACGATTACAGTAATCGTAATTTTGAAAAAGTTTAAATTACGATTACTGTAATCGTAATCTAAGTTCGTTCGATTAACGATTACATTAATCGTAATTCCGTTCTTTTAATATAAGGATTACTGTAATCGTTGGCAAGGATTACTATTATTAAATATTAGAAAAATCACTGTTATTTACAATAGAAAGTGTATTTTATTGTTGTCGGGCACTAACAATTTCGACTGCGAGATATCCTCGTCATGAGGATCCACTACGTGCAAAAGCCGGCCTGTTACACGCATTGAATAATACGTTGAAGGAATACTGATGCGGAGCTTCATTCATCAACATGTTCCAATGCATGTACAACGCTATTTCTGCATACAAACTAAAGAACTAACCAAAATCACGATAAGTCAATCACCAAAAGTCAATTTGTGTCCTCTTACGCGCCCCAAATTAAAAAAAAGACGAATACTGATGCGGAGCTTCATTCATCGAGCACTAATATTGTCAACTGGGAAATTTCTGCGCCATAAATATCCAGTTCGTAGAAAAGCCAGGCGATATCACACATTGAAAAATAAATATATGTATATGACAATAATTTTATCATTAAATCACATATATAAAATGTCTATTACACAACTCAAACAAATATTTTAAAAATTTTAAAAAAATTTCAAAGTCCATAAATTATTTTAACAGATGCGAAATATATAATAGGCAGCAACATGTTCCAATGCAACTGCAACGCTATTTCTGCATGCAAACTAGAGAACTAAACAAAATCGCAATAAGTCAATCACCAAAAGTCAATTTAATTGTGTCCTTTTACGCGCCACGAAATTATAAAAAAAAATTAAAAAATGTTCTAAGTTCATTAATTTACTATAGCGGATGCTAAATACGCAATACAAGCATAATACATGAACAACATGTTCCAATGCAACTGCAACGCTCTTTCTGCATACAAATTAAAGAACTAACCAAAATCGCAATAAGTCAATCACCAAAAGAAAAATAAATTGTATCTATACCTACTTCTGTATTGTGATTAAAATCATATACAATACAATGCATTCATACATTTATTCATATACGAAATTTTTTTTTCGTATATGTATACTTGCAGGGTAAAATCATATAGCTTCGAAACTGGTAATAATATGAATGCGTAAAATTGGAGTGAGAGTAGTTAGAGTGAAATAAAATACTCCAGACAACCGCAAAAAGTTCGGACAGTCCTATTAGGCGGGGCCAAGAAGTTGGGTGCATATCCGTAGCAGCTGAAGGCGCTGCTAAAATACAAATAATTCAGTATCGCAGCATTCCGGAATTTCTTAATTTAATTACTCAAATTAAACTTTTTTCCGCAATTCAAAAAGCTATATCTCACAAGAAAACATTGGTCTACACGGGAATTACATCCGTTTTCATCAATTTCATTTAATTCTTTCAGATTTTGACGGAGAAACACACGTACATTTTACTCTAACTTGGAATAAAAAAAATAGGTGGTTGTGACAAAAAATTACATAATCTGACAACCTTTCCGTGTACTCATATCTATATTGGAGTTGTACAGAAAATTTCACATTTCTATCTTGAACAATAGTAGAAAAAAACTGATAAATTCGATATCTTGCTTTCTCGACCGCTTTAATATCCCCTTAAAACATTGATACTCAAATCCATACGAATATAATAATGTTAATAGCTAATACATATTCCTCAAGCGATTGTTGAATGCATCTTCAAAATCTGATGTAAATGTTCTGATTAGTAATATCTTTTGATAACTTCCTGTTCATTGCACAGCTGTAATTTTTAACATTTACACCTAGAACCACAAGTTCAATCATACAAGTTCTTCGAAACTATTCTTATAGGCGACCCACCATGTATATATTTTAATATGATAATCCTCCTATTCTTCTGGCAAATACTGTCATTGATACTCAAATCTATATGAATATAATAATGTTAATAGCCTTAATACCTTCAAGTAATTGTTGAGTGCATTGTCAAAGTTCCATGTAAAAAGTCTGTGATGCAATAATATATTTTTATCACTTTTTGTTTATTGCAGACCTATCATTTTTAATATTTACAGGCAGAATCACGGATTCAATCATGCAAGTATTGCAAAACTATTCTTATAGGTGATCCACCATATATTTATTTTTACATGATAATCCTCCTATTCTTTTAGCAAATATAGTCTTTTTCTGATTATTAGGAATTTATATACTTATACTAAGTGTACTCCCAATTATTTTATCTTTATCTTTCGATTTTTTTTACAATTTATCACGACCGGAGTTTCTTTAAGAAAATAACTTTAGTCTGACCTAGTTATAGATGGAAAGTACATTGTGATTACTTATTAATCCAATAAGAACAGAAAAACATTAATTCAAATTTATACAAGTATCGGCGGAACATAACTGAAATCTAATCATAACTTCTAATATAATCACTTACCATACCGGAATATTAAACTGTAATTTGTGGTAACTCGGAAAATGCTTTCCCTATCTCTGCTTATTTAGCATAACATAATTTAATTAAATATTAATCCAATTTAAGTTTGGAAATTGTATACAGGGATGAAATTAGAAAATTGTATAATTGAAAATCATCTTTCCAATGTTTCTTAGGATAAGGTTGAATTCCACATAAATATTATTAAGCAGTGGTTACGATTAGAAAGAATTGTTGTATTTATACATTTATCAAATTCGATTCTAGATATCGACATATGTACACATGTATACACTGTTCATGTAATTAAAGTGTGCACGGAAGGAGGCTCACGTTTTGTAGGAATTGACATAAAACGTAATAATGCTTACAATTGGACGATAATTTTAATATTTTACTTTTCTTATATGTATTCTCATCGTGAAAATTATCGGTTTTTAAACTTTTGCAGAGTTTTTGAAGTCCCCTGACACCGAAAAAGGTTTTTAAAAAACTTCTCTCTGTTTGTTTATCTGTGTCTTTACCAATGAATGTGACCACGATAGCGGCCAAATGTCTAAAGCTATGAATACAAAACTATATATTTAAGCGTATAATTTTTCTCTTGAGATCTCGTTACATTTTCACTGAAATCGGTAAACCGAAAGTAGTAATTTACATCAGTAAAAAATGAAATTTTACAAATGTGTGGTCAATTAGTAAGTTGAACAAATTTCTAAAGAATACAAACATATTAAACTGAATTTGAGAAAAATTTTGTATAAAACGTTTTTCGAAATACCTACCGGAAGTGGTTCTTTTAGTCTTATCGAAAATCAGTTTTTAGCGGATATCTCAGGGTTATATACAGTGAGGACGCGCGGGTTGGAATAAATTCATTTATAATTTTTGGTTTTATTTTATGGAAAAACGCTCGGATAGGTCGATTTTTATTTTTAGCTGCGGTTTTTCTGATGGTAAATTGATGTACAAAGGCTGGTCCAAAAATAAGTTACGACCATCAATTTTTTTTTCAAATGGAAACATATGTTTTTTATTTGATTTGTTAATTCTGCATCGAATTCTAAGTATGTTTCATGTACCATGTTCTATACCCAAACTCAACAGTTATCGAGAAATTTGCAATTGAACATATCAATAACTGAGACCGCATCCTACAAAATTTATTTCACTCTCTTGTCTGAAAACGACCGATTTATTTAAAAAAAAACAGAAAAACAAGTCAAATTAAATGTTCAAACTGTTGACCACTAACTTCCTGACAATAGGTAAGCCGAAGATCAGTTTCCCGTAACACTGCAGTTAACGTTTGCGGCTTAATTTGTTGTATTTCGGTTATAATTTCTCGATAACTGTTGAGTTTGGGTATAGGACATGGTACATGAAACATACTTAGAATTCGATGCAGAATTAATAAATTAAATAAAAGCATATGTTTCCATTTGAAAAAAAAATTTGATGGTCGTAACTTATTTTTGAACCAGCCTTTGTACATCAATTTAACATCAGAAAAACCGCAACTGAAAATAAAAATCGACCTGTTCGAGCGTTTTTCCATAAAACAAAACCAATAATTTTAAATGAAGTTATTCCAACCCACTCGTCCTCACTGTATATACAGGCTGAGTCTTCTAAGCGGGTAAGGCCGATTATGTCTTTATGAGTAAAGATATTTCAAAGCGGTTTTTTCCTTGTGATAGCTGTTCATTAGAAGCACATTTTAAAAGTATTTTGTATTATACAGAGTGTTCCATAGGTTGGTGGCTAACCATAGTTATCGTTTTTTAAATGGAACATCCTGTATATTATTGCATTTTTGTATTCCCCGTATCGTGAAAAATAAAAAAGGACCTCTTTTTGTAAACAATACTGCAAAAAATTTTGTCCATCTAATACGTCGTTTTCGAGAAATATAATTTTAACAAACATTGAATTTTCAGAAAAATGGGAATAAGTCAAAAACTTTACACTTTAGGCCTATACTATCTTATAACTTTTTGACTAATAATTATACGAGGAATTCAAAAATGCAATAATATATAGGGTGTTCCATATAAAAAACTATAACTATGGTTAGCCACCAAGTTATGGAACACTCTGTATAATACAAAATATTTTTAAAATGTGCTCCTAATGAACAGCTATCACAAGGAAAAAACCGCTTCGATATATCTTTGCTTACTACCAGGAAAGGTAGAAATTAGGGTTTAAGTAAAAGTAAAACGCGTAGTTTTTTCGGCTCGTGACGTTTCGGTTCTATGTTCGAACCTTCATCTCAGACCTTTATTAATTTGAAGGAAAGAACATATTAAGTTTGGACCCAGCTCACATCTATGAAATAATTAACAATACCAAAACATCTATGTGTACTTATTTTTGTCGAGGCTATACATTTGGTCTCATCTATATATTTAACATGTGACACTTTCAAAAATTAAACATTAGGATATTACGGCACATTTAAAATAATTTGCTTCAAATAAATTTTCTATACCGCATGTGTCAATTTTCATTAGGTATAGGGATTCAATGTTTACGTGCGATTTATACGTATACAAGTAACACGTGGCAACGTGGCACCCCTACTGTTCGTCACCAATCCCGGCAACAATCGACATCACAACGATTTTCTCCGATCTTCCAACACCAGATTTTACATTCAATGTTTAGCTGCAAACACGTTGCGATCTAGTCTGCAATAAAAGCCATCTTATTACTGGAACGGGAAACATCAAATGGCCGCGACGATCTCCTGATCTAGTAGTTTATTATTATTTATAGAATCCTTTTTTATTTACCTTATTAGGGTTATTTTTTAATTTTATTAGAATTACGCTTTCGTTTGTGTCATGCAGCGTGAACGCAGTTAATAATTTTCTGTATTTACTGAAAGGAAAAAGAAAAACAAATCCTTGCAACTCGTAAATATTATTACTGAACGCATTACAAACACCCCAAGTCAGTGGTCCAATAGTTACTGCTAAGCTAACTTGTATTTTCGAGCATATATCGGTCGCGCTGGCATTGGAGAGGAAAGTAGGGGTGCCACGTTGTCACGTATTGCATGAGTTGGTCGCCTATGGCTAATGAAAATTGACACATGCTGTATACAGTTTAAAGTCTCATATACCCACTGCGTACGATCTATGCACACATGTGTACATCGGTGAAGGAAAAACCTTTTCGTCCGAACAAACAAGAAAAACAAAAAAGGAGGATATCATTTTATTTTATATTGTTAATTTTGTGTAAATAATGTATTGATATTAAATTTTATATTTACATGTATTAGATGTAATCATAATAATGAGTAAGTGCTGTCATTTAATCTGTTGTGTTATGCCAATTTGTATTGTATTCTTCTTGTCAGTTGTTGTAAAAAAGCTCCATATATTCTGCTGAAATTTTGCGAGTAATATCTTAATGTTTAATTTTTTAAAGTGTCACATGTTAAATATACAGATGAGACCAAATGTATAGCCCCTCGCCAAAAGTAAGTACACATAGATGTTTTGGTATTGTTAATTATTTCATAGATGTGAACTGGGGGCAAAATTTAATATGTTCTTCCTTTCAAATTAATAAAGGTCTGATGAAGGTTCGAACATAGAAACGAATATATAATATATGAATATACCGTAGTAGACATATTTTAATTTCTGAGACGAAAGTAGAAAGAGGAAAAGAGCGCGACGAAATAAACTAAAGATAAACATAAGCGAGGCTGCCAAGACAGTACATTCGACAAACGTTTCCTATGAAATGTAAGGCGTGAGGGTCCTCCGACACTGCGTTGCTCTCCCACCACTGTTAGCAAGCAGGCATCGTTACATATTATAAGGTCATCTTCTGCATGGGATAGAAGTGTAAACCGAAATTAGAATTTGACGACTACGGTATATACAGTATTATTACAAGTGGAAGCGCATTTGGAACTGGCAAAATTATTTGTTCTCCAAGTTACGTAATCACTTTTAACTCATATTTAGAGGAAAACGAAAACAGAGCCAATTGATACAACGAGTTAGAATAGCTGCGCTCCTTTTGTCTTATACTTGAAGCACAGATGAGCCATTGTGACGCGTAAACACAAGTCTGTGAATTTTGTTTCACACAAACGACGAGAAACATAAATTGATATGGTAAATAAAACATTGCAACTGATAATGCTACCACTAAAATTGAATTTTAAAAATATTGGCGTTTTTGAGATTGAAATTCACGCCTCAAAATTAGCCGCACTATGCGCAGTGCTAACTACGCCAGGACGGGTACGTGAACTCGATATTATTCTTAACGTTTTAATAGTATATTATGCAACGAGCATTTAATGATGGCTATTAAGGCACAAGTAAGAAAATTGCGATACGAGCCGAGGGCGAGTATTGTAATGAATACGAGTGTATTAATAGCCATTAAATGCGAGTTGCATACACTATTTTTTCTACAACCCTATAATAAAACATGATTTTTTCTGTGACGGGATAAGAGTTGACATTTTATCCTACTTGACAGGTAATAAAATGTCACTTTATCAACCCGGAGTAGAAAAATTTCTGTCTGTCTTGATATTATTTACCTGCTCTGTGTCTGGGGTATAAATGCCCTCTCACGTCTTGTTACTAGGTATTGCAATATTGAGTAAGACATAATAGAGGCGGATACATTTAAAAAATAATTTTAGTTATACTAGTAGCGCCACGTAGCGGATTTTACTTGTCAATATTACGTACTGTACCCCCTTAAGCAACAGATGTTAGATATAATATGCACATGATTGAGCTATTTCATTAAATGAAACATTTTTCTCAGTGCAAAAAGATTATTGAAAATTATAATCTTTCCAATTGAAACTGATAACGTTCATAGTGAATATGAATTTTAAAAATTTTGGCGTGCTTCTATGAGATTTCAACTCACGTCTCAATGTTACTTTTATTTAATGAAATACCACAACCATGTGCATATTATATCTAACATCTGTTGCATAATACAATTTTTCTACTCCCATACTTTAATTGTATTATTAGATATGCTGAACCTGTACTTTAATGATGTCCATTACGATACAGATTTTCATTAAGATACAAGTTTATATCCAATAGAAATGCGACATTCCAATATTCTTCAATATTCAATATGGCGACTGCATATCTGACAGATATAAAAATTAATTAAATGTGACAGTTCTCTGCAATTTACCAGTAAGTAGTTAAAATTTGTGCTAAATTTGCAAAAACGTACGGAAAATTTTACACTCAATTTATGAAATGGAATGTTTAAAAAATAATGTTTTATTATGGGGTTGTGGAAAAAATAGTGTATGCAACTCGCATTTAATGGCTATTAAGACACTCGTATTCATTACGATACTTGCCTTCGGCTCGTATCGTAATTTTTATTCTCGTTTCTTAATAGCTATCATTAAATGCTCATTGCATAATATACTATGCAATGGCGCAGGTGGCAGTGCCCAGACTTCGGCTAACTTTGCGGCGTGAGTTCGAATCTCACAGACGCCGACATTTTTAAAATTTAATTAGTTGCAGTTAAAAAGACTATAATTTTCTTAAGCCAATAACGTAACATTTTTGTAACATACCTTTATTTTTTTGAGCAGCGTGTTTAATGAGTTACGTACGTTTCAATCGAAACTGTTTACTTCTGTGAAATATTGGTGATATAAGGGTATAATGATATTTAGGCGCAGATTTTAAATGTATGACTTGATATTCAAGAATATTACAAAAATAATGTACTGTAGGTAACGATCAAATTATTTTTTTTTCTAAATGAAAAATACTGTTTTGTCGTTATACAGTTATTAGGACCCTATTTTTATAACGGCACACTTATTCAAAACCGATATTTAAACTTTCTTGAAACTGAATTTCAAGAATATTTAGACAATCTGCCTTTAGCTATCCGGACACAAATGTGGTTCCAACATGACAGCGCACCACCGCATAATGCACAATCAGTGACGAATTTTGTACAATTAGAATTTGAAAATAGGTGGATTGGGAATAAAGGGCCACATTTATGGCCTCCGAGATCACCTGACCTCTCAATATTAGATTTTTTTGTCTGGGGATTTATAAAAAATAAGGTATATTGCACTCTGTCGAATACCCTAGAATGCCTAGAAGAACTGAAAAATAAAATACAATTGGCAGCACAGGAAATTACCCCGGATATGTTAAGAAAATCCAAAAATAATTTATTGCACCGAGCTCAGATATGTATCAACCAAAATGGTGGCCATTTTGAACAATTTCTTCAATAGGATATTTACTTTTTTGTGTTATTTTTTTTCCATTGTTTTTTTTAACCAATACATAATATGTGTTTTTTTATTTTTTGTTATTATGGCGTTATACATTGCCCAACGAAAAAAAAATAAATGATATTATATTCAGAATTGAATAAGCTATCAAAATATCCATTAATATACAGGGTGTTCAATTAAAAAAACATTAGATTATCTTTTGTTTTTCAAACGACATTATCCTATTTCACAGGATTAGAAAGAGGGCAAAAAATAGTATCAGACACATTTTGTTTTTTTTTTAAATATTATACTCTCAATGAAAATATTGAGTGTACAATGAAAATCCAACCACTCTGTATACAGGGTCCGCAACAGTAGGGTACTTACGCCGATTGTGGGACCCCCCCACCCAGCTCCCCCTCACCCCCCTCGCCCTAGTGGCGCCCTCTGCCAACCCAACTGATGTGGCGCCCCCTCGCGGTCGCCAACCCAACTAAAAATTGCAGATTTCATCATTACCAACCCAACTAAAATTGCAGATTTCATCATTACCAACCCAACTAAAAATTGCAGATTTCATCATTACCAACCCAACTAAAATTGCAGATTTCATCATTACCAACCCAAGTGATGTGGCGCCCCCTCGCGGCCTCCAACCCAACTAAAAATTGCAGATTTCATCATTACCAACCCAACTAAAAATTGCAGATTTCATCATTACCAACCCAACTAAAAATTGCAGATTTCATCATTACCAACCCAATGTGGCGCCCTCTGACGGCCACTAACCAAACTAAGAAATGGCAGATTTCATCATTACCAACCCAATGTGACGCCCTCTCACAGCCACTAACCAAGAAATGGTATCTCTCATGATTGCCTACCTAACTAATGCAGCATCCTCTCACGGTCACTAGCCAAACTAAGGTGACGTCAGACAAAATGGCGGACCATCAAGATGGTCTTTGTTTCTAGAGAATTCCTGAATAAATTACCAGGCTTGCTATCGCGCTTCTCAATGTACTTTAAACAGGTCTAAACATGTTTCCAGCGGAAACCGCAACGGCTGTCTGCTTCTGTGATAGCCGCATGCTTGAAATGTATATCTTACTTATAAAATAAAATAAAACAAACAATATATTTTTTTAAGAAAAAAACAATTTATTTATTATTATTTATAAATTAACAATATTATTTTAAATTAACAATATCTCCAAGCTTCATACCATCAAGATGGTCGATAAAAATATAAACTTTACATCTAAGATCGGCATACCATTTCAAAATTATAAAATAAATATACAGTATGCTACTGGACGAGATAGCAACCAAGTATGAATATACAGGACGTTTCAAAGGTAGGGATTTTTAGAAAAGCAAGATGGCGAATCCAAGATGGCTGCCAAAAATCTAATAAACTAAGGTGACGTCAGGCGAAATAGCCGACTACCAATATGATCGATAAAAATATAAACTGTACATCTAAGATCGGCATACCATTTCAAAATTATAAAATAAATATACAGTATGCTACTGGACGAGATAGCAACCAAGTATGAATATACAGGACGTTTCAAAGGTAGGGATTTTTAGAAAAGCAAGATGGCGAATCCAAGATGGCTGCCAAAAATCTAATAAACTAAGGTGACGTCTGGCGAAATAGCCGACTACCAATATGATCGATAAAAATATAAACTGTACATCTAAGATCGGCATACCATTTCAAAATTATAAAATAAGTATACAGTATGCTACTGGACGAGATAGCAACCAAGTATGAATATACAGGACGTTTCAAAGGTAGGGATTTTTAGAAAAGCAAGATGGCGAATCCAAGATAGCTACCAAAAATCTAATAAACTAAGGTGACGTCAGGCGAAATGACCGACTATCAATATGATCGATCAAAATATAAACTCAACTTCTATAAAATACCCAACTCCGTATCACACATCACAACAACAACCCAACACTAGATCAACTTAGGAAGATACATCTAGCTCAAACCCAACATACTTTCAAACACCACCACCGAGGATTTATATCTGACATCAGCATACCATTTCAAAATTATAAAATAAATATACAGTATGCTACTGGACGAGATAGCAACCAAGTATGAATATACAGGACGTTTTCAAAGGTAGGGATTTTTAGAAAAGCAAGATGGTGAATCCAAGATGGCCGCCAAAAATCTAATAAACTAAGGTGACGTCAGGCGAAATGGCCGACTATCAATATGATCGATCAAAATATAAACTCAACTTCTATAAAATACCCAACTCCGTATCACACATCACAACAACAACCCAACACCAGATCAACTTAGGAAGATACATCTAGCTCAAACCCAACATACTTTCAAACACCACCACCGAGGATTTATATCTGACATCAGCATACCATCTCAAATCATAAAATAAATATACAGTATGATACTGGATAACATAGCAACCAAGTATGAATATACAGGACGTTTCAAAGTAGGGATTTTAGAAAAGCAAGATGGTGAATCCAAGATGACCGCCAAAAATCTAATAAACTAAGGTGGCATCAGGCATCAATCTATTAAAACCACTATCAAATCATTCTCTTTAAAAGCCATCATTCCAAAACAATACATTCAAATCATACATTCAGTGATAGACACATAAATGAAATGTATTTGTGCAGCCTAACAGTTCAAAAAGCTTGATATCGAGCTTACCAGCATATTTCTAACAGATCTAAACACGTTTTCTAATGGAAACCACAACGTTTGATCGCTATCAACACCTCTATGATAGTAGCCTTATTTAATATATCTATATCATAAAATAAAAAGGAACAACATATTTTAAGAAAAACAATTTATTAAAAAATAATAACCACATTTTGTAGGTGAATTATAGCTAATATGTAGCATATCAATCATAGGGAAAAAACATTAAACGAATTACAACGATAAACAATTATGACATATAAATCCATAGGTAAAAGATATATAGCAATCAAAACCCTTCCTATATCTACCTCTCTTCATAGAAGACCTAGATATTTAATACCACATACATAAATACATAGACACTCTAATCCTCATATGAATAAATTGATAGACTTATAATAATTATTTTCATCCATAAGTATACATACATACTTTTATATATATATCACTACAAGAAATAAGTCGACACCGCTGTGATAGTCACCTTATTTAATATATCTATATTATAAAATAAAAAGGAACAACATATTTTAAGAAAACAATTTATTAAAAATAAAACAACTACACACATCAAACAAACCTCAACCATACTTTCAATTTCACAAATATCAAAATTTAAACAAAACAATCTAATGCAAAGGCAAGGAATGTTCTCGAGATGATCCATATAGTGCAATATAACAATGCAGTAAAACGATAGAGGTGAGATACATGGTCCATCAAAAAAATTTTATTACCCACTTTTTCAGCAATCAAAACTTTTTGACAAAACACTATACATATGAAAAATAGACATAGCATTAAATATTTCCATTTTAGAGATACCCCAGTTTAATCCCAATTTTAAATAACATAAATTCTTAAATTGATTTAGTTAACTTTCTTATAATATTTAAAAAAAGGTTGAAAAAGAAAACATACTAAGTCCAACAACAGATAAAATATGTACTATCTTTTTACACTTCATGTTTAGTACTATCATTAGAAGAAATATGCTTGAGGTACAGCTTTTAATATGAAATTTAGAGGTTTTTATGCAAAATACATAGTTTATCACTAATAAAACTAATTTTGAAACACATAACAATTTTTATATATCATAAAAGAACCAAACAAAAAAACTAATATAAAGACAGCATTAACGTTCTAACCAAAAGATTTGCAAAATAATAAATATATACTTGTTCTAAAAATGCTTCTATCTCTCTTTTTACAGTTTATGTTTTGTACATTAATAAATCCTTGTCCTCAATTTGCATAAAAATGTTTGAAAAAGTATCGCTTAAAAACAATTGAAAAATTGATGTCTGCCAAGCTATTTATCAATATTTAAGAGTTAAAAATTATCATCATTTTTACATTTACAGATACCCCATGTTTAATATCAATTTGAATTAACATAAATTCATAAAATGAGTCCATCTTTTTACACATCATGCGTTTTTGTACAACAGCGAATGTATTACATTTTAAAGCACTTTATAATTTGAGAAAAATAGCAAAACCTATCACGAAACATTATTCTAAATTCTATTTTATTTGGATGACATTGTATTTACAAATAGTTTTTATATCATTACAAGAAATATGCTTTTCATTAAATATTAACCACTGAACAACAGCAGTATACACAAAAAACTAATATAAAGACAGTATTAACGTTCTAACCAAAAGATTTGCAAAATAATAAATATATACTTGCTCATCGCTTAAAAACAATTGAAAAATTGATGTTTGCCAAGCTATTTATCAATATTTAAGAGTTAAAAATTATCATCATTTTTACATTTACAGATACCCCATGTTTAATATCAATTTGAATTAACATAAATTCATAAAATGAGTCCATCTTTTCACACATCATGCGTTTTTGTACAACAGCGAATGTATTACATTTTAAAGCACTTTATAATTTGAGAAAAATAGCAAAACCTATCACGAAACATTATTATAAATTCTATTTTAGTTGGATGACATTGTATTTACAAATAGTTTTTATATCATTACAAGAAATATACTTTTCATTAAATATTAACCACTGAACAACAGTAGTATAATAAATACTCGCTTTCAATCATTTAATATTGAAATTACATAAAATTCAATGCAATACACTTAAAACATTTGAAAAATCATGTTTGGTAAGCCCAATATATATCAATATTTAAGACAAAAATTATTATTAATTTTCCATCTACAGATACCCCATGTTTAATATCAATTTGAATTAACATAATTTCATAAAAAGAGTCTATCTTTAAATGTAGGGGTTTTTACACAAAAACATAGTTTACGCCTAATAAAACTAATTTTGAAACACAATGTACACATAGTATTAAAAAAAAGATGATAAAAACATTAAACAAGGTGCGCTTCACACGAAACATTATTATAAATTACATTTTAAAAACATGGAATTCTATTTTATTTGGATTTAAGGCAAAAAATTATTATTAATTTCCCCATTTACAACAGATTTCATTGTTTAATCTCAATTTTTAAATAACATAAATTCTTAAATTGATTTAGTTAACTTTCTTATAATATTTAAAAAGGGTGAGAAAGAAAACATACTAAGTCTCACAACAGATAAAATATATACTATCTTTTTACAGTTCATGTTTTTTGTACTATCATTAGAAGAAATATGCTTGACGAGCGGCTTTTAATATGAAATTTAGAGGTTTTTACACAAAAACATATCAAAAACATGCATTCAAGTCAATGAAATTACATAAAAATCTAAGAAATAGTAGCACTTAAAACGTTTGAAAAATCATGTTTGGTAAGCCTACTATTTAAGACAAAAATTATTAGTTATTTCCATTTACAACAGATAGCCCACTATTTATCAATATTTAAGGCAAAAAATTATTATTAATTCCCTCATTTACAACAGATTTCCTTGCTTAATCTCAATTTTTAAATAACAAATTCTTAAATTGATTTAGTTAACTTTCTTATAATATTAAAAAAGGGTAAGAAAAAAAACATGGTAAGTCTCACAACAGATAAATATTAAAACTAAAATAAATATATACTATTTCAAAATGTTTCTACCTTTTATAGCTGTGTTTTGTTATACACAATCCAAACCATTTTGCATGTAAATATCAGTAGCCATTCCGACATGCTTCAGAACTAACCCCATCAGGTTAACTGAAAGAAGAAACACAATCCTATCAAGAATTTTATCTTATATGGTATATGTTTGAATATCTTTTTCGACCACAATTATAGGAATACAATTAGTTTCACATACCTAATGCGGGTGACAGATTGGGCAAAGTATCGGGGGGATCACCAAACTAATCCTTTCAGAACATCGCTCGCATCTGATTATTTCATATTCTTAAAAAAAATATATACCGAATAATATTTTACATCTCTTTTTTTCATAAAACTCACCTATCATGAGTAAATTAAGCACAAAATGGCTCAGCACCCTGTGTCGATATATTTCCCGCAGAGGTGCAGAATAATAGCACATCGTGCATAATATATCATCACCCCCTTCATGCACTCGCACGAAGCCAGCAGCAATCACGCACATATTATTAATAGGCATCAATTGATGACGTCCATATCCGTCATCTCGGTACACATCAACCACAATGTCACCCGAACCACGAGATTCATAACCATTGTCTGTATCAACAGACGGCAAAGTTAATGTTGAAACTGAATTTTGATCATCCATCACCTTAAACAAAAATTAATCAATATTAAATTCTACACCCCAACCATCTTTAAACATCAACAAAAATTATTTGATATTAAAATACCACTCACAAAAATAAACAAACTAAATAAACACAATTAATAGCCAACAATAAAAGATGCAGGGGAAAAACAAAATCTACTTCGAGGCACACTATCAAAACTAATATAAAATGATCTACTACACATCTATATATAACCAACCCCCACTAATGACCTTAAACGAAAAAAATTCTCACTGGAAATGGATAAAGAAAACACAGGATTACCTAAAACAATCTTCTCCACATCTTCAAATGATTTTTTTTTATTATCATCATAAAAATCCAAACAATTGCCAACCCAATTAAAACTAGGACCCTTTAACGATAGACGATTAGCATTAAATTAAAAAAATATAACCAAGTATCATAACTTTCAATACCATAAAAGCAAATTACCGACATCCGTTCCAGACAAAAAGCCCTAAAACTCGGCATTGGTCAAATAACTGATTACACCCCGTACCGTAAGAATTATTTACATAATGAACCCTTAGGGAAGAATGCGATATATATACATATTTAGTAGATAAATTAAGAACAAATTTAGTTTCACCAATTATAGGAACCCCTACATATCACGCGGCAAATGAACAAAAAAGATTGATTTAACCAATTCCAACGTTCTAACAAAGAAACGCACTTTATGTATCTGGAGATGTCTTCAACATAATTGAAATTCCACTTAGTCCGAGCAGATCACAACCCCATCATACCGACAAAGGAATGAATAATTCGAACAGATACCTATAAACCTGTCACAATCAACAAATCCATTAGAAAACAACACAACCTCCCAGCAGCTGTAAATTAAATGCTAATGATGCAAAAATACCTAAAAATATTTCGTAAAACAAGAGTATTTTAGTTAAATATACAATAAATATTATTCAGTATTGGAATACACAATGAATAACACAAATTTGAGTAGAGAAAGATAAATATTTCTAATTACACATGTGTGAATTTGAATTTACATCACCTGCCCGAATAGAGTGTCTTATATATGGATAGTAAAGTCGTCGCGTCCATACAAATGCATTTCTCACATACGTATGTATATAGTCACCGCGCTTATGTGCGAACTACTACGGCGTATACAACCCTTCGCATACAACGTAGGGTAGACAGGTAGTCATTTGCTGACCGTCATTATTTTTAGACCCATCGCTTCGTATATATAATGCCTCATTATTAGAGGTTCCTAATAGATGAATTTTATTCATAAATATGGGGATGTTTAAAATGAAAAATAGGAAGTATACATATTCTCTTTATTTATTAATGTATACAAGATATATTTATTTATAACATTTTTAAATATTTATTTTAGCAATATTTATCACCAACGCATACTCTCTAAATCGGATTTTGATTTTTTCAATTTCGGATATAAACCTCATAATTCTAATGTTCAACAAGTCATTCTTCTGTCTAAGAACCCTCAGCCTGCTATAGGAAATTGCCGCAAATGCCAACAAATTGACGAATAGCCTCATATCTTTTTATTTATACGTACATATATTGTGAATTATTACACTAATTATAAAACAAAATTAATTATAGATAGACAAACATTATACAGGTATATTGCAAACATGTAATGCTAAGATAATCAGAGTGATATATACATACATATAAAGAAATTTATAATTTATTCAATCTCTTATTAAAAGAGTTATTAATAGTTTTCAAATGAATACCTGACAGCGGTGGAAAACTGTTGAAATTTGGATAGATTAATAGTTACATATGCGAGCTTCAGAATAGCTTCTGAACATGTTGGGTTGTAATTTGGTATACAATAAAAGGCAGCGGGGAACTGAACCGCCTCCCAAAAAAGGTATTTAATATTAAATCGTCGTTTTCCCATCACAGAAAAATAGTGTATTATACAATGGAAAAAATTAGATTTTAGCTCTCGGTAATTTATCTTACCTCGAGCTAAAATCTAATACTTTTTTCCCTTGTATGATACACTATTTTTCTGTGATGGGGAATCGACGATTTTAATATTAAATACCTTTTTTTTGGGAGGCGGTTCAGTTCCCCGCTGCCTTTTATTGTATACCAAATTACAACCCAACATGTTCAGAAGCTATTCTGAAGCTCGCATATGTAACTATTAATCTATCCAAATTTCAACAGTTTTCCACCGCTGTCAGGTATTCATTTGAAAAATATTAATAACTCTTTTAATAAGAGATTGAATAAATTATAAATTTCTTTACATGTATGTATATATCACTCTGATTATCTTAGCATTACATGTTTGCAATATACCTGTATAATGTTTGTCTATCTATAATTAATTTTGTTTTATAATTAGTGTAATAATTCACAATATATGTACGTATAAATAAAAAGATATGAGGCTATTCGTCAATTTGTTGGCATTTGCGGCAATTTCCTATAGCAGGCTGAGGGTTCTTAGACAGAAGAATGACTTGTTGAACATTAGAATTATGAGGTTTATATCCGAAATTGAAAAAATCAAAATCCGATTTAGAGAGTATGCGTTGGTGATAAATATTGCTAAAATAAATATATAAAAATGTTATAAATAAATATATCTTGTATACATTAATAAATAAAGAGAATATGTATACTTCCTATTTTTCATTTTAAACATCCCCATATTTATGAATAAAATTCATCTATTAGGAACCTCTAATAATGAGGCATTATATATACGAAGCGATGGGTCTAAAAATAATGACGGTCAGCAAATGACTACCTGTCTACCCTACGTTGTATGCGAAGGGTTGTATCCGCCGTAGTAGTTCGCACATAAGCGCGGTGACTATATACATACGTATGTGAGAAATGCATTTGTATGGACGCGACGACTTTACTATCCATATATAAGACACTCTATTCGGGCAGGTGATGTAAATTCAAATTCACACATGTGTAATTAGAAATATTTATCTTTCTCTACTCAAATTTGTGTTATTCATTGTGTATTCCAATACTGAATAATATTTATTGTATATTTAACTAAAATACTCTTGTTTTACGAAATATTTTTAGGTATTTTTGCATCATTAGCATTTAATTTACAGCTGCTGGGAGGTTGTGTTGTTTTCTAATGGATTTGTTGATTGTGACAGGTTTATAGGTATCTGTTCGAATTATTCATTCCTTTGTCGGTATGATGGGGTTGTGATCTGCTCGGACTAAGTGGAATTTCAATTATGTTGAAGACATCTCCAGATACATAAAGTGCGTTTCTTTGTTAGAACGTTGGAATTGGTTAAATCAATCTTTTTTGTTCATTTGCCGAGTGATATGTAGGGGTTCCTATAATTGGTGAAACTAAATTTGTTCTTAATTTATCTACTAAATATGTATATATATCGCATTCTTCCCTAAGGGTTCATTATGTAAATAATTCTTACGGTACGGGGTGTAATCAGTTATTTGACCAATGCCGAGTTTTAGGGCTTTTTGTCTGGAACGGATGTCGGTAATTTGCTTTTATGGTATTGAAAGTTATGATACTTGGTTATATTTTTTTAATTTAATGCTAATCGTCTATCGTTAAAGGGTCCTAGTTTTAATTGGGTTGGCAATTGTTTGGATTTTTATGATGATAATAAAAAAAAATCATTTGAAGATGTGGAGAAGATTGTTTTAGGTAATCCTGTGTTTTCTTTATCCATTTCCAGTGAGAATTTTTTTCGTTTAAGGTCATTAGTGGGGGTTGGTTATATATAGATGTGTAGTAGATCATTTTATATTAGTTTTGATAGTGTGCCTCGAAGTAGATTTTGTTTTTCCCCTGCATCTTTTATTGTTGGCTATTAATTGTGTTTATTTAGTTTGTTTATTTTTGTGAGTGGTATTTTAATATCAAATAATTTTTGTTGATGTTTAAAGATGGTTGGGGTGTAGAATTTAATATTGATTAATTTTTGTTTAAGGTGATGGATGATCAAAATTCAGTTTCAACATTAACTTTGCCGTCTGTTGATACAGACAATGGTTATGAATCTCGTGGTTCGGGTGACATTGTGGTTGATGTGTACCGAGATGACGGATATGGACGTCATCAATTGATGCCTATTAATAATATGTGCGTGATTGCTGCTGGCTTCGTGCGAGTGCATGAAGGGGGTGATGATATATTATGCACGATGTGCTATTATTCTGCACCTCTGCGGGAAATATATCGACACAGGGTGCTGAGCCATTTTGTGCTTAATTTACTCATGATAGGTGAGTTTTATGAAAAAAAGAGATGTAAAATATTATTCGGTATATATTTTTTTTAAGAATATGAAATAATCAGATGCGAGCGATGTTCTGAAAGGATTAGTTTGGTGATCCCCCCGATACTTTGCCCAATCTGTCACCCGCATTAGGTATGTGAAACTAATTGTATTCCTATAATTGTGGTCGAAAAAGATATTCAAACATATACCATATAAGATAAAATTCTTGATAGGATTGTGTTTCTTCTTTCAGTTAACCTGATGGGGTTAGTTCTGAAGCATGTCGGAATGGCTACTGATATTTACATGCAAAATGGTTTGGATTGTGTATAACAAAACACAGCTATAAAAGGTAGAAACATTTTGAAATAGTATATATTTATTTTAGTTTTAATATTTATCTGTTGTGAGACTTACCATGTTTTTTTTCTTACCCTTTTTTAATATTATAAGAAAGTTAACTAAATCAATTTAAGAATTTGTTATTTAAAAATTGAGATTAAGCAAGGAAATCTGTTGTAAATGAGGGAATTAATAATAATTTTTTGCCTTAAATATTGATAAATAGTGGGCTATCTGTTGTAAATGGAAATAACTAATAATTTTTGTCTTAAATAGTAGGCTTACCAAACATGATTTTTCAAACGTTTTAAGTGCTACTATTTCTTAGATTTTTATGTAATTTCATTGACTTGAATGCATGTTTTTGATATGTTTTTGTGTAAAAACCTCTAAATTTCATATTAAAAGCCGCTCGTCAAGCATATTTCTTCTAATGATAGTACAAAAAACATGAACTGTAAAAAGATAGTATATATTTTATCTGTTGTGAGACTTAGTATGTTTTCTTTCTCACCCTTTTTAAATATTATAAGAAAGTTAACTAAATCAATTTAAGAATTTATGTTATTTAAAAATTGAAATTAAACAAGGAAATCTGTTGTAAATGGGGAAATTAATAATAATTTTTTGCCTTAAATCCAAATAAAATAGAATTCCATGTTTTTAAAATGTAATTTATAATAATGTTTCGTGTGAAGCGCACCTTGTTTAATGTTTTTATCATCTTTTTTTTAATACTATGTGTACATTGTGTTTCAAAATTAGTTTTATTAGGCGTAAACTATGTTTTTGTGTAAAAACCCCTACATTTAAAGATAGACTCTTTTTATGAAATTATGTTAATTCAAATTGATATTAAACATGGGGTATCTGTAGATGGAAAATTAATAATAATTTTTGTCTTAAATATTGATATATATTGGGCTTACCAAACATGATTTTTCAAATGTTTTAAGTGTATTGCATTGAATTTTATGTAATTTCAATATTAAATAATTGAAAGCGAGTATTTATTATACTACTGTTGTTCAGTGGTTAATATTTAATGAAAAGTATATTTCTTGTAATGATATAAAAACTATTTGTAAATACAATGTCATCCAAATAAAATAGAATTTATAATAATGTTTCGTGATAGGTTTTGCTATTTTTCTCAAATTATAAAGTGCTTTAAAATGTAATACATTCGCTGTTGTACAAAAACGCATGATGTGTG
Organism: Amphimallon solstitiale; assembly: GCA_963170755.1. Lineage (NCBI taxonomy): Eukaryota > Metazoa > Arthropoda > Insecta > Coleoptera > Scarabaeidae > Amphimallon > Amphimallon solstitiale. The sequence continues at coordinate 98,864,225 of OY720676.1, read as the reverse complement.
AAAAGATGGACTCATTTTATGAATTTATGTTAATTCAAATTGATATTAAACATGGGGTATCTGTAAATGTAAAAATGATGATAATTTTTAACTCTTAAATATTGATAAATAGCTTGGCAAACATCAATTTTTCAATTGTTTTTAAGCGATGAGCAAGTATATATTTATTATTTTGCAAATCTTTTGGTTAGAACGTTAATACTGTCTTTATATTAGTTTTTTTGTGTATACTGCTGTTGTTCAGTGGTTAATATTTAATGAAAAGCATATTTCTTGTAATGATATAAAAACTATTTGTAAATACAATGTCATCCAAATAAAATAGAATTTATAATAATGTTTCGTGATAGGTTTTGCTATTTTTCTCAAATTATAAAGTGCTTTAAAATGTAATACATTCGCTGTTGTACAAAAACGCATGATGTGTAAAAAGATGGACTCATTTTATGAATTTATGTTAATTCAAATTGATATTAAACATGGGGTATCTGTAAATGTAAAAATGATGATAATTTTTAACTCTTAAATATTGATAAATAGCTTGGCAGACATCAATTTTTCAATTGTTTTTAAGCGATACTTTTTCAAACAATTTTATGCAAATTGAGGACAAGGATTTATTAATGTACAAAACATAAACTGTAAAAAGAGAGATAGAAGCATTTTTAGAACAAGTATATATTTATTATTTTGCAAATCTTTTGGTTAGAACGTTAATGCTGTCTTTATATTAGTTTTTTTGTTTGGTTCTTTTATGATATATAAAAATTGTTATGTGTTTCAAAATTAGTTTTATTAGTGATAAACTATGTATTTTGCATAAAAACCTCTAAATTTCATATTAAAAGCTGTACCTCAAGCATATTTCTTCTAATGATAGTACTAAACATGAAGTGTAAAAAGATAGTACATATTTTATCTGTTGTTGGACTTAGTATGTTTTCTTTTTCAACCTTTTTTTAAATATTATAAGAAAGTTAACTAAATCAATTTAAGAATTTATGTTATTTAAAATTGGGATTAAACTGGGGTATCTCTAAAATGGAAATATTTAATGCTATGTCTATTTTTCATATGTATAGTGTTTTGTCAAAAAGTTTTGAATGCTGAAAAAGTGGGTAATAAAAATTTTTTGATGGACCATGTATCTCACCTCTATCGTTTTACTGCATTGTTATATTTCACTATATGGATCATCTCGAGAACATTCCTTGCCTTTGCATTAGATTGTTTTGTTTAAATTTTGATATTTGTGAAATTGAAAGTATGGTTGAGGTTTGTTTGATGTGTGTAGTTGTTTTATTTTTAATAAATTGTTTTCTTAAAATATGTTGTTCCTTTTTATTTTATAATATAGATATATTAAATAAGGTGACTATCACAGCGGTGTCGACTTATTTCTTGTAGTGATATATATATAAAAGTATGTATGTATACTTATGGATGAAAATAATTATTATAAGTCTATCAATTTATTCATATGAGGATTAGAGTGTCTATGTATTTATGTATGTGCTATTAAATATCTAGGTCTTCTATGAAGAGAGGTAGATATAGGAAGGGTTTTGATTGCTATATATCTTTTACCTATGGATTTATATGTCATAATTGTTTATCGTTGTAATTCGTTTAATGTTTTTTCCCTATGATTGATATGCTACATATTAGCTATAATTCACCTACAAAATGTGGTTATTATTTTTTAATAAATTGTTTTTCTTAAAATATGTTGTTCCTTTTTATTTTATGATATAGATATATTAAATAAGGCTACTATCATAGAGGTGTTGATAGCGATCAAACGTTGTGGTTTCCATTAGAAAACGTGTTTAGATCTCTTAGAAATATGCTGGTAAGCTCGATATCAAGCTTTTTGAACTGTTAGGCTGCACAAATACATTTCATTTATGTGTCTATCACTGAATGTATGATTTGAATGTATTGTTTTGGAATGATGGCTTTTAAAGAGAATGATTTGATAGTGGTTTTAATAGATTGATGCCTGATGCCACCTTAGTTTATTAGATTTTTGGCGGTCATCTTGGATTCACCATCTTGCTTTTCTAAAATCCCTACTTTGAAACGTCCTGTATATTCATACTTGGTTGCTATGTTATCCAGTATCATACTGTATATTTATTTTATGATTTGAGATGGTATGCTGATGTCAGATATAAATCCTCGGTGGTGGTGTTTGAAAGTATGTTGGGTTTGAGCTAGATGTATCTTCCTAAGTTGATCTGGTGTTGGGTTGTTGTTGTGATGTGTGATACGGAGTTGGGTATTTTATAGAAGTTGAGTTTATATTTTGATCGATCATATTGATAGTCGGCCATTTCGCCTGACGTCACCTTAGTTTATTAGATTTTTGGCGGCCATCTTGGATTCACCATCTTGCTTTTCTAAAAATCCCTACCTTTGAAAACGTCCTGTATATTCATACTTGGTTGCTATCTCGTCCAGTAGCATACTGTATATTTATTTTATAATTTTGAAATGGTATGCTGATGTCAGATATAAATCCTCGGTGGTGGTGTTTGAAAGTATGTTGGGTTTGAGCTAGATGTATCTTCCTAAGTTGATCTGGTGTTGGGTTGTTGTTGTGATGTGTGATACGGAGTTGGGTATTTTATAGAAGTTGAGTTTATATTTTGATCGATCATATTGATAGTCGGCCATTTCGCCTGACGTCACCTTAGTTTATTAGATTTTTGGTAGCTATCTTGGATTCGCCATCTTGCTTTTCTAAAAATCCCTACCTTTGAAACGTCCTCTATATTCATACTTGGTTGCTATCTCGTCCAGTAGCATACTGTATATTTATTTTATAATTTTGAAATGGTATGCCGATCTTAGATGTACAGTTTATATTTTTATCGATCATATTGGTAGTCGGCTATTTCGCCTGACGTCACCTTAGTTTATTAGATTTTTGGCAGCCATCTTGGATTCGCCATCTTGCTTTTCTAAAAATCCCTACCTTTGAAACGTCCTGTATATTCATACTTGGTTGCTATCTCGTCCAGTAGCATACTGTATATTTATTTTATAATTTTGAAATGGTATGCCGATCTTAGATGTACAGTTTATATTTTTATCGATCATATTGGTAGTCGGCTATTTCGCCTGACGTCACCTTAGTTTATTAGATTTTTGGCAGCCATCTTGGATTCGCCATCTTGCTTTTCTAAAAATCCCTACCTTTGAAACGTCCTGTATATTCATACTTGGTTGCTATCTCGTCCAGTAGCATACTGTATATTTATTTTATAATTTTGAAATGGTATGCCGATCTTAGATGTAAAGTTTATATTTTTATCGACCATCTTGATGGTATGAAGCTTGGAGATATTGTTAATTTAAAATAATATTGTTAATTTATAAATAATAATAAATAAATTGTTTTTTTCTTAAAAAAATATATTGTTTGTTTTATTTTATTTTATAAGTAAGATATACATTTCAAGCATGCGGCTATCACAGAAGCAGACAGCCGTTGCGGTTTCCGCTGGAAACATGTTTAGACCTGTTTAAAGTACATTGAGAAGCGCGATAGCAAGCCTGGTAATTTATTCAGGAATTCTCTAGAAACAAAGACCATCTTGATGGTCCGCCATTTTGTCTGACGTCACCTTAGTTTGGCTAGTGACCGTGAGAGGATGCTGCATTAGTTAGGTAGGCAATCATGAGAGATACCATTTCTTGGTTAGTGGCTGTGAGAGGGCGTCACATTGGGTTGGTAATGATGAAATCTGCCATTTCTTAGTTTGGTTAGTGGCCGTCAGAGGGCGCCACATTGGGTTGGTAATGATGAAATCTGCAATTTTTAGTTGGGTTGGTAATGATGAAATCTGCAATTTTTAGTTGGGTTGGTAATGATGAAATCTGCAATTTTTAGTTGGGTTGGAGGCCGCGAGGGGGCGCCACATCACTTGGGTTGGTAATGATGAAATCTGCAATTTAAGTTGGGTTGGTAATGACGAAATCTGCAATTTTTAGTTGGGTTGGTAATTATGAAATCTGCAATTTTAGTTGGGTTGGTAATGATGAAATCTGCAATTTTTAGTTGGGTTGGCGACCGCGAGGGGGCGCCACATCAGTTGGGTTGGCAGAGGGCGCCACTAGGGCGAGGGGGGGTGAGGGGAACTGGGTGGGGGGGGGGTCCCACAATCGGCGTAAGTACCCTACTCGCAACGAAGCGGGGACGAAAGATTACATGCTTATTTGAAAGTTAGTGAAATATTTAGTCATCGGATATTCTTGCGCGCCATCAAGCGCACGTTTTAAAAATATTTTGGTTTATACAGGCTGTTCCAGATGGAAATGCCAGACTAAAGTTGCTTTTCTTTTTAATAGATATAATGATCCGTGCTTGAAAGCTGGTTACATCCATATAATGCTGTATGAGTCTAAAGTTGATAGTTTCTGTGTTAATAATTATTTTACTTGATAAAGTTGCTTTTTTTTTAATGGAACACCCTGTATATTAATAGATAAAATGATCCGTGCTTGAAAGCTGGTTACATCGATATAATGCTGTATGAGTCTAAAGTTGATAGTTTCTGTGTTAATAATTATTTTACTTGATAAATTAATACATTTCAGTAGGCAATGAAAAATTCTGCATAAGAAAAAACAAAAGATCCGAAACCAACAGAATAGAATATTTTTGACTAGTATTGAGTTTCATTGCTACGTGAAATAAATTCTGTAACTGTTCGCGTTATACTGAGTGTTCACAATTTCGCAAAATCGAAGAAATCTCGTAAGTTTTAAATGGAACATTCTGTATATCAGTTCATTTTTGAATTTCTTATTAAATTTCACATCAAAAACATGTAAGACGTTAAAAGTGACTATTACTGAGCTATTGTCTCTTTTTGATATAATTTTGTCAGTTTTGTGGTTTTAATTAATATACTCGTAGTATAGTACTACGTTTAAAAATCACGAGATCTCTTCGATTATGCGAAATTGTGAACACTCTGTATAACGCAAACAGTTACAGAATTTATTTCACGTAGCAACGAAACTCAATACTAGTAAAAAATATTCTATTCAGTTGGTTTCGGATCTTTTGTTTTTCCTTATGCAGAATAGCCTAATGAAATGTATTAATTTATCAATTAAAATAATTATTAACACAGAAACTATCAACTTTAGACCCATACAGCATTATATCAATGTAACCAGCTTTCAAGCGCGGATCATTTTAGCTATTAATATACAGGATGTTCCATTTAAAAAAAAGCAACTTGCATTTCCATCTGGAACACCCTGTATAAACCAAAGTATTTTTAAAGCGTGCGCTTGATGGCGCGCAAGAATATCCAATGACTAAATATTTGACTAACTTTCAAATAAGCATGTAATCTTCCGTCCCCGCTTCGTTGCCGGACCTTGTATATATAGATTAATGTTGGCTAAATTACTAGATATCAAGATGTGCGTCGAGATACATGTTTAGATTCCATATAAAGGTTTTGAAAAAGTAGGATTAACCTTAAATACAAAGTAACAATATCGCAAGAAAGTTATACAGTATAGAGGGTGATAAAAATCAGACATCCTGTACCAAATGATATAGAGCGCGGTAGACGTCATGTTTCATACAATAACAGTGTTTTATATATTAATAATATAATTATACAAATTTCTAAATCAACGTGATTTGAAACAAGTGTGATTGTTAATTTTGATTCATAAATTACAATTTATTGTGTTTGACAAATGACATTTCCTTAATAAAATAGTGAAAATGGAAATGTCATTTATCAAACACAATAATTGTCATTTTCGTAGCTTACTTTAAAAATGTTAACTTTTCCATAGTACAGTAACTACGATATTCGCATTTAATAACTCGAAAACGGTTCAAGATGCCGGCGTCATATGGTATATTTTTGAAATCAGAGTAAAAAGACCATTATAAAATGTAATAGTATACAAGCTATTCCATTTAAAAAAAAATTCTTTTTATACCGTTGTATCTGCACCTGCAACTTTTATTTCAAACATTCTGTTGTATGGGCAATAATAACGATGATAAAGGGCGGGTAATTTATAATGAATAACCCTGTACAATCATAAGATTTTCTTTATACAAAATTTATTCAAAATCCTGTTCTAAGTACTTTTATTCTCTTAGTAAGTCTCTATAGAAAACACACTTTCTCTGTAGAATGCATAATTTGCAAGATATTATCAAAAAAGTGCTACTCGCTAATAGTAAAAGTGTTACTTGCGGTCCGAATTTTGACATTTCATGTATACAAAAATATTGCAAATCCAGCTCTAAATACTTGTGTACTCTCGATAAATATATATAGAATGCATAATTTACGATATATCTGCAAAAAGTCGCTTTTCGATAAGAGTAAAAGTGTTACTTTCGGTCCGAATTTTGAAATATTTCTATACAAAAGGTTTTGAAACTTTTCTTTAAATGCTTTTATGCTCGTAATGTACCTGTCTAGAAAACATGTCTTGAGAGATATTCACCAAAAACTGATTTTTGATAAGATTAAAAGGCCTACTTCCGCTTGGACTTTCGAAAAACCTTATTAACAATTTTTTTTCAAATTTAATTTTGAGTACAGTTGAATTCTTTATATATTTGTTTAAACTTAGTAGTTGACGCTCATACGTATAAAAAAAAGTCGTGTGGTGGCCACACCTCGTTTTTTTTATTGAAGTACTGGACTACCGATTTTACTGAAAATCTAATCAGATCTCAAGAGGGAAATTATACTCCTACATACAAAATTTGGAATTGATAGCTATAGCAGTTTGACCGCAATCGTGTTCACACCTACTGAGATACACACAGAGAAACACACACACACAGAGAGAGAGAGAGAGAGATTTTAAAAAACACTTTTCCGGTATCAGGGACTTCAAAACGGACATCTGCAAAAATCTCGAAGTCGACAATTTTCACCATCACAATACTTCCTTATACTTTCTACGTATAATAAAGTAAAACAGTTGATTGAATCATAACGAATGCACAGTATTCCATATAGACATTTTTTCAAACTGCTGAATGGCTACATCTATCTCACTTGTACGTAGGGATCAATCCCCCTTCCTCGACAGAGCATCTAATACTTCTTCATTATTGTATCACTAGCTTCTTCATAGAATTCTACTACTTATTTTTTTAGAAGAAATAAATTACAAAGAAAACAAACAAATAACGTTGATCTAAATGTCCTCTTAATGAAACAAATGTATAAATTACATGTATTTTATAAGTTTAATTGATAAAAGGAAGCTGATTTACGTATACAACATATACACATAATAGCAAATTTATTAAGTTATTCAAGCTGTTAAGTGAATTAAATCATCTTATTCAACAGCTATACGCTTTAATAAATACGTGAATATTCACAAACTTATAATATTCAATGCACATATAAAAAGCAATAAAGTTTACTGCATCTCGCTATCTATACCAACTTATATCGGAATTTTAATTCCTGAATTCTAAATGAATTAATAATTAATTAAGACAAGGTCTTCACGAAGTCATTTCTCTACTTCAGGATGTAGATAGCAATTCGTCCAGGTGTGACGTTGAATTTCTCCAGGATCTAAGAGTGATAGGGTATATTCGAAATGACTGGTAACTGCTTTATACAGGATTTATTGGATAGTATTCAAAAAGCTCGGGCTTGAATTAAGGTATATTTTTATCTCTTTTTGATAATAACGCGCCGTTTATATTTATTACTGTGTGGTATGCAACATCTTCTTTTGCAATTATTGGTCGGTACTTCTGTCAAGATGAGAGCGAAAAAGCTATATGTTCACATGTTGGAGAACTTCTTAGCTCCTGCAATTGTTCACCTGCCTGTGAATAGAGACGCGTTCTTCCAACAAGATGGTGCTACCAGTCACACCACACGAAATTCCATGGCAATTGTGAGGGACCTGTTTCCCAATCATATTATCTCCAGACATATCGGATGGCCGACCAGATCCCCGATCTTTCGGTGTATGATTTTGTTCTGTTGGGCTAGTTGAAATCATAAGTGTTTACTTCAACAGCACCACACACCATCCAGAAATTGAAATGTTGAATTCAGGAAGAAATTCAACGAGTTCCTATGGAGATGATGTAACAGGAAATGGGCGATGCTAGCAGAAGACTTGCTGAGTGCGTACGAAGGGATGGTAGGCCTCTAAAAGACATTATTTTTGGAAAATAAAAGCTTTTTTTTTAATTTTTTACTGTTTGAAAACAAAATGCTTTTATGTTTACTATGTGTTCTTGAATATTTAGTGTAAATAAAGCTAATTATTCACTCGTGATAACACTTTCAAAATCGCCCGATTCGCTGCCGCACCCTAACGTAACATATGCTTATTTCTCTACAGGCTTAATTGAAAAAGAAAGAGATTTAAATTAAGTTAAACTTTAGACTTAGTTTCATATCCGTATTTTTAAAACCTCAGTGTAATTAAAAAAAAATTAATGTAGAATATATTGACAATTGAATTAGTTTTAACTGCCATTAGTATTCATGATAATAAACTTATTTTGTTTAGGTTTTTAATTATGAAATTCATATTTAATGACATATTCTATCTACGTCAATATATTTTTAATTCAAAATATTTTGCCTTACATATAGTACTTTAAAATTGTGTACTACTATTTATATATACATAAAATGACGAGCTGAAATAGGAAGATCTTTTTAACGAGTTTATAATTTCTCTACAAAATATTTGTATTTTATATATTTCTTAGTGTATTAATTAAAACAAAATATTATTTGCCTCATATTGTAAAAGAAAAGAAGGAAAAATTGAGACTGAACCCAGTGCATTAGTAGCACCAGCAGAATTAAATCTTTATGTTCGTATACACAAAATGATATTTGATCCACATTATTTTTTGGTTACTCTACTATTATAGTACATACACATTGGCATTTCCTGCATATGTACTGCATATGGTATGTAATATATGCTGACAACAGTGCTAAGTCAGATAACTTTGCATAAATAAGTAATTAAATACATGCACATAGGTATATGAGTGACCCATGGATAAATACTAATTAGGTGAAATATTCTATTTAGTGCAACTAAAAGAGTATGTATAGAAGGGAAATGTGCTGATACTATAAAGACTATAATTGGATTTTTTTCCAAATTTCTATGAACTATAACAAAGAAATAGAAGAAAAATTCTAGTTTAGTTTTTTATGGAAAATCGTTTTATTAATTACCCTTATGACTAAGGTTGTCTATTGACGGCAGTTTATGGGGCCTTTGCTGGTATATTTGGTCATCTTCATAAAAATGGGGATGAAATGTGGATGGTCTTTCAACACTGTTAGTATCCGGGTAATCTGGGTCATGTGGATAATAATCGACTAATTCGTAAGAATCTTTTCGTTGTTAGTAGTTAGTGGGAAGAAAAAAAACACATTATGTAGATATTAATGCTATTTAAACTTATACATATATATTTATTTAGTGTAACTAATGGATGCTTTAAATATCATGTATTCTATATTTAACTACATATTTGCGATTTCTAATAAATAGATTTTATAAATCCTGGATGTCTAACTGGTACTACTTGATTTTTCAGTATATGCACTACTAGAAGTTCATTGTTGTTCTTCATCATATCTACATAGATACCTGATGTTTTGTTTTCTTCAAAAGATTAATAACAGGATTTCCTACTCATTACACATTTAATGTAGTAGACTCCTCAGAATGACATTTGTCCTGCAAGTGGAAGTAAAAAACGTAACTTGATTTATGGCAGAAAGCCGTGACACGTTGCAATGAATCAAACCTAACAGATAGGGATAGTCAATCCTGTTATGCACTAAAACAATGTAAAAAGTTGGCACCCGCAATCTCACGACGTGTGTCCAGTAGAATGAAATTATGCTCTTCCAACAAAACTGCATGGTTAGTATTTCCACAGGAATAATCTCCACTGGCCTTAAAACTTTAAAAATCCTCTCTGGATGCTCTCCAATTGCAATTTATAGCAGTCTGAATGCCATTTGAATAGCATCTGAATGCCACACCACAGCAGCATATTCTAGCTTACTACGCACAAGTGAAAAATAAAGAAGTTCAATAGTGGCTGTATTAGCAAAATGCCTACTACATATTTCTAAGAATAAAACCAAGTGTACCAGAGGCAGAAGTTCACAACATTAGTTATCTGTTTAGCGAAGGATAAATGTCGATCAAATAGCACTCCCAAACCCTTTACCTCCTATCCCCTAATGCTATAATCGAAGTCAATGAGTTCCATCCCTCTAGAATACCACATAACATGACATTTATTGATATTAAGTGCCAGATCATTATCCTGACACCATTCATAAATCACACAAGACGCAGAGCATATGAGATAGTATCAATACGACGTCAGCGTACGCCAGCCCATCGGAAGAAAGCGATTCCAAGAGGCCATTAATAAATAGTATAAAGAGCAGAGAATTCAAATTAGATTCCTGTGGAATGCCTGACGTGGCAGCAAATTCATCAGATTTGAATCCATTGTAGTACACATAATTGATCCGTTCCCGAAGATATGACCTTAGAAAACTAACTAGATTATCATGAAATGCACCGAGCTTCTTCGGCAGAATGTCATGTTTAATAGTGTCAAATGTGCGGGCAAAATCTGTATATATTACATCCATTTGAGGGCGAGAATCAAGAGCGGCACTAATATCTTGGGTGATACAAAGCAGATTACTTGTCGTTGAGCGACCATTCACGAACCCATGATTTATAGGAGATATTATTCTGTGACGGTAAGCATATATGAATTTGTATAGTGTTTGTTCAAAAATCTTGAAGAAGTTGGAGAGAATTACAATCGGACGATAATTTTTCAGGTCACTCCGATCACCTTTCTTCAAGACAAGGCTAAGTCTAGCTATCTTATATCTAGTTGGATAAACATTCCTGCGCTGCGCCAGCATGAAAATAATTTTTGATGAATGTATAAACACAATACTCAATCCTTAATTAGATAAGAAAGTATCTGAACGTCACAGTCAGGGTTGATTTCAAAAGATCAGCACTCCACAAAATATCCTCCTCGTTGAAAAGATATTATTGTTAAATGAGTCAGTGACTTTCTATGTTAGAACCGAATTAGAATCTTTCCGGTAAGCCTGGGAAAACACATAAGAAAATCCCTCAACTATAGGGGCAGGGTCGTCATAGCTGAGATCGTCGTCATGCATTACTGACGAAATACGAGAAGTGCTTTCATTGAAATGAATATAGCGCCAAAGTTGTTTTGGATCACTCATTAGGTTTGATTCAGCTTCAAACGAAAACCTCAAGTGAGACTTATAGTGTAACGCACGTTATGTTTATTCAAATGGTCAACCCAATCCAATTGCTACTGACATTTGACAAGTCTAATAAATTAGATTAATGCCAAATTGTCCGAGCACTGAGTGACACTTTATTATTGACAATAATGTAGTAATTCTGTGTATATAAGTTTTATTAGTTTCATATACACTTTAAAGAGGAATTTAAAATAAATCAAATTAAATAAATTACTTACTAAAGTTTTCATTCTACTTTAAATTATAATGTATCTCAATTATTCAATTACTCTATAATTTTTAATTTCTTATATAAATGGACAAAGATTAACATTTAAACCATCCATAGTTACTGTTGTGCTTACTGTCTTTGAATAAAACACATAGTCAGCAATTGTCAATTTTATAATATACTCCATTCAGTCTAAGAATAAAGTAGATGGCGCTACAATATGAGCACAGTTTACACACGATGAACTTTGTATTTTGAAAACAAGTAAAACATATGTTTACTGTCAGATGGATAGCAGGGATATACATATCTGATATCATTATATTTTGACATTTACGTACATTTTTATACAAGTTGGTAACTCATTCCTCAAGAAAAAGGAATGCACATGTCGTCTAATTGTACTTTTTTGTGCTTCATCCAATTTATTGTAAGTATGACGATAATTTCTTTTTCTTGGAGGAGAAATTGGAACTCCATATAATTCCATTTCTTTAATAATGCAGTACATTGTATTCCTATTAATACCCACTTCCTCTGCTGTTTGATTGACTGCAGCTGTTTTAGACATATTGTTTTTATCCTTAATGTACACATTATAAGCCATTTGCCTTTGTCCAGATCTTATGTGTTTCCCTTTACGATTTTTTGAAGGACCTGGTAAAAGTGCTTCCGCCATACTATAGAATATTAGCGATTACGAAAAGAAAGTTAACGAAATTGATAAAATACCTTAACAAATGAATATTTCACTTGCGAGTTCTAAGAAGAACTATTTTTTAAGAATATTAACAACAAATAACTATGTAAAATACGGAAATCGACAAAATCTTTGAACAAAACTGTCAGTAAACAAATTTTTGACAGAACGAGCTAAATGCGATTATTTTGCCGGTGTAAATGCACACTCGATTTCAACCAATCACAAACGTTTATTTTAAGCCCTATCTTTCCCAATGCTTTATTCTTAGACTGAATGGAGTATAGCTCATTTTTAATTTTGTAAATATTAAAAAATGAGCTCATTACTGTGTAGATGTTTTATACAAAATTATTCGTAATTCAAGATCGCATGTGCATGTTTATTTAAAATATTGAAATACATTTGAAGTAGATAGTAACTAAAAATGTTTTATACAAATATCAAGAGTCTATTATTTCTGACTCATAATAAAATACATTGACATAAGAAAGCGAATGCCGAATAACTAACACATAAAACCATTAAATACGCATAGACATTTATGTAAATATATATCAATCTAAATATTTTTAACGGTTATTAATGACAAGCAAATACAAAGTAAAGCAAACTGTTAAAAGCTGGAGTCATTTATTTCAATTTAGTTTATTTTAAATTTGTTCACATGAGATACAGAATCATTTTTATATTTCATATTTACACAAAGATTGTCCAGAACATAATACAGCCAACCAGCGACGATCGTATATTCGTATAAAATAGCATGTATATAATGTACTTACTAGCATTGCTGAGCACTGGTGGAGGCGGCCGAGTTGGTGTAATTTGTGAATCCCTGTCTACACAGCATGACCATATCATTCCCCCTGAACATAAATCAAGAGGTTTTCCGCCATTTATGACACAGCTTATACTTAAACCACATTCGTATTTCACGCCCTTATATCTGCATGACTGAGGTATCACTGGAACAAACAATATCATTACGAACTAAATTCATGTAGAAAGCATTTCAAACAATAAAAACTTATTTTTTTAAAAGAATAAACATCAGTATAAATAATGATAAAATATATAGTTAGATAATTCAATAAATCTCTCATTTTTTTTTAGAAAATTATAAAAAGAGCTTGAGTATCGTGATACTAAATTTAGTTGAAGTTGTACCGCAAATTATTCTAAAAGCTTTAAATTTTCAAAAAAAAAATGGTTGTGTGCTTGTTAATCTTGTCAAATTTGTGAAGGGTTACAAAGTCTAGTGTAAAAGCGATATATTACCAAATCTTAAAATTCATTTGTACATAAAGAAATAAAATAAATACTGTTCATGTATCAGTGACAAATAGTAATAATATGGGTTGCGTGAAAAGTTCGTAGAGCAACATGTATATGTAAACAGTAGAATTATAATTTGATAGTCGGTTAAATAGAAGAACTCTTCATATAAACCTAGGTTAGGTTTCATTTTCATCTCTTAATTCTGTCAGTGTTGACAAGACAATCGCAGTTGTCATTATATTTGTTTACAATTGAAAATTTGAAATATTGTGCAGTAATTGACTTCTTTGTTAAAAAAGGTTTAAAGGCGATGGAAATTTATTCCGAAATGGTAAATATGTTAGGGGAATCTGCTCCATCAAAAGCAATGGTGTAAATAGACACTTGGGCTTCAACGTGGTCATGCAAGCACTGAAGTTGTCCAAAAATCCTTTCAACACCAAAAATCATTGAGCAAATACACGTTATTGGTTCTGGGGACCCAAGTGTCCAAACCATACAGCATATTTTACGTAAAGAATTACAATTCAACAAAAGCTCGCTCGAAAGCAAATTTCTCAGCGTTATTTGGATCGTTTTATGAAGAATCGAACCGATTTTGTCCATCGTTTTATAACTATGGATGAGGTTTGGCTCTATCACCAAGATCCTAAATTGAAACGAACGTTTACAGTGAACTAGGGCTTTGAGCTCCAAAGCAAAGAAACCCTGAAAGGTCAGCAAAAAAGGTTATGGCATCAGTTTTTTGGTATACTAAAGTGATTTTGTTCATTGACTATCTGGAAAAAGGTAAAACAATTAACTCAGAATATTATTGTAACCTTTTAGATCAATTGGACGAAAAAGTTTGTGAGAAAATACCTGGTTTGCAGCACAAAAAATTGATTTTTCTCCAAGACAGTACGAAACTGCTGACAAAAGTGTTATGTCAATATGTAGATTCAGTGAATGGAAGTACGAATTGGTTGATCAGTTACCGTATTCGCCACATTTTTTGTCGAATGAAGACGCTATATCAGCCGTAGAGGGGTATTTCGCAGACCTTCCGGAAACACACTTCCGCTGTAGAATAAAATTACTGCAGAGCCATTGAGCCAAGTGTATTGAAGTTAATGGAGACTAATTGACAATAATTATACGAACACTGATAAATAGGAATACCTTTTCAAAATCTGTTTCAAAAGTCAATGGTAAACACACGGTTGGCCGAATACACTAATTTTATCCAGTGGTGTGTAGCAAGTGCACATGTAATAACTACAATTGTAAGTGCCGGTCATACTTGTTAATTTTTATGCATTAGTAAAGTCTTATTTACTAAGATAGACTTTAGAAATAAAATATGTATTTTGGACGCCATTCATGCAACATGTTTATGAAAGGAAAACCAGTGCGATTTGGCTTCAATGTCTGGTCCTTATGTTCTTCGGATGGTTATTGCTTTCAGTTTATACCGTATGCAAGCGCAAGTTCTGCTAAAGATAAATTGCCACTTGGCTTAGGAGATAAAATCTTAATGGATCTTCTAGCTATGGTGAAAAGCCTGACTGTCACAGCAAATTATTTGATAATTTCTTTTCGTCGAACAAATTATTTAGTACACTTTACACTAATGGATATTTTGAAACGGGAACAACACGAGACAATATAATAAGTAGTTGTCTATTGGAGAGTGTCAAACTTATGTCTAAGAAGGACCGAGGTTCACATTATTACGCATATGATAAAAATGCTAATCTAACAATTGTTCCATGGAACTACAAGTGGTCACAATAGCGAGCAATAATTTTTCGATTCAACCGTTACATCATCCTAAAAGATACAATCGCAAAGAGCGAAGACAAACCTCTACTTCTCAACCATATACCTCATTTTTTTTGCATAGCCGAATTTATCCGCTCATTAAGAACTTCATTGCCACAGAACAGCATGGATTTGTGGAGAGGAGGTCAACTGTCACAAATCTTGTGAGCTTCACTCAATATGCTTTTGATACACTTGATACATGCGGCCAGGTCGATGCAATATATACCGACTTCTCAAAGGCATTTGACCGCATTGATCACAGGTTGCTTCTGCAGAAGCTACACATCTTCGGTTTTAGCACTCCACTGGTGATATTTTTTTCTTCATACCTGCAAAATAGAATGCAGTACGTTACCTTCAATGGATACAAGTCATATTTGTTCACTGCATCATCTGGAGTACCGCAAGGGTCAAATATGGGTCCACTACTGTTTTTAATATCCATCAATGACCTCATTAATGAGATTCATTGTGACAAGTGTGTCTTTGCTGATGATTTGAAACTGTTTGGATCTATCACATCAGTTGCCGACGACTGTCTACACTTACAAGACCAACTAGACAAAATTTGTGTATGGTGCGTTTCAAACAACCTCGACTTAAACACTGACAAATGTTGTGTCGTAACATTTACCAGAAAGATGGATCCCATTTCCTTTGACTATGCAATAAATGGTACCACACTATCACGTACTTCAACAATCAAAGACTTAGGTGTTTACTTTGATAGCTCTCTGACTTTTACCGCACATAGGAATCACACTGTCTCTTCTGCCATGAGGATGTTGGGATTTGTTATTAGAAATTCAGCGCATTTTCATATAGATACTATTAAGCTGCTTTACGTTACCTTCGTGCGGTCCAGATTGGAGTATGGCTCTATTGTATGGACCCCTTTTTACTCTTCGCACAGATTACTTGTGGAGAATGTGCAGAGGAAGTTTTTGAAGTATTTGTACTTCAAACTGGATGGTACTTACCCTTGCAGAGGGTATGACTATCGACTATTGCTGCAAAAATTCAACATGGATTCACTTGAACTTCGGCGTCAGTTAAATCTTATGAAATTTGTATATAACCTTGTTCACTTCAAGGTAGATTCGCCAAATTTATTGTCTAAACTTCGATTTCATATTCCTCGGTTATCAGCGAGGCAGAGTATTACTTTTGATATACCATATGCTAGATTGAATTCATCAATGAATTCTCCAATTGTTGCAATGTCGCGCGGGTTCAACCGGCTTTCGTCACAGTGCGACATTAATTTCACCCCCCTTACTGAAATATTGAGAGTGGCTGCGGACCTGCTGGCTTGATATGATTTTTATTTCTTATGGTATTCTATTACATGTTCGCGCTTTTGTTATACTTTCAACTGTTTATTCAATTGTTTATATTATATTATATTATTATGTTGTGTGTACATCATTATAATTAGTATTACATATTATATGTAATCAATCATGTATATTGTCCTTTACTTGGATGACTCTGTTGGACAATAAAATGTATTATTATTATTATTATTATTATTATAGGGTATCAGAATATAATAAATTCATGGGAGGCGTGGATTAGCACGATAATGGCGTCGCCAGCTATAGGATAAACATCAGAGGAAAGAACTGGTAGTGGTCTCTGTTCATAAAGGTTGTTGATGCATGGAAGATTTACCAACTTTCTCATAGCAATAAAATTTCGCAATTAGAATATTGATCATATATCGCAAGAGCCCTAATGAAAAGTGAAGGAAACGGCACTCAAGTTGGTAGACCTTAGAAAGGAAGTATACCTATAGAGATTCGGTGTGTTCGAGTTCACTTAATAACTAAGCATCCAGATAAAGCAAAACCACGATGCAAAGTATGCAAAAGTCACACCGCGTATTTGTGTACTAAGTGTGATACACACCTTCACAGCGATTGTTTCAAAACTTACCACACCAAAATATAATTACTCTTACGGCCAATGGTGCCTATACGCACCACACTCTATTTTTTGATATATATATTTTTATTATAATTTGGGCCACATCACTTCTTTGAAGCTATCTTGTATAATAAATGAATATTGTTTCAAATTAAATCTGTTGTTTTTTACCTTTGGCCGGAAATGGGTTAATGAAAACGGCAGTAGTTAATAGGAATAACAAAGGATGGTACAACTGTGACCTAAGATATGAAACGCCAATGATCAGAAATAGGTTTGATTTATATAAGATTAGTAAAAATATCGATATATTTAATAACTACCTACAAGAAAAAAAAGTTATTATAGAAATCCTATTGAACAACGAAAGAACAACAAATTTGAATTTGAGTAGCAAGAGTAAAACCGATTGGCAAATTATTGAATATTCGACGACGCCTTCATCTAAAACGGATGCAATAAGACAGATAACATAACTGGTTACGGGAGAGTTCTACACATTACAGAAAATGAAAGCTCACTCGGATGCAATACTTTCAGTGTACTCTTTTTGAATAATACTGAGGTGTTTAATTAAAAGTATTGCTATTAAGTCTTCAGCAAGTATGGATCAGTTCAGTGAAGTATCATGAGATATGTTTTAAATGATGTAATGTAGTGTAATGATTAACAGATTCGATCAACTCCTGTATGCTAAACAGTATATTCCCAGAATCATTGAAATATTCAAAATTCTTCAAATTCACAAGAAGGATGATCGTACGAATGTGAATAATTATCAGCCTATAACATTAATTTCCCTTTTTGCAAAAATCCTTAAAAAGGTTATTAATAGTAGGTTATTACTAGAAATATTTTTTGATTTAACAAAGCGTATTATATTTGAAATGTTGTTAATGATCCCTTAAGGTCGTTTCTGACGGTCGGGAAACAAAGGTTAGGGAAATTAAGAACCAAATACGGATGCGAAAAAACTGCATTGCTCAAAAATTACCTTTAGCTTTCAATAATTAAATGTGAAACTTTGAAAATATATCCTGTCCTCTTGATGAACACTTTTTTAAACAGAGTTGTTCTAATTATTGAAAATATATTGTGTACATACAGTTTTATTATCATAATAAATATCCATGAAGGTACAGTATTCATTATAGAAGAAGATAGTTTAATAATATCTGAAAATATGTATCAGGAATATATTACTGTGAATGATACGGGAAACAAACAAAAGACTTTCATGGTCCCTGAGTTTTATCTTCCAAGAATGAACACAACAATTTTCACTTTTTTTTTATTAACCTGTTCTCTAACGATTGCTATTTTGAGAGTATATGTAAGTACAGTGGTGAAACAAATTTATTTCGTAGTAAAAATCCGTACAAATATTCGATCGCAGTGTCCAAATTATGACCGGAAAAGAAAACATTTCTACAAAAATCGAACTATTAGTAAAACTCTAACATGTAACGCTAAACCACGAGAAGAAATAATAATTGTTTTATGTATTATATGTTTACCTCCATATTGAAACAGAATATCGGTTTCAATTATTGCATGGCCATTATACCATAGTCGTCAAGTTTTAATTTCGGTTTGCACTTCTATCATATGCAGAAGATGACCTTATGATATGCAGCGATGCCTGCTTGCTAACAGTGGTGGGAGAGCAACGCAGTGGCGAGCCCCCCCCCCCCCGCCTTACATTTCATAGCAAACGTTTGTCGAGTGTGGCAGCCTCGCTTATGTTTATCTTTAGTTTATTTCGTCGCGCTCTTTTACTCTTTCTACTTTCGTATCAGAAATTAAAATATGTCGACCCCGGTATATGCTAATATATCTCTCTCTCCAAGATATGATGGACTTTATAGTACTTCCTGTTTATACCGGAAGTGAATATGATCTTTATTTTTAGGGGAATGTGTAATATATGCTTATTTATATAGCTCATTTAAAGACGAGTTTGACTAAAGAGCATTTTACTGAAATGTTGAAAGTTGAATGATGTGACTTTATTGGTAAACTCTATTAATTAATAGATTTTAGCGATACCTGACTGAATTTTTACAATTTTATTACACATACAGCAACTTATTTGTATCTAGAAACAATTATTTAAAATTTTATATAAGCCATTTAATGAAGAATAGGGCTCTTACTTTTGCGCAGATATCCGGATATCCGAGTCGTCAATATCCGGATACTCGAATCTAAGTTAAACAAGTATCCGGATATTCGGATACCTGGACATCCGGATATCCGGATACCTACTTGTTTAACTTAGATTCGAGTATCCGGATATGGACGACTCGGATATCCGGATATCTTCGCAAAAGTAAGAGCCCTACTACACACGTGTATAAAAAAAAGTGTAATACGTATCTAATAGTATGTTTCTAAATTATTTCCATTTTATTTAAGATTTGCCCGAATGTATCATGCATAAAATACAAAATAAATACCCGGGCACCATGGTTATACAACAACGTCTTAAAAACTTTGACATTGGGAATAATATGAACAAAATATTATAAACGTAAGTATTTGTATTATTTCGCACTATTTAGATGAGGTTTTCGATGGCACAAACATGCATCCTCAAAAGAAGAACTTTAGATAACAAAATCTGAAAAAACGTAACTAAAAATTCCCGGGTACCTCGATCATAGACACAAGGGTTAATCAGAATACAAATAAGGACAGCTTTATATTTATGGCGTCATAATAAAAGATCCGAAACTGGATACTCGGATACTCGGATCCAAGTACGGATATCCGGATACTCGGATCCGGATCTTGATCCGGATTTCGAGTGATAATTAGTAACTCGTATACTTGAACATCCGGATAGTAAGAGCTCTAAATGAAGAAGCATTTCTTTGATATTTTCTTTTATTATAAATTGCTTTTTGAAATTTATTTTAGAAAGTTAAAAAAGTCTAATGATTTTCAAAAGGAAAATATTGTACTAGGCCTTGAATAATGAATTTTCGGAGGTATTTATAAAGAGTAATATTTGGTTTTTGTACTACAATTTTTTTTTATTAGTGTTTCATATATCCTGCAGTATTTTTGAAGATCTTACGAAAAACTCTTTATTTATGACATCCTTTGCTAATCTTCCTACAAACCTCGATACTAAAATATGTAGTCATCTCCGCGGGGAAGGAATTTGTGACATTATGAGAGAAGTGCCTTTTTTCTGATGATCACTACATATTAGGACCGCTTATTAAAATTACTTTGTATTTAACAGAATGGTCCATAACTTGGTGGCTGATCATAATTATAGTTTTTTAAATGAAACACTATGTATACTATTACATTTTTGTATTCCCCTTATAATTCTATAGACCCAAAATTTAAGGTTTTCAACTTATAACCCTTTTTCTGAAAATTCAATGCATTTCTCTAAAATTATAGTCTCGAAAACGACATATTAGATGGACACAATTTTTGGTAGCGTTGTTCATAACAAACATATTTTATTTTGTTGTAATTAACAATTGAATTTGCAGAAAGCTGGATTAAAGTTTCATGAACATTTTTGCCTAAAAGTGAGTTTTTTCAAATGCAACATCCTTTACTAAATTTTGCACCAAAAACATGTAAGACGTTACTGTTGGAAAAGTGATCGTTACTGAGCTATTATCGTTTTTGATATAATAACGTCAACTTTATGTTTTTATTTTAATACCGCATCTTTGTACTGAAGGAATGTCAAAGAAATTATTTATTAGCCCAAAGAGTTTAACAGCAGCACTCTGACAGAAGATGCCCCAGAAGAGATGGCTTTAGAAGAGTAATGCATATTTTCGTTACTACAGGTAGTAGTGCTAATTCAACAGCAAAAAAACCTAAATATGTGGAAAATATAAAAGTCAATTAAGAATTCTGATGGCAGCAACAAAAAATTCATACGTCAGTACCCATGAAATAAGTTCTTTGTTGGATATTAGACAAAACATTGTTGTAAGAACCTTAAATAAAATAAATATCATTTGTAAAGAATACATTTAAATATTCAGTTACGCACCTATAATTTTAAAGCTAGAATAATGTTCTGCCGATGAGCAATAGCTAGGATGAATGCACGGGAAATTCTTTTTGATGGTGTGTTATTTGCGGATAAAGCTGGTTTTTATAGTAACGGTATAGTTAACAAAAGAAATTTTCATTACTATTCAAATGAAAATCCTGACTTCAGTAATAAATAGATTATCAGTATAGGTGGAGTATAAATATATAAGGAGTCAGTCTTGGTGACTGGATGATAGGCCCGCATTTCTTTGAATGCCCGTTTTCTATGCTACAGACACGAAATAAGTTTCTTTTCATAGGGATCCGTAAAAAAAGCAAATATACAGTATACCTGTCACCACAAAAGAAGCTATGTCGACAAATATTTAGAAATTTAAGTACTCAATTTCGGAAGCATATGTTCAAAAACATTTAAAAGTGAATTTGAACACTTTATTTGGACCTATTTTATATTATTTATTATTATTTTATAATATCTGTTCCCCTAATTACTCATCCATTCACGTAACAGGTCTTGTTTCTACATCTACTAAAATCAAGCTTTTATTGTTTGGTTTTAAAATTTGGTTATTGTGCCATTTTCTACATATAGTTTTAATTATATTGTTGGTATAGAGTTGGTATATAAGACAAGTTAATTTTTTTATCATTGCCACAATACATACAAAAATCATATCTCTAAGATTATTTCTATAAAAATTCATTATTAAAACATGCTTGTCAACTGAGAAGCAACTTATTAAATGTCATCCATTTAATTGTCAATTTCGCGGCAATTCGTGGTTCACTATACCGTCTTGTAATAAAAAACATAAAGTTGACAAAATTATATCAAAAAACAACAATAGAGAATGGTTACTTTTAAAATAATAACCTCTTACAGGTTTTTGATGCAAAATTTAGTAAACAATTCAATAATGAACCGATATACAAGCTGTTCCATTTGAAAAAAATCACTTTTAGACAAAAATGTGTATTGTAAGTTTAATCCAGTTTTCTGTAAATTCAATTAGTAACTGCAAAAAAATAAAATGTGTTTGTATTAGGATCTTTTATTATGAACAACGTTACTAAAAATTGTGTTCATCTAATACGTCGTTTCGAGAAATATATTTTTATAAAAACGATCAATTTTTTAGAAAAAGGTAATAAGTCGAAAACCTTAAATTTTAGGCCTATACTACTTTATCACTTTTTGACTAAGAATTATAAGGGGAATACAAAAGTGTAATAATATACATGGTGTTCCATCTGACAAACTACAAAATAATTTTAAATGGTGCTCCTAGTAAGTGGCCATCATAGGCACAAACCGCTTTGAAATATCATTTCTCATAATGTCACAATCTGCCTTCCCCGTGGATATGACTCACCCTGTATATAAAAAATTAACTTATTTGAAATTTATTTAAAAAGAAAGAAATAGGCAATCAGTTTCGAATAAGAAAAAGAAATATATTGTCATAGCAATAAGCATTGCTTTACACATGTGCAGGTATTCATATAACGAGTTACAGTTGCCATTTTTATCAAACCTTTTAGCTTTCGTTAGTGTTTTATTTTATAACGGTGAACTATTCGTTACAAATAAGTACATAGTTACTCATTAAGAAAATTCAGAATTACCCGAAAACCAAGGCTGGACTTTATGGAATCAAAACCTATATATTATATCATTAATTTTCTTATTCGCAAATGGTTGTTAATGTTTTATTTCGAAATAATTTGCAGAAGAAACTGAGTTTCCAATAAATTTTCCTTTGCTCAACATGACCTTCCTAGCATTATGTTTTTGCTAAAGTTTTAAAAAGTTCAAGCATCTATGATTTGTTTATAACTAGTTCTATTTTCATGACAATCACTATATGGATATAAGAAAGAGGTAAATCAATTGCATCAACTCGAGTTAACGATTTTAAATTAATATGTCAGTAAACTTTAATAGCATTAATTCAGTTTTCTATTAGTTACCAGAAATGTTGTGCTAAATAGTCAGTATAATATCTGGTTAAAAAGAAATTATATTTAAAATTACCTACATAGTTTAACCGCGATTAGCTAGACGTTTCCCAAATCTCATAAGTAATAATGACATAACCGATATAAACAGAAATACAAAATAATTCAAACTCCACTTATTTTATTATAACTCAGAGTGATTAAATGCACTTTTCTTAAAACATACTTCTGCCAAGCATGTCCATAATCCCTTGTGCCTCCGAAGAACTAATAGGTGTCCGTCGTCCTAGTGCCTCCAAGAGCATGAGCTCTTGCGCCTGCTTCTCACTGGGTACTGTAGTGACCTCACTAGTTATGAGACACTCCAAAATGAGAATCACTACAAATGTACTACACCACCCCCTATAAAAAATTACGGACATGTTAACCGCACTACACGCACTTTCTTACTAAACACGTGCGGAGTACAACAAGAAACGACTTTCCAACCTCGGAAGTTGAAGACTATCGGCGGTGAAGACTTGGAATTACTTCTTGTTCTTATTGAGGAACTCGGTCGATGAAGATGGTAAACTGTGCAGTCCGCGGCAAGTGAAAGCTATGCTAATGACAAACCCATTGTGTTCTGTAATAATACGCGACGATATTTTAAAATGAAGACAAGAAAACTATTAATGACTTTTGAGTAAAATACGTTACTTCGTTTAAATCACAAATATTTGTATGTGGGGTATTTGTTTTGATTCATTATACATCATCATTATATACATTGTAACATATCAAGCGTTTACAACACGTGAAGTATTTTCTTCTTTAAGGAAGAAATACGTGTTCATACTTTGTAAGGAACGTCGTTCATATTAGTGTTTTTTTTTAATCTAAATCAAACTTTAAATATAGATCTGCATTTACAGTGAATGTGGTAAAACGAATGATATTTCTCAAAATAAATTAGTTATTTGAAATTTCGATCATAATTATATAGTATAGCAAACAAAAATAGAAAATTTAAAATAAAATTAGACAATTTCCTATACATTCCGGAATAAACATCAGAACATTATTATGATAATTATGTTGATCTCGAAAACCTTGAGTTGTCTGATCGCACCAACGACAGACACATAATTCAAAATGCGAAATTTGTTACTTTATGAATGATATAGGTTGTAAAGAAAACAAAAACCTTATTTTACGGATCTTTCCATAGTTTGACCTATTTAAATATAAATATACGGAAATGTAGAATAGCCTGAAATATACATATCAAACGAAAATATAGGAAAGTTACTCAGTTTAAATGTACAAAATAATTTTAAAAACTTAATAATTAAGACGTCAAAGTAGATTGTTCCTAATTAAAACCGTGGCGTCGTCTTTACTTCTGCGATATATTCATGGCTGTCAAACCTCCCGCGATTACCTGAACTGGCTGAGGACTGGTTTCAATATGGGCATATGGGGCTTCCAAAAATGATAGAGATAGTACCGTTACCTCAATTCAGGTTTTTGGGATGTTTCTGGACTTTGATAGATTCGCTGATTTTGTAATAATGGGAATTTTTAAATAGCATTTCTGTGACATTGGAGATGGTAACCGATTTCAATTTAAAATCAGCCAGTGTAGATTCAAAATCGCGAAACAAATGGGATACAGGGCTCACGAGTGCTGACCGCATGAGCATGGAACCCGATACAGTCTGAGAATTTAAGAGACCGTTTGCCTTTGACAGAATAAAGGAAATCTGAAATTTTGAAGTGATATTTTAGAACGGTTTTGATATTTTCTTTGTCAAGAATTTGGCCGTGTAATCGGTTACATCCTTGATATAAAGTAGGTAAGCATGTGCAAGTGGGTCCATTTGGATCGGTGTTGTTTCAGGAGTTAGATTGAAATGTCGAGGAATGGTTCTATCTAAATATTTTGAAAGCAGTTGTTGGATTTAAGTGTTGGTTACAATGATAAGTTCGTCTGGCAGCGGGAGTTGATAACAGACAGTTTTTGGAAGAGGTACCAATAGGACTGACTTTTTAAGTATTTGTCAGTTCGAGTAGGTTTTTAATATATGGAAAGTAGGGATAACGTTTTAACTTAGAAACCGAAAAGTACTCAATTGAGATCCCACGCTTATGTTTATCTTTATGCTTTTATACAAAACTATAAGTATATGAAATAGAAATAAGTTTTTTAACATGTGGTTCGAATTTATCAATATATTTATAAGTTCTAATCATCGTTACTGGTGTCTTCACTTTCTTCGTTTTATCGTTTCTTATTAATATTCTGACTCTAGTTCTTTATTGGTTATAATGCTGGTATGTTTTCTTTTATTTTTGTTAGTCAAATGTAGTGTAGATTTTTTCTTTTTCAGATGTGCGTTTGTTCCACCAGGCAAAGTGGTTTTCACTGTATGTCATTTTATTGATTATTTCTTAATATCTTTATGCTACATCTTCTGCTGTAATTTATATATTCTTATTGTGTTATAAAAGACGTTTGTTACTATTGAGATATACTTTATAATAATATATTAGCCTCTTCACCATAATTACTTATATTCTATAACATATATAGTTATTTTTAATTCATATTCTGCCACTAATATCACCTGGTATAAGAAGTAAGAAGTATTATAAGTTCTATAACGATCAAGTCTTTTCATAATTTGTCTTTAGCATTTTCTGTATCATATTGATTTGTTTCATAAACAGCAGTTATTAGTTATTAATTATTGAAAATACTTTACTTATATCTAATAAAATTTAAGTAATGAAATTCCGTTGAACCATCTACTTCAATTTTGTATTATGTCTATCCATTTCTTGTTAATGACACAACCCTGAGGCTGCTCAGCACAAAGTAATAAATTTATATAGAAATATTTATTGTATTAATTTAGAATCACAAAATAGAAATAATATACAGTCGTTTTCTTTTGGTTTTCCCCTTTTGTCAATTGTGTTTCACAATTTGTCAAATGACTGTCCCAATTCCTGTCATATTGACATATATGTCAAATTAAATTCTTTTTTTGTCAAATCTCTTTCACTTTATATCAATTACTTTTCCCATGTATGTAAATTATAAGTTTTTCTTAATAACTACTTACCAAGCTGTGCATCATTTTCATTTAGTTATTGACGTACCCTTGAAAATAAAGTATACATTTGAAATTTTAAATATCTAATTTATTCTTGTGTAATGTACATAGAAATTGATAAAAACATACATGTATTCAAAACATTTTCAAATATCACAAATATGCACAGTACAAACTATCGAAATATATAAATGAAGAAACAATTAATTTAATGTTATTTTGTTCTAAACAATCACCCAGATATGTTTCCATATGCTGAACATAATGCATAATAATTATCTGCAGTTATTTGTTCAGAAGCATTGTGTATTGCTGCATATAATTCATCCTCATTTGTCGGCTGAGTTCTCTTTATTATGTGTCTCCATTGATTAAATAATTCCTCTATAGGATTTAAAAATGGACTGTAAGCAGGTAAAAAAACTTCAAAATGCTCATGACTTCTAATGAGATTGACAACTTCTTCATATGTATGAAAACTAACATTATCCATAACAAAAAAGGCGCCTTGTATGTTATCATTATGTAAATGATTAGAGTTGTAATAAATTCACAGAAATGAACTGTATTGAATGGTCTATCTTGGATTTGGAACAAATATAGTGAATTTATATTCACTGCTGCAGCCACAGAATAATTACGCCCTCTTAGTTGAGCTTTTATTTTCGTTGCTCGAGTATTTTTAACTGATCTTCCATATGAAGTTCGAGAATTAACTTGAATTCCATATTCATCAATCAAAAAAAACTTTTCCCTTTCGAATATGATTCTATTGTACCGGATAGCATATTCATATTCGGAGACGAAAGAGATTCTCTTAAATCGTCGATAGGGATATTTGATGAAGTGGCCACTGCGTCAAACATCTTTCTTTTAACTGACGAAGTGATAAACTGCAATCTTCATCAATCCAATTGCAAATTTCATTTATCTGTAACACAGATAATTTTTTAGTCGGTGACCAGCACTTCTATTATGAATATTAGCGGTTCTCCGGTATGTAGAATAAATCTTTCCTACGGTAAAATTCCAAATTGCTCTCCAATATTATTTGCCGTGAGCCCGTTGTTCATAGAACGAATTATTAAAGCTCTTAAA
Organism: Amphimallon solstitiale; assembly: GCA_963170755.1. Taxonomy (NCBI): domain Eukaryota; kingdom Metazoa; phylum Arthropoda; class Insecta; order Coleoptera; family Scarabaeidae; genus Amphimallon; species Amphimallon solstitiale. The sequence continues at coordinate 98,836,742 of OY720676.1, read as the reverse complement.
TCATTACTTATTTTACTATTAATTCGACGATTCTCCATAATAGATGAATATAAAATGATTAACACGCTTCATGAAAGTCAATTGACATATAGTGAAACACATTTGACAAATAAGGAAATTATTTGGCACATCGCCGCCATATTATAATAAATGGGAAAGTCATTGACAAATTGTGAAACACAATTGACAAAAGGGGAAAACCAAAACAAAAAGACTGTAATGGTTTCTACAGTAAAGCAAATTGAAACTCTTTACAGGGTATAACAAATAATAAAATCAAATGAAAATATTGATCGCAATAGTAAATTTAGACCACAAAAGAAGAAGCAATATAGAAGAAATATTACGTAGAAGAAAAAAGAATCCATGGTAATATATAAGGCATTCATTGAGTAGTTGCTTATTAAATAATAGGCGACGTAAGAATCTCGAAAGCCAGATGCCAATTTTTTGATATTAGATGGTATGACATTAGATAATTTGTTTATAGGACATGAGTGATGCGTTGTGCAACTGTGATATCGCTAGTCAGATATCTTATACATCGGGTCACATAAAGTGTACGATTTCGAATCTTCGTACTGAATAGCATCAAGTAACACTTGTTAAAAGAAAATCCCGTAGTCAAGCGTACGAGGGTGGGTCATAAAGTACCTGAAAATTAGCACAGATGACGCTGCCACTTCAAATCCAACATTGTGCTTATCAAGAAGCATCTTTTTGAAAATGCATCCTAATTTTCAGACTGATCTGTCAAATAGTTTTGTTTAACAGCCATTTGGAACTGATGTCTTTGTGAAAATAAAAAAAATGAATTTCGTGTGCTTATTAAACTCTATTTTTGCGTAAAAAGCCATCACGCAAACAAACGAAAGCTAGAAAATTATTATGAGAATTCTTCACCATCGATTGAAACCATCCACCACTGGTTTACTCAATTTCATTGCGGTCGTACCAACACAAGTGATGGCGAACTTTCTGGTCGCCCAATTGAGGTCACCACTCCAGAAATGGTCGATAAAATCCGCTGTATGATATTGAATGATCGGCGAGTGAAGGTGCGCGAACTTGAGGAAGCTACAGGCATAACACATGGATCTCTGATTTCTAATCAAAAAATTGGAGAAACGTTGGGTAAAGAGTATCGACCTGAAACAAGTATATGTCGAAGAGTAAGACTTTTTTGCCAAATAGAGTGTTTCTTATCTCAATTTTCAGTGACTTCTTGAACCACCCTCGTATTTAGCACATCTTAATTATTTTAAAATTAATTTTTTCAGTATTGATAAATTGTAATTATAATTTACTGCTTGGAACTAATAATTCAATTAGGTAAATCTAACTACATAAATTTTAATTTTCCCTCCAATGAGGTTTGACTTATGACTCGCACGTCCCAATCAGGTCACCGAGGTTGTATGATTTTAAATTTTTTAAATCGTACTGAGTCATTTAAAGCAACAGTTGTAAATACAAAAAAAAAACAAGCATATTAAAATTAGTGTTTTCAGTAGTTGCTAATTGTAATTATAATTTTATGTTTAACCCTGATAATCCAAATAGATAAATTTAAACATAAAAATTTACGCTCAAGTGAGATTCGAACCACGACTCCAGTCGCAAGTCAGCCTAGGAAGGTGTATATTCAAATTTTATAAATCGAACTGTATTGAATCAAGTATTATGATTAAATTTATATAACGAAATTATCAGTGCCAAGTGAGTTTCGTTATAGAAATAAATATTTCTTTAATACAACTTAAGATATATTTGAAACCAGGTATAATTTAATTTTGTATATGGAGAGACCACTAACCAGTAGTAATTCTTTGTTTGGCTACTAACTGTTGGCTTATCTACTTCATACAAAGTGCTTCTAATTATTCTTTTATTAGAAATACTTAATATTTTGATTAGAAAACATTTTGCCTGCAATTAAATAAGGTTGAGTGAATATATATTTATATGGCATGAAGGTAATTACATTAATTAATTAATTAAACCAAGCAAATAAACAGAACGTATTAGAGTCACAAACAAGTATTTTAATTGAGAAGGATTTGATATAAACTGATAGTTTACGTTGCCTATGTTTCAGCTATAACTCTAACCACAGCCCGTAATACAATATTATCTTGTATGAATGTCGTAACATCATAATATAATAGTATGATAACTTTTAAGGGCAATCTAATCTACCCGATGTACCTATATTACTATAGATTCGAAGAAAACGTTTTTGTGAGGAAGGCAATTAACATTCCAGGATTGTTAAGACTTATTCATAAAATACCTACCTGCTACTATTTAAATATACCAACATTGTGTTTAAAAATGCCATTAAATATAAATACAATAAAATTAAATATAACGTCATTATAATTAATGAAGTGCATAATTGTGGTGCAAGTATGTATACAATGTTTACAATTTGCACCCAATGAATATCAAAATATTACAGATTTTTTAAAAGTAATTTTTGTCAAAAATGGATGACTTAAATTATTCAACACCTTTTTGGTTTTCAAGGATCAAAAAAACTTACTATTTTTAAAATGAAAATTGTTTTTGAAGAGTTTTGGTTAATATTAGTTTTTAACAAGTTGCAATATAACTTTTAAATAAATATGACTTTTTTTAAAGAGACGTAAAAATTGTGCCTCAGAAATACTCCTGAATCCGATATCCATTACTTTCATCTTCCTCTTTTCAAAGTTTAGATTTCCTCCGGGAGTTACCCACAGACACACTTGCCGTCTTCTTTGACATCATATTTTTTCTTATTATTTTCAAATGTAACAAAATTGCATAATTATATAATATCGTCAAACTTTTACTTTTAAATTGTAATTCTATATGGCTCGTATTTGAATAGAGTTTATATATACAAAAAATGTTAGAATCGCCTTGTTGCTTGGAAGAAAAGTCATAGATATAATTTACAAAAAATACCTTAAATTGATCACAAAATTGATTTCATTTAATGTAATTATTGTATATTGTAGTTAGAAATCGCTAAAAGCAAGGCAGCTTTTAAAATATCAATAAATAATGACAGATATTTAGAAACCAATATAAAATCTTCTAATAATCTTTAATTAGATAGCATATAAATGGCCAGCATATTAAAACACCAACTCGTTCAAGATAATCAAATTCTTTTTAAGGTGACGAAATTAATTCAACAATAAATTCAGCTTTCCCAAAATGTTGGGAAGTAATAATCGCTTTTGTAGCAATTCTTCCTAATAGGATTACTCCTAGTAACACCAATTTAATACATTATAATGAAACGGTATTTTCTTTGTGGATATTTAAATGGAGATAGTGTTATGTTGAATTTGTAGGGTGATATAATAGAGTGTTAACCATAAAATTAAAGACAAAATTATTATTTTAAACTTTTTAAGAAGCGTTTCTGGCAAGTACGTATACTTAATTAATTAAAAATATAAAATGCATCTCTTAAGGTGTTTTAGTTATTCTCCTTTAAATATTCTCTTTAAACAAATAAATAAATATAAATGAAAATACCCTACCTATTAGCACTTAAGTTTTTATAGTAGGTACCTAATAATAAAAATAATAATAAATTTATTTATAATAATATTTCAGTAAACCATACTAAGAACACCAAAGAAAAGGAAATATTAAATATATGTATAACTAAATACTATTGAACACTAAAATATACAGTGTGTTCCAAAGAGTTTTATACAAATGGAGAAAAAGTTTATCTTACATTTCACAAAAAAAAATATTCTTGATAAAAAGCTCTGCATGACTTGTAGATCCATAATCAAGTACAATTTTTCTTTTCCAGATAAAAATTACAAGATATTATTAATTAGATTATTTATTGAATAAAGGAATGACATGATAAAAAATTGATAACCTCCTCACCAATTTATCAACAAAAAATAATACGCAACTAATAAATTTTATTAGGAACATGTAAAATTACTGAAATACTACGGAACTTCAACGAATCAACCGTCCCTTTCTAAACAGGTGATTGTTCGTTGATTGAATTCTTTAATGACATTTCCAATCACATCTGGAGTTATATCTTCACATGTTTCTCTAATGATTCTTTCAAGATGATCAAGATCTAGACATGGCCTCCGAAGATATACCTTTTCTTTTAAGAGCTCCACAAAAAGAAGGTTTAGAGGGGCTTGGAGGCCAAGATACTCCAAGTTTCTCCCGATTGCTTTACCGTTAAATATGTGGAGAAGAAAATCCAGAATATTTCTGTTACATTGCAGTGATGTGGTGCTCCATCCTGTTGGTACCATATTTTTCCTAGTTCATTTAGTGGTAGTTCATCAAGAAGGTCAGACAACTGATTATTTAAAAATTGAGGATATCTTTCTCCATTCATGGTGTTTCGAAAAAATATGGTCTAACAATTCTGTCTTTGTAATTGCCACACCATACATTAGTTTTAAATGAATATTGATCTATGGTATGGACATGGAAATTGGGATTAACGTCGCTCCACCATCAACAATTTTGCGAACTTATGTACCATTAGACGTAAACGTTGCTTCGTCAGAGAAAAGTACTTGTCGTGTCATAAATCTGTTATCTTCCAATTCTTCTTGGATACGACCACAAAATTCGACCCTTCGTTTAGTATCTCATTCTCGTATAGTATGGGTAAATTGGGGTTTGTATGGTTTAAATTTATTTGACTTTAAAATTCGTGCAACTATATTTTTCCTTACATTTAATAAATTGGATCGTTTTCGAAGTGAATATTTTGGATTTTACACGACCGATGGCATCACATCAGTTTCAATATCTTCAGTTCTAACCCATGCCCGATGTTTCTCTCTAAATTTATTATCAACATTTTCAGAACTCTTGAATTTACATATTACATATCTGACACTTGTGAAATGTATTGTTTTATCAGGGTGTCTATTATTTAAGATTTCTGCTGCTTCCCTACATGTTTTATAATTTTCTCCAACAATGAGTGCAATTTTATCACTAATACTTAATTTTACTGGCATTTCTAATTATTGCAAACACATACTGATGTAACATTTGACAATTGTTGACAGTTATTAGATATTCGAAAGCACTCTATCCAGAATGTGTTTAATAAGGAAAATCTGGCGCTTATTATAAACGGGATCTTACGATGTTTCGAACTGTGCATTAATACAAAAATTGCTGACATGTTTATTGAAATAATCTAGTAATTTTTATCTGGAAAAATCACTAATCTGCAGTGTGCGTAAGTTTTTGCTACTAAAATAACAAATAAAATGAACGTTTTGCTGTTCACTACAGTTTGAACGTAATTTACTCTCACTCCAAATCATCATTTTGATTTTTCCTATATTCCGGCCAATGTATTAAAAAAATCGTACTTGATTCTGGATCTACAGTCATGCAGAGCTTTTTATCAAGAATTTTATTTTTTTTGTGAAATGTAAGATGAACTTTTTCTCCATTAGTATAAAACTCTTTGGAACACACTGTATGTCTAGAGTGGGTTTACATGTTTTACGTTCCAAAGAAATTTATTATATATTTTTAAAGTGAATACCTTGGATAGTAGCAGATAAAATTTTAATCTAGATATATTATTGAGATAATAGATCGTACAATCCTCTTTTGACAATTGACATATTGTTTATTAAAATCTAAGGAAGTATCGCAAATAATTAAGTTTTATTAATAACGTCGCACGATGATATCCGCAAATCAACAATTTGTGCACCCAAATTGACAAAAACATGTTTTTTTGATTTCTTTCTAACTTGTTATTGCCTAAAATTATTAAGATTCTTATGAAGGGACTTCTGATATAGCTAGGAAGGATGATGGCCATAAACCATTTCTTGAATAAGAACTTTGGATCTGTAGCAGATCAAAACAATATAATCCTCAGCATTATTTCTTATAAAATTATGGAAAGCTTTCGCAGACTGTTTGTGAACTGAAGATTTCATAATAATGTTATCTTTTTCTTGATCAGTTTTAAACATCTCTAAATAGTTTTTAGCTGTTAAAGAAAACTGCAAACGTCTATAGCCGAGCATCCGAATCCAGTGTTAAATTTTGTATTAACGATTGAAGTTCTGGCTACGTTCACAGAAGAATTGTACACTTTCCTTAAAGTTGAAATATTTATTTAAGTCTACTGATAATTAGATTCACCTTGATTTATGACGACCACAATGAGATTCCCTATTGTTTAGTTATCCAGTGAAAAAGATTACCGATTGATATCTAGTTCGACAAATTGTACTCCACCAATCTCCAGCTCTAGTTTCCCTAATTCTCGCGTCCGTTAAATCTTTTTTGCGACTGCTTCAGCTTTTCTCTACTTATGTGTAACGTTCGAATCCATTTCTTTTACAAACACTACGGCTTTCTCGATTTAATGTTTAAATCATGTTTTTGATTCGCATTTTAAGCCTATGCTTAGCAAGTGTATTCTTCTTCGGCCTACTTATTTCAATCAAATGGACAATTTTGGTATCCTAAACAATTCGATTCTATAAGATGAATTGTTTCTGCCACGCTTTGCCTAAATAATACCTTCGCGCAGCTTATAGTATTACAATTATACCTACCTCATCGATGGTCACAAGGTCTTTCAAAGCCCTCCAAATTTGAAAAATTATTAAAATTCCTAAATTTAAAAATAAAATATATATATATAAAACTTCAACTTACCAAGAATTGTCTTATTTCTTTAGGTTTCTGCCTTTAGTTAATGGATCTATGTCTTTTTCTTATACCACTCGTTCCGTCGTGAACCAGATTATTGTTATTACTCATTTAAAGTAAAATAGTTCACTACTTTGTCAGAAAACACTTTTATGTTTTACTAAAATTTGAACGAATTAAAAATGCGATTTTCCACAAACATGTTATAATTAAGACTGCCTTTTGAATTAGACATACAAATTTCTCAGCTACTTAAAAAGTACCTCCTCATATGTGACTTAATGTAACCAAATATGTTCCGCGCGGAATTTCAGTTACATCTGAATATTCTGCCCCAAGCAGCAATATCACAATTTTGGAGGAGGATGAAAATACATATTTGCTAATGTAGAACAAGTGTGCATATAGTGATTTTGCTGCTAGGGACCGAACAGCTGGCGAACGGCATGTGAGTAGGTTTCGTATGGCCTGTGAGATGAAATCAGGGAATACTCTATAGAGAAAGATCAGTGTCTGATATATTTTGAGGTATGGACTTTCTGATACACCTTGAAGAAAATACATCATCCAATAAACATCACTGAAAAAATGCAGCAGTAAACTTTAACACACAATAATTTATACCAACCCAAGCAAAATTGTTTGATATGACCGAATATTGCACAAATGACCGTTTTTTTTTTAATTGGTCACAATCAAAATCACCTGTTTGTTACACACCGCCGTTTATAATACAAGCTTAACATTTATTGGGGAATATTTCGGATGCTTCACCTTCACATGGCGTTAGAAATCCAAGCTTAACAGACCATTACATGTGACCCCCTTACTGGAACAGATGGACAAGTAGCCAGAAACGAACAAAAACACGTTTATCCATTCGGCTGAACTGACTGGAGCACAGCGAGCCGGTTTGTGAGTGGGATTAAGGCAGTTGCGGCTGGTAAGTTCGTTTAGGTGACGCAATTACATAGACAAGACTGATTCGTTTATTATCGGTGATATACTCCCAGATGCCGAGCATATCACCTATAATTAACGAATCAGTCTTGTCTATGTAACTGCTTCACCAAAATCTACGCACCAGCAGCCACTGGATTGAGGTGACAGGCAGTCATATCTGGCTCATATTCAACATTATTATATCACATGTTTACCGATATGGTTTCAATTGAACGTGTATAGATTTTCAGATCAATAAAGACCACAAATATTTTTCACATTGGATATATCAATTTGGAAAGTTGCATATAGACGTCGCCAATGATACATACCGCTCAATCTTCGCCGGGCAATAATTTATCTCTGGTCATAAATATGAGAATTGTAATCACCTCAAACGTTTTTGCAAAGTTGAAATTGATCTGTAATTTCTTACGTCAGGATTACCTCGTTTTAATCCGATATATATTCGTAATGGCCCATTTATCTATAAATTCCGAATTCTTCCCTATCAATAAAGTAGGTATGTACACTCATAAAACTATCCTTACAATTGTTAATGTGTATTAACACCTATTATTTAGGAATATAAATTAGATCACTCAAGAATAAAAATATCGTTAACGAGACTTTGTTTTGATGCACATAGCAAATAATCAACCTAGTATTATAAATTTATTGAAATATATTCATTGACCTACATAAAGCCTAACCGACTTTCCTTGCTTTTATTCTTTATTTATCTATAAATGGACAATTTTTGAATAATTGTTAATAAGATTTTATCAAATATAAATTTAAACTATTTAATGTAATTGTATTATTTGTATTTCTATAATTAATATTGAGAAAATGTGTACAAATGGGCACGTAAGTTAAAGTTAATGTACATTAACTATCATTTTACATTTGAGAGAAGCGACTAGAAGAGTAAAATAACATAAGATACAATACTCTAGCTATACAGGCTGTTCATTTCAAAACTTCCCACCCTAAATTTCTGAAAAGCTTTAAATCTACGAAAAATTCCCTGAAACACGTAAGAAGTATTATCGTGGGGCCATTTCTTGATGCAAAAATTGACCTATCCATTGTAACTCCCTGCCCCCGGAAGGTCTTTTGAAACAGTACATTTTGGGCTTTTACTTTTTTTAAATTTATCGATTTGTTTTGGAGATTTTTAAAAAAATCTTTTTTTTGTTGATTTTTTTTTGTTTTAGGCTTAAATATCTATTACTCAAACACACTTTAACTGCTTAAAATGTTTTATTTTTGTTGCCCATAGATTATTTTTTTCAGGATACTAGGTGTGTCCTTCGACAACCAGATGCCTGATACCGAAAAAGTGGTTTTTAAAAAATGCCTGTCTGTCTGCCTGTGTGTCTGTGGGTCTGTCTGTGTGTGTCTGTGACCACGATAGCGGTCAAACCGCTATAGCTATCAATTCCAAATTTTGTATTTACGTGTATAATCTCCCTCTTGTGATCTGGTTAATTTTTCAGTAAAATCGGTACACCGGAAGTAGCAGTTTACTTCGGTAAAAAAATCGAATTTTGCCAATATTTCGTCAATTACTAAGTTTAAACAAATTTATAAAGAATTCATATGTACTTAGAATTAAGTTTGAGACAAATTGTCTTAAAGAAGTTTTTCGAAATTCCAACCGGGAGTTGGTCTTTTACTCTTATCGAAAATCTGTTTTTTGCGAATATCTCGCAAGTCATGCTTTTTAGACAAGTACGTTATGAGTGTAAAAGTATTTAGAACATAATTTTCAATATATTTTGTATAAAAAAAATTTCAAAATCCAGACCGGAAGTACCACTTTTACTCTTATCGAATAGCGATTTTTTGCAAATGTAAGTTATGCATTCTATATATGTTTATCAAGAGCACAAAAGTATTTAGAACTAGATTTGCAATATTTTTTGTGTATATGAAATTTCAAAATTCGAGGCGGAAGTAGCACTTTTACTCTTAGCGAGTAGCACTTTTTTTCGAATATTTTGCAAAGTATGCATTCTATAACGATTTATTAAGAGAAGAAAGTACTTAGAATAGGATTTTGAATAAGTTTTGTATAAAAAAAACTCTTAAAATTGTATAGTTTGAAACGGTCATACGTATAAGAAAGTCGTGTGGTGGCCACACCTCATTTTTTCTTTAATAAGTAACTACTAAAAGAAGGAAAAGTATTCTGCATTAAACATAACTAAAAAGTTAAGATTATTTATTTTCCATGTTTTTGAGAAATTTATGAAAGTTTTTAATATTGGCTTTTGTTCCCATGCTCCTAAAAAATACTGACTAGCTAGAAATGCAAAACAAAACCAAAGGTTTTTTAAAAATCTTCCAAGCGAATCGATCAATTTTAAAAAAAAAGTAATGTCAAAATATACTGCTTCAAAAGACCTTTAAAATGAAGTATTAGTCGGTACCCCTTTCCATTTTTGACTTTTAAGGGGATAGCTTCCGGGGGCATGGGGTTAAAGTGGGTAAGTCAATTTTTGCATCAAAAAATGGCCCCCACAATAATACTTCTTACGTGTTTCACTGATTTTTTCATAGATTTCCAGATTTCCATAAATTTAGGGTGGGAAGTTTTGAAATGAACGTATGTGTGCATACATATAACTCATTTGCCGTTCAAAAATATTAAAGGACATATTTGAAACGAGTGTGGAAATAATTTGAGACAGATAATTTGAGGAAAATATCTAAACTATCAGTAAAGTATTTGTTTACCAAATTCTTACAATTCGTTTACAGAATATTCTCAATTTTCTGTTGAACAAATGAAAAAAGTCATGATGCACTGGTTTACGATAAGCTTGGATACGGTTGATATAAACTAATTATATTAATATCAGATATTCACAAGCCATGACTGTTATTGCCCTAGGAAATATTTTTAGTCCAGATAAACAGTAAACTATTTTCAAATTTAAACTTTCCTTGGGATTTTGAAGTGAAGAATTTTTTACCAATGAATTTTAAATTTTTATTGTTCCATGAATTTTTTTGTAAATATTGTAAATGTTGAAAAATCATGCTGTCTCCTGATAATATTGTTTGAAATTTCAAAATACAAACTATACATACAAAACTGTACAAACAGTAAGACAGATAATATACATATTTACTATTTTTTAATATATCGAATGTTTTTCTACATAACTTCAGGACGTATTAGACAGTAAAGCGGAAGGATAGTGAAAGAACTAAATATTTTTATTACCTTTATTATAATCTATAAATTTATTCTTTCAGATTAGTTTCTTAATTTTAATATTAAAAGTCTAGAAGCCTTTTATGAATAAAACTTATCCTTGCAAAGTAATTATACCAATGATACGTGTTGACACATTTTATAAGCAATGGTTTCAAAATTTTTCTTTTCACCTTAAACAGAAAACTGTTTTCATATATTTAAGAATACAACATACGTTATAATGTTGTTTAGATAATGTAGGTGGGACGTCGCTTTAAATCTGAATTTTAATAGTGAAAGCTGCGCTTTGTTTGTTTCAATAATTTCTTGTCTTTCACTTTTACTCATGCGCTACATAGTACCGAAAGCGTATAGTGAAACGAAGATGGCATTACAATGGGATGATCAAATTGGCGGCAACGGGCAGTGTATTTAGATCCGATAATTGACTCCTAACAATCATATATTACGAAACAGTTGCAATACGAGTCAGATATTATTGAATAACTGTTTTTCTTCTTTAGACAAATGATCCAAAACTGTAATACACGATGAGTGATTAGTAGCCGCTTCTTCGATTGCTCTTTTGTGTTTTAAATAAAAGAAAAAACAATTAATGGGAGATCCATGGTTGCTTGTGGCGCATATTGTAAAAATACTTTAAGCTCTGACGCACTTCTGGTTTCCCCGGAAATGCACCGAACTTAATTTTTTTAAATGACTGGCCCTATATATTTTTGGATTTTATTGTAAATTGTCTGTTCAACTGCTTTTTCTTTTTCAAAATTGAGCCAACAGTTTTTGAGTTATTAATTTTTTTTGAAAATATTTGACCAAAACACGTATTCAGAAAAAAATCATTTTCACATTGTTTTTAAAAGTAAAAACATTAACTTTGTTGGTGCTTGTAGCCAAGAAAATTTTGCATGATTTCGTAACGTTGCGCTCGACAATAGCTCAAAAAACATTGTTTTTTCCAAGCCTACTTCCTGAAATTTTTGCATACCAAAAACTTTTTTTTTAAATGGAACACCCAGTATTTTATTGAGGCATTTTGTTCCTTTTTTTAATGTCTTTCATTTCCGTTAACACTTTCGTATACCCATCTTTTGTAATTTCTGAGATAATCACTATAGGAGCAATTAGCGGTTAATTAAGGAACTACGGGTGCTGTTCTATGCACCCAAATATTCGTCCAATAAAGGCTGGAATGCCACTGACTGCCTGAGTCAACTGTTAAAAAAAGTCGGTATACATTTATGTCAAACTTATAAAAGCCTTGCTATTAGTTATAATCCAAATGAATTATTCTTATGAAGAGTTAATAGATACGATTGACGTTTTGGGTAAATCTGAAGGAAACTCTTTGCTAGCATCCAGACTTTATGCACAGCGATTCCTGGTAGAAGTCAACCGAAGCCAAAAACTTTCGAAAGTAGAAAGTGGACGGTTTGAGTGAACAGTAAGTATTGAATATGAAAGAAAGGCAGGAAAAAGCAATAACTGGTGAGGATAAGACGTTTATGGTACTTGCGAGTGTAGTCGAACACCCCCATACTACTACTACGAAAATTAGTCGTCAGTTAGATAATAATAATAATAATAGTATAACTTTGTTGTCGTAAGTCATAGACAATTGACATTGTCAATAAATACATATATAGTGGTTATTCTGTCCTTTGTAAAACAAGTAAATAACAAAATTTAATATATGTTAATATATATTGTGTACAATACACACTTTATACATCTACCCAACAATTACTTTATATGCTCCTCAAACGAGTAGTAAGCTCTCTCCAGCAAAAAGCCCCTTAACTTACCCCTAAATCGATGACCGTTCGCAGACGAGCAATTCTTCAAATCAGTCGGCAAAGAATTATATGCTCTAATCGCTCGATACTGGGGACTCTTTTCAAAATGTGCGGAAGTATGAAGCGGCACCGAATAGTCGTCGCAGCGCGGGGTATACATTGAGTTGTAAATATCCCTGTTCCGAACAAACTTCGATCGGTTATCCACAAGGAATACAATGAGTTCATATATATATATATATATATATATATATATATATATATAAGGTAAGTAAAGTTAAGACTTTATCACATCACTAAGATGTGTCGATGCACCCCAAAAGAATAATGCATATCTGAGACGAGACTCAATATTCGCATAATAAAATGATTTCAGCGAAAACATTGCTACACATTTCCGCAATAAACTTAAACCAAATATAGACGAGCTAACTTTTTTGCACAAATTTTTACAGTGATCGTACCAGCACAATCTATTGTCCAATGTTACTCCTAGAAAACTAGTTAACTGTGTCTCAGGCATAGATAACCCATGATGTGGTATATGCAGACTGTAGTCTAGATTTGGTTGCTTACGTAAATGCAAAAAATTTGTCTTTTGTGTGTTAACTATTAGTTTGTTCAGTTGACACCAATTATTCATGTTCGAAATAATACCCATCAATGCAGCAACTGTGGATGTAAGTCAAGTTTGAGAATCCAGAATAATTAGGAAATATGAAATTCATATGCATACACAGTGCAGGTGTGGTTGCGTAAGTAGATGTATGTAGGTAGACCTTGTAACATACATGCTATACTTTTTTTATGTACTAGGGAATCTTCGATATAATCTTCAGCTACACTAGAAAATTTCCAACTACCATGTTGTTTTAACTGAAGGATATTACCACCAGTGACAGCTAAAAGTATAGCCGAGGTTCTACGGAAACTATGACCAGTATATAACTGTGGATTTTGTAAATTTAAGGAAAGGGCAATTTTTTTTTGCATCTGTCCTATTGTGTTATGTCCAATGTTTTGTCTAGTACATTTACCATTACGTACACTAATAAAGAATTTTGCTATATCTGGAATTGGTCTAATTTTTAAATAGCTTTTAATTATTTTTATCCAAAGTGTCTCCATTATTACAAACTTTTGAGACGAATCATTTTTACTATTGCGGATGCGGATAAATTATCTTTCATGATGACATCAGAAATTAATAAATTACACAGCTCATCACTTCGGCATGCACCAGCAACACCAATTACAAGAGCAGTCTACAGGGTTATAAATTGTCAATAATTTTAAAGTGTTAATATATAAACGTACTACCTTAGTTGCAATGTAACATGTGTCGGGTGCCTCAGTAAGGAATTTTATAATTTTTTCTTGAGTAAATACTAATGATTTTCTAGGCTTATAATTTTCATTTTTTCTTTTTAAAAAGGCAACAGGTTTATAAAGAATTCAAATGTATTCAAAATTAAATTTGAGAAAAAATTTATTAAAATCGAAATTCCTATCGAAAATCAGTTTTTTGCGAATATTTCGCAAATCATGCTTTTTAGACATGTACATTATAAGTATAAAAGTATTTAGAACTTAATTTTCCATACCTTTTGTATAAAAAAAAATGTCAAAATTCGGACCGGAAGTAACACTTATACTTCTATCTAATAGCGATTTTTTACAAATATGTCGTAAATTATGCATTCTATATATATTTATCAAGAGTACAAAAGTTTCAAAATTGGGACCGGAAGTAACACTTTTACTCTTATGGAGTGGCATTTTTTTTTGAATATCTTGCAAAGTATGCATTCGATAAAGATTTATTAAGAGTATAGAAGTACTTAGAATGGGATTTTGATAATTTTTGTATAAAAAATTCTTAAAATTCTATAATTTGAAGCGCCCATACGTAGATATAAGAAAGTGATGTGGTGGCCACATCTCATTTTTTAATCAAGATTTGATTATCTCTAGGTAACGCCACACGCTGCACGCCGCTCTTCTCATTCTGTTATATCATAATTTCAACGGGGATAATTACCTTGACTTTTTGCAAAATGACTGTTAGCGAACTGTTGCAGAGTTGACAATCTTCAATAAATAAAATACATGCCAATTGCTTTTCAAAATGACGGTTGTCCTGCACACTTGATATTAACCGTTAGGGAGTACCTTAATAATGTGTTCCCAAATTCATGCATTGGGTGTGACGGTCCTGTTTCATGGCCTACACGTTCCCCAGCCCTAACTCAGTTAAATTTTTACGTCTGAGGACGGGACAAAGGACTCGTATACGCCACGGAAATTGAAACAAGGCACGATTTAGTCCAATGTATTGAGGCGGCTTTAAACATCATTAAACAAGAAATGCGTTTACACACAACAACTGTAGCAATAAAGCAGATGTCGCACATGTATACGCAATAGAGATCAGCAATTTGAGCAAGATTGATAGATTTGTGATCATGTCATCGAACTTTCCTTTATAGAAAACCTATTCTAAATACATTTCTATGCTTTTATACTGTCAATATATGTCTAAAAGGCATGACTTCCTGCAGAACTTTCGAAAAACTTTTTATACGAAGTTTTTCAAGATCATTTTTGTGTACCTAGAAGTTTATCTAAATTTATTAGTTGCCGAGATATTGGTAAAATTTAATTATTTCTCTGAACTAGGGGATAATGGTCTCCCTAAGAAATATTGAAACTATAAAAAGTGCTACACACGAACAGGAAAAGTGGAGAAAAAAGTTTTCAGAAAAAAACTATTATAAAGAATTTCTATCCTTTCATGAAATCATTAGTATTGTATTAATAACTAGAGCTCGGATATAAATGTAAAGTATGTACTTCTAAAGTGATAAACTAAATTTAAAAGTGTTATTATTTGACTTAGTGTTTTCAAAATATGCATATTAGATAGCCTTACGTGATAAAAAAAAAAAGTATTCAATTATAGAATACACAATCAGAATTTTCTTGAGAAAATTCCGTTACTATTTTAGAAATACTGAATATTGAATAAAGCTAGTCATCATATTTTTAAATGAGAAACAAGACAGAAAAGTTGCAAAAAAATGACAAAAACTAAGTACTCAACAAACAATAGGATGTTATGTAATAATAGTGCCATCTATTTGCAGACATGAAGTAATGCTCTCTGAAATTAGAGCATATAAATAATGAAAGATGATTTTTCTTTGTTTTTGTTCTTCCGGTGAACGATTAAATACCAGAAAAGGCATTAATAGTGTGATGTAGGACACGAAATCTACTAAGGTTTATTAAAAAGCACGAGAAGCCGTAACATTACTCTTAGGAAACAAAATACATACAAAATAAATAAATGTATAACATATATACCTATACAATAATTAGCATCTTGTATACAGGGTGAGTCAACGATGTGACAAAGTAAATTCTAATAATAAAAAATTTGCGTACTGCAGCTAATAGGGTTGTCATTGCCTAACAATAAATATATATATGCATATTCAGGGTGATCGATTAACCATTGGCACAAAGAATATTAATTTTTTAAAATTGAACGCAAT
Source organism: Amphimallon solstitiale (assembly GCA_963170755.1). Classification (NCBI taxonomy): domain Eukaryota; kingdom Metazoa; phylum Arthropoda; class Insecta; order Coleoptera; family Scarabaeidae; genus Amphimallon; species Amphimallon solstitiale. The sequence continues at coordinate 98,820,525 of OY720676.1, read as the reverse complement.
TGAATTTCGCGTTAAAATAGAAATAGTTTTTATTAAAAGTAGTTCGTTAAATTTAACAATTGTCGAGTTACTTATGATTAAAGTCAAAAATTAACAAAATTGATTGATTTGATTTTAACGCGAAATCCAAATTTGAACTTATATATAGACTGTTTAAAAAACATGGCGATGTTGGTTGTCGCCTTCAAAACCGAGGATCTCCTAACTCAAGCTACAAATGGCGGTCGATCACCGAATGGTATTTTGCTGTATGCTTACATTTCCATGGCTACACCGTACTGATGATGACGAATGAGTCAGAAACACGTGCCCACGGTTGCTCTACAGCGGAATGTATAATTCCCTTTATATATAAACCCTTATATATATATATATATATATATATATATATATATTATCAATAACGCTTCTACGTCAAGCTGGAAGTTTAGGTTTATATATGTATATATATATATATATATATATACATATATAAACCTAAACTTTAGGTTTATATATGTATATATATATATATATATATATATATATATACATATATAAACCTAAACTTCCAGCTTGACGTAGAAGCGTTATTGATAATCTAACAACAAAATAACAAACAGTAGGAAAGCAGGCTGCTACTTATAGCTTCTGTTAGAAGTTCTTCCATTTATTGGGCACTACAACCAACTTCCCTACATAGCAGACAATGCTGACTTACGCGTATATACAAGGACAACTGATCTTGCTATTTTATTTTCTTGGCCATTTAAATTGTATTATTGTTTTTATTTAGAGGTGGTAACATACCATTACAGTACGCTTCCACAAGTTATTGCCCGCATCAGAAACATAAATTTTTAGTGGCAAAAACTAGAGTTAAATTTAAAAACAAGAGATGTACAATTTTGTGCAATAAATTGGCGTACACGTCTTATTGCTAATTTTGACATTATTTTGCCCTTGTGGCTTAAGTTAAGTTGACAAATGGAATTATAGCGTCTATTCAATTTGTCATACATGACAGGTATTCAAACAAAAGTCATATTTACATAAGCGTATATTAAGTGTACGCCAATTTATTGCACAGAACTGTACATATAAAAATTACTCATCAGGCATATAGTATCTCACCAGTGAGTAAATTTTTAGAAAAAAGTTTCCTAATTAAATTATCACTTTAAAACAGAAACTTATAATTTGATTTTAAACTACTTACTCGAAAGGTAATTTTCTCATTCATATATGATTCTACCATTACATTTTAACTGCCATCAATATGGCGTTTAAATACCGGCATTGGATTAATGCAATTATTGCATACCAACAAACAAATATGCGGTAAAGTATTTCCATAGGACATAATTATACATCTATTGACAAATGCTTATAATATTAATATAATTTTGAGGTCCGTAGACGGTTGTATAAGTAATTGATTAGAAATGGACATCCACCAAAATAATCAATGATTCCTATGGTATATAATGTATTCTTATCGAAATGAAAATCTTCAGTTTCATGAACAAATATATTGGATTTATTTTTCAAATATATTATTATAACATTTACTATAAATTTTAACTAAGTATTAATCTTATTGCTTTTACAACTGTTATTATTTTATTGCCAATATAGATGTTTAATATTACATACTAAATAAAGATTACAAGAGATGTTACATGATGACGATACTATAATATACCAGCAAGCAACTAGATGTAATGTATTTCGTTATTACTAATGGTCGAACTTCGTGGATTAATTAAAAGAAACTCTCTTAAAGTAATCCCTTGGTGGAAAATACTTATTTTTAACAAGTCTATATTTAGAAATGTTAGTTCAATATTTACTTACAATCAATATCGTCGAAGAATCTCTTCTTCAGTGGCTTTTTTTCTGGGTCTGAAAAAAAGCAAAATCATTATTAAATATAATAATAATTATTCCATAAGAAATGTTAATACAATGTTTGTTCTTTGTTATTTCTTGTATCATACTTTTTAGTAATAATTTTCACTCCCCTAAAAAATGTAAAGATATCCTTTGTTTTGCAGGTATTTTCTTTTTTCGTATCCGCCCTTTTTATTTTTTTATTTCGTTCGTTTATTATTGCTCACTGAATTTAGCTAATGAACTCTTTCAAAGTATAATATTGACAAAAGACTTATGGAAACAAAGAAGAGAAATTCGTGGGTGTTCAAAGTTTCTTGGTGTATAGTTTAGTGATTATCCAAGAACACATATTCGGCCAGGTTACGAGACTTGATTTAGAGGAATAGGCATTTGACGTAACCCTAAAGAGTTTACAAATGAAAGTACGAGAACCATCCAGTAGCAGAAGGTAGAGTGACTTTATAATTAGAATGGCGACAATAGATAGGAAAGGCAATAGAAGCAAAAACAGCCATTACGTATGTGGGTATCAGTGTGTGTCTGTAAAATAGTATAAAAATCAATAATGTCGTATATCAATATAGAAATATATACTTCGTTATATAGAACCAATATATCACAAAATATAATTATGTAAACATATAGTGACTTATGTTCTTCATAAATACATGGAAAAATGCAATAGAGAAGCTTTTAATAAGACTTAAGATACATTGATTAGCCAACATGTATTTCTTCTCGTTTAATAAATAAAAAAATAATTTCTAAACAAAAGTTATATCGGTATATCAAACTATAGTAAGATAAGGTTTTATCTTATTTTAATGGAGAAATAAATTGATTCAAACCCAAAACGTAAAAGTTTTTAGCAGATAGCACTCTCTCTTAAGAAAATACCACTTTTTAAAGTAATCCAACTTATTGAAATAATGAAAACTATTCACTTGATTTAAATTTATTGACTTAATTACTTAAATTTATCTAGCTCGTGCTTTAACAAAATACCCATAGTAGATTTTATTTAAATATGTTAATGGTACTTCATTTTAGGAGAAAATTACTTGTACCTCCTTTATGTAGCTAAGTTATTTGAAACAAGAATATAACAGTGTTAACTCAATAACTACTAACCACTATAGCAAAAATTGGCATATTAATTGCATATGAAAAGGACACAGGCGCAGTGATCACCCCAGAAAAGCAACAGATGCAAAATAAATTATGTTTCCGGAAACGACAATTTTAATTAAATTTGTTTTTTTTTTCTAATAGTAGGAAGGTTCAAATTAAATAGAATCAATATACTGTAATGTGTTTGTTTTGATTTTGTAGATGATTCTGATTTTGAAAATGTTACGGTATTAACATAACTAATGCTTTCAGCTGTATTGGAAGATTTTGAAGCCTTTAATATTCCACACCGTATTATTTGTCCAATAGCAAATTCAGCTGCTGTGGCATCAGTAGCATCATTTGCACCTCACTTAAGCTTAAAATGTGAAAGCACGTCTTTTACCTCATCGGAACTAAGGGATCTTGTTAAGACATAAAGAAAACTCAAACTGCTATAGAAGAAATTATATACAATGGTAGGTACTTCTTGCGGTAAATACTAATATATCAGATGTTTCATGTGTGAAACATGCCAAATCAACGAATGAAGAAGATTTTGAATATCTACTATATAATTTGGAAATGTAACATTTAAAGAGTATTGCCGTTTGTCTGTAATATTAATGTATGGATCAACATACTGTCTATTGCTTGAATATAACGAATTTTACTCTTAAAATTATGAATTTGAAAGGAAGTATACTTGGAAAGAGAGATACTTGGTTTCTAAATACTTGATGCTACCATCTACACCTTAAAATGTAGATGTTTATTCTCTTGCAAAAACTTTAGTGAACAACCGATGACCTGTGAAAATATTTGAATTGCACGTAACACATTCATTTTTTAAAAACTAGTGGATAATAATTGTTTTTTCGTCAAAAATCTTTTAGATTTTACATGCAAATCTTTTTGAAGAACATGTAATTTTTTAAATAATCAAAGATTTTCTCGAATGAAGCCTTCCACATATGCAATATTTATGTCTTCTGTTGATGAATTATCCAATATAGCAACTTATCATTCGTCCGCTCTTTTCTATTCTTAACCTCTCTTTCACACTTGAATACACAATATAAGCCTCTCCATATACTGCTTGCATTCAAGTATGAATTTGCTATAATTACAAACATTCAGCACACAAAAATGATTGCTGTCTGATTACACATTGATAGATTGTTAACAGCAAATGTCATATCAATTTCAGAATCCTTCAAATAGCTATCGAATAACAAGCGAAAGAAACTAATCAGATATTACAATTGTTTCAAAGGCTTACCTGGCCAAAGACAACTGAACATCCTTCACATATTCAGTGCATGGCAAACCGATAACAAAAATGTTGTAAAAAGTATATGATGGAAGATATATCATGGCAATACTAATAGAGTTCATTATTACAGTGTCAAGAAATATAAATGTTTCTTTGCTATTTGAGCAAAACTAATTTTTAAATCCATATAGCAAAAATAAAATTGTTTTAGTAATTTTGTATTTAGAACATTTAAAAATTTTAAATAAGTATAGTACTTCTACAAAAATAGTAGATTTAAAGTTGGTATGACAAAATAACTTTATAATGATAATATTTTTCGATGATTAAAGAAAAATTAAATTAATATTTTTAGACGAGAACTCATTTCGAATATAAAGCCTAATGTATGTTTGTTTTCAAAAAGTATACTGGATACTGGAGTTTTGCAATTTGTATATAAAGATATGTGTTGGAGTTTGTGTTTTTATTGGTAGTTTTCCCAAGAAAAATATTTCATATAAGATCAATACGAAACACACATTGCGGATGGCCTATCGAATACGAAGCAGTTACGTCTTTGTTTTCGACGGTAGTAAATACGAATCATAAATGTATATTTACTATTTCAGCAGTAGAATGTTTAAATCTATGTAAGGAAAATAAAATTTTATTAGTAATTCTGTACTTTTCTTACACTTGGAAATATTTAGAAGATTTAAAAATTTTAAATATAGAACTAGGGAAGAGCGGGGTACAGTGGCCACTTTTTGCAATTCAATTTTGTATTTTGAAAGACGAGAAAGTTTTCTCTAAACTTACACCATAGTTAAAATTAACACACATTTTGAAATATTACAAAATTTTATTACCTGCGTATTATCAATACTGAACAAGAAGAACACGAATTTACATGATGATGAAAACCTGGCCACTGTACCTTTTACTTTCTTATATGTTGTATAAGGAGGTATTGTGATGATGAAAATTTTCGACCTCGAGATTTTTGCAGATGTCCACGTTTTGAAGTCCCCTGATACCAAAAAAGTGGTTTTTAAAAAATGTCTGTGTGTCTGTGTGTGTGTCTCTCTCTCTGTGTGTGTGACCAGGATAGCGGTCAAACCGCTGTAGATATCAATTCCAAATTTTGTATTTACGTGTATAATCTCCCTCTTGAGATCTGATTAGTTTTTCAGTAAAATCGGTAGACCGGAAGTAGCAGTTTACTTCAGCGAAAAAATCTAATTTTGACAATATTTCGTCAACTACTAAGTTTAAACAAATTTATAAAGAATTCATATATACTTAAAATTGAAATTGAAAATAATTTTATTTAAAAAGTTTTTCGAAATTCCTACCGGAAGTAGGTCTTTTACTCTTATCGAAAATCAGTTTTTTGCGAATATTTCGCAAGTCATGCTTTTTAGACAAGTACGTTACGGGTATAAAAGTATTTAAAACATAATTTTCAATATCTTTTGTATAAAAGAAATTTCAAAATTCAGACCAGAAGTACCACTTTTACTCTTATCGAATAACGATTTTTTTCAAATATGTCGTAAATTATGCATTCTATATATATTTATCAAGAGTACAAAAGTATTTAGAACTGGATTCGCAATATTTTTTGTATATTTGAAATTTCAAAATTCGGACCGGAAGTAGCACTTTTACTCTTAGCGAGTAACACTTTTTTGATAATATCTTGCAAAGTATGCATTCTATAGACATTTTTTAAGAGAATAGAAGTACTTAGAATAGGATTTTGAATATTTTTTGTATAAAAGAATTCTTAAAATTCTATAATTTGAAACGCTCATACGTATAAGAAAGTCGTGTGGTGGCCACACCTCATTTTTTCGTAACATTTCCAGATATTTGAACTTTTGGGCATGGTCTCGCCACTTCCGGTGATAGAAAGGGAAAAGGTAGATCACTCTGTATTGGAGGAGGAGTGTGTGATTTACGAGTAATATTTGTTGTAGTGTGCTGGTTGATGGGAGGTCTTCGTTTGGAGGTTTCGTAGGTTGTGCAATAGAGGGTCTATCTGCAACGTCCGCTCGATCTGTAACCTCCGCTCTATCTGTAACTTCCGCTGCTAAAAATTCGCTGTCGTCATATAATTTATCCACCCTGACGGGGTTGCACCACCAATAGTTCCTGGTGAAGCATTTTTCAGCATATATTCCTTAAAATTAACTCTAGGGAAAATTAAGAGTGGCGGTACACAATTTCCCAGAGCGTTAATCGCTCCACACATAGTCGTAAGAGTTCCTCTTTCAGCAGAGGTTAGGTGGCCTACATCTCTTTGGCCCTTTCCCGCAATTATTTTTGTTGACCCTTGTACCGTCGTAAGAGCCGTTTCATCTGTATTATATATTCTGTTCGGACTTGAATACTGTTCATATATGATCATTATTATTAAAAGCCATACATCTTGCTATTGATGTTAACTCAGGAGTTCTCAACAAAATTGTGGGATTTTGTTTCAAAAATGCTGTGAACCATTCCTTACCTGCAGACTGAGTTATCCGCCAAAATTCAGGTATGGTCTTGTTATTGGCTACTGCGAGGTCATATGCAAGTCTTTTGGCAGCATTAGGTGATAAACCATGGTGTAATTGACCGCATGTTCTGATATTTTCACTTAATTCTGATTCTTCTCTCTCTGAAAAAATTCTTCGGACATCATAATTTGGGCACATTTTGGGAAAAATGTGGTTCTTCTAAGTTTATATTCATGTCACGGCATTTTTTTATGTATCTTTCTCAATGTTGTACGTGGTATACTGTCAAGTAAGAGCAGCAGACTTTGCATACAACCGTTCCGTCATAACCGACATAACTGCTGCCTTCATATCATCTTCAGGGATTAAAACAATTTGACTTTTACGCACTCTATTCCGCGGCATCATGCATAGACTGAAAGATAACAAAATAGTATAATTGTACTTACTAAGAAGAGAATTAAGTTCGTAAACGTTATTACTCCCGAAATTTATGCGTGTATGTATGTATGTATGTATTGGGGCACACTGGCCACAGTGGCCACTTTGTCTTCGTTTAGCATGGCCACTGTGTAAAAACTCAACCTATAAACAAAATAAGATATTGGCAATTTCTTTTTAATGTTATAACAATACTCTGTGCAGTACCAGGCTAGTATAAGCATAATTGATATAGGCCTCAAAATTTATTCATAAATAAACATGTTTTATTTAAATATAATATAATGCAAAACTTACTTTCTTTTTACGCACGACACAAATAAGACACACAATGCTATAGAAAATGTCCAAGCTAGCTGTTTAATGCGTACATCTGTGATAGGATTCTACTTAAGGTTCAAAGTCTTGTTGCGTGCTTTTGGCACTTCACAAGTAATAATTAATTTAATATCAAAATAATAAATAATATCTATTTGCTTAAATTAACATTTAGTAGAGTACACGCGAATTTCAAATTAATCGTAATATTTTTTCTTTTGGCTCACGCTGTATGCAGTTATTATTTCGGCTACGAAAAAATTATATTTTAATCTTAAAAATAAATGTATTGCAATGTCCACAGCCAAGCTTATTTTTCCTTTTTGAATAAATGGCTCTTTATAATGTATTTGCAACTCCGTATTAAAAATTCTTCTAAAAGCATTTTATCCAAGGTAAAGAGAATATTTACCTTGAAGACTAAAATTTGGCGTCACAAATCCGAGTATTTTATCAATAGCCCTTTGTATGGGGAATGGCGTGAGAATTGAAATGGGCCCGACTTTGAGACGCCTTCCATGCACGCGTTACCAAATATTCCAGAACGTATGACGTATCATCTTCCGTGCCGGGGATGAATCTTTAAGAAGGGCAAGCGCTACCAGATTTCATTCATTATCCATCTAAAAGTACCCTAAGAGAGTAAAACTTACCCAGTGGCCGAGGGTTAGTCTTCGCGGTTCGAATGTTTAAATAAAATCTAAAGTATTCCGCGGGAAGCAAAAATTGTGTTTAGCTAGAGCACATAATTAAAATTCCATTAGTGAATTCGTCACAAGACGATCTAAGTGCTCTTGCTGTGTAACCTCGGTTGGGGAAATCTGCTGATCTTTGGGACAAGCAGTACCAATCCGAGCCACCCATGTTGGGGATATAATTCACATTTTGATCTTTACCCGACGGGAGAAGTACTCCATAGAAAACCAAGACCTCTTCGACAAGGACCGCTGACAGCCCTGGCCAGGCCGCTATTGAAGCTACAAATCAGTTGTCTCAAAGGTATTTACGCTTTGTTTTTCTACTGAAACACGACCAAGACCTGTTTGGTTATTTGTCACTTTATTATTTGAACATGTTACTCATTGTAATCCGACGGAGAAAGTAGGATCAGATTTAGAAGTTTATTTGTTCTTCTTTTTAAAGTAATTAGTCATTGATTACCGAATATTTGGAGTATGTGTTATGTAATAGTATCAGTCATAATATTTGTCATATAATATTCATCACTTAGTAATTGTGCATTAGGTTACTGTAATGAAATTAGACATATATTTGTGTGCTAGAAAAGGCTGGCGTATTGAATTATAAATTTAGCAATGTAATATTATTTATCAATGAGTTGATTATTTTAACTGAACCAGCCCCCTTTTGTATGTACTATTCTACCTGTTAAATGTTTGTGTAACTTTCAATTAGTGTGTAGGATATTCTTACTTTATTCTAATGTAGAGAAATTCACAGTTAGGAAAATTACCAATTATTTATTTACTGTTATAAATTACCTTTATTGCATTTGACGTATGTGTTAGTTTGGAATTTTGCATATTGTATGTTACCCATTTTTCTTTTATTGTTGTAATAAACCTTGTTAACTTTTCCTTATATCTGTGTTGTCAATTTGATCCCTCACCGTTCATTGTGGTAATAATAATAAGCTCAGTGAAATCTTCTCGCTTCTTTTCATTGACAGCCCTTTAATTGGGAATTACTAATTAATGTGATACTTCATTAACATCTTATAAAACGAAGCGAGTGGCGCCCTAAGATAACAGCTTACTTTACAATAAAATCAGTGAAGCAATTATTCATCAACCACCTAGAGAGTTCAATTAGTAATTTCAAATTATCCATATCGTCTACCCGACGGGCGAGGAACGAGTGACAGAGCATAAGGCTCTAGGACCGTAAAGGTACGTAAGTTTTGTCACCTTTTTTTTTTTTTAACAGCACACATACACACCTAATTAGTCAATTAGTAATAAGAGAAATCCCCTTATTGTATTAAGTTTAAAACGACCCCGAGATCACTGGGTGCAGCGTGAGCGGCCGGCATAAGTAGTTTTGTTCTCTGCATCCAGTACTGTTGCGGATTAGTGGAAGTTATTTGATCTTCGGTAATTATCATCGTTAATTAAATTTGTGGTAATTACCCCGCGACAGTCTGTACAAGAGATGGCAGACCATTTGCTTGATATTTTTTAATAAATATCTATCAAAGGCCACTGTAACCCGCTCTACCCTACTCTTTATGTACAAAAAATGACTAACTTTTACAACAATAGTAGATTTAAAATTAGTATGACAGAATAAATTTAAAACAAGTATATATTTTTTTGATGATCAAAGAAAATTTAAAATTTTCATTTCGAATTTAAAGCCTAAAAAAACAAATCCACCATTGAAGGAGAAATCCTAGCTGTAGCATATGCTGTAGGAAAATTCCGAGGATACCTGGTAGAATCACCATCGATAATAATAACGGACTATCAGCCACTTGGTTGGTTAATGACCCTCAGTACTCATACGGGACCATTATTTAAGGGAGCTCTACAGCTACAGCCGTACAACGTATAGAAATCTGATACAGCCCAGGAAAAACCAACGTCATCGTCGATACAATATCCCGACCACCTATATTCGAGAATTTATCGACTGCTTCAAAAAAGATATTTCTGATCCATGGTCCTCAAAAGGATATGTCATGAATCAAGGGGTTCTATACAAATACCTTCTGGACCATTACATGGTTCTGCTATAATATCCGAGACCGAAAGACATGAGATATTAAGGCTCTCACTTCTGGCTATTATGGATTGAAACGAACCCTAAGTTAAATCAACCGCCGAAACTACTGGTACCGGATGAGAATGACCATCTCTTAACACTTTTGCAACTGGACTGAGTCGGATTACTGCGTACATTCGTCATGCATAGACAATCTGAAGACATGGCAGTTGACATTCTTACACCGTTGCCAAGTTCCAAACGGGGAAAGATGGATTTTTATAGTCAAAGATAGTGCTCCCCGCTGGGTAGAATTAATTTCCTTAATCCAAGCGACCGCGTACGCTTGTGCATGGACTCTGGTGAAACGAGACATTTTTAAGATACGGGACACTGCAGGCTACTATCTTCTTGTAATATATCATGCCGGAAATCTGTCACACAAAAAACGGAATCGCCCTCGAAAGAGACCAAGTATTATAAATAAGTAGGAAGAGTTTCAGCGCTTCCTAATCGGGACATATAATACTGTCCTGAGAGCTGTTTGTAGAGCGACTAGTATTTACTTCGCAGACTTTCCGTAATTACCTTATACAAGCAGCAGTATCGCCAGCCATGCATCCCACGGCACTTCAGAAAAATATACCTGCTATTGTGACGTCAGGGGTAAAATGCCTGAGAAAGTGAAGAGAGATGTAAAAGGCCCCTCCTAGACCATATCAGTGAGAGTGTTTCTATCTCTCAACCTTTCTCCTGTACCAGCCGGCAGATCTGAAAGCCTAGAAATACCGAAACGCTGCAGTACCGCTCTTGAAACCGAGATTGGAATCGCCTCTCGACCGTCCCAAAAGTTGAAATTGCCGCTTTTCTATAACAGGACTGGAACCACCACCCCTATCGGCGGGAGCTGGACCTGCCCCTCCTTTCTTACAGAGCTTAAGTCTCTGCCCAATATTAGCGCCCAGACCTCCCATCGAAACCTAATCTGGACTACAGTATCCTCTTGCCGCCAAAGTAGGAACCACAATCTGCATCAAAAAAACCATCCCTACCATCCTTGGAAGACCGCTGCCGTCCACGAGATTTTCATTTCCGTTCCAAAGGAAAACACCACTTGTCTGTATAAGATACGCCCTGCACTAGAGGACTGATTTTTGCCAACTCTAAAAGACCGCTGTTGCCTCCGAAAGTGTATTGACCCAGGTTATTTAACAAATTTATATAAGAACAGCGGGGCTATTGTATGCATGTGCGTAACCTTAGAGCAATGACTTTTAGAAATAATCTAAAGTTGCGTAATCTTGCAGCAGTTGCATTTGCCAGAGTTACTATATGTAAATTTGTTTTGCGGTATTTTGATTAGTTATTGCTAAAGAATAACAATTTTAAACGAGAGGCATGTGCATAATACCAAATGAAGTATAAGTACCAAGTTTTATCTTTTTTTATGGTTACTACACCATTTGTAAATGTATATTATACAGTCAAATAGTTGACAGTAGAGTTGGGCAGTTCGGGTCCGAACCGGTTTAGTGAACCGAATCCCAGCAGGGAACCGAGGGAGCCGGTTCACTAAATTTCAATGAACCGGATCTCGGCTTACTTGGGTCGACTGAATAATTTGGAAATTATACTTTTATATAACAAGTAGGGTACGCACTAAAATATTTATTTTTGTACAACATAACAGCATATTGTATAAATATATAAAATGTACATTCTGAATTGAATATCAAAATGTAAAAATAACTAAATAGCTTACGTATAAATCTAAATTCTACATTGATAATTTACAAATTATAATTTAAAAAAATGATTTGTGAAGTATTCGCGGTTGTTAATCGACTTCTCCTGTCAGTAATAATGTTCCCAGATTTACTAAAAATGCGCTCGCAAGGAACAGATGTAGCCAAGACACATAAACGTTTTTTTACTAATTCGTAAATTCTGGGATAGACATCTTTTCTTTGATGCCACCATGTTAATGGATCTTGATGTTTATTGATTATCGGTTCATTTAGATTTTTATCAAATTCAATTATTCCAGCCGCTATCGATGTCGAATTTGAAATTGCCAGTTGTTTTTCAACTTGCTTATCAAATTCCTTCCACAACAGAGAAGTGGTACATGATAATGAAGATGAAGGAACATTTGTGAAATTTTCATCAGTTTCACTTCTTATATTAGAAATATTTGTAGAACAAACGTTATTTTTTAATATTGCACATGCCCCTTCATATTTTTAATTATTTGAAAAACCAAATTTTTTAAATCGGGGGTCCAAAATTGCAGCGTCCGCGATTAATTCATTATGTTCAATATTTCTAAATCTTTCTGTAATTTCTCGATGAAGAGTGTGGGCCATATTCCGAATTTCTGCAGGTAATGTCTCATTATTCGAAAATGTTAAAACATGACGTTTCATTGATTGCACAAACAAAATTTCTTTTGATAATGTTACATTTTTTTCAGCGCTTATTTCCATTGATAGGTCATTGAAAATACTTAAAATTTCGGATGCCACAGTTGCAATATTCCAATCATTTGGAGTCAGTGTATTTATTTCTTCATTCGAACTAATAGCCAATGTAGATACCACGGCGTCTTTAATTTTTAGAATTCGCGACAACATTATATACGTTGAATTCCATCTTGTACAAACGTCTTGCTTTACCTTTAGGATGAGTATATCCATTTGTTCCTGGAGTTGCTTCAATTTAGCCGCAGACTAAGCACTTCGCTTAAAAAATGCGAAAATTTTTCTGATTTTTGAAATGGTGCTTTCAATTTCCATTACCCCCTTTTGTACAATTAAATTTATCGTATGTGCAAAGCACCCCAAATGCCGCCAACCACCCGCCCGAACTGCAGCCACAATATTAGCTGCATTATCTGACACAATGATTGTAATTTTATTCTATATTCTTTGAATGTTTTTTGAAATATTTTAGCCATATTTTCAGCAGTATGTCGTTCAGTGAACTGAACACAGCATAACAATTTTGAACTAATTTCCGTGTTCCTACCCAGCCAATGAGCTGTCAAAGCTACAAAGCTATCATTGTTAATTGACGTCCACGCATCAGTAGATATACCAGTGGCGGCTCTTTAATGAGAGCAAGTGAGCAATTGCACCCCCTGGAATTTTGAAACAAAACAAACCAAGCGGCGACTAACTTTGAAAGTTATTATTACGTATTCATAGTTATTGAACAGGAACGTGGCGTGTGCGGCACGCGAAACAACCTACATGCACCGATCGTCGTCACAGATATAATGACGAGAAACTATTCGAATGTTTACCCCTTCCACCGAGAGAAACATACCCATGAGCAAAGCCCTACCGTTGCTGCGTTAAGCCATTAAACATTACATTGAAGGTGGGGTGAACTGTATTTTGTTCTAGTTCCATATCGTATAATACATAGCATGTGAGCAAGATTCTGCTCACCGCTGTTGTAAGATGAATTTTGTGTCTGCGTTACAGAATAACACGTTTTCGCGGTTAACGTATGATGAAAAAATCGCAATAAAAAATCTTAAACGGCCGATGCCTCAATTATGTTTAGAAAATAAACAATCTGTTAAAGGTAAAGACGTTATAAGAAAATTCAAAATGAATATTTATCAGAAAAATGACTGGATTTGTGATTGTGAAATTAAAAATAATTTGTTTTGTTTTCCGTGTCTTTTGTTTGGTGATGAACCGTCTTGGTCAAAGAACGGAATAAAAGACTTAATTCATCTTAGTGCTAAAATTACGAAACATGAAAATTCCGAATGGCATTTGAAAAATATATTTAGTTTAAGAATGTTAGGAAAAAATGACATTCAGAATGTTTTAGATTCATCATATAGAAAATCAGTTCAACCACACAATAAACAGGTAACAAAAAATAGGCATGTGTTAAATTTAATAATAAATTGCATTAGATTTTGTGGCGCGTTTGAACTGGCACTTCGGGGTCATGATGAACGGCAAACGTCGAATACCAAGGGCATTTTTCGGAAATTGATAAATTTTACGGCAGAATTAGATAAATCGCTCAGAGATCACATCGAAGCAGCACCGGTTTTTAATTGAATTTATAAATGACTTCCCAAATTTTAATGAAAAAGTGATAGAATTGTTCAGCAAGTCAAAAACACGCAAAATGGACTTCGTTTATCGTCAAATGTATCAAACTGTAGTGTTATATTTACTATTCCCTCAAAACAAACTGTACAATGAACAGTACCTGCCTGGAACAGTATGTCGGTGAAACTTATAAAGATTGGGTAAGCGTTCTTGTATTATACTTTTTAATTTTGAAATTATGCACTCCCTATGTGAACCACCCCGAGCCGCCACTGAGATATACATACGGCAAATGCTATTTTAAGTTTTTCCTCTACTGTTTTTTTAGTCATATTGTAATATTGCGGTATTAAACTAGAAGAAATAGTTTTCCTGCTGGGAAGCTTATATCCAGGGCACAATAAGTTGACTTTTTTAATTCTACATCCTCAACAATTGTAAATGTCTGGTATTCTTTAACTATCATCCTTACCAGTTGTTCATCAAATTGTTTTGATCTATTTAAAGACACTGGTTTCATATTTAAAAAGAAATCGGTGATGTCTTCTTTCCTTTTTACTGCAGGTACCCTGCTAGATGAGCTCTCTCTCTCAGGACCCAGGACACACTCCAAGGGAGCACTTAGTGAATTATAAAGAATAGGTGGTACTGATGAAGTAGAAGGAAGAGACTCCTCAGGTTCATCTATAGTTTGAGATGATGCTACAGTACTTTCCCTGTTTATAGAAATTCCCACATGTTTTTTCTTAATATGCCTTGTTAAATTTCCTGTTGAACCGCCTTTACATTCAACATTTTGCCTTGTCTTTATTAGCCAACTCAGTAAAATGATGCCAAATTTCACTTTTCTTGCGTGAATACGATGACATGTTACCTGGTAAAATTAAAATAGGCATTCAATTTTTTAACATATTTCAAACACATTTATTTTGATTACCTCGTAAACAGCAATACTCAGTATTTCCAATACTGTAATAATTGTGTGGTACGTTGAGGAAAATTAATAAATTGTAGGTAAAATGCGGTGCACTGAATCCGATTAAGCGAATTTTAAGAATATACAGCAGAGACGTGAATCTCTTAAAGGGTAAGAGGAAACTGAATATAATTTATAATATTTGTATTTTCAATTCTCCCAAAAATTATAAATTTCACCCTTTTCATATCAAACACAGACTTTTTTAAGTATATGTGAACACTTGAAGTACCTATATTAGTAGTTTAACAATGGCCTGTTCTGTATCGGTCAAAGACGCATAACAGTACTTATTTGTTATTTATATAGTTCTCAAAAATATTCCTTTGGATAATAAAATAAACTATTTAATTTATTAGTTGTCTGTGAGTTACAAAATTCTTACAAATATTTTTATTACACCTGCATCATAATCATAATTGCCTTTTAATAATGCTATGAAAATTATGAAATGCTCTAGTTCTAATTACTTTTTGTTCGAATGGCATTCTCTTTAATAATTATAAATACCAAATGAATGTATAATTTAGTTTTACATAGGTATAGGTATTTTGCTTAATTTGTGTACAACAATCTGATAATTTGTCAAATTTGTGTGAATTGTACCTTCAAATAAATTGTTTGTCAAACATTTTGTATAATTGGTGTGCGCGCAGCCTAAATTATCATCCCGGTTCGTTTGCGCCGACGACGGCGCCGAGTATTACATACGGTATGCTATTACGGATCCACACGGTTCAAATGAGCCGGTTCCGGGACCCAGCTCACTATGAGGAGCTGAACCGAGTGAGCCGGGTCAATGAAAAGGACCGTTTTGCCCACCTCTAGTTGACAGTAATTAGATTTCAATTTGATGGAAGACTTTTGTTTTTGAAATAGAAAGCTTAGTGCGTCTTTTTAATAAAACTAAAATGAATTTGGTTTGATTGAATTTCCTTTATTAACGGCTGAGGCTGCACACATACAGATAGGGTAAGTAATGTTATTTAGCATATACATTATTACTATATTATAATATAAATACAGAGACAGAAACAAAAAAATATCAGTTTGCCTCGCTACAGATTTTACCACATTTTATAATAAATATCATCCCAACTATTCTTTTCTGCAATATAAAGATTCTTTTGCCTGGCCCCAGACAATGATATTATTTAAGATTACACTATATAATGGGTGTCAGTAATTGACTTCCGCCTTGCAATTTAGAAATTTTCAAATTATTAAAACGGCTTCTTTGAAACGTCTTCTTTCATGTCTTTTACCGCCGCAGTGTCTAAATATTTAATTAACAAGACAAACATCTTTCTATAACCATATGATCATACTTATATGCAACTATAACATTGTCAATATGAATAATAGTATTAATTATTATTAATAACCTGTAATTTCGAATCCCACATTACGAGGTGTGCCAATTAAATAACCGGACTGGTGCTACAAAAATATTATTTATTGATCACCAATTACATTAGAAAGTTTATAGCTTTGACAGTACTGTCCTTGCCGATCCCTACAACGCTCCATACGTATTTTCCATTATTTGATCCAGTGCTGGAAGTCTGCTTCTATCAGCTGATTAGGAACCCCGGTCGACTTTGTTTTCACCGCATCCACATTATCAAATCTTGTTCCATTAAGCTCCGATTTAACCTTAGGTAATTTAAAAAAATCACTGAATGCCAGCTCGGGCAAGTACGATGGGTGGCCAACACGGTGACGCCGTACTTAACAAAGAACGCCTTCACACACAACGCGGAATAAGATGGCGCATTGTCTTGGTGAAGCAACCTGACTTGCTCTTTCACAAATCGGGTCTTCGCTTCCTCACTGGTTCACGAAAGGCAGTCAGAACCTTGACAGACACTCAGACGCCGACTTTCACTGATCAATTTACCAATTTTCTGGATATTGCCGTGCTTGTTTGATATTGAGGCACAGCCCTGCCGCGGCGCGCTCGCGTTTTGCCGGTAGCAGCAGTAGTCCGGTTATTTAATTGCCACATGTCGTATATTAAAGTTGATTAGCTTGTGCCGATAATTCTCAGAATCACTGCTAGAAAAACATTTAAACTGCTTTTATGATATTCTAATCCAGAATTGATATTTAATTTAAATTTATGTAGGGGTGGTAATTGTAAAACATAGTGTAAATGGCCGTGTCGTAAATCAATTGCATCCACATTATACATTAGTGATTCGGTAGAAACATATTTCTTAAAGTAGGTGACAATCGAAGGTCTTTTCTAGAAGTTTACACGAACTTAACTACAAAATGAATCTCCTTTTTTTCTAGAAAAGATGATCCGTCTGTTTTAAAAACTGACACATAAAGAGAATTTTCAACAAATAGAAATTTAATCTAAACCTGCTGAATTTTTATTAAGAAAGTATATAATTATTTTACATATGTCGCAGACATGAATAGGTTCGAAGAAAATGAGGTGTGGTCACCACACGACTTTCTTATACGTATGAGCGTTTCAAATTACACATAGTTGTTCTAAATTGTTTTAAATGATTTTATCTTCTTAGAAAAATAAACCAAATTTTGAGATTTTTTTCATAAAAAAATATTCAAAATCCTATTCTAATACTTCTATTCTCTTAATAAATCTCTATGGAATGCATACTTTGCGGAATATTTGAAAAACAGTGCTACTCGCTTAGAGTAGAAGTGTTACTTCCGGCCCGAAGATTGAAATTTCATTTATACAAACAATATCCCTAATCCAACTCTAAATACTTTTGTACTCTTAACAAATATATATAGAACGCATAATTTACGACATATTTGTAAACAATCGCTATTAGATAGAAGTATAAGTGTTACTTCCGGTCCTAATTTTGAAATCTTTTTTATACAAAAGTTATTGAAAATTAAGTTCTAAATACTTTTATACTCGTAACGTATCTGTCTAAAAAGCATGACTTGCAAAATATTTGCAAAAAACAGATTTTTGATAAGAGTAAAAGACCTACTTCCGGTAGGAATTTCGAAAACCTTTTTTAATAAAATTGTTCTGAATTTTAATATTAAGTACATATGAATTCTTTATAAATTTGATTAAACTTAGTAGTTGACGAAATATTGGCAAAATTCGATTTTTTCACCGAAGTAAACCACTACTTCCGGTCTGCCCATTTTACTGAAAATCTAATAATCAGATCTCAAGAGGGAGATTATACACGTAAATACAAAATTTGGAGACTTTTTAAAACTACTTTTTTGTTATCAGTTGAATTCAAAATGTGGACTTCTGCAAAAATCTCGAGGTCGAAAATGTTCTTCATCACAATACTTCCTTATACTACATATAAGAAAGTAATAGACGACACAAAGTTTCTACCCGGGAGCCATCTCATACACGTTTCTCATGTGAAATGCAAAATATCATTTTCCACTACATTAGAATAGTAGTTGCTGAAAAAATTGACAGGAGTATCAACTTGTTCATAATGAAAGTAATATAATGTATCTGTAATTGATTTACTGATCGGCCATTTGCATTTTAACTAAAATGTGCAGATTGTAATATTCAATAACTATTTCGCACTGGAAAAAAATGTTTCATTTCATGAAATGGTGTACAAACACGCGCACAGGATACCTAACATCTGTTGCTTAATACAACTAAAGACCTAAAAACTAATCCGGTCTTGGTACAGTCTACATTTAATTCTTCTGAGAAATTTTGTTTTAAACAGATGTAAAGAAAGTCTATGGATAGTTCTCAATAACCAATTGAAACACTATAGAAAATACGAAAAACAATACTTTAGTTCTTAAGTTTTTTGCTTTTAAACTTACTGCATTGACTAAATTCGTGAATGCAACAGCAGCAAAATAACTAACATTAAGCTTTTAAGATTAGAATACGGTGCTGATAGATATAGATTTTTAAGCTCAACCATGCAAGCCCACACATAACAACACACTCAAACATACACATAGTCAGACATACGTCATTCAAAAACTACTCTGAAGAGAGTCCAAGAGGTCTGTAGAAATCTGCAAATGTCAAAATTTTCATCATCAAATATTGGATTATAATTTGTATGAGAAAGTAAAGATGTAAGAATAAAAAAGAAATTGTCAAATATGAAGAATGAAAATGGTAAGAGTAATATTGATTGAATGAGAGAATTACAAATGGCATTTAAAAAGATACAAAGTCAAACGATAACAAACAATTCCATAGACACTACTGAAAATCCCTAAGAAAAAAATTGAATAGAAACATTAATATACAAGATTCATATTACTTTTCACCAAACATTATATAACATCTAAGAAGTAGTAAATGCGACAAATTTTGAACACAAATGCATAAATATTTATTTTGTTTTAATTCGGTATAATTTTTTATAGTGAAAGTGTTTGCGATACTGGTCTTTTAAACGTTTGATTTGACATTGAAGATTTATTCTGCACTAGAAACATATATGTTTGTATGTAAAAGTATTTATTCAGTTTGTATCAAACGTTATATAAGTATCTCTAAATTCATATACTTTGAATACTCAAACTATCGTTTTTAATATTATACTTACAAGTAATTACTGCAATCAAGTGTAAATTGTTTTAGAAATTCATAATTTTGTTATACAAATTTTTATTTTTCAAAATCAATTGTTCAAGTTAGAGGTTTATTACAGATTATGATTATAAGTATACCTGCTATGTCATTTTCGGAACATTTAATTAAAATAACCATCACAGAACCAAACATTAAAATATTAAGTCTGAGCAATCGCATTTTCTAACGGTAAGTAGAGCGTAATGTCTTATAATTTCACTTATTTCACGCGATCCTATTATACTAATTATAACACAAACTTGACACCGTTTTAAAACCAACACCATCAGTTACCAATAACATACGAGTTCACCAAAAATATCGTAATAACTAGATAACCTTTACTGATAACTAAATTACTCAAATTAACTTTAATCACTCAGAAATCGCGATCCTCTAGTGATGATTTTCGTTCTTGTATGAAATGAAGCTCAACTGAGAGTAAAACCATGAGCCAATGTTACATTGGAGAAATTTAACATTTTTTGGTCGATTGGATATCTGAATAAACATATCTTTCATGACTGTTTCTCTTTTACAGGTTAATGTTTCATTTACTTTTACTTTGATTGTAGGTATCCTTTGGTTCACAACAAACACGTTTACTTACTAAATTGTCTATTAGAAATGGAAAGTTATTACCTAAGATTTGATTTGATCTGTACCTCTAGTGTTAGTTCCTCTTTTATAAATAGTTTTTTTACTAATAATGATTCGAATAGAAACCGTCACTTTAGCTTGTCTTACTTTTAATTTTCTAATGAAAGTAGAACGCACATAAGTACTTCGATATCAGTGATCATGAAACTTTACCCGCATATTTGTTTTACTGCACGAAGAAAGACAGCAGTCAATTAATTTAATATATATGATACTTCTTCGCCACAAAGAAGTTAGTATATGAGCCGTATATTATCCTCCTGTAGTTAAACTCCCTAACTTTTTCATTTAAGATATACAGATTTAGTCTAAACGGTATTAAAATAATATTAGATACCATTTTCAAATTTAGTGAGCTGTTAAAAAAGATATTAAAGACACTTATAGAATAATGTCGAAATTATCAATTATGAGCTGAAAAAATAAAAACGTCTAATATATATTTTTGAGTAGAATTCAATAATTTAATCAAAAAATTCCATAGAACGTTTTAGTACTTCAAGCCACTAACCCCCCCCCCCTCCAAGCCCTTTTGATACACCCCTGATCATCAACGAATGACATGCATCAGGTGTATCCGGCTACTAGTCTATCTATATTTCTCTATGTTACGTTGTCTCTCCTCCGTCTCTTTTTGGTGCATTATTTATTATTTTCCACTTTTTCCTGTTCTCCATCATTTTCATCGCTATTGTGTCTGGTATTAATATGGTCCCGAGTTTATTCCATGATACTTCCCGTACCTCACTCCATCTTTCACACTCAAACAGTGTATGCTCAAGTGCATCTGCATTTGTATGACAGTATATACAATAATCTGTTTCTCGCTTCGCTATCCGTTTACTGTAGGTACTAAACGAGCCATGTCCCGTGAAACATGTTTGTAATTGAACCATTCCTCTATATGTGGGATGAGTCTCTTATTCCACTGGGCCGTATCAGTATTGTCATTTCATTTTTGTTGCCAGTTGTTCATGCTTATTTCTTGCGAGTTTCTTTACAATCTCCATTTCTTTATCTCTGCTGTCATATACCTGCTTTCGCGAACTAACATTTCTATGGACACTGTACCAGTGAAAACTTGTAGCGCAATAGTTGATATAGTCATATATGCCGATGTTATACGCAGAATCATTTTTCTTCGAACTCTGGTTATCGTATTCACGTGCTTTCAAATATTCATCGCTTTGTGTCATATTGAAGTCCCATATTGGAAGACACTGTGAACAACCGAATACAGGGCAATCCTTTTCAGACTGCTTGGCCCGTTGATGTTGGGCATTAGTCTAGCGAGGCTTGACACCCGTTCTTCTGCCTTTGCAGCAACTTTTTCCACATGTTTTCAAATGAGCCTCTTTCATCAAAAGTTACATCCAGGTATTGTACTCATTTTGAGCGCACTACATGCATGTTCCCCATCCTGAACACAATACTTTTTCTTTTTCATTTTCCTTTTAGAATAACTATTTCATTTTTACTTGGCTCCAGTTCCAAATTATGTTTCTCGATTCAAATGTTGATTTTTCTTAGACACTTATTTGTGTGTCTCACAAAGCCCATTTAATCATCGGCGGCTACTACGAGCACCAAATCTTCCGCAAACCCAATGAATGTCCCCATTTCCGTTAGTTCTACACCAAGTACACTATCATATAGAATATTCCACTGTGTTGGACCCAAAACTTATCCCTGTGGTACCCTTGCAGTCACCTCCATCATTTTACCCTCACTTTACTTTTTCGGTTTCCCATATAATTTAATAAAAGGTTTTATAGATACCTAGATAGCTGCCTCTCACGAAGTTTTTCCATTATGAGACTATGACTTGCTTTGTAAAGCAGCAGTGTAAAATCACTTAGGTATAGTATGATTTTTATTGATAGTGATATTAGTGTTAATTAATTTAAAAAATCCTTTATAGTCTATTACTTCACTGCTAAAACAAATTACTTGTCATTTCAATTCTTTAAAATAAAAATAAATAGAAAATGAAATTTAAAAAGTCACAAAACAATTATTAACATTAAAGTGGATTGTTATTTATTAGTGCATGATACATTATCGCTAATAAATTTAAAAATTTTTGTTGAACAACTCTGCAACTCTAGTAGAAACGTAGAAACGACTATGGGCTGTTTATATCCATATCGTCTAGGTATACAGGTTTAATTTCGGTTTAATTGAGAAAAATATTGTTTTCACCCAGAATATATTATCGTGGAAAACAAGTTACAGAAACAGAAGTGTTTTCTTGTAGGACGACATAAACAATTTAGAAATTGCTGAAAAGGTCATCCAAAAAATTGAATTTAAGTTATACTTATACTTTTTGGACATTGCGTCCGTTGCGTAAATATACTAGGTCACGAAATATGCAACTAAAAGCATTGCGGAAAGACCAAATAGGTGACAAGGTCTTATTTACACAACAAACAATATTATAAATATAATTACTGTCGACCCTGTTAAGCAGCCAAAAAGGGATCCTAACTACAGAGCAATAGGACATCTCGATAGAAAATATGGGTTCTTCTCAAACAAAGGAAGAAATCGTAATAGTACAGGCTGGAAACCACGAAGTAGCAGTTGGAGTACCGATAACATTCACCCCTTGGGAGATTGGTAGAGCAATAGCGGTACTACTCATCATTATGGTTTTCACTTACTTCGCCTAGTACAGATGCGAGAAGCACTGATTCAAAAGGTTTAAAGTTAGTGTATAAAAAATTAACATAAATGAACATTGACAATTTTAAAATATTGTATCAAGAGACAGAAGAGTTTAAAACAAAGGGTAAAAGACAATGAATATAGAAAGAAAAATCCTGAACATACAGAGAAAAAATTAAAAGAGTTAGGACCATTTATAAACAGGTTCAATAGTTTAAAAGTAGATTCAAATGTATAGTGAAGTAAAAGACCACACATAGAAATTGAAATTATTCTTCCATTAGACAACTTGATAATCCATTTCACCAAGAATGTCCACGACTCGCAAGAAATAATGGAATCTGTGAATGGTGTTCAGGATGACTAGTTGCAGAACAAAAGAACAGCACGAATGGAATAATGTAAACAAAAAATAGAAGGTATAAGTTTTCCATTTTTACTTAATAACGAATTAACGAGAGAAACAAAAAAATATATTAAGATACACGAAAAAGTGAGAGACTGACGAATGGAGAACTGAAAGCCTCGTTGATGATAAACTGCTAGACGACACAATCCTACAGATAAAAGATCGAATGAACAGCGTAGAGTTCTAAAAACACTACTTCTGTCTAATAGTGCATTAGAAATAAATGTAGTTTCCTTACAACTCATTTGTGCTTTTCCGAAGTTATGAAAACGTCAGATAACAAAACGCTAAATGCACAGCTACCTAATGCGATAGTTTTACTTTCTATTCAATACTTTATATTTTTAAAGGTTATTGTTTAATTTCTATATTTATGACGATAACATATCTATCTGATAGGAAACGCTCTGAAGTAATAATCACTGGTTAAATCATAATTAATCGATATTATTATTTTAGATACATATAAAAGAGTATATTATATTAGATAGTTTATGAATAACGTAATAGATATAGTCAACATCTGTAGGCCAATTATAAGTTATGACACATATACTTTCACTAAATAAATGACAAAAGATTATTTAGTCAGTTTCACTAGTAAATAATAATAATGTACTGAAATTTAATCGAAAAAGAGAAATTACTAAAATGTACGTTTGGCCTTCCCTATTACACATTCTTAACTCTATTTATGTACGAAAAGAAAACAATGATCAAACCTTACTCCATCAAGTTCATTATACTCATACTTTCACTACAGTTACAATGTACAAAATATAATCAACAGAAATACTTTTATTGATACACTAAGCAGCGTCAGTTCCGTAAATTATACACCTACCAATGGGTTAAGGTTAGTTGAGTGACACACTTTCTTTAGGAAAGGTCTATGTCAGTACAAGGAATGTCGAGAGAAAGCTAAAGTTAGATTTACATGATTTAAATATAGGTCTGCTTTATTTTATATCGAATGTATTTAAAAGAGAATTTCTCGTAATTTTAGAATATCGAGGACAAAATTCTATTTTTAGATCGACTTAATTTAACCTAAAGCTATTCTGTGATATTTTATAATAATGAAATATAGTGTATAATTAAATATGTAGTACTGGAAAATATACAATATATTTATATATAATTAGATTTATAATGGATATTTTAATAATTATACGGTATGATAGGTAAATAAACACAAATAATATGAAAATAATCTAACTAACTAATCATTATACATCTCTTTTTAAAAGAAAAATAACAAAATAATTATAATACCAGCTACGGTATTTAAGAACGTTGGCTGAATCCGTGGAGGAAAAAAAACTAGTGAGAACGTAACTAAAATTAGGCGGACGATGGCCACTATGGTTGTATAAATATAGTGGTCAATATCTACTATAATGTCGTAGTTTACAATCAAAAGACTCACAAAAACGGTCCTCATCAACGATATTGTTTTGATAAAAGCTTATAAATTTTCGTAGGAATTTCATCCAATGGTGATTGCTTTACTTTCCGGGGTGGCTTGATGGGTGCTATGGATTGGTGTAATGGTAGTACTATCATTTAAGCATTAGGAAATGTAAACTAGTTTCGCGCTCTCCTATACTAGTCGTCCTCATTTAAATTGTTATCTAGATTTTGTAGATCTTGATTGGAGTTCATTAATAAAGGATTTAGATGTACTCTCCAATGTCAAATTAACTTATACCAATCACGTAAATTACTACCGCCGAAATCAAGAAAAGAATGGAATACAGGCAATTGCAGAGAAAGTGGGGACAGTAGTGAGTACAGTCTACGTGGTAAGGCGTTATTGCCTCAATAGGCTATCCACATGTGCATTCCATACAGAATAGAATTGGGAAATAAAGGCATGATCTGCTGCTAGTACACCATACTCCAACGTGCTATATTAAACAATAGAAGAGCTATTGTCAAATGACGGAACTAGGTAACGTCTGATAGTGATATGAGAGTGCCTAGAAGAACTAAAAACGCTAACAAACAAAAAAAGTTAAAACTACTCTGGCTGCGAAGACACAGAGGAATCAAAAGCAACGAAAAACCTGATTAAATTTGAAGGAGAGAATAAGGAACAAAATTATCGGCCCAGTACTGGCTTTGGTCGTATCAAAACGTATGACCCAAAGCCATATCAAGCCCTGGGTTATGAAGAACGTCGTCATTATTGTACATCAATTCTCAGAAAAAGTCATGGAAGGAATTTATTGGCCAACCATGTAACAAAAGGGAGGAAAACCATTAATTAAAGACTCTAAAACAAAGAATCAGAAAGAGCCAAGCATATTTAAGTAAACCGTGAGGCACTGTATCACTGTAGTGTAGTAGCATGTTTTGGCAATCGAGCATAGACCTAAATATACTCACACTACTAGTGTAGCGGTGGTCACATTTTTCTGGTCAAGGGCCACATAGGACAAGGTGAGGTATCATAAATTTTATATAGAATTATAAATTTAAAAAAATAGTGTAATCGAGATTTCTATTGGAACACAAATCATATTATTTATGAAACTTTATGCTATTTATGTAATTTAAGTATTATGGTGTTATGCTACTTTAATTACTCCTTCTATATCGGCGTCTTTGTGACCACATGCAATTCTCATTGCGACGTGTGAGTGAGTGGAAAGGCGATTACGATATTTGTTTTTCAAGAGGCCATTTTCGAAAATGAAGCTTCACAGATGTATGAAGAATGGAGCATTGTGAAAATAAATTGTTTGCAGTCTAGTAAACATTTATAGTTGCTAAGCACCATTTTTCCAAAATTCAATGTACTTCTGCTTTTCACGATGTTTACTGAAATGAACTTTGAATTGTGTGTCGTATTTCAGTTAATGATTTCGTTCATCAACTGTATTTTAGGAAATCCTGACTGCATAATTTCATGCCATAGTTTTCAATATGCCAAGGGTTGTCTGCGAAAATAAAACAGTTCTTGATATTTCTAAGATTATTAATTTTTTTTTTAATTTCTGTCACATATTCCTTCAAGTAAGATACCATATCCTGATAGATACTCTTCGCAAGAGATACATGGGATCGCAGTGCAGAAACAGTTGCAAATTTAGAAAAGTCTTTTGCTTCAAGTTTATTTATATATAATTGTAGTTTAGCTTCAAACGCGAATATTTTATTTGTTATATGTCCGATTAACTTGTTGGGTCCTTGCAAATCTAAATTAAGATTATTGAACTTCATAGTAATATCGGCCAAAGAAAGCAGTAAGTGCCCACCAATAATAGTTTTGAAGTAGGGAATATTCTTTATCACTTTGTTGTAAGAGTAGAATTATTTCAAATTTTGAATTAAAGAACCTTCCTAGAACTTTTTCTTCACTTAAACACCTGACAGCGGTGTGTAAGACAGCATCGCCATAATTAGCTTGTAATTCCTGAAGTAATTCTTCAAATTTTAGATGATTAAGCTCAAGCGCGCGAAAAAATTTTATAATGTTTATAACCGATCACATCCTTCAATTTGTTATTCGAAATTTGACATGCCAAGTTTCTTGATGCAGCAAGCACTGAATGGGTAGCAAATTAGTTAAATGCCATTCTCTCTTCAAGGCAAGCAAACCGTTGTTTGCGCCCGCCATTAACGGAGGACCTCAGTACATACTGACATCAATTTACCTACAGGTATGCAATATTTTTCCACAAATTCTTTCAGAAAATCCATAAAGTCACAACCTCTTCTCTAACCCTTCATGGTTATGACGGGTAAGAGATATTCTTCTATGATCCCGTCCACTGTGCAGTACCTCACAAATAATGAACACTGAAACATGGAAGCAAGATCTGTACTGAAATTACACGTAAGACTGAAGTATTTACAGTTTTTGAGTTTGTTAATTATTGCCTCGAACATGTTTTTTGAAATATCTTCAACACGGCGGTCACAAGTTGATTCACAAAGCGTAAGCTTTGTTACTTCTGCCATTATTTGTTTACTATTTGAGAAATTTCGTAATAAAGTCTCAGAAGCAGTTAATATACAGTCCTTTATTAATTCAGCATCAGTGAAAGGTTTCGTGCTTTTCGCAAGAATGTTACAAACTTGACATGATGCTTTCGTAACTCCAAAGTTTCGGATCTCTTATTCTAAGTTTAAGATAAAAAATCTCCGCTCTAAGCCCTAAGTGTTTACTGCATCCCATGTTAATGCGACAGTATTTATATTCGATCAGCCAACGTGTATGTCTGAATACGAGTGTTGTACTAGGTTGTTAAGCACTGGTAGGATACAAACTTAGCTCGTCACATTCTATTCAAATACACTAATGCCGGTATTTATAGATGGAGCTCAGCTCATGTAATCCACAAACTCACGTAAGCACGGGATTTCGGCATCGTCGCCTCAAGTAGGCGTTTGATTCTATAAAACATACTTCGGGAATTCTCGTGAACGGGGGACCTTGAGCACGCAACGTTAGGGAATTTTAGTAACTTTTGGTTGCAAACATCGATCAGCTGTTATAACCAACAATTTTAAAAAGAAAAATATGAGTAAAACCGAGAAATAATTAGTAGTAGTAATAGTATTTATTTTTTTAAAGTAAGTTGAAAATGAAACATCTTAAATGCAATATTGAATTATAGCTATTTTTACAAGTTATTGCTTAACATTCAAATCTATACATCTGCACGTAAATAATTAAATAATTTGTATTTTCAGATAAATGCAATGGAAATAATAAAACTGAAACTATACTAATTAATAACAATAGCCTAATAAGACGTTTTCTTTTGAGAGAAAATGTTGATGAGTTATTATTATTATTATTATTATTATTACGTGGAAAGTATTTCTAAATTAAGAAAAATGCAATATCTGTAGTATATTATAGCCACTTGAATATGAAACAGGTGCTTTTGAAGATGAAATGAATGCACTATCCATTTCTGTGTCTTACCAAACCCACCAAAATTTGGTAAAAATCTATAGACACATGGAATTACGAGGGATTACTAAACACATATGGCATTATACTTCCAAGTATACATGTTTGCATATTGAAGCACATGGTAAACGAATATTTAGGAATGTTGATTTCTTCATATCCATTCTGTAGGGATGTATAATTTATAAATATTAATTTCAGTTTTTACTTTTACTATAGAAAAATATGAAGAACAGAACTTTAAAATTTTATTCTCAGGACATAGTTTAATTGGAAATAGAGAAACCAAAGGAAAATATTAATTTACATATAACAAAATGTTCATTTACTTTTTTAATGAATGTATTCAAAGAAAATTGACACATCAGCAACAATGTGTGTACATATTTTAGTTTTAAAAATACGTTCAATTGTCTTTCAAGCATATATGTAGGTTTTCTCCATTAAGTTACTTATATGGTTGAGTGAAAATATTATTCACATACTTTAATTATTTACTAATATCTGAACTACTTTATTACAATTTGCAATTGAAAAAAAAGAATATAATTTTCTTTTAATGTGTGTGTAATTATTGTACTAATAGATTTGTAAGCTTGCTGTTTTTAAGAGAAATATATATTTGCTAAGATTATGTCCAATGTGCTAATATTGATCATAACAAATTATTAACATATTTTTCATTAAAAAGTAACCGTCAAATAAAATAGAATGCAGTCATGATTAGTAAAAACATTCTCTTTCTGAGGTTTTTATTTATTGTTTAGGTATAAATATAATGTAATTGTTGATATTACAAGAACATACTGAATAACTATTACATATGTAAAATATCATTTAAATGCTTTCAAAAATGTCCTTTCAGCATCACAGGTATAGTTTTTGGTGATGTTCATAAACATTATTAGATATTCTTCCTTCGAGGTTACAAATAATATATTAATAAATAAATCATATTTTTTGTTTATACTGTAACACATGTTTGGCCAATTATAAGTTGCTATGAATAACAACTATACCTACTTGTAATACTGGACATATTTAATTTCAACATGCACATACCAGTCCTTTATTAGTAAGCATATTTTTACCATTATTTTTAAAAGTACCGCAATCAAATATCATGGAAACGATAAAAAATTAGGAATTCATATTGATGAAATATTTTGTTTTAAATATAATCACAATTTCATAATAAATGTCATTATTTAATACTCCATAAACTATGTAAATCTTCAAACATATATTTGTAGGAAGGTTATGTTTTCAAATGAATCTGTCAATCGCGTGCTCAAGCCTGGTCGAACACAACCTTACGGCTGAGGTCTTGTTTTCGTCGCCTTGAGCACCGGCCGGTGCTTGAGGTTGTTTTATAAAACGCAAATGTGTCGTATTTACGTACTTGAGCATCTGCAGCGCCTTGAGCATGATTTATAAATCTGGGCCTAAGCTTCTGTCACGTAAATCTTATTTTTTATGGAAAACTTTCTGAATTGAGCACAATCCACAATAAAGGCGATGGCTGTGCGATATATCCAACGTGTCAGACTCTATTAGACGCCACAGCAGATTCCTACATTTTTATGACGCATGCCGTTGGTTCAACGGCTGCAGCTAATAGCAGGTCACCATATAATCCAAATTATATGTAAGTTGGGAATAGTTACAGTTCTAGCCATTCTGCGACACATTGTACTCCCAAAATTCATCGAGAGATGAAGATTGCTTAAGACTTCCTGATTACTGCAGTGTGTAAGAATACCAGTTGCTTGAGCGACTGCTGCTACTTGCCACATATGACGCATCCAGGTAATTCATAACCGAGTGCTTAAAATAGCTCTTGATACTCACTGGTACACTAAGAATGTCCCCCTCCACCAAACCACCAACATAGAGACCACAGAAGAGAGTCTAAGATGTCATTTCATCGCACGCTTGTACATTCCCTAAACGCACGATTTATCGGCTTCCGTTCGGCTAAACGTCAATCCAAATTTTCAAAGTCTGTAGAATATAAATGAAGGCACAATTTATCATTCTGTGTTGTACCGTCAACATCGTATTCAATGTCAATATTCCTATAGTCTATTTTAATTTTGACAGAATTACACTCCATGAATATTTGTCGCTATGTGACTGAAAAATAAGTCTCCGAGTCAATTAAGCATTTGCAATAACGTTTTTCACCGAATTAAACATTATAACCACTACGCACTCATAACGCTTCTACAATATGTTACGTAAATAATTAGACGTTTCTCTGGGTATCCCTGTATTTTGTTACATTTTCCTTTTAATTTTGATGCCTCAGTTAACATTTTATATATTTTTTTGTATACTCCCTGCGGGTTGCCGTGTACATGTCCTCTGAATTCGTCCATGTGTTGGTGAGATGCTTGGAGTTACTCTTTAATCACCGTCGCGATGTCCATTCTTTCATTTTCGGTTTGTGTGGTATTTCCCTTGACTACTTTACGGTTCTCATCGGAAACCATTATATTTTATTTCGATTATAGTAATTAATAAGTGGTTAATATTGTTCCGCTAGCGCCACCTGTCATCGGTGGTTAAAGTTAGTCTGCTTGGGGTTATTTAATTGATTCCGAATTAATGTCTTTTATTTTTATTTTTAATTATTGTAAATATTCTGTTCGAAATATGATTGTGTATTTGTGCATTGCTCCCGGTAATTTGTAAATAGTCTTTCATTTTGGTTCATTGGTATAACAACGGCAGATTTCGCTTTGCGTGGCACAGATGGCTCTATATTGTGGGAAATTTCATTTTAGTCAGCGAGTATCTGACACTTTTGGGTCGGTTGCTTCGAGATTGGTGTGTGATCGTTTGCAGCGTATGATTTAATGTCTGCCGTGCTTTTGCTATAAAGATTATAATGTTTTATTTGCCGTTTTGAGTTAGTGGTACGCTAGATAAATGCGGATGGTGCAAAAGTACGTAGATTTTCTCGTTATTCCTGTCTTCGTATGTGTTACGGATTTGTTTAGCCGACGTTCATTTACACGATCATCGCTGGTAAGATGTTTGCATTCTAATGTTATTTAGCTTCGTAGTAATTACCCTTTCGTTCCCCTTAATTTTTAGCTGTTAGGATGACCTGGATTAGTCCAGATTAAAGAAGCACGACACGTTTTAATTTCCATGTGCATCGACATCATGCCGACGCCATCTTGTTGCTGATGTAAAATAGTACATTGGATTAATATAACTTCAAGGAAATTCGCTGCTGGAAGAATTACCACCGTGGCTTTCGGCTCACATTTCCGTCATCCGGAACTTATTTATGGGTGATGTGTTTTATGAGTGGGATTCATGTGCTCGTAGAGATAAGTAGCACAAGTTTTATTTCCTTGAATTTTTGGAAGTTAACTTAGGTTAATTACGCTATTTATATTGAGGGCTAATGTATTAGAGATTAATTAGTAAATTGTAACATTTGTTTGGCCTTTGTGTGTCATGTTGAACCCCGGTATAAGAGTTTGATCGGAGGTTATCAGACAGTCTGTCCTTTGTGACTTAGGATCTGTTTTGATATTTTTTTTTGTTCTTTAAATGCTATTCAGAGTTAATGTCCAAATAGTCAATTTCTATTAATATAATATTGGCAGTTTGGTTAGAAATTACATCGTTGTTCTAGTTAATGGCCTAGTAATTAATCTTTTAATATTTTGTAGATCAAATCTAATGATGTAATAATTTGTCTTGATATTTTAAACAACGTTTAAGACTTAACGATTTCATTTATTTATTGCTTGAATTTTAAACCAGCACTTGCTGTTGTGTTTGTATTACTTTTGTGGAATATTCTCTTGCAGTAGCAAGGGCGAACTATTTAGGTAAGGTTTTTTTGTGAGGGCCTATCCTCAGCTGATACCTGTTTAAATCTCTGTGATTAGTTGCTAAATAATGTAATATCTGAATCTACAGGGAGTAGTCATTAAATACCTTGGTGCAGAAGCTTTGTAAAAGACAAGTACTTGTTTTCCTTTAAATGCGCCCGATTTATCTCTGTTATGATCGCTTCCATTAATATTGAACGAATATCGCACTAATTGTGATTTTTGTTTTTTTTGTTTCTAATGTAATTTTGCATAATAGCAACTCATATCGTCATTGTTCATATTTTACTGTAAAATTTGTAATTATATTGAGGATTGTGTTCTTGGTCTGATCAGCTATAATTTGAATGAAATTGTATATTTTAATTTTGGAAATCGAGTACTAACTCGGATTTATGCTAATATACAGGCCAACTCTAACCTTAACTGAGCAACGTAATTAATTTTCATTACTTGTTGTTTGTGGCTGTTCTTGTTAAATCTATTGTTTAGACCATAATTAAAATTGTTTTGTTGACTTGTGAATGTTTGTTTCTCATTTTGTTACCTAAGTGCCTTCAATTGATCATTCTCTTGGGTCAATTTACTTTGGGATAGAGATTAATTTTTCAAAGAGATGGCGCCGGGTACTCCATCCACCTCTGTCTCGACAGAACCTATGCCCACACACGAATGAGCTAGCGGCATAATCTCTGTCTTTGATTTTCATCGCACTTGGGAAGCAAAAAGGTAAGGTGTCTGAAGGTGGTCACACAGTTTCCGAAACATAATTTTAAGTCTTATTTGCGGATTAATGCTAAAGTTGATTCAGTTTATTTTGACATATCAAAATTACCGCCGGATGGAAATATAGTATGCGTATGCGCCATATTTGACTGCGCTTCTGGCCTATTTGGTTTTAGGGCTAGTTGTCTCGTTCACAGGCACGGGCGTAGCAATTTATAATGTACGAAAATACTGTACATTTTTCAAGCAAATATTTAAAAGAACAATTTCTATTTTCATGTAGAATTCTATGGAAAAATTTCGTGGACGTGCTGCGCATTGGTGACTACATTTGTCATTTGTATCTTATTTGTATATAAGTTACCATATAATAAATTATGTAATTATCAGTAAAACTCACAAAACGTCAATATTCAATGAAATTAACGAAAAATAAATGATTTAATTGTTGTAAAATACAACTATCCACCAATTATCTTATATGCTAAGTGTGGTTTAGCACAACTACAGCAGTAATATCTATACATATATTAGCAAGTCACACCAAATTCAATATTAAAACTTGCAAGCAACTAAGGATCTTACAACAATTAATTTAAATGGTCTTTTAAGACATTTTGTAATATATTTGTTGATTTCTAGGCGTAATCCAGTTTATCAAAGACCCTAAGAGCCATCTGTTGTAAAAATTGTATGTCTCAAATATACCACAGTTTTGTTCCTTTATCTGGGCGCCAATGAAAAAAATCATTTGGTCTATTATGAAGAGTTAAAAAGCAGTATGTTAACGAGCTTGGAAATAACGTATTTTAACTGGGAATCATTCGTGGCTCTTATTACAAAGATAGCCTTCCGCCTAAGAATGTTATTACAAAAAGAAAACAAAAACACAAACGAGCATGTGAAGCAAATTTATTTTTTAAATGTGACAAATAAATTTCTTTTTGATTTTATGAAAGTAGCCTAAATCTCCTTACAATAACACACAAATAGACCAACAATGATATTAGCAAGTGGAATGGTGTTTTAAAATGATTTAATGGTTCTGGAGAATGATCTTAATTAAAGTATATAGTGACAAATCAAAAATTACAGTTTTGTGTAATTCGATAGGAAAAGGCTATTTTCTATCCGAAAACTTTTTAAGTCGAATAACGAAACCGTACATACGGGTCGAAACTATTTACATATCATTATATGCGACATTCCCTTCTTTTACTTTTTTATATGTAGTAAGTTAATTTCTTATACGTAAAAAATGTGATGATGAAAATTTTCGACCTCGAGATTTTTGCAGATGTCCACGTTTT
The DNA here is from genome assembly GCA_963170755.1 of Amphimallon solstitiale. Lineage (NCBI taxonomy): Eukaryota > Metazoa > Arthropoda > Insecta > Coleoptera > Scarabaeidae > Amphimallon > Amphimallon solstitiale. The sequence goes on along the minus strand of OY720676.1, from coordinate 98,786,096 downwards.
GAAGTCCCTTGATAACGAAAGAGTGATATTTAAAAAATGTCTGTCTGTCTCTCTCTCTGTGTGTGTGACCACGGTAGCGGTCAAACGGCTATAGGTATCAATTCCAAATTTTGTATTTACGAGTATTATCTCCCTCATGAGATCTGATTAGTTTTTCAGTAAAATCGATAGACTGGAAGTAGTAGTTTACTTCAGTGAAAAAATTAAATTTTGCCAATATTTCGTCAATTACTAAGTTTAAACAAATTTATAAAAATTCAAATGTACTCAAACTTAAATTTGAGAAAAAATGTATGAAGAAAGTTTTTCGAAATCCCTACCGGAAGTAGGTCTTTTACTCTTATCTCTATATCTCGCAAGTTATGCTTTCCAGACAGGTACATTACGAGCATAAAGGTATTTAAAACGTGACTTTCAATACCTTTTGTATTAAACTAATTTCAAAATTCGGACGGGAAGTAACACTTTTATCAAATAGCGATTTTTTTGCAAATATGCCGTAAATTATGCATTCTATATAAATTTATTAAGAGTACAAAAGTAGTTAGAGCTGTATTTGCAATGTTTTTTGTATACATGAAATTTCAAAATTCGAACCGGAAGTAACACTTTTACTCTTAGCGAGTAGCACTTCTTTTCGAATATCTTGCAAAGTATGCATTCTATAGAGATTTATTATTTATTTATTCTTATTCTTAAAAATGTATAATAAAAAACTATAGAATCAAAGAATTATTTACTTAAACCGTTTTACTTACATATAAATAATATCTGCTTCTTTGGAGCCCTTGACTTATTAGATTTTTACATTTGCCTGTTCTGCAAGATTATTCTCGTATTGGAATGGAAAGGACATAAATGAAGAAAGATGAACTTCTTCTATCGAACCAGGCACTAAATTGTTATTTATGTTATTCTGATGTGCATTGCTGGATGGAAAATCCCTATCACTGTCCCTATCATAATCAGGAAACTATACACATGTGTGATCTCTGACTACCTTATATATACTATAGAACAGCATATGTTTACAATCTAGTCAATATGAAATATAAAATTACTGCAAACTCATAAGTACAGCAAATGAATCCCTCCTAATGATACATCGATGCTAAAAGATGGTGTGACCTTAGATTCTCTTAAAACAAAAGTAATTGTCTAGATTAGTTATAATAATCAGGACTATGTTCAATTTCCAATTCCAAATACAGGCATAATTTCATTTAAATATCTGAGATATCTGAGGATGTAATCGACAGCTTACTAGCCTTTTGTGAATAGATACGATGATGGTAGCAAATTGTATGACATTAGCTCTCATAAAACGGAAGGATTTAACTTCAAAGATCCAAATTGACAGGACCACGTTTGATTTCCAATTATGAATACAAACATAATTTCTATTAAATATCTTAGATATTCGATGACATACCGGGACAGCAAACTAGTATAGTGTGAACGCATCAAATGCACTTTGAAAAAACTAGTCAAGACCAAGGTAGCGGCATTAATGAAAACTTGGATTAATACCAAAGGGCCACACAGGTGCACGAGAACTATGGTGTGTGGTGTGATTTACTCTATTATCTTATATGTATGCCACCATAAACGTATGAAAATTTGCTTTCAATCATGCATTCGAAGGCAATGTTCAACAAAGACAGCGCGTTACGCAATATATACACAAAAACGAGACCGCTGGACTTTTCGAATAATTATCATTCGCCGACAATGGAAGAAAATATCAAACAAAGAAACCCTTCCCCAATGGCAGCGAAATACGGGGGGTGAAGTTGGAATCGAGAGCGGAACTGGAAGACCTTGTGGATAGGAAAAACACATTTATGCTGACGAAAATCACTAATACAAATTGGAAAGCAATTCAGAATACTATAAGTCAGTAAGGTTTTTAATAAAAAATAACAATTGAAAAAAGTGTAAACAAGAATACTATTATTGGGAAGTAAAACAATAAACTCAATTCACCCACAGACATGCTCCTACGTGTCTGTGTGTTAAACAAATTGCCGTTTTACTACAAGACTGCTTCGTAAAATAAAAAAGGAAATCAAAGTATTTCAAAACAGGAAATTAAACAATTCAATTTTTTTAAGTTTTGGGGTTTTCTTATTAATTTGTATTGTATAACCTCCATTTTCTATTACCTTAGTCTTTCCTCATTATTAATTAATATTAATTGAGTTGGCCGATACTTCTTGGACATCCATATTAATTAATAATAGTAGACGGAGTAAAACACAATTTACAATAAATCCAGTATATTAACACAACTTATTACATGTTTCGCTATCACTGTAGCTTCTTCGGATATTCAATTACTACTAAACTAAATATTTTCCACAAAATCAGATGATCAGATCTTACAATGTCTAGGATACTGTGGGGAATTTCTCTAATTTACTTTAATGACTTTTTATTATCTATTTTATGTTAAAAGTATTTTCTAACAATAGCTTTTAAATGGTTTATGATCTTAAGGTATGTTATAGGTATTTCTTTAATGTGGGTTTGGATTTTCACAATACAGATCTAATTGTTCATTGAGTAATATGTCTCAATTTTTAAGTTTGTTTATTTCAAAAGACTCTAGTAAGTTTAATCGGAAGCCTTTTGTTTCTGAATGTAAAATTTCAAAATTATTATTAAATTTGTGGTTATTTTCCAACAGGTAACATGCATATTTGATTCCATATTTTTGTTATTATAACATCTATAGTGTTCCTTAATTTTATTATCGAAATTCCTACCCGTTTGGCCAATGTATGCTTTTGGGCAATCGTTACAATTTAATTTATATATTCCGTATTTATTTGCTTTGCTAGTTTTTGATTTGTTGTTTTTTATGAATTTACCTAGTGAGTTATTAGTTTTATATGCTGGTTTTAATTTTTTTTTTAATAAATATAAAACCAGCATATAAAACTAATAACTCACTAGGTAAATTCATAAAAAATAGCAAATCAAAAACTAGCAAAGGAATCAAATCAGGAATATATAAATTAAATTGTAACGATTGCCCAAAAGCATACATTGGCCAAACGGGTAGGAATTTCGATAATAGAATTAAGGAACACTACAGATGTTATAATAACAAACATATGGAATCAAATATGCATGTCACCTGTTGGAAAGTAACCACAAATTTAATAGTAATTTTGAAATTTTACATTCAGAAACAAAAGGCTTCCGATTAAATTTAAGTCTTTTGAAATAAACAAACTTAAAAATTGAGACATATTACTCAATGAACAATTAGATCTTAATAATTCACCTCTCTTGAATATGTATTGTGAAAATCCAAACCCACATTTAAGAAATACCTATAACAGACCTTAAGATCATAAACCAGTTAAAAGCTATTGTTAGAAAATACTTTTAACATAAAATAGATAATAAAAAGTCATTAAAGAAAATTACAGAAATTTTCCACAGTATCGTAGACATTGTAAGATCTGAACACCTGATTTTGAAGAAAATATATAGCTTAGTAATAATTGAATATCCGAAGAAGCTACAGTGATAGCGAAACATGTCATATACTTTGTAATAAGTTGTGTTAATATACTGGATTTATTGTAAATTGTGTTTTACTCCGTCTACTATTATTAATTATTAATTAAGTTCAAGCAATGTTATGATATTATATTTCCACTTCATAATGATTAAAAAATAAAATAAAATAAGGAATGAAAAACAGAGTTTATGTAAAGAATTCTAATATGCGGAAACATAAAACAAGGAGAAAAAAATAAAGAAACAAAATATTTTTTGCGTCATTTTATGTCCTTATTCAAAAAAAATCAACGGAATATAGTGTTACATGACGAGTTATGCTTTTCGGTTGATACATTGTATCACCATACGAATACGGCGCATATCCGATTTGGTTATTAAAAACAAAGATCATTATTATTATATTTAGTTCCAAGCCGCTGAAATAATGATGACCAGTTCTAGATTTGCAACAATGTCAATAACGTTTCTATATTTACGCTATCCAATAGAATAACGAAGATACTGATTATGTGAGTGATTTAGTACTTACAGTAATTCATTAGCTGGTATATTAGGTGGATTACATACACATAATATAATAACATAAACATAGTACAGAAAATTATATTAAAATTAAATAATATACAAAAAAAAACGTATTTATCTATACACAATCAAAAATTTACATGTCGTACATATTAAAAATAAATGATAGACTTAATCCAATCGGACGTTGTTGCCACAGAATGATAAATTCCGGGTTGATGAGGTACACCGCATCCGAATCCCGCACTTATTATTCCTGCCAATGTCCATCTTCCATCCTCTAAAACAAGAAGGGGACCACCAGAATCCCCTAAACAAGCATCTTGCCTTCCATCGGCATGTCCAGCGCAAAGCATCTCTTCGTACAGTTCGACTCTGATTTGTTTTATTTCATGCCACGCTATACATTCTTCTAGATCTATAAATATTTAAATAGTAAAGTTCTTTATTGAAAAACAAATGCCTAATTTTAAGTCGTTACTTATGTAAATGATTTATAATAGAGATGAAGATATTTATTCATAATTAAGGAACTCCAAAATCTGGATATCTACAAAATCTCAAGGTCGAGATAGTAGAAAGAAGTAGAGAAGTAGAGAAGTCTAGGTTTCCATTTTCATTTTATTCTTTTTCTTAATTTAAATTTTTGATAAAATAGCCTGCTTTATTGCAATGATTTCTAGCACAAGATGTCACTATATCAGTATAATTGAAATAAGAAATAAACAGACAGATGTGTACCTTAAAATTAGTATATTTTAGCTTTTAAATAGAAGTATCGTAATCAATAATAAACAACACATAAAATGACTTGTAATGATTTTTGTAATTATAATTTATATATATTATTTGACATTTTTATATCGCTGCCAATGAAACATTTGTACAAGCAATCAAAGAGAAACAGATCAAGTAATATACATATTTTACTAATGCAAGGTCATTACCTTAGGGGTTGTTATTATTAATTAATAAATTGCATTCAACGTTATATCCTTTTTAAGAATGAAGTTTAGGATTTCTTAACAACAAGCATAATTTTCACATACATATAAATACATCATGTGTTTCAGTTTAATTTTAATTAATATCATAATAACAACTTCATCATAAATTAATGGTACATATCGGATTGTTAATATGAAACTGCTGTACTCAGACAATGCTCAGGTTTTGAACTGGATTTGAAGTTAAGTTGTGACTGTGGTCTGAAAGAATTCATGTCTGGGAATTCATCAGCTACGTCATTTACATGATCATATATAATGTTTTATTTTACTCAATATGGAGAACAGGAAATCAGCTCTCTTGAAATTCAACAGATGCACAAAAACATATTTCTTATAATAATAAGGTAGGAGTATATTTATATAAACCTATTACGTATTATTTATTTTAATCTTAATAAACTTTATAGCAGGTCATCAAAATTGATGGTCATGGCATCTCCTATAATTTTCGATAAGTTTTACGCTGTGCCACACAATAATAATATTCAAATAACAATTTTTTTATTGGTGTGCTGTTTGAATATATTTTTAGGTTACCGCATATATTAAATAGTTGTTGTTTACATAAGTGCATTGTATCAAATGTATCATATGCTAACCGCATAGGATGTATGAATTTATAATTAATGCTAAAACTAGTCACATTTGCTTAAAAGGTTGTGAAAATAATTATTACAATATACTTTTTTTAATTTCAATCTTCGTTATAAAAGAAGTTATAACATATTTTTTAGTATTACAGAAATAACATTTTGCTCAATATTCTTATGAATATGCAAAGCACAAAGTAAAGTTGGGGAATAAAATACTTTTATAAAAAGAAGAAAAAAGAAGAAGTATTTGAACATAATATTTTATTTTTTAGAAATATCCAAAAAGAAATTAAAATAACCAAAACTCAGTTTCTAGTTAATCATTATATCTCCATTTCCTTCTTTTTTCATACACCTTGTAGAATGTTCCCAAACCTATCGCACAACAGGCGCTCAAGATCAATAAACGCGAGGTAATTGTATTGGAATAAAGCTACTGAGAAATATTGAAGACTCTATTTTTTTGCATTGTTATAATACTGTTTAGAATGTAAGTATTCAATGTTCCATGCAAGATGTTAAACTATCTTATCTATTATACTGTTCGTCAATTTTGGCAATCGCGATATGAATTACCAGATGTTTTACTTCTTTTAAGAATGAATGAGCAACATAACACTTTTGACAGTACTTAGTTACTTTGTAAATTATAATAACATTATACGAAATACACAGCTACCATTTAAAGGAGACGGGCCGTAATTAAATTTTATGTATTTATATCGGTGTTCCGGAGTGGTTATAGGGTGGTGCTGGGTGTTGTCCGCATTTGGATATTGCATACGTACGGATTTGTGTCAGTTAGTTACCCTGCGCAGTGGTCATGAGAGAACTGTGCGTTCATAATTGAAATCTACTTCAAAGCGAACAATTCGTATACAGCGATGGCAATTTGTATTATTTCAATATTCGTCGGGTAGCAGTTTGCAAGTTTAGTATTAAATTATGGCTGTCAACGCTTAGAGCAACGGGATCAGCTGCAAACCAAAAGCGTCCAAATCATAAAGATCCGTAAAATCACTACAGTGCTATGCAGCAGAGCGTCATGAGGTAAAATGACACCCAAAACTTTCTGCTCGAAAACATGCACAGGCTATTCAGATTAGTCGCGCAAGTTTGCACCGATTGCCAAGACACAACAACAACATCTGGCAGTGTCCAAAATTTCTTGGTTACGATAATGTCTGTTTATTTCAAATTAGGCATTATTTTTAGTATTATATACATTGAAAAATAAGTGTTATTATTTACTACATAATGTTTTTATATGTTCGTTAAAAAAACCTCAGTCTACTCATCTGCAAATCATACAAAACGTTGACTGAAAATCTTTAACAAAGAAATACAAGCAGTTCGGATTTTTTAAATCTATTAGAATTCAGTGACGTTTTATTATAACATTTAGCAGACAAAGGTTTTCCAGGTATTACTTGCAAGGACAATATTATATTGTGGTGGCATTACTTCTACACTATGGAGATGATCGACCAATACGTCTCAAAATTCAGTTTTGTCAAGTATGTCGTATGAGTAAAATAATAAATGATAAATGATAGTTCATTTGTTGCAAGGCTGTAAAGTTGAACTTTAAAAAACAAGAGAGCCATTACTACACTTTGCACATATACGTAGATTTAACCCATAACGCATTATATTAAGGGTTCATAAGTTCAAAAGTTGAATCTAGATATGATGTTTGTTTTATTAGTTAACAAGAAAACCTATTCGCTATGTAACGATTTAATATAGGACAATTGTAAAACTTCATTAGATATTTCATAGTTAGCACATCTTATCACAACTTTGAATTTTTGATTTTTATATTAACTGAAATGTGTACTTTAAGAATCCATATTAAAATCGTGCCCATACTTACGCCTTTTTTAAATATTCTGTTTCTTATAGAGCGCTGTGTAATAATAGTTACAGAAATGAGTATTGGTGTATATTGGATATGTACATGCTTTGTTACTTATGTTATTAAATTTCATTCTATCGAAGTATTTTTTAATTAACTACTAGTAATAATGACCTGTTGTGCTATACGTATCAATGGCAAGCCGAAATGATAACATATAAATTCGAAAAGTATTATTTTATTTGCGGCCACGTTTAATTTATGAATTGAATTGGTTATATATTTTATATATTTTGCACCCGTTTCTATTTATGTTTGGCGTCCGACAATATATATGAACGATGTCAAACTTAATTAACATCATATTGTGTACTGTGTTACTTACTGCTGTAATAAAATTGTCTGTGAGTGCAAAATATAAGGACACAATGAAATAAAATTGTTGTCAATCAAAATGAACGACCTGTGTATGGATTTCATTAAAAAGGGAAACGTACAACTGATAAAAAAATTACATACAACTTAATTGCCCAAATTCAAAATAAAATGGGCACACCATCAAGACCTAAAGATTGATTTATCGCTAATAACCAAGAGTGGTTAAATACGGAGTTTGTCGTTAATTTTGACAATCCGGAGAGGTCTTCACCGGACATTTTTACACCACCCGGATAACGGATCCAACGACTCTGCACATTCTCCGACTGTTCAAGAACAATGAAAAATCCTTTCGGGTACAAAGAAAAGCTACATAAATGATTTGAGAGTCTGGTATAGATTATATTACCTTCACACACATATAAACGCTCAGATCTGTCTGTGAAACAACACATGAGAATATATTGTTAAAAATTTTAGGTATTTATCCCCTAAATTTAAAATAGAGTGTTCTGACTAGCCTTTAGAATAAAAATGATACTACATTGCTTTTAAAAGTCACGGAAGATTCTAACCTCAGTATTGAACATTGTTTACCCCATGCTAGAAAATGCTCACAATCATCAACAAATTAACGTTTATTAACAACACTGTATATATACTTCCGATCCATACGTTTTCACCAAAGGTTGGTCTAAAGCACGAAACTTTATGAAATTAGAAAACGAAGCTAGATTAAAAAATGCCAGCCATGTGTTAATCTATTTGTAATAATTTTAAGTGCGTTACATTTATTTAACATTTTTATCTTTTGATTAGTTTTATATTTTTTATATTGTAATTAATTTTACGTGTGTGAATATACAGACAGTTTCAAAACATTTGCACGAGTTGTTTATTTCGAACCCGAAAACGTTACAATTGGCGTCAGGTGTGGGGTAAACAAAATAAGTGCAAATAAATAAATGGCTACCAAACGTTTGAAAGAATTAAAGGTCTCCGAGTTAAGGGTAGAATTGGAAGAAAGGGACGCAGATACGTCTGGAAAAAAACAATTCTCCAGGACCGGCTTCGTGACCTTTTAATAAATGAAGGTAAGGATCCCGAGAAATATTTGTTTCAAGTACAGGCTGATCTAAGCTTAATAACGGAGACTCTAAAAGATGTTGCAAAACAATTCGACACTCTAAAAGATGAAATGGCAAATAATTCAAAACAATTCGAGACTAATATGAAGACTACTCTAAAAGATGAAATTGCAAAACAATTCAAGACTCTAAAAGATGAAATTGCAAAACAATTCGAGACTCTAAAAGATGAAATGGCAAATATTTCAAAACAACTCGAGACTACTTTTAAGGAAAACTTTCAAAAGAATTCATCGAATGGGAAACAGGAATTTTCTGGGGCCATCGAAACCGTAGAACAGAAAGTTGAGGAGCGCGTGTTCGGAATGGGGGACGAGTTTGGGGTTCAGCTTCAGTTGCCAGCGATGAACGGCTGCGGTCCCCATGACACCTCAAGCGGAAGCCTGGAGATCTCCCGAACAGCAAAGGCAAAGGTAAGACCTCCCACCTTCGATGGGAAGACGTCATGGATGACATACCGGAAACAATTCGAAGCCACTGCAGGAGCAAATGGGTGGACGTCCCCGGAGAAAGCTACTGCTCTGATTGTGTCGTTAAGAGGAGAGGCCAGTGACATTTGTGATCTGTGCAGGTGCTTATTCTACGTTAAATATTAACATTTAATATTTTTAATAAAGTTGCGGGGCACCGTCAGATCACAAAATTTCTATATGTATTTATTGTCACTCCAAATAGACGTACGTCGGTTTGGCAGCGTACTTTGGGTTGCCTATACCCAGTCACCCATCAGCTTTCGACGATCATGTATAATGTCGGTAACTAGGCCTGCTGCGGCCGATAATAATTTGCTGTCAAAATATTAAACATGAAAGTATTATGATGATCGCGCTGTTGGTGCAACGAATACAAATTCTACCGGTTTTGCTGCAGGCAGAGATTATGAGGTGAGTACTATGTTTCCTTTATTATGAATATCTTTCTACACCCGTAGATTGAATCCAAATATCAGAAATAATTAATTGCGGTCGGGATTGTGAACACATCGAAACATTAATCAGATAATCAACAAATGAAATTTAAATCAACGTTTATTCTTCCAAAATAACTCTAAGTATTTACACAAATTTTATATACACATATACATACATTACACATTTTATTAGACATAACATTTACTAATGTCAAATACTAACAAGACGGAATTACCATTCTTTTATTGCGGATGCTTAACCTATATATACATAACTGACAAAGAAATAACAAATTAAATCCTGAATTTCACGCACAAAAGATATACTCTGTACATTGCAGTATTTATTTAAAATCGCATTTGAACTTTAACGGATAACATTTGGTTACATTTACAGCGGTATTTACATGTGCTCGGTTTATTCGCGTTACGAATGCAGTCAAATTATGATGGTACGCGGCCTGTATCTGGTTTGCTAAAATACGATAACATTCGCGGCGGTGAGGTATTACTCGGACATGTAATAATACGAAATGAAAATAATAATTAAATTCTCTGAAAGAACGGATATTTGTCGGACGGAAATGGACCCTCTCTACACGATAAGTAGACCTGTCGAGAGGTTCCTTCGGGAGGCGGTATTCTTGATTTCCTACACGGCAATTGGCCTGCTAGAAACCAAGTGGTTTAGGTAAATGATCTCATTAAGTCCGTGTCACGATAATTGACCTGACGGGACTTAATAAGCGGATTTTTCACCTGGATCACGGCAATAGGCCTGCAATCCAGGAGAATACGGTATCTTAGCTCGGTCACGGCAATTGGCCTGACATTGCTAAGAGGAAATGCCACACGATAATAGACCTGCGGCTAGGATAAGGTTTGGAGGGACTCTGCCTCTTCACTGGAAAACGGTCGATTTATATACCATCCGTGAACGACAAAAACTAGCACGAAAGCATTGGATTTTGTACTCGAACGTGATGTAGAAGAGCGCGAATACGATCGTGACGTACACAAATATTTTTCCCTTACTATAAATCGATAACAAATGTATACAAACAAATCAAATACAATAATTACGGCGGTATTTACAACAGAAAAACATTATTACAAATGATTGAATAAAATATCAGTCATACATAATTTGATATTTACATGACAAATTAATTATGAATTTATAATCATGATAATTTATTCAATAAACGAAGGGACTTCGTTACACATTCTGCAGACCTTATGTCCGGAAGAGTGTCAAGACTACCTTAAATTAATCAAGCGTCTTGAGATGAAGTATGGGCATGCACACCTGGGACAGGTAGTCCGACGATTAGTGAATCAGGTGCAACCTAAGAGAAGAACGCTCCGATGCTGGAATTGGAAATGGAAATGGAAATGGGCCATGTGCATAGTAAATGCGGGAAGGAGCCCAAGAAAACCATAGCGGAGCAGCGAAAACCGAAATGGGTCGATGAGAAGAGACAATCGTCGACCCAGTATCGTAGAGTCTCAAAATCAATAGCGCGAATGGCATCTCTGCAACACCAAAACGCTGATGCTGTTGCAAGGTGACCACATCCAGAAGACTGCAGGCATAGCAACCGACTAGAAGAAAAATCGGCCAACACATTCAGAACCACCGTGGTTGACGATCAGTGGCAACCTGACAATTTGCGGATAGATCAAGAAGCTGATGAAGACCTTGGTTCATTGAAGGTTTGGAAAGATACTGGTCGCGGACCGGCTTGTCAAGAAGTAGCTCCTCGTTCACAGGGACTGGAATCCTACTGGGCTCAATGGGACTCTCTAAAGGTGGAGGATGACCTACTCAAGTGTGTTGTGGAGAACCCAAATGGAGAAGACTACGTCAGCGGACCCAGGCGAAGGTTGGAGGATGCCCACGAGCGAGTACGCCATCGCACTCAGGATGCCAGCGACAGGACGAAAGATCGTTACGACGTGCAAGCCGAGAGAGGTGGTTACCGAGAAGGAGACCTTGTTTGGTTATATAATCCTCAACGTCGCCGAGGCCTCTCCCCAAAGCTCCAACAACACTAGGAGGGACCATGTGAAGTACTAAAGCAAATAAATGACGTGGTTTATCGCATAAGACGAACACCCCATAGTAAACCAAGGGTGGTGCATTTCAACCGATTGACCCCATACCATGGACATAACAACGACGAAGTAACCAAGGTGCGACAAATTACCAGTAAAGATGAAGAGCCAACTATAGGAATTTTATACAAGGATATTCTGGTATCAGGAAGGCTCGTTTTGGAATCACCACGGAGAAGCAACAGGATCTTTTTACGGTACCCGGTGATTATGCCTTAGCTCACTGTGTGGCCCAGGACTTATGTATGCGTAGAGGAATTGCCGTGGAATTCAATAGAAGATATGGCGGGGTCAATGAACTGATGCAACAAAAACCAAGCGTTGGTAAAACTCCGGAGATAAAGCGTGACCGACGATCTATCTTTTACCTGGCCACAAAAGAAGTCTACAACGAAAAGCCGACCTATCATGCATTGTGGGGATCCCTTGTTGATTTACGAGGACGTGCACTCGAACAAAACATAAAGAGGCTGGCAATTCCGAAGCTGGGCTGCGGATTAGACCGTCTGGAATGGAGAATCGCGAGAAACATGCTGGTGGCGGTGTTTCGGCATACTGGTATGGAAATAGTCGTATGCAGCTATCGGCCCAATCAGCCCGTTATACAACCTAAGACGGTGGATTGCCATTTCTACAAGACAACTGGGTGCAACCGTGGGTCCCAATGTAGATTCCGTCATCCGCCAACGACAAGAACATGGTCTAGTGTGTTTCGGGACGAAATGCAGTTTTTAAGAAGGGGGCAATGTAACGAAACAAGCCCACAAAGAATCAGACATCCGGGCGACGTCAAATGGAGAGTAAACATTGGCGCGACGCATCATAAATCATCCACATGTGTATAATGTGTGGGCGACGGAGGGTCTGTCGTATGTTCTACAAGCATCGAGAGAAAGATGGAGTTTTCGCGAATGTTTCCAGATGTTTCGTATGCGTATATAAAAGCAGTTGAACTGATGGATGATTCATTCCGGAATAAGAGATTCATTCAATAGTCTCGTGCGGAACAGGCAGATAAATAAATAAACGTAAATAAATAGTTCCTTGAGTGGTAGTGGAAGAGTAAGCATAAATAAGTGAGTGTAGTTACATAAATATTACGGAATATAAATAGAAGTGATATAAATACGGTACAGTGTTACATAAATAATACCGACATAAATAACAGTAGTGAAATAAATACATGTGTTAATCTATTTGTAATAATTTTAAGTGCGTTACATTTATTTTACATTTTCATGTTTTGATTAATTTTATATTTTTTATATTGTAATTAGTTTTACGTGTGTGAATATACAGACAGTTTCAAAACATTTGCACGAGTTGTTTATTTCGAACCCGAAAACGTTACAATATTCAACACTTCGTTTCATTATGAGTTGAGAATGGCATTTTCATTGTTTTCTGTAACATTTAGGTAATATAGTATTTACTTTCGTAAACCTAATTTACAACCGATAATTAAAGAAACCGTGCAAAAAATACAACATTAAAACTCATTCGTTGCCATTAAAGACTATTTATTTCTTACTTGCATACGACATAGTTAATACTTCATCTTATTTATATAATTATGTTCTCTATTGCATAAATAACAAATTTAAACTAAATAATACAACAACTGGTCAAATATATGTTTATACACAACCACGACGTGGCGCATCTAATATATGGGCGCCGGCTATTATTCAGGGAAATTGCAGACAATAAAGATCACTTTTAACCTTTTTGATTGTACACATACGTATATTAAAACGGTTTCAAAATATAAAGAGTTACATCAACATTTAGCTTTTTGCTTCATATATCGTCTTGATTAATTGAATATTGATTTTTACTTAAATGATAATTAAAATTTAGAGTTTGATGTAATTACTTTTTAGGTCCTCAATCATCATTCCCCTTTGCTTAATTAAAAAAAAACTTTCCCCTTTATATTTAGAAATTATGGAAAATGTTTCCAAAGGACGGACTAAATTAAAACTTTGAAAATTAACCTTTAAACTTTCTTTTATTTTTTCTTACAGAAGTTACAGAAAATGTGTGAAAAGTTGGAACGCATTTCAAAAGAAAATTTGAACTACAGCATTCATATAACGTCTATAAAAAAAATATTTTACGAAGGAAGCTCTGAAAATATTATTCAAAAGTTAATTACAAATTATGTGTTTGTTATTCCAATGAATAATTTTCTAATGTATTAAAAAATATAATTATGGTCTATCTAATCCAATTAGACATGAGATGAATGGGGTAAAGTTTATAACTTATTAACAAAGTTAGCAAACATTGTACAACAATTTGGCAACATTGCATAAAATGTTGAGTAACTTCTGAGTGATATGTGTGAGAGAGATAAACTAAGAAAATTAAAATAAATTGCATAAATTACATACTGTCGTAAAATGTTTTCTAGCAAAGCCGCTGATGATATATTTCAGAAGAACAATAAAACAGGCGTGATCTATTAAGTATTATTATATTATATTATTATTATAGTACTATTAGGAAGTCATATAATTATGGCACATATATGACAAAACTATGAAGTACAGGGGAAAACATCCACCTCAGCTCTTCCAAACTTAAAGATTACTTATTCTTCTAACAAACTTTATAGGCTATTAATTTTAATATTAATATATCATCTTTTATTTAGCCTAGGTTTTACACCTGGTGATGACCGTGTAAAAAATAAACACATTAATAATATAAAAGGAATAGCATTTGAGTTGTCGAAGGGGTAATCATAGTATTGCATTTCCTCGTCATTGGAATCTGTGTTTGACCAATATTATATTATTTAATGAATTCCAAAAATAATTATGTTAACATGTGACTATATTAAAAATCTAATTATTTAAATTATTATTTTCCAATCTAATAATAACAATTAAAAAACTAGAAAATACCATGACTCAACATTCAACAGCATAAATATAGCTTAGAGAATTTATCACTTTTGTGTAGCAATTTTATAATTATATGCACGAAACAATAATAGTCTTATAATGGATCCTTAAGGCACCGCCATTTATCGTTAGATCGATAACTACAAGTACTTTTAAACATGTTTGTATATGTCCAAAGACACTTATATAATCGTAAGATCAGTG
Source organism: Amphimallon solstitiale (assembly GCA_963170755.1). NCBI lineage: Eukaryota > Metazoa > Arthropoda > Insecta > Coleoptera > Scarabaeidae > Amphimallon > Amphimallon solstitiale. The sequence continues at coordinate 98,770,903 of OY720676.1, read as the reverse complement.
TTGTTATTTTTATAGCTTTGTTGCCTTATTTTCTTATGTCGTTCATGGTACTTAATTACCTAAAAGGTAAAGTTACCTTATTGTAATCAGTAATAACTTTTTCTTTTTGTTATTTTAAAAATAAAGTTGCTATTTATAATACCGGCTTAGGTTTTTTTTCAATTATAATCAAGTTCTACATTAACTTATTATTTTTCTAAGGCAGCCATTCTTTTCATGATAGTACTCTTTCTTTATAGGTGAATTATTTATTAAACAAAATTAAATCATCTTTTAAATTTCTACTACTTCTTGAAACTAAATTAAATTTTGATCGCATGTAAATAATATACTCTAGTAACGACTCAGCGTTTCTCCATAATCTATGGAATTGGTACATGATTTTCTTCTGTAAATAAAGCAAAATATAGTATCGAAAATATATATACAATAATTATTAACAGTACGTTGAATTTTAAAATATACTAATACTAATTAACACAAAACAAATATGTTTTTAATTTTGTTAGTAGTTCACTAACTTAATGAAATTTATTTTAAACTAATTTCATTTTATTAAAAATCAAAATGAATAAATACAGATTAGAATTCAAATTAATTTTGTAAATACGGTTGTTACCATATCTTTGTATTAACTTTTTGAGGTTAAACAACTTTCTTTATAATATTAATATTGAAGATTTTATTTGAATTATTTAAAATGAGGGTCTTCTTAATAAATTAATTACGTATAGGAAAGAATATCTCAACAAACATAAACAAAAATAATATGACTTTGTATAACAGATATTTCTTTCGATATCTAGTATGTGAATATGCAAATTTTTAATATTTTTACTATACCAGGTAATTCATATTACAAGTAAAAATTGAAATAAATTCAAATTGAGTTCAAAACAGTTTTATTCAATTTACTACAATTGTTTCACCCTACTAGGGCTTCATCAGGTGATGAATATTATAATACAAAATATTTGTAGACGTTCTTATTTATGTCTAAATGAAGAGAATAAGAACGTCTACAAATATTTTGTATTATAATATTCATCACCTGATGAAGCCCTAGTAGGGTGAAACAATTGTAGTAAATTGAATAAAACTGTTTTGAACTCAATTTGAATTTATTTCAATTTTTACTTGTAAATTATGGAGTTTCAACACGTATCTCCTTCTTCAATCAATTAATTCATATTAATATATATATATATATATATATATATATATAGAATTCTTTGTTTCAGTTTGGAAATGTAATATCTAGATGTAAATATAGAATCATTGCAATATATTTAATGTTCAATGTCATTATTATAAAACTAATATAAAGTCTAAAAATGGTGTAAGAATCTAAATGTAAATTTATCTTAATTTAACTTAAGTTACCTTCAATGTTTCTTCAGCACTTCAATGAAATTCCAAATGAAGAAAATTTGAGAGAATCGTTTAAAATTTGCTTTGAAAGAGCACCTAAATAAAATCCCTTTGAAAGGAACATATACGTAATAACACGAAAGCAATCATCACACTTCGACTTGTATACGTTTGCATTGCCAGTATAAAATTTTATGACCTACCCAGTATAGGTACCAAAGCACTTCTCAATATGTTCGTTCCCATTAATTCCGTTGAAGGTTTAGTTTTTCCCCATCCTGCTACAACAGCTTCTCTACCATGAAGTTCTAAATTGCTTTCCGGTAAACAAATAGGCAATATGTGGAACGAATAACCCGCCTCCGTCAAGAGTTCTAAAAGTGCAATGTCAAATCGATCGGGTTGTGTGAGTCGATATTGAAATTTTGGATGTATATGTTTACGCTTAACCTGAAAAGAAAACCAGAGGTAAGTAGTAGTAAATACAGACTAATATGTAGATACATTTTTAGAAGCTACCTGTGCTTCTAAAAATGTTGCAGTATGTATACATGGAATATTTTAATGACTATTCAATTCACCTGTCATTGTTCAAATATGAACCAATAAAATAGCAAATATTTACTTTCGTATCATAGCAACAGGAAATTTCAGCGATTATATCTTCCTAGAAGGTATTCAAGTGGATATTTTAAACAAGTGAAAGTTTTTATTAATGTAACTCATTTACTAACAATATTGAAGGTACAATTAGAAAAACTAACATTACTGCAGTGCTGCAGCAGACATTCTGGAACAGAGCTATCACTGGGAGTACCCGAGGGAGTACCTTTCTCTTGTAGCTTAATACCGTCACTATTACTGACAGATGTCGAAGTTGTACATGACACATTTGTTGTTGTAAAATTTCTTCGCATTTTGGTGATAATCGACTCGTGGTGCTCATCATCAAGCTGCAAGTACGATTTTATGGAATTCAGATTTTGGTGTCCCGTTATTTTCATCAGTTGTTGCTCTCCGACTCCAGCTTTCGCCAGAGATGATACAGTTGAAGAGCGTACCGAATGATTTGATATCTTCCTTCTTTTAACATCTAATCCAGTTTTTTCAGCTAATAACTTCACCCAATTACTGATCTCACATATACCAACTGGACTGTTCTTATACCACACCGCATTCTCAACTTTATCCCAAAACGGATTCGGTGTCAAAAACATCCTTTCTGTTTTCACATTTTTTCCTCTCTTCGATTTCAGTAGATAATACAATCTAAATAACAGAAGAATATTAATTATACCGTCTTGAAATTAAATATAAATAGGTTACCTAACTGGACACATATCGGTATTGCTTTTATTCTCTATCAACCACTTGCTGCCTGTCAATGATTTAGTTCCCCCCTGCGCAGTTTTCGAAAATACTGGATTATACTCAATTCTACCAGTTCTTCTTCCCTTGTTATCGAGTTCCTCCTTGAAGTAATAGGTGAAACAGTTGCTCCCTTCTCCTCCCCGCCAAGCTAGTTCGTAAGATGCTATTAAGAAAAACTTTTTCTGTAAACCGTCTGGGGTACTCTCATCTAATATGCGTATCATATTTAAGTATTCTGGTTCTGTAAGTGCCGCCGCGTTGCTGGTTCTTTTTTCAGGACACGCTTGCAGTTTTCTTCTTGTAGCATCCCTGGCGTCACGTGCTGACTTAAATATTGCATCAGAAAACGGGTTTACGTTTATTTTCCACTTATTGAAGAACATTTCTTGAACCATTTTCGCCGTCACGTTCCACATGTGCTTGATGACGCCTTCTTTATAATCGGACCCATCTTTTTTCTTCATATTACATGCCCACGACTTTAAGATGACATTTAAGTCCACAGGAGAAGTAGATTGATCCAGTTTATAGCCTTTTGCTGTTAAAAATGTACTAAATTGTCTCCATACTGAATCTTTGGATTTCTTCGTGTTCCAAGGGATATTTTCGCAAATTTCAGCATCGATTTCGTCTTCAGATTTCGTGCCAAATCTTTTCTCAGTTCCCATTATTTAGAAACACCAGTTTTTATTCAACGAAACGAACTAAATAGGAACACGATTCCAAAAATTTTAATGACAAACATAAATGTTTTTTTTGTTGACATGGAAACGTAATCATGTGTAACTAAATTTTGAGTCATTTTAATATGAAAAATTGATTTGGTTCATTGAATAGTCTCTCGAATACGATTCGTAGTCAAAGTTGAGTCTACTATTTTTGTGGTGCTTTACACTCATGTCTTTCATAATTGCGAATACTACTCGTGCTCCGCACTCGTAGTATTTAAATGCAATCATGAAAGACATTCGTGTAACCACCACAAAAATAATCGACATAACTTTGACTACTCATGGTATTATAAGTGATTATTTTTGGGAAGATTGGTTGTAGATAAACAAACTTCATTTTTCTTCTTATTTAGATTCTAAATAAAATTGCTTTTATTATACCTTTCTATAGACAATTGTAATTCGCTCCTTGTGTTTTCTTAAAAAAATCTGTATTGGATTGTGAGTAATGTTTTACATTTGAATTGAATAAATAAGCAAATAATACCAAAACTTAATAAGAGTAAAAATAAAAAATAAAAACTTTATCTATGTAATACTAAATAAATGGCCATATTGTTTACACAAAATTATAAAGTATATTTAATTTGTAAATTCATTTCAAGGAAAATGTGCATAAAGCTGAATGAAGTTAAGTCATATTGTGACAAAGTATCCTACATTCATACAAAAACAATAATTATCATATAGAAGTTGAGACAGTGGCATAACTACAAATTTTGCCCCCCCCCCCCCGCAACATCCAGCTCAACCTAACCAATTATTACCTTGGTGTATCCTACAAATAGGTGTATCTGGGCTCGCCCCCCCCCCCCGCACCGCGGGGGCATGAGGGGGTACAGTTACGCCACTGAGTTGAGAGTTAGGTTTATACGAGTATAATAAAAACGTATGGTGAGATGATAAATACTGAGAGAATCGTCACCGCTTAAAACAGTCTTACAAGCCATGATATTTTCTGTAGAATTTGTAAAGTTCTTTGACATTTCATTGTAATATTAAAATCTATATTAGTGACTAGCTGTCCAACAATCTCTTCAAATTCGTCAGCTTTTATAAACTTTTGACGCACCCCTGTATACCGGGTGTCAACGAGATCATGTATCAGCCAGCCATTTATTTATTAGTTAAAATAAAACTTTGAAATTCGGACCGTATATATGAGTGATTGGTGGGCTTCTTCAGGTACACTCAGTTTTTCTATAGCACTTCCGGTCAAGCCGAAGTGACGTTAATATTAAATTTTTAAATACAACATTTATTATTTCTGTTTCCTCTAAAAATTTGCCGTCTAGTGCAGGTTAACTTTTGACATTTCTGTCAAAGATGGCGGTATCTGTTAAATTTATCCATTAAAGTAAAACTTCTTCGCAACAATTGTCGAAATGTAACAACCATCAAAGTTAGCTTTGAAAACAGATAAGAAACGTATTTTTCACATTTACACGCATTGGCGAAGGAAACATGTATTTCACGTTGACATTACTAAAGAAAATAAGATTTTTTTTGTAATTTTCAAATGACAGGTACTCGTTTTTTTAAATAGTAACACCTATTTTTTATTACAGTGCCATATTGGCATAATTTTTAGCTTTCAAGTGATATAAAATATGCTTGGTTTAGTGGTAGACAGGTAGTACAAAATATAAAATGTTTTAAAAGTAGTCTAATTCCAAAGCAACAGAGCACTACTTTTAAAACATTTTATATTTTGTACTACCTGTCTACCACCCATAGGTGTTACTATTTAGAAAAACGAGTACCTGTCATTTGAAAGTAAAAAGAAAAATCTTATTTTCTTTAGTAATTTCAACGTGAAATACATGTTTCCTTCGCCAATGTGTGTAAATGTGAAAAATACGTTTCTTAATTGTTTTCAAAGCTAATTTTGATGATTGTTACAATTCGACAATTGTTACGAAGCAGTTTCACTTTAATGGATAAATTTAACAGATACCGCCATCTTTGACAGAAATGTCAAAAGTTAACCTGCAATAGATGGCAAATCTTCAGAAGAAACAGAATATGAACAGAAATAATAAATGTTGTATTTAAAAATTCAAAATTAACGTCACTTCCGGTTTGACCGGAAGTGCTATAGAAAAACTGAGTGTACCTGAAGAAGCCCACCAATCACTCATATATACGGTCCGAATTTCCAAGTTTTATTTTAACTAATAAATAAATGGCGGGCTGATACATGATCTCGTTGACACCCGGTATAGATATATTTTGTAAAGCCAATCGTATATTTTATTTAAAATTCTATTATAAAGGTTTATTGAGATTTAAATAAAATGTATTTTTAATAATCCTCTTACAGCAACTATATAAATATATATATAAGCTTTGAAATTGTATTCAAATTTTATTTGTGATATTTCACTATTTGTTTATCTAAATTATAGTGTAGAAGAACTTTCATGTTTTGTGTGTTTTTATAATTTATACTTATCAAACAATTGGGAATAGAAATTAGATTTTTATGGATTAATACATACGCAACGTAACATTTGCATTTCTTCATTGTTTTATAATTTATGTAGGCATTTAATTATAAACAAAACACAAACTATTATAATTTCAGTTTATTTGTCAAATCAATATTTTTGAAACTTATTTACGTTTGCTTAAACCTAAATATTGTTACACATTGTCTTAAATGGACGTACATTATATACAGGGTGAGTCATTAGTAACCGCTTCTTCGATTGCTCTTTTGTGTTTTAATAAAAGAAAACACAATTAGTGGAAGATGCATGGTTGCTTGTGGCGCATATTGTAAAAATACTTTAAGCTCTGGCGCACTTCCGGTTTCAACGGAAATGCACGGAACTTAATTTTTTTTAATGACTCACCCTATATATTTTTGGATTTTCTTGTACTGCTTTAAATTGTCTGTTCAACTGTTTTTTCTTTTTCAAAATTGAGCCAATAGTTTTTGAGTTATTAATTTTTTTTGAAAATATTTGATCAAAACACGTGTTCAGAAAAAAATCATTTTCACATTGTTTTTAAAAGCAAAAACATTAACTTTGGTGGTGCTTGTAGCCAAGAAAATTCTGCATCATTTGGTAAAGTTTCACTCGACAATACCTCAAAGAACTTTGTTTTTTCAAAGCCTACTTTCTGAAATTTTCACATACCAAAAACTTATTTTTTTTAAATGGAACACCCAGTATTTTTTTTGTTCCTCTTTTAATTCTCTTTCATTTTTGTTAACAATGTCCTATACCTATCTTTTGTAATTTTTGAGATAATCACTATAGGAGCAATTAGCGGTCAATTAAAGAACTACGGGCGCTGTTCTATGCACCCAAATATTCGTCCAATAAAGGCTGGAATGCGACTGACTGCTGAGTCAACTGTTGAAGAAAGTCGGTGTACATTTATTTCAAACTTATAATAGCATCGCTATTAGTTATCATCTAAATGAATTATTCTTATGAAGAGTTAATAGTTATGACTGACGTTATGGGTGAATCCGAAATAAACTCTTTGTTAGCATCCAGACTTTATGGACAGCGATCCCTGGTAGAAGTCAACCGAAGCCAGAAACCATCGAAAATATAGAGTGGACGGTTTGAGTGAACAGAAAGCATTAAATATGAAAGAAAGAGCGGAAAAAGCAATTACTGGCGAAGATAAGATGTTTATGGTACTTGCGAGTGTAGTCGAACACCCTGCATACTAGTACTAAGAAAATTAGTCGTTAGTTAAATATAAGTCAAATTTGAGAATCCAGAATAATTACGAAATATGAAATTCACCCGTAGCATATTTATACACAGGGTTAGAGAAAGAAATCTTCAGAATCGCTAACATTTTTGTCAATTGGCCTCAGATAAATTATCCTGGCTTTCTCAATTTATTGTTGTTTACCAACGAAACCACCTTCTATTAAAGTGAATACGTTCATCGTCACAATTTCCGTTATTATAACACATAAAATCCCTCACTTTATCATACCTGTAAACTTTCAAAATCATTGTTCATTAAAACAGTGGGGAGGAATATGGGTAGTTAGGGACATAATTGGGCCTACTTTCTTTGATGAAAATGTTAATGGAGAAGAGTATCTTCGCTATCTACGGACGGATTTTCAAAACTTTTTGAATACATCTTCAAATATGTCAGTAAACATAACCTTTATTTTATTTCGATGTTAACCAACAGTGTCAAAAATGAAATTTTGCGACTGGACATTGCCGGAATTAAAAAAATGAAATGCGATGGCTCTTCATTCTATAAAATTATTACTTTTGGGATAGTTGGATATAACATTTACTTTGTTTGACAGTTGACTAAGGAAGTCGGGCGCCATCCCTGCCTTCCATTGGTTGAACGAATATTTTGGTGCATAGAACAACAGCGCTCGTAGTTCTTTAATTGACCGCTAATAGTTCCTATAGTGATTATCTCAGAAATTACAAAAGATAGGTATAGGACATTGTTAACAAAAATGAAAGAGAATAAAAAAAGGAACAAAATGCCTCACTAAAATACAGGGTGTTTCATTTAAAAAAAATAAGTTTTTGGTATGCGAAAATTTCTAGTAGTAGGCTTTGAAAAAACAAAGTGTTTTGAGGTATTGTCCAGTGCAACTTTACCAAATGATGCAGAATTTTCTTGGCTACAAGCACCACCAAAGTTAATGTTTTTGCTTTTAAAAACAATGTGAAAATGCTTTCATTCAGCAGACACAACAATTGCGCAACTGTTCAGTGATCATGTTCCGTAGACGAGCGCTCACTCTGAACATGTTCAGGAGCGGTCGTCATTTTTGTGAGCGGAAAAATTCTATGCTCACTTGGTGAGCGTATTCTGTACGCATGCGCCATTGATTCATTCCAAGACCAACCTAATACATACTTCTGAAGAAAGTTACTAGAAAAGTAAGATATAACAAATTAAAGGTATTGGGCAGTAATAAATGTATTATAATATTGGAGTTCACTCAGTATTTTATTCGGGGTTGGAAAAACCAGCGCTTCCACTAAAAACTACGTCAAACCTTATTTTTATTGTAAATTTTCGAAAAAAAGCCAAAGTATTTTGGCATTGATCTAGTTGTATGAAACAGCATTCTCATCTGAAAACATAGTTTTTTTCCTTGTGTCTTGCAAACTGCTTTGAGTTTTGTTGTAGGTTTTCTATAATTTGCTTAATGGTTTTACTTTATATTTTATTTTATAGTGTATTTTTCAATATCTTCGATACATATAGCTAGTATAACATTTTTTGATAATTCTATTGTAGATTTGATTAATTCATATTGAGATTGACTTCACTAAATATTTCTAAAATTAAGTGAACCTGTATGTGACTTTTTTGTTTCAAATCGCTGGTACTAGATTTTTGATGGAGCATTCTTTCTCGTTAAGTTTGTTTAACATTTTTCCAAATTCACCATTATCATAAGAAGAATTTGTTATACCTCATGTGTTAGAGACTTTCAAGAATTCATTTCTTTAGGAGGAAGAACAGCTTCCAAATAGATATGTATAGTGCTATTCCTAAAGCTTTTGATACTGATTCATTATTCTTGTTAGTAAATTCTTCCTCAAAAAATAATACACCAACACTGCTTTAGTTTTCTCAAGCATAAATACATAAAGATCTTTGATATTTCATTGTAAAATTAAAAATTATACTAGTGATGGGCAAAATAGGAGAATACAAGTATACTCGCGGCAGAAAGTTTTGTCGGGTCTTAAGACCAGCTATCTGGAAGGTATCACTGGTCAACTCTAGTAATCCGATAATAATTCCCACTAAATTTTAATAAACCATAAAGGGAGATTGTAATATTTTTGTTTACACTTGAGAGATATATTAAATTTCCTCAAAAATAAAATACATCTAGCATAATAAAGCAATAAATAAGCAAAAAATAAATTACACAAAGAATCATTTGAAGACAATATATTTAAAGGAAAATATTTCAAAATGAAAAGTAAGAGCAATATCATAAATTACCATACTAATAATTATAACACAAGGAATCGTGAAATAATTGATCTTTAGAGAGGTGGCTGAACTATTAAAAAAAAGTATTTGATGGTTTGTCGATGGCCATGATTCGGTTGTGCTGTCCTGAGATTACCCCGTATGTGACGCATATTATAAACACATGCCTGACTGACGGTGTGTTCCCTGAGTCCTGGAAGTGCGCTGTTGTCCACCCTTTGCTGTCGAAAATCCTCGAGCGCGTTGTCGCTAAACAAGTGACAGAATATATTTCTCTGGGTGACATACTTCCTCCTGTACAATCGGGTTTTCGTTCAGGCTATAGCTGTGAGACTGCACTCTTGAAAATTACGGATGATATTCTCGAGGCAACGGATAATGGCTTGCTGACATGCTTGGTTCTATTGGACTACAGTAAGGCCTTTGACACTGTTGCTCACCCCATATTGCTGAGTGTCCTGCAGCATGTGGGTTTTGGTGGTTTGGCACTGTCACTGTTTGAGAGTTATTTACGTGATCGTACACAATATGTGGACATCAACGGCTGCTTGTCTGACCCTCTAAGTGTCACTCGGGGTGTGCCTCAGGGTTCTGTCGTTGGGCCTGTTTTGTACTCAATTTATGCCTCTCAGTTTTACAAGGGTTTGACTTCTTGTAGTTTCCATGCATATGCCGACGACACACAAATTTATTATTCCTTTCACCCTAGTCGGTGGAATGAAGCTGCTGCTAATATTAACCGAGATCTCGATTATTTGCACAATGTTTCGCTCGCGCATTGCCTTACCATTAATCCTAACAAATCAAAGGCGATTTTATTTGGCTCCAGGAAAGTTTGTGACAATATCTCACAGATCTTTAGCCTGAAAATTAATGGTGTTCCTTTGCCGTTAGTGCAAAATGCTAAGAGTCTAGGTCTAACTTTGGATAATACGCATAGGTACCGTAAACACATTTCAATTTATATTCGTAACGCGTATATGAATTTAAAAAAATTGTATCCTTACAGACATATTTTTAATGCTACTGTGATGAGGAACCTTTGCGATGTTTTTGTTTTGTCCCATTTCTCGTACTGTGTTCCTGTATATCATCCTGCATTGGATAGCATAACGAGGAATCGTATACAGAAGGTGCAAAATTCCTGCTTAAGATATATTTATTGTATACGAAAATATGATTCTATTTCACATACGCTGGCCAGTGCGGGTTGGTTGAGTATGGAGGACAGGCGGGAGCTGAGATGTTTGGTTATGTACCATAAAATACTTTCTTTGGGGTCGCCGCCATACTTATATAATAAGATACGGTTTAGGACCGACATACACAATCTCACCACCAGATTTCGAGGTAAAATATCTCCGCCACGAAACAGAACTGCTCTCTACCGGAGGTCATTCACGTTCAGTATCTACAGCAGGTATAATTGTCTGCCTTATGAGATTGCTTCCACCGTCACGTCTTTTCGCGGAAAAGTTAAGAGATTTTTAGAATCACGGGGGATATGAATGAGAGCCAGTGGTTAGGGGGTTAAATTAATGTTGTGTGGTATTGTGTTTGTGTGGAGCCGTTCTAGACTGCACAGAGGAGCTCCTTTTCTTTCTTTTTTTTTATTATATTGTAAGGGGTATTACTGCAAGGTATTACACTTGAATTTGAGGTATTGCTGAAGATATACGAATTGGAAAAGTCAGTTATTTTTATGTATTTGTCTCGATTTTTGTAGTTCTTAAGCACCTGTTTCATAGTTATCAAGGTTAAGTTGAAAAACAGCTAATTGCTGAACTTCGCCTTGTGATTGATGCCTAACATATTGCTATGATCGCATATATTTGTGGGTATAGTCATTTGTATATGCTGTGCTCTAAAATTTATTCTTTTTACACCAAAAACTTATAATTGGTTTTGTATTTAATTTATATTGTTGAAGCATGTACCTAATAACTATTGCGGGTTCTGGCAATGTATGTGGTTCCTTCTCCTTCACTGGTGGCCTTTCTCTTACTTATAATAGGGACGAGGTAATAGTTTTGTTTAAAGAAGAAAACGGAATGTCTATATAACATGATCATACACCTTTTATTTAGTAATTTGTAAATTCAAAATATCTTTATACACCTTAATGCTCTAAACAAATACATAATTGAAAATGCTCATATCATTTATACCAGATGCCGGTTGTAATGTATGTAAATCTTTTATTTATTTATTCATGATGCTAAACAAAAATAAATATTTATCCTGTAAATAAATAAATGTAAACTTTTTATTGTACATTGATAGTGATATTTATCGATGTAATTATTTTTATATTGGTTTCGATTAATTGCTTTAGACAACCATTTGCACGTGTTATTTCGAGCTTTTAATCTTTGCCTTGTAAAACTTTTAATTAATTATTAACATGACTTGAAAAAGATTAATGATGCCTAGACAAAGCCATGAAGAAAATGCTCATTCGCACGTAGCATCTCTTCAACTGCCCAACACCATTAGTCCTATTTTTGTTGTAATTCCAACTTTATGAATTAAAAGAAAACCTTACAGGATAATATTTGCTTATCTATATTGTTCAACATTACATTGAGTAATCATTTGCACGTAAAACCAATATCTGTTTAACAATTTAGATAACTCCTTTTCAAAAAAAAAAACTTACTTGCTATCTTTAAACATTTCATCAAAATGTTCATTTTGAATGTCCATATTGAACGTTTCAAATGAATTTAAATATATTAATAAAAGAAAATTATTATGAATAAACGTGATAAAGAAATAATGAAAACTACTATTCTACAATGTAACAATTATTTTTAAAGCGTCTTATTCTTTCGAAGTCGTAATAAGAAGTCTCCTCTTGTCGAATCTTGTTTCGAATTTATACCGGCAAAAAGAACTCTACGTTGACTATTGCGCCCTCTAGTCCATATTTTAGGTTGGCATTGGAATATATCCTTCAGTGAAATCGCTGCCCATATGTTGTCGTCTTGATACACACACACATACACATATTGTTCTGACACTTCTTTATTGAATAAAACGTCAACATATCGGAAATTGTTTTCTTATTCAAAAGTCTTTTCACTGCCTCATACTGCCTTTCCGACGGTAGGTTTATTCTTGTTATTAATACCATCCTTCTTTGTATTCATCAATGAACCTATTGCCTTGTTCATTGTTCAATACATATTTTTTCTTCCCATTTATTAATGTCAATTTCACCTTTCTTGTAGCTAGATTGCGATTTGGTAAGATGGGAAACACGTTGGAGATTACGATTATTTTTCTTCCCGCACTGCCTGCACCTGGAAGACACGTTTGTTTCTCCATTGCATCTGTTTTCTATCCATGATCTTTCCATCGGTAATATGTCTATCTGCAATAAACTTTACACAAGTTTTATATTTTGTTATCTTTTGTAGGTCATGAAACTGTACACGTCTGTTTCCAGTCTCTGAAGCATTGTGTTACAAACAAATCATAAACACATACACTTTTTATTTATGCTATCAGCTACCTTTTTATACCAAATGTTATTGCTGATCGGGTTTACTTTTTATATATTTTTATATCCTTTTCTAGTCTCTAGTTATAAGCTAAGGTAATTTTTATCTTTTAATATAATTTAGTTTTTAAACTCTTTCATAAAGTTTTATTACTTTATGCATGTAAATCATAATAATTTATTCAACCATATTTATGTTTTTTGCATATCGTATTTGATCTTTTTCATACAATTCTATTGCTTTTACATGACTAATTTTCTTGACTGTTCCGTCCATTAACATAACCCTTTCTCGATTATTTGCCTTCATTACCCTTTTTGACTTAAACAGCGGTCCATTATTTAGAATGTTTAAAGCAATCTTTACGCATTGTATAAAATTAGGTTCTTTTTGATGATATGTAAACCATACATCTTGTGTATCCTTTCTACAAAAGAAATATATTGCTTATATTTATTTTGTCTTTTATTTCATATTTATTTAATAAATTTTATTTTACATTTTCTCACTATTCACTTGAATAATAATGACTTTTAAATTATTTGCTTGTATATTGACCATGTGTATGCAACTTTATATACATTCATGTAATTTGTTGCATATTTAAACTCTTTCATATCCAAGTACGATTTTTGTCATTTTTTTATTTCATTTCAAAACTTAAACTAATTCTTAAAGCTATTCTTATTTTATAAACTTGCGAGATATCACGGCATATTCCCATGGTTATTATATTTTGTCGTGAATCGTCAACAATGATTTTTTAAGGCATGAACGACACGTATAATAACCATTGTGGAAGCTCGCACAAATAATTATTAATTTTCTACGTCTATATAATCATAAAGCATAGATATGTGATATTTTCCTTTAATGTTTTCGCTATCTACTTCTTGTAGCTCGTACGTTACATCACTCAAAATTTTATTTACTCTATATACGCATTATTTGATGCATCGCATCTTAAAACAAATTCTTCATTAAAATCAGGCAAATTTACCATTAATGCTTTGCAAAAATTTTCTTTTACTTCTTCAAATGCTTTGAGAGTTTCAGGAGTCCAATTAAATTTTACTCCTATCTTTATCATTCTGAAAAGCATGTAAGTTTGATCAGATATTCTCGGAATGAAATGTTTATAATAGTTTATCATTCCCAAGAATCCTCTGAGCATTTTTATGTTCTTTGGTCTGGGATACTTTCTTATTGCTTCCAATTTTTCTTTTTCTATAGTGATTGTTTTACCATCTATTATATACCCTAGATAGTTTATTTTATTTTTATAAAATTCACATTTTTCAATGTTAACTTTTAAATCGTTTTCTGCTAACGTATTTAAAACCTTTTCTACCGATTCTTTGTGACTCTCTAAATCTTTATTAAATATTAGTATGTCATCCACATAGTGAGAAACATACTCCTCATGTGGATCTAAAATTTGTTGCATGGCTCTGACCAAAGCTGCTGTCGCTGTTGATAGGCCAAACGGAACGACTCTATACGAATAGACTAATGAATTGAACATAAAGGAACAATACTTCCTTGAGTCCTTGTGTAATGGTACCAGCCAAAAAGAACTTTTCAAATCTATTTTTGTGAACCACCTTGCATCAGTACACCTTGTTAATAAGGTCTCTATACTCTGCGGAGCTTCAAAATTAGGGGAGGTCCTTGAGTTAAGGCCCCTTGCATCAAGACATAAGCGTAATTTTGTTTCTTTCTGATTACCTGTGTTTTTCTTTACTACCACTACTATTGGATTTATAAATGTTGATTCTGTTCTTTCTATAATTTTATTTTTTAACATTTCTTTAATTTCTAATTTGACTTGTTCTCTGTATTTATTGGGGACAGGATAATTTTTAACTTTAAAAGGTTGTGTTTTATCTACTTTGAGCCTGTGTTCATAGCCTTTTGCTAAACCAGGTTTATTATCAAATAACCCTTTATATTTACTGACAAGATTGCTCACATGGCTTATGTATTGTTTATCGCAATTTAAATTCGTACCATCCCTATATTGCGTGAAGTCCTCACTTTGACGATGCTTCACAGGATGTGCACTTTTATTGTCTAATAAACCACTATCCATTTTATTTGTGAGATTTTGTTCAGCATTATTTATATATAAATTATTAATTAATATCTCATCTTCCTGTGTTTCCTTACACCAGGAGATTATTGAATTTTTAATATGAAATGTTTTGTTTTCCATACTTATTTTTGTACCGTATTGACTTAAAAAGTCTATCCCCAAAATACAGTTGCTGTTCAAATTAGGCACTATTATGAATTCTGTTAATAATTTTAAACTACCTATTCTAACATTTATACAAAAAACTTTATCTATAGTAATGATATGCTTCTTATTTGCATTTATTAAATTTACCTTTCTTATAGGCATATAATATCCTAATTTTTCTATGTCTTTGTCTATAATATTACTATCTAATAATGATAATTGCGCTCCTGTGTCTAATAATGCTTCTATTTCTTCGTTCCCTATTTTTACTGTTATGTGTGGTAATTCCGTCGTGATTTTCTTTAGATCGTCGAAGTTGTATACGTTTTGTATCTTCTTTTTCTTCTTGACTGGCCTTTCTAAAAATCCAACGAAGTCGCGTTTGAGTAGGTAGAATTTACCCATTCTTTGTTTATCGGTAGTTGTGTTGAATCCTTGGGTATTGCACCTTTTGATTCTGTCTTTTCCTTCGTATTTATTTCTTTCTTCTCTTCATTTATTTGAAAGTTGTTCACTCTTCTTTCCCTCTCAGGGTTTCTTTCTTCCTTCCTATAATTTTGTTCAGTCTTCCTCTCATTTTCATAATTTCTTGTCTTATTATTTGAATATGGATTGTTCCCATAGCTTGGCTTATTATATGTATATGGGTTGTTTCCATAATTCTGCTTGCCCTGGTTTTGATTGTACCCATTATTGTTGTACTGTTTATTTTGGTTGTATCGAGGTGTATTGTTTGTATGCGAATTATTTCCATTGTTGTTGTTGTTATAGTTTCTAGATGGATTGCTTGTATTTTTGATGTTTCCATAATTATTATTGTTTCCTTTTTCATCCACATCGTCCAATCTCTTGACCAGTTCCAGTAATCCCTCGATGTTATCAATCCCTTGAAGTGCTACCGCCTGTGTAACGTTGTGGTCAAAGTGTGCTGCTAGCTGTGAGACAATATCGCTCTCTTCAATGGTTGGTTGAATGTATTTGAGAAAAGAATATTTTCGTATGATGTAGTTTTCTCGAGAAGATCCAGCTCTGTATTTGCCAAACACTAAATCGTGTCTAACTCTCCTCTGCTGAGTCTGTCCCCAGTACTGTCTCACAAAACGAATCTCAAATTCTTTGAAGTCTACTACTTCATCTATTATCATGTCATACCACTGAAGTGCATAATCCTTCAAACAACCTCTTATGAAATGTAGCTTTGACATCTCATCAGATATTCCCCTCATATACGTTTTGATGGTTCTCATAAACGCCATTGGATTATCTTTATAAAATCCTGAGAATTTTGGTATATTCTCTGCGCTACCAGGTATTTGTGTCAAAGATACACTAGGTATACTAACCCCGTGTACTTTGTTTTCTAACCGTTTGATAGTGTTTTCAAAGGTTAAAGTTTTGCTTTGTAAAGTCAACATTGTGTCAGTACAAAACCATATTTTATTTTGCAATCTTCCACTTGGTGTGAAAGTCCTTGTATTTGTTCTTGACATTCTACATTATTCCCTTTAACTTTATTTTCAAGAGAATTAATTTTGTCATCTACCTTATTAAAACTAGCTTGTGTTTTGGCAGACCTTTCGTTGATTTCTTTTATTAAGAATGTGCCTTTACCTTCACATTTCTTTTCGTTAATGTTTATTTGTTTGTTTAAAGTTGAAACTGACTGTTCTAACTTTAATTCTACTTTTGCATTTAGCTCTAAAGTTTCCTTTCTTAACTCTGCGAAACCTTCGTCTATTTTAGAATTGATTTTTTCTAGTTTTTGATTATTTTGTTCTAATTTTTGATTATTCTCTTGAAATTTTTTATTTATACTCAAATTATTTTCTACTAGTTTTCGATTTAAATTCTTATCATTTTCTTCTATTCAACTGAATAGTTTATTGAAAAGATTCTCAATTTTTTGTTCACCAGCTATGCCACTGATGCTTTCTGTTTGTATGCTACCTTCAAGTGTTCGATCCTCTGATTCAGGTTTTTCCGACTCTGAATCAGAAGATACCGGACGATTGTCCCTGTACTGTGTGAACTGTGAACCTTCACCAATATTCTTATCTTTTTCTGCCATTTTTTTCTTTTTATTTTTTTAACTTATGAATTAATAACGAACTTATCTAATTAAATACTATTCCTCCTTCTTTATCCCTTTCTAAATAAGAGAAATTGATAATTCACCAGTAAATGAAAATCAAAAATATTCTGTCTCTAAATTGGACACTGAATAACTATTTTGTTTGTTAATGAATAAGAAAATGAAACAAACTTCGTACCAATTGTTTGGACAAAATAAATTATTATTTTTTTGTTCAATCATAAAAAAAACAAAATTGCACTGCTTCATAACGTTGAGCGTTATGTAAATAATTATTAACAAACGAGAAAATGAATACAATGCTCCACTATGTTAAGCGACATTAATTATATATTTTTTTTCTTATAAACAATTAGAAAAGTAATACATTGCCTCTCTATGTTGGGCGTTATTTAATTATATGATTAATAAACAATCAAGAAAAGGAATACATTGCCCCTCTTCGTTTGGGCGCCATTATTTATAAATATTAATTGCCACACGTTGGGCATCGCCAATTATTTATATGCTATGATCGCATATATTTGTGGGTATAGTCATTTGTATATGCTGTGCTCTAAAATTTATTCTTTTTACACCAAAAACTTATAATTGCTTTTGTATTTAATTTATATTGTTGAAGCATGTACCTAATAACTATTGTGGGTTCTGGCAATGTATGTGGTTCCTTCTCCTTCACTGGTGGCCTTTCTCTTACTTATAATAGGGACGAAGTAATAGTTTTGTTTAAAGAAGAAAACGGAATGTCTATATAACATGATCATACACCTTTTATTTAGTAATTTGTAAATTCAAAATATCTTTATACACCTTAATGCTCTAAACAAATACATAATTGAAAATGCTCATATCATTTATACCAGATGCCGGTTGTAATGTATGTAAATCTTTTATTTATTTATTCATGATGCTAAACAAAAATAAATATTTATCCTGTAAATAAATAAATGTAAACTTTTTATTGTACATTGATAGTGATATTTATCGATGTAATTATTTTTATATTGGTTTCGATAAATTGCTTTAGACAACCATTTGCACGTGTTATTTCTAGCTTTTAATCTTTGCCTTGTAAAACTTTTAATTAATTATTAACATGACTTGAAAAAGATTAATGATGCCTAGACAAAGCCATGAAGAAAATGCTCATTCGCACGTAGCATCTCTTCAACTGCCCAACACCATTAGTCCTATTTTTGTTCTAATTCCAACTTTATGAATTAAAAGAAAACCTTACAGGATAATATTTGCTTATCTATATTGTTCAACATTACATTGAGTAATCATTTGCACGTAAAACCAATATCTGTTTAACAATTTAGATAACTCCTTTTCAAAAAAAAAAAAACTTACTTGCTATCTTTAAACATTTCATCAAAATGTTCATTTTGAATGTCCATATTGAACGTTTCAAATGAATTTAAATATATTAATAAAAGAAAATTATTATGAATAAACGTGATAAAGAAATAATGAAAACTACTATTCTACAATGTAACAATTATTTTTAAAGCGTCTTATTCTTTCGAAGTCGTAATAAGAAGTCTCCTCTTGTCGAATCTTGTTTCAAATTTATACCAGCAAAAAAACTCTACGTTGACTATTGCGCCCTCTAGTCCATATTTTAGGTTGGCATTGGAATATATCCTCCAGTGAAATCGCTGCCCACATGTTGTCGTCTTGATACACACACACATACACATATTGTTCTGACAGTTCTTTATTGACTAAAACGTCAACATATCGGAAATTGTTTTCTTATTCAAAAGTCTTTTCACTGCCTCATACTGCCTTTCCGACGGTAGGTTTATTCTTGTTATTAATACCATCCTTCTTTGTATTCATCAATGAACCTATTGCCTTGTTCATTGTTCAATACATATTTTTTCTTCCCATTTATTAATGTCAATTTCACCTTTCTTGTAGCTAGATTGCGATTTGGTAAGATGGGAAACACGTTGGAGATAACGATTATTTTTCTTCCCGCACTGCCTGCACCTTGAAGACACGTTTGTTTCTCCATTGCATCTCTGTTTTCTATCCATGATCTTTCCATCGGTAATATGTCTATCTGCAATAAACTTTACACAAGTTTTATATTTTGTTATCTTTTGTAGGTCATGAAACTGTACACGTCTGTTTCCAGTCTCTGAAGCATTGTGTTACAAACAAATCATAAACACATACACTTTTTATTTATGCTATCAGCTACCTTTTTATACCAAATGTTATTGCTGATCGGGTTTACTTTTTATATATTTTTATATCCTTTTCTAGTCTCTAGTTATAAGCTAAGGTAATTTTTATCTTTTAATATAATTTAGTTTTTAAACTCTTTCATAAAGTTTTATTACTTTATGCATGTAAATCATAATAATTTATTCAACCATATTTATGTTTTTTGCATATCGTATTTGATCTTTTTCATACAATTCTATTGCTTTTACATGACTAATTCTCTTGACTGTTCCGTCCGTTAACATAACCCTTTCTCGATTATTTGCCTTCATTACCCTTTTTGACTTAAACAGCGGTCCATTATTTAGAATGTTTAAAGCAATCTTTACGCATTGTATAAAATTAGGTTCTTTTTGATGATATGTAAACCATACATCTTGTGTATCCTTTCTACAAAAGAAATATATTGCTTATATTTATTTTGTCTTTTATTTCATATTTATTTAATAAATTTTATTTTACATTTTCTCACTATTCACTTGAATAATAATGACTTTTAAATTATTTGCTTGTATATTGACCATGTGTATGCAACTTTATATACATTCATGTAATTTGTTGCATATTTAAACTCTTTCATATCCAAGTACGATTTTTGTCATTTTTTTATTTCATTTCAAAACTTAAACTAATTCTTAAAGCTATTCTTATTTTATAAACTTGCGAGATATCACGGCAATATGTATGTATTCCTTTCATTTGTTTAACTTGTATTAGTTTTTGTATCACGGTATGTTAACTTATCAATAAAGGCATTTATTATTATTATTATATTATTATTATTATAATATGGGCTACAAAAAATCTTGATTTAAATAATTTTCCAAAATTTAAACACCCCTAGCAATTGCGCTGTAAAACCAAGGTAAATACATATTAGGCAAACATGCCCCAGGTAAAAAAGTCTTAGAATGCAGATATAGTAATATAATCAAGAATTTTGAATTAGATTATACTGAAAACACCATATTTTTTTTTGCATTTATTTTAAAATAAATAGAATGTATATTACAGAAAAAAATTAATGACAGATACATACTCGTAAATATTCTATAAAACCGAGATCTTAATAAGGCATTAATACTCGCCCTTGAAAAATAAAATAAATTCCGAAAGCAGGAAACATTTGCAGAACAACAAAAGGATTTCTTTGTAATGTTGACACATCAATGTTATCGTGCGATAAATCATAAATGAAGAATATATCAAATATATTTACTTCTATATGCCACATGTATTTTCTTTTACCAAGCAGACCGATTTTCATGTGGCCGGTAAGATGTACCGCCGTCGAGATGCGCACGAAATTCATAGGTAGGGCATTCAGTGTTTTACATCGTTTTAAGCGATAAACACCCTTACTTGACGCACTTACAAATTCTCCCACCAGACACATGAAAATCGGTCTGCTGTATATTTACTCAAACTTAGGTATTATAAAAATTGAATATAATCCCTCTTTATTTGTTGTTAGAATTTATTAGAGTGGACCAGATATATCTTCCATATAGCTGGTCTTACGACCCGACAAAACTTTTTGCCGCTAGTGTACATTTTCCATGCCACTAGAGATACCCGTGTTTTGTCAGCTCTCGGGCAATACCGTGTGCCTTAGTGTTTTCCTGAGAGTCGGCAAAACGCGAGTCTGTCTAGTCACATTGAAAATGTACTCATATTCCCCTATCTAGGTATCTAGTCCATCACTAATATATATTATGTTCTCTTCATAGACACATGCAGTTTTGTTCTCTCCGGCTTTATTTATTTTTTGAATGGTTAATTCAGTGTTTGATTTATTGATTAGTATATTATATTAAAGAGCGAATTTTTCTGTATCTGTTGGTGTGTTTGCTGTTGCGATCTGTTAACGGTGGGACCTGCAATTTGCATGTAAGTGTTTACTGTATTTGTTACCTGTCTTGTTTTTGCATTAGTACTAATACTGTGTTATTTTTAATAGCATCTTTTTGCTGGTCTAACTTTCCGTTTTTCCGAGTGTTTCTGTTGCTGATCCTTTCCGTTGACGTCTCTCCTTGTTTGTGCATTTAAGTCCCTGCGACCGGCACCGCTAGGGTGAAAAGTGTCTCCCTGTCTTTTATCCTTAATACATTTATTGGGTGAATTATTGCTTATTAATCATGAGTACTATACGCTGCAGTTGCTGTAGTAGCGTGGCTGAGTCACATATGCTTGTCAATTGCTATGTCTGTAAGAAACCTTTTAAAATTGATTGCGTGGGAGTATCCAAGTCCGATGCTCGGAGAATTCATACGGGGTCTGGTGTGCATTGGTTTTGTGTTCCATGTGACGGTCTGGGTAACGATCTGCTTAGCTTAAAAACTAAAATTGCTCGTCTGCGTGATGAAATTATTGATTTAAAAACTACTACTGCTTCGACTGGCCAGTCTCGGCTGTCATTTATCGACACCGAATGAATAATCACTGAAATATCTGATCGCGAGGGTCGGAAATGCAACGTCCTTGTTTACTCCTGTCCCGAGTCTCCGAATTTAACTTTGAATGAGCAACTCTCTAACGATATGATTAATATTAAGGATATGTTTACAACTATGGGTGTGGATGAGGAGGTTGTCAAGGTGCAGCGTCTCTTAAAATCAAGCAAGAAATGGGCCAATATCTCTTTGTCCCGCGATAGAACTCAAATGCAGCGGGATCACTATAAGCAAGTAAAAACCGAATTGCAGCATCGTGTGGAGAATGGTGAGTCTGGTCTCAGAATCAAGTATTTCAACAATATTCCCACCATTTCCAATACGGTAAACTAATCCAGCCCGACAGTATACTTCAGACGATGCGTATTTATTATCAAAATTTACGCGGTCTGCGTACTAAATCACATCTTTTTTTTTCGAGTTCTTGCGATTTATATTATGACATTGTTCTTATTTCTGAAACCTGGTTGAATGATTCTTGTAATAGCTCGGAATTTTTCCCTAGTTCATATAATGTTATTCGTTGTGATCGTAGGTTTGCCACAGTTGGTGGATCTCTGGGGGGCGGAGTGCTGTTGGGCCTGAACTCTTCAATTACATACGACTGTCTGGATACATCCCATGGCCTGTGCGCCATTAATTGATTTCATTTTGTGTAAATGTATGTTTGGCTCTCTAATATTTTTCATTGGTGTACTGTATGTCCCACCAAACCTACAAAGGGATTTACTTGAAAATTTCTTGGATGCTCTTCAAATTCTTTTGTTACACAAACCTACTTTGTTAATTGGTGACTCCAACATTCCTGAATTTTGTAATCAAGATGTGAAAGCTCTATCTCCTTCTGGTTTGATTTTATCGAATTTTTGTAATTCACTAAACTTAAAGCAAAACAACTAGATTCGGAATCAGCAGGGTAGGATTCTGGATTTGGTCTTGTGCAACTTCGCTTGTCATCTGGAGATCCTGCATGATGATACCCCCTTTGTACCGGAGGATACTTATTATCCGGCTTTGTCTATCTCTACTGAACTCCCTTTTACTAAACTTACTCAATTTTCTCCTACTGGAGATCTTCGGTACAATTTCAATAAAATAAATTATGATACACTAAATGGCATGTTGTCAGAGATTGACTGGTCGTCGTTGGATGCTTACAGTGATTTGGATCAGGCGCTTGACTGGTTTTATGAGAAGCTCTATTTGGCCTTTGATTCATCAATTCCAAAATATGTTCCAGCTAGTTCACGGTACCCGCCGTGGTTTTCAAAGACTATTAGGGAGAATATAAAGATGAAGGATTACTGTCGACGTAAATCGAGTACTCCTGATGGTGGGGCTTTTCATGATGATTTTAGAAGACTTAGGACTTTAATTAAACAAAAACTATGTAACCCACTCTGAAGCCGTTCTTAAGAAGCATCCAAACAAGATCTGGTCCTTTGTCCATAACAAGCAGCGTTCAGCACGAATTCCTGGACGAATATGCCACAATGATACTTGGTTGGACAATCCTAAGGATATTGTCGATGCCTTTGCTTCTACTTTTGCCACTTCATATACTACTCCCATCTCTGCGGTTCCTCCTCAAATTTTTTCTCAGTTTCCTACTTTTGCGGTCCCTTATATTTCCGGGGAGTCCCTAACTGAGATTATGGCCCAATTTGATTCGAGCTTTACTGCTGGTGATGATCTTGTCCCAAGTTTCTTGGTTAAAAACTTGCGACATTACCTGGTGAAACCGTTGTGCTCTATAATTAATCTTGCCTTGAAAACATCAGTTTTCCCGGATCGGTGGAAACGTACCAGGATTGTTCCCGTGTATAAGAAGAACGACAAATCTCATACCTCTAATTATCGACCGATAGCCATCTTGTCCAACTTTTCAAAAATTCTTGAGCAGGTCTTGTGCAGATCCATATCCTTCAATACTTCCTCCCTCATATCTTCCCTTCAACATGGCTTCATGCCTGGTAGATCGGTGGTAACCAACCTTGCCACTTTCACTCAATATGTAAGTGAGGCGATGGATGACAGAAAACAGGTTAACGTTATTTATCTAGATTTTTCTCGTGCGTTCTACACGGTTGATCACAGTCTTCTTCTAGAGAAATTGTATTATTATGGATTTGCTCCACGCCTTATTAACCTGTTAAAATCATATATTACAAATCGTTCAAACTACGTATTCTATAATGGTTACAGATCCTTTACTTTCCGTGCAACCAGTGGCGTTCCCCAGGGTTCCAATCTTGGACCAGTGCTGTTTAACATTTTCGTTAACGATATATTTCCTCTTCTGACTTGTCAGGCATTAGCTTATGCTGATGACTTAAAAATTTTTACAACAGTCCATTGTGAAGATGATTCCATCAAATTGCAGCATAACCTTGATGTCGTCACTGCGTGGTCGCACTCGAATGGCCTGGTCCTAAATATCGAAAAATGTAATTCGATGATATTTACTCGTAAATCCGTTTCTCTGGACTACAATTACACCATTTGTGGGCAATTGATCAGTGGGGTTCAGTCGATAAGGGACCTGGGCGTTGTATTTGACACGTCCTTGACGTTCACGCCACATATAACATCTATGTGTGCCGCAGCATCAAGGATGTTGGGATTTCTGATGAGAATCTCGAGGTACTTCACGTATCCCTGCCTCCTCAAGTCCCTCTACTTTGCGTTGGTAGTCAGTAGGTTGGAGTTTGCCTCGGTCATATGGTACCCCCTCTACACTTCACAACAACTTCCTATTGATAGTATTCAGCGGAGATTTCTAAGATTGTTGTCTTTTAAACTCACTGGAGCCTACCCGGATTGGAACATTTCTTACACACATCTGTTGGAGGTGCATCAGCTCCAATCCTTGGCCGTGCGACGCTCCATGCATAGTGCCAGATTTTTATACAAGCTGATTAACAGTAGGATTGACTGTCCGCAGCTGCTTGGTGCTGTGACTTTCTACGTTCCGCGATGCTCGGCTCGGCATGCAGCATTCTTCAATCTGCCAACGGCCAGGACCAATGTGCTCAGGAAGTCGCCCTTGCACCACATGGCACGGAATGCCGAACTTTTCTTTTCAGACATTTACGCTGGATACTGGAATCAATAGTGACGTCTGTTACATTTTTCTTTTTGTGTCCTTTTGTTTTACATGTTCATTTCTTTTTTACTTTCTTATACGTAGTATAAGGAAGTATTGTGATGATGAAAATTTTCGACCTCGAGATTTTTGCAGATGTCCACGTTTTGAAGTCCCCTGATACCGAAAAAGTGGCTTTTAAAAAATGTCTGTGTGTCTCTGTGTGTGTGTGTGTGTCTGTGTGTGTGTGTCTGTGTGTCTGTGTGTGTGTGTGTGACCACGATAGCGGTCAAACCGCTGTAGGTATCAATTTCAAATTTTGTATTTACGTGTGTAATCTCCCTCTTGAGATCTGATTAGTTTTTCAGTAAAATCGGTAGACCGGAAGTAGCAGTTTACTTCAGCGAAAAAATCGAATTTTGCCAATATTTCGTCAACTACTAAATTTAAACAAATTTATAAAGAATTCATATATACTTAAAATTAAAATTGAGAATAATTTTATTTAAAAAGTTTTTCGAAATTCCTACCGGAAGTAGGTCTTTTACTCTTATCGAAAATCAGTTTTTTGCGAATATTTCGCAAATCATGCTTTTTAGACAAGCACGTTACGGATATAAAAGTATTTAGAACATAATTTTCAATATCTTTTGTATAAAAAAAATTTCAAAATTCATACCGGAAGTGCCACTTTTACTCTTATCGAAAAGCGATTTTTTGCAAATATGTCGTAAGTTATGCATTCTATATATATTTATCAAGAGTACAAAAGTATTTAAAACTAGATTTGCAATATTTTTTGTATATATGAAATTTTAAAATTCGCACCGGAAGTAGCACTTTTACTCTTAGCGAGGAGCACTTTTTTGATAATATCTTGCAAAATATGCATTCTATAGAGATTTATTAAGAGAATAGAAGTACTTAGAATAGGATTTTGAATAATTTTTGTAAAGAAAAATTCTTAAAATTCTATAATTTCAAACGCTTATACGTATAAGAAAGTCGTGTGGTGGCCACACCTCATTTTTTTGTCTGCATTAATGTATGTGTTTATTTATATTTTGTCCTGTAATTGGAAATATCTGTTGGGCAAATAAATGTATTATTATTATTATTATTATTATATTATAAAATTAACAGACATGTTAACGTACATATTTTAAAAGAAAATTTATTTTGGAATGATTATAGAACAAAGTAAGAGTTATTCATCAAAATATTTGAGTTATATCCTGTGAAGATTATACCGGGGTCGACATATTTTAATTTCTGATACGAAAGTAGAAAGAGGAAAAGAGCGCGACGAATTAAACTAAAGATAAACATAAGCGAGGCTGCCGAGAGTACACTCGTGTGAGAGTCCCCCGACATCGACACTGCATTGCTCTCCCACCACTGTTAGCTAGCAGGCATCGCTGCATATTACAAGGTCATATTCTGTATGCGATAGAAGTGTAAACCGAAATTAAAACTTGACGACTACGGTATATATTGAAGACTTTATTGTTTAAAGAAAATGAGACATCTTTCTAAAACGTCAAGACATTACCATTGCATATTGAAGTTATAGTTACAAATTTCATAAACGTAGGTTTTTTATTTTTTTAGTGAACACATACATATATATACTATATAGTCTTTTGTAAGTAAGTACAGAATTTAATGGGGTAACTCCGCTGAAAATGCAACTGCGGACACGTGTTTCGAACTACTTGGTTCTCGTCAGCGCAGTATAGCCAAGGAAAAGGATGGGATAACCTTGGAGCTGAAAAACATCAATCAGAGACATACACGTGTCCGCAGTTGCATTTTCAGCGGAGTTACCCCATTAAATTCTGTACTTAATTATTCCATGATCCGCAATATTTCTTTTCTTCAGTCTTTTGTAAGTATATTTAATTTTAATTAACTCTATAAATAAATCATTTTTGTCGAAATATTTGAACAAGCTGTTTGAATTAAATAGATAAGGTTTTATTATTTAAGTGATCACTTTTGGATATAAACGTATAGACGCGTCATAGTAACATTTATAAAACATTGAAGATGAATGTGATGAATCTCATTAGAACCCAAGTACATCGCTTGATCATTAAATATTAGAATCATGTATATAATGTTTCGAATGATATACATACTAATATATGTAAGACCAGTAGTACAACTCTCATGAGGATAAAAGTGCGATAAAAAATATATACAAATTGTCGCTAATTTTATAGCTTTTATTTATTTAATTCTATGCCTGAGTTACATTTGCAATTATTATCTAACATATTACAGTCAGTATATCTGGTATTGATACACATTTAATTACACAGAGAACAATTACAAACATAATGGACCGACCAATTTACTATTACCTGTCAATAGGGTATTGCTCATATATCGTTACATTGTCTCGCACATTGCACAGCGATTCCCTTTCCTACCTGAGGGTCCTGGCATGTAGGGATTTACATGTTGATAAATGCTTCATTACCTGCAGGTCTCTTTCAATTTCAATTAGCTAGTTCTTGATTATTTTCGTTGACAGAACAAGGCTGAACACTATTTTGGATAGTCGATCATCGTTTAATATGAGGATATAGTCCCGTAGACTAGAGATTTTTTTGTTGCTTTTCTGTATTTTTAATTAGTGACCTCCCTTTACTGATAAAGGTTACTGATGTGTAAATGCATCAGGTTCCATGACAGTCTTAGCTTCGCATTGCAGAATACTTATTTCTTGCTGTTTGCATTCCAACTGATTCTGAAGGTTTTTCATGTTAAAAAACTCTGTTTGTTTACTAAATGATTCACTCTGGATCCCTTGATGATTTCTTCTAGGTATTTGAATTTAGTCGATCAAAATTTTTGTCGAATTGGATCATCGCAAGTACCTGTACCGTAAAGATCCTTACATATACTTAGGTTTTCAAGATATTGAATCACTTCTTTCTTATGGTATGGAAGAATATTTACATTGTATGATAGGGGCTCCTTTCAAATTATAACTATTTAGCACTTTTCGTGTTCCTCGCAGATGCATTGCCGATTCTTCTCCATCGCTGTCCATCCTTAACTTTATTTTTCCAATCTATAATACCCTAAGATTATGGTCGCCCACCAGGTCTAGCCTTTATCAGGATTCATTTTTTTGTTGCTTTTCCGTCACTTACTCTTGCTTTTAAATCTACATTCAAACTATATAATTTTTAGTAAAAATTGTTGCAATATGTATCCAACATCAAAAATTCATTTTAAATGTGCTCGGAGGTGAGCAAAGGCAGAAAGTCAAAACCATTAGGATATAAATATATTCTCGTTTTACGATTATCTAACTTGCATAAAAAAGTTGGCAAATATTACGACGTCGTTTTTAAAATTGCTTTTTATTATTCAAGAAGCTTCGGTAGAAGTAAAACCGTTGAAGCTGATGTAATGCTTAGTCTATGTGAGAGGTCTAAAACTAACACCTGACGTTATCCATAATGGACATATTATTATTATTATATCCTAGGACGCAACCTCTCCTTCTTGCTGCACATAATTTAAAAATCTGTTTGGCGGCATCTTCTAACTTTTCTTGAGGTGACTCGGTCGATATAAATTAGATATTTTTATATTTATGTATATGTGTATAACGTATATTTTAAAGTAGGGAATCTGTAGAAATATCGTTATGGTATATGAAGAGAGGAAACTTGTCTCAAAGACCGACTCAAAAACCATCAGACAGAAAAGGAGGATTTCCATCCACCTGATGAAGCCACAGTATGGCGAAACACTGGCTTCATCATATATGAACATTATAATTTTTTGAAACTAAACAATTGTGTTTTATTATATATATAAAAAAAAAGATGAAACAAGTATAATGTAATAATTGCGAAAAATGAAAATATTGTTTTAAGTGAAATTTATTAACAAGAAGTATACTCTTAAATATATTAATAAAACGTTTAATATAATATGAAAATAATTAAATCAGGAATTTACCCTATGTAATTCAGCAGGTGCAAGTTCCAAAATTGTTCCAGTATCTTGAGTATCCAATTCACCTAGATAGACAATTATATCTCGCAATTTCGCTCTCGCTATGCAATGTGCAGCCGTTGCGACAAATCGAGATGACACTGAAATGAAATAAATATTCCTCAAACTTATGAAGTTCAATAATAGTAGGAATAAACAAAACAATAAATGATCATGTCAAACACGCAATACTAAATTTTATAGTAAAACATAATGGACGTGTTCGCAAGTAATGTACTCAACAAGTATAACTAATTTGCCTAAACAATTTATGTTTTAGCTGTTTACATATAAAATTATATTTAATTTTTTATTTCATTAATTTGAATATCACATTTGCTGTAAACGACAAACAATATTTTTTAGTGTTACAAACAAACAAATTAAAATACGAGGAAATGCTTACTCAAAAGAATAACAAAATTTTTGTTGTTCTTCAAATGATTTTTTGACCATTTTTGTAAGCATTACAATTGTTATAAATGATAGAGCTGATACACAGAATATATCACACGTCTATTTTTCTATAATATAAAAATGTTTTGATGCGACGCTGTATTGCATTGGCAATCGAAAAACAGTTATAGTTTCATTTAACCAGATATGTGTAAATAATAAGTTTAAGAACCTTTATAACAATTATAATGCTTACAAAAATGGTCAAAAAATTATTTGAAGAACAACAATTTTTTTTATTCTTTTGAGTAAGTATTTTCTCTTATTTTAATTTGTTTGTTTGTAACACTAAAAAATATTGTTTGTTATTTTCAGCAAATATGATATTCCAATTAAAGAAACAAAAAACTAATTATAATTTTATATGCAAACAGCTAAAACATAAAGATGTTAATTTTCGTTTAATGTAAGTTTTGCTAAATGTATATAGTCATCTCAATTATAAGTTTTTATCAATTTTTATAGCTTTGACCAACACTATTTCTGAAGAATACTTTATAAATAAAGTCGAAACGTAAGAATGTTTTTCATTTAACCAAACATAATTCACATCAAAGCCGAAAATAACCAAGAAAAGTATACGTACTATGTAAGGTAACAGCTAAGAAAAAGAAGAAAAAAGTCTTCACAAAAATTTGTTTCACGAACGTAATTAAAATCAAGCGTATAGTGAAAATACCTTGTGAATACTATTTCAATAAGTAACATTAACTTATTGAAATGAATGTTATAAAAAAGAGACATTTCGAATCATTCGTAGTATTTCCATGAATTATGTACTGCTTCACTTCACAAATAAAAAGATGGATTAATTATTGCATATTTTAACTGTTAATTGTTTGATCTATTTATAACGAATATTAAAACTTTCTAAGCAAATTAAAGTAAAATAAGTATGATACCATATCAATAGTTTTATCGGATTCTATTTATAAATGTGCAATTTACCAATTAATTTATTCATAATTTTTGGTGTCTACTTTTGACTAGAAATATACATATGTTTCAGGCTTTTATACAGTTTTTATAACATCTTTAACAGTTATTGAAGCAACCATTGTCTATAGATGAATATTTTAGAGATTAATATTTTTTGTATTCCAACATACATACAGGCTGCCCCACCGAAAACGAAACAGATTGAATATCTCGAAGGAGAAAACTTTTTTTGAAAAAACGCAAAAACAGGTCGATTTTTGATCCAAGGGGGACACCCTTCCATCATATCTTCAACTGTGATACGTCATTCCCCTCCCCTCCATCACTCTAACCATTACAATTTAAATATGGAAAGTACTAAATACGATACATCATTGAAAAGGTAATTGTACGGAGAATTCAGCAATGTGATTGTTGGTTGCGCTATTTTTGATTTTAGCGCCCTCTAGCGGGAAAAAAAACGGTTACGTATTTCACAATGTGACACATCATTTCAAAGCTAATTTTATTAGCAATTCAATGCACAATTGAAAGAAATTTAAATAATCGAAAAACCTTGCAGCGCTCTAATATTAGGAACTACGAACTTATTAGTTTACAAAAGACGCTGAGAGTCTGTACTTACGTATTTAGTTGCTAATGAAATTAGCTTTGAAGTGATGTGTCACATTGTGGAATACGTAACCATTTATTTCCCGCTAGAGGGCACTAAAATCAAAAATAGCGCAACCAACAATCACTTTGCTGAATTCTCCGTACAATTACCTTTTCAATTATGTATCGTATATACTACTTTCCCTATTTAAATTGTAATGGTTAGAGTGATGGAGGGGAGGGGAATGGCGTATCACAGTTGAAGATATGATGGAAGGGTGTCCCCCTTGGATCAAAAATCGACCTGTTTTTGCGTTTTTTCAAAAAAGTTTTCTGCTTCGAGATATTCAATCTGTTTCGTTTTCGGTGGGGCAGCCTGTATACGATCAGAAAATGTATGTTTATCGCACTTCTGAATTAATAAGTTAATGATTTTATAAATAGAATTTTTCTCATATTGTCATATTATGTGAACCTTAGTTGACTTTTTACGCCAATTGCTTTGTATTAAATAGAACCCTGTGTGTGCCTAATTTATACATTTGTTATAAGTTCAAGAAATCATAACAGAATTATTTACCCAAATGTGAAAATGTTGTTTTCTTTTCAATTACATCACTTAAAAAGCTTATTTAATTAATAATAGACATTGTTCTAAATACTAACCTAAAACACCTCCACATTGATATGCAGCAATTTTAATGTGTGCTTGCCATGGAAATTCTCCAAAGTAAGCCTTCTTTCCTCCAATTATTCGTTTAGAGAGCATTCTATTAGATGGAATTCCACAATCATATTCGATATCATCATTTCGTTTCTGTAATGTCGGTGATCCAATATCTGTATAACTAAAGAATATTTGTTACTGTTATATAAGTGAGGTACCTAAAAAATAAGCAGTTTATTGATAGAACATCCAAGCAATTGTTATACTAGAAGAAGCTGCAAGCAAAGCACTTCGATAGACCATACTTCCAGCAGATCACAATATAACTCTTTTTAATATATTACCTTTATATTCTATTGCGCCTCCAAAGTTATATGATAAGAAGGAATACTTTACAGATAAGTTAATAGTGGGAATTTTATACTATCAAGCAGTTAGTCAATATGTAAAACAAAGGTGTGTAAATGCTGTAGTTTTAGCAGAACAACACAGAATTGTTGGATGGTTGCTTGGACAAGCTATCAATATTAGTCTATGAGAAGTAACAGTTCTTTCTCATCGTGCAATGCAAATTAAAACGGCACTCTGGGACACTCTGAGTTATTACAGTATTTAGAATATTAACATTACATGTAAATTATACATGTATACAATTTACATTATACTTAACTACTAACTACTGATACGGCTTTTATAAATTACGTAAATAATTATATATTACTCTGTCCGGATATTTACAAGATTTTGAATCCTGTAATATTTATAATAAAATATAAAGAACCCGAACCATTATGACGAACCCTGAACATCTAACAATTGGCATTTTGGTACCGTCATTATTCCGATCTAAATTCATTTGAATAAGACAAGTTATCTTAAATTTAAATCTATAGGCATTTGAGAATTTACGATTTTGCGTATCTCTGTACCAAACATAATCCAATCTAATATCATACATATATATATACATATATATACCGTGTGGCCGCCGTTCATAGCGCGATGCATGTATTAGTAACTACTGGTCGACTATAAATGGGCGTGCCAACTTGAATTGCCACACCGACAGCGGGAGTATAAGTTATACGTATAAATGTATTCGTAGGCAAATCAAGTGAAGAGCAGTGTAATAGGTATTGTGTTCCCGTTGTAAGTAATTATTTGTAGTTGTTTGAAGCATCAGATAATCACTGATAATATGTCAGTGAAGTAACTCATCACAGCTTCATAAACAACATAAAAGAGCAAAAATAAATAATAAATAACTCCTAGACTTTAAAACAAAAAAAAAACTTCTTAACTAAAATAATATTTTTCAACAAATATTATAATCTAAAAACTCAACTATAATAAAATACTGAAACATAAAATATTTACTTCTTAAAACAGAATTGTAATTCAACATTGCAATTAACCTGTAATTAGCTAAAAAAATGTTATTCTTAAGCAATAATAAAACTCGAACTGACGCCCATATGTGGAAGCGACGCCGAATGAAACTGCCCGACTACACCGTATAAATGTTGATTTTTTGGACAAATACGAGTGCATCATAGGCATATGCGAAATACTAGCTCTGTTGTAATCCAGTATAACACTGCGTCTACTTGTTTACCGTTCTAATACACAGACATCTCTATCTGTTTCGCTTACTCTACAGGTATCGCGATAATGCAGACGCACGCGGTCTTATGGTATATATATGTATAACATATACAATAAACATGTATAAGAATACTATAATGTGTATGTGCTGAGTCTTCATAATGTGTAATATTTCGTCCCAGCTAAGAGAGTGACGAATGAGACTACTAGAAAACATAGCTGAAAGATAGTTTAGACAAACTTGTAGATGATACAGAAAGTAGTAAGAAGAGAACTTTAGAAGGATTTTGTAAAAAAGGAAGATCGGAAGTAAGTAGATCTTTTTGAGTTAGCAAAAACACAAAAAAAGCTCGAATTGGAACAATTTTTGTATATAAATAAATTAAAAATTTGGACTGGAAGTAACACTTTGTATCTTATCCAAAAGTATTTAGAGCTGCATTTGAAATAATTCTTTTATAAAAAAATTTCAAAATTTGTACTACCTGACACTTTTACTCTTATCGTATAGCAGTTTTCGCAAATATTTTTCAAATTATGCATTTTATAAAAATTTATTAAGAGAGTAAGAGTACTCTGGCTGAGGATAATTTCTGTATAAAAATTTTTTCAAATTTTGAACCAGAATAAACTCTCGGTGTGATAATTGCAATACATATTTTATTTTTAAAATTCTGTATATGGTGTATAATGAATTAAAATAAAAATTGCACATATATACTTACTCCAATTTTTGAATACTTTCGTCATCATAATGAATTTTATGAATGCTTTCGTAAGAGATTTTTCTTTTAACGACACAACAGGCAACTATCCATGGACTGGCACCACAACCTTCCTCACTAATACCTCCAGCTAACCAGCAAGCAATTGAGAGTGTACAAGCATGAGGCATGCCCATGTGTTTACATTTTGGTGGATATCCAAACATAGTTACAAATACACGTCCTGCAATAAGTAGATTTATTATTATAGTTGTTGATTACTACAAATTAATATTTTAAAGCTATATACTTATATATGATGTATTCCTATATACTATAAAGCATTATTATCGTATTGCAAAGCGTCATTTATTTGTATTTTATATATAAATCTATATAATTTTCTTTTTGTAATAAATTATGCTATAATTGTTGCAAATTAACCAGCATATTGATCTGTAAAATACGGATGGAATAATCAATGTCACTGTTTTTTTTAATGTGTATGTAATATGAAATCTAAAGAAAACATTGAAACTATAAAAATATAAAGCAAACAAATATAACCTCATATAAATCTAAATGCGTTCGGTGTCACATCATAATAGCAAGGAATTATAAATTTAGTAACGTTAGAAAGAAAAGATGATGGAAAAATATTTAATTTACCTTTTCATCTATTAACAAAATCAAATATAATTTGTTATATTGTTTTCACCAAATCAATTAAAAAACATAAGGGAAGTAATATAAAGGATATGCAAAACCTAACTGCAGACCAAAAATATTAAGTTTAGGCACCACACAACTTTCTCATACACATGTGCGTTTCAATTTTTTTTATAAAAATGTTGTTTCAAATTAGAAAACTTATGAGTAAATGTGTTAGTTCTGGTCTGAATTTCGACTTTTTTATATACAAGAATTGTTCCAAATCATAATACTGTTCCCCTCTTGATAAATCTGCTATAATGCATTACTTGAGAGATCTTTTCAAAAAACTGCCATTTTATAAGAGTGTAGGTGTTATTTCCGGTCTAAATTCTAATTTTTATTCAAAATCATGCATTAAATAGTCATATTTAAAGCTTGATTTTGAATACTTTTATATCTGTCTAGAAAGCATTAAACGCGAGATTTTCGTCAATAACCATTTTTTGATAATATTAAGAGATTCATTTCGAATAGGTATTTCATTAAAATGTTCTCAACTTATACCTATAGACATTTTACCATGCTTTAAAATACATATACATATGCAAAATCAATGTTCTTGTATTACTTTCTATAACCCAATGAAAAATATTATTAACAATTTTATATAAAACGAACAAATATTTACACTAATAAATATTTATACTATAAGGATTTGATCTACCATATTTCTATATGAGCTGTGTTTTAAATAGATGCTGTCTATTTATACAGGTGATTCACAGTAGGTGTACATTAAAAACTATTCTATTTATAGTATCAGTATGAAGTTCAATAGCCTACCATTATCGACTGCTAGAAATTTAAATAAAATACAACCAAAATGGTGGCACATACTAAAAATTGAAATAATCTTTATTTTTCAAATGGAAACATTTGTTTCGTTTTCATATTTTAATTCTATAATAAATTGTTCAGGAAACCCCAGTTTTGGACATACCTCAAATTGTTCGCATATTATTCGGATTTCAGAATCTTTTGAAATGTTACAAAGAAATAGATGAACTAATTCCTAAAGATGTATCCAATATTTTGCGCTATTACAGACGTTTTTGCTATATTTTTCGATGTTGATCGACAAAAAATTTGTCAAATTTAGCCACCTGTTTCCTTATTATTTCAATAATTTTTATTTTTTATGATTATATAGTTAGGCCTATTGTTTGAACTAAGCCTATAATGGTAAATGAAGTGTGGAAATTAACATCAAGGAATACTTTTAAGCATATCCATGTGCGTCTATCAGAAATGCATCTGCTGGTTTGAGAGTTTCTTCCAATAAACAAGCCGAACACAACATTATTCGGACAATGCTCCATAAACTTGAACAATTTTACTGCTACAATAAGAAAAGATAGGCAATTGCTAAATTTCACATTAGAATTTTTTTTCAAAATTTTCTAACCTTGAGGAAATACAAGAAACCCAAGATATTGGTTCAATCTTTAGAAATGAAATAAAGAAGATCTATTTATTTTTAATGGTTCAAAAATCATTCAGTGACTATTACTAGTTTTAGCTATAAATATAATATATGACAAAAACTATGACAGAAATTTAAAATGGGTCTTTCCATTTGAAAGATCAAATACTGAGTCAACTGCTGGTATATCCGAAAATGCCATTATTTTGAATGTATTTTATTTACACTAGCTACAATTAATAATGGCCGGCTATCAAATTTCTTATTGACAATTATACGCGAAATCGAATGTCGCGATATATAGGTAGTAGAAACATAACTATTTTTGTTTTATAATTTAATAAATTAAAACGCCATTTATGATATTATTGTATTAGAGTTAATATAAGTAATTATAGAACCTAGCAATATAACTTTCGAGGATCTCCCACATAAAAAACTAAATTCTTTTTTTTTAATATAACAGGATCTTAGCAAATTACATTTGAGCGGTCAAAAAGCGGGAATTCAAAAAAATTCTTGGAATCTGAAATATTGCAGTTATTTTACTAAGTTTTACCCAGAACTATCATACCCCCTTCAAAAATTAAGCATATAAGAAAGAGAGCTACTTACCAGTCACTTTTGTATCCTGCTCATTTTTTTCTACACCTTTTACGTGATTAATATAATTAAACACTTGTAGATTACATAAAATAATTAAAAGTATTTTCATTTCTCAAAACATTTTAATTATATTTGTTTATTACTTTCACATAGCTGTTGCGGTTGTAATTTATGTATACTCAGAAACTATGACAAATAAAGGAAAATTGCAGAAAGCTCTTTTCAGAGAGAAATAATATATTTGATATTCGATAATGCATATTTTAAACGAAACACGTGCTGGCGCCAGAATGTTGAGGTTCGGTTTATTGGTGTGTTTTACTGCGAAATTTAAGAGCCTGCATGCGGAAAAATGTGGTAACAGTAAATACTTCTGTAACGGAATCAGTTGACCCACATAACCATACTTAAGAGGAGGAGGATTCATAACATAAATAACACAACGAGTGGTTAAAGTGAGAAAGAATATCAGGAAAACATTTTGAATTAAAGATATTTTGGAGTATGTATAATATACTCCGCAGGTACGTTAACTTTAATGTATAACAATGACAACAACCTGTAAGTTTAATTACCCTATACTTAACGGCAAGCTGCTAGTCAAAAATACCGTTTTTTACCGGTCGAATAAAAAAAAATTAATTCAATAAAATTTAATTCTATAATTAATAACATGGTTATTTGTTTACACAAACTTATTGCTGTAAGTTTTGGTAAATATTATCAAATTTAAAACAGCTAATAATTAATCAGTGACATAAAATGTATAAACGAGCAAAGAATATAAATAATTTTATTCACTTATATAGAAATATTCACATTATTCATTCAATTGTTCTACTGCCAGAGTCGTGCCTAGCTAATTTACAAAATAAATACAACTATAGCCATGACAGCCGATACGATAAAATTCCATTAATAGCCTATAATTTTGACTGAATAAATAAAATACGTAAACTTGGTTTCAAAAATTATTTAATAATATCACTACAATATCGTTTCGCCAAACTTTGGCTTCATCAGGTGATGAGTAACGGAATATACAAAACTATTACAACATAATATATAGTGTCACAAAAGCATGGGATATGAGTGGGGGTATTTTATAAACTATAGCATTGTAGCAACGGGGAATAATTGAACTGAGTCTGATGGTTTAAAGCACGACCTAATTTACTGTATCTATTAATTTCTAAGGTTTCTAATAAATTAAGTTTCTGTACTTTGTCTTGTATATGTAAAACTTTGAAATCTCTATTGAATTCGTGTTTTTCATCTATACAATGCGTTGCGAAAGTAGAGTCCGTTTTTTAGTTCTAATTCAAAGTTAGTTTTATTCATCGGTACATTAATTAATCTATGTATCATTGACTCTAATTAGAACTAAATAGAATCTACACGATAGCTAGCAATAACGGATATACAGTAAATTTAGTAGACAATATTCTTGCACGCAAAGCAGGCTTTATCGTTAATTTATCCAAAAATACAAGAAAATTCAGATAACAAATATAATGCTTTCACCTATATAGGACATACATCAATAAAAAGAGGTAAACTAATTAAAAACATTAAAAACGAGTCAATAGCATTTAAAACTAATAATTCAGTTCAAAAATATATTAGAAACGATAAAGATAAAACGGATAAAAGGTTGAAATCGGGGGTCTATATGTTGACTTGTGAGTGTGATAAGGTATAAGTGGGTCAGACAGGCCGTACTTTTGAACAAAGGACCGGGGAACATGAAAAAAGTTATATGGGTAAAAAAACGGACTCTACTTTCGCAACGCATTGTATAGATGAAAAACACGAATTCAATAGAGATTTCAAAGTTTTACATATACAAGACAAAGGACAGAAACTTAATTTATTAGAAACCTTAGAAATTAATAGATACAGTAAATTAGGTCGTGCTTTAAACGATCAGACTCAGTTCAATTATTCCCCGTTGTTACAATGCTATAGTTTATAAAATACCCCCACTCATATCCCATGCTTTTGTGACACTATATATTATGTTGTAATAATTTTGTATATTCAGTTACTCATCACCTGATGAAGCCAAAGTTTGGCGAAACGATATTGTAGTGATATTATTAAATAATTTTTGAAACCAAGTTTACGTATTTTATTTATTCAGTTAAATATGGAGTTTCAACATGTATCAGCCTCATCAATTAACTATAATTTTGAATTAAAATATGATAAGTTTATGTCGATAATTTACAAAAATCAATACTAAAAAACCTTTATGGGATTGTAATGTTAAATTGGACAATTATGTTGAATTCAACAGAGACAAAGTTATAAAACTCTTCTGTTATGAGAAAAGCAGAATTTGAAGAATTCAAAGTAAAAGCCAACCAATTTTATTAACTTTACAAATTAATTTTGGAAGTTGCGTGCAGAGATAAGGTAAATATTTCCAATGTTTGCAGTGGCTTCCAAACAACACAAAATTATTTCCAATTCCCCTGTGTTTTGATATTTTTGTTATTCAGGTAAAGGTATATCCAGAATTTCTGGGAGGATGGAGGTCTAAAGTTGACACTTTCTCAACATTATCAATGTCTATTTCTCAAATGACTTAAGAAACTCAAGAATAATTCTACTGCAGGGAACGGTAATAGCCCATCCTTTTTGAACGAATGGTGTTAAAACTTACAGCTCTCCTCTTCAACGCAGATTTATGCATAAGAGACCAATTGTATCAGGCTTAGCCGTAATTACGCACAGTAGTGCTGAAACTATTGATAATCCTTATAGTATATACTGATTTTAGTCGAATGTTCGATGCAATAGAACATCGTATACTGCTGCACAATTATGCAAGTTAAAACTGAGCTATGCCATAGTTGGGTTAATTTGTTCTATTTTATCTAACAGATTTAACTATGTATTTTACAAAAACTTCAAATCATTTACTTGTAGATCAAGAGATCCTTAAAGTTCCAAATCAGGTCGCATTTTATTTGAATCATTTATTAATGGCTTGATTACCACCATCGAAGATCCAGTTCCTGCATAAGCGGGCGATTTCAAACTACATTTGCTCATAGACAATAATGATGATGTTGAGTTTTTTCAATAGAATTTATTGGTTGCTATTTGAAAAGTAATATTAAACTCAAGATTTATACATACTATATTGTTATATATACCAGAGAAATGGAAAACTTGTATCGTGGTACTACCGAATTGAAGTTTTCTGAACTCATTGCTCACAAAAATTCAGTCCAGAGCTTGGGTAGTTAAACGTATATTGTAATTGAAAACAATATAAATGTTTATAATACTACTATATCTTCAATAAACCTACATAACCGTAGTAACTATACATTTATGGAAAGCAATAATTTCTTACAAAAAAGCTTTTAACTACCTGAGAAGAGCAAGCTCAATAATTTTCAAAGACAATTTTAAATCGACCGCTTTTAACTGTTAAAGTAGTTTGTTCCCACAAGAGATGTCTCTAATACACAATACCACATATTTATTATTATAATCTCTACTTTCTTATACGTAGTATAAGGAAGTATTTTGATGACGAACATTTTCTACCTCGAGATTATTGCAGATATCAGCGTTTTGAAGTCCCCTGATATCAAAAATGTGGTTTTTACAAACATTCTCTGTGTCTGTCTATGGGTGTGCATCCGTGTAACCAGGCTCCAGCTATCAATATCAAACTTTATATTTACGACTATAATCGCTTGGGATCTGATTAGGTTTTCACTAAAATGGCTAGACCAGAAGTAGTAGGTAGCTTACTTCAGTAAAAAAATCAAAATTTACTAATATCTGGCCAACTGCTAAGTTCAGACAAATCTCTAAAGAATACAGAAGTATTAAAAAGTGAACTTTAAAAGGATTTTATAAAAAAGTTATTCGAAATTCCTACTGAAGGCTTTTGTATTAGCAAAGATCTCGCAAATTATACATTCTATACAGATTTATCTGGAATACAAAAATATATGGAGCCCGAGTCGGAACGATTTTTGTTTATAAAAAATTTCAAAATTTGGACCGAAAGTAACACTTTTATCGAAAAGCAGTTTTTGCGAATATCTCGCAAATTATGCCATCGATATAGATTTATTTATTATAAGTGCAAAGGATTTGAAGCTATATTTAGATCAATTTATATATAAAAGAAATTTAAAAATTAGGATTGGAGTAAATACCTTCTACTCTTATCAAATAGCAGTTTTTTGGCAAATATCTCGCAAATTTTGCAAAAGTTTATTAAGACATAAAAAAAATTAGAGCTAGGTTTGGGATAATTTCTGTATAAAAAAAATTAACACTCCAACCGGAAGTAACACAGAGGTTCATTTTATTAAGAAGATGCAGAATTTACAACTTAATTTGGAACAACTTTTCCATACAGATTTCGGAAAGAAAGTCGTGTGGTGCCCACACCTCAATTTTTATAATTATTATATGTACTTATAGGGAAGCACATTAAAAAATATTGTATGCTGAATGCATTAATTGCATATGATGTTTTGAAATGAATCTGATTTTAAGTAAATACATATGTTTCCTTAATTGAGAAATACATTTTTCTTGAGTTTTGTAAGTGTTGCCTCATTTCAAAACTATCATCAAAATAATTATTATGTCATTATTATATTGTAATCTACTTTGTGTTCCAGTTCTTGAAAGACTTTATTATGACATTTTTGTGAGAGTTATGGTTTTTCC
This sequence comes from Amphimallon solstitiale, assembly GCA_963170755.1. Taxonomy (NCBI): domain Eukaryota; kingdom Metazoa; phylum Arthropoda; class Insecta; order Coleoptera; family Scarabaeidae; genus Amphimallon; species Amphimallon solstitiale. Next base: position 98,729,406 of record OY720676.1, on the reverse strand, counting down.
CAATAAGACCACAAAATCTTATTCTAATGCACGAACAGGAACAATGTTAGTGCCTGCTCAAACTATTCTCATGATGCTACACTACACATTATACCTAAAGTGCTTCATGTTGCTCATTCAGCATCATAACATTTTATAGTTATTACATACAACAGCAATACAAATGAAAGCTTCATTTTCAGAGAGGATTGCTTTTCAGATGCAGTGAGCTGAATGTATGACATCTACGTCAAACATTTTTTCAATATAGAACTACTTAACTATTTATTACTAATGTTTTATCTGAAAAACAAGTAGAATGTGAAGATAAAATTACTCCTATAGAGAAGAATATTAAAATTACTACCATATTATTTACAATATGTTCAATTTTTTTTGTTCATAATACATAAATCCTTACAACATATTTGTTGACATATCTTCTAAAGTTTATGTAAGCTCTCATTTCTTGCATGGAATAGACTCGATGAGTCGCAACCAGCAATGTTATCATCCTAATAGCAGCGATGAATATTTTGCAGAAGAAGAAACTTCCGTCCCCTTTGATGCCAACAGCAAAACATATTTCATATTTTGTTTAAAAACAGTTTGATACTTATTTTGTATCGATAAAACTTCACATTAAAAAACACATATACTAAGCCAAACAATTAATTTATTACCAAGTACAAGCTTCAAAAATACAGCAGGTAATAGCCAACGCAATAAGATAATGCTACAATTTAAAAATCATCAGGTTATTTACTTTTTTTTAAGGTATCGTAGTAAAATTAGTACAATTTGTGTCTTGGTCAAATACAGTAAGATTCTCTTTGTATATTTCGGTATGGTAGGGCCATCTATGAATGTCTTAAGTCGATAAGCTAGGGTAGTGTTGGTGGAGTTATCTGTAATTTATTCATCAGCTCAACCTTATTAGACTTTGCATTGTTTTAATTTCTTGTATTTTCTTTCATAATAATCCTTAACATTTAAGTTGTAATGCAAGTTTAATTAATACAGCTTTGTTAGAGTGAGTTTTTTTTGACTATATTATTCTTCTTTACCCCTGTTCCCTCGGCGCGGTTGAATTGACACCTTCGTGGCGTATGAGATGTCATTCTGGTTATGATCGTAGTCTTGTAACAAGCTAATCGTGTGATTAAGCCGTTGAATCTTCATTCAAGTAGTTGGATGAATTAAAATCTATAAGCATCGTTGATTTTCGGAGTATTTTTGAATGGGATTCTGTATCCAGAAAATTTTCCATTGGTTTTGGATTTATTGATAGTGCAATTTTCTATTTATCGGTTTATGTCGGATTAAGTTTGGTTAAATCCACATGGTGCTAGGCCTTGATATATGAGACAGTATATACGATCATTCAAATGCTTATTAGGACGTTTTCTTTTGAGTCAGGTATTTATTTATTTATTTCAATTTGTTAATATCTCATTTTCATAACGCCACCCCACCTATTTGTTTTTCTTTTGACATTTTTCTTATGCGAAGAATTAATTAGTCTCTCTATTTTGGCGGTGCAATACTTTCGAGAAAATACAGAGATTTATTATCTTGGAGAAATCAGACAGGGTAATAATTGGAATAGAAATTTTGGAGAAGTTTAAAAATTCTACTGGAAGAGCAAATTACAGTCTAACATTTTTATTTTGCTGACTTGCCCGGATTATTCCTTGTGACCAGCTGTGTTTTCCTTTGCTTACCGTAGAGCTGTAGAACTCAACTAGTGGAAGTCCTTTGGTTCCAGATAAGTGACCCCTTATTAGTTTAATTTTGAAACTACTTGTATTACCTGAGTTTCCTTACGTAGAAGTCCATCTTACAGGGTGTAATTGAATAAATCTTTAACATATACTTTGTAATTTTTCTTTTTTTTTTTTAAAAAAAAAAGAGATTGGTTTATCGTAATTTTAATTAATCTAGGATAATTTTATTGTTTAAGTTTGGTCGGGTTGACCACCTATTTTATACTTTTGATGTAACGAAGGATTTGCAAATACTTTGAATTTCAGTTAAATTTTACATATTGTGCGTATTTTAAATTTAAGAGTTTTTCAGTTCTCATAACCTTCAAACTTTGTTGAATTGTTGTTATTACTTTAGACTTAATTTTTCACTGAGCTTCAAATTTCGTATATTTTTGTGTCATACAGTGTGATTCGATAGATGCCTCCTTGTTGTTTTTTTTTATAAAATCCTCAAGGATTGTCGAGTAACGTGACTTAATTGATGATTTATCGCATCTACCTGTACGCGATTTAAAAATTTAACTTCAGTGACTTACTCACCTTGACCTTTTTTTATATTCTTTGAAACATCATAATGTTTTATAATTCATGGTGTCTCTTCAATTTATTGAATTAAAGTTAGTATTTGTTGCCTGAAATTTGGTTTTTGTTGAGTTGCTTTAACCTATATCCACCTGATTTTCTCATCTACATTTCTAAATTTCGCGGTGGCGCCCTTATCATTTGCATCATGACGTTTTGACTCATACCATATTCAACTGAGAAGGCGGCAGCCTAAGTGACAAGAATAGCAGTTGCGATTCGTCTGGAAATCTTGTTTGTAATTATTCGGAATTTTTAATTTATATTTACCCAGCGCCATATTGTTACTGCCACAGGCCTTATGACGTTTTACACGTGGCAATAAATAATTTTTATATTGGTTAATATATCTACATACGGCAATATTTCGAATTTGAAATAATTTCTAGTCAGTGTTAAGTTAATTTTTCTCTAGAGATGAAGGCAAATATCAATAGCAAGAATAAATGGTATAATTACGACTGTGAAGAGTCTATAAAACAATGTTGTAAGAATTAATTGGATAAATACAAAAAATGATTATGACAGAAGGAACAAAGGAAACATAATGTACAAGTAAAGAAGTATGATCGACCAACTTGAAGAAATACAGGGTGTCATTTTGAAAACGTACCACCCTCTATATTTCGGCCCCTATAGAAATTCCAAAAATATGCAAAAACACGTCAAACTTATTTTTAAGGGGGACATTTTGTAGGCTGGTTTTCAATTCAATTACATCAACCCTCTAGCGGGGGTGGACATAACCTCTAAAAATTTAAATGGAAATGGGGGTGAGTGATACCTCATTTTAAAGGTCGTTTAACCCGCTTTTCAAAAATGCTAATTTCTTGTCCTTTATTTTTAATACTTTTGAAGAAATCAAGTCAAACCATGAACATACAAGTATAAAATGTTTTGCAATAAAACATTAAAAAACTAATAAAAAGTAACTTATTTTATAAAATTTTCGAAATGTTGTCCATTATTTTCTAAACAGTGATAAAGTCTACTCTCAAACTCCTCTCTAACATTTCGAAACACTTCTGCCTGAAGTTCTCTACATGTAGCTGTTATTCTTCTCTTTAAATCTTGCAAATCTCGAGGCGGTGTTTTATAAACAATCGATTTTAGATGCCCCCATAGGAAGAAATCTAAAGGCGATAAGTCGGGTGATCGTGGTGGCCATTCTATTGCTCCTCTTCGACCAATCCATCTGCCAGGAAATCTATCATTTAGCCACTGTCTAACTGGAAGATAGTAGTGTGGTGGAGCTCCATCTTGTTGGAAGTGTAGAAGATCTTCTTGCAAAACCATGTTACCAGCCGCGTCAATTTGATTTTCCAAAGTAGTTGTTATTAAGGGGTCTATTATTTCTGCAAGCAAATTTAAGTAGAGCTCACCAGTTAGATATCCTTCAATGAAGGCAGGTCCAATAATAGTATTCCCAAGGATACCAGCCCAAACGTTAACTTTTTCTGGATACTGTGTGTGACCTTCCCTAAAAAGTCGCGGATTTTCATCGCTCCAGTAGCGACAATTTTGCTTGTTAACATGCCCATTAAGAAAAAAAGTACACTCATCAGTAAAGCAAATATTGTGCAAGATATTTTGGTTTTCATTTATAAAATCCGTCATTGTTTCACAAAATTCAATCCTTCTGTCGAAATCGTCGTCAAAAAGCTGTTGTAGAATTTGCATTTTATAGGGGTGAAACTTATTTAACTTTAGTGCTTTCCTTACTGTTTCGTGAGACATTCCTACTTGGCGTGCCACAATGCGAAGTGATGTGAAGGGATTTGCAGTAAAGGTGCCTAATACTTCTATTTGTGCTGCTTCATCCAAGACACGGCTAATATTTCTTTTTTTGTTAGCAACGGAACCAGTTTCACTAAACTTAGCGACTAATTGTAGAACATACTTATGATTTAAATTACTATTCGGACACCTTTCATTAAACATTCTTGACGTTCTTCTTGCGCATCTTCCACATTTCCCATAAATAAGAATAATTTCAATTCTTTATTGAAGAGTAAACACCATTTTTAAAAATAATGTAATAAAATCGCAACTTTTACCTCGCAAAACTAATTTTACAATAAAGTAATTTTGGCTAAAATAAATGGAGTGACAAGTAAAGAAAAATTTGACAAGAATGTCAAGAATGCTTAAACCAGGGCTTTTTTTTTTCTACGTTAAACTACCTGTACGACTATCACAAGTACTAGTTCAGGTAAATCACATTCTTTCCAATAATAATGTTTAACTGAATAGTATGCGTCTTTATTATTTCGTTGGATATTAGAAGTAAAAATAGTTTAAAAATTTACCGTTATGTAATACCTCAATTTCATTTATTTTAATTCATTAAAGCAATATCACAAAGTGTTTTTGATATCTAAACTTCTTTACAGTTTTCACCAAATATCTCGCGAACTGCTAAAAAGAAAAGGCAAGAATTTAGCATTTAAAATTTTATAAAATAAGTTACTTTTTATTAGTTTTTTAATGTTTTATTGCAAAACACTTGATACTTGTATGTTCATGGTTTGACTTGATTTCTTCAAAAGTATTAAAAATAAAGGACAAGAAATTAGCATTTTTGAAAAGCGGGTTAAACGACCTTTAAAATGAGGTATCACTCAACCCCCATTTCCATTTAAATTTTTAGAGGTTATGTCCACCCCCGCTAGAGGGTTGATGTAATTTAATTGAAAACCAGCCTACAAAATGTCCCCCTTAAAAATAAGTTTGACGTGTTTTTGCATATTTTTGGAATTTATATAGTGGCCGAAATATAGAGGGTGGTCCGTTTTCAAAATGACACCCTGTATAATAAGATAATAGTAATCATAATATAAACCCAGACCAAGAACTATAGTACTGTAACGAAACCAGCAGACGAATTGAGTTACATTAAATAAAAGAATCAGATCTCTCGGCGCGATAAAAACGCTCTTATTTACACACTGCCATAAATCATCTCTCTCGCTGCTGGTAAATATCGTAAATGCAGTGAGTCATCTCACAGATGTGCGACGTAAGCAACGAAGGGTCTAGATTACCTCCAGTATATTGCCGAATTTACTAGTACTGTTCGAGAACATTTCATGCATGGTATATAAGGCGACTGAGTCACCGGGATTCAATTCATTACGGGATTCATTGATTGCGGAGAAGTAATCGCGTAGTAGTTCGGGATAAAGAAGTGGTCTCGTGGGAACAGTGGAAATAAATAGTGGTAGCCAAATAAATAAATATAGTAGTGCCGTCATATATAAATAGAACTGTTATATAAATAAATACGGACAGAGATATTAGTAATAGACATAAATAAATACCTGTGATAATTAAATTGTAGTAGTTTAAGTGTGTTACGTTAGTTTTTATATTTTTATATTGTTATATAATTTTAAGTATATAAATATACAGACTGTTTTAAATAAATAATTGCACGAGTTGTTTATTGGAACTCGAAAACGCAACAATTGGTGTCAGAAGTGGGATAAACAAAAGAAGTGCAAAATAAATAAATAAATAAATAAACGGCTACCAAACGTTTGGAAGAATTAAAGGTCTCCGAGTTAAGGGCAGAATTGGAAGAAAGGGACGCAGATGCGTCTGGAAAAAAAACACTTCTCCAGGACCGGCTTCGTGACCTTTTAATTAATGAAGGTGAGGATCCCGAGAAATACTTGTTTCAAGTACAGCCTGATCTAAGCTTAATAGCGGAAGAAATTGTTAAACAATTCAAGACTATAGGAGATGCAGTTGAAAAACAATTCAAGACTATAGGAGATGCAGTTGCAAAACAATTCGAGACTGATATGAAGACTATAAAAGAACATTTCAAGACTCTAAATGATGAAATTGCAAATAATTCAAAAGCTTCAAGAAATGAAATTGCAAGTAATTCAAAACTCGAGACTACTTTTAAGGAAGACATTCAAGAGAATTCATCGAATGGGAGGCAGGAATTTTCTGAGGCCATCGAAGCCATGGAACAGAAAGTTGAGGAGCGCGTGTTCGGAATGGGGGACGAGTTTGGGGTTCAGCTTCAGTTGCCAGCGATGAACGACTGCGGTCCCCATGACATCTCAAGCGGAAGCCTGGAGATTTTCCGAACAGCGAAGGCAAAGGTAAAACCTCCCATCTTCGATGGAAAGACGTCATGGATGACATACCGGAATCAATTCGAAGGCGCTGCAAGAACAAATGGGTGGATGTCCCCGAAGAAAGATACTGGTCTGATTGTGTCATTAAGAGGACAGGTCAGTGATGTTCTACAGACCTTACTTCCAGAAGAGTGTCAAGACTACCCTCAATTAATCAAGCGTCTTGAGATGAAGTATGGGCATGCACACCTGGAACAGTAGTCCGACGGTTAGTGAATAAGGTGCAACCTAAGAGGAGAACGCTCCGATGTTGGAATTGGAAATGGAAATGGAAAAGGAAATGGAGATGGAAATGGGCCATGCGCATAGTAAATGCGCGAAGAAGCCCAAGAAAACCATAGCGGAGCAGCGAAAAATGAAACGGGTCGATGAGAAGAGGCAATCGGCGACTCAGTATCGTAGAGCCTCAAAATAAATAGCGCGAAGTGCATCTGTGCAACACCAAAACGCTGATGCTGTTGCAAGAAGACCACGTCCAGGAGACTGCAGGCATAGCAACCGCCTAGAAGAAAAATCGGTCGACACATTCGGAACAACCGTGGTTGACGATCAGTGACATCCTGACAATTTGCGGATCGGTCAAGAAGCTGATGAGGACCTTGGTTCATTGATGGTTTGGAAGGGAACTGGTCGCGGACCGGCTTGGCAAGAAGTGGCTCCTCGTTCACAGGGACTGGAATCCTACTGGGCTCAATGGGACTCTCTGAAGGTAGAGGATGATCTACTCAAGTGTGTTGTGGAGAACCCAAATGGAGAAGACTGCGTCAGTGGATCCAGACGAAGGTTGGAGGATGCCCACTAGCGAGTACGCCATCACACTCAGGATGTCAGCGACAGGACGAAGAATCGTTACCACGTGCAAGCCGAGAAAGATGGTTACCGAGAAGGAGACCTTGTTTGGTTGTATGATCCTCAACGTCGCCGATGCCTGTCCCCAAAGCTCCAAGAATACTGGGAGGGACCATACGAAATACTGGAGCAAATAGATGACGTCGTTTATCGCATGAGACTAACACCTCATAGTGAGCCAGGGATGGTGTGTTTTAACCAATTGTCCCATACCATGGACGTGACAGCGGTGAAGTGGCGGATGTGTGACAAATTGCCGGAAACCCTCGAGAGCCAGCTTATGGGAATCCCTTGTCGATTTATGAGGACGTGCACACGAGCAGAATGTGGGAAGGCTGGCAATTCCGAAACTGGGCTGCGGATTAGACCGTTTGGAGTGGAAAATCGCAGGAAACATACGGGAGGTGGTGTTTCGGCGTGCTGGTATGGAAATGGTCGTGTGCGGCTGTCGGCCCAATCAGCCCGTTGTGCAGCCTGGGACGGTGGATTGCCATTGCCACAAGACGGCTGGGTGCACCCGTGGGTCCCGGTGTGGATTTCGTCATCCGCCAGCGAGAAGAACATGGAATAGTGTGTTTCGGGACGAAACGCAGTTTTTAAGAAGGGGGTAATGTAACGAAACCAGCAGACGAATTGAGTTACATTAAATAAAAGAATCAGATCTCTCGGCGCGATAAAAACGCTCTTATTTACACACTGCCATAAATCATCTCTCTCGCTGCTGGTAAATATCGTAAATGCAGTGAGTCATCTCACAGATGTGCGACGTAAGCAACGAATGGTCTAGCTTACCTCCAGTATATTGCCGAATTTACTAGTACTGTTCGAGAACATTTCATGCATGGTATATAAGGCGACTGAGTCACCGGGATTCAATTCATTACGGGATTCATTGATTGCGGAGAAGTAATCGCGGAGTAGTTCGGGATAAAGAAGTGGTCTCGTGGGAACAGTGGAAATAAATAGTGGTAGCCAAATAAATAAATATAGTAGTGCCGTCATATATAAATAGAACTGTTATATAAATAAATACGGACAGAGATATTAGTAATAGACATAAATAAATACCTGTGATAATTAAATTGTAGTAGTTTAAGTGTGTTACGTTAGTTTTTATATTTTTATATTGTTATATAATTTTAAGTATATAAATATACAGACTGTTTTAAATAAATAATTGCACGAGTTGTTTATTGGAACCCGAAAACGCAACAGTACTAATAACTAAAGAAGACAACATAGAAGACGAGTCACAAAAAATCGTGGATATCGGGAAATGGTAAAAAAGAAGCAGAAGATCAAGAGGAAACCTGTATGCTATCCCAGGAAAATAAAAATAAACCCGTCAGAAAAGAAGTGCTAGACGAAATAAGAAAACTAAAAAACGACAATGCGCCGAAAGAAGACGGAATAGAATCAGTATATCTAAAGTATGGAGAACAGAAACTACACAAACAGAATACTAATAGTCCAAATTTAGACACAAAATCAAATGCACTCTCGATCATAACTGACGATAGGAATGACATACTTGGTTTATTCTCTTTTGTTTTGTTCGTTATGCTCCTCGAACATTTTTCAGGGGAAGAAACTCGGGACAATTACAAAGGAAAGTTCAAAAATCCTGACAATAGGAACGATATTCTTGGTGGATTCTTTTTTGTTTTGTTCGTTTTCCTCCCGGGATAGAATAACTCAATTGAATATTTCAATTGAAAAAAAATCTGGAAGATCTGGAGAAAAATCTAGAAAAACGCATTTCAGCCTAAATTAAAATAAAATTACATTTGTTTTTACTTTTGTGTTGTTTCGCGGTCTGTTCAACAAATGTAATTATTTTATTTCTATTTATCTCTCAATTTGTCGTCACTATATAACCGAATGGCTATATTCACAATTTGACAATCAGCTGTCAAACGACATTTGGGTACGTAGCGAAATAAATAGGAAGAGAAATAAAAAAATTAATGTACACAATATACCGCGCGATCATTTAAATTCTAAATTAGAGCAGGCTGTGAAATTTAAATTAAGTTGGTACATAAGTACTAATTTACAATTTGAATTGTCAAAGTGACGTTTCAAAATGTTAATTAATCAATAATTGACATTCTGGACAACCTAATAAAAAAAATCCCGCCTGCTATAATTTAGAATTTAAATGATCGCGTGGTATTTGTTTTGTCGAGACGATGTTTCATCGTTATGCTAGGATCCGATAGATGGCGCTGTGGTCAAATTACTAAAAAAAATCTATATTATGAACCAAAATGACTCATATTCACAATATATGTTTAGTGCCAGAGAAATCATAAAATCTAGACCCGATGGGTGGCGCAGTGGTCGAGTTATTAATAAATTTTATATTTAAAAACCGAAATAATTTATATGTATACAATATGTTCTGTCCAGACTTTATTATATAGGAAGTTAAACCAAATCAACCTCATCGCGTCACCTATCGGAAACGGCAGAACAACGTCTGCCGCGACAGCTAGTAAACAAATAAAATAAAGAACAGTGCGAAAATTACATAACAATAACTCTACTAAATACAACCTATAAAATCTTATTAACAAAAGGCTAAACGATCAGGAAGAAAAAATTATTTGGAAATTACCAAAATGCCTTTAAGCCTTGTAGATATATAAATCGAAAGCATGTATCAAAACACATTTGGATACAATAAAGAGATACAGACAATAGTTGTGGACTCCAAGAAAGACTCCATTAAATATGGGAAAATACAGAAAAGATAATAGATGAACTAAAAATCCTGTGAATCTCCACCAAAATAAGATGACAATGGACAATAAAAAGACGAAAGTACGATCCCGGGGGGAAATACCTATGAATTCTATATTAGAAGAACAGTAAAACAAGAAGACTCAATCTCTCCTGCACCTCTCATATAAGAAGAAGAGTAAACACTAAAACAACCAAAACCGTTGCTCGACTATGGGCGAGAAGGAAGCGATGACGGAAGGCAAAGTAGAAGAGGACACTAGAACCATGGGAGTAGGAAAATAGGTATTACTGTGTAAAAAGAGGAATGAGTGAAGAAGTATGAGCAGCAAGGACGCGCATAAATTTATTAAAATTCCTAACAGTAGTTTGGGTGTATACTTTGTATATAGTGCTATATAACATACTATATTACGGCTGATTGTCACTTAAGCTACATATTGGACTTCTGTATTAATTTTTTTTTAATTAGGAACTCTATTGCTCTATTTTGTTTCTATATTAATTCATTAATTGTTAAATATGCTACGTTCTTCGAACTTCGATTCTCTTGTGTTCTTTACTTTTATTTCCTTTTTATTTACTGCCTATATGCATGCATTTGCACGCCTCACTTTCATGCCTCTGACCGAACAGTTTCATTTTGTCACCGTAGCAAAGATGCCGCGCCATTAATCCTTCAACTACTCGCATATTTGCTATTGAATTGTTATCGTTACCTAATTAAATGAGTGTGATTGATGTGGTTGGCAAAAAGTTGCTGGATGTGTATTCCGAAATATCAATTAGTGTTCGGCTAGCGTTGAATCAAGTAAGAGTTTGTTTAATTGTTCTTTATAGGTACTTTATTCGTGACTAATTTCTAATTGTCATTACTTCCTTAGTGTTTAGTTTTTATTCCCGGTTGCCCAACTGCTATTACGAGATGTGATAATTAACGCTTATTTGGTGAATTTTTATTGTCACGTAGTCACGTGATTATTCAACCAGTTTGTCCCATTCAACGCCTGCTAAACAGTTCTCTAGGAATTTTAAAGAACGCCCTAGTCTTGGAGTTTTGCTACTTGGCTAAGTTTTTTTATCATCCGTCGTAATTCTAATATCTGGAAGTATATATACAGATAGAACATGGTTGGTGCTTAAATATTTTTATATAGTATAAGAAGAAACTGTTGAGAGAAACTGCCGATTGGCATTTTGTATCGATGAATGTACGCGAAAGCTTTCGTACTTTTTTTGGGTGTTGTATTAAGTAAGCAGTGGATGTATTATCTAAAAGTAAATTATTTTCATTTAGAAATTTAAATAGTTTATGTATAGGAGCAATCTTTAAATTTTAAACTTTTCGAAAGACAATTACATATTCATTTTCAAGAGTATTTAGTTAGTGTGTCTTAAAATTTGCCCATTATATATTGGTTTCTTTTAATTGTTAATATATACCCAAGAAGCATTTTACGATTCACCCTGCTATATTGTTCCATTCTTAAATTTTTTCAAAATAAATCTTGTGATTATTGTGATTCTATCCTCTTGAACACCCTTATAACTTCCTTACCTTCAGGAAGCTAGTCAATACTAAATGAGAGGTGGACACATTTTTATCGTTGTTTTAAGAAATATCTTCGAACCACCCTTTTTCCGCATCGGGCATGCGGCGGCTAGCTGTCATGTATTTTAAATGGACAGCAGTTTCGACCAGTAAGAATTGAGTAACTTACACAGGTAAGGTATATAGATATTGTGGAACAATAGTTTTAGTAATATAAGAAGCTTTCCAATGCGCCATATTGTCCCTGCTTACGGCGAGAGACTAGCAGGACTGAAGATAAAAATAATACTTATAAATCATTTTTTTAAATACTTGTTTTTATGCCCAGAACTGAGTTCCGCATTTTAAATGTTATTATCAGGTGTATAGCCCCCGCCCGCATTCCATCACGAAAATAACTTATGTATACAAATAAGACAATGGTAGGACAAAATGTTCATAAATTAAAAATTATTTCCCAGTAAACAAATCTAACAGATATTATAATATAAGCATGAGTTCATAAAATTATAATTTGTTGGTTGCAATTTAATTTATTTGATGTGGTGCTGGAATGTAATTATAACATTATTGAAACACTTCATTGTCAGAATTCAAAATACTTCAATGCAATTACTTCCGGGAAAGGAATTTTACGTAAAGAATTCCGTATGCGCCCATCTTAAATAAAGAATATCAAAATATCTTTTTTATACTCCCATACTTTAATTGTATTATTAGATATGCCGAACCTGTACTTTAATGATGTCCATTACAGATTTTCATTAAGATACAAGTTTATGTCCAATAGGATACAGATTTTTCATTACGATACAAGTTTATATCCAATAGGAATGCGACATTCCAATATTCAATCAATATTCAATATGGCGACTGTATATCTGACAGATATAAAAATTAATTAAATGTGACAGTTCTCTGCAACATATAAACGGTGAAAATGAGGGATAATGACAGTGAAATGTAAAATTTGACTCCACCAGAAATTATGGAACAAGCCTTAGTAGCCACGAACAATTTATTACCAGCTAAATTCGCAAAGATTACGGAAAATTTTACGCTCAATTTATGAAGTGGAATGTTCAAAAAATAATGTTTTAATAAAATAATAATAATGAGGTCGTAGAAAAAATAGTGTATGCAACTCGCTTTTAATGGCTGTTAAGACACTCGTATTCATTACAATACTCGCCTTCGCCTCCTATTGTAATTTTCTTACTCGTGTCTTAATAGCTATCATTAAAAGCTCATTGCATAATATACTATTGTGTATGACTTTATAAATAGTTACCTAAAATGTAATTTACATATCCTTATGTTTGTGTCGTAAAAACTGCATTATCTATGCTTTAGTTAACATTTTAGTGGGTTCTTTATTATATCTTTCAGAGTCTTATATGTAACAGGATTTAATCAAGAACAATACAGATACTACCCCTCTCAAAGAGCATACTACTCTCGAAAAAAATGCGAGAATTTAAAATTCATAACCCAAACATTTGAGGTTATACGCAGTTTGTCTGTACATGCACACTGAAAATAATTTGATAAGTTATTTATGCTATTTCCATCGTTTGGATTCCGAACAACCGACGTTTCGGTAGACATTAAGTCAGCCTTCTTTAGGGTAGCCCTATAAAAAGCTGTCTTTTGACACTGATGTTAGTTCTAATGTCAATGTGACGAGTGATGTCATACTTGATATGAATCTGACCTGTGTAATAAGTGTCAACCAGACCCCTTTAATATCCAGGCTTGGTGTACTTATACGATTAGTTGTTAGTGTAGCTTTAATAAAGTACTATGCAGAAAAATAAAATCCAAATAAATCAAGTTTTTGAGGAAGTGAATTATTTACTGCTCATGCGTATCCAAAGTCAGCATTACAGCAACCAACGCATAGATACAGTGTTTCAGAATACTGTGACTTCGTCAGTGTGCAACGTGGCCCATTGCAAAACCAAAGAATTCCAAACCTCCCGCTTATTATTAAATGAGATGAAGACGAAGAAATTTATCAATAATTTGTAAGAGACAAACCTGCATTTTTTATGGACAGACAAACTGCGAAGAATCGAGATAATCCCTAATCAAAATCCTTAAACTAAGCTATCAATTGCTAAAAATTATTTGAACATTTAGACGTGATTAAAATAAAATTATTCTTTTCTTAAGAATATGAAAACAGAAGCAATGTTAACAATTCTGCTTCACTTTGATATATTATATATTTTGTAAATCCAATTATGGAACTAAATTCGCAAAACCTTAAAATAGTTTTTAACTTCACAAACAAAAAGGCATCATTGCTGCTTGCTTAAAAACAAAGAATGGTAAACTCTCATTAGCATACTACTCATTTTGAAGGCCAACCAATTTAAATAATGACATTTTAAATAACATGGACTATGGATTTCAAGTTGATTCCATTTATACTGATTTCCACAAAACTGTTGATCAAGTTAAGCGTCTACTTCGTAAATTTCAGTATTAAGAGTGGCGGTTACCAACAAATAGAAACTTATGCAACGTATATTACTCGCGGGACGGGTAGACGCAAGGGGGTGTATGTAGGTGGAGGTTGACGATATTCGGTTCTGTCACAGCGCTTCGGTTTTATTCACAAACTCTGTCATAGATAAAGAAATACTATAGATAGGAAACATAATGTATAAAGAATGAGCACTTACGGAACTGTTGATGTTGATGTTTTATAATAAATAAATTAATTAATAATAATTAAGTACTGCATGCGTGAGGTTTCGCAGCTTCTGACACCTATTATCAATGGTTCTGTCGAGGAGGGTGTGTATCCTGATGCATTGAAGCAGGCTATCATAGTTCCCATACATAAACAAAATGATAAACTTGATATTCAAAATTACAGACCTATAGCGATACTATCTTGCTTTTCTAAAATCATTGAAAAAGTTGTGTATAGTAGGGTAATTGATTATTTAAATGCCAACAACATACTCGCCCCTGAACAGTTTGGGTTTCGCGGAGGATTGTCTACCGAACATGCAGCTATACGGCTCACACAAAGTATAAACAATCTGTTGAACTCAAAACAGAAGGTGGCGGGTATATTTTTCGATCTAACAAAGGCCTTTGATACCCTTAATCAAGATATTTTACTGGAAAAATTGGAAAGTGTTGGCATAAGAGGGAATTTAAATAAGTGGTTTGGATCGTATCTTCGTGATCGAACAATTAGGGTAAAAGCAAACAATACTCTCTCAGACGAGTTTGATGTGAGTATCGGTGTACCGCAGGGGAGTGTGTTAGGTCCGCTTGCTTTTTTATTATTTATTAATGACTTACCTGATGGTATCACGGTGGGACAGGTTTTTATGTATGCTGACGACACCACAATACTTATATCTGCACCGAATACGGAGATACTAAGACAGAATTTGTTGACGGCGATCAGGCAATTTGCCGAATGGTGTAGTAACAACCAACTACAAATTAATTTAAAAAAAACCAATTGCGTTGAATTCTGTCGAAAAAATACTGCAACCACACTACAGGATGTAATTCACTTCAATGATATTGACGTACAACTTAGTCAATGTTCAAAGTTCCTCGGCTTAGTTTTGGATATGCATCTTACTTGGCAGGACCATTTGACTGTTCTAGCGTCGAAACTAAATAGGTGCTATTACTTGATAAGCAATCTAAAGTCTATGGTGGGCCCAGAATCTCTATTGAATATTTATTATGGATTGGTGTACCCGTTATTAAATTATATGATTGTAATGTGGGGACAAGCTTGCGCAAATAATGGCTTCCAGAGGATTTTTATTATACAAAAACGTATTATACGTTTAATTTTTAACCTACATCCTTCTGCTTCTTGTCGAGAGACCTTTAGGGAGGAACAGATCCTAACGGTGGCTTCAATTTATATATATAAATTATTAATATATATATACAGTAATTGTAGGGACTTGTCGACCTCTGGAATGATACATTCATATGATATTAGAAATAACATGCATCTTCGCACCGATTTTCCGCGGTCTGAGGCTTTCAAAAAATCGCCGTTGTATGCTGGCGCTAATTACTTTAATATGTTACCCGGGGAAATTAAGGAATGTCAGTCACCAGCCTTGTTTAAGAGGAAATTAAAATTGTATTTAAGTGATATATGTATTTACACACTTGCAGAATTTTGAAATGATTTTTTTTTCTTTGTTACGAAATATTTATATGTGTATATATATATGTATATGTGTGTGTGTGTGTGTGTAGGTGTGTGTATTTTTTTATTTATACATTAATTGTTATTATATTTAATTAATTATTATCGATGTAAATGAGTATTGACAATGTCAATACCTACTTGTTGGGTCTATGACAATAAAGAAATTTGAATTGAATTTGAATTTGAAACCAATTTTCGCATGCCCATAACTGTTATATTATTATACACTCGAATATTATAGGTATATGACATTTAAATGCGAGTGACAGTTTGTAATTAAACTGTCACTCTAATTTAAGTCTGCAATAGCCGACCGATTCCGATAGATTTTCGTCTTTGCTAGGACCGGTAGAGTGGGGGTAAAGTGGGGATAGACGACGCGAAAAACCGCGTGTAAAATGTGTGTGACAATGTTTACTGTTTAATGTTTTTTATCTTTAAAAATAATTACATAAATTTGATTTTTTCTTTACATTGTACATCAAATGTGCAGCTGGCGCGTAGAGGTCGTTTTTTTCTTTTGTGTACCAGCCTTAGTTAGTAGACACTAATCAAATTCATGCATTTTTGTGGTTATTTCTAAAACACATAACTTTCTTAAGAAAATAAATTAGTACAAAAACTGACCTTGACATTATAAATTTATGCCTTTTGCATCACTAACCCAAATTTGAGATTCTAAAATTACAAAATGAGTTTAAAGAACGCGAAACGGCGATGCCTTAATTTTCGATAGGTAAACGCCCCTCTTAAGGCTTAGTTGGAAATGTTGTAGGCTGGCTAAGATCATACTAACGAATCCTATTCAAAATGTCATGGTAGACAGTTTCCAGTCACGTAATCTAACTGTGAACTCTGGTATACTTCTGTGGATTCACTTGGATCCTTTTTTTCCCTCTTTACATTAACGATGGAAAATATTATATTAAAATTTGTAATTTTCTATTGTTTACTGATGATGGCTTCGATAGTGGTTTCGAAAGCTCTATGCAAACGGTGAACTGACTGTGGTATGAGTCTTAATTCTTCCAAATGTACAGTTTTTTTTATTTTCAAGGAAGAAAGCACCAACATTATGCCAGTACCTCCTTAATAATGTTGCTCAGGAGATAGTCAATTCGATTCTTGATTTGCGTGTCATTTTCAATAGTTAAATGCATTTTCATCAACATATTAAAAAAATATTTGTAGAGCGAAATAGGATCTGCGGTTATATTAAGCGTGTAACAAGATACTTCCCAGAGATTATTGTCATAATAAAATTGGTCTTTATTATTCCTTAGTTCAACCAATTGTTAAATATTGTATCTTGGTACGGGGTCCTTGTTTCTTGACATTAACAGGGTTGAAAGAAAATATGGAATATGGTCAACTACTTTCTGTGTAAATTAAATATTAATAATGTTAACTCCAGGTATCAAGCTTGACTAAATTTAATAGGAATTGAATCTCCATCGTCTAGCAGAAGAAAAGTGTATATAAAAATCGGCAATAAGTTGTTCCATAACAAAATAGATTGTGCAAAATTGCTCGTTCCATAGAACAGTTTGAACAACCCAATTAACTTACTTATGCCTGCAGGAATTAAATAATTTACCTTCACAAAATGATTTGTTTAATTGTATTGAATTTCATTCTTTATTGAATGGACTGTTTTTTCTCTCTTTTTGTATAAGTTAGTTACTTCTCTTGCTCTTATATCCAAATTTGCCAGTATCGTTTAGTATTAGAATATTCAGACATGTTATATGTATGTATATTTACTCTTTTATATACTGCTTTCAGACATTGAGTTTCCTGTATTGTCTATACAGGCTGTTCCTTAATAACATGGTAATATATAAGGGGGTTATTCTTGGGTACATTTTATTAAAAAAGCTTCATATGAACATATGTCCTAAATATCTTAACTTTTGAACTAAAGGGTGGTAAAGTTTAAAATAAATTCAATCATGTGCATTTCGCTAGACCACTTATCAGAAAAAACTATCTATGTAACTTTGAACAACAATTTATTTAAGAGAATAACGTAATCTACATACATTTTGAAATGGTAATAGCAATTATCCTGAACGCACAAAGAAAGAAATTAAATCAGATGTTGGAAATGTCCACCTTCTGCTAATATGCATGCCTCTGCTCTTTTTCTCATGGACTCACGTACCCATTGGAAAATGCCGGGAGTGTTTCTAATTGTTTCCCAAGAAACTATGATGCGATTTCTCAACTGCTCTTCAGTATGAATTGGTGCGCTGTAAACCACTGAAATGCGCTGGCGCCCCGTCGTGCATAGACCATAGTCGATTTCTTACTAAAATGGAAACATCCTCCATCAAAGATGGCAGTTCTTCTTCGAGAAACTGCCGCTAATTATGCCCATTCAACTTATCATGAAAGAATTATAGTCCAATTAAATAATCAGCGCATATTCCAGCCCACGCGCTAATGGAAAACTGCTCCTGGTGACGGGATTCCAAGATTGCATGTGGGTTTTATTCAGCCCAATAATGATTGTTGTGGAAGTTTTGGATTGCGTTTCTGGAGAAATTGGCTTTATCGGTGAATAAAATTTCAGTGTAAAATAATGGACTTTCAATCAATTTATGAAGATACCATTGGCAAAAGTTTATACGTAATGGAAAATCGCGAGATAGTATAGCCTAAACCCGTTGGATATGGTAGAGATATAATAAAAAATCATGGAGAATTTTCCAAACAAGAATATGTGAGATATTGAAGTTGTTCCCAATGTTTCGTGTAAGTACTTAATCCTGGATTTTCCTCAACTTAATTCAAAACCGCTACCTCAATTTCTGGAATTCTTACTGTACGTTGTACTCCTTTTTGATGATTGTCTAGTTCAAAACTTCCCTTTTCGCACAACCTCCTATGAATGCTTGAAAATGTTCATGCATCGGGAATATTTCTATTTGAAAAGCGGTCTTTATACAAGCGCTTGGCTTCCATTGCATTACCATCAGCTAGCCCGTGCATATAATGCAAAATAAATTGAACCATGTTTTTTTAATGATAGTTAATGTTTAACGACTTAAATACGTGACAAGTATACTAGGTAGATAAATGTCAAAACTGTTTATGATTACAAAATAAAATCTGCTTCTTACCTACTAGATCGTTTTTAATCCTTGTTAATAGCTAATTTCATAACATCGTGCATATGAATGAATTTTAGTTTTTTAAGCGAAAACCGTACGTTAAACAAAAAAAAACAAGAGACCACATTTGCTCAGAAACGAATGGGGATATAAAAAAAAGTACTTTAAGAAAAGGCATTGGCGTAACATATGTTTCTTCAAAAAATTAAAGAAAAAACCCTCACAGACACCACAGGTAAAAATAATAAAATGCATTTTCTGATGTACAATCATCAGAAAATGCATCTTGATGCATAAAAGGCATGTACAAAATTTCACAAAAATATCTAGAGCAA
Source organism: Amphimallon solstitiale (assembly GCA_963170755.1). Lineage (NCBI taxonomy): Eukaryota > Metazoa > Arthropoda > Insecta > Coleoptera > Scarabaeidae > Amphimallon > Amphimallon solstitiale. The sequence continues at coordinate 98,710,115 of OY720676.1, read as the reverse complement.
TACCAAATGTTGCACCCTGCAGTTCAAAAGTTAAGACATTTAGGACACATGTTCACAAGAAGTTTTTTTCACAAAATGGATCCAAGAATAACCCCCTTAAATATTAGCATGTTATTGATAAACATATGATATATGAAGAAAAAGAGCAAAGAAAAGCATTGCGCGTGCAGATAAATCCTTGTCCACAGCAATACTGTATGAGTGTGAATAGCTGTTTGTTGTCAACAAATTTCAGCACGCGTAGTGTTCTGGGCGCATACTGCATGCTTTCTGCGTTTTCAGTGCAGCCGGTAATTTTTGGGTACAGAATGCAGTCTGCTTGCGATCTACACGTTTCGTGGTTATTTACCTTAAAGTTAAAACAGTATTTCAGAGTGATTTGAAAGGCAATGAAAACATATAAGATATTGCCTAAATAAGAGGGTAGAAATAAATAAAAACAAAAGGATAGCAACTTATTTTTGGGTAAAACATTTGAATAGTATTTTTGAAAGCCCATTATCAATATATGTTCCTTGTACTAAACGTTATCCACGTTACCCTGATACTTAAGCATACCTTTCAAATGAAGTTCGTCATAAATATTATTTATTTGTATCAAAACATTGGGAATTGTTTGTTACAAAGTTACAATTTACAAAATAAAAATCCATATACAATATGTATCTTGCTATATACAAAATTAAAACGGGATAAATTCAAAATTCATGACTAAAAATTCCACACCTATTTTAATCTTTTGCTTAAAATAATATCCGTATAAACGCTTCCCTTACTCTAAAATTACATAAACAAATTAAAAATATTTTCAAAAAGACGCAATTCTTATTTGTCGGTTTATACAACTTATAATATAAATCACAAGTAATAAACTTATTTATCAATGTAAAGAAACTCTTCTTAAACCTAATTAAAACTTTAGTACCGGATTTAAATATAAGCTTATTAACACAAAAATAAGTTACATTTACAATAAATATTCCATAAATAAGTACAAGTAAACTCTCTTTCTCTCGTTTGACATTCCTTCGTGCTGAATCCATAAGAAAAGCATAACTCACAAAGTTGCTTAAGTTAAAATGTTAGCAATTAACTAGATTTGATTATTTAATGAATGTGGAAAGCCCACTTTCAATTATTATCGTTAACAAGAGAACATTCTTCAAAATACTACACACTTAAAAAGGAAAATTTTCGATATATCAAATACAGAAACGTAAGAAAATGTTTTATATTACATATTATTATTATCTCATGTTATATGAAAACATCTCTGAACTTTTTTAGGAATAATATTCTGCTTTTTGGCAATTCGTCATTGTCGTCGGTGTATCTAGTACCAAATTCAATACTCAATATTGAACAGAGTATATTAAATTGACACAATAATTAAAATATCTTTGAAAATGTAGTCAATCTTTTTTACATTACTATAATACATTCTATATTATCATCACATTGTGTTTCATTATTTACATTTATTTGGATCACTAAACAACTATTTAATACATTTATCATTTAATTTCATTCATGTAAATCGTATGCTTCCGGTTGTACAGGCACTATCACTTCTTGTCTTCTGGAAAAAATCATATAGTCGTTCACTATCGTTATTGACACCATCAAGTCAATTATAAAATTTAATTTCATGTTTGATCTATAGCTAAATATGTTCATCAGCTGTTGTTAACGAACCCTCTTGTTATCTAGTCAAGGTTTCAAATTTGTATACGGAAAAGTTTAGACAAGACAATTTGCAACATCACGATATTTAAATAAAAAGTCATAAAATGAAACATTTTTCTCAGTGCAAAAGAATTATTTGGAAACTATAATCTTTCCAATTGTTACCGATACTGTTAGCAAAATTAAGTATGACGAATATAAGGCCCGAAGCGAAATTTTTATAACTTAATTCTGTTGATTAAGAGTATCAGTGTCAATTGGACATATTATAATTTTTAAATAATTTTTCACACTGACATAGTGTTTCAATTCATGAAATACAGCGCATATTTGACAAATCACCATTCGATATCGTTAGGCAATTACAAGGGTCTTAAATATGAAACCAATCAAACACATAGCATATAGGTTGTTGTGCTACGGCCACGTACATATTTAGCAGAGTACATGGACTCAATTTAGTAAATATATCATTATTTATATGAGTTCATTAAATAGCTCACTAACAGTATTCAATATATATAAGTAATGATATAAGTACACAGTATATAGAATATAGATGACTTACAGGAAAAATCAGGAAGAAACGTTTTTTTATAAAGTCCTTTGTGCCTTTTAGTAATTTCTATTACAACAAGTCTAGAGAATTTACAAACTAAACAAACATCTGAAATATAATGAAAATATTTTAGTTAAATTGATCACGAGAATATCTGATTGTGCCTTAGAAAACAAGCAAGACATCTCCAGTCTGGCGATTTTCTGTTGCAGATTACGTTGAAGAAATCAATGAAAGAAACTAGGGGGATTTAAAAGGTGACCATAAAATTTATAATGCACTATAAAAAAATCAATCAATCTGAGTACAAGCCAATGAGTATATCTGAGTGTTAATGAAGAATTTCATCAGATAAAAGATCTTATCGTGGCTTTACTAAAGGGGAATAACATGCTAACACATTATTAGAATAGCTAGATGCTAAATTATCAGCTAACTTAATTACCTACAGCGGTCAGGAAAGAAATATTCATGTACTTGGTAAGAGCGCATTGTTCCTTCAGCAACCAGTTGTATATCATCATCACGGTTACCAAAGCAATGTGTAAGACATGATAACTACAGTTTACATGCAATATGTACTTACGAGAAAATTAAGCGATTGGACAGAAGTACTCCAAAAGACTCTATTGGAGCCTAGACAGTATTCAAACGTCTGGTAAGCAAAATAAAACAAACAAGACGGCTCGAATGATAAGAAGTGAGGTTTATTTGGAATGATAAAAGCTTGATGCTCAAGTGCCTGGACTTCTTGACCGACATCACCCGCCATAAAACACTGATGAAGTAGAATGCATGAATAGATCAGGTCACTGAGGAAAAATACTATGGAGACGCTGTAAAGCATCTCTGCTGTACTCTCAAAACGGGAGCATTGGGCGGGGCTAAGTGTGGGATCAATATGGCTGCCTCACCTAGTCCGGACTACTCAAAATTATAATCTGTCATCCCACACCTGTCAGGCCTACACTAACCTCTGAAATGTTATTTCAGACAAATTCTTCTTACCAACGCCGTCTTTGCTGTTGCAGCTACGTAGAGCACAAGAAACCATAATGTCTTTTAATATTTAACTTATTATATAACTATAATACACGATGCACTTAACAAACACTCCACTTTTTACCAATACTACCTGTTTGACGTAAGTGTAGTATCAATATGGCGGACCTGTACCGGGTTTGATCACGTGACGTCGTCTCCCTACCAATTCTTTCTCAATGAATCAGGGGCTATACTAAATCTTATAATTGCAGTCTAACCCTGTTTGAACATGAATAAACTTCTAATTAAAAAACAGGTAGGAGTGTGAGAAAAAATGAAGACAACTTAGGAAACGTGTTTCATTCATTTTGTTATTTTGATAAACATAAACGTTTTTATTTTTTTAAGTATATAATCGTAATTTATATCATTTGCTAAACAGCTAACATCTCCAAGCGTTAATGTATCCGTTTTATGCTATTTTGTAGTAAGTAATTAATAATTTCTTTTCTGGTTATAGAAAATTTGATATAGAATATTTTAAGATAACATTAAAATTGCTTACAACTGTTACACTATACCGTTTCGTTCGTTTAAATTTGATAGCTACTTTAAGCATTGTAACTTTGAAGTGGCATTTTTTATCAAAAGTCTATTCATCTGTAAAAATGTGAGAATGATAATGAGCGAACCAATAGCAAGACGCGACGTGTGCCTTGCCTAATATATCAACATATAACAACAGTGCATATGTGGAAGGCCTGATTAGAGAAAATCATCAAATGTAATCAGAGCTATTTCAGAAAATATTGGTATTAGTATAGGATCTCGTAGTATCGAACACAAACTGGGTTACATCTACTTTGACAGTTTATAAGACAAATAAACTGTAAAAGTAGATGTAACCCAGTTTCGTCTAATGACAAAATGTGATTGCGAATGAACTTACCTTTGTGTCACCTCATGTACTATCTAAATGATAATAACTTTTCCTTTGTCAATAATTGTTGGCGACAAAACTTGGTAATTCTTTTGAACAAGGTAATAAGTTGTCACAGAGCAATGGAAACGTTCAAATTCACCACAACCAAAAAAAAAGCCTAACCTTCTGCATGCAATGAAATGTTTGCTAATAGGACTTGTATTGATAGAGCTTAAATAATCTGGTGTGAATGTCAACGTTAACTTATACAATAAAACTTTGATAAGCTTCATTAAGGACTAAGAAAAGAACGTTCAGGAAATCATCTACGTGGACCATTTCACATCACGAAAATGTTCGGCCTCATATAGCAAAAAAGTAGGAAGAAAATTTGGAACAAAAGAACTTGAGGATTTTGGGGCACCCCCTATAGTCCAAATTTATGGCATTATAATTTCCATACCTTTAGGTCATTGAAAAAACTTTAAAAAGTAACCGATTTCAGAAGGCCGTAGATGTACAAAACGCTGTGCAAGAATTCTTCAATGAGCTGTCACAAGGATTCCATGGGCTGAGTATATACCAGTAGGTAAAACTAGAGATAATTGATTTAATTGTGATGGTAATTAGTTATATACTTATTATTATTTTTTATTGAACAAAAGATTTTTCAATTGAACATCCTTTGTATTAAAAGTCGTTTTTGGAGTTATTTCATGAATCTTAAAAAAATATTTCTTTTATATGTTGGTATATCTAAAAGAACACAACCTTTTTCATGTATGTGATAAACATAGTAGAATTAAATGATGTTTCTGTAGCTAACTTTGCAGTTACTTTAATATTTAGGTGCATTATTATAGCAATCATATTATTTAGAATAAAATCACAATTTCTAATCTATCTGTCAGCACGAAAAGACGTCGGATTCGCATAAATACAAAATATTTACAAAGCAAACGACTAAGAACCTATAGCTCTTGTAATCCAGTCAACAGTATGGGCAACCCTGTGATATATTCCAGGTTGACCCGCTTGTGCACAGGAATACCCTGCTGAAACTATGCCAATCAAAAACCATCTTCCTTGCTTCTGTAGCATTAGTGGTCCACCGGAATCACCCTGACAGCTATCCCTGCCCCCATTTTTGTAACCGGCACAAAGCATTTCATCGTGTATTACCACACCAATACCTTTGGTTCTGTGCCATCGTTCGCATAGTCGACTGTCCAAAACCGGAACTTTCACTGCCTGTAAAGTCTGTGGACGAAGTCTTGAACCGGGGCTCATTGCACCCCAGCCTGCAGCGACACCTATTTCTCCTAGAAAACTTTCTCCTTTCGGCGGTAGACATATTGGTGCGATGTGAGGCAACTGGTGAGCTGTTCTGTCCAAACGTAACACTGCTACATCGAAGCGATCCGCTTGAGGAGTGAATTTAAAAAACGGATGAACCTAGAAACAGAAAGGTATAAACAAAGTATCATTTCTACATGACATATTATTTTTAGTTAATATTGCAAAGTAGGTTTTACTATATAATTAGAGAGTGCCCAATGGGCACGTTTGGCGATGTGAATAGATGTGTACTGTAGCCAGGCGCATTTGTAAATAAGAGTTCGATTTATGGGCAAAACAATAGTTTTATATCACTTGCTTTCGTCTCTCGTCTGTTAACGAACACATACAATTTTGTAAAAAGCAATTTCGTACTGTTGCAAAAAATAATAGAACTGCATGCAAACCCAAACTTCTTTAGCGGTATTTGAAATAACCGAGAAGTCAAGATAATAACGATTATTAATTACGCGAAACTCTTGTTACATTTCTTTATTTTTTATTTTTCATTTATTATGTTTCTCTTGCTATCAAGCTTATGATTCACATATAATATTTAATAAAAGAAATATGAAGCCAGGTAATTTTTTAACATATATTAGCCAATTTAGTGGAAATAATAATGAAAAGCTTTCACAATCGTTTTGCGAGATTATCATTGTATACAAATTTATTATTTATATTCTTTCTGAAGCTCTGAACAATAAAGCGAAAGTTTAGAGCACTTGAAATTGAGTTACGTTTACATTTTCAACAAATTATTATTAGAATGCGTTGGTAAATAATTTTACGTACATACGCTTCTCCTTGGTTAAAAAACGGATATCAATAAAGAAATAATACCGCCCGCAAAATGTGCCACTCCACACTCATCGTTTATATCTATTCTGTGTCTTATGTTATCCTATAAAATTATAGTGCATATGTAGTTCGGACAAGCGTTAATTGCATTATTCTTTTAGCTCTTACAACATCCCTCATTCTGTTAAGTATTATACCCTAGAATCTACAAGAGAAATGATTATAGATAGTTGATTTAGTGTCGTAATGGCAGAAACATTTATTATTTTGGACTATTTTCCTAGCGCAAATGCCTTTTTCGACCATACATCTGCACATTATATACACATCTGCTGTTTAAGTTGCCTACGCACGAAGAGTGCATTCACTTATTTAAAGTAATTAGCCTCAGATTAACTTGAACTAAAATATATAGTGTTCTAAATATTTTCCTATAATAAGCACTTTTAAAATTGTTCTCTAAAAAAACATATTGCTATGATAGTATATATATATCTGATGACAAATTTTTATTATTCTTTATTTATAATAAATGTGTTATTGCTATATGTTAGGCATCGCCATCAATTTCTATATGCTATAACTCTGTATTAAAAAAAAATGATAATCTTGTACCAGCATAACTTAATCAAACTACAATAATACAAAGCTGCATAATTTAAACGAATGTAGAGATAACGTTGTCATGTAAAAAAAAATTCTTTATTAAATTTATTAATTCAATCTCTATTAACATTCGTGTATTTCTTGTAGGTTCTAGCAGTGATGTTCCTTTTGTTTTTCTAACAACATTTCTTATTTATAATTAATAGCATAAGGTTACTAATAAAAAACTAAATCTCATAAAATATTTATATTCAATTTTTAACATCGTATAATAACAGTGTCGATGAAAATAATTTCTTGTCACATGTGGCCGCAAAAGAAATTGTCCTTTTACATTCCAATAACAAGTAAAAAAAACGTGTATTTTATAAATACGTAAACACATTACATTACGAATATAACATGTAGATTTAGAATAAATATCGCTCTTTGTTATATTAAAATTTTAACATTGTGTAATTTCAAAGAAATAATAGTTTTCTTATACTATGCTAGATTTTGCTTCCACAAAGGCATTCATTCACACGAAGTGTCTTTGAAAAATACAAAATTCCGCAGAACAGGAAAACACCTTGATAAGACTGTCACCAATTATCATATGCAAATATTTGCACGTTGTACATATCACAAATTGGCTATTGTTTATCAAAAATGCACCCATCTTTACGTATAATATTTGAATTCCCTATAAAAATTTTGTATCTAAAAAAAAAACTTATTAACAAAGTATAGATAACATCGCTAACAAACATTCACACGTTGTGTCATTGATGCCTCTCTCCATTGTTAACAAGACTCCCATTATTTATTTATTTAGTTTACTTATAACAAAGAAGATACTAATCCCATCAAAAATATTAAATAAATTCATTAAACGCTTTGCTAAAGATGAACATTTTCACGTAGCATCTTTAGCATAATTTATTATTAAAGTATAACTTACTGCTTACTGCTTACTGCTCATATATTTCATCAAATTCCTCTTTATATTGTTCGGTCATATTGATAGTTAATAAAAATGAAATTAAACTAAATGACAAAAAAATTAATTGTGAAATGAAAATACTTATTTAAAATAAAAAAATAACTTAATACATTTGCTAAGGATGATTTCTATGCAGTGTATTATACACCTGCAATCATCAAAATACGAAGATCCAAGATTCACCGCGTCTTTAAAATTAGACTGCTTCACCCATGGATCGACGACTTCTCTCTCGTACCTCTCTCGTACTTGCCTTCTTATCATTTTCGGTCATCCGAAAAAACCATACATCGTTCGCAGCGCCACACACTCCACACTAACTAACTAATATTGGCATTGTCCTGCTCAGATTTATTTTCTTGACGTTCTCCCTAAACTGACCTGCACCAATATTGTTTGACATCTCGAAATTACACAAAATTATGCACGCACTTAAATTGTTTGTTATTGTTAATGTCAATGCACATTTGCGATATTCTTATCTTGGTAGGTACATTCCTTTTCATTAACGCCATCCTTCATTATGTTTATAGATGAATTCGTTGCTTCTATCATCATTATTTAAATATATTCTTTTACTACTTTTTAACACTATTCGTATCTTTCTTTTGCAGACGTTTGCTTTGAAAATAACAGGAAAAACATTGCATACGACTGGAATGCTCCTTTTATTAATTATGTTATTATGAACCTGGACCTTGATAACTTCATCCATATCTTCGAACCATCTTTCCTCGTCTTCTTGTAGGTTGATTTGTATGCAGCTGTTAACAATATTGAACATTGTTTTTCTTTGTAGATTTTTATGAGATTAAACCAATTTTAATGTGTTATTTCCGGAATTTTTCCTGGATAAAACTGGATTTAAACCTGCCACTGAAGCTTTTCCACATTATATTGTGTCAAATAAAAATAATATACCTTTTTTACATATTCCTTTTAAAATTATACTTAGATATAAGTGTCAGGTATTTATATGAACTTTATTTTTACACTTACTTATATGAACTTTATTTTTACACTTACTAATAATGAATTATTTACTTATTCTATTACATAATTATATATTTATCTTACAATGCCTGACCAATGTAGGGATCACGGCAATATGCACAACTTAAAATTTAATAAAACTCGAAATTATGAGAGAATACCATCATTAACTTATTAATTAACAATTAACAGTGATGAAGCAGGAAATATGTGATTTTCAAATATCTCTAACACTAGACAAATTACACACTGTGTGACATACTGGGTTATTCACGTAAGATGACGAGCCTGACTAAATAAAAATGCAACCCAAAATCAGTGGCGGCTGGTGAGTACGTTTTGCTGAAGCAATTATATAGACTGATTCGTTTATTATCAGTGATATGCTCGGTATCTGGGAGTATATCACCGATAATAAACGAATCAGTCTTGTGTATATAATTGCTACACCTTAAGGGGGCTTGCGCAGAGGTGCCGACTAACTACCGTGAGGTAGGACGTAAGGGGGTGGTGCCATATGCGCTCTTGTAAATTCTGGATTTTACAAGGTTTCGTTAAAACAATAGCACCGCTTTTATTTACGAAATATATATATATATTATAAATAAATAAATAATATAAATAAAATTTATAACACAAATAAACAAAGGCTCAATGCATGCTCGAGTGGAATTAGTTTTTAACATAAAGTTTCTGAAACTGTGTTATGATGTTGTAAATTTTGCCAAGTTTGAGAGTGAAATGTAGAAGTAAATAATTTAAATTATAAGAAAGTACTCCCAACGAAGCCTTAATTAATCCTTTCTATTCCTTTAATGCTAAAATATAATAAGAAAAACAAAAATTTCTGGTGTTTGTTTTATTTTAACGAATACCTTACATCGGCGGAATTTACATTAGCGCTTAAGGTGCCACCACCTTACGACCTAGCTCACGGCAGATAGTCGGCACCTCTTAACGAACTGACCAGCAGCGACTACCCAAAATACGTTTTACTAAACATACATTGTTTTTTGGTATTGGAAAATTAAATTAAAGTTGGTATTATGTAGTTTGCAAGGTGTCATCACATTTTTTCGTTTGTAGTAATTTAAAACTGTGTTCAAACGATGAAAGAATGGACATGATACTGATTTTTCGGGAAAATCAAAAAAATTGTGTTGCTGCAGCAAATTTGTACCGAGAGCGTTATCCAGTACGTCGAGCTCCAAGTGACAACATTTTTAGAAGATTGAAAGCCACGTTAGAAGAAAGTTGGCCTGGTTTTACAAGAGGAAGGGACTAGAACTGCCACTAGTCCCGAAAATTAAGTAGCAGTTAACGAAGCTGTAATTGATAATCCTTATATCGGCCAAATAGAGTTATCAAGTGGGAATAAGTCAGTCGTCGGTTTGCAGGATTTTGAAAGAGAATAAATTTCATCCGTATCATATTCAACTTGTCCAGGAGTTAAGACCCACGGATTACCGCAAAAGACTTCAGTTTTATAATTTTGTTCGAGAGCAGATTAATCTATACCCAGATTTTATAAATCTTATTTTGTTCAGCAATGAAGCAAAGTTCAGTAATAATGGGCCAGTGAATAGATGCAGCAGTCATTATTACCCACAAGACACCCCTAAATGGATCAGATTGGCACATTTTCATACTGTGTTTTCTGTGAATGTTAGGTGTGGAGTATTGGGAGATCATATACTATACTTTTATCGGTAAAATTTAAATAGACAAAATTATTTCAATCTTCTTCGAACTGAGTCGCCCTTTTATTAGATGATGTAGAATTAAATGTGAGGCATCAATTGTGGTTACAAGTCCTGACATGACTCCTTTAGATTTTTCTTTAGAATATGGCAAAGAAGAGAGTCTACCAGACACTAATTTTAAATATCGAAAACTTAAAGAATAGAATCAGGGAAGGCTGCAGAACTGTAATTCCAGGTTTGTTACGTAGAGTAAGGCCATCATTCATGACTCGTATTGCAGCATGTGAACGTAACGATGAAATGAATTTTAAACACTTACTTTAAGAATTTGTTAAATATTTGTACACTACTACCCACTTATTTCTTGAAGTTATTTGTTTATTGTTCTTATTAAATTAATTTTATTGAGAAAGGTATTTTTTCTGTCATATTTTGATGTCTATGAGACTGACGTTCAGCTATCTATGTTTTATGTGCAATATGATAATGCAATAGGGATCCACTTAGCTTTATAAATTGTATTTTGGGTTGCATTTTTACCTAGGCAGAGTCGTTATCTTGCCTGAATAAACCTGTAGGTATATGTCGCCTAACTATAAGGTACGCTTTCATATGTTCTTTGTTGTGATTCAAAGCGTCTAAGATTCGAAGTCTTATGGGACTGGTTAGGTTAAACTATTCGAATGGAAATGATAATGTCATCTCAGGCATAAATTTTTTTAATAAAATTTCACATAATTAACAATGATTAAGTAAGCAATATGTATTTTTCATATTCTGTTCTACATTATTAAATTATTCCCCATACGACGAATACGAAAGAATAAGAAAGAAAATTAAATGAAAACTCTGGTCTGCGTAAATGATATTATCGAAGTTTTTCTTCTGCAAATTTTAAAATACAGAAAGTTTAATTACATGTTTCCGATAATGTAAGATGTTTGCATATATTATTCAAGTGCACACCAAACAAAAATATCTATCTCTAAAATTTGAAACAATGCCATCAATATTCCTTTGTTTTTCATTGTATTTGTAACAGAAAGGCTAGTATTCTTTAAGTACATAAACGTGTGAGTTTTAGCATCTTGTAGACGACTTGTCTATTACATAAAAAAGGAAAATGAGTTAAAAATATCTAAAGTATAACATTAAAGTATTGGGATAATCATTTATATAATGGATGAGACGTGTCTAATAATATATAGTTTTCTACTGATTACTTTTTAAGTTTGTGGCGTAATTCTAATTTGATCAACTATTATAATTAATAATTATTGTAAAGTGGATATGCAAAAATCTATCTGGACACCGTTTGTTGTCCAATGAAGAACATTTTCTGTTTTTAATACGCTTTTTCGTCATCGTCTTCTTTCTATTTTTGTACCGTCTATCGCACCTTATAACAGAATTAGATCTATTAAATTCTGTTTCATATAATAATCCCAGTCTCCATAAACAAGAATGGCTCCATTGACAGCAAATAAATAAAAATATATACATAAGTAATTGAGAATTACCTCTCGGCTTACGCATTACGCTTTGAACAATTATTAATTATTAGATCGGTTGGAGTTGTGGCGTTTGAGAAAAAATACATCACAACATAAGCGGGAAGTAACCGCAATACTGTACATGCGCCGCTGACAGTGAGCGGGGTCTGAAAACGTGACAATTTGTAAATTTTCAAAGAACTAGAGCAGCGATCATCAATCAATATCTAAATTACCTGTGACAATAATTCACATCATTGTCATAGTTGCTTATATGTTAATATTACGTTACAGGTAGAGTAAAGATAATGCCATAGTTTTTAAAGTGAAATTTTCAATTCAATTTTCGATCGTTCGACATATTATTATGGTGGCTGTACGAATATAATGCAATTTAGCATGTGAAATCATAAAATCGTTTTGCTATCCATGTTTACACTACTTTGTTTACAACCCTCGTAATTCTAGAAGGTATAAAAATATAAATGAACAAAGTTTTCAATTTAATTTTTCGATTTCCTCATAAAGCAAATATTATTTTGGGCCCTCACATAATTCATTTAAGCCTTAGAGATAATATAAGAAACATTTTCTTATTGCGCATCTCTCCATACTAGGAAGTATTGTAATATAATTACTTTACTGTAGCATTATGGATCGTTGAAGAAAATTTGGCGAGCTTAAGATATATTACGAGCTTTTCCATTATGTTTGAAATTCAATCTCTCTGAGTATATGTAATAATATTAGATTCTTTAGTAACGCATTTCCGTAAATAAAGTACTAAAATAAAGTGTCGCAGATCAAATTACGTCTCTTTATATAATGAACCATATGTTGTTCGTTATCTAATTACAATCTTGTATTTCCTTTATACTACGCTTTATATCATAACAATGTACGAGGAGCGGCTTTTATATTCTCGAACTAGGATAAAAATACAACACTACAGCGGCGACAAAAATATAAGCTAATTTCATAAACATATGCTTTGCATTAAAGGAGTGATTGTTTACAATTCAGGCAAACAGATATTTTTACCATGGAAAGAAATATTTCTTTTAATTTGAAGCAAAGAAACATTTTCTAAGCAAAAGTAGCATATATTTGTTTAAAAAGGTATTCACCATATTCATTTCGTACTAATATTTTTGACTCAATCAAATATTCTTCTTATAAACACGAAAGTTCATGGATTTAAACAATTAATCGAAAATATATATTTCTTTTATTGGTGATTAGAGATTTCAAGTATTTTAAATTTTCAGTTAAGTAGGTACATATGCTTAAAAGATACATTACTACGACCTAAAAATTATTTCTGTCAAAGTAGTCTCCATTTCAATAACGTTATGAACCCGTTGTAAAAGTATCGTTTTGATTTCTCCATAAATTAGTTTCCAACAGCTGCCCTAAATTTACGAATGTGTCTAACCTTTACAACATGAGAAATTTAAGAATATTAAATAGACGCAAATTGCCAAAGCTGGTCTTTAAAGTATATATTCACTCAAGCCACAACCAACAACAGCAACTTTTGAAAGTGATAACTTGATGATATACCATGTCATTTCATAGAGTCCCAAAACAATTTCTCTCAATGGCCCGCGTACACTTCGATTTGCTTTAATAAAATATCTCATGCAATCCATTAAGCTTGTAGAAAGGGTGACTTGAAACATCTGTAAAGGGCTCTTCACATGCCACTTTTTCTTGCTTCAATTCATTTAAAAGAATTTGGTCATGTTAAACTAGCTTGAACACTCTCAAATTCATTAAGCCTAATTTGCTGGACATTTTCTTATTTTGTAAGAAATTTTACATGATTCCATTCATTTTAATAAATTAATAGTAACAACTAAAAAAATAAACAGTTAATAAAGTTTCAAGCGCAAATGTAATGTCCACTTCATTTAAATAAATTTGGTTTTATTTTCCTTATAAGCATATTATTACCTGATTTTAAACCAACCGTTCCCTACGACTTCTATTATAGGTATTTCATAGCACATTTTTCAAAGTATCACTTTGGGCATCCAAGATCCGACACCTGCTAGCTTTGTGATATTTTGGAGCACAAGAAGAAGTCAGTTCGTACAAACAAAGAATTGAATGAGATAGAAACACAGCACACATTGCACCAAAGTAATGCCAAGACATTTTTTGATGATCTCTCGCAAAAAACGTCTACTGCTCTTGAAGATCCTAGAGTAGACACTCTTTGCTTTGACTTCCAACAAAATGATCCATTTCTTAAAGTGCCATCTGGTGAAGCATTCTATCTACACCAACTATGGATTTACAACTTCTATTTTCTTTTTACTAAGATGAAAAAGTCTACGTGTTACGTCTATGATGAAGTGACTTGTGGAAAAACTCCAAATGAAACCATCAGTTTTTTGGCACACTACATTGACAACGCATTAGACAAGACTGAGAAGGTGCTGTACCTTTTTTCTGATAACTGTGCGTCTCAGAATAAGAATCATAGTCTAATGCAATATCTTTATTGCTTAGTTCAACATGGCAGATTCGACAAGATTGTGCACCGCTTCCCAATATCGGAGCACAGTTTCTTGCCATGTGACCGATCATTTGGGAAAACGGAAAAGTACACTCGAAAAGTACAACGGATCTACACACCTGAAGAACACATACATCAGTTAAAGAAATCTTCAAAAAGTGTTCATGTCGTTGCGGTTACTCAAGATATGATTCTTAACTACGTCAACAACTTAGCTCTGTCTTTCAAAAAAGTTGTAATGGATAAGAACAAGCAAAAATTGGCCATATGACCCGCCATTTTCTTTAAAAAAAAAGAAATATGATAATGTCATGACCCTTGTACATAAATATGTTCCCGAAAGCTGTAAGCACTACTATAGAAACTTAAAATGCGATGTAGGCCAACCAGGTGACGAAACTGACCTAACAGATACAGAAGAAACGGGCGCCTTGGATGACGAATGAGTCCAAATATTCCAGAAATGTTTACTTTTATAAGTTCATGTTACAAATATTGTTACTTTTACATTGTTCTAAAATAAATAAAACTATTTTTAATACTTTTTTTTAGTATAGTATGTTCACTGATTTACAACTTTTGGGAGCAAAAAAGAGGTAAGCGCACTTTATTTATTTAAAAATAAGCTGTAATTTTTAAAAATCATCAACATGTAAGTTGAATATTTGTACACATCGCCTTAGTAGATGTTGTCAAAAAAGCTGAGATATTTTGGAAACAGGACAAAAAGATACGAGGGTTTTTTTCGATTATATCGGAAACCATAAAAGTAGACTTGCAAGAAAGCTATTAATAACGCATTAAACTTTGATATATCAACCGTCAATCGTAGAGAAAACTTGTGGCTTATAACATTCAATATTCTGCCCACAGACTTCCTGGAGCTTTCGAATTCTCTCTTCACAAAGTATGCTACCAACGATTTTTCAGCAATATTTTTGCTTTTCTTGGTACACCAGATTTTAAAAAGATAAGATACTTTGATAGAGTTGAAGGTTTAAATAGGAATGGTACTAGCAATACTTATTTACTGTAATTATTGTAATATTAAATAAAATCCCACAAAAAAACGTCACAAGCATCACGAAAGGTAAGGAAATCTCAGACAACAATTGGAGGCGTCCCATCGCTCCTCCTCCAAACAGTTGTCCCCGATCGGTAAACGTTCCTTACCGTTCTTGACACTTAATATACTATAACTATTTACTTTTCATTTTACTGACCGTTAATTATTTTTTCTACGAGAGGACGGAAAATTAAATTTTCCACACAGATTTTAGTGTGTAAAATTAATTTTCCCGCACGATGCGGAAATAATTTTCCGCACCGTGTGGAAATAATTTTCCACCTCAATATGTCAAATTAATAATAAGCCGGTATATTATGGTGGTTGCGAAATGCTTTAGTTACCATGTGTAACTAACCAGTTATTTACTTTAATTTTTGTTTGTTTATTGTCAGACTACTGTCAGTGCATTTCTAAAATATTTTGCTCGTGAATAAGTGAATCCTCATTAAAATGAATATTTGCCATTCAACAAGCAACTAACACCTGCTAGCAGCACTTGTTAGGTAAATAGCTATTTATTAACAACCATACGTGTAATGTTGGCATTTCTGACTTTTTAAAAGTCTGGAAGTGTGACTTTGTTTACGTTTACTTCCCGCCCTCTATTACTGTACTCATTTACTTCCCGCCCTCTATTACTGCACTCTATTCCCAACCTCAATGTCAATCACAAGACTGTTAACTCGATATGTCAAAACCTTATCGGAATTTTTATCACAAATAATTATTAATTGTATGGTTGTAAATAAAATTAATTGTTACATTAGAATTATTGGATTGAATCCATGTGGATAAGCCGCCTTGCTATTGCTGATATTATGAAATAGTGATTTCTTGTCCTTCTCCATTCGAGCCAAGATATCTGGATTGCTACGGGAGGACAATTTCCCTCAGTTCAAGTGGAGTGCAGTCCTTGAAGGCTTTACTACTCAACATTTCTTTTATAATCTAATCACCGAAAAAACTGACGTATATTTATTTGACCTTTTCACTAGAACATCACAAATCTGACAAGTCAATATGTCAAAACTTTTACCGGAATTTCTATCACTTATAATTACACGAGAGCTTTCTTTTTTCCGGATTATTTTTTAAACTGTTATGTCAGCCAGTCGTAATGAGAAAAAGTTTGAAATCGACCAATAACATCACAATTACACGGACTATTTGCTAGTAGCAAATTACAGCGATAATTTTTTGATTAAAAAGAAATCCAATCAAATTGGTCTATTTCTAATCATGTGTGTCAAATTAACCAATGAAATCATCATTTAACTAACGCTTATGTCATCATGAAATGTCATACATCATTGTCTATTCCGATGACAATGATGTATGACATTTTATGATGACATAAGCGATAAATATAATTTTACGAATTGTTATATTATTTTTTCAAGTTGTTTAATTGGACTTGTGTTTAAATAAATACATAAAAAAGTTAGTATTGCCCTGGTTGTCAAGGTAGCGCATCCATTTGTCTCAAAATAAGCATTAAAATTCAGCACCGTCGCCATTTTGAAGCAACCTTCAGATTTCGCTTTTGAGATTTTCTCTAACATAAGGTGAGTGAATTGGTATAAATTCGAAGAAACAATTAGTTATCTTACAAAAACCAACATGAGCACGAGATTTGGTCAAAGCTCGGCTGATTCAATACAAACAGCTGTCGAACAAACAACACCAATCAACACCAAAAAAAGTAAGAACACAACATGGAAACAGTTTTCAGAGTTTTGCCTTGAACGTAATTATGAGTTAACTGCATCAACCGAGTTGAAACAAATCGCAACAATTTTGGAGGACTGGGCATATAACATGCGCAAAAAAAATGGAGAAAACTACAAAGAATCTGTTGTCAAAACTTTGTGGAATGGAACCGCAAAACTTATCCAGGAAAAATATTTCAAGGATTATAGTAGAAAAATGGATCCATTCACTGATATTGAATTTAAGACTGCGAGAGACGCGCGTAATTGTAAGCGTCGAGAACTTCAATTTATTCTCGAAAAAAGAAAATCATCTGCTGCAGCTCTCAAGAAAGAAGAAATAGAACAGATGATAGCAGCATGGGACGAAAATACTCCAAATGGATTACAAAGAAAGTTCTATCACACTGCTAGCTACGAACTGGCATGGAGAGGTGGAGAAGCGTCAAAAGCGTTAGTGCAATATTTTAGAGAAGAAATAGATCATTATGGAAATCAAACTGGAAGGATAGAATATAATTCGATAATTTCTAAAACTGCACAAGGTGGATCGCGCAGGTTAACTGATAGCAAATTTTTAACGCCAAATAAAAATAACACTGACAAATGTCCGGTACGTCTTTTTCATAAATTAATGTCAAAAAGAACTGAAAATATTCAAATTGATCGTTTCTTTTTGTCACCTAATCCATATTGGCAGGAACCTTTATCTAAGGGGTGGTATAAAAATCTCCCGGTAGGCCAAAACGAAATAGAAAAATGGACAAAACAAGCGGCCCAAAAGATTGGCTTGGATCCTAAAAAGATAAAAATTACAAACCATTCACATCGTTCTTCTGCTGTAACACAACTAGCTAAAAGTGGAGTAGGTGAGCAGCAGTTGTTAAAAATAACAGGACACTCTTCTGCAAACTCCATCAAACCCTATCTACAACTTGACGAAAAGCATCACGCAACCGTAATAGACAAATTAAGAGGAGACACTGTTTCTTCCTCTTCATCTCAAGGAAATAGCACTATTACCTACAATAATTGCACCATTAACTACAACAATTGTAAAGATTCTTAATTGTTTAATAAAGATACTTACATACTTATTTAACATTTTCCGACATAGTTTAAAAAATAATCACGCCGAATTACATTCGTGGTAATAATTTTTTGTTGATAATTTTAACTAGATTAGCACTCACCTTTATTGCTATTAAGAAATCCCACTCGTGGACTTCGTCCACTCGTGAGATTTCTATAGCAACAAAGGTTCGTGCATCTGGTTAAAATTATCAAAAAATTATCACCACTTATGTAATTGATAATTTTTCACTTTTTAACGAAAATTTTTGTTACTAGGTAACTGTACGGAACAAATTGCCTGATAAAACGACGAAGAGGCAATTTGTTGAGTTCAGTTAGTATTTAGCAACTAAATTTGTGTTTAAAAATGGAAAATTTATTTGGAAATAAAAAAAAAGCTCGAATGTAATTCGGTAAGATAATTTACTAAATGTGTAAACAATTACTGAAAAATTTATTACATAGTAATCATACTATTTAAAAATACAGTTATTAAAAACACAGTTCTTATATATTTTGTGAAGATTACTTACGATGAATTTACAAATTTTGTCATAACAACACTTCACAACGAACACTATGATGATAAAGTAAGCAAATTTATGTCGGATCAACCAAAGATAGTACGCAAAGCTTACGGTTGCGTCGACTTTGACATTTCATTTTGACAGTGGATTTGTTGAGTTTATGACATAACGAGAAAACACAAGTTGTTGTCAGGCCAACCAAAGGTAAACAACTTTTTTGCCGATATAAAAGTTAAAGGAAACTTTTATCGCTGTCAAAGTGACAAAACATTCTGACTTATGGGTTTTTTACACATGCATTAAATTATCACAAATAAATATAATAATTATGGTTGTAAATAAAATAGTATACAAACCTCGGCGGAAAGTTTCATTCCTGTCTCGAGATAAAGTAACTACTTAATCTCTCGACAGTAATGAAATACTTTCCACCTCGGTATGTCATATACTATTATCTACACCACATTATTAAACATTGTGCTGGTAAAGTGTTTTTGATTAGATAGGGAAGTGTTGAATAATATTACTCAACACTTGCAGGGACCAATGAAAAAATAAAGGGGCAAATTTAGCCAATTAAATTCAAACAGATACTGGAAAGAGAAGGGATTCATCTCTGTTGCGTTGCACTGAATGACATCAAACGATTTGAAATGTCAGTAGTGTGTTTATTATTAAGAGATGAGATTGAAACAAAGTCCAAGTTCCCACAGATTCTTTATTAAATTACGGCCGTAATTTAATAAAGAATCTGTGGGAACTTGGACCTTGTTTCAATCTCATCTCTTAACTATCCACCCACACATGGCCTATCATACCAATTTGTTTATTATTATTATTCTAACCTTCTACCTAAAAAAGTACCTGGTTAATATTTAATTGTAATTTCATTATATCTTGATTAACTGCAATTTTTTGAATAAATATTGTTGATCAAAATCTTATGTGTTATTTCGACAATAGTAGATAAAGTATTATATTCAACTCATTGCGTCGATATTTTATTACACTCGAACGGTTATAGCTCGCTTCGATAGTGCTACAACTTCATCCTCGTGTAATAAAATTATCCACTCAAATTCTTTGAATATTATACTAATTATCGATCATATAATATCATACTTA
This sequence comes from Amphimallon solstitiale, assembly GCA_963170755.1. Lineage (NCBI taxonomy): Eukaryota > Metazoa > Arthropoda > Insecta > Coleoptera > Scarabaeidae > Amphimallon > Amphimallon solstitiale. The sequence goes on along the minus strand of OY720676.1, from coordinate 98,690,017 downwards.
CCATTTGAATGATAATAGTGGGAAAGTTAACAGAGTGAAATTAATTAGTCAATATAACTAAAAATTAAAGATGACGAAAAATACTATAGAAAAAAACATAATTCCTCAGTTACATTATAAAAATAAAGAAACAAGCTACATACGAAGACAATTAGATTGGTAGTTGCAGACTGAAAACGGGAGATTAAGAGGAAAAACAGAAAAAGTTTGAAACTTGAAAACAGGAGCACGTATTAACAAAGTTACACAAGAAAACCCGCTGATTATAATTGGTTTGAGAAGTATTCAGTAAGAGATAATATGTACATTATACATAAGACATATCGTTAGCTGGGTAAACAGGCTTCCGCATTTAATTAAGAAAGTTTCAAATATAATGTAAATTAGTAATTGTTAGAGTTTTCGACTCTTTTAGGAAAATAATCATACTTGGAGTATTATATATATAAATCAAATAATGCAAATGTATATAATTTACATATCCTTTATGTTACAGAATTAGTGGTGTTAATCCATTTTAAGTGAAACCGATCCCCCACCATAGTGAGTAGGGTACTTACGCCGATTCTGGACCCACCACCCCCCACTCCTACTACCCCCCTCCCCCCCTCCCCCCAAGATAGGTAGAACCCTCTACCAACCCAACTGATATGGCGCCCCCTCGCAGTCGCCAACCCAACTAAAAATTGCAGATTTCATCATTACCAACCCAACTAAAATTGCAGATTTCATCATTACCAACCCAACTAAAAATTGCAGATTTCATCATTACCAACCCAACTAAAAATTGCAGATTTCATCATTACCAACCCAATGTGGCGCCCTCTGACGGCCACTAACCAAACTAAGAAATGGCAGATTTCATCATTACCAACCCAATGTGACGCCCTCTCACAGCCACTAACCAAGAAATGGCATCTCTCATGATTGCCATAATGCAGCATCCTCTCACGGTCACTAGCCAAACTAAGGTGACGTCAGACAAAATGGCGGACCATCAAGATGGTCTTTGTTTCTAGAGAATTCCTGAATAAATTACCAGGCTTGCTATCGCGCTTCTCAATGTACTTCAAACAGGTCTAAACATGTTTCCAGCGGAAACCGCAACGGCTGTCTGCTTCTGTGATAGCCGCATGCTTGAAATGTATATCTCACTTATAAAATAAAATAAAACAAACAATATATTTTTTAAGAAAAACAATGTATTTATTATTATTAATTAACAATATGACCAAGTTTCATACCCTCAAGATGGTCGATAAAAATATAAACTTTATATCTAAGATCGGCATACCATTTCAAAATTATAAAATAAATATACAGTATGCTACTGGACGAGATAGCAACCAAGTATGAATATACAGGACGTTTCAAAGGTAGGGATTTTTAGAAAAGCAAGATGGCGAATCCAAGATGGCCGCCAAAAATCTAATAAACTAATGTCACGTCAAGCATCCAATCTATCAAAACCATGCACTCGAACTCCTATGAAACATCATCTCAAAACCATCGCTAGAATCAGCTCACGTCATGAAGCGGTTCTGAAACCCCTATATTAAAACCACACATTCAAACCACTATCAAATCCCTCTTTTCTCAAAAAGCCATCCAACCATCCATCAATCCATCCATCCATCCATCCATCCATACATCCATACATCCATCCATCCAACCATCAATCCATCCATCAATCCATCCATCAATCCATCCATCCATCCATCCATCCATACATCCATCCAACCATCCATCCAACCATCCATCCATCCAACCATCCATTAATCCATCCATCCATCTGGACGAGATAGCAACCAAGTATGAATATACAGGACGTTTCAAAGGTAGGGATTTTTAGAAAAGCAAGATGGCGAATCCAAGATGGCCGCCAAAAATCTAATAAACTAAGGTGACGTCAGGCATCCAATCTATCAAAACCATGCACTCAAACTCCTATGAAACATCATTTCAAAACCATCGCTAGAATCAGCTCACAACCGGATCATGAAGCGGTTCTGAAACCCCTATATTAAAACCACACATTCAAACCACTATCAAATCCCTCTTTTCTCAAAAAGCCATCCAACCATCCATCAATCCATCCATACATCCATACATTCATCCATCCATCCATCCAACAATCAATCCATCCATCCATCCATCCATACATCCATCCATCCATCCATCCATCCAACCATCCATCAATCCATCCATCCATCTGGATAACATAGCAACCAAATATTAATATACAGAACATTTCAAAGGTAGGGATTTTTAGAAAAGTAAGATAGCGAATCCAAGATGGCCGCCAAAAATCTAATAAACTAAGGTGACGTCAGGCGAAATGGCCGACTATCAATATGATCGATCAAAATATAAACTCAACTTCTAGAAAATACCCAACTCCATATCACGCATCACAACAACAACCACCACCACAACCACCCAACATAGTTTCAAACGCCACAACACCAGACCAACTTAGGAAGATACATCTAGGTCAAACCCCAACACAACATACTTTCAAACGCCACCACCGCGGATTTACATCTAAGATCGGCATACTTTGTCAAAATCATAAAATAAATATATAGTATGGTACTGGATAACATAGCAACCAAACATGAATATACAAGACATTTCAAAAGTAAGACTTTTAGAAAAGTAAAATAATGAGCCCATATTTTTAAGAAAACAATTTATTAAAAATAAAACAACTACACACATCAAACAAACCTCAACCATACTTTCAATTTCACAAATATCAAAATTTAAACAAAACAATCAAATGCAAAGGCAAGGAATGTTCTCGAGATGACCCATATAGTGCAATATAACAATGCAGTAAAACGATAGAGGTGAGATACATGGTCTATCAAAAATTTTTATTACCCACTTCTTTCAGCAATCAAAACTTTTTTGACAAAACACTATACATATGAAAATAGACATAACATTAAATATTTCCATTTTAGAGATACCCCAGTTTAATCTCAATTTTAAATAACATAAATTCTTAAATTGATTTAGTTAACTTTCTTATAATATTTAAAAAAAGGTTGAAAAAGAAAACATACTAAGTCCCACAACAGATAAAATATGTACTATCTTTTCACACTTCATGTTTAGTACCATCATTAGAAGAAATATGCTTGAGGTACAGCTTTTAATATGAAATTTAGAGGTTTTTATGCAAAATACATAGTTTATCACTAATAAAACTAATTTTGAAACACATTGTCCACATAGCAAATACCACTTCCTGTACATTTTAAAAAATAACAATTTTTATATATCATAAAAGAACCAAACAAAAAACTAATATAAAGACAGCATTAACGTTCTAGCCAAAAGATTTGCAAAAATATTAAATATATACTTGTTCTAAAAATGCTTCTATCTCTCTTTTTACAGTTTATGTTTTGTACAGCAGCGAATGTATTACATTCCCTTTGAAATTACATAAAAATCCATGCAATACACTTAAAACATTTGAAAAATCATGTTTGGTAAGCCCACTATATATCAATATTTAAGACAAAAAATTATTATTAATTTTCCATCTACAGATACCCCTGCTTAATATCAATTTGAATTAACATAAATTCATAAAATGAGTCTATCTTTTACAGTTCGTGGGTTGTACCATCATTAGAAGAAATATGCTTGAGGTACAGCTTTTAATATGAAATTTAGAGGTTTTTATGCAAAATACATAGTTTATCACTAATAAAACTAATTTTGAAACACATTGTCCACATAGCAAATACCACTTCCTGTACATTTTAAAAAATAACAATTTTTATATATCATAAAGGAACCAAACAAAAAACTAATATAAAGACAGCATTAACGTTCTAGCCAAAAGATTTACAAAAATATTAAATATATACTTGTTCTAAAAATGCTTCTATCTCTCTTTTACAGTTTATGTTTGTACAGCAGCGAATGTATTACATTCCCTTTGAAATTACATAAAAATCCATGCAATACACTTAAAACATTTGAAAAATCATGTTTGGTAAGCCCACTATATATCAATATTTAAGACAAAAAATTATTATTAATTTTCCATCTACAGATACCCCTGCTTAATATCAATTTGAATTAACATAAATTCATAAAATGAGTCTATCTTTTACAGTTCGTGGGTTGTACTATCATTAGAAGAAATATGATTGACGAGCGGCTTTTAATATGAAATTTAGAGGTTTTTACACAAAAACATAGTTTATGCCTAATAAAAACTAATTTTGAAACACATTGTACACATAGCAAATACCACTTCCTATACATTTAAAAAATAACAATGTTTATACATCATAAAAGAACGAAACAAAAAACTAATATAAAGACAGCATTAACGTTCTAACCGAATTCGAGCCATACTTTCCCATGTTTTGTGAGCTGTTGCATTATCCTGTTGGAAATACCCATGTAAAAGTTCGTCATCATGAAGATTTTGTAAAAACGGTTCAAGTAAATTATTTCGATATCTCTCAGCATTTATCGATCCTTCAAAAAACACAGGTCCAAATATACGCCTTCTAGAAACCGCTAGCCAAACACCAATTTTTCGCGGATGGAGAGGCGATTGAATAAACTCATGAGGATTCTCCGAAGACCAAATACGCATATTTTGTTTGTTTATATAGCCGGATAGGTGAAACCATTCTTTTTGTATATATTTGTAGAGTAAAAGCAGCATTCGATCGACTAAGAAATAGTAGCACTTAAAACATTTGAAAAATAATGTTTGGTAACCCTACTATTTAAGACAAAAATTATTATTTATTTCCATTTACAACAGATAGCCCACTATTTATCAATATTTAAGGGCAAAAAATTATTATTAATTTCCCCATTTACAACAGATTTCCGTGTTTAATCTCAATTTTTAAATAACATAAATTCTTAAATTGATTTAGTTAACTTTCTTATAATATTTAAAAAAGGGCGAGAAAGAAAACATACTAAGTCTCACAACGGATAAAATATATGCTATCTTTTTACAGTTCATGTTTTTGTACTATCATTACAAGAAATAAGCCTCGCGATTAGCTTTTAATCTGAAATTTAGATGCTTCATAAAACCACCTCAGAGACACTAAAAAATTATGATTTTCAGCTCAACCAACCATTCAAAAAGTTGATACATCAAATTCGTGAATATTAATATCACTCTACACTCTTAATAAAAAATTTAGCAGAAGTCTCACATTAAATGAATACAAAATTTATATATGCACTACATTAAATGAAGATTGAATTTTATACACTGCTTATATCACCAGAAATTTTGTTACAAGATTATATGATTAGATAGACTCATGACTAAGCCTAAACGGACACCAGGCTTTCAATATGTAGTAAAGTTTTTTTTCTTCATACATTTAATATAAACTAATGATCTATCTTTAGAAAGCATCCACAGGTCCATTAGAACTTGTGGGTGGTGCAACATCTACTTTAACCCTCTTCTTAGACGGTCCGGCAACATGCTCACATGTATCCACACCCTCCCTACAAATACCGCAAACAAAATTGCGGTGGAGGGTATTCACATGTCGCTTCATGTTATCACGCCGGGTGAAGGATTTTCCGCAAATGATGTAATTCATTCTATGAAAAACAAATTAAAAATAATTAATATAATAAATTTAAGAGAATAAAAAGCTATTGAAACCTAATTTTTAATATATCGAAATTGCTAATTTATTTGACTGATCAGCGTATATTTAACTAAAAATACCTGTATTATTCAGAATTTATTTAAATTATTAAAAAAAATCTCTTTAAAGAACCATATAAAATAATTAACTTAATTATATAAATTCACATACTTATACATTAAAAACAATTTAAAGAAAGCACTAAATGCAAAAAATACTTGTATTATACAAAATTTATTTAAATTATTGAAAAAATCTTTTTAAAGAACCGTATAAAATAATCAACTTAATTATATAAATTTACACGCTTAAACGTTAAAAACAATATAAAGAAGCTACTAAATGCATATAAAATACTTTGAGGCACCCTGGATTAATTGTATATAAAAATAATATTCAATAAAATATTCAATAAAATTTGCATCATTAAATTATTAAGAATAGCCTTATAATTGAAAAACAATTTTTAAAAAGTCCTATAAAATTTTAGAGCGGTAGAAAAACTAATGGAAACTATGATCCGCGTATATTTAACTAAAAATACCTGTATTATTGAGAATTTATTGATAAAACCTTATAAAATAATCAATTTAATAATATAAATTTACGCACTTAAGCATTAAAAACAATTTAAAGAAAACACTAAATGCATATAAAATACTTGAAACATATCCTGGATTAATTGTATATAAAAATAATATTCAATAAAATATTAATAAAATTTACGCCATTAAATTATTAAAAATAGTCTAATTGAAAAAACAATTTTTAAAAAGTCCTATGAAATTTTAGAGTGGTAGAAAAACTAATGAAAAATATTGCAAGTTAATATTATATAAATTAGGGTTTCTAAATACCTTTTAGTAAACACAAACAAGCACTAAAAACGATGTTGACTGTTTAAAGACACTGGTTATAATAAAATTAAATATGCCGATCTACGTATATATAGATACACATCTGTTTTTTCCCGCGCATACATATATATACATATATACGTATGCGACCAGAGGTAATTTAGCGCTGTAAAATTCCTTTCTCACGGTGGTCCGGCTACAATAGGCCCTTTTTCCCACACACACACACACATATATATATATATATATATGTATATGTATGTATGTGAACGGAGATAATTAGCAGCGGCCGCATTCCATTCTCACGGGTGACTGTGTGTTCTAAAGCATCTGTTTAATTTTTAGCGTCGCATACCTGCATCCAATGAGGGTTTCGAGTCCGGGAATTTCATCTTTCTACCTGTACAGATAGATCTGTCTTTATATAAAATTCGTATATATTAACTATGATTTTAGTTTTAAAATAAAAAATAATAAGAAGGTTAAAATAATTCGTTATTTTGTAGATAGTTGCATAGAGCTAAAACATTATTTTGCATGCATATACATTCTCCATTAGTTTTATTATTATGATAAAAACAATGATTGACATTTTTAATAAGCTTTAGTACATCATTAAAATATTCCAGTAAATTAAATGCTAATGATGTAAAAATACCTAAAAATATTTCGTAAAACAAGAGTATTTTAGTTAAATATACGGAGATCCATATGAAAAACTACGAAAGTTATATTAATGTTAAATATTAAATAATTTAATTAAATGAAAACACATCGTTTCACAAAAATTATGTTTTATTAAACACTAGATATACATTTCATTTACCATAACAGTACATTATAAACCTTTCTTAATATTGATGATACAGGATCAGTTAAATTAGTATGGTTGTTAAGAAATTGGAGGAGTATTTGATAGTATTTTCTTCATAAAAGTAGTATGTATTGTAATATAAGATAGTGTTATAAACTATACAATAAATATTATTCAGTATTGGAATACACAATGAATAACACAAATTTGAGTAGAGAAAGATAAATATTTCTAATTGCACATGTGTGAATTTGAATCTATCGGGAATATACAGAGTAATTATTTACATCTGATGGTGAAACATGGTCGCGTATTTTATATCATTCAGTAATTTAATTTGCTCTATAGCCAGACAATGAGGTGGATGCTAAGCATTAATGTGTACACACGTAATGTTATGATCGTCAGTGTAACATATATATTCAAGTCTAACACAAACTTTTTGATTTATTGAAACCCCAATAGAAATTATCACTATTTCGAGAAGAATAGTCATGTACCTGTACATATTCAAAGCCGCTGAAGTATGAGTACATTAACAGCTGTATACGCATGTCTTTATCATCCACTTTAATGTGTTACTGTAATTCCAGTTACTTTTTTTTTATTTATACGTACATATATTGTGAATTATTACACTAATTATAAAACAAAATTAATTATAGATAGACAAACATTATGCAGGTATATTGCAAACATGTAATGCTAAGATAATCAGAGTGATATATACATACATGTAAAGAAATTTATAGTTTATTCAATCTCTTATTAAAAGAGTTATTAATATTTTTCAAATGAATACCTGGCAGTGGTGGAAAACTGTTGAAATTTGGATAGATTAATAGTTACATATGCGAGCTTCAGAATAGCTTCTGAACATGTTGGGGAGAGGTTTAAACTGCTTTCTATTCAACATGAACTCCGGTGAACTTGTTAAAAAAAAACCGGTTCTGTATCGGTTCAGTTTGACAGGAGCGGCTTTTAGAATTCTAAGTCATGAATGGCGCACCACAGATAGGTATTTTTTTATTAAACTGTATTATCACACCCTCTTCCGATGCCGATGCTTCACCATTTATCTTAGGGATATCCTCAGGGCTATAGCTGGATCAGCAAGAATTGCAGAACCAGCACCAGCCGTGATTATATCCTTAAGATAATTGGTGAAGCATCGGCTTCGGAAGAGGGTATGATAATACAGTTTAATAAAAAAATACCTATCTTTGGTGCGCCATTCATGACTTAGAATACTAAAAGCCGCTCCTGTCAAGCTGAACCGATACAGAACCGGTTTTTTTTTAACAAGTTCACCGGAGTTCATGTTGAATAGAAAGCAGTTTAAACCTCTCCCCAACATGTTCAGAAGCTACTCTGAAGCTCGCATATGTAACTATTAATCTATCCAAATTTCAACAGTTTTCCACCACTGCCAGGTATTCATTTGAAAAATATTAATAACTCTTTTAATAAGAGATTGAATAAACTATAAATTTCTTTACATGTATGTATATATCACTCTGATTATCTTAGCATTACATGTTTGCAATATACCTGCATAATGTTTGTCTATCTATAATTAATTTTGTTTTATAATTAGTGTAATAATTCACAATATATGTACGTATAAATAAAAAAAAGTAACTGGAATTACAGTAACACATTAAAGTGGATGATAAAGACATGCGTATACAGCTGTTAATGTACTCATACTTCAGCGGCTTTGAATATGTACAGGTACATGACTATTCTTCTCGAAATAGTGATAATTTCTATTGGGGTTTCAATAAATCAAAAAGTTTGTGTTAGACTTGAATATATATGTTACACTGACGATCATAACATTACGTGTGTACACATTAATGCTTAGCATCCACCTCATTGTCTGGCTATAGAGCAAATTAAATTACTGAATGATATAAAATACGCGACCATGTTTCACCATCAGATGTAAATAATTACTCTGTATATTCCCGATAGATTCAAATTCACACATGTGCAATTAGAAATATTTATCTTTCTCTACTCAAATTTGTGTTATTCATTGTGTATTCCAATACTGAATAATATTTAATGTAATATCTTATATTACAATACATACTACTTTTATGAAGAAAATACTATCAAATACTCCTCCAATTTCTTAACAACCATACTAATTTAACTGATCCTGTATCATCAATATTAAGAAAGGTTTATAATGTACTGTTATGGTAAATGAAATGTATATCTAGTGTTTAATAAAACATAATTTTTGTGAAACGATGTGTTTTCATTTAATTAAATTATTTAATATTTAACATTAATATAACTTTCGTAGTTTTTCATATGGATCTCCGTATATTTAACTAAAATACTCTTGTTTTACGAAATATTTTTAGGTATTTTTACATCATTAGCATTTAATTTACTGGAATATTTTAATGATGTACCAAAGCTTATTAAAAATGTCAATCATTGTTTTTATCATAATAATAAAACTAATGGAGAATGTATATGCATGCAAAATAATGTTTTAGCTCTATGCAACTATCTACAAAATAACGAATTATTTTAACCTTCTTATTATTTTTTATTTTAAAACTAAAATCATAGTTAATATATACGAATTTTATATAAAGACAGATCTATCTGTACAGGTAGAAAGACGAAATTCCCGGACTCGAAACCCTCATTGGATGCAGGTATGCGACGCTAAAAATTAAACAGATGCTTTAGAACACACAGTCACCCGTGAGAATGGAATGCGGCCGCTGCTAATTATCTCCGTTCACATACATACATATACATATATATATATATATGTGTGTGTGTGTGTGTGTGTGGGAAAAAGGGCCTATTGTAGCCGGACCACCGTGAGAAAGGAATTTTACAGCGCTAAATTACCTCTGGTCGCATACGTATATATGTATATATATGTATGCGCGGGAAAAAACAGATGTGTATCTATATATACGTAGATCGGCATATTTAATTTTATTATAACCAGTGTCTTTAAACAGTCAACATCGTTTTTAGTGCTTGTTTGTGTTTACTATAAGGTATTTAGAAACCCTAATTTATATAATATTAACTTGCAATATTTTTCATTAGTTTTTCTACCACTCTAAAATTTCATAGGACTTTTTAAAAATTGTTTTTTCAATTAGACTATTTTTAATAATTTAATGGCGTAAATTTTATTAATATTTTATTGAATATTATTTTTATATACAATTAATCCAGGATATGTTTCAAGTATTTTATATGCATTTAGTGTTTTCTTTAAATTGTTTTTAATGCTTAAGTGCGTAAATTTATATTATTAAATTGATTATTTTATAAGGTTTTATCAATAAATTCTCAATAATACAGGTATTTTTAGTTAAATATACGCGGATCATAGTTTCCATTAGTTTTTCTACCGCTCTAAAATTTTATAGGACTTTTTAAAAATTGTTTTTCAATTATAAGGCTATTCTTAATAATTTAATGATGCAAATTTTATTGAATATTTTATTGAATATTATTTTTATATACAATTAATCCAGGGTGCCTCAAAGTATTTTATATGCATTTAGTAGCTTCTTTATATTGTTTTTAACGTTTAAGCGTGTAAATTTATATAATTAAGTTGATTATTTTATACGGTTCTTTAAAAAGATTTTTTCAATAATTTAAATAAATTTTGTATAATACAAGTATTTTTTGCATTTAGTGCTTTCTTTAAATTGTTTTTAATGTATAAGTATGTGAATTTATATAATTAAGTTAATTATTTTATATGGTTCCTTAAAGAGATTTTTTTTAATAATTTAAATAAATTCTGAATAATACAGGTATTTTTAGTTAAATATACGCTGATCAGTCAAATAAATTAGCAATTTCGATATATTAAAAATTAGGTTTCAATAGCTTTTTATTCTCTTAAATTTATTATATTAATTATTTTTAATTTGTTTTTCATAGAATGAATTACATCATTTGCGGAAAATCCTTCACCCGGCGTGATAACATGAAGCGACATGTGAATACCCTCCACCGCAATTTTGTTTGCGGTATTTGTAGGGAGGGTGTGGATACATGTGAGCATGTTGCCGGACCGTCTAAGAAGAGGGTTAAAGTAGATGTTGCACCACCCACAAGTTCTAATGGACCTGTGGATGCTTTCTAAAGATAGATCATTAGTTTATATTAAATGTATGAAGAAAAAAACTTTACTACATATTGAAAGCCTGGTGTCCGTTTAGGCTTAGTCATGAGTCTATCTAATCATATAATCTTGTAACAAAATTTCTGGTGATATAAGCAGTGTATAAAATTCAATCTTCATTTAATGTAGTGCATATATAAATTTTGTATTCATTTAATGTGAGACTTCTGCTAAATTTTTTATTAAGAGTGTAGAGTGATATTAATATTCACGAATTTGATGTATCAACTTTTTGAATGGTTGGTTGAGCTGAAAATCATAATTTTTTAGTGTCTCTGAGGTGGTTTTATGAAGCATCTAAATTTCAGATTAAAAGCTAATCGCGAGGCTTATTTCTTGTAATGATAGTACAAAAACATGAACTGTAAAAAGATAGCATATATTTTATCCGTTGTGAGACTTAGTATGTTTTCTTTCTCGCCCTTTTTTAAATATTATAAGAAAGTTAACTAAATCAATTTAAGAATTTATGTTATTTAAAAATTGAGATTAAACACGGAAATCTGTTGTAAATGGGGAAATTAATAATAATTTTTTGCTCTTAAATATTGATAAATAGTGGGCTATCTGTTGTAAATGGAAATAAATAATAATTTTTGTCTTAAATAGTAGGGTTACCAAACATGATTTTTCAAATGTTTTAAGTGCTACTATTTCTTAGTCGATCGAATGCTGCTTTTACTCTACAAATATATACAAAAAGAATGGTTTCACCTATCCGGCTATATAAACAAACAAAATATGCGTATTTGGTCTTCGGAGAATCCTCATGAGTTTATTCAATCGCCTCTCCATCCGCGAAAAATTGGTGTTTGGCTAGCGGTTTCTAGAAGGCGTATATTTGGACCTGTGTTTTTTGAAGGATCGATAAATGCTGAGAGATATCGAAATAATTTACTTGAACCGTTTTTACAAAATCTTCATGATGACGAACTTTTACATGGGTATTTCCAACAGGATAATGCAACAGCTCACAAAACATGGGAAAGTATGGCTCGAATTCGGTTAGAACGTTAATGCTGTCTTTATATTAGTTTTTTGTTTCGTTCTTTTATGATGTATAAACATTGTTATTTTTTAAATGTATAGGAAGTGGTATTTGCTATGTGTACAATGTGTTTCAAAATTAGTTTTTATTAGGCATAAACTATGTTTTTGTGTAAAAACCTCTAAATTTCATATTAAAAGCCGCTCGTCAATCATATTTCTTCTAATGATAGTACAACCCACGAACTGTAAAAGATAGACTCATTTTATGAATTTATGTTAATTCAAATTGATATTAAGCAGGGGTATCTGTAGATGGAAAATTAATAATAATTTTTTGTCTTAAATATTGATATATAGTGGGCTTACCAAACATGATTTTTCAAATGTTTTAAGTGTATTGCATGGATTTTTATGTAATTTCAAAGGGAATGTAATACATTCGCTGCTGTACAAACATAAACTGTAAAAGAGAGATAGAAGCATTTTTAGAACAAGTATATATTTAATATTTTTGTAAATCTTTTGGCTAGAACGTTAATGCTGTCTTTATATTAGTTTTTTGTTTGGTTCCTTTATGATATATAAAAATTGTTATTTTTTAAAATGTACAGGAAGTGGTATTTGCTATGTGGACAATGTGTTTCAAAATTAGTTTTATTAGTGATAAACTATGTATTTTGCATAAAAACCTCTAAATTTCATATTAAAAGCTGTACCTCAAGCATATTTCTTCTAATGATGGTACAACCCCGAACTGTAAAAGATAGACTCATTTTATGAATTTATGTTAATTCAAATTGATATTAAGCAGGGGTATCTGTAGATGGAAAATTAATAATAATTTTTTGTCTTAAATATTGATATATAGTGGGCTTACCAAACATGATTTTTCAAATGTTTTAAGTGTATTGCATGGATTTTTATGTAATTTCAAAGGGAATGTAATACATTCGCTGCTGTACAAAACATAAACTGTAAAAAGAGAGATAGAAGCATTTTTAGAACAAGTATATATTTAATATTTTTGCAAATCTTTTGGCTAGAACGTTAATGCTGTCTTTATATTAGTTTTTTGTTTGGTTCTTTTATGATATATAAAAATTGTTATTTTTTAAAATGTACAGGAAGTGGTATTTGCTATGTGGACAATGTGTTTCAAAATTAGTTTTATTAGTGATAAACTATGTATTTTGCATAAAAACCTCTAAATTTCATATTAAAAGCTGTACCTCAAGCATATTTCTTCTAATGATGGTACTAAACATGAAGTGTGAAAAGATAGTACATATTTTATCTGTTGTGGGACTTAGTATGTTTTCTTTTTCAACCTTTTTTTAAATATTATAAGAAAGTTAACTAAATCAATTTAAGAATTTATGTTATTTAAAATTGAGATTAAACTGGGGTATCTCTAAAATGGAAATATTTAATGTTATGTCTATTTTCATATGTATAGTGTTTTGTCAAAAAAGTTTTGATTGCTGAAAAAAGTGGGTAATAAACATTTTTGATAGACCATGTATCTCACCTCTATCGTTTTACTGCATTGTTATATTGCACTATATGGGTCATCTCGAGAACATTCCTTGCCTTTGCATTTGATTGTTTTGTTTAAATTTTGATATTTGTGAAATTGAAAGTATGGTTGAGGTTTGTTTGATGTGTGTAGTTGTTTTATTTTTAATAAATTGTTTTCTTAAAAATATGGGCTCATTATTTTACTTTTCTAAAAGTCTTACTTTTGAAATGTCTTGTATATTCATGTTTGGTTGCTATGTTATCCAGTACCATACTATATATTTATTTTATGATTTTGACAAAGTATGCCGATCTTAGATGTAAATCCGCGGTGGTGGCGTTTGAAAGTATGTTGTGTTGGGGTTTGACCTAGATGTATCTTCCTAAGTTGGTCTGGTGTTGTGGCGTTTGAAACTATGTTGGGTGGTTGTGGTGGTGGTTGTTGTTGTGATGCGTGATATGGAGTTGGGTATTTTCTAGAAGTTGAGTTTATATTTTGATCGATCATATTGATAGTCGGCCATTTCGCCTGACGTCACCTTAGTTTATTAGATTTTTGGCGGCCATCTTGGATTCGCTATCTTACTTTTCTAAAAATCCCTACCTTTGAAATGTTCTGTATATTAATATTTGGTTGCTATGTTATCCAGATGGATGGATGGATTGATGGATGGTTGGATGGATGGATGGATGGATGGATGTATGGATGGATGGATGGATGGATTGATTGTTGGATGGATGGATGGATGAATGTATGGATGTATGGATGGATTGATGGATGGTTGGATGGCTTTTTGAGAAAAGAGGGATTTGATAGTGGTTTGAATGTGTGGTTTTAATATAGGGGTTTCAGAACCGCTTCATGATCCGGTTGTGAGCTGATTCTAGCGATGGTTTTGAAATGATGTTTCATAGGAGTTTGAGTGCATGGTTTTGATAGATTGGATGCCTGACGTCACCTTAGTTTATTAGATTTTTGGCGGCCATCTTGGATTCGCCATCTTGCTTTTCTAAAAATCCCTACCTTTGAAACGTCCTGTATATTCATACTTGGTTGCTATCTCGTCCAGATGGATGGATGGATTAATGGATGGTTGGATGGATGGATGGTTGGATGGATGGTTGGATGGATGGTTGGATGGATGTATGGATGGATGGATGGATGGATGGATTGATGGATGGATTGATGGATGGATTGATGGTTGGATGGATGGATGTATGGATGTATGGATGGATGGATGGATGGATGGATTGATGGATGGTTGGATGGCTTTTTGAGAAAAGAGGGATTTGATAGTGGTTTGAATGTGTGGTTTTAATATAGGGGTTTCAGAACCGCTTCATGACGTGAGCTGATTCTAGCGATGGTTTTGAGATGATGTTTCATAGGAGTTCGAGTGCATGGTTTTGATAGATTGGATGCTTGACGTGACATTAGTTTATTAGATTTTTGGCGGCCATCTTGGATTCGCCATCTTGCTTTTCTAAAAATCCCTACCTTTGAAACGTCCTGTATATTCATACTTGGTTGCTATCTCGTCCAGTAGCATACTGTATATTTATTTTATAATTTTGAAATGGTATGCCGATCTTAGATATAAAGTTTATATTTTTATCGACCATCTTGAGGGTATGAAACTTGGTCATATTGTTAATTAATAATAATAAATACATTGTTTTTCTTAAAAAATATATTGTTTGTTTTATTTTATTTTATAAGTGAGATATACATTTCAAGCATGCGGCTATCACAGAAGCAGACAGCCGTTGCGGTTTCCGCTGGAAACATGTTTAGACCTGTTTGAAGTACATTGAGAAGCGCGATAGCAAGCCTGGTAATTTATTCAGGAATTCTCTAGAAACAAAGACCATCTTGATGGTCCGCCATTTTGTCTGACGTCACCTTAGTTTGGCTAGTGACCGTGAGAGGATGCTGCATTATGGCAATCATGAGAGATGCCATTTCTTGGTTAGTGGCTGTGAGAGGGCGTCACATTGGGTTGATAATGATGAAATCTGCCATTTCTTAGTTTGGTTAGTGGCCGTCAGAGGGCGCCACATTGGGTTGGTAATGATGAAATCTGCAATTTTTAGTTGGGTTGGTAATGATGAAATCTGCAATTTTTAGTTGGGTTGGTAATGATGAAATCTGCAATTTTAGTTGGGTTGGTAATGATGAAATCTGCAATTTTTAGTTGGGTTGGCGACTGCGAGGGGGCGCCATATCAGTTGGGTTGGTAGAGGGTTCTACCTATCTTGCGGGGAGGGGGGGGAGGGGGGGGGGTAGTAGGAGTGGGGGGTGGGGGGTCCAGAATCGGCGTAAGTACCCTACTATAGTGTTTTGTTATGAAATAATTGTTGCATGTAAATTTGCAAAAACTACACTTTTTTACTTTCTTATACGTAGTATAAGGAAGTATTGTGATGATGAAAATTTTCGACCTCGAGATTTTTGCAGATGTCCACGTTTTGAGGTCCCCTGATACCAAAAAAGTGGTTTTTAAAAAATGTCTGTGTGTCTGTCTGTGTGTGTGTGTGTGTGTGTGTGTGTGTGTGTGTGTGTGTGTGTGTGTGTGACCACGATAGCGGTCAAACCGCTGTAGATATCAATTCCAAATTTTGTATTTACGAATATAATCTCCCTCTTGAGATCTGATTAGATTTTGAGCAAAATCGGCAGACCGGAAGTAGTAGTTTACTTCAGTGAAAAAATCGAATTTTGCAAATATTTCGTCAATTACTAAGTTTAAACAAATTTATAAAGAATTCAAATGTACTCAGAATTAAATTTGAGAAAAATTGTTTTAATAAAGTTTTTCGAAATTCCTACCGGAAGTAGGTCTTTTACTCTTATCGAAAATCAGTTTTTTGCGAATATCTCGCAAGTCATGCTTTCTAGGCAGGTACATTACGAGTATAAAAGTATTTAGAACATATTTTTAAATATCTTTTGTATAAAAAAAATTTCAAAATTCAGACCGGAAGTACCACTTTTATTCTTACCGAATAACAATTTTTTGCAAATATGTCGTAAATTATGCATTCTATGTATATTTATGAAGAGTACAAAAGTATTTAGAGTTGGATTTGGAATATTTTTTGTAAAAATGAAATTTCAAAATTCGGACCGGAAGTAACACTTTCATACGTATAAGAAAGTCGTGTGGTGGCCACACCTCATTTTTAATAACAATTTTTGATACCAAGAATTCAAGAATGACGAACCAACGCAAACTTACGTTTTTTTTTTAGATCGAATGCTATGCAATTTTATGTTTTACGATAGCTCTTTAATAGATAAATAAACTGACATCAACTTGTATTAATCAATTTTCAAGTGTTTTTCAGATATAACAACTTTCGCCAAAAATTTTACAATTACTGTAAAATAACGATTAATGCCAAAGGTCATTTCTCCGCGCAAATTTAATGTTCATGTCGACATTTCAACGCATATTTTTTTAGAATTACATACTATTCGCTAAAGTTAAACATTCTATAAAAAAAATTAATAGAATACTGTTCAACGCGATTTAAAAAATATAAGTAAAGTAAAGGCAATTTTCAAAAATAATATAACGAGATCTTGACAAATAGTCGACTATTTCATTGTAATCAATTTTTCGAGTGTGCGCTACGGTCAATTTGACGAGACCAAAATTGGCATTAATAATTTGACTAGAGCACGAGAGCTTTAGTTCGAGGGCTCTGGAAGAGGCAGTTCTAACTCAAAGGGTTTGATGAACCACTATAATAACAATAAGAGCGAGTGTTTTACAGAATTACTGTCTCATTTAAAAAAAATAAAATATAAATTGAGTAATCAACATTACTTATACCAATATTTTATGACAAATATTATGGATCACCTATTGTTTATGATGATCGTGTACCAGGCTGGTGTCGCGATCTTATTTGGTTCGATTAAATTATTATTTGTAGTTTCGTTTTAATCATGAAATCTCTCCGTTTTGTGTTGTTTTTTATTAAATATTTCATAAGAATCGCAAAATAATCCAACAAATATGAATTAGAGAGTACTTTTTTGCAATGTATGTAAGCAAAATGTTAATACAGATATTCCCACGTCAGTGTGTATGAATCATTAGTGTCAAGTCTTAGCTTTACGCTAAAGAGAGCCCAAACTTAAAACTTCAACAATGAAAAGTCAGACTGACGTAAATATGCTCAATTAAATTGTCGTTTCACCTATCATCGTGACAGCATTTCGTTTAAAGGAAGTATGCGTCTATATAAGATGTGTCAAAAGTTTAAAACGCAAAAAAAATTTTTTTTGCGTTTTACAGGAAACTGTAATAAAACTGTAAGCGGACGCGAAAAAGGAGATTCAAGCTCGAAGAGATTGCAAATACAACAAGTTTGTCTTTAATATTTCAGAACTATTTAATGATCATCAGTCAACCATATAACTTAGAATTTTGTGTAATACCGTTATTTATACAGCAAATGCAGTGCAGCATCAGTATTGATTTTATGCAAGATTTAAACTTTTGCTGTTCACGCATGAACAATATTCCACATTTACGCAAAGACAAGCAATACGTGTTAAGTGATCTAAATGTATAAAAAGACAAAAACTAAAATAGCGAAACTATTAAACTGAGAAGCAGCTTATACACGGCACAGTCAAGGAATAAGATGGAATAATCTTAAAAGATGGAAATAATAAACCAAAACTAGGCTCATCATTTAAAGCTTCACAAGATTCTCCATGTATATACCCTTCTTTCTTAGCAGATATTTTAGTATTACATTTATACTTCTTACTAGTTAAGACTCATTCGATACAAACTTCCGTGCTCGTGCTAGGCGTCGTATCTGCTATTAGCAATGTAAGCAAGCATTTATGTTGCCGTTCGAATAACCTATAATTTATACTATATAGAGTCTTATTTCTGACAGTAAATTAAAGCTTAAACAGTATACCGGGTGTCCACACGAAAACTTTATATTGAATTATTTCTGGTGTTTTTGAAGACAAAAACTTGAAATTTTGGGTGGTTGTTCAGGATATAGGGGGACAATGAATAGTGTATGTCATACCGCCCCATCGGGTCACCCGCCGCCGCCGGCCACCCCTACTCCAATATTTTAAATGACACCCTGTATTTTTTTTGGTGGTTTTGAAAGAACACAATTTTCTTGATATTTCTATGTGAAAAAACTAGTAACACACATTATGATATTTATGAGATATTTAAATTTAAAAGTTTCAGATATCAGAAATTATTAACTCCGAAAAATCATAAGTTAGTCATGGAAATAGTTTGCTTTAAATAAGTATTGTCAAAATTGTGACTTTTGTGTTTCATTAATATTAATACTTGTAAAATTGTTCTTAAAGTTTCGGCTTTTTCGCTGAAATGGTTTATACTCTTGAAGAGAGAACTGAAATAGTGATTTTGTATGGGATTGCAAACAAAAATTATTCCCAAGCGGCCACGTTATTCAATGAAAACCATTCAAACAGAAACGTATCTGTTGCTTATGTCAGAACGCTAATAGAAAAATTTTTGCAAACTGGATCTGTAAATAATAAAAAACGGAATACGAATAATTGTGGTGTACTAAATGAAGCTATGCAACTAGCAGTTCTTGGGCATATTAATTTAGACCCAGAGCTTTCGTTGAGAAAATTATCCGAAATTTCGGGAGTGCCAAAATCAACCTGCCATAAGATATTAAAATTAAACAAAATGCACCCTTATAAAATTCAACTTCACCAAGAGTTGGGTGACGGTGATTTCGACAGAAGAGTCGAATTTTGTGAAATAATGACAGATATGATTCGGCAAAATGGAAATGTTTTGCGAAGTATTTGCTTTAGTGATGAAAGTTGCTTTTACTTAAATGGTCTTGTGAATAGACACAACTGTCGATATTGGAGCGACGTAAAACCCCATTTTTTCCGAGAAGGCAACACACAATATCCCCAAAAAATTAATGTATGGGCTGGAATTCTTAATAACCAAGTAATTGGCCCGATATTCTTCCAGGAAAATTTAAATGAACCTAAGTACTTACAATTTTTGGAAGAGCTAATACATCCTCTTATCATACAGTGTCTAGAAGAAAACTTGAATGAAATAGAGGAGGAGCAATTTTATTTTCAACAAGATGGAGCTGGGCCACATTACTGTTTAGACGTTAGGAATTATTTGGATAATATTTTCCCAGGACATTGGATTGGACATAGGGGCTCTATTGAATGGCCAGCTCGCTCCCCCGATTTAACTCCCCTAGATTTCTTTTTGTGGGGACATTTGAAGTCTGTTGTTTATAAGACACCGCCATAATCAATAGCTGATTTACGTAATAGAATAACAGAGGAATGTCGAAATTTAACGCCACAAGTGTTCGAAAATGTTAGAAATGCTTTTGAAAATAGACTTTATTTATGTTTAAATGTAAACGGTGAACAATTTGAGCATTTAATTTAACTAAAATGTTGTGAATAAATCTTGTTTTAAGTATTTCCATGACTAACTTATGATTTTTCGGAGTTAATAATTTCTGATATCTGAAACTTTTAAATTTAAATATCTCATAAATGTCATAATGTGTGTTACTAGTTTTTTCACATAGGAATATCAAGAAAATTGTGTTCTTTCAAAACCACCAAAAAAAATACAGGGTGTCATTTAAAATATTGGAGTGGGGGTGGCCGGCGGCGGCGGGTGACCCGATGGGGCGGTATGATATACACTATTCATTGTCCCCCTATATCCTGAACAACCACCCAAAATTTCAAGTTTTTGTCTTCAAAAACACCAGAAATAATTCAATATAAAGTTTTCGTGTGGACACCCGGTATAAATAAAAGTGTTACGCTAATAATGTAATTTGTGTTATGAAATCTAAACTTGTAGTAATACTGGATGTCCCAGCTAAGACTTTCGGGTCATATATCTCCATTATTATTGAACGAATTTTTATAAAATTTGAAATATAGACAATTTATTAAGTGAAGAACCGTTGCGCTATACTGAAACAACCATAGTCTTTAAAACGTGAATTCAACTAGCTTTTATTTCCTGTTGGATTTTGTTCAAATGCCTCCACTACAGCACCCACTATTTCTTGATTCCCAGTGACTGGCTTTTCCCTTACACGCTTTAATTCACAGACATGTCCTGTGTCTTCAAATAAATTTATTATTCTTTTGACTTTAAATTTTGGAAGGCCTTCGTTCGGGTGACATTCGACAAGAACTCTTACGGTTTCGTTTAAGTCCTTGTGACATTCACCATAAGCGAAAATAATCTCTTTTTTGAGATGCATAGACAATTCAGCCATTTTTATTCGAAAGGGAAAACAAAAAATCGAAATTAACACTTTTTACTGAACTGTCAACAATGACATTTGACTTTTTCAAAAATTATGAGGGATGTACAAATTAAATCCCAGTAACGTTATTCAATTGTTCTCAAAGTTCTCTATGCAGTAATTGTCTTAATAATTAAATTACACTTTTAGTAAGATAATTTGATTTTTCTCTTGAACCAAAATTTTGTTTTATAAATTTTTTCTTGATTGATTTTTGGTGCTTAACCAGCTAAAGATATTTTCGTGGAATTTGAAAAAAAGAACGATGAGTGAAAATTACATTTTTAACTTTCGCTAATTTCAAAAGTAACAGAACAATCCTCATTCAATAAAGTATCTACATTTTAAATTTCAAAAGAATCCGTTCAATAATAATGGAGATATATGGCCCGAAAGTATTAGCTGGGACACCCTATATGAAATGAAAACATAAAAGAATTGTTATTAACAATAGAGGGAAATTATCGCAAAATTTGGAGTACAGATTAAAGAAACATAAATTATTAGGAAGAATCAAATGGATTTAATACCATTGAAGAATAACTGAAACACAATAATAAATAATCTTGAATTATTTGCTCTTATTAAAAAGGTTTCTGAATTTTATATATACTTCACATATTTGTTATAAAAATAAGGCTACAATTTTAGCATAGAAATTAAATTACCTATTACTTGTTTTAATTCAGCTCTACAATTGCTAAATCGTGACGAAAATATACATAGTTTTAAATTTTAAAAAAATTACTGTCTAGTGAAACACAATCCTCTGAAAATTTTAAAATACGTAATTGTAAATATATTAAGCATCTGTAACATAACAAATGTAATACTTTTATCTATAAAAGTTCATAGTTGTTAGTTGCTTTCGATTATAAGTGGGAAGCAGTCATTTACTCAATTTGAAGATATATTGTCGAAAACATTTTGGTCTAAATTTGCCCAAAACAAGAATAGAATGTGCTTATAAGTATGGTGTTTCTATCGAAAAATATATTAAACAAAAATGTTGTGTAGCACAGCATTTAATACTACATATTCATAATGATTAAATATAGTTATTTATTATCCAAGGGAAAAACGTATTAGATTAGCTCGAGGTAAGGTTATCTACCGACGCGAAGCAGAGGGAGATAAATTACCAAGAGCTAAAATCTAATTTTTTTCCCGTGTATAATACACTATTTTTTTTCTGTGATGCGAAAAACGACATTTTAATATTGAAAAAAACACGTAAATACTATACAGGGTGAGTTTCTTTTCATTATTTGTATGGGGATCTCGAAAACCATAAGCGATACGCATTAGGTTAAATTGAGAAAGATTTGCATCTTTATAAGCCTCATCCAGATACGTTTTTATTAATTTAAGAAAATGCATGGTTTACTAGATATTTGCAAAAAATAGAAATTTTCCAAAACCTTTTAAGTGCTATAACTCTCTTCTATTCTTAAAGTTTTTAAGAAATGTAATTTCGAACAACGACATCTTCTTAAATTTTTAATTTTGCTTAGCATTTTTGAGTTAGCAAGCAAAGTCTAATTTTTTTAAATGGAAGCCATAGTTGGCTATGACATATTCTAATAGTGCATTTTTTTCTGCTTGCAATGATGTAAGGGTTGTAGAACTTATTTTAATAAATAACAGCACAATACACTATAATTATGTTTAACAAAAATCATGTCTTGCCATGGAAAACGCGATAATGAAAATTGACGCATTATGTTTACTTCATCATTGACAGTTCGTTCATTAGGGTAACTATAGTTGGTTTTGTAGTGATTTAGTTGCTATACAACGTTAGTTATGGTGTACACAAATCTTGAGAAACTTGATATGATCGAATGTTACATTATTATTTTCTAACAAAAATAGTAAAGAAGCCGCCGAACGCTATTTTTTATTGTATTTAGATCGCCCTCAACCATCGGTAGACACCTTCAAGAATTTATACAATAATTTAAAGGAGTATGGAAGTTTTGTTAAACCTAGAAATAAGGGTAATATTGGTGAAAACACGCAGATAAATGTTTTAGCTGCTGTTAATCAGAATCCATCAACATCAACGCGGGAAATTGCACAAGGCGCTGCTACCTCACAACGCACAGTAGTGAGAATTTTATCAAAACATAAGTACCATCCTTATAAAAAATTAATTGGTCAAACTCTACACCCTGGAGACGATGAAAGACGATTACATTTTTGTGATTGGTTCGTAAATATGTGCCATGAAAATAACAACTTTCCGATGCAGATCTTATGGACCGACGAAACACGTTTTACAAACTGCGGCATGTTCAATCGCCATAATGAACACATGTGGGCGCAAATAAATCCTCACCGTTTAGAAGAAAGGCGACCCCAGATTAGGTTTGGCTTCAATTTATGGTGTGGTGTTATTGGTTCGCAACTTGTTGGGCCATTTATTTTTAATGAAACTTTAACCGGAAATCGATATCTGCAATTTCTTAGGGAAGATTTCGACAATATCCTAGATGAATTAAATTTACAGACCCGTACAAATCTACGGTGGTTTCAACATGACGGTGCCCCGCCTCACTATCAGGAACAGGTTAAAAGATATTTAGATGAATTATTTCCAAACTCGTGGATCGGCAGAAATGGTCCTGTTTTATGGCCTGCACGTTCCCCAGATCTTTCACCGTTAGATTTCTTCGTCTTTGGAGCAATAAAAGATCTTGTATATGTGCGATCATATGCAACCCAAGAGGAGCTATTGGAATCTGTTATTAATGTATTTGATAGCTAAGATGGGCGCAAAATTAGGAGAGCTATTAACTCAGTGTTGAAAAGGTGCCGTATGTGCGTCGATAATAATGGTGGACATTTCGAACACTTAATGTAAATTTAGCGTGTTACGTGTTGTTAATAATTAATTCGTTTAGCGTTTTTATTGTTTCTTGTATTACATTGTATATTATAAGTTTCTTTTCTTTTCCATGGCAAGACATGATTTTTGTTAAACATAATAATAGTGTATTGTGCAGTTATTTATTAAAGTAAGTGCTACAACCCTTACATCATTGCAAGCAGAAAAAAATGCACTACTAGAATATGCCATAGCCACCTATAGTTTCCATTTAAAAAAATTAGACTTTGATTGATAACTCAAAAATGCTAAGCAAAATTAAAAATTTAAGAAGTTGTCGTTGTTTGAATTGAATTTCTTAAAAACAATATTCAAAAATGTTTTTTCTAACTTTAAGAAAACAGGAGTTATAGCACTGAAAAGGTTTTGGAGAATTTCTATTTTTTGCAAATATCTAGTAAACCATGCATTTTCTTAAATGGACAAAAACGTATCTGTAAGAGGCTTATAAAGATGCAAATCTTTCTCCATTTAACCTAATCCGTATCTCTTATGGTTTTCGAGATCCCCATACAAATAATGAAAAAAAACTCACCCTATATATTAAAGTCAGAAAATCAATCGATGTGACATTTAAGATGACATTACACTTGCGTTGCTAATGGAAACCTGTAAAATAATCAAATATCTGTCAATTTAAGCGGGTAAAAAGTGAGCACTTTTTTCCCCGGGAAAAAAGTACTTACTTTTTGCCCGGGTTGAAAAAGTGACATTTTATTACCTGTCAAGAAGGATAAAATGTCAACTTTTTTTCCCGTCACAGAAAAAATGTTATTTTTTTATTAATTATGATATTAATACTTAAATATAAAATCATAAATATAATTTTGGAATAAAATACATTGAAGAAAAAAGTACAACAGCAACAGGATATTACAGTGAACAGTAAATAAAATACTTGGAATGCCTTTGATAAAGTTAGTATTTTATTAATAATAAAACATAAAGAATAATGCGACCTGATGATCTGCCACGGTTCACAATGATTTAGTGGCAACTCGTTTCTTGTTCTTATTGAAGTACCAATATACTTATAGGTATACATCATATGTTTATGATCACAGGCACTGACGTAAACAGTCCTTTTTACATAAAACTAATACCTTTATTTACACTATTTTAATTGTTCTTTTATTGGTTATGAAAAACAAAACACTATCGAGACTGTAGGTACAATAGCTTCTACCGAGTTCTATCAGAGCTTGAACTAGTTATATTAAAATGCTATCAACCGTGTATGATACGTATTGGTGATGTGTACCTACAGCTCAGCGGAATGCATGGTTTTCATATTAAAATATATAATCCTACTGCAGAAAACATGGGTGCTACTCTTCAAACTTCCGTTTAAAAAAGCAAGAAATGATTTATTAT
This sequence comes from Amphimallon solstitiale, assembly GCA_963170755.1. Classification (NCBI taxonomy): domain Eukaryota; kingdom Metazoa; phylum Arthropoda; class Insecta; order Coleoptera; family Scarabaeidae; genus Amphimallon; species Amphimallon solstitiale. Next base: position 98,664,372 of record OY720676.1, on the reverse strand, counting down.
TTATGCATTACCAAGGTGTTAGAATTATCCAGAGCTCAGTTGTTGAAACTGAACATAACAATTACATATTGACCAAAATAAATTTAATCCTAGTTCACAACTATAATTTGTGTTGTATAATTATTGAGGAGACGTCCAGCAGTAAAAAGAAATGTATGGCTAGACACGTGACTATAAATGAATTGACAAGATTAACAAACTTGTGGACAAATACTTAGTATAACTTGTCAATAGTACCTTTGCAAGCTTTGGGTTGGCCTAAACAAATATTGTATAATTAAAATCATGACGCTAATAATAAAATTAGTATTATAAAATGAAAATATAAAAAAAACGTTAGTAAGAAGAAAATTACAAAAAAGTTGGAATATATAGATTAATGAAACATGAATTAATAAATAAGACTCAAAAGACGAAACGAATTAAATTAATATTGATTTATTGTCACGGTCGGCCTTTAACCTTAAGGTCACAGGACGCTAAACCCGCAACGAGAATTTTGCTCCGGGGGAGCACTCGCTATATTAAAATAAAATAGCAAAAGGTACCCTACCTTTACTTCTTCGCAGGACCTGGCTTTCACTCTCAAGGGGCGAGGAGATGGAGTCGTCTTAATAAAATACTACTTGTTAACAGATATAAATATATTTATTATACACTAATCAGAAGTGGAGGATCAACTTGTAATCCTCCTATCGGAAGATCACTTATAAATTGTTATTCCTTTTCGGAATCTCCTTCCTTTATTTCCTCGGTAACGCCGAGTCCCTCGTTACCTCGCTGAATTTGCAAAATGTGTCCGTTCCATCAACTTTCGTTCAAGTCATCGAATGGCCAGACCAGATACCCCCGAGACGATAGATTTATGTTACACGGTCGAACTCGATGTTGTCTTCTAACAGCGAGGTAAGTGAGGATTCATGTTATCGCTGTAATAATTCTAATACTATACAGCGTTCTGATTTGTGACATCTCCCCCTCCTCTAGTTTATATGCCACCGGCATATACATAACCAATAAACCTTTATATATCAAAACTTTGAGGGTCGCAGATCAATACTTTGTCGTACAACTAAACTTATACTAGATTAAAATTCTACCTTAATTCCTTTACTCTTAATTGTCCCTAATTATCCACTGTCACCTTTTCATCACTGGAGTCACTTACTTTAAACTGATCTACACTGTTTTTTTCATCAGAACATCTTTGTTGTTCCTAGCACGACTAGTTTCATTTAGCTGTTTGTTGTTAAAAATATCTTCAGCTTCGACCTTCTTCTTGAAACTGTACTGAATTGTTGTGTTTCCTTTTCCTCGCTTCTTGTAAGATTTTATCTTTCGACGCAGCAAGAGCATATGGTTTTCAAGAGTTGAGACTTTTCGAAAGAAATGACATTTCCCCCACCGGTTTTGGACACCGTTCAGGATTATCGGAAAATAAATGTTCACTTCCGCTTTTACTTATGTTGCAACTTGGTGAAGGTGGATTGCTTCGTTGTCCCATATCTTCAGCCATAGGGCCTCATCATGCTTTTATTTCTTATGCTATTGCATTTTTGGACCATTTTACGCTTTTGTTGTGTGTGCCATTGCATTTCTAGGACCTCTTCATAGTTTTATTACTTATACTAGTGCACTTTTATGACCCTCTTCACGCTTTTATTGCGTGTGCCATTGCATTTTTAGGACCTCTTCATACTTTCATTACATGTACTAGTACACTTTTTATTGTCAACCATTCTCACTCCATTTGCTGCAGAGTTTATAATTTTCTTTCAAATTATCGAAGTTGTTTTCATTTCCTTATTACTGTTTATACCAATTTAATTTATTTAATTAGTCGCCCAGCGCCTCCACCACAATGTCACGGTCGGCCTTTAACCTTAAGGTCACAGGCCGCTAAATCCGTAACAAGGGTTCTTTCTGGGGGAGCACTCGCTACATTAAAATAAAATAGCAAAAGGTACCTACCTTTACTTCTTCGCAGGACCTGGCTTTCACTCTCAAGAGGCGAAGAGATGTAGTCGTCACAATAAAATACTACTTGTTAACAGATATAAATATATTTATTATACATTAATCACAAGTGGAGGACCACCCTGTAATCCTCCTATCGGAGGATCACAATTGTTATTCCTTTTCGGAATCTCCTTGCTTTATTACCTCGATAACGCCGAGTCCCTCGTTACCTCGTTGAATTTGCAAATTCTTTCCGTTCGATCAACTAACTCATCGAACGGATAGATCGGATGCCCTCGATACGATAGATTTATGTTACACGGTCGATCTCGGTGTTGTCTTCTAACAGTGAGGTAAGTCAAGATTCATGTTACCGCTGTAATAATTCTAACACTATACAGAGTGTTGATTCGCGACATTATTATAATTATTGTCATAGGTTTTCTTCACTTTATAATAGTGACTACAATCGTCCACGTTTAAACAGCTGAACTGGCTAGTGTATTTTTTGTATCATAGTTGTGTGTCACACTTGCTCCAATATAATTAGGGCTTATGTAATTATTTACTGAATTTTGTTGTGAATTTCTGCCTCGCGGGGTGATTATTTCTTTTCACAAAAGAGAACTTGTAATACTTATTGTTAATAAAACCTATCGTTTTCTGTCGAAGAACAAATGTCAACCAATCATTCATAATTGTCCTTATTATTTGTGAAGTCTGCATAACTGTTCATCCCAAGGCATATCGAAAGCCTAACAACAGCCAGCCACATCATAATAACAAGAGTGAGTGTAAGGGAAACACAGACAAGGCACAATAAGTTTTGGAACAAAAACCAGTATTTAAATTTCTTTTCTTTTGTACCTGTGAGCTAATTACTAATTAGATTAAGTGATTGTTGTATAAACGCTGCGGCAAATTTAAACTTAATATCAACGTGATTGTTAACTCTAACAAATCAGACTGCATCAGTCTGGAATCTTGAACCCACTCCATCGCGCTCCATTTCTGTTTACAATTAAAAGTATTTGCAGGGAATTGTTTAAGTGTGAAAGTAGATAATGAACATTTAAACTTATTTTATTTTATTAGAATATGTCTATTTTCGGCCTATTGTATGTTCCACTAACACGAGATTGGCATGACAAAAGAGCTGCTTATACAAGTTTTCTTTGAAAAAACAATTTTATTTATCAACACTGAAGGATATACATATATATACTAGATTCTGTAAGCTTTTAAATTTTTCGATACGTCAAAAATCTATTAATTCTTCTATACTCCATTCAGTCTAAGAATGGAGCATTGGGAAAGATAGGGCTTAAAATAAACGTTTGTGATTGGTTGAAATCGAGTGTGCATTTACACCGACAAAATAATCGCATTTAGCTCGTTCTGTCAAAAATTTGTTTACTGACAGTTTTGTTCAAAGAGTTTGTCGATTTCCGTATTTTACATAGTTATTTGTTGTTAATATTCTTAAAAAATAGTTCTTAGAACTCGCAGGTGAAATATTCATTTGTTAAGGTATTTTATGAATTTCTAGATATTGTAAATAAGATAATAATTGAAATATCTGCTAATGGAAATAGTATCTAAAATTTATTAAATTTTAACATGAAATATTGCCCTTTACACCTTTTACTCGCATATTGATAATGATACCTACATTCTTGAATGTTGTAAAATGTATGCGTTCTATTTACATGTAGACACAACGTCTTATTCAATGTTTTCCTTATATTTTAATATTTTTTGTGTGAGCGATATTCTGTTTTGGAAAACTTATCAAATACTGATTTGCTGTTTGCCTTTTCATGTTTGTTAGTATAGTTATCATTTTAAAAGCAATGTAAGCCTTACTTAAATAAATGTCAATAAACACGTAAAAGTCAAAATATAATGATATCATATACAATGTATATCCCTGCTATCCATCTGACAGTAAACATATGTTTTATTTGTTTTCAAAATACAAAATTCATCGTGTGTAAACTGTGCTCATATTGTAGCGCCATCTACTCCATTCTTAGACTGAATGGAGTATAGTGTTGGTATCGGAAGAAAGAGGACTGTTTCGAATCAGAGGTACAGACAAGATGGAATACCAATTAGAATTGTAATTGTCAACATTGCCATTGATTAATTTACAGCTAAGATATTTCGCAGGTGTATGTACTTTTAGCGAGCCGTGTTCCTTTTACAAGAATTCAGACCATCAATTTCAGTTTGTATATATTCAATTTAGGGAAAGCGTAGAATATTATAAAAACAAGAGAACAAGAGCCACAGGTTATTTAACCTCGAATAGATACTTTTTTTTTGTACTGGTGAGACAACTAAGATGTTTGATATCTATATGTAGTAATCTTGATAATTGAGCACTTGTGAATTTTAAACAATTAATTAGAAAGAAAAACTCGTTTCACAAAAATTTAATGAAGTGAATGAATCTGTATACTACCGATGATCAATCTGTATACTACCGATGATGTTTGCTTGGCAAACGAAATGTACATTTAGTTTATGAAATAAATCATATATATTTTTGTGAAACGAGTTTTTCTTTCTAATTAATCTATATGTAGTACTGAAGACTGAGTTCACCTGTAAATGATATTAATCGACCAGCAGCATATATTTTTTGATAAATCGCATTTGTTGTCTTTAGTTAAATATTATATTCTTGGGATCTATTGCTTCACAACTATGGTCTTATGTATTATTTGTATTCAGTCATATTGTATTGTACTAATGATTATTAAAATATAAAAGAGGCTCCAAGTTCTAAAGCGCTCAAAGAGATCCTATTTCTAAAATCACAAATACCTCTTTTTCCAAGGCTTTGAAATATAAACGATTTATTAAAACCTGCATTTCATTTTATAGTTTTCGACATAATTCTTCAGGCGTGTCATTCAATTTTAAATCATGATATCTGTCAAATAGCATGTAGCTGTTCGTGCAATTCTTGCCCACCCACTAAAATTACAAGCCCTTTGAAAGACTAATTAATGTCTTAGTTCTTGCATTTGCAAAAGCACTCACGTTGTCTTTATCTTCGTATTTCATTGTCGTTTAAACTTAAAGTGTTTCCATTTCTTAAGTCGAACTTTTAATTTAACTATATTTTATTCAAATTAAATATAAAATTTAAATTCAAAATCATTAATTTTAAGACTCTATATGTACATTTCATAACAAATTATTTTTAAATGGTATTAGTTTAATTAATTTAAGATTCAATACCTTAATTTGATACTAATATATGAGTCGTAACGATAAGTATTGTTCACTTAATAAATAAGAATTGCTTAAATATGTTTTTTGTCGTGATCAGTGTAAAAAGTGCCCAAAGACCGCACTAAAAGGCACTAGAAAACAGAAAAACAAGCCTTTTTCTGCTTTCTGGTGCCTTTAAGTCCAGTCTTAGTGATAAATATAACTATTCTTTTATTAAACTTTAACTTAACTTAGTAATAAATTTACTTACTAATTGATATAATTCTAAAAATAAAATAAAAACTGTTTTCATTTTATTAAACTATCTAATATAGTTTGTTAGTCCAAGTCCTGATCTTTTCTTATTACTAACATATACAGGGTGAGTCATTACTAGCCGCTTCTTCGATTGCTCTTTTGTGTTTTAAATAAAAGAAAAGAATTAATGGAAAATTCATGGTTGCTTGGGGCGCATATTCTAAAAATACTTTAAGCTCTGACGCACTTCCGGTTTTACCGGAAATGCATGGAAATTATTTTTTTTAAATGACTCACTTTATCTATTTTTGGTTTTTCTAGTACTGCTTTAAATTGTCTATTCAACTGTTTTCTCTTTTTCAAAATTGAGCCAATAGTTTTTGAATAAGTAATTATTTTTTTTTGGAAATTTTTGACGAAAACACGTGTTCAGAAAAAAAAGTTTTCTTCATTGTTTTTAAAAGTTAAAACATTAACTTGGGTGGTGCTGGTCAAATAAAGAACTACGAGCGCTGATATATGCACCCAAATATTCGTCCAATAAAGGCTGGAATGCGGCCGACTGCCTGAGTCAACTGTTAAAGAAAGTCGGTAAACATTTATCTCAAATTTATAAAAGCATCGCTATTAGTTATCATACAAATGAATTATTCTTATGAAGAGTTAATAGATATGATTGACGTTTTGGGTGAATCTGAAAGAAACTCTTTGCTAGCATCCAGACTTTATGCACAGCGTCCCTGGTAGAAGTCAACCGAAGCCAGAAACCTTCGAAAGTATAAAGGAACGGTTTGAGTAAACAGAAAGTATTGAATATGAAAAAAAGAGAGGAAAAAATCAGTAACTGGTGAGGATAAGACGTTTATCACATACTAGTACTACGAAAATTAGTCGTCAGTTAGATGTAAGTCATATTTGGGAATCCAGAATAAATAGGAAATGTGTAATTTATACGTAGCATATTCATACACAGGGATAGATAAAAGAAATTTTCAGAATCGCTTACATTTTTGTCAATGGGCAGCAGATAAATTGTCTTGACTGTCTCAATTTTTATTACAAACGAAGCCACCTTTTATTAAAGTGAATACGTTCATCGCCACAATTTACGTTAAACACATAAAAACCATCACTTTATCACAACTGCAAATTTTCAATATCGTTGGTCATTAAATGTGTGGGAAGAAATAGTGGGTAGTTACATAAATGGACCTAATTTCTTTGACCAAAATGTTAATGGAGAAGGGAATATTCGTTTTCTACGGACGGATTTTCAAAACTTTTTGAAGATATGAACATTAAAATCAGAAAAGCGTTTACAGGAATATGTCGAAACGTTTTAAGCAACGTTAGTACTTTTTTGGAAAACAGAGAATAATCACGTGCATTGCACAAAGTTGTGGTTATGTTGAACATATTCTTTAATGAAACTTGTTTTTCTTTCTCTTGATTGTTTTTACGTTGCTCAATAGTTTTAGATTATTTAAATTGCGTTATTTTGTTGCTAATTTCTTTTCTATCAAAGTTTTAGGACATCAATTTATAATTTTGAAAAACTACAGCCAAATTCTTATAAAGTGCTTCAACATTGAAAGAATAAGAGCAATTAAGCAAATTAAATTGAAGATAGCAGCATTAATTCATGCACCTTTTAGTAGGGCGGCATCTTTAAATACGTCAGAAGACATAACCTTTACTTTATTTCATTGTTAGCCACCAGTGAAAAAAATTAAATACTGCAAGTTGACATTGCTGAATTGAAAAATTGAAATGCGATGCTTCTCATTCTGTAAAATTATAACTTTTGAGAAACATTTACTTTGTTTGACAGTTGACTAAGGAAGTCGGGCCACATTCCTGCCTTCCATTGGTTGAACAAACATTTTGGTGCATAGAACAACAGCGCTCGTAGTTCTTTAATTGACCGCTAATTGTTTCTATAGTGATTATCTCAGAAATTACAAAAGATAGGTATAGAATATTGTTAACAAAAATGAAAGAGAATAAAAAAAGGGTACAAAATGCCTCAATAAAATACTGGGTGTTCCATTTAAAAGAAGATAAGTTTTTGATATGTGAAAATTTCGGGAAGTAGGCTTTGAAGAAACAACGTTTTTTGAGGTATTGTCGAGCGTAACTTATACCAAATGATGCAGAATTTTTTTGGAGCAAGCACCACCAAAGTTAATGTTTTTACTTTTAAACACAATGTAAAAATTATTTTTTTCTGAACACGTGGTTTCGTCAAAAATTTAAATAGACAATTTAAAACTGTACTAGAAAACCCGTAAATATATAAAGTGATTCATTTAAAAAAATTAAGTTCCATGCATTTCCGGTGGAACCGGAAGTGCGTCAGAGCTTAAAGTATTATTACAATATGCGCCACAAACAACAATGAATCCTCCACTAGTTGTTTTTTCTTTTATTTAAAACATAAAAGAGCAGTTGAAGAAGCGGCTACTAATGACTCACCCTGTATATCTTGTTTTTTTACCTTTATGACGGTGAAGCTTTAGATCGGGATTACGAAGTCACCACATTTAACAATAAATAATTCTTTTATCTATAAATATGTTTAAAGGAGGTTTTATTATAAAACAAAATTAAATAATGAATAAGAGATACAGCAGCTTTGTGAATCTAATTATTTTATTTTATATATTCGCACCGCAACTAAATCTAAGAGTGAGTAAAGGTTATTCAGACATTATGTCAGTGCCGTACAATTGCAGGTTAATTCCCGATAAATACTGAGTGAGTGACATTAGTAACATCTGTTCATAAATTTTAATTCATGTCAATTTGTCAGTGATTTTAAAGATGTCAGGTATATGATATGTAAAAGATATGAATTTGGCAACTACTGCTAATATTTTATACAAGTACAAAAAGGGAAAGGTGAATGAAATTTTGCAGCGCATTACTTCAAAATAGACAGGCGGCGTTCCATAAAAAAATAGTCTGTTGAAATGGTTCATATCTAATATCTATATACCGGGATTTCATATCTGACAATATACGTCTTCTGTCGTCAAATGTTTAGTATCGTGGTTGCAAACTTTATACATTACGTTAAACATCAAATAGTAATAATTTGTAAAGGTTATCTTTAGACTAGCTAATGGAGAAAATGCCCCAAAGAGGGCAGAAAAAATAAGTGAATATACTTAAGCAGAAAGGCTCCGAGTATGAAAGAGAAGTGTACAAGAACAAAAAATGAGGTGTGGCCACCACACGTACTTTCTTATACGTATGAGCGCTTCAAACTAAACAATTTTAAGAATTTTTTTATACAAAACTTATTCAAAATCCTATTCTAAGTACTTTCATTCTCTTAATAAATCGCTATAGAATGCATACTTTGAAAGATATTCGAAGAAAAGTGCTACTCGCTAAGAATAAAAGTGCTACTTCCGGCCCGAATTCTGAAATTTCATTTATACAAAAAATATTGCAAATCCAATTCTAAATACTTTTGTACTCTTAATAAATATATATAGAATGCATAATTTACGACATATTTGCAAAAAATCGTTATTCGGTAAGAGTAAAAGTGATACTTCCGGTTCGAATTTTGAAATCTTTATTATACAAAAGATATTGGAAATTAAGTTTTAAATACTTTTATATTCGTAGCGTACCTGTCTAAAAAGCATGAATTGCAAAATATTGGCAAAAAACTGATTTTCGATAAGAGTAAAAGACTTACTTCCGGTAGTAATATCGGAAAACTTTTTAAATAAAAGGGTTCTCAATTTTAATTTTAAGTACATATGAATTCTTTATAAATTTGTTTAAACTTAGTAATTGACGAAATATTTGCAAAATTCGATTTTTTCACTGAAGTAAAGTACTACTTCTGGTCTACCAATTTTACTGAAAAACTAATCAGATCTCAAGAGGCAGATTATACACGTTAATACAAAATTTGGAATTGATACCTACAGCGGTTTGACCGCTATCGTGCTCAGAGAGAGAGAGAGAGAAAGAGAGAGGGGGGAGGGGGGAGGGGGGAGAGACACAGAGAGAGAGAGAGACATTTTTTAAAAACCACTTTTTTGGTATCAGGGGACTTCAAAACGTGGACATCTGCAAAAATCTCGAGGTCGAAAATTTTCATCATCACAATACTTCCTTATACTACGTATAAGAAAGTAAAAGGTGTGTCCAAGTGTTATTTTCATGAGTACATTAAAAAGAGGATTTAACTGCTGAATTGTGCTATAGTCTCATAACTTGGAAAAAATATTTTCATAAACAATGTACTTATATTCCGCAGCATCGCTTTTGCCTCTAATCATTTCCTGCTTTATGTGACTTTATAACCCTTAAGGAAACAACAAACCAGCCATGGCAAACTACGCTGCGATATACATACAAAATTTGTTTAGTTACATGTTGGAAGAGCTTTATTTTGCATTCTTGGTCCCCCATAGTTGATTTAATAAACAACTAAAGCATTATTGAAACAATCCAGCTTCAACTATGTTCCCTTAACTTGCTCGACTGCGCAGTATATACATTGTTTGGTGAAAATATTTTTTCCAAGTTATGAGACAATAGTAAAATTCAGCAGTGAAATCCTCTTCTTATTGAGCTGATGAAAATAACTCTTGTACACACCTTTTCATGCTTGTACGCTTCTTTTTCATACTCGAGGTCTTTTTGTTTTAGCATATTAACCTTTAACAAATTTCGTGAACAGTAATTTGACGCACATCCCAGAGCCGCCCCAGCGCTCATTAAAAAAAATCAAGTAAATCGGCGTAGTAGTTCCTAAGAAAAACATGGGTAGACACCCCATCTAATGTTAAATGAGGGTGTCAAGACTGATTGTAGAATTTCAAATTAAATGACGTAATAAAACTGTTTCAATGTCCTTCTGGTGTAGACCATATTCAGGAATGTGTTTCAGAATTAAGTGAAGAATATCGGATTTTTTCTCAAATGTTGTTGGTTTCAGTTCATTTTAAATATTTCGCATGTGGTACATATGACATGAAGTACTTTATAAAATTCACATCATTCTATCTTTTATAATAAAGTGAAATGCGTAAAAAGTGTTTCTAACATGCATGAGTCAAGCTATGTGACAAATACTTAGTGCAAACACACAATTAGTGCAGAACATGCACTAAATAATTGTAAGCGTGTATAATAACTACTGTTGCAGTTATTTTAAGTGTATTATTTGATAGTACAATACTATTACACAAAACTTTTCATGTATTTACAATACCCATAATTATAATTACTGACAATGCTCTATTTATATAAATATTAAACATAAGAATAGTTTGCTGATGTTTGTTAAGTACCATTAACTTTGAACCGATATTTTCATTTTTCATACATCTGATTTAATTCTCCCTTCCGCTGTTTCTTCCTTCTGCTTGTCTGGAAAATTTGTATATATGCATATACGTTTTGCGTATAAATGTATATTTTACACCCAAACAGCAAAAACGCTCACTGAGCGAAAAAAAACAACCACAACGAGTTGTGGTCTTTGTAAAATGACCAAACACCGACATGAGAAAACTCTTCGCGTTGTGGCCGTTTTTACCGACCAGAATGCGTTGTGTGCAATGCAAAAACGATCACGACGCGGTCTGGCCGATTTAGAACACCCACAAACAGTCGCAAAATTGAAAAGACCATTAAGTATGTATAGTTACCAAGTTTATTCATGTAGAAATATACTGAAGATATTATATAATAAAAATAAAAAGTCTGTCATTTATTCTTGCAAGCACTGCACTGCCACTGTGATATTTGGAATTGCACAGTACCTCTTTAGACCGATAGTTAGACTTTTTAATATTACAATAGCTCTTGCAACGGCACATGAGAAAACCTTGTTTTGAACCAGATGTCAGAGCTAAAACTTGTCTCAAACTTAATGAAGAAATGGTAATATCCGAGAGGGTAATAAAATTGAAATCCGGGAAAATAAACTCATTTGGACTATAAAGAGTTTTCAGCGTCTCTTCTTTGGTTCCCAATTCATACAAACCAGATTCATTAACGTTTAGAACAACAGCCAAGACATTTCTAGGAGCAAGTCGTCCTCTGTCAACGTCCGGAACTTTGACCATAACGTTTTGACCCACCGCGGCAAGAGGAGTTGATAGGACAAAGCCAACATTTTTTCAGCTTGTTCCTCCAAAACCGCAAAAATTAGAGGTTTTACGTTGTCTCTAATAGTATCAGTTCTATTAAAACGGCTACATGTGATTTTGTTTGCAATTACAATTTCACACCTTGAGTATACCTTTAATCTGCATTTTCTGCATGGTTGGAGCATCCCATTATCTTCGCTTTTGGCACATAAAACTGTGCTAGTTAGAGTGCCTTCTACTTCATGGTCAGCTCCGCGCGCCATGACATCCAAAATGCGTTCCAAATCTTCTTCAGTTTTCATAGGTTCATATATTTCCTTTTCCAACGAAGAATCTGTCAATCCAATTCAATTCTTTGCTTAACCAAACATGGCCTCATAAGGGCTTTTTTAATTCCTTCATTTAATGAGCGATTCTTTTTACTTTGAATGAAACTTAAGCCCTCTGACCATCTTTGGTTTTATTATCCAACATCCACGCAAACAACATGTCTCTTACATCCTGATTAGACCGCGCTCCCGATCCTTGTCTCTGGGAATGTCAGAGTTTCCCATGTACAAGTTTCAAACCTGGCCACATATCGGTTAAACTATCAATTATTTTATTAGCAAATTCTGTTCCGTTATCACTTTGGAGAGTAAACGAGGCTCCAAAAATACAAAAGATATCTATTAAATTATATGCGACCCCTTCAGCAGTTTTAGTTTTAAGAGGTTTGAGTGACATAAATATGGTTAAATGGTCTTGATAATTCAAAATAAAACAATAGTCTCTGTCCGGTTCAGTCTGCATACCGATCAAATCCACTTGACATGGTGAGTTCATATGATTTGACAGAATAGGCGCTACAACTAATCCCTTCTTCTTCATTTTCTTTTTTTCTTGACATTGTTCACAGAGCGACAAATAGATCTGAATAGCGGCTCAAGTAACGTTACAATATTCCCTTCTTAATTTCAGTCTTCATAACAAAAAGAAGTAACAAAGAAAAACTTACATACCTATATATTCTAAAAAGAAGGCCTACCTCTTAATCTCTTATGTCCAGTTGCAATATGAGCAGTTTCAGTGAAGTCAAATATAACATTACTTTTACAGTACCTAATATTTAAAATGTTCTGTGTTGTATCGGGTTTTTCAATTAATTTTGCGTTTCCCCCAATTATTACTAGCATGCCTCTTCAGTCTTCGATATTGTTTGGTCGACAGCGGCATTTTGGTGTCCTTCAAATGTTTTGTTTCTTTCACCTCTCTCACTATTTTGTTAAAACGGTCATTCGCGAAATAATCGCTCCGATCGTTGCTGTTATCAATAGTGCTTTTAATTTTTTCGTCGAACGCATTCTGCATATTTATTTATTATACAGCGCTCAAAACAAAATTCCAGTGTGTTAAAACAAATATAACAAACAAACAAATAAAAAACGCACTACTTTGTTTGAGCAGATCAGTGTATGATGTTCTCAATTAGCCAGACCGCATCGTGGTCATTTTTGCATTGCACACAACGCGTTCTGGTCGGTAACAATGGCCACAACGCGAAGAGTTTCCTCATTTCGGTGTTTGGTCATCTTACAACGACCACAACGCGTGTGGTTGTTCTTTTCACTCAGTGAGCGTTTTCGCTGTTTCGGTGTAACATAGGTGTAGCGTGTAAATAGGAAAATTTGAGTATTTTAAGTGTCTTCGAATATATTCTAAGCATAGAGGATGCATGGTATAAATACGGGAGGCAATCGAGAGTTGAACAGTTTCAAATTATCAAAGAAGCAAGTGCACTATTTTGACTTGAAGTTATTTACGTGCCTTTTGTGTGGGTTTGTATAAATATGGAATAAAAAAGAAATGTACATAGTGAGTACAGAACATTTAAATAGCAATGGGGATATTTATATTTCGTGATCGAGTCAAGTAATTGCCTTATATTTGATTCACTTGACTTACTGCGTATAATTTGGGGTGCAAGGGGTGACATGTAACACCGGAACAACAAGAGTCACTCAAATGCCAACCTCACCTGCATGTGGTGCACCCTGCTAGAAAACGAACGAGGCAATGGCGACCGAGCAATGGCGGTATAACCACAAATGTTCAAAAAAACAGAACTAAATCTCTGTTGCGGATGGATCTGGTTTTGGGGCCAATCCAAGCTGTCATGCGACCCGTGGCGAGGGATGGGTCTGAAAGCAGGTGTCGAAAACGGAGCCTTCGGGATAACAGGTGACCTCCCGAAAAAAGTAGCCTTGCCGATACATGCGGGGCTCTGTGTCAGTCGACAACTATTCCCTAGCTTCTCGTGGGAATAATATGGAAGGAAATGAAATCAAAGAAATCAAAGAAAACAGAAAAAATGGAAAAAATTATCAAGAAGAGTTAGTGATTACAACAAGAAGAATGAGTGTGCTTAAAACCACACGGCGGAAGTGTAAACTTCATCAAGGCGAGGTTAATAATACCGTAGCTAATACGAAATACACGCATATAATATTCAGTAACGTATTAAATAAAACATTAAAATTTATTACATTTACGCGAGCGTCCGTTTCGTTTGGTCGGTTCGGACGTATGTGTATGTATAAATAGACGATATAAATACTTGCTTACGTTCCCTCGCTTGGTCTGATGGTAACGTATCGGCTTCATAACCGTGCGGTCTCGGGATCGAATCTGTTCTGGGACATGAATTTATTTATTCATTTAAATTTCAATTTGATTGAAATTAAATACCTCTATATGATATATTTATTTATCTTGTTCCCTTAGCCGACTTTACCCGAAGAGCGTTACATATCCGAGCGTTGCAGGTCAGTCTTGTTCACTGCCTACAATCAGCGCAACGCGCCTAAAGAAGTTTACACTTCAATAAAAAAAAAATTATTGATTAATGTCATTGGTACCATACCTAACCTAAGATAGATTACCTAATTAATTTTAGCATTTCATTTACGTAACTATTACTCACCTTTCCGTAAAATTAAGTTATTATATTCTTAAACATGGCAAACATGAGGTATTTATTCTTATATTTATAAATTTATTGTACGTTTATTGCGTTTTTTGGTTTAAATACAATCAATTCCGAACTGCCAATATGAATGTCGATGTGGTTCAAATAGATGACGCAAATTAAGGTGTCGCTTAAAATGACGTCAAATAGATGGCGCCACAATTTTTTTGGAAGAATTATTAATTATTACTCCTATTTCCCCAACTTTTAGAGAAGAATAGTGAAGGGAAGTAGTATTTTATAGACTAAATTTTATTACTGCCAAGTTAGATTTTTTCAAATGTCCCAAAGTGCCAGTGTTTTTTTTAATTTTTACAGTCGCCTCAACCATGCGCCAAATGTCACTTTACAGGCGGTGAGTACAAAAAAACTTTAACGTACTCGAGATTGTCTTGCCTCGGCCGCAAGCATTATTAAGGAGATTTTAGGACGCATGTATATATATAAATAGCACGATATAAATACTTGCTACTGTCCCGGTCTTGGTCTAATGGTAACGTATCGGCTTCATAACCGTGCGGTCTAGGGATCGGACCTGTTCTAGGACATGAATTTATTTAATCATTTAAATTTAAATTTAATTGAAATTAAATAATAATAAAATTGTTCCCTTAGCCGACTCGAGCCGACATTACCCGAACGAGCGTTACATATCCAAGCATTTCATATTCGAGCATTTCATATTCGAGCGTGACGGGTCAGCTTTGTTCACTGCCTACAATCAGCGCAACGAGCCTAAAGAAGTTTACACTTCAAAAAAAGTATAAAGGAGGACTCGAATAAAGTAATAAACCCGTTTGAGAGAAGACCAAGAATTGGACTTTCGCCAAATCGACCAAGAGCGAGTTCTGTAAGCTCTGCAAGTGGTGCACCTAAGAGGACGAGAGATAGTGACGAGAATAAGAAAGAGGAGCTGGGCGACGTAAAGACGATACTGTATAAAATGGAAAAGGTAACTAGAAACTTAACCAAGATGATAGAAGAACATGCAAATACGAAGTCCGAAATAAAGACAGATATCAAGGAAATGAAATGGCTGATAGGAAGGATTAACAGAGAAATCGAGGAATGGGAACGAACTCCAATGAGTACAAAGCAAAGACCAGTAATGGTGGCAACTGAATCAAAGGGTGTACAAGTCGATGAAGGCGAAATTATGGTGAGTGTGGAAGAAGCAGTGGAAGCGAAAATACGGGAGTTCAGGGAGATAATTAACACTGGAAACACTTTTTCTGAGCTAGAAGTAATCCTGGATAGGAGTTGGCAAGAGGAAGTATACGAGAGGACGAAATGTGAAAGAGAAAGCCCACTGGAACTAGGAATGGAGTGGGACTGGTTAATAATAGCAGATGCCAAGGATTCTGGACAATCGGGGTAGAGCTAGAGTTATTCAGGAAAATGATAGAATTCGCAGAAAAAAAGGACAGGTGACATGGAAGATTATAAAACCGAAAGGGAAGGCACAGACACAAAGGGACGTGCCACAAGAAACCAGGGGAGATACTGTCATAGTAAAAGCTGGTGGAAACAGCTACTCCGACATCCTTAAAGAGATTAAGGATAACCTATCTATAGTGTAGGAGTTAAAGTCAAACAACTGAAAAGATCAAGCAAGGGCGCATAATCATGAAAATAGCAGGAGGGAAAGGGAAAGGTGTCGCAGTTAAGAACGAAATTGTCAAAGCACTACCCAACACAGAAGTTGCGGTAAAAAGAGACGAGAAAGTATATAATATACAGGACATAGATGGGGCAGCGGATAGCGAAGATATTCTGAGTGCGGTGGCCAGTGCTATTGGAACAAATTCAAGTGATGTAGAACTCAAAAAACTAAGGCCTAACTACGCTGGAAACCAAACAGCTACAATTGCGATACCGTCAGGAAAGGCCCAGGCATTGGAGAAGCTAGGAGGCATAAAAATAGGATGGATAAAATGTAGGATAAAGAAAAGTATCCATCTAATACGGTGTTTTAGATGCTTGGAATATGGCCACAAGAAATATGAATGCAAGGGAGATGACAGAAGTGACAGATGCATGAACTGTGGCAAAAAAGGACACATTGCCAGGTTCTGCTCAGAGATGGCGCGCTGCCCAGCCTGTAACAAGGACGGACATAGAATGGACTCAGTTAGGTGCCCCTACCTAAGAGAGTTAACGAAAGCAAAAGAAGATGAATCAAGAACGAGAAGACGCGGATCGGCACGAAGATTAAGCACCGAAGCCAAAAATGATCAAAATACTCCAAACAAACTTAGAGAGAGCGCGAGTGGCACATGACATAGCAGATACGGTTGCTCGTGAAAAAAACATAGATTTATTAATTACAGTGTACATTAAAAACAAGAATATAGGGATCATGAATATTATACGCTACGCAGGATATATAAGAATTGCAATGAAGGATTGGGATATCTACTGTTGTTACTTCTCGTCTAACAGGCCCCTGGATGTAGATGGAATGATGAACCTAGCAAAAAGTGAAGCAAAAAAGTTATTATATTAGGAGACATTAACTCCAAGTCGGCATATTGGGGATCCCCAATAACGGATAACAGAAGGCGGTTACTGGAAGAATGGATTGCGGAGTTGGACCTAGTCGTGATCAATACGGGTTCGACCCCAACTTTTGAGAGGGGAGCTTCTGCATCATTCATAGACGTTACCTTTGCCACAAGGAAAGTAGCCAAAGAATTAAGGAATGGATGGTCCTGGAAGGAGAATTTTACACATTACATAATCATATTTATTTTGGAATTGAAGACAACGGGGGGGGGGGGGGATGTGATACTGGGTCGCATGGTAGGAAGCTATTGGACGAGATTAAATTCGGAAAGCTGATAAAGGAGAAGGTAGGCTGTAGGGGGAGAAATACTATACAAACCATTACAAAGGATATAAAGGATGCAACAAAACAAAGCTTAGTAAAATGCGACAAAGAAGGACGCCAACAGGAACCCTACTGGTGGACTGTGGCAATTTAAAAAAAAGGAGTGATTGCCAGAGCCAAAGAAGGAAAAGCCTGAGAGCCAACAGATCTACAAAGGTAGACGAAACAACAAAGAACAGAATAGCGGAGCAATACAGAGCACTCAAAAAAGAGCTAAAACTAGAAATCTCCAAAAGGAAAGGAGAGGCATGGCAAACATTGTGTCGGGACTTAGACAAAGACATATTCGGTGATGAATATAAAATAGCGATGAGACATATGGGCAAGCTAGAACAACCGTTTAACATCGCGGACGATAAGAAAGTGGAAATAACGAAGGGACTTTTCCCCCAAACAATAGAAGTGTGGGAGGAAAGTAACGAAATCGCAGAAACACCTCAGCTATTTACTGATGATGAAATCGAGAGAACGTGTAAGAAAATGAAAGCAGCAAGAGCTCCAGGCCCGGACGGGGTTCCGGCGGAGGCTGTAAAGTGTTCTGGTGGCTGCCTGTCCCAGGGAAGTGAGCGAAGTGATGAACGATCTCCTTTTACAGCAAAAATTCCCCAAAAAATGGATGGAAGCGAAAATAGCGTTAATCTGGAAAGGAAAAGGCACACAAGACCCAACAGATTACCGCCCAATATATCTATTAAACACAATGGGGAAACTCTACGAAGGGCTTGTAAAAGAGAGACTCGAAATGGAAATAATGGAAAGGGGTGGTCTTTTCTCAAATCAGCTTTACCAGGGGGAAATGCACCATAGATGCTGTGAGGGCGGTTGCGGTAAGGCCGCGGGCACAGACAGGAAGTGGGTAGCGTTGATCGCACTGGACGTTCGTAATGCATTTAATTCTGCAACTTGGGGCTTAATAATTAAGAAACTAAGGGACTTAGACGTACAACAGTATTTGATAAAGATCGTGGAGAAATACTTCCAGGAGAGAACAATTAGTATTACTAATGAAGAGAAAATAGAGATTACAATGGGAGTGCCGCAGGGTTCGGTGCTTGGGCATACAATGTAGATTCCAGCATGTCAGGGAGGCAAGAAGGAGGCGGTTTTGGTGGGTAAGGCAACTGTGAGAGAATGCAGTTGAGTCCCACACTGCCTTGAGCAAGATCTAGCTAAGGCGAGCAGGAGCGTTCCACCTCAATAAAAAAAATGCAATAAAATATTATGTGCCCTCAAACAAAATACAATAAAAAACGTCATTATCAATTACTCCACGCCTACAGCTAGAAAAACATAAGTCGTTGAAATGTCGGATGAAAGCTAGTCTAAACAAGAAACAACAAATCGAGTTAGTTTCCGCGTGCGTTTTTCAATAGTGAAACATTCGCCGTCAGAAAATAGATTTCTAAAAGTGAATTAATCAAGGATTGCGCAGAAGAAATGTGTCCAGAAAAGACTTATTTACTTAATCAGTTTTGTTGTTTGTAGCAAACACTCTGACTTGAAGATTAGATAATATTGCAGAGAACTAGCTAATACGGCAGGCCTAGAAGGCCCGCTGCCGCCTCTTATTCCGCTTACAGTTGAGGTACCGCTCCCCCTTATTCTTCTAAATTTATTGCGGATTTTGTCTTTATTGCGTTTCAGTTTTTGAAACACCATATAATTCCGATATATAGTGAATAACTAAATATAATTGTGTTTTAGATGTTCAATATTGTTTAGTTGTTTTTATACACCCCTGTATATAGTTTACAACTATGCAATATTTTATTCAGAATGCTTATCGGATGAAATGATTAATAATAGATTTAGTGATAATAGCAGTTTTTAAATTGAAAATGTTTAACGGCTGTCCATGAATTAAGATCGCGGGCTCGTCATTTTAATTGACATACTCAAATATACGTAGTATCTCCATAGTGTTTAATATGTTTACAAAAAAATTTGTTTGGTAAATGGGCGTCGCTTTCAAGCATTCTTATAGCATGCTAATGAATGCTGATGAACTTCGAACATATAGCTCGCAAACATATGTATGCGAATGGGAAAAGTAAATTTAATTTATAAAGTATATTACTTTCTTACTACCTTTTCGAAGTCCACTATCGTTAATAAAAAAGCAGAGTATATTTTATCTAAAATTATTCTCCTTCTGTTTTTGACACAAATCGGTACACACTCAAGAGCGAGAAAGGTAATTTAATGTTAATCATAAGCCATGTTAAAGTATCCAAAGACACAATGAGCTCAAAAAGCGCAACATTTTTATTAAAACAGTTTACAATACTATTTTGATGTAAAGTGTGACCCTTTTGAAATCCACTATCATTAATAAAGGAGCACAAAATAATAATAAAAGTAAGAAACCCAAGTTTTAAATTTAAGCCCTTTTCAAGCGCCTTTCCTGTAAACAGTGCTTTCTAGAATATCCATTTTTATAAATTTTTGAAACACCCCTGTATATACATATATTTTGTTAAGCCAATAGGATATCTTATTTAAAATTCTTCTCGAACTGTTTTTAACACAAACCGGTACACACTCAAGAGCGAGAAAGGTAATTTAATGTTAAACATAAGTCGTGTTAAAGTATGCAAAGACACAATGAGATCAAAAAGCGCAACACTTTTATTAAGACAGTGTACAATACTATTTTGATATAAAGTGTGACCTCTTTGAAATCCACTATCGTTAATAAAGTAGCATAAAATAAAAGTAAAAGTAAAAAGCCCAAGTTTTAAATTGAAGCACCTTTCCTGTAAAAAGCGATCACTGGCATGACGCTTTTCAGAATGTCCACTTTTATAAACTTTTGAAGCATCCCTACATATATTTTTTTAAGCCAATAGTATATTTTATTTGAAATTCTACTCGAACTGTTTTTTTACACAAACCGGTTCACACTCAAGAGCGAGAAAGGTAATTTAATGTTAAGCATGTCATGTTAGAGTATCGAAAGAAACAATGAGTTCAGTGAGCGTAACATTTTCATTGAGACAATGTACAATACGATTCTGATGTTTGCGAATCTACTGTTGATACGAAAAAATTAAGTATTAAATTTAAACCCTGTACAATCACGTTTCGAAGATTCACCAAATTGAAGACGTAATAAGCGACCACAAACATCCCCGTATCTAAACTTTCACATTCATACGTCAATTTTCAAAAAACTCTTCCGCCATTTTGTTTTTTTTTGACATTTTGACTTTGGAATCGTGATCGGCGACCCCCAAAACTCCCGTATTCTAAAATTTCACATTCATACGTCAATTTTCAAAAAAATCTTCCACCCTTTTGTTTTTTTTGATATTTTGACTTTGGAATCGTGATCGGCGACCCCCAAAACCCCCGCATCTAAAATCTTACATTCATACGTCAATTTTCAAAAAAATCTTTCGCCGTTTTGCTTTTTTTGATATTTTGACTTTGGAATCGTCATCGGCGACCCCCAAAACCCCCGTATCTAAAATTTTACATTAATACGTCAATTTTCTAAAATATCTTTCGCCATTTTGTTTTTTTTGACATTTTGACTTTAGAATCGTGATCGGCGACCCCCAAAGCCCCCGTATCTAAAATTTCACATTCATACGTCAATTTTCAAAAAATCTTCCACCATTTCGTTTTGTTTTGACATTTTGACTTTGGAATCGTGATCGGCGACCCCCAAAACCCCCGTATCTAAAATTTTACATTCATACGTCAATTTTCAAAAAAATCTTCCGCCATTTTGCTTTTTTTGACATTTTGACTTCGGAATCGTGATCGGCGACCATCAAAACCCCCGTATCTAAAATTTTACATTCATACGTCAATTTTCATAAAATCTTCCGACATTTTGTATTTTTTGACATTTTGGCTTTGGAATCGTGATCGGCGACCCCCAAAACCCCCGTATCTAAAATTTTACATTCATACTTCAATTTTCAAAAAAATCTTTCGCCGTTTTGCTTTTTTTGATATTTTAACTTTGGAATCGTGATCGGCGACCCCCAAAACCCCCGTATCTAAAATTTTACATTAATACGTCAATTTTCAAAAAAATCTTTCGCCATTTTGTTTTTTTTGACTTTGGAATCGTGATCGGCGACCCCCAAAACCCCCGTATCTAAAATTTTACATTCATACGTCAGTTTTCAAAAAATCTTCCGCCATTTTGCTTTTTTTGACATTTTGACTTTGGAATCGTGATCGGCGACCCCCAAAGCCCTCGTATCTAAAATTTCACATTCATACGTCAATTTTCAAAAAATCTTCCACCATTTCGTTTTGTTTTGACATTTTGACTTTGGAATCGTGATCGGCGACCCCCAAAACCCCCGTATCTAAAATTTTACGGTCATACGTCAATTTTCAAAAAATCTTCTGCCATTTTGTTTTTTTTTGACATTTTGACTTTGGAATCGTGATCGGCGACCCCCAAAACCCCCGTATCTAAAATTTTACATTCATATGTCAATTTTCAAAAAATTCTTCCACGATTTTGTTTTTTTATGACCTTTTGATTTTGGATTTGTGATCGGCGACCTAACACACCCCCGCATCTAAAATTTCACACTCATACGTCAATTTTTAAAAAAATCTTTCGCCATTTTGTTTTTTTTTGACATTTTGACTTTGGAATCGTGATCGGCGACCCCCAAAACTCCCGTATCTAAAATTTCACATTCATACGTCAATTTTCTAAAAAATCTTTCGCCATTTTGAGTTTTTTTGACATTTTGACTTTGGAATCGTGATCGGCGACCCCCAAAACCCCCGTATCTAAAATTTCACATTCATACGTCAATTTTCAAAAAATCTTCCGCCATTTTGTTTTGACATTTTGGCTTTGGAATCGTGATCGGCGACCCCCAAAACCCCCGTATCTAAAATTTCACATTCATACGTCAATTTTCAAAAAAATCTTCCGCCATTTTGTTTTGACATTTTGGCTTTGGAATCGTGATCGGCGACCCCCAAAACCCCCGTATCTAAAATTTCACATTCATACGTCAATTTTCTAAAAAATCTTTCGCCATTTTGAGTTTTTTTGACATTTTGACTTTGGAATCGTGATCGGCGACCCCCAAAACCCCCGTATCTAAAATTTCACATTCATACGTCAATTTTCTAAAAAATCTTTCGCCATTTTGTTTTTTTTTGACATTTTGACTTTGGAATCGTGATCGGCGACCCCCAAAACCCCCGTATCTAAAATTTTACATTCATACGTCAATTTTCAAAAAATCTTCCGCCATTTTGTTTTGACATTTTGGCTTTGGAATCGTGATCGGCGACCCCCAAAACCCCCGTATCTAAAATTTCACATTCATACGTCAATTTTCAAAAAAATCTTCCGCCATTTTTTTTTGACATTTTGACTTTGGAATCGTTATCGGCGACCCCCAAAACCCCCGTATCTAAAACTTTACATTCATACGTCAATTTTCAAAAAAATCTTTCGCCGTTTTGCTTTTTTTGACATTTTGACTTTGGAATCGTGATCGGCGACCCCCAAAGCCCTCGTATCTAAAATTTCACATTCATACGTCAATTTTTAAAAAATCTTCCACAATTTCGTTTTGTTTTGACATTTTGACTTTGGAATCGTGATCGGCGACCCCCAAAACCCCGTATCTAAAATTTTACATTCAAACGCCAATTTTCAAAAAAATCTTCCGCCATTTTGCTTTTTTTTACATTTTGACTTTGGAATCGTGATCGGCGACCATCAAAACCCCCGTATCTAAAATTTTACATTCATACGTCAATTTTCAAAAAATCTTCGGGCATTTTGTTTTTTTTTCACATTTTGACTTTGGAATCGTGATTGGCGACCCCCAAAACCCCCGTATCTAAAATTTTACATTCATACGTCAATTTTCAAAAAAATCTTCCACCCTTTTGTTTTTTTTGATATTTTGACTTTGGAATCGTGATCGGCGACCCCCAAAACCCCCGTATCTAAAATTTTACATTAATACGTCAATTTTCAAAAAAATCTTTCGCCATTTTGTTTTTTTTGACATTTTGACTTTGAAATTGTGATCGGCGACCCCCAAAACTCCCGTATCTAAGATTTCATAGTAATACGTCAATTTTCAAAAAAATCTTCCGCCGTTTTGTTTTTTTTGACATTTTGACTTTAGAATCGTGATCGGCGACCCCCAAAACCCCCTTATCTAAAATTTCACATTCATACGTCAATTTTCAAAAATCTTCCGCCATTTTGTTTTTGTTTGACATTTCGACTTTGGAATCGTGATCGACCGCCCCCAAAACCCCCGTATCTAAAATTTTACATTCATACGTCAATTTTCAAAAAATCTTCCGCCATTTAGTTTTTTTTGACATTTTGACTTTGGAATTGTGATCGACCACCCCCAAAACCCCCTATCTAAAATTTTACATTCATACATCAATTTCCAAAAAATCTTCCGCCATTATGTTTTTTATGACATTTTGACTTTGGAATCGTGATCGGCCACCCCAAAAACCCCCGTATCTAAAATTTTACATTCATACGTCAATTTTTAAAAAATCTTCCGCCATTTTGTTTTTTTTGACATTTTGACTTTGGAGTCGTGATCGGCGACCCCCAAAACCCCCGTATCTGAAAATTTACATTGATACGTCAATTTTCAAAAAATCTTCCGCCATTTTGTTTTTTTTTGACATTTTGACTTTGGAATCGTGATCGGCGACACCCAAAACCCCCGTATCTAAAATTTTACATTTATACGTCAATTTTCAAAAAATCTTCCGCCATTTTTATTTTGGCATTTCGACTTTGGAATCGTGATCGGCGACCCCCAAAACTCCCGTATCTAAAATTGTACATTCATACGTCAATTTTCAAAAAATCTTCCGCCATTTTGTTTTTTTTGACATTTTGACTTTGGAATCGTGATCGGCGACCCCCAAAACCTCCGTATCTAAAATTTTACATTCATACGTCAATTTTTAAAAAATCTTCCGCCATTTTGTTTTTTTTGACATTTTGACTTTGGAGTCGTGATCGGCGACCCCCAAAACCTCCGTATCTAAAATTTTACATTGATACGTCAATTTTCAAAAAAATCTTCCGCCATTTTGTTTTTTTTGACATTTTGACTTTGGAATCGTGATCGGCGACCGCCAAAACCCCCGTATCTAAAATTTTACATTCATACGTCAATTTTCAAAAAATCTTGCGTCATTTTGTTTTTTTTGACATTTCGACTTTGGAATCGTGATCGGCGATCCCCAAAACCCCCGTATCTAAAATTTTACATTCATACGTCAATTTTCAAAAAATCTTGCGTCATTTTGTTTTTTTTGGACATTTTGACTTTGGAATCGTGATCGGCGATCTCCAAAACTCCCGTATCTAAAATTTTACATTGATACGTTAATTTTCAAAAAAATCTGTCATTTTGTTTTTTTTGACATTTTGACTTTGGAATCGTGATCGGCGACCCCCAAAACCCCCGTATCTAAAATTTTACATTGATACGTCAATTTTCAAAAAATCTTCCGCCATTTGGTTTTTTTTTTGACATTTTGACTTTGGAATCGTGATCGGCGACCCCCAAAACCCCCGTATCTAAAATTTTACATTGATACGTCAATTTTCAAAAAATCTTCCGCCATTTTGTTTTTTTTTGACATTTTGACTTTGGAATCGTGATCGGCGACCCCCAAAACCCCCGTATCTAAAATTTTACATTCATACGTCAATTTTCAAAAAATCTTCCGCCATTTTGTTTTTTTTGACATTTTGACTTTGGAATCGTGATCGGCCACCCCAAAACCCCCGTATCTAAAATTTTACATTCATACGTCAATTTTCAAAAAATCTTCCGCCATTTTTTGTTGTTGACATTTTGACTTTGGAATCGTGATCGGCGACCCCCAAAACTCCCGTATCTAAAATTTTACATTGATACGTTAATTTTCAAAAAAATCTTCTGTCATTTTGTTTTTTTTTGACATTTTGACTTTGGAATCGTGATCGGCGACCCCCAAAACCCCCGTATCTAAAATTTTACATTCATACGTCAATTTTCAAAAAATCTTCCGCCATTTTGTTTTTTTTGACATTTTGACTTTGGAATCGTGATCGGCCACCCCAAAACCCCCGTATCTAAAATTTTACATTCATACGTCAATTTTCAAAAAATCTTCCGCCATTTTGTTTTTTTTTGACATTTTGACTTTGGAATCGTGATCGGCGACCCCCAAAACCCCCGTATCTAAAATTTTACATTCATACGTCAATTTTCAAAAAATCTTCCGCCATTTTGTTTTTTTTGACATTTTGACTTTGGAATCGTGATCGGCCACCCCAAAACCCCCGTATCTAAAATTTTACATTCATACGTCAATTTTCAAAAAATCTTCCATTTTTTTTTTTTGACATTTTGACTTTGGAATCGTGATCGGCGACCCCCAAAACCCCCGTATCTAAAATTTTACATTGATACGTCAATTTTCAAAAAATATTCCACCATTTTGTTTTTTTTTGACATTTTGACTTTGGAATCGTGATCGGCGACCCCCAAAACCCCCGTGTCTAAAATTTTACATTCATACGTCAATTTTCAAAAAATCTTCCGCCATTTTGTTTTTTTTGACATTTTGACTTTGGAATCGTGATCGGCCACCCCAAAACCCCCGTATCTAAAATTTTACATTCATACGTCAATTTTCAAAAAATCTTCCGCCATTTTTTTTTTTGACATTTTGACTTTGGAATCGTGATCGGCGACCCCCAAAACCCCCGTATCTAAAATTTTACATTGATACGTCAATTTTCAAAAAATATTCCGCCATTTTGTTTTTTTTTGACATTTTGACTTTGGAATCGTGATCGGCGACCCCCAAAACCCCCGTGTCTAAAATTTTACATTCATACGTCAATTTTCAAAAAATCTTCCGCCATTTTTTTTTTTGACATTTTGACTTTGGAATCGTGATCGGCGACCCCCAAAACCCCCGTATCTAAAATTTCACATTTATACGTCAATTTTCAAAAAATCCTTCGGCCATTTTGTTTTTTTTGACATTTTGACTTTGGAATCGTGATCGGCCACCCCCAAAACCCCCGTATCTAAAATGTTACATTCATACGTCAATTTTCAAAAAATCTTCCGCCATTTTGTTTTTTTTTGACATTTTGACTTTGGAATCGTGATCGGCGACCGCCAAAACCCCCGTATCTAAAATTTTACATTCATACGTCAATTTTCAAAAAATCTTGCGTCATTTTGTTTTTTTTGACATTTCGACTTTGGAATCGTGATCGGCGATCCCCAAAACCCCCGTATCTAAAATTTTACATTCATACGTCAATTTTCAAAAAATTCTTACGCCATTTTGTTTTTTTTGACATTTTGACTTTGGAATCGTGATCGGCGACCCCCAAAACCCCCGTATCTAAAATTTTACATTCATACGTCAATTTCAAAAAAATCTTCCGCCATTTTGTTTTTTTTGACATTTTGACTTTGGAGTCGTGATCGGCGACCCCCAAAACCCCCGTATCTAAAATTTCACACTCATAAGTCAATTTTCAAAAAATCTTCCGCCATTTTGTTTTTTTTGACATTTTGACATTGGAATCGTGATCGGCGACCCCCAAAACCCCCGTATCTAAAATTTTACATTCACACGTCAATTTTAAAAAAATCTTCCGCCATTTTGTTTTTTTTTTGGACATTTTGACTTTGGAATCGTGATCGGCGACCCCCAAAACCCCCGTATCTAAAATTTTACATTCATACGTCAATTTTCAAAAAATTCTTACGCCATTTTGATTTTTTTATGACATTTTGATTTTGGATTTGTGATCGGCGACTTAAGACACCCTCGTATCTAAAATTTCACATTTATACGTCAATTTTCAAAAAATCCTTCGGCCATTTTGTTTTTTTTTGACATTTCGATTTGGATACGTGATCAATGACACCACAAAGACTCCCAAGTGCCGAATTTTACTTTAATCAGAAGAGAGAAATTAATTTCAGCTAGCTCCGCCCACTCTGCATGTATGCGTAATCGTTGTCATAAGGGCACATAAATGTTAAAAGCAATCCTTTTCCCTATTAAGGCGTACGCGTTCTGGAATTAACGTATTTTAATAATTCAAATATATAGTCATTAAAAGAACAATCAACCTGTATATCTATAAAAATGTTAAGTCAAGCGGGTGTATTATGTCGAGATTGGGTCGGACCGGATAGATTAATCTGATATTTTTTGCCCGACCGTAGTACATTGAATCACATGCACATTGAATCTGTGACGTATTTCGGCCATTTTTCTTACGAAATCTGTCTGCAAACGAATTTGAAAGTGCTCGTGCCCTACATTGCGTGCGTCTGTCGACTCGAAATAAGCATGTGAGAGATGCCCAGAAGGCCGTTCTTTAACACCTCGGGTCTTGTTGGACCCTCGCAACCTTCAAAATTTCGTATTTCAGTCTTAAAAGTGAATCTGTAGCTACAACTGAGTTTGACGTTTCCCGAGATTTATTTTGCTTGTCACGTAAATCGTCATGATGACGTAAGCCATTTTTCTGTTAAAACACCGAGTGCACGCTCCTCTTCAACGGGCGATATCTCTGCACACGCTCCACTTTTGAAGAAAAACTCTCCGTCGACCGGAAATTCAATGTCGCCCCTACCAACATGCCAAAAGACAGCCCTTAATTTCGCGTCTCCAGAGAGGAGTTCTTTGCACAGTTTTGCCGTTTTTAGACGATTTTTGGGTCGTTTGGTTGCCATTGGCTACTCAGCTATTATTATATATAATGTATTAACTCAATTGTCTAACAAAAAACGATAATTAAGGTAGTTTTCTTTAGCCCTGTATAAGTCAACAGATGTTTCATGTACTTTTTATTTGAGGAATAGATAAAAATTAGGAAGTGTATGAAAACGTCCTGACGTTCATGACATTCACGGGACGACTACTAAAGAAGGTATTTTTAAAGAAGTTGAAAATACCGTTCAGAAAAACGTCCTTAATGCAAGAAAAATAACCATATGTTAAAAACATTAATCGTACGTCATTCATCAACAGTATTAGTGCCGAAAATGCTTGAATATGTCAAAAATGTTAAACCCAGTCATTCCCAAGGACGGTAAACAACTAAGGATGGTTCAATCCCTATGTTCCAAGATTACTGGCAACCGAGTGTGATTCGCCAACCTAACCATGCTATCGCTTTATATTATATTGAAATTTTGCTATATTTAACGTGAATATTTGTGTTTTTAATACAAACTTGTGCACTTTTGCATTGTGTGTGCCGAGGTAAATTTTCTAAAATAAACTAGTTATTTGTAATTTCACCTAATTATTTAATGAATAGTAGACGATGTTACACTAAGTTATTTGGATTTTGTTTTTCTTGTTTATGGCCTAGAACTCAATATGGCCTAATTACGTTTTTTTCGGTTAATACGCAACAGATCCGAAAGATGACACTAACAGTTTGTTATGAGCTGTCGTACAAACTGCTTACGCCACTCGTCAGTGATGGAATGGCATTTTAACCGACTTGTGAGAGCACGTGTCTTCGTACTAGTTATTATTTTAATTTATTACTACACATCTGCTGGTATTACAGATAATGAAGGCAACTGTACGGATAACCCAATACGGCCTAGGTAGGCCATATTGGGTATACATGTGATTTTGTTTCCGGTGTTTACATCATTTTATTTTCGTTTCAGTTATGAGTGTAGTAGTTTGTAAGAAGAGAGGCAACTGGTCCCAGTAAGTCATTGAAAAAGCTATAGAGGTAATTACCACGGAACAAATATCCGATTAGAGAGCAGCAGCGCAATTTGGCATTTCTCATAGGACTCTTCGTAGATACGTAAAATCAGATCCCAATGTTAAAGCGAAATTGGAGCGTTAATTTGCGCTTTTGGAACAACCAAATGCTGAGCAGAATTGTACGATTAGCAGAAGTGGGCTACCCAGCAACAACTGTTGCTGATGATCTACCACCTGGTTCAGTTAGCCGTATTACGTAAAGGCTTCATGATAACAAAATGCTTTGTTGATTAGCTACACCATTTTGGAAGCTACAAACCTCCAGGTTGCTGCGTACTCATTTTTGTTGGTGCCAAAAGCCACTTAGATTATGACACTGTGGGCACTGCTGATCAATATGATATTGTGTTATACTGTCTTCCATCTCATACGACACATGAACTCCAGCCCCTGGATAAAGGAGTATTTCGGTATTTCGAATACCATTAAGACTAGCAAGTGATGTACTGGCACAATCATGGTGAAAGAACTTTCACGATACAACGCTTCGGAAAACTGTTCGTCCCAGTTTGGGAACAAAGTTTGACACCATTAACCATCAAATCAGGATTTAGAGCTACAGTAGTATTTCCTTTTGATCCAAATGCAATTTCTCAAATTGCCTACCAACCAAGTACAGTATCTCATTTCCCACTTTCAGAACAAGCATAACCTCAGGCGCCAACTCCGATAATTTCCTCTCCACTAAGACAAACTTCTCTGCAACCTAGAATTTCAAGTACATATATCAACTCCTATATCAACGTGTATTTATTGACGAAAGTGATCCTGGTGTTCCCAACTGGACTGATAAAGAGGATCAGCCTGGAAATGGCGAATTAGATGTTAACACAAGCACATTTTCCGACTTGCTTCCTACTCCAATCAGGAAGACTCCGAAGGTTACTACTAACAGACAAAAAGCTATCAACAGTAGAGCTGTTATTTTAAAAAAGTCACAATTTTCCAATGAAGATGGAACCCAAGATGTTGCTTCAAAATTGAAAGGCAAATCACCTACTTCCACATCTGTAAGACCTCACATTAAGAAGACATCAAGGAAATTTACAAAAAAGATGAATCCTGGTATTGCTCCGTATGCAAACAAGATGCGGTAAAGAATATGCGCATATGCATTTCCTCATGAAGAATGTGTTGGTTTAACCAAACGTGATAAGGATCATGTATATGCCCAAATTGTGAAAATTAGTATAAAATAAAAATAATTTGTTAATTTTTCTCATTTATGCTGAATATTTCTTTATTTCAATGTTATAGGCCATATTGAGTACAGAGGTTACCATTATGGCCTAAACCAATATTTTGCTCTTTTTTTTAATTTAGTGGATTTCTGGTTAACAAAAATTATTCAAAAATTTATACATTTACATTCTAAGAAGTTACTCTTTCACACCAATTCTGACATTATTTTCTTTAAACAAAAAAATTAAAAGCAAAAAGGTAGGCCATGTTAGGTACAAGTAACCTTATTTACTTTATGATGCACTGAAATATATTGCGGATTATTGGAGGCTACTTAGCAAAAAAGTTTATAAATGCTCTTCCTCATTTAGGAGATTATACATATACAATTAAAACTGATCACTTGTATATCTTACGTTCATGTATGCAGCAGTTATCTTAAGGAGGTTTATTAATACCTACAAATGAGTGGCTAGAAGCCATAAAAAAATTGAATCGATATTTCGAGAACTTTCATGGTGATTATTTTAAAAGAGTTCCTAGATTGATTCTCTACCTCTCTAAAAAAATCGCCAAGAGAGAAGCTATATCTATAGACGCCATCAAATCAGACATTACAACTAAAAACTCAAAAACGAAGAAACTCTTGCTACTAGGAAGAAAAAATCAGTAAAATTGTTAATTAATTATTATCATTAAATGTTGCATATTCTTTAGTGTGGCTTTTTAGTTTATTGTCTGTGAGATACATACTTATTTAGTTTTGAAATATATAGAATGAACTACATTTTACACATGTTCACTTTCTCAGTACTAATTTAAGTTAAAATCTAGTAACTCTCAATACGAATAACGCTGGTCTGACGGTATGCAAAGTAATGTAAGTATGTAAGTAGAGAGAATAAGAGAGTACTGGACCACACACTCCACCCGAGGTCACGACTCCAAAATCGCAGGTTTTACCCCCTCCACTTTTGTGGTTCCGAACGCGGCCACCGAGGTTTTAGAGATGGCGCTGTGGTCGACACGCCAATTTAAAATTAAATTAATATACAGGGAGTCTCAAAATTATAAATTAAATACATATACGGTGTGGTACTCGATGATGTAGCAATCAAATTGTAACAGTTATAAATACCAGTTATTATGGTTCAGTACCAATCATTGTCGGGATGTGACAAATAGCATGTGCAATCACAGAGGTATCGACGCGCCTACATTCATGCGCTTCTTTTTTGTCATTTGACAGGCACATATAAACGATGCCGGGCAAATTTTAGTCCTTTTAAATGGTAAAGCCTAATAAGACACTAAGGTAAGCTCAATTGTTAATAATATCATTTAATTAAAATCTCAAATCATCATGCTTCGTGATGATAGTAAGTAATGCACCTGTTGATTATTGTTTTGTAATTTCACAAGCGCTATTTGTAACGCATGTATTTGTAACCTCAAAAGCACATGTTGATTGTTACTTCGACTTCTAGGCTAATTTTGGTAAGACGATTATTTTTGTAAGGAGATTATTCTCGTAAGGAGGGTCCTTGTTGTATGGAAATCCTTGATACCATTTAAAACAATGCAGTGCAAGTAACAATGTCAGCAGAATATATGTAACCGGCAAATGAACCTATAGAAGTGAAATACTCTATGGAACGTGTTCTCGAAAACAAAGTGGAATCCTCTATGGAACGTGTTCTCGAAAACAAAGTGGCAAGCTCTTAGACCGAAGATGCAGTCATATGATGTATTATGAAATAGGCGACAACATCTCGATATGTGCGACGATATGCAATTTGTACAGTGATTAGAGAGGCCAGGCGTAGCTGAGACTTATTATAACCCTACAATTACATATGTTAGCGAACGGAGGGGCAAAGCGCAGCTAACAAATATTATACATTAACACCTTGTATGAGGCCAATGTTTACTCGTGCAAGACCACCGACTGGTTGCAGATGTGAAACAGTGTGAAGCAGAATAACAGACTTCAACCTACAAGTTTCAACGAGACCTTCACTTGTGCAGATTGTATAAGCTAAGTAGTTTTAACTCTAGTTTTTTATTGAATGCAAAGACTTCAAGATACTGTAACTAATTAAGAACGTTTAGCCTTGTTGTTCGGAGATTCTTTGAAAGAACTCCGAATTAACCTATCTTTAGCATCGTTGTATTTTGGAAGCTTTGTAGTTAATTGTATGAGTCCTAAGTATTAAGCGCATTATATCACCTAATGTGAGTTTATTATAAGCCTAAAGAGAGTCGAACAGCTGTTACGAATCAGATCGTGTTTATTTAAGATTATTGAGAACCGAGTTCATTAAGTGACTACCTGTTGACAGTCTTTATGTGTGTATTATACAGTCGATGTGTTTTCATTCATATATATATTTTTATTATTAATTATACAGTTAAATTAGATCTTGTGTGTTTGATTGCTATTGCTATAAGTCCTAATCCTAGTTTTCATGTTTTTGTGCATTTAAAAAGCATGTAGCGCTTATAGACGACCCATGACCTTTTGCACCGGCTAACGAGTTACAGGGGCATCGTGTTTGATTTTTGCTTTAATTATTGAACAAGTTCATTGACATATTAAAGTGACATCCTTTTTATTGGACCAAAACATCTAGTCAATAACAAGGGTGGTTACAAAATATGAATATACAGGGCGTTTCAAAAGTAAAGATTTAGAAAAGTAAGAAGGCGAATCAAAGATTTAAATTTTAATACATATACAGCCTGGCTTCTAATGACGTAGTAATAAAGTGTGCGGTACACAAATTCTAAGATTTCGAACTAGTGTGTGCGTAGTACGGGGAGTGCTCATAAAGTTTTTCAGTGTGCGCTACGGGAAGCGCTCGTAAAGTTTTACGGCGGAATTTAGAGGTCTCGAGGATTTGCGGGGGCCTCGGGAACTAGTGGGAACCCGGGGATTAAAGCAGGTACCTTGGGTTGGTGGACATTTTTCGAAATAAGAAATTAAATTGTTTAGACACTATTTATTCATCTCAACAGAGACAGTTAAATAATAAATTATTAATGAATCTTTAATTTATAGATTATACAGAGTAATCAATCACTACTATTGTTACACCAATTATAATAAGCAATGTCGCCTAGTTTCATTATTTCATAGTCATAATGAAGAGTACTAAAAGAAGTATGTAGCACTTCTAACATTAGAAAAGCGTTTAATTAATTTGAATGATCAGCTATTAATTTAACAATATTGCTATATAGATCACCACTTAAATTTATACATGATTTCAACAATGTATTATAAAAAATTGGAAACTCATTATCAGAGAAACATGATAATTTATATTTAATAAGTGGTTGCAAGTTATACAAATTATTATATGTATCCTTCAATAATATCATCTGCTGATTTCGACTACTTATTCATATAACACTAATAGCTTTATATGTTGATTATTCGATTTGATGGTTAGGACTGCAGCCCTCAGTCTTGCTAAATTCCTCCCATTCGTCCAATGTAAAGAATATACAATTTGTTGGGGATCGAAGTTGAATGATAGGTACGAATCCAGCTTCTGGACTAAGACCGATGTTGATCCACTTGGAACCGCTTTTGTTGAGGAAGTACGATGATTGTCCAGTCAACTGTTTTTCTTTCACAATGTTCTCCTCCATCATTTCAAGTAAGTTGTCGATAAATTCATTAGAAGCTTGTGGAAAAGAAATAAAAAAGATATAATTATTACTTTAGATGTAATCCTTTTAAATCTTACTAACTTCAATTTTAATGTTTTATGAGAAATTAAATATACAACTAAACTGATACTTAGACAAACTAAGACTGGTTTATGTTGTGTAGTATTACATCAAATATTAAAGATCTAGTAGTGGGGATACTTACTTAAATTTGAAAAGCAGAGTAGTTCCATGTGACATATGCGCATAAGACCTGCTAAAAAATGACTAATCGATGTTGTAATGCCCTCAGGCTAGAGTGTGGATACCATTCTCATTAATCCAGCATTTATCGTCATAGGGTAATAAAGCCAATTTATTTTGATCTACTGAGTAGATGGTGTGTGCAGTTTTGTTTTAAATAAATTTTGAGATTTGTAAATAACTTTATTTCCAAATAAGCAATTTTTATAACCTTCCAAACTAATTTCACTTACAGCAACAGTTTTCTTTATACCCTTAGCCTTTTTAATGTTCCTACCCTCAACATCTAAAGCGTACATTTTTGCACGAAATTCAACAAATTCATTCATTATTTTACGTGCATTTTCATCTTTCATTAGACATAATATAACTTTATTTTGAGGTGCTATATTGTAAACATTTTTGACCGAAAAGTTGGAAGTATCAAATTTTGAGATATTTTTCTTTATGTTACAGTATTTATCATCTGTATCAATTTTTAAAATAAAACTGTCGGTATCCATATAGCACAGACAGACCTTTTCAGCATATTCACGTTTTAAAAAATCAGAAGTCATACATTAAGTGTGTAAAGAGTTCCAGCACGGAGAAGCCAATATATATCGGTTTAGTATACACAACTTTTAACCTCTCCATCTGAATAGCTACAAAATGTTCTGACAAAATACTTATACTCTTAAAATTAGATTTCGCGGTTAAAGAACGAGCTCCACGCTTTTTACCATGGTCCTCCCAATGCGTATCTAATTTAACATCTACACGCTTCTCTATGTACTCCATAGTCTTCCCATACACTGAGTTATTCATGAGTTTGTAGAAGTCTTTTTCGAAATCATTTTTTGCCTGTTGGCGAAAGCTGGTATTCAAATCCATGTAATTTTGCAGCCAGTTTGACTGGTTAAATTCCAAAACCCGATGAATTTTGTTACTTTTAAAACCGAAACGTAAAGCCTGTTGTAAATTTCGATAATGTATGACGTATTTTTGTTTATTTTGTAAATTAGCAATTAGTTTTTTATTTTGAAATTTGGATGTGGGAGGTACCATGTTTTCGGGTAGAAAAGGCAAGTCATTATGCTCATCGTGCAAAGCTTTAGGATACTCGATATCAACTTCTGAAAAGTAACCAATGTCCGAACCATTCATGACTGTTAATACATTTGAATTATCAATTTCAGCTTGACTAAGCCAACGAAAGTCTCCAGAGGGAAAATACTGTGACATTGCCCACCCGTACAAATTATTCGCGTCCCAATATGCTAAATTTTGAAGATGCGTGCTATAAAATGAATTTAGATATTGAAAGTCTAGTTAGAGAGTCAAAAAGACATTCACTACGCTTGAATTCTGCCAAAACAGAATTGATTTTGTTCGGTCCAAAAAGAATTAGGTCTGATCCTAATTATCGTTCTAAGGTAAAAATAATTGTTGATGGTACAGCTATTGCTTTAAAACCCTGTGTAAAAAATTTAGGTGTTATTCTAGATGAGAATTTGAATTTCTGTGACCATATAAATCAGTGTACCAAACGTAGTTATGCAGCCTTGAGGGTGATATATGCTAGTAGGATGTTTATTACAAGACATGTAAAGAAAGTATTGTGTGAATCTTTAGTTTTATCGCATATGAATTATTGTGACTCTTTATATCATGCATCACTTGATTCTCGAAACGTTCGTAAAATACAAAAAGTTCAGAACTCTTGTTTGAGATTGATATTTAATGTTAGACGAAGATCTCATATATCACATAAACTATTGGAAGTAGGATGGTTGAATATGTTCAGCCGTAGACGCCTACATGCTGCTAGCTTATATCATTCCATTATTTTAACTCAAAAGCCTCCGTATTTGTATAGAAATATTACCTTCAGATCGGACGTACATAATATAAATATACGCTTTAAAGGAACTTTAACTCCGCCTGAGCGTAATACTCAGTATGCTAAAAGATGCTATTCCTACCAGGTGGCGTATATTTATAATGCTATTCCACGGGATATAAAAGAAACTTGGTCCGTAAAATTGTTTAAACTTAGGCTTTATCGGTATCTCTTTCGTGGGCAGCGGTGATCCGGTGTTTGTGGATTTGCTAGTCTTGCAGATGTGTACTAATCACAATCTATCTTTAGGTTAGTTATCTTTAAGTTAGTTTAATTAGGGTTGAGTGGAAGAGCAGTAACTACGTTAAGTAGCGAGCTGAACTTCGCCTTATTTTCTTTTTCTTGTTATTTAAATAATATAAAATTATACGAATAATGTAGGTTCATGCCAGGGGAAAATAAAAGGCTATTATTATTATTATTATTATTATTATTATTAAATATGAACTAGGAGCACTCGCACCATAATTCAACATGTATTTATTATTGGCTCTTGCATAACGAAAAGAGACCTGAGCCAAACCACCCTAATACTGTTTTTAACAAAATGATGCATATCAATATCTGTAAGTAACTCCAGTTCAATTCTTGTACGTTTCAACATAGCAGCCCACGATAAACTAGGACTAGTGTAATACTGAGCAGGATCTAAACTGTAGGTTTGACGACAAATTTCCGAAAATAATAATAACACATCGGTTTTTAAATATAAATTCGAATATTCTAATAAATTTTGACAGTTGGACGTTTCCCAAACAGTTTGTGCATGTTGGTAGTATAAATCGCTGATATTTTCATTAGTTAAGGGGTTGAAAAAATCACGTTTTGAAGGTAAGGCCGGTTCAAGCAATCGCTCAAAAGTATCTATATATTGATATGGGAAAATCCCCTCTTTTCTAATTAAATCGAATTGAAAGTGTATCAGAAAAGCTCGTCGAACGGTTAAGAAATCTTTAGAATCTTAGTTTCGAAGTTTTTCGATAGAAGATGCCATAAATCTAAAACTATCTAAATATCGTATGTTGCAATAAATATTCTTTTCCACGCCATCTTTATTTGTATACCGATCAACTAAAACTTTTTTGCTGAAACTAATATATTTTTCTTTATTTACCGGTATTACGTTAATATTTAAATCATCGTCTGCGATACTTTTAATGAATAAATGACAATCATAAAGTTTCGTTGTGCATATATACAGGGATAAATTTTGGAATTTGATATGCTAGGTTACAATTGGAGTGGGCGGCTCCCCTAAACACGCTTGCTAAATGACAGTGGTCTGCCACTTTATCTCCATTGAGAGATAATTGACAAATGTGACAGATAACAGCATTTTTATAATTATTTCTCTCGAATGAGTTCAACGGTGACATTGGTACGACAACCTTTAAATACTTTTCATAAATAGACTTGACATCTTCTACCAATTTCGATACAAATACTGTTGCGCAATCTAAACCAGCATACGTAACAAATTCATTCAAACTAAAATTGAAAGAACAAACAATTTGGTAAGCGAAACTCTAGGGAACGTGTTTATGTGTATCACGAATATATGAACCAGATGAATTACCGCTGCATGAATGAACTGATTGGAGAATACTTTCGAAGCCAGCATAAACTACGAATGGAACTGCAATTTTTTTCAAAATTATCAAATCTTAAAATATTTTGTGGTAATAAACCACCAAATTTAGTTGTTCGAGGTCCGGTTGAAGGTAGTGTAAACATGATTACAATCATTCTCTTGATGGATGTATAATTTTTCAATGCTATTGAAATTAATTAAACACCCATTAAATTTGGTGATTTATTACCACAAAATATTATATATTGTATTTGTATAACTCGCAACCACTTATTAAATATAAATTATCATTTTTCACTGATAATGAGTTTCAGCAATATTGTTAAATTAATAGCTAATCATTCAATTTCATTAAACGCTTTTCTAATGTTAGAAGTGCTACATACTTCTTTTACTATTGTTCATTATGACTATGAAATAATGAAACTAGGCGACATTGCTAATTATAATTGGTGTAACAATAGTGGTGATTGATTACTCTGTATATTCTATAAATTAAAGATCCACTAATAATTTATTATTTAACTGTCTCTGTTGAGATGAATAAACAGTGTCTAAACAATTTAATTTTTTATTTCGAAAAATGTCCACCATCCCAAGGTCCCCGCTTTCACCCCCGGGTCCCCGCTAGTCCCCGAGGCCTCCGCTAGTCCTCGAGGCTCCCATAAAATCCGCCGTAAAACTTTACGAGAGCTCCCCGTAGTGCACACTGGAAAGCTTTATGAGCGCTCCCCGCACCTGAAAAATTAAAACTCTATGAGCGCTCCCCGTACTACGCACACATTAGTTCGAAATCTTAGAATTGGTGTACCGCACATTTTATTACTACGTCATCAGGAGCCAGGCTATATACAGATTGTCGTAGTTAAAAGTTAATATGCATCTTCAAATACACACACATAAACATGTACCTATGTATGTATGTATACAACACCGGTGGTGTGGGGAGATAGTGGGGAGATCGAGAGCGCGCGCAGACATGGCATTCTTTCCGTAACTTTAGAGCGTGAACGTACATACATTGTATCTGAGCAGACTCGCAAATATTAAAATAAACTGCCCTTAACTGTCGAGGAAA
Source organism: Amphimallon solstitiale (assembly GCA_963170755.1). Classification (NCBI taxonomy): domain Eukaryota; kingdom Metazoa; phylum Arthropoda; class Insecta; order Coleoptera; family Scarabaeidae; genus Amphimallon; species Amphimallon solstitiale. The sequence continues at coordinate 98,625,443 of OY720676.1, read as the reverse complement.
AAATACAGATTGTGTTATGGTATGCCAAGGATAATTCGAACAAAGACGTGCAAAATTTATTTGTTGCGGCGTATGAAAATCGTCCACCTCCCTCTGTGCCAGCTATCCATAAGATTGTGAATCAATTTCGTACAGAAGGTTGTGTTAATTCACTGCATACTAAAAGACACGTTGTGCACTAAAGCCTCGGTACCCCGGTGTCCCGATATCACGCCCGATATGAACTCATCTGTACTCCCCTACTATCGTACCCCTCCATTTCATGTTTGCATGCACATGTGTGCGTGTTTGTGTTTCCCTATATCTACTTTTATTTCAGTCAAACGGTATGTATTAAAATTTAAATCTTTGATTCGCCATCTTGGCTTCGCCATCTTACTTTTCTAAATCTTTAGAGCCGAGTATCACACTGTATATGTATTTAATTTGTAATTTTGAGACAGCCTGTGTATTAATTTAATTTTAAATTGGCGTGACAAAAGTGGAGGGGATAAAAATCAGCGATTTTGGACTCGTGACCTCGGGTGGAGTTTGTGGTTCAGTACTCTCTTATTATCTCTACTTATGTATTTTTAGTCATTCTTAAGAATATTATTCGAAACATATCGTCCCCCCCCCTATGCCAAAACCACGAATGTGCGAATTAGTAGTTTGTGGCAAATTGAAATTTAAAGTTCATTTGTTAACCAAAAATGCAAACTCAACGTGGTGAAATTTATTTTAGCGTTTATTTATACAGTTGATGACTGTTTTCTTTAGAAAAAAAAATAATTTGGAGAAAATATAGCACATTCGTGATTGTGGCTTTGGAGATTGAGCTCCATAGTGTAGACTCGTACATAAACACACAATAATTTATACGTTTTTTTTGCAGGTATTTGCCAAAAATAGTACAATAAAGGTGTTAACACAAAGTTAACGAATCAATTCTAAGAATATTTAATCAAAATAAAGATAATTTATAATAGAAAAAACAGATTATTGGTTAACACAAAGTCAACGAATCAATTCTAAGAATATTTAATCAAAATAAAGATAATTTATAATAGAAAAAATAGATTATTGGTTAATTTGAGTCAGATTCTTCATCGGCGTCAGGTTGAGGAAGTTGATCCTTTACATTTTTATCCGTTTTTAGTGAAGCATAGAAACCATGATAACCCTTTGGTATGGTAAAATCCATACATCTGGTTTGCAAGTTTTTAAACTTCAATTCCGCTATTGGCAGTTCTTGACTGTAGGCTTTCTTCAAGAGGCTTTCCTTTTTACGTCGACCAATGGCTTGTTTCAGTAACATTGTTTCAATAAACTCCTCATCTTGGAAGTTTGTCTTGTAAAATATTTTTGTTGGACTATTTTTCTCCTAACGTAACCAACAAACGCTTCTCCATGGGACATTCTGAGGGACAGTATTTCCTGAAAACTCTTTAAAATCGTTAAAATCATCGAAAATCATAGTGGTAACACCAAAAGGGGCTGGATTTCGTCGAGAGTCTCGAATAACTTGCGTCCATCCTTCAGGCGTGTAAACTGGGACATGCTTCGATTTCCGTTCAATTTTCGAGTGGATGGAATCACATTCCATTTCGGTATGCCCCGTCTCAAAGAATTTGCGATCAGTTGACTGTAAAGTTGGATGATTGACTACGAGGTCTAGGCACATCCCAGCATAAATGGAATTTTTTTGTTGGCCTCCACAGCCATCTGACATCATACGAACTGTCGTTATGTTTGGATAAGATAAAACGTAGTTATAAATATAAGATGATGTCATTGGATCCCCGTTTCCCCTGTGTTTCATTCCATAGATAGCACTGCACATCTTCATTGCCTAAGTTATACACAGTCAAATTATAGACTGCCAATTTGCGTAAAAAGAAAATTTGCCCGGCTTTACCCTTAGGGGTACAGAGAACAGCTTGCAAATCAAAATTAAATGACAAAACATTAGGATCTTGCCGAGCTATCTCTTTGTTTTCATCTCGACTTTTACGAGCAGATTCTTTTCTTTCCAGGTGTAAATTAAATTCCACCTCGTACTGTTTTTGTTCTTCTTCTGACCTACTTCTTTGGGCTAAACATTTGTTGCACTCGTCTTTTTTCCCAAGTTATATTCGTTAAAAACGAGTCTGTATTTCTCGCGGGATACCGGTTTGCAATTCTCTGTCGTGCACAAATCTGTCTACATTCTATGCATAATTGTAATAGTCAAAGAGGAATCTAAGTACTTTCTTGTACTCTTTTTCCTGCAATAATGCGATTCCACGACAGGAAATGAGGTAATATGATTTCGCAAGAAAGCATCTTCCTCTAGAACCAACTTATTACAAGGAACATGTTTACCTCTGTTGTCTTTTGCTAATATTCTAGTAGATATGCGTTTTTTAACGAACTGCGTATAAAAGCGTCCGTAATATTTAGTGTCGCCATAAAAAAGTCACGGCACACGGCTTTTCTATCACCATATACAGTAAATGAATAATAATTAGTAAACGTTTTCCTTGAATTTTCAAGATTTCTTGTTGTCCTCTTTTTAGGTTTTTGCTCAATCTGATTTAGCAAAAACTGCCTCTGATCATCTATTGTCGAGAGGTTAGGATATTCGGTGTAAATTTCCAATCTGTGGGTTGCATTTACTGTGCTGTTGCACTTATGCTTCAGTTTATCAGTACACGGAGATGGTAACAAGGGGAGCGAGCGGGATGCTTAATATTTCGAAATCCCAAGTACTCTTCCCCTTTCCATCTTTTTTTTTCTAATACTTTTCCTCCAAGTCTTCACATTTTTTCTTTTTTATAACGGTTTCTAAGAAATAATTTCATTTAATCAATGGGTATAAATAACCCATTGCTACACACCTTTAACTTCAGGATTGTTTACTAGACTCTCAGCAGCCGCACTATAATTGAATTCACTTGAATTCGCGTTATCCCTTGAATTACTCTCATCATAATCGACATAATCATCAGACGCGGATTGAGACAATAAGTTACATGCTAAATTAGTCCGAAAACTACAACCTATAAAAAAGTAAACAAAAACCAAATGGTTAGTTTTGCATAAATAATTATAAATTTTCATTACCTACCTGGTCTTGGTTGAAGTTTATTAAATAAATTTTCGTCAATGCCGGTTTGAATTTTATCTTGAACTGCTTTTTCTACCGAAACTAAAAGTTAGTTACTTACGTTATTTAATAAATAGCAATTACCTTCTGGTTTTGATGAAACACTGCAAAATGCCACTAATCTCTTTCCTCTGCTATTCATTACAGCAGCAACTGTATTTTATTTTCACACAATAGAAAAACAAAACACGGATAACTTAGATATACCACAACAGAGATGTTACCCCAACAATACACCGTAGATCAGCAAAACGCTGTCATCAATGTGACAGTGAAACACGTGACATGCATGTATCGACAACGCCAAAACCACGAATATGGCAAATTCATCGTTTTGCTCTTGTAGCCATGAACAAATTATTACATAGGCGAAAAGACACCAGTTTATAACTTGGTGTGCAACTAGGCGACTTGGCATTGGATAATCTATTAAATGAATAGTGTAGCTGTGCACATAGGTGAAAATGACCAAATTTGCACATTCGTGGTTTTGGCATGGGAGGGACGATCATCTTTAATAAATTTAAATTGCATTACAAATTAGATTTGTGCAGAATAATATAACTATGTATTTACTCACATAAATTGCATGACGCACAAGCTACATGGCCGCAATAAACTTGCCCATAGTGAAAATATTTAAACTTTTATATCCATGAACTTGTACAGAAACTTGTTCATAAAAATGCATAATATTCTACTACGCGCCAGATTGGTCAAGTGGCTGATGACTTGCACAAAAATGCCAATTTAAGCCTAGAACACAAACCTTCTTTAAAAAAAACGTTAACACAAACCATCAAATGGAATAATCTTTACGTTTTTTCAAATTTTTATTGAGTATCTTTCGATATACATATAATATACATACAGTGAAAATATATGTACACCTCAGCATAGAGTGATTATCGTCCAACCGAAGACAAGATAATAAAAAATCGAACCGTTCAGAACTCATAACTGATTTATATAAACTGCCACATAAAGTCGAGTTAAACATTACTCTTGTAAGCAAATGGTTGTTTTTCATTGCCGCTGGCAATACCAAGAAACCTAACAATGCCTTTAGCTTATCTGTGCATGTTTCAGCCACAGTAGCTTTTGTCGCTTCATTTTGTGTTGACTAGAAAATATATTTAATATTTCTTGCAGGTTTTCTTCCACACCTTGGCTTGTATTCAGACGTCCACAATGCCCATTCTTACCTCTCCAGCTTATTTAAGAAGGGACAGAATTTATTCGCACGAGTTAGTGGTTTATTATCTTCTTCGTCTATAAAATTTTCCTCATCATTATTAGTAGTACACATCAGTATTATTATCGAAACTTCTTGGAGAGTTACTGTCTTTGTTCCCATTGTCATTGTCACTTATTTTATCAAACGGATTGTGTAAACAGTCATCCTCGCTCTCACAATTCAGCGTCATCGATTTTGCTGGCATTTTTGTCGAATTCTCCATCATCATTTCATACAATAGTCTATCTATTTCTGCATCAAGTAATGGACGCCGGTTCCCCCACTTAGACGCCATTTTACTTTAAAGATAATTATAGGAAATAGTGTAATATTTTTTTATAGTATACAGCTAATAGTTATTATTCTAGACACAGTACCAATGACACATTCGGCATATTGCAATAGTTTACTGAGTCGTTAGGTGGTAGATATTTTCATCAACAAATCTCGGTTATATTCGTGAATAAGTAATATGGCGGTCGTCTTAATTACAAAGGTTTATGTTCTAGGCTTAAAAATGTAAACCTCTATGATACCATATGCGCTCTCCATGTCTCGATTACCATTAGGTCGACGTGTGACGTCATCGCGAAGATGCATGCGGTAAATAAATATGCTCTCATTATTTCACTAACAATTGAAAAAAAACATCACGCAGTCTAATATATGCCAACATTAAGACAGCAAACTAAAACGCATTTTCCGGTAGATTGCAGTTGAAGGTCTGGATGCTTTAAAAATAAATTTTTAGTTTAGTTTTTCAGATTTTGATGCAATTGCCAACGAAATCTAGATTTTTCAAAATTATTTTAATGCCGACAATGGAAATGATAGATTTGCAGTGTAGCGGTATTTAAGAAAACCATTTAAACTCATCATTACTGGAATTTAATAAGAGGCTTTCAGTTACCCAGTTTGATCTTGCTCGTTGCTTTTTTTTTTCCACTTTCAAAACTACTTAATCTCTGTGAAAAGATCTTCAAAATGAAATATATAGAAAAATTTTTATATGTCCAAGTTAATTTCATTGTGTATGTCAGTTATTGTGCATTTTAATTGGTTGTTAAATAGGTATTGTTTGATTATAATTTTGTATGATTTACTTACATTGTAAGTCTTACAAATATGTAATAAAAATAAACTAGGCCGAATCGGATTGGGCAATTGAATACCGTCCTTGTCATATCAGCTGCTAATTATATCAGATCGCATGCGTTCAATCATACTCAATTCTATAAGTTTATTGAAGCGATTAAATCAAATGACTTACCATAGTGTACAGGTACTGTAAAGGAACCCTTATAATGCCCTACGTTGTTGAGCCATAATGAAGAATAACAACTAAATTTATTAATAACGGCTCCAAAATTATGCCCTTTATTATTTTTTTTAAATAAAATAAAATTATTGAATCGTTTTACCTGACTAACTCATTTATTTTTCCAGATCGATCCGAGTTAAGAGATATCAACAATAAATAGTCTTAGGGCATTATTTGTTTCTTCAGATGAAGATACTCTTCCTGTTGACGGTGTTCTTAGTTGGAGTCTTCCACAAACTGCTTTTCGCACAACAATGACTTTTATTGGAAGATATTGCTAAACTGAACAACTTTAACATTTTGTTGGCGGTCGATCTTTTGTAAACAAAGAACCTATTTATTTACTTTTAAAGTTCTAACATCGATAATTTAATATACTATCGGCCGCCATGTGTGAGTCGACTTACTATTTATACATATATAGGAACTATTATATGCGGTTCAGGACAGCTTTAAAAATGCTGTTAACCGCTCCAAGTTCCCAAATCGACTGGCGGTGCCCCTTTTTTTCTATAACGCCCATGTGTCCTAGTTATAGTTTTCACACGTTACTGTCACGTTTAACTCGCGATAACATAAACACAACGCCACGAATCTTATAATTAATACAAACATTCGGTGCAATAATTCTTACAAACATTAGATTATCAAACTAGCGTTTAATTTATACATAGATAAACATATAGTCAAAATAGTTCTACGAAGTATATCTTTTGGTTTCTAATACAAAACTTTAAAAATACAATTCATATATATATATATATATATATATATATATATATATATATATATATATATAAATCTTTCATACAAAGTCAGGCCACATATAGCACGATGAATGCACAATCTTGAGCCAGGCAAACAAACCTGAACCATATATATGGCTCAGGATCGTTTTCCCTATATAACTTCTTTAACTCGAGCCGTACAGTACACATACCAATACAATTTGAAGTGACCTTCAATTTCGCGGTCACCCAGCAGGCTTGTCTTTGTTTAGTACTTGCCGGTTACGAAAAAAATGGACATTTATGATGGTTCAGCTTTGTAGGAATAACCGTTTGTTTAGTTCTAGGTTATGCCGCTTGAAGTCGTTGTGGTAATATACTGTATATAGTTACATATGCACAATTCTGAGCCAATTAAGCCTGGCAACAATGCTTGTTTTCTAACATAAAGGTCTAGATGCATCGCGATTCTTACTACCTGCTATCCTCACTTTTACACCACATGATTGCTTCCGTGCGGATTGCCATTGCGTGGTATATTGTATATTTGTACGAGTATTTCCACAATGAAGCGGCGCGGAACGATGGACTTTGTGACCCTTCGCATTGCTTTAGAAATAGAGGTGATTATCGGGCGCTTAAAACACCGCGCATTTACGTTTTGAAACATTGGGCTCTCTTTTTTAATTTATTCACATGCACGCGGTATTTATTGCGCGGTATTAGTAAATGTAAAGAATGTTTTTATCGAAAATGTCTATTATTAAATACCTACAAATCACTGAAATTTTTAATATAAAATCTTTTAAAAAATTTTTTAAAGCAAAGCTTTTTATTTTAATTAAACAATATTTTTAACTACAAAAGGAGATAAAAAAATGAATCAAAATTGCGCAAAATGACATTATTTGACATTTAATGATTTGATCATACAATAATGTCTTTCTTAATGTTGCCTGGACAATTTAGAAAAACTTTACATGTCTCTACATAATTATCTTGAGATTTTGGGCCTATTTATGTCTACTTTAAATTTAGAATTGCCCCATAAACTAAAACCATAGGAGACATAGGCCAAATAGCAAGATTTAATTTAGATCGCTCACGTGGAACGTAACTAGGTACATTTGCGTTCTAACTTCCAGTTCTTCTTAATAAATTCGTTAATACATATGTAATTGTCTGTTCTTTAGAAACATTTACTCTTCAGCAAATTTTAGACCCGATGTGCAATTGTGTGCAGAAAAATCTCGTACACTTCAAAATCAAGCAATCATCTTTTTAGGTATTTTGTACTTTGTAAATGTGAATCTTGAGATTATATTTGCAAATAGGTTAGAAACTGTCAGTGAAATTGTCATTTTTTTTAATATGAAAGCCAGTAAACTTATTTATTAATTATTATTTATTGAAACCAATTTATAAAATCCTTATTAGGTAAATAAAAACAACCAACAATTTTAATAATATATTTTATAAAGAACTGTAGATAAAGGTCGCTTCAATAATTTTCATCCAGACACAATTTCTCTCTCTGTGTGTGTGTTTGTGTGATAGATATCAATTCCAAAATTTGTATTTACGTGTATAATCTCCGTCTTGAGATCTGACTAGTTTTGCAGCAAAATCGGTAGACCGGAAGTAGTAGTTTACTTCAGCGAAAAATTAAATTTTGCCAAAGTTGGTCAATTACTAAGTTTAAACAAATTTATAAAGAATTTAAATGTACTCAAAATTACATTTGAAAAAAATTTTATTAAACAGTTTTTTTTTTAATTCCTACCGGAAATAGGTCTTTTACTCGCATCGAAAATCAGTTTTTTGCGAATCTTTCGCAAGGTATGCTTTTTAGACAGGTACGTTACAAGTACAAAAGTATTTAGAACTTAATTTTCAATACCTTTTGTATAAAAAAAATTTCAAAATTAGGACCGGAAGTACCACTTTTACTCTTACCAAATAGCGATTTTTTGCAAATATGGTAAATTATGCATTCTATATATATTTATCAAGAGTACAAAAGTATTTAGAGCTGGATTTGCAATATTCTTTGTATATATGAAATTTAAAAATTTGGCCCGGAAGTAACACATTGTCTTAGGGAGTAGCACTTTTTTTCGAATATCTTGCAAAATATTCATTCTATAGAGATTTATTAATACAATGGAAGTACTCAGAATAGGATTCTGAATAACTTTTGTATAAAAGTTTTTTAAAATTGTATAGTTTAAAACGCTCATACGTATAAGAAAGTTGTGTGGTGGCCACACCTCATTTTTTTCCTATATCGTACTCAAAAAGTATATACTAGAAGAAAGGCGTCTACTTCTTGCATTTACTAACTTGCGATTAACACGGAAATACCCCGTCTATCATTTACGGAGTTAAGAAAAGAATTCCAATAACTTTTTAAAATTATTTCAGTACCTATGAATAAAAATTACTGGCAAGATTAAATATAAGGTTTAGATGAATGAGATTTTCTATACCTTCTACAGAAACGTTTTTGAAATAATTTTTGTAATTATCTATTTGTTCTTTCATTTCAAAAAATAATGCATTATTATGTAATATATGAATCAATAGCCTACACAGTATTATTATAATTTTTACGATGTCAGGAAAATACCTCTACATTAATTTAACACAGAGTTTAGGAATAATTATAGCTTGAAAATAAGCCTTTAAGATTTATGGCTCTCTTCACAGGGAGTCATACATTTAAAAAGGTCAGAAAAAAACATTGGCGACCGTTTTTTTTTCTAACTTCAGTTGCAAGAAAAAGATCATAAAACTACTTATCTAAGTACGACATGACAGTTCCTTTATATCTATTAAAACAGGAATGTTTTTTATATTCGCCATTCATAAATAATAAAGTTCGACAAGCTCGACTTCAGAAAAAGCGGTGTTGTTTTGCACAATGGTATACAAGTGTATTTGTTATTGTTTCGATATTGTAACCAATTTTAACTTATGGTGAGGATTTCTTTCTATTATTTTTCAGAATGGTTGTTTTTAAGTTATTTAAAGCGAAAATAGTCACACATCTTTTTATCTAAAGCGTGGGGGTTATAAAGCCAATAAAAAGTATAGGTATTCCCTTCTCTAGTTTTGTGATAAAAGAATATTTTTCTATAAACTTCAAAACAGTTTGTAACTTCGGTTAGACTAAGATTAAGCTCATTTAGTCTATAGTGGATGTTTACATGGTAGTCATTTACAAAAAAAAAATATTGGTTCAGTGAATGTGTGATGAATAGATATTTTTTTTTATATTAAATAAATATTATGCTTCTATCAAGAAAGTACTTTCCTATAACAAATCGCCAAGTTACTTAGTTCAAATGTGTAATTGAATTGGCGCAAATAAATATTTGCTTTTAGGAAATAAATCCCATTTTTTTAAAGTGATAACCAACTTATACTACTGAAGTAACTTATTTACTTAAACCAATTTTACCATTTTCTTAAATTGAATAAATCTATTTCTCACGCAAGAAAAGCATTTTACTTACTTTAATACCAATTTTCTTAATTTAAAAAAACGAAAACAAGAAAATATTTTCTTGGGTATATGCAAAGCTTTAATTTACTTAACTTTTATTACAAATAAATATTTCTAACAATGTACTTTATTTATATAAGTATTTCTCCTATAAATATATTTTTTATACACGTTTTATACGTTTCATTTCAGCCCTAATAGTATTACTAAAGTTTGCGATAATTGAAAATATACTACTTGTAATTATTCTGTTTATCTTTACGGTATATATTAACTGCAGTTTATCCATTATTATCACTACCTATTGTAAAATAAATTTTTAACATTTCTTTTCCGCAATACTGTATCAGCTTTGTGTTCTTAGATTCGTAATAAGAGAATCAAAAATGCTTAGTCATCAAATTTAAAACAAATTGATAAAGATTTTATATTTTGATCAAGTTTTTTGGAATTGGGAACACTGCGCGATAGTTGACGCTCGGCATTAAGTCTACATACACATACATTATTCAAGCAATTCAGTCCTAATGTACATAATATTTTAATTTGTTAATTAATTTGTTTGAATTAAGAAACTTCTTTGCTTGAAAAAGAAAACTATTAAACGCAAGCATTACAAATGCGTAACTCTTATCTGAGCTTTCGGGGTTAATCATTTCGATATTAATAAATTAATCAGTCAGAAACTGTTTCTATCAATTTTTGTGAGATGCCTTATGATCGAAATTAATAACTTTAGCATTCAAATAGGTTTCATTAATTAATAAAATAGAACTAAACATGAACTGTAGTAGAATACAAAAAAATAACTCATTTAAAGTTCCATTATAATTCCCAACCTATAATCATTTTCCATACCGCTTCTTACTCTGTCTTGCTTTGTACGAGGCAACAAAATGTAAACCACATTGCACTCGCAAGTTAAAATCACCCTTCTCATGTGTTAAGTTACGGCAACCCTGCTCTGGTTCAGGAAAAGCGGTGCTATTACATGTTTGTGTATATACTGGACTGAGTTGCTACCAAAAGCCAATGGCTTGAGATTGCCGTATTTTTGAGACGATATACAAAAACTTTATTATAAAGAAAAAGTGTTGTATATAATGATTTCCATGTGTACCATATGTCATTTAGGTCCGCCTATGTAAGAATTTTTTGTCTACGGTTACTAGAAATAGATGGTTCAGAATTGTATGAAATCCTAGTTGGCCTGACTTTGATAGAAAGATGTATATATATATATATGTTTGAAATTTATAAAACTATTAAAAATAATAAATTATGCCGTACCGAAAATGAGCTAGTCGGGTAAAACGATTCAATTATTATATTTTATTTTTTTTAAAAAATATTAAAATATACAGGACATTATTAAGAGAGCCATTACATTATTTTTGGAGCCGTTATGAATACTTAATAATACATTATGGCCCCATGTTCCTTTACAGGCTGTGTTACAAAACAGGTAATAGATACTTAAGTTCATCATTTTATACATATTTAATACATGTGAACGACCTTAATTTAAAATTACAAGGAGAAAATCAGCGTATGTATGATTTGTACACTCACATTAAGAGGGGCGTTTACCTATCGAAAATTAAGGCATCGCCGTTTCGCGTTTTTTAAACTTATTTTGTAATTTTTGAATCTCAAATTTGGGTTAGTGATGCAAAAGGCATCAATTTATAATGCCAAGGTCAGTTTTTGTACTAATTTATTTTCTTAAGAAAGTTATGTGTTTTAGAAATAACCACAAAAATGCATGAAGTTGATTAATGTCTACCAACTAAGGCTAGTACACAAAAGAAAAAAAAACGATCTCTACGCGCCAGCTGCACATTTGATGTACGATATAAAGAAAAAATCAAATTTATGTAATTATTTTTAAAGATAAAAAACATTAAACAGTAAACATTGTCACACACATTTTACACGAGGTTTTTCCAAGCTAATCGCGTCGTCTATCCCCACTTTACGGTATCTCTACCGGTCCTAGCGAAGACGGAAATCTTAAATGCGAGTGATAGTTTAATTACAAACTGTCGCTCGCATTTAAATGTCATACTTATAATATTCAAGTGTATAATAATATAACAGTTATGGGCAAGCGAAAATTGGCTTATTATAAAACATCAGCAACATCAACAGTTCCGTAAGTATACTCATTCTTTATACATTGTGTTTCCCATCTATAGTATTCCTTTATCTAACACAGAATCTGTGAATAAACCCGAAGCGCTGTGACAGAACCAATATCGCCTACCTCCACCTACTAACACCCCCTTGCGTCTACCCGTCCCGTGAGTAATAGAAGTTGCATAAGGTTCTATTTGTTAGTAAACGCCCCTTTTAAGTTATTTTGACAAACATTTTTTGTTTCACTCACAATTGAAAAAAAACATCACGCAGTCTAATATATGCCAACATTAAGACAGCAAACTAAAACGCATTTTCCGGTAGATTGCAGTTGAAGCTCTGGATGCTTTAAAAATAAATTTTTAGTTTAGTTTTTCAGATTTCGATGCAATTGCCAACGAAATCTAGATTTTTCAAAATTATTTTAATGCCGACAATGGAAATGATTGATTTGCAGTGTAGCGGTATTTAAGAAAACCATTTAAACTCATCATTACTGGAATTTAATAAGAGGCTTTCAGTTACCCAGTTTGATCTTGCTCGTTGCTTTTTTTTTCCACTTTCAAAACTACTTAATCTCTGTGAAAAGATCTTCAAAATGAAATATATAGGAGAATTTTTATATGTCCAAGTTAATTTCATTATGTATGTCAGTTATTGTGCATTTTAATTGGTTGTTAAATAGGTATTGTTTGATTATAATTTTGTATGATTTACTTACATTGTAAGTCTTACAAAAATGTAATAAAAATAAACTAGACCGAATCGGATTGGTGGAGACGCCTGCTGTAAGTTATAGTTGCGTTAGAAAAGAATAACTCTCTTTCTTCCAAAATAAGTAATTATGGTAGTTACCAATTCTTTTCTCTTCTTTCTTAAATTTTGTTTATTATTATTATCTATAAGCGGGAGTGCGTTTAAGTCATTATAAGGTACAATTTATTAACAAATATTTAAGAGAATCATTATACACACAACTAAGGGAATAATTAACAATGATTCGTAGTTTTGAATAAAATTAGTTATGAGAGATAATGGCAATTTTAAAAACTATGCACCATTTACTTTATAAGTAGCAAAATTATTGTTGACCTATACAGATATCTCTTTCTTTGAAATATAATTTAGCTTTCATCTTTGCTTCCCACATACTACTGAATCATTTGTTGTGCCGTATCAAGATAGAAAAATATGGGGATACAATTTACGATCATAACAATGACGTAAATTTTACCCACGTACTTTTCATCACCCGCATGCTATTCTCATGTAACAATATAGGAATACATATAATTTTATGACTTCATATAAACAATCGTGAAGAAGGAATACAAAAATGAGGATAAACATAAAACTGAAGCCGGTTATCAAGATACTTTTGAATCACTGAAACACGTACATACATACACACATACATATTTTCCTCACCATATGTAATATATTTACGTTTCATAAAAGGACAAACACAGAAACGCTTTTATTAAGCTTACTAGAAGGTATCACTATCGTAAAAATTTCTTTTGTAATCGAATCCGAGGAGAAAGTTGATGGATAGAAACGGAAATCATGAAAGTTCGTAATGGGTTTTACCGAAAGAACGATTCCTGTCGTTTATTAGCGATTTATGTCTGTTATACTTTCAGTTTCAATTACTTACGGACGTATCGTAAATAATATTTTAAGCAGCAACAGACAAGGCATTAGGAGTAATTACTGTGCGTTTATGAATACATATTATGTATATCCTCATAACATCACGATATGTACTGTGTCATTATGAATAATGTCGATTTATTACTATTATTATTACGCAAATATATAAAGTAGTTATTCATTTGAAAATTCCTTTTCTAAACAAGCTTTGCTTACGCCGCCACTATTCGAATTTCAGCGATTTTTACTTTTAACACTTTCCACTCACTTATTCATTGTCAAATTTGACATTAGAATTCCATAAGCGCAGTTTAATGGATTTTGTAGTAGTCATCCTGAAAATTATCGGCATAAACTATTCAACTTTAATATAATATTAACTCGAAATTGCAGATTCTTAATGCAATTTAAACATATTAGCAATATTGAGGTTACATATAAGCATTATCGTATGGTAATAAACGATATTGTTATTGTAAATTAAATATTTAGTCAGGGCACTGGAGCTGGAAAAAAAAGGAAGACGTTTGCATATTGCCTATTTAAGAACATGAAAACTTCTAAATCGCAAAGCGTAAGTCAACACCAATCACGTGAAATCCAAATTATGCGTATTATAAAATTATAAAAAAATGTAATACAAATAATAATATACAGGGTATTCCACGAGAGCCGTTCGTTAGAAGTTTTCGTGGTTAGAAAAAACTTAGAATTCTGAAATTTTGGGTTCCAGGGTTATTCAAGATTCTCTTTCATTTTAAAATATTTTCAAGATCATACTACTTCCGGTTATACCGGAAGTCGCCATTAACTTCCTTATTTTAAATGGAACACCCGGTATATTATTTCATTTTTGGATTCCTGAGAAAATTTCATAGCGGGTTTTCATCAGGTTTCCCTATACCTATTTTCAATTTTTTCTTAGATATCTTGATTTTTTTGAAAATTTTAACATTAAATCAACATTGTTTCAATTCCTATCAAAATCAAGGCTTACTAGGTAGAACCTTTGGAGTTTGATCACCTTTTGATAAAAATATGGATTAACCAGAAAACCACTGGAAATAGGTATAGGGAATGTTATAGCAAATCGATGCAGAATCAAGTTCTGCATCCGACCATCCAATAAAATACAGGGTGTCCCATTTGAAAAAACGAACTTTTGCAACTTTTAAAATGATGTAATTAGTCATTAAATTTTGGACACCCTGTATGCGATAAATCAGTTGTCAATATGGCATTCGAATGTATCATTCCTGTGCTTCTGTCTACCCCAGAAGCGCTTTCCACCAATCGAAATTGGTTAAAGGGCGCAATGCTCAAAACAGGGCTACATCTGTCAAAATTTTCAAAAAAATCAAGATATCTAAGAAAAAATTGAAAATAGGTATAGGGAAACCTGATGAAAACCCACTATGAAATTTTCTTTGGAATCCAAAAATGAAATAATATACCAGGTGTTCCATTTAAAATAAGGAAGTTAATGGCGACTTCCGGTATAACCGGAAGTAGTATGATCTTGAAAATATTTTAAAATGAAAGAGAATCTTGAATAATCCTGGAACCCAAAATTTCAGAATTCTAAGTTTTTTCTAACCACGAAAACTTCTATCGAACGGTTCTCGTGGAATAACCTGTATATGAAACATTACTTACTCTGTATACGCCTATAAATATTAACATTATTTGATATTAACTACACCATCTCGAATCTATTCTTAGAAATAACTAAAGATTACTTTCCTCAAATTACATAACACTGTCCTTGATTGTTTAAAAGATATCTCAACAGACCTTTTCCAGATTACTTATACTTTGCCTCTCCGCATAGGGGACAAAAATTAAATCTAGACGCGAATTCAGCACCCTCGGGCTATGAAAAAAGCATTTAAGAGAATACATCAACAGCTCGGCAAAGTATTACCATTAGCATATAAAAGGGAACAGTATTTTTACAGTGGAACAGACTAGATATTATTGAATTTATGTGAAATTTAGGGATTAACCAACCAACCCACTGGTCTACATAAAATTATTTTTTCCATTTCGGTGCTATTAAGTTCACTTTATGACACCCGTTTTGGTTGCATAAAGTATTACTTTACTGCACGCTAATTTTATTTTTTTTGTAGTTGGCAACAAAGAAAAATGGAACCAAATCATATTTAAATGTCAAATATAAGCCTTTACTGTAGCAAACATGTGCAATAGAAGTTGTACAAAGAATAAAAAACACGCATGCTAACATTTTATTTACTAATTAACAATATAAATTGTTAAGCAGAGTAGGATGATAAGTTATCTGATACTTCGATTGAAATTTACTTCCCATGTTGAATAGTACAACTGTTATAAAAGTTTACTATAACATTAGAAGATTCGTTTGCATTAATGGATATTCCAGGCAAATTTTGAGAACACAGAATGTTTTGTTTGAATTCCTGTTGCTTCGCATTGACTGACATGTACGGAGTAATATTCGCTACATTTCTTTACACCAACTTAAAAGTGCTGGTATTGGTTTTGATAAATATGTCGAGCCTTTGTTGGAAAAAGGTTTTGTAAATTGTCTTATGCTATTTTGCGAATCTCTGCACACCAATTATTTATTTCGTTCTTTTTGTTGATAATTTGAAATTGCATAAATCACTCTAAATTTTAAACAAAATTACATATAACACCGTCGATATTCAAATATTTAAAAAGTTCTACTTAAAAATTAGAGTAATCAACTTCAAAAAAACAAAATTTCTAAAATGTTCAAACAAAACATGTTTCTCATTTTAAGCTGTTTTTGACTTTTATTACCCGAAATATAAAAAATAGTATAAAATGCACGTTTCATAAGACATTTTGCGCACTTGTATTTTAGAAAACTTGCCTCGCGGCTCGTTTTCTAAACTTGAACGCGTGCGCAAAAATCATGTCCTATGAATCTTGTATTATAATATACTATTAAGATCTTAAAAACTATGTAGCTGCGACTTCAACTAATTCATTTATTTAAATTAAGCCTAAAATATGGACAATTTCCAGATCATCAGAATTTAATTCTTCTTCGATTTTACGTCAACAACAATCATTCAATACAATGAGAGGTTCCCAAAATAAAATATTTTGCATGGAAAGTCGGATGTGCAGCAATAATTCCAGAATAATACAAAAACTCCTATGAAAAAGCCTATAAAATGTTCAAGAACTGCTCTAAGAAAAAGTGAGTATCTGGGCGGAATATTCAATATAAAACACAATTACCTTAAAGATAGTATACGAAAAAGTTTTTATATGAATCATCCGATGATGAATTTTTAATTCTGTAGATAGTTAGGTTTACATTACCATAATGTGACAACAAAAGTTTAATACATCGATTTACGGGGGTTCTTGCCCGGGAAAAATAAGGGTTTTAAGTGGTGCTGTCGATTTAAGCAAAGCAGGGAATCACTTAAAGACGACATACGGCCTATCGGAGTGACCATTTCAGAACTAAAGATGTCGAACAATTAATAATGGAAGATATTCTGCTAAAAGAAGGCACAAGTTGCAGGAGTAACCGGAGTATCTGATACATCCATTTTCAAACTTCTTCATGATCATCATAGCATAACTAAGGTCACCGCAAGGTGGGTACCGAGAATACTCACACCACCACAAAAACAAGAGCGCGTGGATTGTTCCAGTGCGTTTTTGGATCTCTGTAATGAAAGCAATTATAGTATATTGAGTCCAATTGTTGCTAGAGATGAAACTGGGGTTCATCATTATGAACCCCAGTTTCCTGAGTTTCCCTGAGTTCAAACAAGACTCCATGTAGTAGCATCAAAAACGCACACCACCACCTAAAAGGTTTAAGGTGGTACACTTGACCGAAAAACCGATGGCTACTATTTTTTGGTACTCAGAAGGAATCTTGTTAATGGGTTACAAAGATAACGGCGTTTCCATAACTAGAGAAAACTACGCTTCAATCTTGAAGCGGTTGAAAGAAGTGTAATAACCCACTAATTGGCTAGATCCCGTACATTGAGAACATTTAATATAATGTAACAAAGATAGCATTAACGCAATACTCAAGACAAAGGTTATTGCCATGCATATACATAAGCACGCATAAGCATTTCTTCCAATGCCCATATATGGGAATACACGATGTCGATGCACCGACGACGTAAATAATTTAAGTAGGTTAATATAGAAATAAGTTATATATAGTAGTGTAAGTTAGTTTTTAGAAGATTCACGATTATTCAGTGACGTTCAGAGATAATGTATTTACTTCGATCCGAACATGTACATTGAATATATTTCAATACAATAGATTTAGTTAGTTAACGTGGTGATGTGTTTTAATTAAAATCCTGATAACAAATTCCCAATCTCCATCCGATTCAAGAGAGCCAATCGAGATGACGATCGAGTAGAGGTAATCCTTAGGACCAGGCTTATCACAGAAGTCATTAAAGAAAAAAGAAAGAAAAACCTGACGAAAGGTGACCTGCTCCTGTACGACAAAGCTCCCTTCCACAAGAGCATGTTATGATGGCTGCTTAGCATAAAGTGAACACTGCCCCACCCTATAGTCTAGATCTAGCTCCTAGCGATTTTTATCTGTTACTGAAATGAAAAAAATGAGGTGTGGCCACCACACTACTTTCTTATACGTATGAGCGTTTCAAATTATACAATTTTAAGAATTTTTTTTATACAAAACTTATTCAACATCCTATTCTAAGTACTTTCATTCTCTTAATAAATCGCTATAGAATGCATACTTTGCAAGATATTCGAAAAAAAGTGCTACTCGCTAAGAGTAAAAGTGCCACTTCCGGTCCGAATTTTGAAATTTCATGTATACAAAAAATATTGCAAATTCAACTCTAAATACTTTTGTACTCTTAATAAATATATATAAAATGCATAATTTATGACATATCTGCAAAAAATCGCTATTCGGTAAGAGTAAAAGTGGTACTTCCGGTCCGAATTTTGAAATTTTTTTTATACAAAAGATATTTAAAATTATAATTTAAATACTTTTATACTCGTAATGTACCTGCCTAGAAAGCATGACTTGCGAGATATTCGCAAAAAACTGATTTTCGATAAGAGTAAAAGACCTACTTTCGGTTGGAATTTCGAAAAACTTTTTAAATAAAGTTGTTCTCAATTTTAATTTTAAGTACATATGAATTCTTTATAAATTTGTATAAACTTAGTATTTGACGAAATATTGGCAAAATTCCATTTTTTCACTGAAGTAAACTGCTACTTCCGGTCTACCGATTTTACTCAAAAACTAATCAGATCTCAAGAGGGAGATTATACACGTAAATACAAAATTTGGAATTGATATCTACAGCGGTTTGACCGCTATCGTGGTCACACACAGACAGACAGACAGACAGACAGACAGACAGACAGACACACACACACACAGACATTTTTTAAAAACCACTTTTTCGGTATCAGGGGACTTCAAAACGTGGACATCTGCAAAAATCTCGAGGTCGAACATTTTCATCATCACAATACTTCCTTATACTACGTATAAGAAAGTAAAAGGAGCTGCATGGGAAGATATTAGCGAGCGATGAAAAAGGACACAGTTTAGGCGTATTTTTCAGACAAAGACAAAAACTTTTTTTATGAAGGTATACACTAGCCAATTGAAAAATGTGAATGTGAATTATAATTGCAGGTGAATATGTTGAAAAAGAAAAATAATTTGTTATTTTTATTTTCCCCCCGTTTCCCTCATTCTGCAAACTTAAAAACCCTCCCTCGTATATACAAACATGTGACTATTCTGTTTTGCAAATTTTCGTCTTGGTTACTGTTCTTATCTTTCTTTTTTAAAATACGCACATGTGAGAACATATAGTCTCCCAGTAAATAACTATTAATTGGCACAATCAGTTATTGACAAGTTTTACTGCTGTTAAGAAATTTTAATGCTACAGTATTGACAGTAATTATGTTTATTAATAGAAATTGACGTTTTTTTGACATATTGACGAACTTTAATTTTAATTAGTTCAATTATTAAACAAAAACAGTAATAAAAACATTTTTACACTCTAAATCACTGAAAGCTAGATAAGTATTTCGACAACTATATTGTCATCATCAGTAGCACTGATTAATAAAAAAACAAATTGTCTGTACATCGTAGAGTTTACAGAAGAATTTTACTGTAAAATTCAATCAGTATAGGCTACGGTGACAACGCGGCTTTTATTAATCAATGCTAGTGATTATGACAACCTAGTCAAAATACGTATCTAGCTTTCAGTGCTTTAGTGTGGTAAAGGTGTTTTTATTAGTGTTTTTGTTTAGTATCAAGCCACAGACTCCAATTAATCTTTTTAGTTTAATCATTTACAAACCCTCGGTATAATATGTACATATGTTAATTGTCTGAAATATATATATATATATATATATATCAGCCGTGTCGGTAATTTTTAAAAAAAAATTACCTAATTAATTAATAGTCAGTGGTAAAATTAGAAAATTGTAATTTTCAAACACTGCAAATTAGCGAGTTTTAAAATTATTTAAAACTAGTATAACGACCTACAAATCGTCCAATAAAATTAATATATATTTACATATATGAATTAAAGGTCAATAAAAATTTAATATAACATATATACAGCACATGGACGTTCAGTGCTTAATATATACATTCTCATTTCCATCTGTTACTTGATATACATATATCAGTACGATTTAGAAATTCGAATTCAGACACCGACGGTAGCTCAATTGGTAGAGCAACCGGCTAGTAATCGGTATGTCCGAGTTCGAATCTCAGCCGTGTCGGTAATTTTTAAAAAAAAATTACCTAATTAATTAATAGTCAGTGGTAAAATTAGAAAATTGTAATTTTCAAACACTGCAAATTAGCGAGTTTTAAAATTATTTAAAACTAGTATAACGACCTACAAATCGTCCAATAAAATTAATATATATTTACATATATGAATTAAAGGTCAATAAAAATTTAATATCATATATATATATCCGAATTTGTACTTATGTATATAAAAACAACACCGAAGAAATCTTGATATAGAATACCGAAATCTAATAGGAATTAACTACTTCTTCACATGACCTACTACGCACAGTAGATTATGTACTACTACATAATATTGTTAGATTTGAATGTTCTCTAGATAAAAAAATAGTATAATTTTAATCAAACCTGTATCTGAGAAACTCCAAACGTGTAAGCCGGTAAAGGTTCCACAGCAGAATTGATGACGTAATCGCCTAAAGTCACGTGTACTTGCCTGGGAGTCGCCCTGGCAACGCAATGTCCTGCTGTTACAACGTGGCGCCTACTGACCAACGATCCACCACACCTGTAAATACATGCACGCATAATTTTACTTTCACATCCTGATGTGCTAGAGTTAATATTTCCTAAAAATCATTTCGAATAATAATAAAGATATAATCTCATTTCGGATTTTACGTGCCAGAGTTAGTAAACGTAAATGAAGGGGTCAATGCAAGAAGTGCCTTAGTCACAAATTAACAAATGCGAGATATTTATGCATGAAAGTTTATATTTCAGTATGAAACATTAATCAAACTGTTTTACTCAAAATGTTTGTGGTGTTATATTCTATGTAAAAAGTGGCTTCTAGTTTCACGATTAAACATAAAATAAAGTTTTGTCATTACCTAAAAAAATATATAATAATTTTGGACTTAGGCACTTTTTGTGTTGAAATTTGTTATTTTGTAGAAAAATAAAAATATATTTGAAAGAACAAATTGTTTATATTGAAATTAAAGTTATTCTGTAAACCCGTAAAGAAATACACAATGATTGAACAAAACTTAAGAACATTTCTTGACTATTCATATACGGCGTCTCCCTTGCAAGTGATGAATCTCTTCACTAACATTATTTTGTTGTATTACACAACTTCCATTTTCAGACAAGGTTTGAGCAAAGAATTCAGTGTCGAAGAATACAACGTGCTTTATCAGAAGCACTACGTTGTCAAATTTTGGCTGCTTAATTTTTAGGTATTCATTCTCATAGGCCAGCGTGGGTTCGCCGCGAAGTTTACGGCTCTGACCAACTTCGTAAAGCTTTATTATTTCCATACAGCCAATGTAGGATGCACTGAGCTGGGGTTGCTCATTACGTGAAAATTTGACGCGTCTAGCTTTTGCAATTCCCGGCACAGTTCCTTTTATGTGGGAGTCTAGCCGTAATTTATAATGTTTCACTTTATTATACTATCGCTTTCGTTCAGACTGCCATTTGACCTCAGCCAATGTTGTACAAATATCACATCAAATGGGTTGTTCTTCTTACAGTTTTTTATGAGATTAACATAAAATTCCGGGTTGTCAACCTTGTCGTACTTCAGTCTTTGTTTTTCAATCACAGCGAAATCTCGATCAACTGGCATCATGCTGTGACCTGGTGGTGGGTAAAATACTTCTATGGTTTCAAAAATATTATTGGCACATAGCTGATCCAAAAAAACAAACAAAAAATCTATTTTTGTTTTGACCGAAGCAGTTGTCACAAAAAAGATGTAAAATACGTTGCTCTGGCTTTTGATTTTGTGCGATATAATCTTGCAGGCAAGTTATTACTTCGTTAGGTCTCTTTTGAGCAAAGTGTTCAGCATACATGTACATACTGGCTTTTCCTGTTGTTAAGCAATGTATTCTCAAATTGTGAACCCACAACTGACACAAATAATATTCGTCCACAATATTTGTCACAGGAACAGGTAATTTTTTTTTTTTGGTAATCGAAGCAAATTGATAAGATGATGGGATCTTTGGCTTTTGTTTCTTCCGAAAATTTTCCTTTCAAACCATTCAGCTTTTCTTAGGTGTAGCTCCCTTTCTGCCTTGACGGTTTGTGTAGATGCTTCATGATGTGTCACTTCAGCTTGTTGTAGACGCGCCAGAAATAAAGTACATTCTTTACAAATATCTTTTCTTGGGAATCCAAACGATATGTTGTATTCTTCTGTAAAATTTTTTCTAAACCAGGTACTTGCGAAGTTTATTAGCAGATCTGCTATAATGAGACTCTCGAGCGGGCAGTTCTTCTAAAAATCTTCTAACTGCGACCAAAGTATCTGTTTTTGTTCTATTTGGCCTGGAATGATGAAGACCTCTAGAATCCTTAGGTTCTGCATTGTTTTTTTGAATCTTTCGGCGCAGCCTAGAGCGTTTTATTCCATGCACTGCTCAAAACGCCGACTGACACAGTGTTACCAGTTTTCCGTCAATCTTTACTTGATATACAAAACTTTGATTTCTACCTCGTGGATTGATCGTTTTTCTATATCTGTGACGTTTAACTTCCATAGGACGTAAACATCCTTCAAGGTATAAATTTTGTTGTGTAGAAGAAGATGACAAACTGTGATAGGCTGTAAATATTTTGTTTTGTTCTTCCACGCTTAATTTTAATCAGCATTTACAGCGACAGTTTGTTATTGGCCTTCTTTGGTGTTTTCGAGAAAACGACTTCTTACTTTGTATTGTTCTTTTCCATGTATCCTTGTGAATCTTTCTCTTCTTGCCCTTCTTTAGTTCTGGTTGCTGAGCGTATGTAGATTGTAGAATAACTATTTCACACGTAACTTTGTTATTTGTTAAATTAACTTGGACTAAGACACATGTTGCACTGCATCTGTCAAATTGGCGACTTAGGCACTTCTTGCATTGAAGCCAAGGTAAACTTCCATCGGAGAGAATGTAAACTCAGGCGCTTAGGCACAAATTTCTGCCAAATTGAACATACCATCTGAAAGCTTATGAAAAAAAACGCCACTAGGTGGCGGTACAGACACGATTTGAACTAAAATGTGACTTAGGTACTTCTTGCATTGAGCCCTTCAAATAAAAAATTTTACGCCTTCAGTTAATTAATAATTAATAGTAATTAATACAAGAAATAACACGGAAATAGATTGCTGGAACCTTATTGTGTCCAGATTATACTGAAAAAGGAAGCCTTTTTGAAACTGAAAGAAAGTCTTTTTGAAATTTTATGTGACTAACAGTAGACTGTAGGAAACTATATGCTAGCAACAGATAACAAGACAGATTACCAGTTTCCACTCTGGAGGTTTGTTCGGACCACCAGTTCTGGAAAGTTCTAGAACCATTGCGCATGTCGTTTGAAAATAAGCTTTTCGGACCATGCAATTGGAGCTATAAATTCTGAGAATTAGTAGTTTTTTGTTCGGTCCTTGAACTCGTAATACTTGAATTACGAGTTCAAGGACCGTTCTTAGAGCTCTGATGGATGGGTTGGTATTTGAAATTCTGATAAATCCTGAGTATGTGTAATTGTAGGTAATTGTCATTCGTATAAGAACCGGTATAAACTTTCGCATTTTTCTGGTTATGTTTATGTTGTACTTTGAAGTTATTTTAGGTGAGTGTTATTTTAGAGTCATGTTTATAGTCGTTCGAGTATTTGATTTTATTTTAATTTGTCATATTATTAGAGTATTTGGTTTCGGTCAATTTTTCTTTTTTCTTTATTGTTTTATAGTTGTTTTTATTAACTCTCATTATTTTGTTTTCGATTTTGTAATAGCAGAAGTAAATAAAAGTACCTAAGTATGTAAATAAACATTCAAGTTTGTTCAAACGGTGATTTATTGTTTCAGAACTTACTTCTTTCTGTAAGGGTGAAGAGTCAATTGTACAATTGTAGCACCTTATGAACATGTGAAAAGGTAATTTAGAACTGTCATATATTCCTGAGCAAACTGACACAATTATTAAACTTAAAACATCTAGTATTAAATATTATTATTATTTATTCTTAGAAATAGTAGGCATTTTGCTAATGCAGCCACTATTGAACTTCTCTATTTTTCGCTCGTGCGTAGTAAGCTAGAATACGCTGCTATTATTCGGCATCCAATTTATATCTGCTACAAATTTTGACAATGCAGTTTTGTTGGAGGAGCATAATTTCGTGTACTACACACACGCCGTGAGATTGCTAGTGCCAACTTTTTACATGGTTTAGTGCATAACAGGATTGACTATCCCTATCTGTTGGGTTTGATTCATTTCAACGTGCTACGGCTTTCTGCCAGAAGTCAAGTTACATTTTTTACTTCTATGTGCAGGACAAATGTCATGCTGAGGAGTCCACTACATCAAATGTACCGTAATGGAAACAAGTATTTTTTATTGATATTTTTTGGAGCTCAATCTTAAATGAATGATTTATGGTAATGCATTGCATTATATTGTTTGTAATCCGCACATATATTGTAAATTACAGTGCTCCTCTTGCTGGTTTTTTACTGTTAGGTACACAATAAAGTATTATGAAAACTAAACATATTTTTGACTCGTTGTGTGCCCCCAGACTTTAAGAAAAATAAATGATTTCTGTGATATTAATACACTGGCAGTGCATACTGTTATATATATATATATATATATATATATATATATCATAGATTGTTGTACTGGCAGTATATATTAGAACGTATTCAGTTCTCATCAAAAGAAAGCGATCTCTATTATCTATCACAGAAAGGAAGGCAATTTGATATGGGACTAACTTTATTGCTGCTACATATTTGTAGCAGCTTGTTACCTTAACAAAATTATCATAAGTTTCAATTTAATGTAACCATACACTTGTATGACACAAAACAATCAGAGTCTGATTGATGTATCTACTAAATCAAGTAGATATCAGAATTCAAATTACTAACAAATCTCACAATTTTTAATACTCTGCGAAAGGAATTAAAAGAGTGTACTGCTTTATATTTTAAAAACAAACTTATAGAATTTCTTAGACATAATCTGTCTCTTTAAATAAATAACTGAACGTAAGGAAAATGATTCGGCTCAGAACATTCAAAATGCATTGGTATACCTATTATTTGTCCGATTCATTATGATTGTTGATTTTTATAGTTACGTAAAATAGTATATTATGCAATGAGCATTTAATGATTGCTATTAGGACACGAGTATGAAAATTACGATACGAGCCGAAGGCAAGTGTCTTAATAGTCATTTAATGCGAGTTGCATACACTATTTTTTCTACGACTCCATAATAAAACATTATATTTTGAACATCCATTTCATAAATTGAGAGAAAAATTTTCCATACATTTTTGCCGATTTAGCTGATAATAAATTGTTCGTGGCTATTAAGGCTTGTTCCATAATTTCTGGTGGATTCAAATTTTACATTTCAGTGACAGTATCTATATTTTTAAAAAAGGATTTGTCCTTTTAACTACTTACTAGTAAATTGCAGAGACCTGTCAAATTCAATTAATTTTATATCTGTCAGATATGTATAGTCATAGCCATATTGAATATTGGAATGTCGCATTCCTATTGGATGCAAACTTGTATCTTAATGAAAAATCTGTCTTAATGGACATCATTAAAGTACAGTTTCAGCATATCTAATAATACAATTAAAGTATGGGAGTAGAAAAAAGTTTATTAATGTATGTGTGCATTTGATATACGTGCCAATTATTAATAAGAGTTTGTATAAAAAATATTTGTTTTAATTAGCCAGCTTATCAGAGATATCCAAAATTTATAAAAAAATATTATAAACAACGACTTCTTCATTACTTTTACATTAGCATTAGATGTTCATTATGATTACGTTTGATATTTGTCTACATAAGTTTGGAGTTCTTTAATATTTCTATTACTAATCTTGGTGGTACAAGTTCTCCTAAAATTCTAATTTTGAAACTGGTCTGACCTTTAGGATTTGGAACTATTTCAGATCCATTATTTAGCCAGACATACACATTACAATCAGAACTACTAATTCTAGAACGATTCCAGAACTGAGGGTCCGAACAAACCTTAGGTATCGAAACGAAGTTTGGTAGAATGACAGCTCCTAAAATGATTATTTCGTTCAGACAATTTCCTGAAATGAACAGGCGTAGCTTATCGTGATATTTAAGGTCATCTTGCTTAAAATGACTATATTCAAAATATAATAGTATTTGGTTATGATACTAATCATCGAATTTGACAGTAGCGACCACGTTACAATTGGTAAAGCATTGAAAGATAGATAACGAGATAAATCATATATGCTGTTATTTTACCAATATTTATCGAAACCACGAAGTACGTAATCTGTGGGTTAAGGAGAAGGCAAAATATCGGTAAATTTTAAAACGCTAGTTTTACACTTTTATTTATTCATATGAACTGCATGCATTTCAGAATTCTAACATCAAATTTGTCATTTAACAAAAAAGTGTTTGTTATTTTCATTGTGCTAAATTACAATTATGCTGAATAATATTTATAAACCTAAAATACTGCTGATTCACGCTTGAACTTTGATATATTGCTTTCTCTGTTCAGCTCTCTAGAAATTAACTTTTGACTAGAATCCGTCCCATCCACTAAAGGCAAAAGCAGTTTTTGTCCAGACTGATCAGAGAGGTCGTTATGAACAACAGAAGATGGAAATTCACAAAATTCTTAACTTATGCAAGTACTATCCAAGCAATTATTTCCGCCTCTTGGCTCATCTATCGTTGCTCTTAAACGGAAAACCTTGAAGCTACATAATGTACTGACAATTTTACGATTGTATCAATATTATTACCTTCCACAACACTTTGATGGAAAATTGATAGCGTGAAAGTTTTGTCATCACCTTTCCAACTGACTTCACTTGTCCAGTACTTCAACTCCACGACACCCTGTTATCTAAAATATCTCTCTGGCGTATTCCCACTACTGCAAATACAACGGTATGTCCATCATATTCGCAAGCAACATAGCTATGTAGTTATTCGATGTCATATTTAGATGTATTCCATCTTTTGCATATTCCGCGTAATGATCCGGTTGATACCAAACATTTCCACATGTTTATATCACTTTATATATTAGATACTCTCATATTTATATGTTCAATTATTCCATACAATTGAAAGTTATCACATCTCAATGGAATTGTAAAAATAATAATATTTATAAGCAATGTTATTTCCATGAATAGTTTGAATATACTTACCACTTCAATACTAATACCATCGCAGAGCAATTGTCAATGTTATCTGCGCCACCAAACAGAAACAGTAATCTTCTTTACTGAAGTGTTTTAAGAGAGAATTTGCATCATTACAGACTGCTTCGAAACCAGCACTCGGTTCTATCATTCCAATTTCCAATCTGTGAGTCATTATAGCTCATATACCTACGAAGCATGCAGCAACTGTGTCTTGCCAGCCACAAAGCATCATATTTTTTTATATTTTCCCCAATCTATTTAGTACATTACTTGCTTCTTAGTTTTTTGCTGACTTGTTATATTTCCGTGCAATTTTCTCGATCTCTTTTTCCTGTGTAGCATATTTTTGCATAGTTGATGTTGGTACACATATTTTAAGGTAATTGAATTCGGGCTGGGTACTGATTCCTTAAAGACTATCTTATTTGTGTTAAGACTCCTCAGTTAAACTCGTTTGATTTTTAGAAATGGTCTTATATTCCTGAAAATTTGCGGTTGTTTCTTCTACTTTTGTTTCCAAAGCTCATCCTTACCTCTAAATAATGAATTTGTGTAGTCCGCTTCTGCTAGTTTATTTCTTCGTTTTGAAATTATGTCCTGTGTGCTCATATACTATACTCAATTTATTTTCATCATATGCATGCTTTATGCTAATATAACTGCTGTTGAGGGTATTATTTTGATTATCGAATGTCTTGTTTTTCCGATAACGAGGGGCGCTGTTCGCAATTTATGTATATTAATTGCTTTTCTTTAAAATTTTAAATGGAACGATATATTTTACTTTCTTATACGTAGTGTAAGGAAGTATTGTGATGATGAAAATTTTCGACCTCGAGATTTTTGCAGATGTCCACGTTTTGAGGTCCCTTGATACCGAAAAAGTAGTTTTTAAAAAATGTCTGTGTGTCTGTCTGTGTGTCTCTCTGTGACCACGATAGCGGTCAAACCGCTGGAGATATCAATTCCAAATTTTGCATTTACGTGTATAATCTCCCTCTTGAGAACTGATTAGATTTTCAACAAATTCGGCCGACCGGAAGTAGTAGTTTCTTTCGAATTTTGCCAATATTTCGTCAACTACTAAGTTTAGACGAATTTATTGTACTTGAAATTAAATTTGAAAAGAATTTTATTAAAAAAGTTTTTCGAAATTCCTTCCGGAAGTAGGTTTTTTACTCTTATCGAAACTCGGTTTTTTGCAAATATGTCGTAAATTATGCATTCTATATATATTTATGAAGAGTACAAAAGTATTTAAAGTTGGATTTGGAATATTTTTTATTTCAATGAAATTTCAAAATTCGGACCGGAAGTAACACTCTCATACGTATAAGAAAGTCGTGTGGTGGCCACACCTCATTTTTTAATATCGTAATATGGAAGCACATAAAAAACTGAACATAATGATGAAAACCGGAACTTGCTACCTTTTTTCTTGACGAAGATATACGAAGACAATCTAGAAAAATATAATTTTTAAATATAAATTTATTTATTTATCGCAAGTAATAATTTTATTGTTATTTTACGAGTGTCACTAAAAAGTGTATAGTTCGCTTTCACTTGAATTTTTATCATACTCTTCCGCAAATGCATTCATTTCAATCTTCTCACCGATTTTTAATTCATTACATATTGCCGTGATCCCTATTGGTTAGGCATTATAAAATAGTTAGACAATTAAGTATTAGAATAAGGAAATAATTTTTAGTGGTAAACATAATTTTTGAGAAATGAATTATGAGTTGCATAACCGCAACGGCGTAACATTATGATGATGGGTATATGGTAATTGAAATTGAAATAAAATTTATATGAAAGGTACAAAAATAAACACGAAAATAAATTCATGTATTCTATATTTATAGAAACGAGGAGCACAAGATGTATTTTCAGTATACAAAGGCCGAACCAAACTTATTGCATTGTGTAAGAGTGGCACTAAATATATTGAGAAGTGAACCACTTTTCAAGCTTAATAATGTGTAAAAAATAAATAACAAAGAGAGAGTGATGATGAAAGATGGAACTGTGAAAAGAGTCAGTCATTTGAATGCTGTAAAATTGTATGAAAAAGGTGAAATTAGACATTCACGACATGAAAACATCTTTCATCATGAATAGACCTAAGAAATAAAATAAGTTTATAAAAGATTGTTATCTGTTAGACATTTTATGGTCACACGTAACAATACAATAAATACCTGATACTTATATTTAATAGTAATTTAAAAAAAAAGGATATATAGAAAGGTGTTTTTTTATTCGACACGATATAATAAAGCAAAAACTTCAGAAATAGCAGGATAAATCTGGTTTAATCCAGAAAAGTTCCAGAAATAATGGGATAAAATTGGTTTAATCTGAATAAATCTACAAAGAAAAGAATAATGTTAATGTTGTTAACAGCAGCGTACAAATCAACCAACACGAAGATGAGAGAAGGTGGTTCGAAGACAGGGATAGAGCTGTCAAGGTCCATGTTCCTGACAAAGTAATCATAAAAGGAAGGATTCCATCTGTATGCAATGTCTTTCTGATTATTTCTAACGAAGATGTCTGCAAAAGAAAAATACGGATAGTGTTAAATAATGGGAAAAGGAAGCATTTAAACAATGATGAAAGAGGCAACAAATTCATTTACAAATACAATGAGGGATGGCGTTAATGGAAGAAGAATATACCTACTCAAGACAAGGAATCGCGAATGTGCACGGACATTAATAATAAACAATTTGTGTATGTATATTTTTGTGCAATTTCTAACTGTCAAAAACAATATAGGTATAGTTCAACCTGGGGAAAAACTTGAAGAAAACAAATATGAGCAGGACAATGCCAACATAAACATTAGTGCGTGAATTGTGGCGCTGCAGACGAATAGTTGTGTTTTTTCGATGACCGAGATGATAAAAAGCCGCGAACGACGATAAAGGGAAAGAAGCTGCCGATCTTTCGAATTGTTCGAACGTAAACATTTTGTTTCATGCTGAATTGATTGCAGGCGTACAGATACACTGCATAAAATCATTTTTAGTTAAATGTATTAAGTTATTTTTGATTTCAATAAGTAGTTTATCACATTATAATTAATTAATTGTTATTTTGTTTAATTTCATTTTTTTATCAAAATGGTAGATAGAAATCAAGAGGAATTTGATGACATGTATGAATATTATAAGTAAGTTTTTCTTGAAATAAATTCATAATAGATATTTGGTGATGTGTGGCGTATGCTAAAGATGCTACGTGAAAATGTTCATTTTTTAGCAAAGCGTTTAACATCGTCAATATTTTGAATAAAATATTATTTTCTTGCTATAGTAGATTAATTTAACAAATCATGGGAGTATTGTTAATGATGTAAAAAGGGCATTAATGGCACAACGTGAGAATGTTTGCTAGCAATGTTAACTGTGCATTATTAACAAGATATTAGATAAAAATTTAATAAAGATTTCAAGCATATTTAAATACGTAAGGGTATAAGCATTTTTGATGGACATATAGCCAATTTGTGGTATGTACAACGTGTAAATATTTGCATATGACGATTGGTGAGAGTCTTATCTCTGCATTTGTTATATATTATGCTGCTTTGTATTATCGTTGTTTTTGGTTAATTTCTGCTGGTACAAGATTACTATATTTTAATTTGAAAGCAAAGCTACTGCAATATGTTACGTTAAATTTTCCTTTTAAATGTTTTCAAATTTACTAATTATTTTTAAATTTCATGTCTTGTCTTTTCCGAGATTGAAATATAATAATAATAATAATAATAATATACCTTTATTACCGAACAGATGTACATCTAATTATAGGATAACAGCGTAAATAATTTAAATAACTCATGAACTAAGTACTAAGTATACAATAACGAGAAACAAAAAGAATATAATATAATGCATTAGTTATAACCAAATCATTTACTAATTAGTAACGAAAGGGTATAGAAATTGATATCTAATTCAACCCCGCCTATAACATGTAAGTACGTAAATGAACTTATTATTATACCTAAACATAAATAAGGAAATATATTGACCAAGTAATATAAACAAAAACAAACAGATATATTTAAATAAGAAACTACAAACTATAAAACAAAAAAACTTCAACTTAACAAAACAACAAACAAATGTTCAATGTGTCCATCC
The DNA here is from genome assembly GCA_963170755.1 of Amphimallon solstitiale. Lineage (NCBI taxonomy): Eukaryota > Metazoa > Arthropoda > Insecta > Coleoptera > Scarabaeidae > Amphimallon > Amphimallon solstitiale. The sequence continues at coordinate 98,593,515 of OY720676.1, read as the reverse complement.
ATCATCACTTTCAATACACATGTTTACTCGTCGATTAGTAGAGAGCACAGTTACTTCAATTTCGGAGGCAGCAATTGTTGTAATCGACTTTTTGTGATAAACGATGCCTTTTATTTTGCCACACAAATAAAAATCAAGAACATCTCGCAAGGCGAATAAAAACTCAATAATTTCTTTCGGGATAATTTAAGGAATATTGCCGGAAAGCAAGAACTGCATTTTCAATGCACTGAAAATACATTTTGATCAAGTCATAAGCTTCAACGTTAGAATATGACATTTTACAACCTTAATAATTATGTGCAGGTGACGAAAAGGCTTAATTTTCTAAATACGTACGTTTTTCTACAAGTGACACTAATATTTTTACAATGATTTTCATGGCCCACCTTGGAAATCTCATAATAATGTAATTCAGTATCACAGTTCTTCTTTCGGAATAATTTAAGGAATATTGCCGGAAAGCAAGAACTGCATTTTCAATGCATTGAAAATACATTCTGATCATGTCATAACTTCAACATTAGAATATTACATTTTACAAACTTAATAATTATGTGCAGGTGACGAAAAGGATTAATTTTCTAAATACGTACAAGTTTTTCTACAAGTGACACTAATATTTTTACACTGATATATTGATTTTCATGGCCCACTTGGAAATCTCATAATAATGTAATTCAGCATCACGGTGCATGCGATATTGTATGATGGAAATTGAAAAAAAAGCAATTTATAGACTGTTCAGTATTATTATTATGTTATTTCAATGTTGGAAAAGACAAGACATGATATTTTAAAAATAATAGCTAGAGAATTTGAAAACATTTAAAAGGGAAATTTAACGTAATATATACAATTAATTAAAAAAAATCGATGAAAAGGTTGAAATAATACATTTATGGAAGAGTATGACAGAAATTTAAATGAACGCAAACTATACACTGTTTAGTTACCCTTAAAATTAAAATAAAATTGTTATTCGCAATAAATAAATAAATTTATATTAAAAATTTTTATTTTTCTGGATTGTGTTCGTATGACTATATCTTCGTCAAGAAAGAAGGGAGCAACTTCCGGTTTTCATCATTCTATTCAGTTTTTCATGTGCTTCAATATTACGATATTAAACGTATCTCGTTCCATTTAAAATTTTAAAGAAAAAACAAGGAATGTACATAAGCTGAGAACAGCGCCCCCTGTTATTTTTTTGACAACCACGCTATTTCGTACTACGTACCCTTCAATTTATTGTAAAATTCTCTATCTAATGAGCTCAGGGTCATTAAAATCCGTTGAACAAACCGAAATTATACCTACTTTTGTACGCAGGCATACCCCCCTCCACCCTCCCCTTCGTATAGTAGTTACATCAAAAAGTTTCAAATGAAAGTTGTATAAAAACATCTGAAAATGTTGCTAGTAAAAATTTTAATCTACCTTAATCTAGCATTTAATGAATAATTATCGAATTTTTAATTCATCTTGAGAATTGCGCCCCCTTGTGATCATTTTGGAACTTAAAAATATTTTTTTTGAAATTCCTGTGGTTCATTTTACTATCAAGATTTTTTCCGCTAAGTTGTAACATCCTTATATATAGTTAAATAAGACCTCAACAGAGAATAAATTGTTCATAAAGCAGATGGTTTATATTTAGTATGTTGTAATTGAAAACAGGCAATTAAAGCGTTTTCTGATATAACATGAAGTTGTCTTTCTTTACACCATTCTTCAAATTTCATATACTACTTCTCATAATTGCTACGAGGTTGAGTGGGAAGTAAATTATTCACGGCATTTTCAGCAATTTCAGGTGGTATACTTGAAATATTTGCACTCATTTTAATTAAATTTAAGAAGTATCAAATATTAAATATAAAAATCGCGATAAATTCAAATTTTGAATTATGTCAAATGTCATAACACGTTGTCAACTATCACTAAAATTAATACATTTTGAAATTCCTATTATTTAAAAAAAATTATAAAAAGAGGCAGATTAGAAAATAACATAAAGAACTTGTGTTATAAGACACTTATTGTACTCGCCCATTAGGATACTCGCTGTGCTCATCATGTCCTAAACTTGGGCTCCCGCAATAAGCCGAGTATTATGGCACTCGTTCTTTAATATATTATTTCTTATAATAAGGAAAAAGTGTTTGAAGGATTCTTTCCATTAATCATTTATACTTGTACTTATTACTACTGAAGGTCAAACTTTCATGCCACACTTTAGATAACCGGTCAGATGTCAAGTATTTAATTTCATTGATTGTTTTCGACCGTGTTTACGTGACCTTACCTTATTACCGTTTCTCTCCTAATTATTTTTAATATTTTCATTCTAATATCTGTGTTTTTTCTTTCTCAAGTTTTGTACAAAGTACCTGTTGCACACAATTTTCTAAATTCGAAACTTACATTCTGGAGGTATGTACTATTTGTTTTTCTATGGTATATCCCTTGACCGGACAGATATTCTGGAGGTTGTCAAACCAGAATAATCACTACATGATAATACGGTTTCAGACAAAAGCGTAGGATAAAGGACATGATATTCTCAGTAAATAAGATAGAGGCCTGAAAGAGCGATGATACATTATTATGATAACTTATTTCTAAATTTTGTGAAGCTGGAGAGAAAATCTGGAATGTCTTGGGAAAATGAAAATTCGAACTCCAATCTATGAAAAGTACTTACTGCTGCACTCAAAATGTGATGAAGACAAGTAACAATGTTTCAAAAGAGGAAAATTTAAAAACCATATTTTATGAATTACTTTTGTTTTATTGTTCTTTTCTTCTTATTATTATTTCAGTGATGTTGGTTGCATTTAGTATTTTGTAGTTATTTTCTTTAAAAGTGTTGTAGTATTCCACAGTGCTTTTATCTTCTTGCGCAATATATATGATGAAATCTCCTATGAGTGTGTGTGGTCGTAATGTTATTTTTGAGAACGAATTGGAGGGTTCTAAGATTTAGTTGAGGTAGTTATACATTCATATGAGCGTGTCTTTCACTTTAGTAGTATTATCAGTATATCTACATATTATATAGTTTTTCATTACTATTTGGTATTCTATATTTTGATGTATATATACCGTTTGACTGAAATAAAAGTAGATATAGGGAAATACAGACACGCACACATGTGCATGCAAACATGAAATGGAGGGGTACGATAGTACGATAGTAGGGGAGTACAGATGAGTTCATATCGGGAATCGGGACACCGGGGTACCCAGGCTTTAGTGCAAAACGTTGAAAGCTAGTATGCAGACGTTTGCTTTAAGGAATTCCTACGCTATGTACGGCTTTTGTATAATATTTTGGTAACTGATGTATAATGTATTAACATTGAACTGAAACAAAACTATAAAATTTGTAACTAAAATAAAATTCTTATAAAAAATTAAATAAAATTCTCACATTTAAAACGAAACAAAATATTATACTTAATGAACTATACAAAATTTAATGTTGAAGATGTTCAAATGTCTGTCCCTCTTGCATCAAGCAGTACCCTAAACGATTATAAAACCTATTTCGTACATTCGATAGCATTTCAGGAGTAAACATTTGTATGGCGTTAAGAATTTGTTCTCTTAAGCCATCCAAATCAATCGCTCTATTTCCTTCAGCGGTATTAATATTTGCGAGTTTGCTCAGATACAATGTATGTACGTTCATGCTCTAAAGTTACGGAACGAATGTGTTGTCCCCGCTCTCGATCTCCCCACTATCTCCCCACACCACCGGTCTTATACAGATGTACATGTTTATGTGTGTGTATTTGAAGATGCATATTAACTTTTAACTACGACAATCTGTATATATGATGCATATATATATATTATAATATATATACATATATATATATATATATATATATATAGAAAAAATAAAATTATAAAACGAATTTTATAATTAATTTGTAATGACCATTAAACACGTTTAATACCCGTATATCTTGGAAGGTATGTGTTGATATACTTCAGGTATGTATAAAATGAATATGAAAAAAGATCTTTTTATTAGTCTACCCAATTATATTTATATATTTCTAACATGATGTTATTCAAAATAAGCATTTTCGTTTTATATTTATAGCAAACGAATCATCCTAAGGTTTAGACCACAGTCCAGGCTGAATTTTCGTGAGTTGCATCGTTTTGACGAGACGCCCAACTTTTCCCTCTGCGAAAATTCGCGGTAGTGGTAGCTAATAAACTACGCATGGGTCATATATGTCGATTGGGTGATTGTTCAAATTTTATTACTAACCGTTAGTGTTTTAGTTAAATCTGGAGATAATTTGATAAGAAACACAAAAAAACATTTGTCCTACAAAATCCTACAAATCACGTTGTAGTGGTTAAACGAAACTGATGCATATGTGTTAGTCCTCGGGGTGGTGTGGTGGTGTGGTGGTGACAGACCGCCATTTGCAGCTTCAGTTCGAAGATTCCGTGTATGCTTACATCTCCAAGGTTATCCCACCTAATTCCTTGGTTACACCGTACTGATGACGACCAATTAGTCAGAAACACGTGTCTACGGTTGCTTTACAGCGGATTATACCCAATACTTTTCTTTTTCTGATATTTTATGTATCCGCAATAATTTCTTACTCTTTCATTTATATATATATATAATAATAATAATAATAATGTTTTTATTTAGCAATTTGCTATTATGTATACATGATAAATAAATATATGTTCAAATATAACAACTTAATTTGATATATGTGTTACAAACCAACTTCTAAAGTCAATAATTCAAGTGTATATGCTTATAAGCCAACGTCTTAAATAAACTTAGTCTATTACATTCTTTTATACTATTGGGTAATGTATTATAAAGTTTCAAACCATCAACGTATACACTTGTTGTTGTTTGACTTCGTTGATATCTACTTATATGAAAGTCTTTAACATTACGTGTGCTATAACTATGCGTATCTCCTACTTGTACTAGCTTATCCGTTAAATATGAAGGTGCCTGACCTAACTTAATTCTATGTATAAAAACGAGTATTCTATATGCTAGTCTCTGTCTAATGTTCATTAATTGTAGTGCATCCAACATTATCTGGATGGGTGTATATTTACTACATTTCAGTATTACTCTCATACATTTATTCTGTAGTTTTTGTAATTGTTGTATCTCATTTTGCTTTGCATTGAACAGAATTGTTGAACAATATTCAAAGTGTTGTGCTATAAGCGATTTATATAACATAAGTTTAACATAATTTGACAAGTTTTTACCTATTCTATTTAAAAACCCTACTTTTTTAGATATCTTACTTATTACATAGCTTAAATGTTTTTTGAAATTTAAATTTTCATCAATTATTACGCTAAGGTATTTTATTTGTATTACTGACTCTAATTCAACATTATTAATTAGTATTTTAATCTTATCTTTATCATTGTGTTGTAATTTATGTCTACTTCCAATACACATAAACTTGGACTTATCAATATTTATACTTAAACTATTTCTACATAGCCATATATATAACGCTTCCAGCTCTTCATTCATCACTTTAACCATATCTTCCATATCATCGCCTGATACGCAGAGCATTGTATCATCCGCGAACATACACACGTCACAGCGGCCGACACACGACGACATATCATTCACGTAAATATTGAATAGAACGGGGCCTAAAACAGTTCCCTGGGGCACTCCATACCTAGTTTCTATCGCACTTGATACACTATTATTATATTTTACTATTTGTGTCCTATTATTTAAATAGCTAGAAAACTAATTTCGAACTGTACCACCTACACCTATTGATTCCAGTTTTTTAATTAAAGTGTCTCTATTTATTGTTTCAAAGGCTCTACGAAAATCCAAAAAAACTGCTAAGATAATGTTACCTTTATCCAGTTCTTTTAACCACTTATCAATTAAATTCACTAATAATGTTTCACATGAATGATCTTCTTTAAAACCCGACTGGTCTTTGCTTATTATATTATTGTCATTACAATATGAACTAAGTCTATTTTTTACTGCACGTTCTAAGACTTTCTCATACACCGGCACTGTATTTATTGGGCGAAACTACACGCATTTTCGTGACCCATTCACCTTTGGCACTGGTATAATGTATGATGTCTTCCATCCTTCAGGAAATACTCCACTCTTTAGTGATTGATTTAATACATCTAACAATCTATTCGCAGTTACTAGACATGCATCTTTCAACAAGGATGTGTTAATGCCATTTCCAGCTGCATCTCCTGTATTGTTGAGTTCCTTTAATATATTCTTTAATTCATACATTGTGATGTTTTCGAAATTACAGAACCCGTTATCATAACTACCGGTATTGTCGTTATGCACCAAACCTACTTTCTTTGGTATAGCAGCCACAATCTCATCCACACTCGTCACAAAATATTTATTGAAATTTTCACATATTTCAAAGCTATTACTGATTTCTTTGTCTTCAAAAATTATTGCTTTGTCACATAATTCATCATTCCCAGGAAGAAGGGTTTTTAGATTCTTCCATAATGTTCTGTGATTATATTTATTCTTGTCTAATACTCTTACAAAATATTTTTCTTTTTCTGATCTAATTAATCCAGTGACCTTGTTTCTACTGCGTTTATATTCTTCCCAATGTTGTTCATTTTTGGTTATCACTGCAAGTTTGTATTTATTATCTCTTATATTCATTTCTTGTATAATTTCTGCGTTTATCCATTTATTTTTTGGAAAACCAGATCTTACGGTTATTTCAATGATTGGACATAATTCCTGCACTGCTGCCTCAATTATCATTAACCATTGTCTAGCCAAAATATTCACCTCGCTAGTATTATTCGACCACTCACAACTTAGTATCCTCTCATGAAAGGCATTAACGTTGTAGTTCTTATAACTTCTAATTTTAAACGTTTTTATATGTTCTGTATTCATTAGCTCTTGTGTATCAACGGTCAAAATATTGTGATCACTAATTTTAGGTGTCAAGTGAACCTCAAAGGTAATGTCTCTCCTATTAGTTACAACGTAATCAATAATTGTTTCACTAGTATTAGTAATCCTTGTTGGTACCGATACAACTTGATACAGAGCTGCTCTATATAAGATGTCTCTAATTTTCAAACTGTAATATGTATCTCTCTTATAATCAATATTGAAATCACCCATTATTAAAATGTTTCCATCGAAATCAAATATGTTATCTACCAGATTTTCAAGATATTCTATAAATATATTATCCAATTTTTGTGGTGGATGATAAATAAATGTTAACAAGTATTTTTGATTATGTATTTTTGTCTCAACAGATACTAGCCACAGACAATCACAAACAAAAATACTCTTTACGTCATAATATAAGTATTTCTTTATATATACTAATATGCCACCCGTTCTTCTATTATTCGTTGTCGCATTTATCGTTTCATAACCATCTATGGCTATTTCTTTATCTATTACATCTTTATCAACGTGGGTTTCAACTAACCCTATTATTAGCGGCTCCCACCGATTTATTAAATCAACTATCAAATCTTTATTATTCAGAAATCCTTGACAATTAAAAACAGTAATTTGTCTTTTTTTGTGAGAGTAATCCAGCTTTGATTGCTATATGTATTTTACTTTATTTCTTTCTTTTTCTAGTAATCTTGTGTAGTATGAGCAGTTTAAGTCATATGCAGAATGGCTGCTGTCGATCTTTATATTAAGCTTTTCAGAAACTTTCGTACAATTAATACATTTACCTGTTTCATTTTGACATTCGTTTGTTTTATGTTCTTCTGCACATTTACCACATATTTCATTATTCCTGCACTCTTTAGCGAAGTGACCATATCCAGCACACTTAAAACATCTTATAATATTTAGGTATTCGTATACTTTACATTTTATACTTTACATTTTTATATATATATATATATATATGATAAATAATTCTAAATTTTTCTTGACCTTATTCACATATTCATGTGCATATACATATAATTAAATTTCTTGGACGATTTAGAGGTCAATACTAATTTCAAATTAATTTAAAATTAGTTTAATTGTTAATTAGGTAATTTTTAATATCTTTAAAAATTACCCAGCGGTCCAGGAATCGAACCCGAAATCTCCTGATTACTAGTCAGGTGTGTTATCCACTACACTACCACGGGCTTCGGTCTCGACTCCTTTAAATTGTACTGATATACATATACATATACATATAGCAAGTAACAGATGGAAAGTATTGCTGGTATACCAGCGTATATAAGCACCGAAACGGTTCGATTCCTGGACCGCTGGGTAATTTTTAAAGATATTAAAAATTACCTAATTATCAATTAAACTAATTTTAAATTAATTTGAAATTAGTATTGACCTCTAAATCGTCCAAGAAATTTAATTATATGTATATGCACATGAATATGTGAATAAGGTCAAGAAAAATTTAGAATTATTTATCATATACAGCACATGGACGTTTCGGTGCTTATATACGCTGGTATACCAGCAATACTTTCCATCTGTTACTTGCTATATGTATATGTATATGTATATCAGTACAATTTAAAGGAGTCGAGACCGAAGCCCGTGGTAGTGTAGTGGATAACACACCTGACTAGTAATCAGGAGATTTCGGGTTCGATTCCTGGACCGCTGGGTAATTTTTAAAGATATTAAAAATTACCTAATTAACAATTAAACTAATTTTAAATTAATTTGAAATTAGTATTGACCTCTAAATCGTCCAAGAAATTTAATTATATGTATATGCACATGAATATGTGAATAAGGTCAAGAAAAATTTAGAATTATTTATCATATACAGCACATGGACGTTTCGGTGCTTATATACGCTGGTATACCAGCAATACTTTCCATCTGTTACTTGCTATATGTATATGTATATGTATATCAGTACAATTTAAAGGAGTCGAGACCGAAGCCCGTGGTAGTGTAGTGGATAACACACCTGACTAGTAATCAGGAGATTTCGGGTTCGATTCCTGGACCGCTGGGTAATTTTTAAAGATATTAAAAATTACCTAATTAACAATTAAACTAATTTTAAATTAATTTGAAATTAGTATTGACCTATATATATATGTATATATCATATTCTCATATCCAGCACATGGACGTCTAGGTGCTTATATACGCTGGTATACCACCAATACTTTCCATCTGTTACTTGTTATATGTATATGTATATGTATATCAGTACAATTTAAAGGAATCGAGACCGAACCCACGGTAGCGTAGTGGATAACGCACCTGACTGGTAATCGGGAGATTTTGGGTTCGATTCCTGGACCGATGGGTAATTTTTGAAAATATTAGAAATTACCTAATTAACAATTAAACTAATTTTAAAATTAATTTGAAATTAGTATGACCTCTAAATCATCCAAGAAATTTAATTATATATATGCACATGAATATGTGAATTAAGATCAAGAAAATTTAGAATTATTTATTATATATCACATTAAACCTTATCCTCTTGTTTCCATACAATTATTAATGGCATTACAATAGTGTAGTGTAGTCATTTACTGGATTTAGCCAGGTTGTTGTAAGTTGTTATTTTGATTTTGATAGTTAAGAGTGGGGTCGTTGTTAAGTTCCGTGTAAAAATCGCTTTCGATAAAAGTAAAAGTGTTACTACCGGTCTGAATTTTGAAATTTTTTTATACAAAAGATATTGAAAATCAAGTTTTAAATACTTTTATACTCATAATGTACCCATCTAAAAAGCATGACTTGCGAAATATTTGCAAGAAACTGATTTTCGATACGAGTAAAAGATACTTCCTTATACTACGTATAAGAAAGTAATTACAAACGCATATTGTATATGAAATTCCGCGTGGAGAATGCCCTGGTGTGTACGAGGTAGGCGCTATAAATTCTCGGCCTGATATACAAAAAAGAAACTTGGAGAAATATATTTTTTTTTATTTTTCAATGTAATCTCCCTTAACTTCTATAAATTTATTACAACGATTAATTAATAATTCGATACCCTTGTAAAAATAATCTGAAGTTTTTCCGTCAAAATGTTCTATAACAGCTGCTTGCAACTCACTGTCGTCTTAAAACTACGTCCCCTAAGGTCTTTTTTAAATCAGAAAACAAAAAAATTAACAAAGAGCCATATACGGACTATACGGTGGATGTTCCAATTTTTGAAAGCCGCATTCGCGGATGGCAGCTTGTGAAATGGCGGCAGTGTGAAGGGGAGCATTGTCGTGCAATAATCGCACACCTTTGGTCAATTTTCCACGACGTTTTGAACGAATGCTGTCGTTTAATTTATGCAAAGAAGACGCACTTGTATTGCGCTCGTTAAAGTCAATTAGAAAAATGTCCCCACAATCCCAGAATATTGTGGCCATCACCTTTTGCGTTGAATGAATGACTTTCGCCTTTCTGGGACGAGGTTCATCAGGTTGTCGCCATTCCATGGACTTCCTTTTGATGTAGAATCGTAAAACAGAACCATTATTTCATCCCGTGTGACAATTAACTCCAAAATCGGTTTTGGGTCGTCTCCACACATGTTTGAAAACGACTGCTCACATTCGACTAGATGTTCCCCTTGGAGAGCAGAAAGAAGTCGCGGTACCCATCTAGCACTAATTTAATTCATACCCAAATGGTCATTGTTATCACTGGTAATTCCTTCACTTTCAAACGGCGGTCTTCTAGCACTAAATGTTCAATCATTGAAATTTGTTGAGGCGTTATCACTTCAATTGGTCGACACGGCCGATTAGCATCTTCCAGATAATCTTGTCCCAAACGGAAACATTTTCCCCACTTCTTCACAGTTGAATACGAAGGAGATGAATCACCGTAAACGTCGTGTAAACGTTGTTTAATGTGATAAGATGTATGCCCTTCTTTTGTTAAAAATTTAATGACCGCTCGGTACTCAATTTTCGTTACTTCAGACATTTTCGTGCGCTAGACAGGTTAGATGGCTGGTTACTAAAAACTCCTAGGCTTGGAACCGTCAAATTTATAGTGTACACCTCGAGTATGTGCATGCATGACGCGACCCTGTCGCGAGCCTGTCAGGCCGAGAATTTATGGCGCCTACCTCATATATTGGGCAAACCAAATAATAACTCAAAAACAGAATTAATTGACATAAGTTTAATAAAAATAGTACTGCCCTTAAAAAACATACTACTAATTTATCTAACTTTTATCATGCAATCACATAGTTTTTTTAAAAAAGAAAATATAACTTTTACAAATAATTCATATTTCTAATAAAAATACATACTGTATTTTCATCCACCTGATGAAGCCACAGTAAACTAAAAAAACTTCTTTTGTCCTATTTTTGAGTTTCTTATGTGCTTCATATTCTTTCATAGTCTCTATGTTTTTGAATTGGTAGGAACAATTATCTCTTTTTGCGGTACTGTCTTTATATGTATTTACGAACCTTAGTTTGTTATTCTTCATTCCGATAGTATTTACTCTACTGGCTCATAGAGCTTCCTTTGCGCTATCGATAGTATTTCTTTAATTTTCTACCTTTTGTATAAGCTGTTGTTACCATTGCCGCCTCGCAATCATACAACGACGTTGTTCGACATGTTCTCCAGGTCAAATGAGATTTAATTTTTAAAAAACGGTTGTCAGTTGATGTTTATTTTGATATATGACAGATAATATCAGTGGTAGTTGTCAAATGACATTTATGTAATTAGAAGATTAAAACATTGCTTTTAGTGAAGTTTATTTATAATTTATTACTTACGAGGCTACGCCGCGGCCCTTATCTATCAGAAAAGCGTAAGGTAACAGAGCGGCGCTCAACTAAGTGGCTCGAACATAAAGTACAGTGTTCGCGTACCCTCCCCTATCAAAATGCCGGCCAAGAAAAATAAAAAGGAGCGCCAGAGTAGTGACTTCACCGACATCACCAACGTACAGCAACACCAGACGCTACAACAGACAGTCACCCCAGTTACGACCAACCTGGAAATTCAGCTGGCCGCCATCATCGAGGAGATAAAATTAGTGAACAACAGAATATCAGCGATGGAAATAAATGAAAATAATAAAACGGCTGGCTCAGAAATCACCCAGCTCCTAACACCAGGCACAGTCTCCACCACCCCGAAGAAAATCTCCTCGGAAGAACTAATAACTGGCCCGGAGCCAGAAGTCGCCCTGGACCCGTTGCTGTCCCCAGTACACCAATAACACATAAAACAGAGCAGCATCCGCAACACACCCACTGCTACAGCTTCTGTCATCGTGAACAACTTACACCCGCACCACCCAGGCCGTACAGCGGCCACTTAGTCGAAGACCCGGAGTCTTCCAGACCAGAATTGATGCACATCGAGACAAAGGGTGTATAGAGCTGCCACCTGGTTCAGAAAGAACGAGGGAGGATTCGGCACGCTTAAAGAATTCTGTCACCGCTTCAGGTGAGAATTCCTAAGCCCGCAACGCAAAAGGGTGCTACAACAAGCCTGCAAGACGAGACAAAAGGTGAACGAAGACCCCTCCACATTCATCACACGAATGAAAAGGCTATGTCTGCGCCTCAACCCCCAGTGGCCAGTGTACGAACACATCATCCACCAAATGACGCAGCAATACTGCATCCAGCTAGCACAGGCAAGACCACGAACGATCACAGAGCTCCAGGAAGTATGCGAGAAGGAGACCAGCATCTTCGAGAACTTTCCAAACAAAACTATGTCAAATAAAGGGGAAGCAGACCGACCTCGAATAGCCTCAGTAGTACCCAAGAGGGAACAGCCAGTTGAAAGACCACCCCCATGCTGTTGGTTCTGCCCTGAACGACACTATAGTAAGTATTGTCCACAACAGCCTGAAAGCTACGCCAACCGACACCCACCAGTCTCTCGGAGATCAGGGGAAGAACAAGGGGCCATGCCAGAGCCAGTACAAGGACGGCCCTAATTACCACGGCTCCAAACAGTCAAACGACCTCCATCAAAATTCAGATTGGTAGCCGCAATGTTATGGTCCGTATCGATAGCGCAACTTAGCCAGACCCGAGTGGATGCTCGGACCCATCACCACCACAACCCCCGTTGAGTTATGTATGGCGATTGAAAGTAAGACTTTCAAAACTAGTCAGTATGGGTAATTAAGAGCCACCGTAGGGAACAGCTATGAGTTCCAATGCGAGGTCTTGGTGGTAGAAAACCTCCAGACTGAAGTCATATTAGGGCACTCTTGGCTAAAAGAGGTTCTCGACTACATCCGGGGCTGCATGCACATCGCAGTAGACCAACGTTACACGGTCTATTTCGACAGAGTGCCGCCACGACACTCAGCCCCTAGTATGAACATGGCTGACATCTAGGTCAACATCCAGGATTGGACACCCACCTAGACAAACAACTTCCGAGTACTCCTCGAGGATTTTCAAACGCTATTTAAAGAAGGTGGACGCATCAAAACCACTACCACCACCGAGCATAAAATACGTCTGCATAATGACGTCCCTGTAAGGGTGGCACCATACCGTTACAGCCCGCAAAAGAAGCAAATAATAGCCGCCCAGATTGAGGATATGTTAGCTTCTGGGGTAATCAAGCCCAGTCACAATGAATACAGTTCGCCAATAGTACTCGTCGCAAAGATAAATGGAGAAGCCCGGTTCTGAGTCGACTATCGTCGCCTAAATCAACGGACCCAGGACGAAGCCAACCCGTTGCCACCAATACATGAATCTCAACGAGACTTGGGAATGGCCAAAATATTTACCACCTTGGACATGCGCAACGGGTATTGGCAGATTGAGCTGGACGAAGATTCCAAGCGACTCACCGCCTTCACGACGCCAGAGGGGGCGGCGTATGAGTTTAATATCATGCCCTTCGGGCTGAAGGGAGCTCCTGCGACATTCCAAAAACTCATGGTTCAAGACGTCTTGGTAGACATCATCGTCTATTCCAACACCATGGAGGAGCACCTTGGTCACTTGCGAATGGTCTTCGAACGCATCCAGCAGCATGGGCTCAGTTTCAACCTCAAGAAGTGTCGCTTCGCTAGCTCCTTCTTGGAGTACTTGGGCCATGTAGTTACCAGAGTTGGCAACCAACCTCAAACGGCTTATATCCAGGCCATCCAATCTGCAGAGCCATCAACAACACGAAAGGCCCTTCGCCGACTCCTTGGGTTAATTAATTGGCTGAAAGACTATGTCCCGGGCGCATCTAGGGTAATGGCACCCCTGACAGATCTCTTATCCACCGGAACTACGTTCAAATGGACCAAGCTCGCTGGGGAGGTCTTTCTGAGGATCAAAGCAGCTGTCTCTAGACCCCTTTTCCTGCACCGACTCAACTTCGAGCTACCGTTCGTCTTGCAGATAGATGCAAGCGCTATAGGAGCCTCAGCGGTACTGTATCAGGAGGAGCATGACTAGCGCAGAATTGTCAGTTACGCCAGTGTCCGGTTTAACAAAACTGAACAAAGATATCATATCAATGAGCAGGAGTGCTTGGCGGTAATCTGGGCCATACGGATACACCGTCCGTATCTGGAGGAAAAGCCTTTTAAACTAAGAACTGACAGCAAAGCACTGACATGGCTACACAGCTTCCGAGAAACAAAGTCGAAACTAATGCGTTGGTCAGTCCTCCGTCAAGAGTTCACATACTAGGTGGAACATATCCCGGAACGATAAAATGGGCTACCAGACGTTCTCTCACGACTCACGACATCCCGGTGAAGAAACAACACCGCCCGAACGGGAGGAAGTAGAAAGACTGGTCCCGGACACCCAACTACTCCCAGATCAAAACATGCATGAACACATATGCCTGGTGCACGAGGGTGAACCATTGTTCCACGTAATTCAAGATGCGCAGCAGACAGATCCAGCTATCAACGCTCTAGGACACCGGCTCCGCCGAAACGAACCCGAAGGCAACCAGCATCCCCATTTTGTATATGCCGATGGGTTTGTAAGGTACCGAGATGGTACCCATCAGCCAACACTTTTACTGGCCAGGGATTCGGTCAGCTGTCGTCGAATCGTCCACGGGGTGTAGGCTGTGCATTTCCTTAAAACGGGGGCCCCTACAAGCCACGGCTTCCCTCAGACCCCACGCACCTAGACAGCCCTTTGAGGTCCTATCGATCGATATCGTGGGCCCACTTACCAAATCACGTAACCATAATCGATTCGGCGTGGTTATAATGAACCTCCATACAAGATGGGTGGAAGCGCGAGCAGTCCGGACTGTTGGAACTATCACCGCCGTCGAGTGCCTGGACAGAGTCTTTCAACGGTTTGGCTACCCAATGGCTCTACTAACGGACAACGGACAACGGACCACAGTTCACGTCCGCCGCGTGGGACGCTGCCTTACGTAAATGGCATTACCTCCACTAGACTACCTCTATATACCACCCGAGAGCCAACCCTGTCGAGAGACGAAACCAAAAACTAAAGAAGGGCTTCTGACTCCAGTTGGAGGGTCAGAGCCCATACCGCTGGGACGAGAAACTTGGTCAGGTACTGTTCAATCCAAGATCTACACGAAATGCTGCCACCAATTATACGCTTTCAAAAGCCCTGTTCGGGTATGAACTGCGCCGCCACGGAGAATGGCGGAACCCAACAAATGAGCAGCCCGAACCCAGACCTGAACGCACGCACAGAGTGCACGCCAACGAGTTACGGTGCCGACAGCAAAGGTATGCTCGACCGGACGTCAAAATGCCCATACAGCTGAATCCCGGAGACCTGACGAGACGCACCTCCCACCGGGACAGCCTTTCGGAGCCAAGTGGGCGGGCCCATACCCCGTTCTGAAAGCGGCGGGATCAAGAGCCATCTGGGTGGAACGACCTGGGGCCCAGCGTGCCAAATAACATCTAGACAAGGTGTGCATCGCCCGACACCCCAACCAGGGACGACCACCACTACCACAGCACCAAGACCCAAATCAGGCCAGGACCCGTAGCCGGGGTGCAGCCGCACGGAACCTTGAGGAAGAAAAACATGAACACGACGCAAACAATGCTAATTTTGGAGGGGGGCGCAGAGACACTAAAATGAGTAACAGACCTGGAGAATCAATCGAAACAGCGTCTTTCAGGGTGGGGGGGCGTATGTTACCATTGCCTCTTCGCAATCATACAACGACGCTGTTCGACATTTTCTCCAGGTCAAGTAGGATTTAATTTTAAAAAACCGATCGTCAGTTGATGTTAGTTTTGAAATATGACAGATAATGTCAGTGGTAGCTGTTTAATGAAATTTATGTAATTACGACATTAAAACATTGGTTTTAGTTCAAGTTCTGGTCAATACGACTCCCGGCCGTGAGTCGTCTTCAAGTGATTCCTTCCCTTAAAGCGACTATGCTACTTAAAAACCATAGTTTTTCCCGAACAAGAATTCCCGTAAATCGATGACATCTCTTCCAGTAGAACAGACTTTCCAAGTTTCGTAAGGAACTTGACAGCTACTGGATTTTTTCCATATTTCACACATCCTTCCTTAGTCGACGATAGTGTAAATGACTACTGACTCGATTATAGTTATACTAATAATGAGTCATTACTACACGTAACGGTAGAAAAAAATAGCTCTCCCACTACTATCCAACCCCTCCATTCCGCGAACTTAAAAACGTTCCCTCGTAAACCATTTCGATTAGTTGTACAACTTCTAATTTGCTCATGGATGCTGATAACTCCATATATATTTTGCTTTATACTTTAATTTCAACATCGTAATCTGTCAATCTATCGAACAGTGCAATTCATTTTATACTCATGAAACAATTTCAAGAGTCACTCGAAATGAGATATAGAATTCTTTTTTCATTTTACATTAATATTCTCGGTGTTTATATTGGTTACTAGTTGTATTTGCAATCTCTTCGAGCTTGAATCGCCTTTTTTGGTCCGCTTACAGCTGTCCGTCAATCTCTCCGAGCTTGACTCGCTTTTTTCGCGTCCGCTTAGAGTTTTTTCAGTTTCTTGTAAAAAGCAATCACTATCATGACGCCATTTATAATGTCCGATTTTATTAACTTTTGACGCACCCCGTAACACATATAAATTCTGTTATGCCAATCGTATATATTATTTAGAACTTTTCTTTCCTTTTTACACAAACCGTTACACTGAACACCGAAGAGCGAAAAGGATAATTAAATGTTAAACATAAATCACGTTAAAGTTTACGAAGAAGGATGTGCTCAGATTCAATCACTTTTCGAAAAACCTTTCCGCCACATTGTTTTTTAAAATTTTATTTCGGATTCGTGATCAGTAAGCTCAAAGGCTCCCATATACTAAATTTCACCAAGATTAAAGACATTTTGACGAACCTTTCCGCCATATTGAATGCACCTTCACGTTTTTTTGACATTTTGACTTTGGATTCGTGATCGGCGACCTCAAACACCCCCGTATCTAAAATATCACATTCGTACGTCAATTTTCAAAAAACTCTTCCGCCTTTTGTTTTTTCTTTGACATTTTGACGTTGGATTAGTGATCGGCGACCGCAAACACCCCCGCATCCAAAATTTCACATCCATACATCAATTTTTAAAAAACGCTTCCGCCATTTTGTTTTGTTTTGTTTTTGACATTTGGAATAGCGATCGGCGACCGCAAAAACTCCCAAGTGCCTACTTTTACTTTTTATCAAAAGAAAGAGAAATTGATTTCAACCAGCTCCGCCCACTGTGCATGTTTGCATAATCGTTTAAATAAAATTATTTCGTAGGGGCACATAAATGTCGAAAGCAATCCTCCTTTTCCCCTTTAAGGAAACACACGTTCTGAAATTATCGTATTTTAATTCAAATTTATAATAATTATTAAAAATAATAATCAACCCCTGTATAGATAAAAATATTAAATCAAGCGGGAACGTTATGTATTGTGTGTAGATGCTGAACATTCGCCGGACCGTAATACATTGATCGGCAGTGCATATGAATTTGATATATATTTTTCGCCTGTCCGGAATACATTGATATCAGTGCACATTTAATCGGCCATTTTTGTGACCAAATCCGTCTGCAAACGAACTTTAATTTGCTGGTACCTTCGATTGCGTGCGACTGTCGACTTGCAATAAGCATGTAAACGGTCCCAAAAAGCCGGTTCCTTAAGACTCCGAGTCTTGTTGGGCCTTCGAAGCCTTCAAAATTTGGAATTTCAAGCTTAAAAGTGAAACATGGGATACATATGCGATCGCCTGTGAGTTTGACGTTTCTCGGGATTTTTTGATTGTCGTGGGAATACGTCAAAACGTAAGTCATTTTTCTGTTACAACATCGACTGCACGCTCCCCTTTAAAAGTCCATATCGCTCGCTATACACGCTCCACTAAAAAGGAAAATCTCTCCGTCGAGGAACCCTTTAAAGTCGTCCGTGCAACCACCCCAAACGACAACTTTCAATTTCGCGTATCCAGAGAGGAGTTCTTTGCACAATTTCGCTGATTTTTGTCGATTTTAACGGTTCGGTTCGTAACCAAGGAGATTCGGCTTTTAGTATGTTTATTATTTATTAATTTATTACTTACCAGGCTACACCGCGGCCATTCTCTATCAGAAAAGCTTATGGTAACACTGTCTTCTGCTTTGCGATTTAGGATTATATTTTTTTTGTACTCTGCTTTTGTGCAGTATCAGTTAATCGACTGTTGTTTGATAAACCTTAAATTTTGTATACAGGACATTAGTTTTGAAACGGTATTTTTAGCGTTATAGCATGATAGGGATCTAAAGATTGTTGTTCTGTACAAACATCATTTACGAACAATATAAGTAATTATAATAATAAGTGGATATTAAGGACAATAAGTAATACAGACATTATTATATTACAGTAGATAAGAAATTATTGGAGGTTATTTTCTATGGACTGTCACACCCACTTGAATTATTATTAAACTTTGTTAACTTCCTTATTATTAAAGTCATGAAATTGGTTAAATTAGTAAATTGGTGGTATTTCAATTCCTTTTATGTACTATAAGTATAACGATAAAACTTTTCAACTTTGAGGTTTTTGCAAATGTCCACGTTTCGAAACCTCTTGATAACGAAAAGATTATATTCTCAAACATGTCTGTGTGTTTGACAGCCAAACTGTATCTTTCATAATAGAATCTTTCTCTCAAGATCTTATTAGACATTCAGTCAAATCGACTACTACTACTCATGAAGTTTACACAAAATTCTAAATAATACAAAATAAAATATAATATATTTGAGGAAAATTTTATTTAAGCTTTTTTACAAAATGTCTACTATTAATAGTGTTTTGTTCATCTCTCGCAAGTTTTGCATTCTAGACGGAGATGTTGTTACACAGG
Organism: Amphimallon solstitiale; assembly: GCA_963170755.1. Taxonomy (NCBI): domain Eukaryota; kingdom Metazoa; phylum Arthropoda; class Insecta; order Coleoptera; family Scarabaeidae; genus Amphimallon; species Amphimallon solstitiale. Next base: position 98,574,142 of record OY720676.1, on the reverse strand, counting down.
TAATTAAAGTTTAATTAGAAACAATTCTTGTGTAAAAATTCAGAATTCGGAGCGGAAATAACACTATTATTCTTATTAAACTGTCTCTTTATATCTCGGGGATGATTCATTTCGCACAGATTTATTGAGTACAAAAGTATTTAGAACTGGGGTATGAACAAATTATTGTATAAAAAATTGTGTCATCGATGTATGTATAAAAAAGTCATGTACCCAAAACTCATTTTTTGTTTTGATTGGGGTGGTAAAAAAAAAAACAATTGAACGTGTCATTTCCGAGATATTCACAAAAATATTTTCTTTTTTGAAATAATATATATTTACATATTCTGAATTACTACTGTAAAATAAAAGTAAAAATAATAAACAAATAAAATGTACTTAAGCATAAATAGCTTAAGTGCAATTGTTGGAAGACTTGCAAGTATGCAATAAATATCAAAACAGTAAAAAATTATTATTAGTACATTATAATTACATTATATACAAAACAGCGACGAAGATAATTTTGCAACAAGTTTACATTGTACAAAGCAGCAGACAATAATAAATCATGTTGATGTATCTATCGCATTAAATGCTTAAAGTATCGCCTACTTGCACATTATTTTGACAAACACCGGAAAGTACAAGTACTACTTATTTGTTTGTTCATAATTCGACAGTAGTAACGTATTAATGATAATTTGTTCAGAATATTAATTTATTTCAGAATATATAAAAACATAAAGATTTTTTTATATGTTGAAAATGAAACTATGAATTGTTGTTTGTCTTTAAACATCTCAATTAAAATAGATAATGCCACGAATTTAATACTACAACCAATTTCATAGCTCCATTAATAAGAAAGTTAGTAATGTTGAAAACTTAACACTATATACAGGGCGAGTTATCTCTCTGGGGAAATCAGTTTGTGACTGAGAGAAGATATTTCAAAGCAGTCTTTTTCCTATGATAGCCACTCATTAGGAGTACCTTTTAAATTTATCCGAACTTATTATATAAAATGTTCCATAACTTCGTGGCTGACAATACCTACAGGTTTTTAAATGAAACAGCCTGAAATTAATACATTTTTGTATTTTCCGTTTAATTCTTAGACAAAAAGTAATAAAGTAGTATAGGCCTAAATTATACAGTTTTCGACTTTTCGACTTTTCTAAAAAGTTCAATGTTTTTATGAAATTATATGTCTCGAAAACAACGTATTAGATGGACTCATAAGAGGTCCTAATAGAAACATATTTTATTTTTTTCAACTAGTAATGCGTGTGCAAAAAATTGTATTAAAATTACATTACATTTTTGTTTAAAGGTCAAATTTTTTCAAAGGAACACCACATATTCATTTTTGAATTGCTTACTAAATTTCGCACCAAATACATTTAAGACGTTATTTCTTTAAAAGTTACCATCACTGAGCTATTGTCATTTTTTAATATAATTTTGCCAACTTTTTTTTTTTATTTGCATACGGTATTTTTGTACTGGAGGTATGTCAAAGAAATTATTTATTAGCCCAGAGGGTTTACCTGCAGCGTTACCCATCACTTTAAAGCTATATAACTGTTCTGTCCATTTAGTGGCTAGGCAATTCTTTTTGATAATGTGTTGTTTACGGATGAAGCTGCTATCCATAATAACGGAATAGTTAACAAAAGGGTCTTTCATTATTATTCAAATCAAAACCCTTATTTGACTAAGAAATAGATCATCAGCATAAGTTTATATAAATGTATGGAGGCATTCTTGGTAATCGGATGATAGGCCCGCATTTATTTGAAGGTAGTATTAACGGAGGAGCTTATGAGTAATTTCTTTCAAGCAATTTAGTGGAATTATTGGAAGATGTTCCGCCAAATTTACGAAAAGATGTGGCTGCAACAAGAAGGCGAACCACCATATTCTATGCTATAGGCACGAAATATTTTAAGCGAAATGTTCCCAGTGAAGTGGCTAGTCCGCGGAGGCCCTATTCACTAGCCTGCTACATCTTCGAACATTACTTTTTTTAGGGATAGATAAATGAGCAAATATATAGTATACCTGTGGTCACAAAATAAGCCGTGCGAATGTATTCGACAAATAATAAGAAATGTTCTCAACTCCTTATTAATATTGATTTATCACTGCGGTAGCGTGTTCAAAAATGTTTAAATGTGAATGAGTAATAATTTGAACACTTGTTGAAACAATGTTTACCTATTTTAATGTTCATATTTTATTTATTACTACTTTATAATTTCTATTCCACTGATTACTCATTCATTCACGTAACACTTCCTGTTTCTATACCTACTAACATCAAGTTATTAATTTGTTTGGTTTTAAAATTTGTTTATTTTGCCATACTCTACATATTTTATGGAACGTTATATAGTATAGAGTATATATATATATATATATATATATATATATAGAAAAATGTATTCTTAGGGGGGATCCAGCATCAAAAGATAAAACTTTATGTGAAGTTCTTTATTTTTTGCCAATATTTCGTATTATAATCTAATACTTCTTCAGGGCTAAACTACGGTATAAAATAGATATTGTAACTTTATAAAAATGAACTTATTGAGAGAAACACGTGCACATATGTGCACGTGTTTCTCTCAATAAGTTCGCATTGTAAGTTATTTTTATTGATTTTCATTTTTATAAAGTTACAATATCTATTTTATACCGTAGTTTAGCCCTGAAGAAGTATTAGATTATAATACGAAATATTGGCAAAAAATAAAGAACTTCACATAAAGTTTTATCTTTTGATGCTGGATCCCCCCTAAGAATACATTTTTCTTGACTTTGACAGCAGAGACTCCTTTCCGTTTTATATATATATATATATATATATATATATATATATATATATATATATATATATATTTGTCATTTCCCCAATACATAAAAAAAATATTTTAAAATCATGCTTGTCAACTGAGAAGCAACTTATTAAATATCACCCACTCAGTTGTTAATTTGGCGGCAAATATCATAGCACACTATACCGTATTCAAATAAAAAAACATAAAGTTGGTAAAATCATATCAAAAAACGACAATAGAAATGGTCACTTTCAAAGTAATAACGTCTTACATGTTACATATGAGCTGTTTCTTTAAAAAAAAATTGCAACGTAATTTTAATCCAGTTTTTTGCACACGCAATTAGCAGTTGAAAAAATAAAATATGCATGTATTAGGGCCTCTACCAAAAATTGGCTCTTAATATCTTGTTTTCGAGAAATATATTTTATAAAGACATTGAATTTTTAAGAAAAATGGTAATAAATCGAAAACTTGTTACATATGCCGGTCCTGGGTGTGAAATAGAAACGTTGTTCCAGGTCTGTTTGAGCTAAATACCATTATTATCGTTGTAATTAACATTTGATAGGATTGTGCCGACGTACAAATCATTTCAGTCCATGAATGTGATTGCTATAAACAATCATAACAAACGGTTTACATTTTCAAATATATCCCATACTTTCCAACAGTATAATTAAAATAATAATGTTGGAAATCTTTAAACCAACTCACAGGCCCCGCCTAGACATTTCTCGACCAATGTACTAAAGAATTTTAATATTAAATAAGAATGTTCGAGAAACAAAAATAAAAATTTACGCGAGAAGCAAGGGCTTCCACCAATCGAAAGACTCGTTATTCGGACGAATAGAATGCGTCTTTCTAAAAGACACCTGCAACCGCGTCATTTGTTTACGTCATGAAAAAGTTATAAAAGCTAAGAAATTTTATATCGGGTAACCAGTCAGCTTTAGCTGCTGGAGCGACAAGACCTATCAGCTCCGAAGAAAACCGAACATTCTCCAAAGTGAAGTCGAAGCTGAAATAAGGTTTCCACTATCGAACCGAACATTACCGAAGCGTACTCGAACGCATCCGAAGATACCCGAAGCCGGGAAAAGGTTTCCGCTAGTGAACCGACCGCTTCCGAAGCAAACCCGAACGCTTCCGAAGTTACCCGAAGCCGAGAGAAGATTCCTACGAGTGAACCGACCACATCCGAAGCAAACCCGAATGCTTCCGAAGTTACCCGAAGCCGGGAGAAGATTCCTACGAGTGAACCGACCACTTCCGAAGCAAACCCGAACGCTCCCGAAGTTACCCGAAGCCGAGAGAAGATTCCTACGAGGGAACCGACCACTTCCGAAGCAAACCCGAACGCTTCCGAAGTTACCCGAAGCTGGGAAAAGGTTTCCACTAGCGAACCGAGCATTTCCAAAGACTACCGAACGCTTCCGAAGTTACCCGAAGCCGAGAAAAGGCTTCTACGAGTGAACTGAACACTTACGAGAAGGACCCAGTTCCGAAACCAACAGCCGTTGCGTGCTTCAACCGCCATCCAAGGAGCATTCATGACCTGTTAGTGAGGCGTTGAACAAAGTGACCCAACCAATAGAGAGGTTGTTGAACGTTCGCGAGTGCCGCTTAGTGCTTCAATCAAATCCAGACAACGGATCGTATCAAAGTGCCAGACCTGTGCCGATACACGCCTCCCAGTGACTTGTGACGTGTGGCTAATGTGACCTCACATCATAACCCATTTAACGCAACCGTAAGTACTGAACTGATTCCTAAGCTTGCACGGTTGGCGATCTAAAGATAGCCCCGTCACGTCACTCAGAAGTAGTTAGTTGGTTCGGCGCCCTACGGCAGCCTTACCCATTCTAGGCGTTAATTGACTAGGTACCCCAAAGGGAGCCTTATCCCCTAGAACCCCAACTGAGTGTCTCAAATATCTCTATCTATTTCAATTGCCAGTATCTAAGACCACCCCCTTTATTATTAATCCCCCTGTATGGGATAATTATCCCTCTGGTCAAGGTGCCTCCGTAAACCGTGTGTATATTTCCGAACTATGTATATATCTTTAGTATTTGCCTTCTGCCATTTCTATATAGTCCTGCGTGGCTATTGTTTTTAGTGACCGAGTTGTGGTAATAAATTCATGTGGTTTAAAACAACTCTTTCATTAACCTCAGACACTAGCGTAAGCCCTATCCCATACACCCAGTGTATAAGTGTATTGCCATCCCGAAGGAAGGACGCCACGTCTCCCCGTATTAAAGTACCGCGGCTATAGGAACTCAGGTAATTCAAACGACCCCGTTTTGAGTGTATCCTATAAGCCGAAAGGTAACAAACTTTAAATTTTATAATATAGGTATAATATACTATCTCATTACTTTTTGACAAAGAAGAGAGATGACTCACCTTGTATATATAGATCAAACATAAGTCCCTAACAAATGTTTAAGCTATTTAACAGAGGTACCTCTGTTATAATATATCGAATTCATATTTCTTTAAAATACACAGCACAATGCTACAGTAGACAAACGATTATAATTTTCTATCATTTAATGTATGTGGATCGCGGTATTACCTTATAAGAGATAACGAATTATTATCCCTAAAGCATTCGTCAGCTTGTTTTCAGAGAAAGTTAATGTTGTGGAATGCTGCCTATTTAACATTTTACCTAAGAAAATATTCCAATGCCTTTTATTTAAGAGAAGTAAAGACAAACTAAAATAAATACATCTTCAAATAAGATTTTACATGAATTTTCTAAATGAACAGTATAAGCAATGTACTTTTTCCTTTTTATATAAAACGGCTGAGTCATATAATAATTCAACATTGTTAATATAGTTGTTTGTGAAACGTGTAATCCTTTGTAGGCATAACAGTCCTTAATTTGATAAATTTACATGTCATTAAGTGAAACAATGTTGCTCTTGTCTAATTTAGATCTTACCCTCTCACCTAATTTGACTAAATTACAACGATAAAGGATATAATTTACATAGTACACTGTGGATATTTTGGCAACTTTAAATTCAAATAACTGCAATATTAGTCTATACTAAAAGATAAATAGATAATTTATCTGCCATGATGATGTACAAACTACAAATTTGATACGCCATTAAGTCTGTAATATATGCAATATATGATATATACATCATATATGTATATTCTACAGCGTCTAACATCGATTTAATAAAATATCATTATTGGTTTTCTTGACGGATACCGGAGAATACTTAATAACGTATTAAATAAATATATTCACTAAAATTGTATTATAATTTAAAAAAAAATGGGTGTGCTTAAGACCACACGGCAGAAGTGAAAACTTCATCAAGGCGAGGTTAATAATACGAAATACAACTTTTTTTTCGTTCTATATTCATTTACATTTACATTTTCCATTTTCCATTTTCGTTCTATATTACATTTAAAAAATATATATTTATTATTATTGTGTCATGTAACACCGAGTGTAACACCCAAACTGAACATATAAAAAGAATAGAAGACATACGCAGACAGGAAGTGGGGTAATAGAACATTTCAGTAGTAGACAGACACTAGTGGAAGAGTGACGACGGAGGTTTTTTGTGAACCTACAAATGAATTATGTGCATATTTACGTAAAAATAAAATTTCATAAAACAAATACAACATCAATTTTGTTAAAGTATACATTATTCTAGTACATTTCGCTCGGTCTGATCAAGTTTTCACTTCAAAAATTCATACGTACGCATGTATATATACAAATATTATAATTCTCATACGAGTACCCGCGCTGATCTAATGGTAACGTGCCGGCCTTATACCCGGGCGGCTCGGGATCGCATCTGCACGCGGACAAGAATTTTTCAGAAAATAAAAATACAATATTTCACGTATTTATTCTAAATTTCAATCTAATTGAAATTAAATACCGCCAGTTAGTGTTATAATACAAAGCCGAGCGCGACTCGAGCCGACTTTACCCGAACGAGCATTACATTCCGAGCGTGACGGCTCAGTCTCTTTCTGTGCCCAACAATCAATACATCAACGCGCCCATAGAAGTTTTCACTTCAAAAATTAACAATCCGAATATCCGTTAATATACTAGTAGATGCACAGATGTTGATTGATTGACTGATTTTTATTCGAATGCGTAGACTTCCAAGGTAGTTTTCTAATTATATATCTTGGTTTCCGAATTGGGGTGATTTTTTATTGTTTTGTATGAAACGAATCTAGTAAAATTTGTTTTAGGAATCTGGGGAGAAGCTATTAACCAATTGTATGCAAAATATTTCCCTACAGACGGTATCCAGATGGAGAAGCTTTAGGACGACTTGAGCAATAAGTTTTTAGAATTAAACACCTAGGTACTATTTAAACCCAGAACCTTGGTTATGAATGCCTTAGCAAAGAAGTAATTCAGGGAAATTACCGTGTCCGTGTGGTGTTTATATTCACACTGTCCATAATATTCTTGGCCTTAAACGAACATCATTACCATTTTATCGCTATTCAAGGGTATATGCTCTACTACAATAAAATGTCGTTGTAAGGATGTAGTCTTGCCTATTTATGCTAGAAAGAAATCTCAAAGTCGCCTATTTTGTGTCATACGTGGTGTAAACCAATGAAAGCATATTTTCTTGAGATGGGTTATTTCTCGCGTAACTTCCGTATTTACAAGTTAATTTAAAGTGAGTGGAACATTTTTAATTAATTTTGTTCCAGTTGCAATATAGAAAATGTCTAATGACAGAAGAAGAAAAATTGATAAAGGCTTATTCAGTGAAAATTCGATGAGACAAGCTGTAATGGCAGTTATAAGTGGAACTGATGAACAAAAATTGTCTTTATATGAGTTTGCTTTACGATATAATGTTAAATATGTAATATTATTCCGATATGTAAAAAAAGCAAAAGAAGCTGAAAACATTAATGAAATTCGTATGACTTCAAAATATAAAAGTCGTTGGATTTTTACTGCCGATCAGGAAAGTTCTTAGCAGAGTACATGATTTGCTGTTCAAAAATGTGCTATGGAAAGATTTTAGAGAATTGGCGTATGTAATGGTTATTATTAATAAAATAACCTTCACTACCTTCATGGGGTCAAAATAAGCGGGATAGAGTTGATTTTATGCAAGAATTTATGAAACGCCAACCTCAGTTAAGCATTAGATAACCAGAAGGATGTAGTTTGTCACATGCTACTTCTTTCAATAAGCATAATGTTACAAAGACTAAACTGGCACATTAACTGTAAAAAAGCCAAAAAAGATTATAACAGAGAAAGGTGTTAAGCAAGTAAGTCAATGTACCAGTCGTGAAAGGGAAAGTCTCGTCACAACTTGATCATCGTCATTCATCATTAGTGCCAATGGAAATACCCTTCCTCCCGCAATGGTTTTTCCCAGAAAACATTTTAAAAGTCATATACTCAATGGTGCCCCACCCGGAACCCTGGATCTTGTGTCCGATAACGGATGGACGAATGGGGAAACTTTTCCATCTGTTTTCAAGGCCTATATTAAATATAGTGGATCGTTTCCAGAGAATCCTACTATGCTTATTTACGATAATGACGAAAGTGATTTATCACTTGAAACAATAACATTAGCTAAAGATAAGGGTGTCATGATACTAACTTTGCCACCTCACTGCGATCACAAGCTGCAGCCATTAGGCGTTGTTGTTTTATCTTCATTTAAAGCTAGCAGCTGTCGATTCTTAGTTACTTCATCATCCTTGTATGCCCATGACAATTTATGAGGTGACAAGTTGTGTTGGAAAAGCTCACGAACGTGCAATGACACCATCAAATATTAAAAAAGGGTTTGAAGTCACTGGTACTTTCCCTTTTGACAATAACAGATTTCCTGATTGCCAGTTCAGTTACATATCGCGATCTTCTCGTACCTGACTTAAACATGTCTGCAGATAAAGTTACAAGCGAAGTTACACCACCTCCACAAATTGAAGCGGTGAAGCTCCAACTACTAGTAAATCTATAGCCATCGCTCTATTTCAAACGGAAGAAAGAACTTTTATTAGTCCACAATAATTTAAAGGATATCCAAAAGCTGCATTAAAAAAAACAAAAAACAAGAACAAAAAGACGTAGTTTTATGCCAAGTAACACTCCCGAAAAGAATATTAGAGGAAAAAATTTAAAAAAATGAAGGGAAATACGTAATAGAAATAGAATCATCGGAAGATGAAGATGTTGATAGTGATAAGTTAAAAGAAAATGATTCTAATGGCGATATGGAGGTCGACCCTTCAGGATTTGAAGAACTTTATCGTACACCACTTTAGTTGGTTGTGTGTTGGTAGAACTTAAGGCGAAAGCAGCGGTATCTTATGTAGGCAAAGTTATTGAAGAAAAAAAATGCGCAAAGTGAACGGGAGATCAGTTTCTTGCGAAAAAGTTTAAAAAACGACCGCAGCTTTCTTTTTCCAGTCATTCCTGATGAATCATTGATCTCAATTACAGATGGAAAAATTATTTTACTGAATTGGTTAGAGGTATCAATTACAACTTCTAGTTCAGGATTAGTTACTTAAAGTTGATGTTGTTTCCTTCTTTTATGAGGTCTAAATTTGTGATTCTTCAGAATTGATAATACCCGCCGTCGTGCTAAACGAGAGTTTGCGTTAATTTTACGTCTTCAAATTATAAGATTTGTAACTCTCATTCTAATAATATTTACGGAAACTTTCTCGGTACATAATTCAATATACTATATATTTGCTCTAAGTTGTTCAAATGAACCATAATTAATAAACAGACACTAATAGAACACCTTTTACACACTTTCACCACACTAAGCTTTAGTCTGGTGTTTTATTAGTGTTTTTGTTTATTAACAAGCCACAGAGTCCAATTTTCATAATTAATAATATTGTTTTTCAACCTTCTAAAATAGATTTTTTAGGTTACCATTTGTCCTGGTTGACCTTCAAAATAGGTTTAACTTGCTTCTTCAGAATTATTATTCTTAATAAAACATTCTAACAATACAATTACATTTTTCGTAATTCTCGTAAACCATTTCTTTTTTCAAAACTAAATATAAACAACAATCTAGTATAGTTGAATCGTTTTGGCAACCGACACGGCCAATTTACGAACTAATGACAACGATTCAATGCCACTACAAATACCCATAGACTGAAATACCATTACAACAATAAAACAAAACTAATTAATTAATAAATACATTTAAAGGTAGGGAGAGTGTTGTACCTTGGAACAATTTTCAGATTATACAATATTTTAGGGAGTTCTTGTCAAAAAATTGCAAGCATTCATTTTTTACCATATAGTACAATCATTTTCCATTTATTACAAACCACTTTTAAAAGTCTAATATAAAAAAACAGTGGTCTACAGGATGTTTTCTATACGCTGACTGAAATGTTCCAAGGCACTCGGTCATCGTATACCTCTGAACATTACTAAATATATATATCGTTGTTTAAGAATGTATTGAATATACATACAAAATAACACTTTTATTGTAACAAAAATTCAAATGAACAAATAATATTCAGTGTATAACATTAGAAATAACTCTGCAATAATTTGTCAAATTCCGGAATCCTATAAAAACCTCGCTTTGACACTTGTACAGGAGGTTTTAGCGAACAAAGAACATCTACTCAAGGATAGTCAAGAACATCTGGTTTCTCTGGCCACTTCCATGATTTAAGAGATTGTTCATCGAAGAAATAGTGGCACTTTCATTATTATAGTCAACAATTTTTACGGGATAAACATTACCTTGATAAAGAACTGCTACGTGCTGCCTGACTTCTCGCATAACATCTGTGAGAGCAAGAATAACTTTTACAGTTGTTTTACCTGTAGCTAAATTGATGAAATCTTCTTAATTTTCTTTTTCTTAAATTTCTTCCGGGATATCATATTCGTCATCCGAACATTCCCTTAGAGACATATTATCTTCATCGTCACTTTCTTGTACGACTATTAGATTTCTCTTAATTTTATCCTTTCTTATACATATTTTGTTTTTGTTTTTCTTTGGACGTTGTCAATGATGTGTCATTTATTTCAATCTTATCTGGTGTTTGGGTTAGGATTGTAGATTTTCCTTTTTTCTGCCTTTAGTGGTTGGCTTACGGGGTTCCGCTTTTGGAAATGGTCTAATTAATTCTGGTCTCGTTACCTAATTTCCCATACTGGACGTCGAAGTGAACGGATCTGATAAATTCAAAATATATTAGTTCTGATCTGCTTGTTCTTTGTCTGGATCTGGTCTATCTGTTGAGTAAGCAGACAGAAAATCGTCGTCTGTAAAGATATCAGTATTCAAAGGTGATATACCTGTTGCAGCAAATCCGCTCAAAATATTTTTGCTAGTGAATGTAAGAGGAAAAGCCCTTTCTGTAATTTTTGCTACATCATAGATCGACAAGTGGTTGCCTGCATCCACAGATAACCAGTCGTTAACTGCTCTATTGTAATTCGATTTAAAAGATCTAAATAATGTGCGGTCAAGTGGCTGTAGTCTGTGTGAAGTATGCGGAGGAAATCTTAACATCTTCACACCAAAACATCGAGCCTTTTCAATTACAGCTACGCTGACATGGCTCTCACGGTTGTCTAGAAGCAGCAATACAGGATCGTCTTCAGATGGTTTAACATGATCAATGAAAAATTCAAACCACTCTAGAAACAGTTTCTCGTTCGACCATCCAGATGGATTAGCACCTCCTTTAATACCAACTGGAGCACCTTTTAGTATGTGGCCTTTAAAGTGAACCCTTGGTAAAATGAACGTTGGTGGTAGATGGTTACCAACTGCATTTATCGTTGCTATTAAAGTGACATTTAGGCCTCGTTCACCTGAAGTTGCACTGCCAAGTTGTTTTATGCCTTTAGGAGCCAAAATTTTGGGTGGAACATGGACAGTAGATAAACCGGCTTCATCCACATTAAAAATTCGGTGTGGGGGAAATGGTCCATACTTTTCTTGCACTTTTTTTTAAGTTTTCGTAAAATATTTGGATGTTGTGTCGGTTAAAACTGGTAGAACGCGCTAAAGATGTAGATTCAGGTTTTCTTAGGGAAATCTGGGTCTTGAATTTTTTTTTAAATCTCCTCATCCACTCAGCACTGGCAAGCCGATTTTCATCCCACTTGTGAGGATAATTAAGGTTATTAATTCTGGCATATCCGAAGGCCAATTTCTGCATTTCTTTCATGGTTAAGCCGTAGTGCATGCGAGCGGCCTGCTTTACGTAACTTAAGAGTACTAGTTCCATAACGTCTGTAAAAACCTTTTTAACTGCATTATTTGGTTTATATTCAAATTTGTCAGATTCATGGGACCTTAGGGCTTTGACAAAACGATGCAGCGTAGATAGTCTGACATTAAAAACTGCAGCCGCCTCTCGAAATGAGATATTATTAGTAATTACAGCGTTTACAGCATTTTCAATATCTTTTTTGTTAATTTGCTTTCGTTTCTTACCACCTTACTTCTAGGCATTTTTGGGTCTGTAACAAGGAAAATACTGTCACCCAAAGGAAACACTGTTTATGTATTACTATATTAGATTTTGAGAAGCATTTTTTAATTAATTAACAAAACGATTTCTCAAATACTAAATTTAAACCATCATAATGCAATGTACCTTGGAACGTACCGAGGTGCAATATCTACTGTGTTCCCAGGTACAATACAGTACACAACAGGTTAAAAGCATCTACTGATATTTTTAGGTTAGAGCTATATACATTCTAGGAAGTGCCTCCGTAGCCGGCGCCGGTGTTGCGTACTGTCACCGGCGCCGGTTTTAAGTATGGTTGCCGGCACCGGCATACCGTATCGCTACCGGCGGTTATGTGCATATGTGATTGAATCTCTACCCTGTTTTACAATACCTATAATTAAAAATTTCGAACTAATTTTAAAATTTTATCTACAACTATCGCATAATCTATGAATTACTAACGTGATTTTGGTAAGTTATGACAGTGATTATTCAGTCAGTTGAATAATAATGAGAGCGATTGAGTTATGGTCATAACTCAATCGCTATGTCAACACCAGTTTCTTTCCGTGAAAGTTGTAGATAAAGTACATATAATATTCGATTCACGTGTTTTGGCTATAACGCACTCAGATGCTTATACCAAGTGCAAGTCCTCTTCGTGGGTTATAGCCGTCATAACACGCCCATTGAATAATATACTATATTTATTACACACATTATGATATAAATAATATACTATAAATATAGAAGAATAATTTATTTATTTCAAAACTATATGTAAACATTAATAATTTACATTAATTTTTAAAAAAATTGTTAAATAGATTCTTTAGTAGATATTCTTTTTTTTTAAACCAATAACTGTGTTTCCGCGTCCCTTGGGCCGGCCTCTAATTTTCACAACAGGTATTTTAAAAAATAAAATTTTAACAAACTTTGCCAAAACACTGAACTTACAAAGTAGGTACCTTAACATCGGAAAATATGATGACTTTTGATTTCGAAGAACTTTCACCAGATTGATTATCTTGTGTACTTGGATTTTCGCTTAAATTTATAATATTAATGGCACAATTTCGGTCAACATCCCAGCACACGGAATTAGAACTGGTGTCTTGTATTTGGTTTAACTGCGAAGTTGAATTATCGTTATTGTTATTTTCAAAGTTCTTCCTATTCATATGCATTTTGGGGCTACTCTGATTTTCAGTTGCCTTCTCAGCCTCATTATCATCATTATTGGGGAAACTACTAAGGTTATCAATTTCAATTTCACCGTTAGTGTTATCTAAAGTAGATTTATAACTATTATTGGACCATTCTGTAACAAGAGACTTAATGAATTTCAGCCTGTTGTAAAAAGTCTCGGATGAAATCTCACTACATATCTGGGACAATCTCAAACATTCATCGTTCATTATTTTGAACTTTTGGTGATTTGTTAGTGGTCTGCATTTATATGGATAATCATTCGTGACTTCTAAGTTAATCTCAAGTTCTGAATTAGTATTTGGCGTCTCTTCAAACTGGCTAGTTTTGAGGAATGAAAGAAATCGGTGACGTGATTCAAAATAGGTTATCTTCCATCGTTGCAAACAAATGTTTTCATCAAATAGGGACTGGTTGCACATAGATCGAAGTTTGAGGATGTGGCGACAAGGTAACTGGACGGAGGTCCAAAACATGCACTGACAACTATAAGGTGTTACTTCTAGAAGACCTTCACTAGTAGGAGCGAGACATTTTTCTTCTTCAATAAATTGAAAATCTTTGCAGTTAGTCATACATTCAAGTTGCTGTTGAACCTTTTTAAAGGCGAAATTCGTTAAAAGTCTAGAATACAAATCTTCCGCTGAACCTGACGTAAATGCCCTGGTAGTAACTTTATGATATTCTTTAGAATTTTTGATATTTCTATCTGCTCGTGAAGAATTGAGGATAACAAAAAAATTTTTGATGAAATCCTCCAGATTAGAAAATTTGGCAATGACAGATTTCAATTTGGCATTGATACTTTCAATTCTGTTGTTTGTTTTGTTCAGAAAAGACAGATTTGCGAAAGTCAGGTACAATACCCACTCATCTTTAATGGGTTCCCAGTTTTTCACAAAATAATCGATAACGACATCAGGAACATTCTGTTTCATTTCCAAATAGGTTTTTTTGAAAACACTCCTCAGATGAAGCATAGGCTAAATTCTGCAAGTACTTTTTAGCGACTTCACATTCTGTGGTGGATAATCCCATTTTCTTCACACTTACTTCTCTATTAAATATTTGTAGAGTATGAAATAAACATATCTGCAAGGAGGCGCCAGGAAAGTTTTCTTTAAAAACATTTCTCTCCTTGTTGTCTTTGTCAGACATCACCACTTTTATATCTGATGTTCTCTGATTCAAATTTTTGAACGTTTTTATGAACCAATCGATATTTTCTTGCGTTTCGTTTAGTAATATACCAACTGCTACTATTGCACCACTTCCCTCTGCATCCTCAACCATAATTAAATATGTGGCCGCTCTACTGCTGTGTAGACAATAGGTACCATCTACAAAAATTATTTCTGGATAAGAGTCAAACATATGTTTCATCTCAGGATCTTGAAAATAGAGGCATTTCAAATTTGCTTCCACATCAACGTTAATGTGAACGTCACATTTGTAAGTATTTCGTAAAATTAATACACATTCATCAAACTTTATTCTGTTCTGTGGTTTTCTGTTTAGATTTGTTAAGTCTTTCAAAGTCACAAGGCACCCGGATTCATTAATGATATTATTTTGTACGATTTTTTTGTTGGCGCGAGCCTGCAATGCTGCTACTGAATTAACCTTAAGGTGATTTGAAATGTTCAGTCTTTGCTGGGGTAAACTTTTAAATAAAGTTTGTTATACCGGATGAGTGTGATTTTCATTCAGTTCCTTTATCTCTAAAAATTTCCCACAAGAAGTTAATTTTAAAAACATACCGGCTGGGCACTTCTGCCTAAATGTAAATGTGTTTCTTGTTTTATTCCTAGGAGTGTGCATTCGGCCACCTTTAATGCAAGCAATTCTTACATAATGGTAAATTAAGTCTTGTTTTGCTTGAGCTGCCACACTTTCAGGATATCTTTTAGCCTGCGTCTCGATGGTTCTAGAATCTCTAATCCAGTAATCATTGAACACTTCACTTTTGTATTTCTGTAACTGCTTGTTGAAATTCTCGTAACTTTCAAACTTATCGCCCACTTTCAACATTCTACAATTAGAAGAACATCGTTTTTAACAAAAAGCATAGCTACAGGGAAAAACATACCTGCGAATTTAGATAAATTAAAGAAAATTAACACTAAAAGTTAAGCCGTTCACGCGCGCAATATGGAAAACAGAGGTTATGTTGATATGCCGGTAACAATACGTGAAGCCGGCTGCCGTCCGCAATTCTTGATGCCGTAGCCGGCACCAATATGCATACAAAACGGCGACCGGCGCCGGCTATGGAGGCACTTCCTACATTCTAATGCTACTGTGATATATTAAAATACTTACGTCAAAGTAATTAGTGTCTAAATGATTCTCAGTAGTCTCACAATAACGTTTGAAGTCACTAGTTATTCTCTCACAAAAATACTTACTAATCAGAAAAATATGAACACGTGATTTTCGCGATATTGAACAACCACAACAACAGTTTCAATAGAACTAGTTTGTCTCTGTAATAACTGTCGCCATAACAAGCTACCAGATGGCATTTGTTTGTTTAAAAACGGGAATGTTCCAAGGTACAACACTCTCCCCTATAGGTATAGCTTCCGCCAGTTAAATACTATAACAAGAAAGCTAGTTACAAATTCAATATTACAAATAAAGCTATAAATATTACATTTGTATACCTACCAATATTTTATGGCTATTTAAATAAATTTCTTTTGTTTAACGTCAAGAGGTAATTATGAAAAATGTCAAAAGGCGTATGAATATTATTATTTATGACAGTCCTGAAATGGGTTTAATAGGTTATTTTATTTGCCAGATAAAATTTTGTAACATCTCTAATTTTTTAATTAAGTATAGATCACATAAAGGCCTGATTTTCTAGTAGTAAAATATACATTACCGAATAATTATATATTTATTTATATCTTTATATAAATATATTTATATCTTTATATATTTACATATTTATAAATCTAAAAATTCCTTTAAAGATCTTGTTAGGTAATAACTTACTTTCAGAAAACTTCAATGTGTATATGAAAAACATCATTTATTTTAAACTTATCGTTTATTTACTGGTATCATTCATTTGAAATAAGCATAACATGTGTGTAATAAATAAATTAGCAGTTTATGACACATTTCCCTTTAAGATGTATACAAATTTCTTGTTTGGCACGAAATAATAATTATTATAGTATTACTTCTTCTCATATTAGCTTTAAGGCATGCATTCTATTGACTCATATTTTATAGATTTTTTTAATTCTAAATTTAACCTACTTTCTGCTTTTCACCCTCATACAAAAAATTTAAATTTAAAGTTAGGGTAAATATACTATTTTCCGTCAGTACAATGTCAAGAAATTTAACAAGAAAAAATGATACTGCCCAAACGATTTCATTAAAAGTTTAATAAAATATAAAACAAGATAAAATCTTAAGCAGTACTTCCGCTTACTGTTTTCGTTTTAAATAAAGACAATGCATTTACGCTAAAGAATAAAAAGCATCGCTACACGCACGTCTTACCGAGATGATCCAATTCTGATGTAGGCTTGCCAGGGAAAGGTACCAAACCCAGGTTCCTCACCTCCCACGATTCTTCTTTGTGCCTGTTGTTTCGTTGAAACGCCACATCCTGTAACAGAAGTAATTTTCCGACGTCAGCAGAGCAGAAGAGAAAGACTTTGTGTAAAATAAAAAAGAAAATAAATATAAAACATAATAAAATTCTCGAATACTCGTTTATGATTATTAGTGCAGAGATATGTCACTCGATAAAACCGGCTAGCGAAAGTTTTGTTTGTTGAGTTTCGGAAGTCGGATGACTTGATTTGCACTTTTCTTCTTGCTAACAAAGAAGCAACTCTGCAACTTTCACCACCAAGAAAAACGTTGGAATTGATTGTCTTGCAGATTGCTCTCCGATAAACCGTGAGCGCAAATCAGTTTCTCACTATAATTTGATTAATCATATAAAAGCTTTTCAAAGATATTGCTCAGTGTACAAACATTTGAAAACTATTTTTCTCTACGATAATTCATAGTAAAAGCAATAAAAACTTTATTTAATACGAAAGCATAATATCTTTCCTTACATCACAATCATCACCAAGTAGCTACTCTAGACAGAAGTAAAAGCACGATAAATTAAATTGCATATTATTACCACATTAGAACAACCACAACATCAACTTATCTATTATTGCAATTAATTACATTGGTCGGCACTTGTTAAGACCGACTCTCAAAATATTTTGAAAATAATTACACACCATAATTTTGAAAAATATTTTACCAAAATCCAAAAATTTGGAGATATGTCTTAACTTATTACGTTAATGTTGTATTTAGAATGAAATATGACAATAGCTGATTTTTTTTTATAAATACGTCTGATGTGCTTTTATATAAGAACACTTAGAACATAAATTATGCATTTCTTATTTAAAGCAAAATCTATTGAAGATATTCATATGCCTTTATGCGAGTTTATAAGATGGTATCAAATGATTTTTTCAAATACTAGCTATCCCGGCAGACGTTGTTCTGCCCTTTCCGGTAGGTGGCGCTATCATATATATATAATCATAATGGTCCAGATTTTGTGATTTTCTTTTTTTGGCACTAAACCAACATATATTGTAAGATAGATCTCCCATAATCAAAAATACTAAACAAGGTTTTTTACCAAAACTAACACTCATTATTCTCATTTCTAAAAAGAGATATCAAAATGATACCAAAAGTCAAAGACCAATTACAGATTTCTTCTCTAAATATACATGAACAGAAATAACTATAAATCTAATGATCAATAAGGAATTGGTGCGTTTTGTCACCGCCGCCCGTTTCACCTCGACAGTTTCGCTTCAGCCGTTTCGCACCACAAATTTACTTTTCCTGAATACACTGGCTTGTCGACAAACCACCATTCATCCCATATTCTGCAATTCTGCTTGTTTACAAATATACCAATTCTTAAATGAGCTTTGCCCTAAGGAATGCTTTTTGAAATAAATTGACATTTTCTTGCCTTCTTTCTAAGGATCAATTAACAAACGTTCAGCGTGATATGTGATTGTTTAATTTTAATTTTTGAATTATGTTAACTGTATTGTATAAGTTATTAAATGATGACCTTTCTTTAAAATCTTATACAAACAAACTTTTAATGGTGACTTGCTGTGAACTGACATTTTCATAAACACTAGCCAACCGCAGCAATGTTTTCTTCCGATTGGACACCGCTACTTTAAATATACATATTTGTATTGGTTACTCCAGAATGTTAAAATGTCTCTAAAAAATTTTAATAACTTTTACACATGGTGCCAATTTTTTCCCGAAGATTCAGCAAGACATTCACCATTTTGGCAAAGAGTTTCCACGATAAATATGCGTTCTTCAGCGGACAATCTCTACATGATGAGCAAACCAAAAGTAATAGCTAAATTTTTACTTGGCATTTGTTACTTTAGAAAGACTGTCAATGAAGTTAGTAGTGAATGAAGGACAAATTAAATCGGAATACCATACTTGGACATCCATTAGTATGCACAAACTCTAATCAAGGTTTATGACAGATAGCAGCCTATAGAACTATCGTGTCACTTGGGTTATGTTTTTGATATGATTAATCATAGTATTTTAGTAGAGCAGCTAAAGTACTAAGAAATAATAATAATGTGCATATAAATTACTAAATAGATTGCCACAGATCTAAATACCCGGGGTCGTATTATCTTTTATATCGGCCTTATATCAATACTAGCTGTCTATCAACCTCATCGAGTTTGAATCGCCTCTTTGCCTCCACTAACACCTTCTTTAAGGTCCCGGAGCTCTCTATAAATACGCCTCTTTGCCAACGCGATTACTGCCATTCGCAAAAGTACTGGTTAACCGTACGATATTCAAGGAAAAGAATGGAATCAAAATGTAGAATTTGGTGCACCCTGTATTTTTTATATTTACTTCTTAGGTACCGCTTTATTTTATGATATTTCCTCTGTTATTTGCCATTGAAGTGCGTGAATATTTTGATCTCTAGAATTTGTTTTTTTTTGTTGAATTCTAATAATTAGTTTATTTTGAAATTACTACCAGTAGATAGTTTAAAATGTGTGCTTTCTAATGGTATGTGTATTATGTATGCAAATCCTTTCTATAATTGAGTATTTGTGCCGAGATATATTATAGTTTTATCAACACTTTACTTAAACGTAAGTTTGCATTTTTGCAAACGATCGTTTCTTTTCATGAATATTTTTTATACCTTTTTCTTTTAACAGTTGTTTTGCACTCTTTCTTTGGTGTTTATGCTTGTGTATTTATTTAACATATATTAATTTAGCAAACTACAATTTTATCTCTGTTCTCTATAGTTTTCCTTCAGTGGTCTGATTTATCCTTTCTGTGTTGTTAGTCACCGCGACGGACCCTGAGGGTGTGAAAAGTTTTTTTCCTTTCCCATCCTATATTGTTGTTTATAA
The DNA here is from genome assembly GCA_963170755.1 of Amphimallon solstitiale. Lineage (NCBI taxonomy): Eukaryota > Metazoa > Arthropoda > Insecta > Coleoptera > Scarabaeidae > Amphimallon > Amphimallon solstitiale. The sequence continues at coordinate 98,554,083 of OY720676.1, read as the reverse complement.
AATGGTTAGTTGTGTTTGCTGTGGAAAGGATAATGAATCGCACAGAATTATTTTTTGTTCGATATGTGGTTAAAATTATGATATTGATTGCGTGTCAGTTTCTGCTACACTTGCGAGGCATATTCGCCTGGATTCTGGAATTACCTGGACCTGTAAGGGCTGTGAGAGTTTGAATGGGGATCTTACATAATTCACTAAATTCTCTTATTATTAACCATGAACATGAAGTTACTGCATTAAAGGAATCTATTAGAACTTCCTCTCCCGCTACTGCCTCTTCAATTGACATGGAGAAAGTTATTCTTGAAGTGACCGAACGTGAAAAGCGGAAATGTAGTATCATTTTCTTCAACGCACCTGAACTGGCGCCTTTCAAAAATGAACAACTCACTCTCGATACTACTATAGGTTTGTTTGTGTTTAATATTACGAACGGTTCTAACACATTTCTGTTACTGCGCAGAACTGATGCGTCATAGTACACCGTTCGGAACGGTTCCGAACGATTCTGTAACGATTCGATGCCTTTAGCCCGACAGAGTCGGGCTAAAGGCAGAACGGTTCCAGAACTGCTAATCACAAACCAAAACACGACGTTTTTTGTTCCAGAACAGTTCCGGAAACCCGAACACTTAACATAATTCTGCGCATGACGTGAACTGTTCTGGAAACGTTCTTAGCGAAACAAAAACAAACCTACTATTATAGTTAGGGATGTACTTTCGTTTTTGTCCGTTTCGCCTGATGACACTAGACCTGTACGACTGGGCAAGTTTGATATTACACTTAAAACTCGTAAGCGTCCTATAAAACTTAAACTAGCATCTGAGAATTTGGTACATGCGGTGTTGCGTAATAGCAGTAAACTGAAAAGCTCTGAGTGGCCTTATATATCGTTAAATCGTGACCGTACCCCTTTGCAGACTGATCTATATCGCCGTATGAAATCTGAAATGCAGGACCGCATTACAAATGGTGAGCAGAATCTGTCTATTAAATACAGATTAGGTATTCCAACAATTTTAAAATCAAACCCGAAAAACTAATTAATCCCAACAGTAATAACTTTCTTGATTTGTCCATTTACTACCAAAATACTCGCAGGTTACGCTCTAAAACCCATGAAGCCTACGTAAATATCTTAAATTCTGGCTCTAATATATTTGTTTTTTCTGAAACTTGGCTCAACGATTCCATTGCAAGCAATGAACTCTTTACAGAAAAATTTTCTGTTTGTCGATGTGACAGGAAATTTAACTTGTTAAACCTCACCACCGGTGGAGACGTGTTAATTGCCTTAAATCAAAACATTAAGTACCATGTAATTGTTACTTCTTATCTCACGCATGGGTTCCTTTCGTCGATGTCCTAGTATGCAGATGTCACTTTGCTAACTGTGTACGTTACATTGCTGCTCTATATATTCCACCAAATTTAAGCGTTGATGATTTTAATTTAGTTTTGGAGTTCCTTGAACTTTTATTACTTGATTATCCTGTGCTTCTTGTTGGCGATTTCAATGTCCCTAGTTATTGTTCTTTAAATATTACTGATCCTAGTCTTAGTGCGCTCACTATCTTCGCGTCTATTCTCAATTTAAATCAACTCAATAATATTTCCAATGCCAATGGCAGGCTTCTTGACTTAATACTTTCAAGTTCTGCTTCCGAAGTGTTAGTAGAACGTGAACCACACCAATTGTTGCCGAGAATCCCGCACTTACCATATATATTAAGATTACAGTGATTCATAAAGCCCCTGAATTTCCCTCTAACAACAACTTCCGATACAACTTTCGTAAAGCTAATTATATAACTCTTTATAATGATATCCTGTCAATTGACTGGTTTGAATTAAGTAAATGTGATGATGTTTATTTGTGCGTTGACATATTTTATAGTAAACTATAATATGTTTTTGATAAGACTGTTCCTTTATGTAAGTCGTCTTCTCATAACTGTTTTCTACATTGGTTTACTAATGAAATCAAATAGAATCTTAAGCTTAAAAACTATTATCATCGGTAGTGGAGAGCAACTCAGTAAATTTCCTTTTATCGTGAGTTCAGTAGGCTAAGGACCATCACCAAAAATCATATTTAAAAGTCTTACTTACATTTTCCTATGAAGCTGAATCAAACCTAATGAGTGACTCAAAATAACTTTGGCGCTATATTCAGTACTTCTCGTATTCCGTCAGTAATGCATGACGGCGATCTCAGCTATAACAACCCTGCCCATATAGTTGAGAGATTTTCTCGTGTTTTTTCCCAGGTTTACCGGAAAGACTCAAATTCAACTGGATCTGATATCAAAAATCAGCTAAAAGATGCTGATTATTTAACCATAACATCTCTCAGCGAAGAGGATATTTTGTGGAGTGCCAATCGTCTCAAGTCAACCCCGACTGCTGGTGACGACCAGATACCTTCCTATATAATTAAAGATTGCCGTGTGGTGTTTGTACGCCCATTAAAAATTATTTTCAACCTAGCGCCGCGCAAAATGTTTATCCAACTAGATGGAAGATAGCTAGAATTAGCCCTGTTCTGAAGAAAGGTGATCGGAGTGACCTGAGGAATTACCGCCCAATTGCAATTCTCTCCAACTTCTCCAAGATTTTCGAGCAAATACTATACAAATTCACATATGCATACTGTCACAGAAGAATATCTCCTATACAGCATGGGTTCGTGACTGGTCGCTCAACGACGAGTAATCTGCTTTGTATCACCCAAGATATTAGTGCTGCTCTTAATTCTTGCTTCTTGCTCTCAAATGGATGTCAAATATACAGATTTTTCGCGCGGATTTGACACTATTAGACACGACATTCTGCTGAGGAAACTTGATGCACTGGGACTTCATGGCAATCTGGTTAGTTTTCTGACGTCACATCTTAGGGAACGAATCAATTATGTGCACTACAATGGATTCAAATCTGCTGAATTTGTTGCCACATCAGGCGTTCCACAGAGGTCTAATTTGGGCCCTTCGCTTTTTATACTATTTATTAACGACCTCTTGGAATCGTTTTCTTGTGATGGGTTGGCATACGCTGACGACTTGAAAATCTATCGTCGTATTCATACTATCTCGGATGCTCTGCGTCTACAGTGTGATTTGAATACTCTCTATGAATGGTGTCAGCATAATGATCTGGCACTTAATATCAATAAATGTCATGTTATGAAGTATTCTAGAAGGATGAGACTCATTGACTTCGATTATAGCATTGGGGGACAGGTATTGGCCTGCGTGCAGGAGGTAAAGGATTTGGGAGTGCTATTTGCTATCACTAATGTATGCACTTCTGCCTCTACTACACTTGGTTTTATTCTTAGAAATAGTAGGCATTTTTCTAATGCAGGCACTATTGAACTTCTTTATTCTTTGCTCGTGCGTAGTAAGCTAGAATACGCTGCTGTTGTTTGACATCTAATTTATATCTGCTATACATTGAAATTGGAGAGCATCCAGAGAACATTTTTAAAGTTCTTGAGCTATAAGGACAGTGAAGTTTATCCCTGTAGAAATACTAACCATGCAGTTTTGTTGGAGGAGCATAATTTTGTTCTACTGGACACACGTCGTGAGATTGTTAGTGCCAACTTTTTTACATGGTTTAGTGCATAACAAGATTGACTGTCCCTATCTGTTGGGTTCGATTAATTTCAATCTGCCACGACTTTCTGCCAGAAGTCAAGTTACGTTTTTTACTTCCACGTGCAAAACAAATGTCATGCTGAGGAGTCCACTTCATCAAATGTGCCGTAATGGAAACAAGTATTTCAATGATTTTTTTGGAGCTCAAACTTAAATGAATTATGTATGTCTAATGTATTGTATTATATTGTTTGTAATCCGCACATCTATTGTAAATTACAGTGTTCCCCTTGCTGGTATTTTACTATTGGGTACACAATAAAGTATTATTATTATTATTATTATGCTTATTATATTGTCGAGTATTTCTAAACTTTTGACCCACACTGTATTAATAACATTTATTACGAGTGGAATTATATATTTGTAAGAAGTTTAGGCGTGCGAATTTTGTATTGATTTAAGGGAAAATTTCACCTTCTTGGACGGCCGGTAATTCTGTTGGTGATTGCTTTGTGAAATATTGATGTTACTTTACTGCATGCTGTGGTTAGAAGATGATGTCAGATAACGTTTATGCGTAGAGAATGTTTCAATAATTTAAGAGATGATTTCACCCTCTTGGACGACCAGTAAAAGATTCTGTTGGTTATTGCGATATGACTTATTGATTTTCCTTTACTACAACTGTGGTTAGAAGATGATCTCAGATAGTTGTCGAGCATGGGAACTTTTTTAATTATTTAATGGAAGATTTCCCACCTTAGACGGCTGGTAAAAGACTCTGTTGGTTGTTGCAATATAAAATATTGATGTTGTTTTACTGTAATTGTGATTAGAAAATGATATCAAAAGTGTTAAATCTGTGAACTATTTTAATGATTTAAGAAAAAAATTCACCCTCTTGGACGGCCGGTAAGAGATTTTGTTGGAGGATGCGCCTTGCAACACACACATGTAATACTATAGGAACATTTCATTTTCTTTCAAGACAATGAAGAATCAAAAAGTAATTGAGAATTTTCTAACACGGGCCAAAAATTATCTTTTAGAAATCAACAAGTACTACCTCCCCTTCTAAATCAATCAATTTCAGTATAGTCTCAGCGACATCATTCTTTATTCAAGTAGTGTTCAAAGTGTGTTTGGTGAAGTATTCTGAAGAGTTCAGTGAAAGCTTTATTGTCTTTTTATGTTGTAATGATTATGAAAAAAAACTTGAATCAAATGAATATATTCCTATTTTAGTAGAATTCTTTCCAATTAATATAAGACTAATGTACTAGTGGTTATCAATGTCGTAATATTCGTATTGTTTAATATTTATTGTTGTGACTTATTCTAAATATAGAAAAAAGTAGCCTTAGTTTTAGTTAAAGATCTATTCAAAATAATTAAATTGAATTGAAATTTACCATAATAATAATAATGAATACTAGTTCATTTAATTTAACTAATATATTTTTATCTCCAATTTTAAACAATTTTCCATTTAATTTTCTTTGCCATATGTCTTTAAAGTTTGCAAAACATTACTTAAAGAATTAAATTATGATTTCAATGCGAGTTCGCTGAGTAATTAAATTGATTTAAAGCAACAGAGTAGTTAATACGCTAGAAAATGTATCCACAGCTTTTCATCAAGTGTTTCAATAATCATTATGAATTCTTATATTGAAAACAAATTGCGAAATGTTCAAATGGTTTTTAAGAATTTGCTTATTCATAAAAAAGTCATCTCTAATAAGTAATAAGGTATTTATAATTTGGGGAGAGAAGACAATAATGATTTGAATCGATATATTGTAAAACTGTAAAATTTGCTGTAAAATGTTGTTAATTTTCACTATATAAAAAATTCATATCAAGAGGTATAATTGTAAATACAGCCTTTCTAACATTATTTATAATTAATTGTTAAGGACAGAGAAGATTCAAGTTTAAATTTCGTAATTTCAAATTAATATCCGAAATTACGAAATCTAAACTTGAATTATATTGTAATTATATCTGTATGACCTATTGAATAAGGACATTAACGTTACAGTATCTAATTATCATACTTTAGTATATTTATTGTTTAACTTACTTAAATTATTGTAATAACTATAAAATATTCAAAGTACACATCTTTGAAAATAATTTTTGTAAACGTTTCAGCAAAAATTTGTTTAGGTAGCCTATGAGTGGTGTAATACTCTGAGGGATATTATCTTGAACTGAAAAAACATTCCAACACAAAAAATATAACAAAAGTTACGATTTAACTTGCTTCTCAGTAAAACTTGAATATGATGTAGTTTATATTTGGCAATTTTTTATCTTAAAAGATAAATTACTGCTAAAAAAATAATAAAAGAACGTTAAAAAAGATATATAAAATTGACATATTTATTTAAAAAAAAAACCGACAAAATAAACTTTATATACTCGGCTGTGGGGTACGCTATTATACTTAATAGAGTTCCCGCTTTTTTGTTTATTAACGTTTATGAAACAATTGAAGAACTGCTAATGCAAGTCACCACTGCATAATAGCTATGTAAATCTGCGCCCACAATACAACGACCGGTACGGCAAAACTAGCAATTTTGGGGACGACCGACGGCGACGGGAAAAGAACGGACAAATTCTACAAGGTCCTCCTTGACGGAAGCCATTTTTTTAGTTAGTCTTAAATGGCGAAGTTCCGTTCCGGTCGTAGGCACTGGTAGCGCACGCTAGCACCGACCGGCACAGCATGCCGTGGATTATCCAAAAGTTCTTTCACTCCGACTTTTTTCAAAACAGCGAAAGTGGCTGTCGGTCGTCCGGTCGGTGTGTAGTGTGCCCACCTCCATAGAGAAACATGCATTTGACTTTTACAAAAATCCCGGTCGGTGCAGTGTGCGCGCAGCTTTACAATACGCACAAAATTTATAGTACTTCACTTCCGGACCGACGAGTTGTAATAAAGACTACACACAAATAGAGTAAATACATGCAATAACTATCAACATCCGAAATAAAACGTAGTTGTAGTAAATGAGGCTTATATATGTAGCTCCAAAATAAAGCATAAAAGAAGAATATTACTTACCTTCGTGGGCGAACAAACATAGGTATATATTAAGTGTGGGAGGTACCTTCAACACAATAGCAACTCTCACCTTTAACGAGAACTGAATGTAAAGAACTTTTAGAAACACTTAATCGTTTAAAATGTTGAAACATTCAAACCTAACATTATTAAACCGACATATTCGTCTACTGACCTGAACAAAATACTAAACTTCTTTAAATTAACTCCACGTTGAAGAGGCTGGGAATAAAATCAGTACTTTTAACATTCAATTTGTACATTCTTGAAATATTCGGTAAAAGATTCCTAAAGTGACTTGGACAAATACTCTTAATATCAAACTCAGAATAAAAGACAATTACTATAGAAAGGAGGTTATGTATCTAGTTTCTGCAAAAAGAAAACCAGAACAACAGTAAATACGACTGCTCTGAAAAGTATCACTCAATATTTAAATAGAAAAATCAACATAATCAGAAGTTAGTCGATTAGTAATTAGTTGATTAAATTAACCTTCGACAACAAAAATGACTACTTTCTCTGAAAAGATCTATCATAACAAAATCCAACAACTAGAAATGCAGGTGGAAGTAACTTTCGGAATAACTTACAAAAAACATTGAGATCTGCAAACAATTAAAAAAGACTTTTTAATCAAATGATGGAGAAGAACCTCAAGACTAGAGTGAAGCTAGGCATGAGCAAGTCAACACCAGATTTACCACTCCAAAAGCTTTAAAAAAAAGATAGTAAAAGTAACCAATCAAATTAATACCTTATTTAGATAGTTTGACTTACGCACGTCCCTATAATTTTGAAAGTAACGGAAGTGACTATAATTTGCATACAAAAAACACCATCTAATGAAGTTTCGTCATATACTCCTATATCCTTGTCGCCAATTATCTTGAAATTATATAAAAGATTGCATTTATTGAGCTAATAAACAATAAAATAATAACAGATTATGTTTTCTGGATCACGGACATTACTAATCTACTATCGTAAATGAAGCACAGCCTTTTTATAAGGTATGTTATGAAGGCCTGTACCATAAATTAAATGTGTCTATACCTCAGCAATACTCTTACATTTTGGCATTATATCTGTCAAAAGATACTGTAGAATTAAGCAGAATGTTGTAATACAAAATATTTTGTATTATAATATGATGAATATTATAATACAAAATATTTTGTATTATAATATTCATCACCTGATGAAGCCCTAGTAGGGTGAAACAATTGTTGTGAATTAAATAAAACTGTTTTGAACTCAATTTGAATTTATTTCAATTTTTACTTGTAAATTATGGAGTTTCAACACGTATCTCCATCTTCAATCAATTATTTAATTATAACAATTATTCTTTAATCAGATTATATTATTATATGCATAATGGCTAAAAGAATGCCAAGTAGAGTTCATTTATTCTACTGTGAACGTCAATTCGAATGAAAAGCGTTGTCAGAAACTATTTGATTCTATTTGCCATCAGATTTAATATCTATATATGCTGTGACAGAAATGGCAATGCAATAAAGCAAACTTAGACATAACAAAGGCGCAAACTTTCTCCAATAATCGCTTTTCCTTATTTTCTTTTTAATAAAAATTAGTCACACATTGCGTAAGCTTTTTGCCTTATATGTATGTTAAAAAAATGACTATAAAAAATAGAGGGAAATAATGAATCAACAAGGAAGCATAAGAGTTATTTGTATAGAAAGTGTCTATACAGAAATAGCAGTGCAGAAGACACTGTTTGCAAATATTTCACTTTCTAAAGTAGGACAAGTTTCAGGAAAAATACTGTTTAATCGTTCATTGTAAATTAATTACTCAACGTTACATTGACCCCGATAAAATAAAACCAAACATATTAATATATGGTCAGCAAGAAGTGCAGGAAGTTTCATTGGCGTTTGTGCTTTGAAATAAAGTATAATTCATAAATCTACAATATTTCTATTTAATACATGTTTACCATAAGTCGAACTGTATATTTTTCGAAATAATGTACAAGCAACGCTTAACCACCGTCATTGACTACCTTCAGAGCTTGCTTCGATACTGCATTTAGAGATATTACATATTTTGGACTAAAAAGCACTCAAATTGCCCCTCATAGCTAATCATCTGTTTTAATTTAGTCCTCCAAATAGATGTATGACTGTTTTAGTTTACTTTTTTATCAGCAATTGGTTTTAAAATTTAGTATAGCATTATTCTAAATTAAATATTGTCTGTATAATATAATGTATTTAAATTTGGTTCAGTTTAAAATTCTGTTGAACGGTGCCTCAAATGAACTTCACTTTAATATCGCCCTTTGTTGCACAAATGCGGTTTAGTCTGAGTTTAACAGTAATGAAGCTTAAATATGTCATATGCTTGGTAATGGCCTGTATTATATTGGGTTTATCAATAGAGGCATAACAATTTTGTAGGTATTTAAATACAAAGGCTACCTTAATTGTTTATTATTATTTATGATCTCTCAATATCAAAATGTCATTAGGGGTTTGCACTTTTATCATGGTGAAGTTCACGAACGAGCCACGTTTGGATTAATTAAATTAATTATTAAAAATTATTACCGAAACTCTGAGTCGGTGATCGCAACTTTAAAAGAGTTTACTCCAATTTTCGGTCGTAATAATCTTTCCACTAAACAGGCTGTGCGTGCTATATCGGTAAATTCGCGTCAACATATTCACTATTGAATGTTTGTGAGCCAGTGAAACAACGCACCAGTCCAAGAACCGAAAATATAACAGTCGTAAGTTCTTCAGTTCAAAATGAGCAAAATCAGTCAATTCCACGCCGTTTACAGGAATTGGGAGTCTCACAGTACACATTGTGTCGAATTTTACATAAAGTTCTTAGCATACAAGATCAAATTAAATCAAGAAGTGAAACCCCTTGAAAATTTGAGGCGACACTTATCCGACTCGGCTCTGCAAAAGTTTAGAGAAAATCCTGAATTTCATCCTAAGATCATCTTCAGCGATAAAGCTCATTTTTGGCTTAATAACAAACCTACATGTGCTTCAAGAGACTCTATTACAACCACAAAAGGTACCGTCTGGTGTGGCTTTAATGCTGGAGGTGTGGTTGGTCCCTATTTCTTGTCGATGAAAATAATTGCCATATTGTCAATTGTCAATTGAGTTTGCTATCGTGCCATGTTGGAAGACTATTTTTGCCCAAAATTGGATGGACTTAACATCAATGATATGTGGTGGTTTCAACTAGATGGTCCAGCATGCCACACGGCTGGTCAAATACAGTGGCGGCCCGTGATTTTTTGGGACGGGAGGGCACCGGGGGTCTGAGTGTTTAATATCAAAAATTAAGTAGGTACAGACAAAAAACAAACTCAACATGCTATTTAATTAATTTGTTTGAAAATAAAATCCATCTGCCGTTCCTTACGATCAGCAAAATGATTAATAACTCATTCATTGAAGTTTGATGTTGATGTCAGTAATTGTTTTTCAATGGAACACATTGCTACGGCGCATAGTCTGCTTTCCTGCATGGTATTTCTAGAAAATGTTTTTATTCTCTTCACAGTAGAAAAACACCGTTCACTTGATTTTTTCTATTTTGCACGCCCCCAGAGATTCGCAAAATAGCAGAAGACAACTTACAAAATCTTCCGCCAACATAGTCTCGACATATTATCAAAAACAAACTTTTATAACATTGCACTATTCAACCTTGGAAGTAAATTACAATAGTAGCATCAGAAAACTTATCATCCAACTCTGCTTAATAATTTATATTGTTAATTATATTAATTATAATAATAATATGGTAGCATGTGTGCTTTTTATTCTTTGTACAACTTGTATTGCACATGTTTATTACATTAAAGGCTTACATTTTGACATTTAAATATAATTTGGTTCCATTTTTTTTTTGTTACCAACGTCAAACCAATAAAATTAGCGTGCGAAAAAGAAATACTTTTGAAACCAAAACGGATGTCGTAAAGTGAACTTTATAGCACCGAAATAGAAAAAAGCATTTTGCACGTTACACCCACACAACCAGTCTGATAAACTGTAAGAGCTTCTGTTGAATTTTCTCGTCACGGTTTTATTAGATTTCTAATTGTGATCTTCTAGTTTAATCAACAAATCTGGTCTAGGGAGACCTAGATTTTTTAATCCTGTCTTAATGTTACTAACGCAATTCATAGTTGCATTTGCACCGATAGAAATTACAACATACACTCACCGCTGTATATACTGGACCGCCACTCGGACCCGGCACCATAGAGTAGTGTCCCGCCGCCTACATATATACGCGCGCTACCCGCGCTAGTTTCATCGCTCGATTTTTAATGCAGACGGGGCAGTCGCGCGAGATGCCCCGGAGCCTACGTCAGACTGCGATTTTTAAACGCTCTGAAAGACGGACTGTTACTTCCGAAAACATATTATTTGTTATCAAACAAATCAGAAAAATTACATACAAATTAGGTATTTATAATAATTTATCTGTTAAAAAAAAATTGTCACCGGGCAATTTGTCACGCGGGGGGGGGGCAGTGCCCCGTTGCCCTCCCTGCAGCAGCCGCCACTGGTCAAGTAATTGATCTATTGAAGGGAAAGTTCGGTAAATGTGTAATCTCGAGAAATGGTCAGTCGAATGGCCACCTCGCTCACGCAATTTAACGCTGTTGGATTTATTTTTATGGGGTTACGTTAAGTCATTGGTTTATGCCAAAAAGGCAACAATGTTAGTGGAGCTCAGGAACAATATCGAACGAGAAATTGCCAACGTTCCGTCCGATATATGTAAGAGTGGTGGTAAAATGACTCCAAAGAATCGATCGCTGCAAACGTGCTCGCAATAGTCATATGAGCGATATGGAATTCCATACTTAAATTTAATATTAAAATTTGTACTACCTGAAATAAATTTCAATCCGATATCTCAATTATTCTGTTTTATTTAATACAAAATTATTATGTCCCTGTTGAAAAAAAATTATATACATAAAGGCCGCACCACTGTGGCGCGTTGCATTTGCATGACAGAGGTCGCTGAGAAATAAAAACAACATTTTATAGCAATAGATTTAGAAATCAAAAATATACTAGAATCTTGTCTTCAAGGCGTGCTATCCGGGTTTGATCTGCTGCAAATGCGAACTGTTAATAATGTGTTTGTTGTCATCAATATAGTATTTTAAGACAATATTATTATAATTCTTACGATACTGTACAGCAAAATAATACTAAACTTATGCAAAACCAACCATAAAGCAACAATATCGGTCTCCTGCCGAGGTGCATATTTAATTCGATTTTAAACTTGACCTGGACTTTTAGAGAACCCATGACTTCCGGTTAAATCAAAGTTAACAATAAACCTACCCTAAACTATCATTTGGCAATCAGTAATTGTAGTCAGTTTATTTCAAACGTTTATCATAAAAATATTTTGTGTTACCTATACAGAGTGATCCATAAGTTGGTGGCTAACCATACTTATAGTTTTTTAAATATAACACCCTATATATTATTGCATTTTTGTATTCCGCGTATAATTTTTAGTCTAAATGTGATAAGATAGTATAGGCCTAAAGTGTAAAGTTTTTGACTTATTCCTATTTTTCTGAAAAATTCAATGTTTGTATAAAATTATATTTCTCGAAAACGACGTATTAGATGGACAAAATTTTTTGCAGTATTGTTTACAATGAGAGGTCCTATTAGAAGCATGTTTTATTTGTTTACAGTTACTAACTGCATGTGCAGGAAATTGGATTAAAATTACATGACACGTTTTAGAATAAAAGTCTTTTTTTTTAAATGGAACACCCTGTATATCAGTTCATTTTCGAATTGTTTATTAAATTTCATGTCAGAAACCGGTAAGACGTTAATACTTTAAATGTGACTATTACTGAGCTACTGTCGTTTTTTGATATGCTTTTGTTAGTTTTTGCAAAAAAGTCAATTTTTGCAAATGGAACACCCTGTATATTATTTCATTTTTGAATTTCTCATTAAATTTCATCTAAATTGAGCTATTGTCTCTTTTTGATAAATTTTGTCAGTTTTGTGGTTTTAATTAATATAGTATAGTACTGACAAAATTATATCAAAAAGAGACAAAAGCTCAGTAACAGTCACTTTTAAAGTATTAAAGTCTTACATATTTTTGATGTGAAATTTAATAAGAAATTCAAAAATGAAATAATATACAGGGTGTTCCATTTGAAAAAAATGACTTTTTTGCGAAAACTAACAAAAGCATATCAAAAAAATGAGGTGTGGCCACCACACTACTTTCTTATACGTATGAGCGTTTCAAATTATTGAATTTTAAGAATTTTTTATACAAAAATTATTCAAAATCCTATTCTAAGTACTTCTATTCTCTTAATAAATCTCTATAGAATGCATACTTTGCAAGATATTATCAAAAAGTGCTATTCGCTAAGAGTAAAAGTGCTACTTCCGGTCCGAATTTTGAAATTTCTTTTATACAAAAGATATTGAAAATTATGTTTTAAATACTTTTATACCCGTAACGTACTTGTGTAAAAAGCATGACTTGCGAAATATTCGCAAAAAACTGATTTTCGATAAGAGTAAAAGACCTACTTCCGGTAGGAATTTCGAAAAACTTTTTAAATAAAATTATTTTCAATTTCAATTTTAAGTATATATGAATTCTTTATAAATTTGGTTAAACTTAGTAGTTGACGAAATATTGTCAAAATTCGATTTTTTCGCTGAACTAAACTGCTACTTCCGGTCTACCGATTTTACTGAAAAACTAATCAGATCTCAAAAGGGAGATTATACACGTAAATACAAAATTTGGAATTGATATCTACAGCGTTTTGGCCGCTATCGTGGTCACACTCACACACACACAGAGAGAGAGAGAGAGACAGACACACAGACATTTTTTAAAAACCACTTTTTTGGTATCAGGGGACTTCAAAACGTGGACATCTGCAAAAATCTCGAGGTCGAAAATTTTCATCATCACAATACTTCCTTATACTACGTATAAGAAAGTAAAACGACAATAACTCTGTAATAGTTAGTTTTAAGGTATATTAACGTCTTACATGTTTCTGACATGGAATTTAATAAACAATTCAAAAATGAACTGATATACAGAGTGTTCCGTTTAAAAAAATTGACTTTTATACAAAAACGAGTCATCTAATTTTAATCAAGTTTCCTGCACATGAAGTTAGTAACTGTAAAAAAATAAAACATGCCTCTATTAGGACCAATACTGCAAAACATTTTGTCCATCTAATACGTCATTTTCGAGAAATATAATTTTCTACAAACATTGAATTTTTCAGAAAAATGGGAATAAGTTAAAAACTTTACACTTTAGGCCTATACTATCTTATAACTTTTTGACTAAAAATTATACGGGGAATTCAAAAATGCAATAATATATAGGGTGTTCTATTTGAAAAACTATAACTATGGTTTGCCACCAAGTTATGGAACACTCTGTTTAATACAAAATATTTTTAAAATATGCTCCTAATGAACAGCTATCACAAGGAAAAAATCGCTTCGAAATATCTTTACTCATAAAGGCCTAATCGGCCTTACCCTCTTAGATGCCTCACCCTGTATATATACAGGCTGTCCAGAAACTCTCCTGACAAACGAAGACCGGAGATTCCTCAGATAATTTTAAGACAATTTAACCCAATTCACCCTAGTCCGAAAATGCTTCCTAAGGGAGCTAGAGCTCTTTGAAGATGGCGCCTTGTAATTAGTTTTTTTTAATATCTCCCGAACGCTTCTATTTAGAAAAACAAAAACTGGTATGCTTATTTATCCTCCAGAGATGAATCAATTCCATCAATTGCGAATTTCTAGTACCGGTCATAGGCGTCCGTTTTGGGTAGGTAAACGGTTATTTTAACGCATAACGTTTTTGTCTTTAACTTTTAAGCATTTGTGACACTAGATTATTAAATTTTCAGGTATTCTAGTACTAAAAGGTACTCTTACTTTAAGTCGGTAGGATACACCGTTTTCTAGAAAAATCGATTTGAAAATTTTTCGTTTTTTCGTCATTAAAATTCAATTTATTATGTACCTACTTATTTTTAGCGACGAAGTTGGCTAGGACTATCAAGGCATGGATGAAAATTAATTTAATAAATCATCTTTTGTTTCAATAAATGCAGTACACAATTCGTAAAAAAACCCAATATTTGACATATTCGGTGTTTTTGCTTGGGGCGCAGAATGCTCGTAGTATAACAATTATCCCAATATATCATTTTGGCCATTTTTGCACATACTGCACTTTTGCTTAGCAGGGCAGAATAGGCCATAAGAGTATCGCTGACTTTTAAAGCAACTGAAGAAATCTCGTGGTAAACAATCCGGTTTTCTAGAAAAATCTGATTTGAATAGGATTTGATGGTATTACCAGCTGGGTAGCCAATTTGTTGAAATTATATTTTCTTGGTTAAGTCAAATTTTGTCGAAAGACATAAAGCTCTGGCATTTAATTATTTATTCCAAACCACAAAATGGTTTTAGATAAATACTTGCTTAGCACTTCTATTATAAATTGTGAACTTTATCGCCTCACTAACGACAATAATTATGCAAACTTGTCACTCCATTTAATTAAAAAATGTACTTGCCACTGACTGTACTAATTATAGTCTTTCTTTTATTTTTCTTCACAACAAACGCATAACTGAGAAGCTGATAGAAGTCTTGATCCTGTAAAATGTGAATAAATTTCTGTTTTTATGGAACTTCTTCCTCGATACATTTTTTTGTTATAAATGTACTCAATTTATATCTATTTATATTACAAAATACTTTGCATAACTTGTGGTTAGTCTTCTTCCCTAGTAACCTAGTTATAAATTTATATATAACATTTTCTGTACGTCTAGATTGTAAATAAGTTCTTGCAGCTGTTGCATATTGCAGATTTTTTTAACCAAAATTTACAGCTGTTTCTTTTAACATTTAATAGTAATCACCTACGGTTAAAGCAATTTCACTTTTCTCCTTTTCACATGGCACGCTACATTATGAAAAGAAATTAATCACAGTGAATGAATATTTAAACTGTAAAACAGATATTAACTGTCTCCATGTTGATTTATAGTGAACCATTATATTAACTTCATTTCTTAGTAATACAATGAGAACCAAAGTAGCTACTGCTTTTTATAATGAATAGCTTTTCACCAAAACTGTAAGATAAAATTAAAAATGTATGTTCTAGTAATATGTTATAATATCTTAATTTGTTAGTCTTCTTCTTTGAGTTGTAGAATAATGTATTATGACAAACAATATAATAATCTACTGTGAGATCCAAATAATCTTATTTGCGCTTCATAATTCAACACAATATAAAAAAATTTGTAGTGTTCACTCTTTAGGAATCGGATCAATTAATTTGTCACTATGAACCACCATAAGTTAGTCTGATATAAACTAAGTTCTTTTAATTCAAATTAAAATCGCTTAATGGTGGAGGGGGGGGGGGGGATTTACTTAATGCCATAAAATGGTCAATTCCATGCAAAAAAATGCAAAATTTTAGGTATTTGAAAAATTGACACTGCATGAACGAAATAACCAATATTTGTTCTAATGACTCACGGTTCAAATGTCTAATGATATTAAAAAATAGCTAAAAAACATTATTTTAAAATTTCCTTGGATTTTAAGGAACTTTCTGTTCTTATAATGTCCGTTTTTGAGACCCTACATGTTTTCATTCTGAACACGACAATGTATTTATTTAAAAGTAACCCTGCTCTTCAAAAATTACTTTGAAACCAATTAGATTGATCACAAATTGAACATTAGTAGAATGGCAGATAGGCAGCACATAATTTAAACCATCTATTCGCAGTTTTGCTGTTTCCTAAGACCAGCGTTGTAGAAGGATGCCTGGTCAACTATAGGTATATCAAAACGCAAAAATTGGGAAATTATTTTGAACATGTTTCTTTACATAGACTTGTTGAATATATAGAGTCCACCTGCTACATTCAACAAATTTGTAATTGCTTCGTTGTAACAAATGAACAAGAGGTACTAACAGTATGAAAGCGAGTTCTTAACACTGTGATACAATTAGGAAAAGCATCGGGCAGGCCGAGAAGTTAAAAAATGAGGAATTCCTAGTAAAAAATAATGAAATTGTATTACCAGCATAAAGACTTGGGGAAGCACCGCAGAAGCAGAGAATACATTACAAAACACTTTATTCTCTTTTAGACGCACAAGGAGAATATCATAAGAACTGCGAAGATAGAAGGGACATAATAAAATATAATATTTAGCAACTTAAGGTCACTAGTAACCTCCATGTTATTACGTGTGACTCCTTGCTTTTTAGCAAAATTATGCAAGGGTCAAAAAGTGTGGTCTGGCCAAGCTCAAAAAAATATGTTAGGAAAAGTAATTTTTTTTTAGAATTTTAAGGCGCCGGGCTACCCATATTTTAGGTACATGCTATTACAAATCTGAGTTTTTCCGTTTTATTTGCTTACTTGGTAACATGAATTTTTTTTTTATATACATATGAATAATTGCAAGGTACCTATGTTGCCTTTTTTTGAAAAACTTTTAAAGTGTGTCTTAAAATAAATAAAATGTAATTTTTTCCTTTTTTTGTCTTTGCTTTGTGACATGGCAGATATTAAACTTTTTTTATTTAATAGAACATTTGAGAACCTAGCTCTTTAACCAGATTGCTTAAATATTTGATATAAAAGAAATTAAAATTAGGCTGCCTACGTTACATATTACTTAGAGAATATTATTCTGGAGAAATAAGAGATTGTATTTAATTTTTTAATACACAAGTGTAACTATATATTAAACTAGTTTATAAAAGAAAATACATAAAGCATATTCGAGCAAATATATTTCAAATTTTGTGTTTATTTATGATTTATAGAATAATTTTAGAAAATTCCCCTATTTGGCCATTTCGTCCGTCTTAATCTTGGATTCGCAAAGCAATGTCACCTTATTACATCGTAATGTACCTACTATTTATTGTACAAGTAATTTAATAATTTGTTTTGTGGATCCTGTACGATGTCATAACTATCAGGTAACCAAATAAGTTCATGCGGTTTTTTATGGTAAAATATAAATATTTATTAAGAAACAATAGTACAATATTATTCATCAAAGTAATTACCATCACACTCAATGACCTTTTGCCAACGTGACACCAATTTTTTTATGCCGGTATTGTAGAACTCTACTGATTTTGAATCAAAAAATTGACGGACTGCGTCTATTACATTAACTCGAGTTTTAAACTGCCTATGTCTCATACAGTTGTCAAGAGACAAAAAAAGATGGTAATCACTTGGCAAAATGTCAGGAGAATATGGAGGGTGTGGCAATATTTCCCAGCCAAGTTCACAAAATTTTTCCCGGGTCTCTTTTGCAGTATGCGGTTTGGCGTTATCTTGTAAGAATATCACTTTCTTTCGATTGATTAAAGAAGGCTGTTTTTGGATGAGTGCTGCTTGTACTCGCTGAAGTTGTTCACAATACAAGTTCGCAGTGATGGTTTGGCCCTTTTCCAAAAACTCATAATGGACTATTCCATTTGCTGTCCACCAAACACACAATAAAATCTTGTTTGGGTGCAAGGAAGCCTTGGGAGTGTGAGGTATTGCATCAGTAGGCGACAACCAATGATACGAACGCTTAGAATTTGAGTATAATATCCATTTTTCGTCGCAGGTTAACAACCGATCAAGAAATGGTTCATTATCGTTGCCTGAAATGTTTGCCGAACAAATGGTAAGACGACTTAATTTGTTATCATTTGACAATTCATGTGGAACCCATTTGCTCAACTTCCGCGTGTTTCCTAGCTGATGAAGATGCAAACGAATGGTTTCGTCACTCACATTGAACCTTGCTGCAAGCTCTAGGCACGTTGTACTGGAATTTGCCTCCACAACCTGTTGAAGATCCTCGTTGTTAATGATCTTCGGTCTTCCAGAGCGTGCTTCATCGGTTAAGTTGAAATCTCCCGAAGAACATTTCTTGAACCACTTCTGTGCTGTTCGATCACTTACGACATCATCTCCGAATGCGGTACATATTTTTCGCGCCGCCACTGCAGCTTTAGTACCAAGTTTGTACTCATAGAGTAAACAACCTCGAATTAAAGTTTTATTCGTTTCATTTTCAACTAATCAAATTAATAATTAAATAATTGTCACGAAATGTGTATGTATTAAATGACAGAAGGATTGATACAAAAGTGGATGACAGATAACAGACAAGTGCTATCGATCAACAACTTAAAGAATATTCATGGCACTCTGCTGTATACAAAAACCGCATGAACTTATTTGGTTACCTGTAATTGTCGAACAAAAAAGAACATAAACGCCAAAAAATAAAAACCAAAATCGGGACACATTTTCAATAAATTCCCTTCTTTTTGCTGCATTTATTATTCTTATTCAGATGGAAAATCGTCATAAATTGCTACTTTAGGTACGAATACTTTATATATCCCAATTCACTAATGCATGACACCCAACACTGTGTAGAAAACGCAGCAGATCTGTAGAGTCTTTAATTCATTGCATATGTTACGTTAGATTCTCTTTTTAAATGTTTTCAAATACTCTAACCATTTTTAAATTTCATGTTTTGTGTTTTCATACATTAAAATAAAATAATAATAATAATAACAATAATATATCTGTATTACCCAACGATAATATACATCCAATTATAGGAAAACAGCCAAAATAATTTCCATAACTCATGAACTAGGTATACAATACGAGAAAAAAAGAGTATAATATAATGCATTAGTTATAACCAAATAATTTACTCATTAGTAACGAAAGGGTATAAAAATTGATATTTAATTCATCCGCGCCTATAACATGAAAGTAAGAAAAAGAAACCTATTATTATACCTAAACATAAATAAGAAAATATATTGACCAAGGAATATAAACCAAACAATAGTATATTAAAGTATAAGTGGATAATAAAGTCATTAAAACACGCGGGATTTTTCAAGCACGACGACGGAGCCGGAGTGCTTGAAATAGAGCAAGTGTTTTAATGCCTAGTTATCCACGAATACTTTATATTATTAAAAACATAAGTTTTAGTGGTTTTAATACTACAAATACAAATACGAATTCATAACGTAAAATTGTTGGATGTGATATGACATTAGTATACTTTTGGTTGTCATAGAAATGATTAATTAAACAATCTGTCACATAAAGTCATTTTTGTGTAACGATGAGTTACTTAAGTAATTTGAATAACATCTCCCCTGATTTAAATAACCAAGGGTTTAATATTTCAAACAATACAAATTGTACATTTAATATTTATTTGAAATGAGAGTTTTTCTCAATAAAATTATTATGAAAGGTTGTTCTGTCAGATTAATTTGTAAAAAGTTGACATTTATACTTGACTTATCTGAATTTGTTAACGTTGCCCTGGTAACTTTAAAACACGCGCGTGCTTTAATGATTGATTTATACACGCGCTGGCGTGTTTTAAACAAGCAAAATGATGTACCAATAAAAAAAACAAATATATTTAAATCAGAAAGTACAAAAATAAATGAAAATCAAGAACATTTTGCAAGACGAATAAGAACTCCATAATGTCTTCTTTCGGGATAATTTAGGGAATACATATTGCCTGGAAGCAAGAACTTACGACATATTTGCAAAAAATCGCTATTCGATAAGAGTAAAACTGGTACTTCCGGTCTGAATTTTGAATTTTTTTTATACAAAAGATATTGAAAATTATGTTCTAAATACTTTTATCCTCATAACGTACTTGTCTAAAAAGCATGACTTGCGAGATATTCGCAAAAAACTGATTTTCGATAAGAGTAAAAGACCTACTTCCGGTTGGAATTTCGAAAAACTTTTTTAAGACAATTTGTCTCAAACTTAATTTTAAGTACATATGGATTCTTTATATATTTGTTTAAACTTAGTAGTTGACGAAATATTGGCAAAATTCAATTTTTTCACTGAAGTAAACAGCTACTTCTGGTCTACCGATTTTACTGAAAAACTAATCAGATCTCAAGAGGGAGAATTGATTGCTATAGCGGTTTGACCGCTGTCGTAGTCACAGACAGACACACAGACATTTTTTAAAAACCACTGTTTCGGTATCAGGGGACTTCAAAACGTGGACATCTGCAAAAATCTCGAGGTCGAAAATTTTTATCATCACAATACTTCCTTATACTACGTATAAGTAAAAAAAAGTTGACTGTGCACTATTCAGTATTATTATTATCTTATTTCAATGTTGGGAAGGACAAGAAATGATATTTAAAAAAAATAGCTAAAGAATTTGAAAACATTTAAAATAACGTAACATATGCAATGAATTAAAAAATCGACAAAAAGATTGAAATGAATACATTTATGGAAGAGTGCGATGGAAATTCAAATGAAAGCACTGTCTAGTGACCCTCTTAAAATTAAAATAAAATTTTACTTACAATAAATAAATAAATTTACATTTAAAAATTTTTATTTTTCTGAATTGTCTTCGTATGACTATATCTTCGTCAAGAAAAAAGGTAGCAACTTCCGGTTTTCATCCTTGTCTTTAGTTTTTTATGTGCTTCAATATTACGATATTAAAAATATACCGTTCTATTTAAAATTTTAAAGAAAAAGTAATATACATAAATTGAGAACTAATTAGCCCAGAAACATTAAAATCCGTTGAGGAAAACCGAAATTATACCTACTTTTGTACGCAGACATACCCCCCCCCCTCCAGCCTCCCATTCGTATGGGACTTAGATCAAAAAGATTCAAATGAAAATTGTATAAAAACGTATGAAAATGTTGCTAATGAAAATTTTAATCTATCTTAATCTAGAATTTAATGAAAAATTATCCAATTTTTAATTGATCTTGAGAGTTGCGCCCCCTTACGATTATTTTAGAAGCTTGAAAATATTTTTGTTGAAATACCCGTGGTGCGTTTTACTATCAAGATTTTTTCCGCCAAGTTGTACAATAAACGGTTGCCTAGATATGGCCGGTGGCCGAGCTTAAACAGACACCCGGTATAATTACAAAATCAATGAAAACTCCGAAAAACTAGCTGACACTTGTCACCAATCTGTTAAAATAACCCGACAGACCGATACTACACAAGTAATTTTGTACTATTTTGATTATTTGTTTTCGAAGGAAAAATATAGTATGAAACTCGTTAATCTCGTTTTACTAATCACTCGTTCCGCTACGTTTTTCACATGATTAATAAAACTCCTGACTAAAATGAGGTTTACAAACTTAACACATAACATTGGAAAAACGAATTTTACAAATATAAAGCAGTATCCAGTCATTTTGAAAAAAGTGCAAGTATCTGTGTTATGCCCAGAATGTGAAAATAGAGACATTACAATAGGATATGAAAACAAAATTATTAGTACTTATTAGTTATTGGATGTGTTGTTCCTTTTACTTTGGCCTTAAAAGGAACACACACTGATTGAGAAAAATTTTTCACTGAGGACAATCGACGACATCATAGGTTCTATCTCTACAATTTTTATACATACTTATGATGATGAAATCACTGTGATGGTTAATCAATTGTTACATTATGTTGTCTACTGTGCTATGGTTCAATCGTGTTGGCAACCCACATGGCCAAAGTACGAACTAAAACCACGATTCAATACCACTAACAATTTCAATACAAAAATACTACTACATTAACATCATATACAAATTATACATCATAAATATGTATGAAGTATTACTTTTCTATGCCCATTTTTTATTTAAATGCTTGGCTATTCTGCTTAGTAGGCAAGTATTGGTGACAAATTTATATTATTTGGATGACAATTACAACAAACCTCAAAAGCTAAATATGACAAATGTCAAAATATGTATGAATAATAATGGGACTCATAATACCCCAAGGGAATAATGAAATGCGATCGAGGAATAATAAGACATAACGTTACCATTATTCCCTGCATTCCACCAATAAGAACATAACGTTACGAACGTTGTCATAGTAACAATAGACAAGCATGACCATTTTACTAACTGTCAAGCCGTCAAACGCCATATCGATATAGTAATTTATTAATTGATATTTTTGTTCAATTATTTTGATTTTTCTAGTAATCTTCAGTTAGTCGTAGATAAAGTAATGTATACTAACTCGCAATAATGACTATTATATCCTCAAATCGAGATACTCACTCGCCGCTTCGCGGCTCTCTTCATAAATTCGGCCCTAGGAAATAATAACTGTCATTATTGATTCGTTGTATAAACTGCTATTATTCCTGGACAGGTAAAATTTTGCAACATCTCAAATCTGATATATGTATATAATATATAAATTGTGTTATAGTTTTCCATTATTACCTGTATTTATTTCTGACCTTTGTGTTTTTAAGGTTTATTTTAATCGACTTTATATGAAAAATGTAACTATCTACATATTTTAAATAATTAATTAACATCGAGGTTACTAGTATTTGTATAATTTATACTACAGCACTTGCAAACATCTTTCCAAAAAACACTTAAAAAGAAACAAAATATGTGAAAACAATTGAATTGTTTTTACATATTTAGTAATACCTCCCTGACCCTGTGAATATTCCTCAATATTTTTTTTAAATTAGCCTGATATTGATGACGCCGCCTAGACAGTTCTTTTGAATCTCTCTGTATAAGATATTTGTAGATCTAGGTTCAGTGAATTGACAAATCATTGTGTGAAGTGACGTCTATTACAAAACACTATTTTAGTTTAAGGTACAACATTAAAGTAGTAAATACTTATGTTTAATAACTAATATAATTAAGGCATTGATATTTAAGAAAAACAGCGTTGGATGTATCAATTTCCGGAACAATATATCTCTACCTCGAAAGTAAATCTGAGTATGCTTTGTGCTTCATAGTAGAATTTATTCAAGAGAAAGTAAAATTATCTCAAGTTTTCATGCGTAAACACAGCTGCTATTACCTTATTTTAAATAAAAGTGAAACACAAAGCATTCTTATACATATTACTTCTTTAAAATATTTTCACATAATAATAAATAATTATTATTACGTTTCTGGACTCAACTACGAACTATGAAATATTCATGACTATATACTACATACATTTTAAAATAAAAACATACATGTTTGTTAAAATTTTATGTACAACGATAGAGGATAATGAATAAATATGTAATTACACGTATGTATATACCCCCGACAAATTAATTGCTTGTCTTCGCACCGAATAAGCTTAATGGCTGACGGAAGATGTATGCGGACAATACCCTTTCGATACCGTCCGGCATGTCTGCCTGTATGTGAGGTAAAAAGATAGATTTGCGCGGATAGATAATAGTGGTTTGTGTGATTTGATGTTTATATCGCACAAGCTACTATTGTCTATCCGAGCAATTCTATTTTTCACAAATGCAAATAATTAATGGCATATTTTTAGTTGTATACTTTGAGTTGACTATACAATAGTATTTATTTCCTATATTTCCTGTCGTGTTTAAGAAATTTTCAATTTAATTTTCTATTACTGAAATTGATATCTAACCACCCGAATTATAGATCGTCAACGTGGCACTACAATCTACAAGGATAGTAGTCCTGCGGAACGCAAACGGCCAGTATATCATTTTGGACCGGATAATTTTAAAAATTGAGCAATTATTTTTGGCTGATTACCAATTTTATTGATCCCGACTAAGTAAGTAGTCGGTATAACATCTTCCGTTCCGGTAATTTACGAAACATGTCTCTATATCTGGTGGCCTAAACTGAATATAGTTTTGAATACATTATAAAATAAACCAGAGATTACAATTTTTGTGTCCTCTGCTTGAATTTTAAGTTCATTCGTCAAATCGCGTGTACTCTATCGTGTCATTTAAACTAGCATTTATTTTAATATTTAATGCAAAAGTACTGTACATTTTTATTAGTTTTATAGAGATACACTTTCTTCAAAATTCTTATGAATATGTACGGTATAAACTAAAAGAGCAATAAATAAAAAGAAAGAGCCAAGTATTTGAACTTAGGACTTTATTGTTTCACGTATTTCCACGTTTTCTTATAGTGTGCATTCCAATAAACAGTTAGATTGTGCTTGGCATATTTATTTCCCTAAATCTATTATCACTGTAAAGAGGAAAACAAAGCATTAATTTCAAATACACATCGTAAGAGTCATATTGCAATTTAAACAAAAATGCAAGATGGTGGTCAAATTCAAAAGATATAAATATTAGTTGTAACACTTTTCGATTAATTTTAGTTATGCTATGTGGAATGCAAGTCATGGTAACTTTTATTTATAAACGAATAACTCGTGATCCGGTTTATTCAGGTTTAATATTCTATAACTTTACAATATCGCCCACAGACAGAAGAAATTAGATATTTTTAAATAGTAATTTTTTAGTACTTTTCGGTGGCATGTAAATACACAGTTCTACTTAATACTTTTTAGAACCTTCAACTTTTGCAAATGGTATGTAATTCTAAAGAACATGCGTTAAAATGTAGAATTAAACATTAATTTCACGTACTGCAAAGATTTCTCTCCTAATTAAGCCCATAATAGGTCATTCATCTTAATCGTTACTTCATAACAACTTTTCAAAAGTTGTGTCATATCTCAAAACCAGTGTAAAATCGACAAATACAAATTGACGTTAGTTTGTCGCCTCTTCAAGGCCTATCATAAAATGTAAAAGAATTCATAGCATTCTATTTTAAAAAGCCTAAAGTTTGTGTTGGTTCGTCGTTGTCGCACACTCTGTATAAATGACGCTAAAAATTATCTACAATAAAAAAGAGTATTAGATATCAATAATGGACTTCGCCGCTCCGCTGGGACAACTGGTATAAGCTTATATTACACGAAAAAAATATTGAATAGAAATGTAATTTTATCATCTGCTTGAAGGCACAGTTTGTCTAGTAATTTTGCAATAAAATGTGAATTATGCTATCTGTATTCTATTCGACTGTCTTGGTAATTAACGTAAAACACCCACAAAACACACCGAGCTTAATTTTTTATGTACTATATAATATGTGCCGCCAAGATAATTGTCAAATATATTTTAATAGTTTGGTAATCCTTTATACTTAATATTAATTAATTGACAAAGGTATTTATCTATATTATCAAAATGTTTTAATTTCTATACTGTTTATGTTCACTGACAGCTGCTAAATCACTAAAAGGAGTTATTACTTCTTTATTAAATTTGTTTAATACTTGTTCTATAAGCAAATCCCACTTGAGTTATTTATAGTAATATTAAGTAGCTTAAGATTATTTATAAGATTAACGAGATGTTATCATATTTAGCTTTGATTACTCATTCAACTAACTAGAATGTCTATGAACAACTCACAAACAATCAGCAGGAATATCAAAAACAGTCAACATAGACAGAGGGCTAACCCTATACCGGTTGTGTCAACAAGCATTATCCATAGGGACTCTTATGCATACGTATGTACGATATACAGCATGTGTCAATTTTAATTCATGCAATACGTGACAACATGGCATCCCTACTTTCCTCTCCAATGCGAGCGCGACCGATACAAGCTCAAGTTATAGCAGTAACTGTTGGACCATTGACTTGGGTGTTTGTAATGCGTTCAGAAATAATATTTACGCGTTGCAAGGATTTGTTTTTCTTTTTCCTCTCAGTAAATGCAGAGAATTATTAAGCTGCGTTCACGCTGCATGACACAAACAAAAGCGTAATTCTAATAAAATTAAAAATAAGGTAAATAAAAAAGGATTCTGAAAATAATAATAAACTAGTAGATCAGGAGATCGCGGCGGCCATTTGATGTTTCCCGTTCCAGTAATAAGACGGCTTTTATGGCAGACTAGATCGCAACGTGTTCGCAGCTAAAGATTGAATGTAAAATCTGATGGGGAGATCGGAGAAAATCATTGTAATGTCGATTGTTGCCGGGATTGGTGACGGAGAGTAGGGGTGACACACGTTGCCACATATTATTTGTATACGTATAAATCGCACGCAAACATTGAATCCCTATAGCTAATGAAATTTGACACATGCGGTATACGTATGTATATGTATGCCAACCCCGTTCCTACTGCCGGCGACGTGTATATCGTACAGACGTATAGCAAAACCTATACAAATATCGCACAGCGATAGAGAAAAAACAGCTCTGTAGCGCTCTGCCATATCATTATAGGTTTTGCTTTTTCGTGTAAAATGTGTACGAAAAGAAGATGGTGAGGTAAACATAATAAAGTTCATAAACACTCAATAGTTGCGTATTTTGGTCACGTTAAGAGAAGAGAAACCAAAAAAACTGTAACTGAATGGAGACCTATGATCGCAGATCCAATGCAATGAAGTCTTAAAAAAATGGAAAAGGAGGAACCAAGCATACTGGTTCAACGTACAAAAGGAATAAGAAGAGCCCTTGAAGTAGGGGCTGGTCCTATCCTAAATAGAGATGTTTCTTGACCTATATGTAATTGATGCTATTCAAAAATTATTATTTTAGTTTTCTTAATATTATTTATTAACTTCTTATAAATCTTTGTAAAATATTGAATAAAGTGTATTGTAAACAATATAGGAAAGAGATAGTACAACTGCAAGTGTAGTAAATTAGTAAGTAATTAATAATTATTTTTTTCCAGAAAGGAATAGTAAAAATTGTTTACTGCTAATTTTTTCTTTGCATTTGTATTGTATTTTTAATTATACAGTCCACATATTGAAATGACTCACATTTTTGCACGTTCACATCAGTTCTCTTTTTAATTCAATGTTATAAAGTAAGTTATCCTCTAAACCTAAACAAAACCAGTTATCAAAAGTTATACATTTCCCATTACCTTTTACAGGACCAATATCGGGTGCTTTTACAATATGTACAATTACTTTAAATTATATATATTATATTATGTTATTCCTTCAACTATTAGTATTATTACGAATATAAAATAGTTATTATTACCGAAATGTTTATTAGTTTTAAGTTAATAGAACCTTACAGCCAACACATACGTATATCCACACAGTAAGTTAATATTCGGAATTAAGATCAATTTTTAAAATATATTGACACAATTTGTTTGAATTATTCTGTAAATTTCTATTAAATTTATATAAATTACCTGCTTATTTAACTTACTATGTGGACAAAATAGTGCAAAAGTCTTGTGCCAAGCGTTCGGTACCACTTACTAGATTCATGATCTAGAAGGCTTGCCTGTGACTTCGGTGATTCTCGGGGTGCCTCAAGGGTACCGACCGCCAGGCCAGGACTATGGCCAGCTTTAGACGTCCCTCTTGAACAACACCCCCTCATCCATCCATCGCAAGCGTTCTCCAGAGCCCCACCCGACATCCAACACATCAGGAAAAATTCACAAGTTGCTCCTGGAGCGCAGTAATCCTTAGCATCTGATTTTTTCCAACGGTTGTTATATGGAAATAAAACGCACAAAGCTTCAGAATTTTGCAAAATACTGATTTGTTAGTTGTTTAAGAATGAAAAATACTAACAGTAAGAATTTAAAATATAAAAAACAATAACTTAATGCTCAATTTTTTTGATGATAGAAAAAGACAAACCTGATGAAATGTGAATTAAAGGACTGTGGGTGAAAAGTGTGCTCTTCAATAAACACAAATTATTTTAACACCATCATCACTACGCAAAAGCAATTGGATAAAATTCCGATGCGCATTTCACCAGACGACGTCGCCTTCTTCAGCGGTAGAACATAATTCAAAGACCGGTTAGAGAACCTCTTCGCAATCTTAAATTGCATTGAAATTCATATACCTATGTTAACACTGATCGTACGTATGTGGTAATTATTTAAATATAATGTTTCTCAGTGATAATGGCGGCATTTTTTCAAGCTGGATGCACATCGATGTTTAACAAAGAATTTGTTTAAAGGCATAATACGTAACGGTTCAAAAATCATAGGCTTAATTATTTCTATTTTTAATTAACAATTATTATTATTCTTAATTGAATTAGTACAAGTTTGAATCGTTAAAAATTAGTAACAGTATTATTTGCGTATTCAGTATATTAGCGATATCTATGTATGATTCACTTAAGTCGGTTAAATTCTCGATTAGCTGTTGTTGTAGGTATCTGTAATTTAAATCAAATAATTTTTGGTATTTTATCTTTATTTGGTTGTTGTTTTCTTTCTTAATAATTTAATAACAATTTAAATTGAAATTATACTTTACTTAATTCGGCTTTATTGGTATTTCCTTTAAATTGATTTATTCTTCCTTACCTACTCTTACCGACGCGCATTTGTTGAATATCTCGTAGCGCAGGTCCGGTCATTCATTTTGTTCTGACCGTCTTGATAACAACCACGTGTTGGTTAGCTTTGGGTTTTCATTCCTTCTTTTGGGATATTTGTTAATCTATCATCATCGTCATATCGACGGATGTTAATGAATGCAAAATCTGTATCTGGAAATTCTACATAGGTTTTTGGATTGGTTTGAAGTGCAATTTCCTGTATCGGCCAGGCCGGAATAATTTTTGGTTAATCAACTTTGTTAATTATCGAATGCTTGGTATTGTTGATTATTTGTATGCACGTTGGAAAAATATAAGAACAATTAGTCAGGTCAATTAATTTGAAATTGTTAATATCTCATTTTCATAACCTATATGTCTCTTGTGATGTTCGATTTTTCTTTTGACATTTAGAACTAATTATTATCTCTATTTAGGGAAATTTTGGTGACGTTAAAATTGTGAGACGAATTTATGTCTATTAACCTATCTGGAGGAGGTGCCTAGATTTTGTTCCACTGCAGGACCTAAACCATTTAATATTGGCCAACAGTTGAGTCTGCCTTTTTATCGCTGTTGTTACCAGATCGGAGACTTTTGTAAAGCTTTTGTTTAATTTAGTAGATTTATTGCATATAAGCCCACCCTACAGGCTGTTTTTAATTAAGTTCAGTAACGTTGATTTTTATTTTGAGAATTTATTACATAAAAGCCCATTATACAGGATGAACTTAAATAATCTTTGCAATTGTCATACGTTTAGTAATTTTGTATAAGAGATAAGCAAGAACAGCTTACTGTTGCTTTGATTATAGCACTAGGTTAATATTTTTAATTATTTCAGTGGTTGTTTTGACCTATGTCACAACCTTTCAATCAATTTGCAAATTCTTCGAGACCTGCAGTAATATTTCACCGATTGTGTTTTCTCTAAATTTAGGAGTGCTCTGATTATTTGTGACTGTTAGCTCGTCCATTTCTGCTAATCAGTTAGTATTTTTCTTTTTTATTATTATTGCATTTCAAATTTAGCTATTTAATCTTTTTTTCTCTTTACATTTCACATTATTAATATTCAATCATTTCATATTTGACTTTTTTTCTTATTATTTATATGAATATTCTGGATCATATAGTGATGCAGAATAGTGTATAGTTTGAATTTGGTTTGTTTTATTGTTGATTTGCTTTTACCTATTTCCACCTGATTTTTCTTACCATCTACGATCCGCGCATGAATGCGTATATTCCGATCAATGTATATATTTTCTATTTAAACTAATGGAATAAAAGCCTTCAAATATAATTTAACAAAGTAAGTTTTTTAGTTTCTCTAATACAGTTATGACAACATGTAGACGTCAGCAATGACGTACAATTGAATATAACGCGTCTTCACTATATGTGTAATGCGGGCCACACATGATTTAAATTAATAAGTCATAATTGGATTTATTCAAATATAACATATTAACACTTTTGCAATATCGCAAATAAAAACTTTTAGTACATTTCACTGTCTTGTCAATATAGAGATCCGATTTAATTTTTTTAAGAAGTTTTACTTTGAGACAAAATTTATTATGGTTTGTCGTCCTCGAACAATCTATATACGTGGAGATTGTTTTAAATTGTACAGCTCATGATTATCGAACATTTTTGTATTCTAAATTTTTCGCTATCTACATTATTAGACACTAATGGACTTTGTCTCTACGCTGGAACACCCAGTACATTTACGAATGTCAAATACTGACCCGGTATCTCCGCAAGCACGTGTGGATCCAGAATCGAAGAGAAGATGCAGAACCGGAATATTGGATAGCAGATTTAGATCCGGAACTGTGAATAATGGATACGGATGTCTATACTTTGTAAACGCCTAGTTATAATTAGTGACATTGTGCATTTACCTCTGTTTATATAAATAAGACAGTTAGGTGTAGTTTGTTTTTTAATAAAGAACTGTGCTGGCAAAATATGGTCAATTTTATAAATATATTGCAATATATTAACAATAAATTAATGGTAATATATTACCAGAAAACAACAACCATAGAAAAGCGACAAAGATGTTATAAGCATGTCCCCTTTTCTTCGACAGGCCGCGCGTTCGTAGTGAGCGATCATGTATCTAGAGGAGGTTTTCGTAAGAACGAAAGTTTGTATTCTCAAATACAGATATACTAACTTACAATTAAAAAAAGTTGAGAGGAAATTACCAATTCTTTTTATATATAATATATATGTATATAAATAGTTTTTACTTAGATATATCACTTTTTTTATAAAACATATTAATTAGCATTCTGTAAATTTTGAAGCAGACGCAAAAACTACTTTATTCTCTTTATGCAAGTATCGCAAATTTATATAATAGATATTATATTATGAATTTCGTATAATTTCTCGAAGAAAACATGTTTTGAAAGATATCACCTATGTTTCATAAACAAATGCACCTTATTTAAATTTTTGTATGTAATTTATTGTTTTGACAAAAAGAACTACTTTTCTCGAGATTAAGAAACGATCACAATTTTTCCTCTCTCTTTCGCATATATTAAGAACTACATAAACGAAACAAGTGTAGAAATATAATCCATTAAATAATTCTGACTGTGTTTTCATTATTTTGACTGTTCATTACGTACTTCGTAATTTATGTAATAGTTCCTGTTTAATCCCGTTTCAATGAATCGACTTCTCCCAATTATCTAGACGTAAGTGTGCACTGGATTTCGTTTAGTTTCAATAACATACGCATACATTTTTAGTTATCATTTATTTAGATCTAGAACATTGTTTATGTTACTATGATATGGAAGAACGTCGAGAAATACATCGTGAAACAATGACGAGTTGGATTGAGGGTCATACTGATTGTATGCCCATTGTCAGTGATTCCGATATTTAAGTCTGTAAAATATCGTTACAAAATGCCCAAAAAGTGCACGTATACAACGTCACTTAGCATCGCTAAAACATAGACAGACATTGGACCCGTTGAAAGCTGACAATTTTAACGAAGAACTCTGTGAAGCTCTAATGGCGGCTTGTATCCCATTAAAGAAACTTGACAATCCCACTTTCAAAACATTTCTTCAAAAATATACTGGTCGAAATATTCCTGATGAATCCACCTTACGCAAATATTATGTTTCTAAGTGCTTCACGAAAACAGTAGAATGCATTAGAAGACATCTTTCAAATCAGTACCTATGGATAAGTAGCGACGAAACTGTCGATATATTAGGAAGCTGTGAGGTAAATGTTGTAGCTGGTGTACTACATTCAGGTACAAGGAAAAAATACTTTTGTTAGTGACAGAGTCGCATATATGTTAAAAACAGACAGACTTTTAAACGAAACATATCCTTGTATGCTGCATATTACTTGTGTAGCACATACTCTGCACAGAAACTGTGAATATATCAGACACAACTATCCGGAAGTTGATAGACTTGTATCCGCTTCAAAAAAAATTTTCATCCGCTTTAAAAGAAATTTTCACAAAAGCACCACTGAGAATAACTCTTTACAAGGAAAAACGTCCATCTTTTTCACTGCCTTCCTCGCCAGTAATAACTAGATGGGGAACATGGTTGCAAGCTACTAGTTTTTATGCAGAGAATTTCGTGACATGTTTAAATGACGATGCTCGAAGTTTCTGAGTGCAAGGAACTAACACAAATCCCAAATTAAAAAAAATCAGTTGTTATTCCTTCAGGAACACTTTGGAAATTTGCCTAAACTAATCACATACTTTGAATATCGAAATCTCAAATTAAAAGACGGATTAACCACATTAGATGTGGCTAGTAATAATTTCAAAAGTATTCCAAGTGACTTCCGATGTGGCCCTCGGCAAAAGTTAGACGTAGTTTTTAATAGAAATCCAGATTTAATAACATTGCGGCAATTATGTATGGGGACAATGACACAAAATCTAACTGCTAAATACGCTGAAATAAAAGAATATTTCCAGTACCCATAACCAGTTGCGATGTAGAAAGGACGTTTTCTATCAACAAGGATGTATTTAATTCAAAGAGAACAAGTCTTACAGAAGAGAAAATGAACAAATAATAAGGTATTTAGTATTTTATAGATCACCAGCCACTTGTTATCCCATTATATAAATAAAATTAAAACTTCTTTAAAAATACAACATTTCAATAATGTGCCCATGGGCGATGAGTCATCAACCGTTTGTGTCCGCGCCCTAGTTATCACTCAAATACGACAAGGCAAAACTGGGACACGAAACATCAAAGGATCCGATAACACAGTCGCTTCTCTATGGTCGTTATTCTCTGATATTAATATGAAGCATTAAATATTACCTTCATATATAACAATTTAATATAATTCCATTGCTCGAAATTACGTTTTAGATGTTTAAATTTACTTAATAAAATAAACCTGTGAGTAAAAGTGCTACTTTCGGTACGAATTTTTAACTTGTGTTTATTACAAAAATTATTCCAAATGAAGTTCTAAATAGTTTTACATTCTAAATAAATCTGTATAAAATGCGTAATTTTTGAGATATTTGGCAAAAACTGCTCTCCGATAAGAATAAAAGTGTAGCTTCAGGCCTCAATTTAGAAAATTCTTTTTAAAAATTGTTCCATTTCTAACTCTAACTACTTTTGGACTCGTAATACATCTGTATAAATGCATAGTTTGCGAAATACATATTTTCAAAACACTACAATAAGATAAGTGTAACAGTGTTACGGTCCGAATTTCGACAAATATTATTTAAAATCAAGCTTGAAATACGTTTAAACTCTCAATATATCTGTTTATAAACGAATGGCTTACAAAACATTTGAAAAACACTATTTTTCGATAAGACTAAAAGACCTACTTCCGATACGAAATAAACCTTCTTTATAATTTTGAATAATTTTTGTATAAAACAAAATTTCAAAGATTGGACTGGAAGTAGAGTAAGTTGGCTTTGCGGGTGAGTCGACTCTGTCCAATATTTTACGAACACTTTCAAAATTTGCCGCCTTGTATTGTGTTATCTTAACTATCCGATACGTTGTCTTGCAGTTCGATGTGTTATTAAAGTATTTAGAGGTTATGTCAGTGTTTGCGTAGTGAGATGTTAGCGGTGAGAGATGACTCATTTGATTAAAGCTGCTCTATCCTTTAATCAAATGAGTCTCGTTATTAATTATTTATTTTTAATATCACGCCGACTGAGTATAAAAAAATAATACTGCTGGTGCAAAAGGATGTTGAACAGCAGATGAAACTTTGCGATCTTTCGAAGCAGTACGAAATAATACTATCGGTGGAAACGTTACTTCTAGAAACTTTAACATACCATCTCCGACAATGAGGAGACGATTGAAAAATAATGATTTATTTGAGAAGACGCTAGGACCAATTTCGTTTTTTAGTATAGGAAATGAAGAAAAACTCAAACCTTATAAAAAAAGTTTTAAAGACAAGGTTTGGTACCAACGCGAGGGACCGTAAGATCTATTCCATTTATCCCAAAATTTGGGTATCCGGCTCAAATTTAATTCAGAAAAAGAAGTGGCCAGGTAAAATCTGAAGTTGTTTCATTAGCTCGCTGTCAAAGAATGAACGAAAATGAAGTTACTTCGTACTTCCAGCACTTAAAATAAGTTTTAATTACAAACGATCTTATGAACAAGGTAGCTTATATTTTTAATGTGGACGAAGGAGGCCTGCATTAATCAATGCACCCGAATATGTTACAGCACAGTAAAGATCCAAACATGTCGCTGCAGTTACATGATCTGGCAAAGGCGAAACTGTCACTGTAATTTCTGCTTTTAATGCTGAAAGCTTATTTGTACTCCCAGTATGTATCTTTAAAGGTTAAAAAAACTTGAATTCGAAGACGGCATGTCTATAGGTTCGGTTGTATATATGAATAAAACGCCTGCTTAAATTAGCAACATTGTTATTCATGGCTGAAGTCTTATTTCGCACTCAGAAAACCAGATGGTAAAGATATATTAACTTGAGATGGCAACTAAACCCATTGTAACTCTGTTGATATTTATTTATTTTTCCAAGAGTATTAATCAATTTAAGAACAAATGAAAAGACATAGTAACAGTAGACATATTACAATAGTTTACATTACAAATTTAGCAAAAACGTAATATAAACTATATTACAAGTATTTAATAATTGCTTTAAAGTGCAGTGAAAAATGTCACAAACATTACTCACAATATTATATGATTTACACATAAACATAACTAGCGATTTAAGTAACAAATAAGTTTTGGCAATATTTGTATACAATGGCATTAGGCTAAAATTCTCCTGGAAACACAAAATTCAATTTTCCCAAGACATAAGACTATGGACCTTACCGCTGACAATACCGTGCGAAAAAGTCAATCCAATATTTGTTGATCGTAATTCAAGAGACTGGAAACCAAAACTGGTAAGAAGGGTGTTATATGGAAAACCTCTAGGAGAATAATATAATTAAACGATCTAAACCAAATGTATTTTAAAAACTTTCATTCTTATCATCCACTTGATTTTAAATTACATAATAGAGATTCCAAATCAAAGCAGCGTATTTCATTTTCCTCCTCATAAGAGCAAAGTAAAGAAGCTTGAGAGTTCTAGTACCATGGAACTGCTTCGTGTTTCGAAATATGAAACACAGCTTTTTATTAAATGACGAAACCAAACACTATACGTAATTTCAAAGTGACAGTTCACAATCTAACATCGCCCCTAAATCCTTAACACTAACAAGGCATCCCCGTCAATCTCATAATCGTATATATGTAATAGGATTTATATTTTTTGTGTACATGACAAACTTACAATTTGATACATTTAGTTCTAAGCTTGCTCTTAAGTCTTCTAACAGTAAACATAACGACTTCCTCCTCAGACATTGATGTTATACTCACAAGAGGCATATTGTTACAAATTAAAATTTCATCCATAGATATAGCAGTGGAGCTCTGATACGCGCTAGAAAAATGATTACCAAAAGTGTCAACTATTTCCTGGGATGATACAGATCATTTTTCCTTATCTGAGAATGGAAACGAGCTCGCAGACTCTTGAAAGATTTGAAAACACCAGCCGAATGCGTGTCCTTGTATTTTATGTAATGCTTATATTTAATTTTAATATTTCGAATGATTTCATTAGTATACCAAATAGAACACGCACATGATTCTTAGCGTGTCCACTACCTCTATAACAAGGAACAAATTGATGAAACATATCATAAATTCTCTCATAGAGGTAATCACATGTAACATGAACATTAAAGTAGTCCAATCTACAAAGCAAAGTAAAGCATCATAAAGTGCAAAATAATTAGCTCTGCGAAAATTGTATTTTTTCTGATTAAAATTGAGCGGGAATTTATTAACAATCTTTTAGCATTTATATAATATCTACAAAAATATAAGATATTTCCAAATCAGCAATTATATTATATGAATTTTAGATATTTAAAAAACATATTTAAGGTAAAAGAATTAAATGTGCATCTATAACCAATAATATTAAAAGTTACCAATGCAATTAACAAACTGAATAAATCAAGCCGATCTACAAAAAATAAATTCTTGCATGCAAGCAAAACACCACCACCTCTTGTTCAACCCATCCTAGTACGATTTCTGTCGCATCTATACACTGTACATATAATTTGGCGGAAAATATTCTTCACTGAAAATCACGTTTCGGTGAAAGCAACGAAATATAATTCACAATCACTAATATTTAAAAAGAATTAATCCAACTTTCCTATTATAATTCTAACGTTCTGATAATACAACGGAGTGTCAATATCGCTGGAGTGATTTTGTTTTTTTGCGGAGCCTGTTTTAGACATATGTATATAGTAGCCTTCCTTTAGTAAATTTAATATCCAAGTTAGTTTTACCTCCGTGCCTTCAAAGATTCTTTATATTTTGCAAATAAATTTTGTTGATATAATGTTTCATCTCTTTTTATTTTGATGTTTTTAAAAGCTTCAGCGGATTCATTCTAAAAACAAAATAACTTCGATAGCTCGCAGACCCAATGTTTCTACTAAATGATCTTTAAAAGGAAAAGTATTGGAACTGCAGCTACTGTTAGTTAAAACATAATAACAGGTATGGAGTGCACCTCATAAGAAGGTGACATCTGTGTGTATGAACTACTATGAAAGGGCTACTTAATAATACGTAATATAAAAATTATTTTATATTTTACTATCATTATATTCACAAGACGTTTTATTTCAAGAAGAAACGATAGATGTTTAAGTACCGAGCACCTTAACTTATGAAAAGAAGTTTGGGCACCATGCAACTTTCTGATACGCGCTCCGAAATGTGTATACAAAAATTGTTCCAAATTAAGCTTTAAATTCTGTATAAGATAATTCTGTATCTTATAATAAAATAAACCTCTGTCTAAAAGTGTTACTTACTTCCGGTCCGAATTTTGAAATTTTTTTTATACAGAAATTATCCCAAATCTAGCTCAAAATACTTCTATTCACTTAATAATCTCTATAGAATGCATAATTTGAGTAGTATTTGCAAAAACTGCTAATCGATAAGAGTGTGTTACTTCCGGTCTTCATTTTGAAATTCGTTTTATACAAAAATTGCTCCAAATCTAGCACTAAATACTTTTGCACTTATAATAAATCTATATAGAAGGCATAATTGGCGAGATATTCGCACAAAAGCTGTTTTTCCATACGAAAGTAAAATCTGAAATTTAGTAAAGCTTCAATACAGTCTTAATAGAACGCAATGGACATAAATAAAAGAATAATATTATATTGAGGTAATGAAATATTTACAAAACTTTCTTTTGAAAAAATACGATGGTAAGTAATCGACTAGTTCATAGATTTAATAGTAGAAAATGAGGTGTGGAAACCGCATGACTTTCTTATACGTATTTGCGTTACAATTTTTTTATAAAAAAAGTCTTTCCTTCTTCTCAATAAATCTGTAAAGAATGCATAACTTACGAAATAATTTCAAAAACTGCTATTTGATAATACTTCTGGTCCGAATTTTAAAATTTCTTTTATACAAAAATTATTCCAAATCCAGCTCTAAATACTTTTATAGTTTCAATAAATCTGTATAGAATGCCTAATTTATGAGATATTTGCAAAAACTGCTATTTAATACGACTAAACGTGTTACTTCCGATCCGAATTGTATACAAAAATTGTTCGAAATCTACATAATTTATATAGAATGAAATATAAATTATGTAGATTTCAAACAATTTTTGTATACAGAGATATTTGCAAAAAACTGATTTTTGATAAAAGTAAACGACCTACTTTCAGTAGAAATTTCGAAAAATATTTTTTTATAAAAAAATCATCAACTTTACTTTTGAGTACTTTCGTAATCCCTAGAATTTTGTTTAAACTTAGTAGTTGAAGAGATATTGTTAAGATTTGATTTTTTTACTGAAGTAAACTACTTCGGTCTACCGATTTGACTGAAAACCTAATCAGCTCTTAAGAAGATCATTATGCTCTTAAATACAAGGTTATATAAAACCCAGTTGTACTGCTATAACTTTTTACAGAACTATATTATTATTTAATTTCATAAGGATAATCATAATTACGTTATAAGTATTACAATCTTCGCGTTATTATCCACTTAGTTATCTAAGCAATCGTCATCACTTAAAGAGAAAATTTAATTTGTTCTTTTTGTCAATCTGCGAAAAAATAATCAGATCACTATGAGTTCGAATATGAGCAGGCAATGCTAGTATGTTGTGCCGTAACTCTAATATGTATTATCGGACCACGTTTAGATGCGAGTTTACGTATACCATCGGGTGATCATACCTCGCGCGCTCTTGCATATGTGTCTCTAAAAGGTCTTTTTCTACTCCCATACTTTAATTGTATTATTAGATATGCCGAACCTGTACTATAATGATGTTCATTACGATACAGATTTTCATTATGTTACAAGTTTATATCCAATAGGAATACAGATTTTTCAATACGATACAAGTTTATATCCAATAGGAATGCGACATTTCAATATTCAAACAATATTCAATATGGCGACTGCATATCTGACAGATATACAAATTAAATAAATGTGACAGTTCTCTGCAATTTACAAGTAAGTACTTAAAATTTGTGCTTTTTTGAAAATATAAATGGTAAAAATGAGGGATAATGACAGTGAAATGTGATAATTGACTCCACCAGAAATTATGGAACAAGCCTTAGTAGCCACGAACAATTTATTACCAGCCAAATTCACAAAAACGTACGGAAAATTTTAACCTCAATTTATGAAATGGATTGTTCAAAAAATATGTTTTATTATGGGGTCGTAGAAAAAATAGTGTATGCAACTCGCATTTAATGGCTATTAATACACTCGTATTCATTACAATACTCGGCTTCGCCTCGTATTGTAATTCTCTTACTCGTGTCTTAATAGCTATCATTAAATGCTCATTGCATAATATACTATTAAACAACTCTACCACATATTTTTCGGACCAAAATAAACCGATTTCGCAAAACTTGGCTTAGTGAAAGTTGCTTAGTTTGTGCGCAATACGGTCCTGAAGTTGCAGTTGGAAAATTGTTTTTTGTTATAAATTTGAAACGGCTGGAGCGATTGCGCTAAATTTTGTCACGTTTACATAGTTTTATGAGTCAAGTAATTCTGTATCAAAATTGTGATAGTAATCAATCCATAGGCGGAGAACCTGCGTTTATAAATATTAAAACATTTCCATTTTCTACGCCAATGGATAAAAAAGAGTTTGTCTATAAAATTTTAGATTAAGTGTCTTAAGTACAAGAAAAAAGGTACTCTTGGTAAGACTCGAAAAATTGCATCGTTTTCTCAAAAATCGCATTTTAAGAATTGTTAACAATTTTTTTATGATATGTTTTCTTTTTTAATAAATACGGAACGACCAATACCAAATAGGTCAAAACAAATAGGCACTAGTTAATAAAAAAGATATTCTGTTTATTTCGTCAATTAATACAAAGATGCTATTTTTTTAATAATGTTTTTTCATATAAATTCCAATTGTGTTCTGGTTGGTGGACAACAGAGAATTATTAACAATTAAACAATGAAATAATGAAAATGAAACAATGATTTTTAAAAAAAAAAAAAAAGATATTATAAAAGGTGTTCAAAATGTCTACCATTTTCGTGAATACAAAGGTCTATTCGCCGGAGGAAATTAAATTGAACTCTTTGCAAAACTTCTACATCACCTCTGAGATTATTGGTTGCTTCTTGAATACGTTGCCACAATTCTTCTTCATTATTTACAGGTGTATTGTAAACAATGGATTTCTGGTGTCCCCAAAAAAAATAATCCAGAGGATTCAGATCTGGACTTCGAGGTGCCCATTGTACAGGAGCGTCATTACCTCTACCGATCCATCTATTTGGAAAGTGATGGTTTAAGTAGTGTCGTACGTTCATCGAAAAATGTGGTGGTGCACCAACGTGCATAAACCACATATTCCGTCGAATATCTAGCGGTATATCATCTAACAAGTCCGGAAGAGTATGTTGTAAAAAAATCAAATAGGCTTCTCCAGTTAATCTTTGCGGTAGTCTGACAGGTCCAATAATAAAATTTCCGATTATTCCAGCCCATACATTCATTTTAAATTCATGTTGAAAATGGTTAATTTTAATGGCATGTGGATTTTCCTCTGCATAAACATGTTCATTATGAAAGTTCGTTATCCCCCTTCTTGTAAAACAAGCTTCGTCGGTAAATAAGATTTTTTTGCAAAAGTTTAAATTTCTTGCTCTTTTATGTTCAATAAACCGGCAAAAATTTAGGCGCCTTTCAGGAATCTTATGGTATGGATGTAATAATTGTTCTCTAATTACTCTATTGACCACATCTTTAGATACTGCAATTTCTCTCGCTATTCGTCTAACGCTCAGTTCTGGATCTTCTTGAACACGGTCTAAAATTTCTTCTTCTACTTCAGGTTGCCTCACAAAGCGCTGCCTGCCATAGTTTGCTGTTACAGGAGCTAAGCGACCGGTTTCTCGAAGGCGTCTCTCTACTGCAGCAAACGTTGGATGACTTGGAACACGACGATTTGGAAACCGTTCCGAATATACTCTAAACTCTAACACTCTCGGCACAATTGCCTTGACAATATCCATATACTAATAACATATCGGTATATTCTTCGTTGGTGTATTGAACAGCCATGACAAAACGAAAATAAAAGTAATGATGGAAAACACTTTTGGAAATCCAGAAAAGTCGTTGTCAAATATTCAAATAGTCATAACTATGGAAACCAACAATAACAACTAAATACAAACATATGTATTTTACAAAACGCAGGGCACAAGTGGAATTCTTAAAACAAAAAAAAACATCAAAAAATAGCATTTTTTGCATCAATTGTCGAGATAAATAGAATATCTTTTTTGTAAACCATATAATACAAACATATGTATTTTACAAAACGCAGGGCACAAGTGGAACTCTTAAAACAAAAAAAACATCAAAAAAATAGCATTTTTTGCATCAATTGTCGAGATAAATAGAATATATTTTTTGTAAACCAGTGCCTTTTTGTTTTAACCTATCTGGTATTGGCCGTTCTGTATTTTTTAAAAAAGAAAACATTTTACAAAAAAAATTATCAATTCAAAAACGACGTCAAAAGACGTGTACATAGTTTAAAGAGACGTCTAAACGGCCTAAGACACGTGTACACGGCTTAAAGATACATGTACATGGAGCACACATTATGCGCTGCCGTCCTCTAGTTAATGTTCTCAAATCTTAAAATGCGATTTTTGAGAAAACGATGCAATTTTTCGAGTCTTACCAAGAGTACCTTTTTTATTGTACTTAAGACACTTAATCTAAATTTTATAGACAAACTCTTTTTTATCCATTGGCGTAGAAAATGGAAATGTTTTAATATTTATAAACGCAGGTTCTCCGCCTATGGATTGATTACTATCACAATTTTGATACAGAATTTCTTGACTCATAAAACTATGTAAACGTGACAAAATTTAGCGCAATCGCTCCAGCCGTTTCAAATTTATAACAAAAAAACAAATTTCCAAGTGCAACTTCAGGACCGTATTGCGCACAAACTAAGCAACTTTGACTAAGCCAAGTTTTGCTAAATCGGTTTATTTTGGTCCGAAAAGTACGTGGTAGAGTTGTTTAAAGACCTTTTAGAGACACCTTGTATATATATATATATATATGTATGTATGTAAATAATGCATCATATAGGACAATATAAAATGACATTCTAAAGATAAACATGCTCAAGTTTAAACTGTGAGTGTTGTAATTGACATACATATTACATTAATGTCGGTAACTCGCTAACTAAAACAAAACGCTCCACTTCAAAATTAAGATATTTCAGTGAAAATAGCTTAATTTGTACCTATAGAATGATATCCAAATTCGCTAAAAGAAGATCAAGAATTGTCGTCATCTGAAATATTATTATGAACAAATTTATTTCATAACTTTTTTTCCATATTTTCTTATTTTTGGAAGGAAAATGAAGGTATGACGACACGTTTCCCTCCCACCCTCATACTGTGGTGGTTGTAAATTTCTAGATAAGCTCAACCTTATCCATAAATGACAATTATATATCTGATATAATAAATAATAGGGAAAAGATATTTAATATATATTTTTTTAATTTTACTTTAGAATATGTGATACTTGAGGTTATTATAATATTATCCTTTGTTTTTTCTAAATTTTGAAATATGAAAATTAATATTTACATATATTAATAGCTAATCTGAAACCAGTAGCAGTAACAATAATTTTCACAAAATAAAAATGTAAGTTATAATAAATACTAAAAAATATACTGACCTCTATCTCTTGTATCCTGTTGTTGTAAATCTTGTAAATTTGAATCTCCTGCCAAATAATCCGGTTCCTCTAGACCTGTTTCTCTAAATGCCACTATATCTGAGGGAAATATTACCCTTGGTCTTCTGCCGAAATTTGCTCCGCGCCAGTTACTTTGGCCGTCCTTTTCTTTACCTTCGGGAAACAATTCTCTAAATCTTTGTCTCTGGGGATATCTCATAACAGCATCCGATGATGCAAAATTAAATCTGGATGGCCTTGAATACATCCGATTATCATCACTTGTTGCATACTGATCTCTGTATCTATAACTTTGATCTTCAGAAAAGGAAAGAGGCTCGAAACTGTCAGAATTTGTGGCAGTAACTCCGTATTCAGGCCTAAAGCGAACTGGCCGAAATGTGTGTTCACGATATCTGTACAAATCTTCGAAATCATGTGACCTCCGTCCTGTTTTATAGATCTCTCCGATAATTGAGTTGGGATATGATAAATGATTTCTTCGTCGCGTAGAGGAACGTTGTTTTTCTAATATAAATCTGTCTTGTGTTATATCGTAATGTGCTGGTAATATCTCACCTATGTGTTCATCTGGGTTGGTATCTATTATATCTTTGTCGTCTCTGCGTACTGATACAGGAGTTGTAACGTCAAAATATAATTTTGTACTTACGGTCGCGCTATGATCAATAGTTTCATGACTTGTATCATCTTCATGTGCAGCAAACGGGTTTTGAAAAAATTTTGGATTATTTACTAATATATCAAGATCTTCTTTAGATAATTGTTTCATGTCATTCACATTATCTTCTTTAGAAATTCTCCCTTGCTGATTTTGCCCATTTTCATCATTTGAAGCTTTTGTACTGTCTTCAAATTCAATGCCGCCAGTGGCATGCGTGATGTCGAGCGTCTTAGCATTTCGTATTAAAATATCAAAATCATTTTTGGTTAGCACATATATTTGATTAAAACCTATATCATGTAAGAGAGATTTAGAGCTGCCATCTGACTTTAACGTTTTATTGTCTATGTCTTTATCAGTTTGCAAACTGTATACATCACTGTCAGTCTGTGTATTATTTTTGCTTT
Organism: Amphimallon solstitiale; assembly: GCA_963170755.1. Lineage (NCBI taxonomy): Eukaryota > Metazoa > Arthropoda > Insecta > Coleoptera > Scarabaeidae > Amphimallon > Amphimallon solstitiale. The sequence continues at coordinate 98,510,012 of OY720676.1, read as the reverse complement.
TATTTGGGTGAAAAGGTTGACCAAGTAGCGGAATTTCGTGATTTTTATCTGAAATTTTTTCATCCTCTAATAACTTACTAAATTCTTCATGAAGTTTATCGAAATCTTCCCCGGTAAAAGTATGCATTATATAAACATTGTTCTCTTTCGGCGGTTCATCTGTATTATTGTCGGTAGTTAAATTAGATATATTTAGCGAAGGATATATTGAAGCACTTTTATATAACTCTAGAAGCGGCCTTATGTACTCGGCGTCTAATAATTTTTCATATTCAGTTTTACCCTCATACTTAGAAAGTTTTTCTAGTTCTATTTTTGTACTTTCTGAAGTGGTTGAGTTGTTTTGTAGATCCGTCACTAAATCTGCTGGACGATCCGATTTTTTATTGTCTCCGGTGTTGGGAATTTGAGGATTCTGAATTTGAATTACGTGTTGCACACTTACTTCTGTTTGACTTTCGACACCCGTTGATGTGAATTTTAATAGCGCTGGAGACAGAGACTGTGCCAAGTATGGAACAACACCAGAATTTACATCTTGAGGTGGATCTGTGGCTCTTATTAAAAATACACTCATAACAATGGCTAATATCCCTGAATGAATTGTGTTCATTCTGACTAAATTCCATTTAAATAGAAATATCCGGCGGATTTTTTTGGGTTTCGAATGACTTTGTTTCGAATTAATAAGCTAGAGTAAACTTTTCTTCAAATGCAAGCCAAAGAAATTAGTAAATCATTGAGGTACTAACTAATAATGCAAAACTTTAATTGGCAATGTTGTTTGATTTAATGTACATCCATTTTAAAATTTCCTACGGTGTCAAATACAAATGAAACAATAACTTTTAATTTTGTAAATAGCTTTTATAATATGTCGTATTTAGTATTGTTTACACTTGAAGTTCATAGTCGGCGAAAAAGCACAAATCACTGAACACATCACAGGCAGCCTTGCACGCTTGAGGCCGACTGGATCATCTTAGGAAGTCATGGTAGAGAGTTAACTTTCACACACAAACACACTCACCACTTTCACTGGAACGTGCATCACCATACAAATAAGCGGGTAACATCAAGAAACAACAAACATCTACTTATGCATTATTGTACGATTTCAATTCACAACGTGTTAATTTCTCTAAACCACAGTGGCGGTAAATAATGAAACCAAAAGTTTGTCATTTTATTCGTATTGCTACATATTATACATACACATATACATATTATTACTAAAAACGAAAGCACAAACATGAATTTGATTATAATGTAAGCAAAACAGTATAATTCTTCTACTAAGGAAAAGAAACAAATATATCAAAAAATTACGGAGTATTCAAAATACCTGTAGCCTGGAAACACTATTTTTAACAGATAAGAATACATAATTATCTACATAAAATAAAAAATATTTTTTCTACTCCCATACTTTATTTGTATTATTAGATATGTCGAACCTATACTTAGTGTGTCCATTACGAGACAGATTTTCATTATGATACAAGTTTTATATTCAATAGAAATACAGATTTTTCATTACGATACAAGTTTATATCCAATAGGAATGCGACATTCCAATATTCAAACAATATTCAATATGGCGACTGCATATCTGACAGATATACAAATTAAATAAATGTGACAGTTCTCTGCAATTTACAAGTACTTAAAATTTGTGCTTTTTTGAAAATATAAACGGTCAAAATGAGGAATAATGACAGTGAAATGTAAAATTTGAGTCCACCAGAAATTATGGTACAAGCCTTAGTAACCACGAACAATTTATTACCAGCTAATTTCGCAAAGGTGCATGGGAAATTTTAACCTCAATTTATGAAATAGAATGTTCAAAAAATAATGTTTTATTATGGGGTCGTAGAAAAAATAGTGTATACAACTCGCATTTAATGGCTATTAAAACACTCGTATTCATTACAATACTGGGCATAATATACTATTAAGAAATTCTATTAAATAAGAGATTCTTAAAGATTAAAGAGTACATTATAAGTATTTGATAATTATTTACTGCAACTATGCGATGGGTTTGCAAGTATTCATTTTTTAGCATGAGTAGATAATGATTTACATAATGCGATAACAAAAGGTATCCTAATGGCATTTAATTTTTTGAAGTTGGTAACAAAAGAACCAAATCATATTTAAATGTCAAAATATAAGTCTTTAATCTAACAAACATGTGTAAGAAGTTGTACAGAGAATGAAAAACACAGTTACGAACATTTTATTTACGCTAATTAACAATATAAATGGGATGATTGGTTTTTTCATGCGTCCATTGAAATTTACTTCCAATGTTGAATAGTACAACTGTTATAAACGTTTACTGTAAGTGTAACACTAGAAGATTCGTGTGTATTAATAGAGATTCCTGGCAGATTTTGGGAACACACTATGTTTTGTGTACATCCCTGTTGATTCATATTGACTGGCACATTACTGCCAATTGTATCAGAAGTCGATGGATTGTGAATGATTTTAGTGGATGTATTAGGTACACTAGACAGTATTTGAGCAACCTCAACTTTTTTCATGGTGAAATTTTCAATGTAACCTTCGGCGACTGCTGAGGATTTCCATCCTCCATGGCGCTTAATTGTTATTAAGTCACCTCCACTATTAGCCAAGTGTGTCACACTGGAACGTCTAATGCAATGTCCAGTGAAGAGCTCAAGATTAGGTAAATTTAAGTAAGTAGCAATATTTTTTGGTACTTTTCCTATAGTATTAATACCAATTGGACTATTCACGCAAGATCCATTTCTATATTGCAGGAAGAAGCGTTTATGTGTAACATGGCTGGGACGAAGTGAATAATATTTTTAACCAATTCAATCCATAATCTTTGTGTTATAATAAATTGTCTTGGAACATAAGTGTTAGTTTTTGGTACTGCAACCATTATGACATCATTTTTAAACTGTATATCATCTAAAGTCATGTTCGTTATTTCTTCACGACGACAAGCTCCATTATAGCCCATTATAAGGATAATCTAACAGAATTTTAATATGAAAATGAAAAGTGTGAACACATGGATGTTAAAACTAACATCAAGCAGTAAATAATTACTGTGGCCCATTTTCTTCACTAACAGATAAAGTAACCAATAACTATCGTCAAGATAAATATATCTGATAGATAATGTGCATTTGAATTTCTTCACTGCAACATTTGGTTACTTATCCCTTAGATGGAAATCCCGTAGATACTAGAATCGTGAGAAATGGCAACCTAGCAAATAGTCACTGTTTCTAACATCAAGTGCATCATTCGCTCTGATTTGTTTGACGCGTAGGTTATATTGCGATTGCAAACATAAAACATACGCTTATTATAGTGTGTTTGTATTATTTATTATTAGCGATATTTCGGCCTGTGACTTCTTTGGACGTAAGAAATACACTGTAACACAATATCTATGAAGTATACTTAATGCATTTATGGAGATTTCACCAGTAATCGGCGTTCTTCCTTTTTGATTTAACCCTCACGTAAAGCTCATACATTTTATATTCTCAAGAACTATCCTGATAAAACACAACGCGATAACACACGTGATAAAAACGTGCTCATTATTTTGATTCTAAGACATTATCTACTTGCATCATTTCTGTAATAATTTAAGTTATAAAAATAATATAATGGACTGTTGGATTCTTATTTGACACTGTACTGGAGAAATCACTGTACATTATTATTAATTTGTAACACTTTATTATATATTGATCATTTTCATAAAATATCTATTTCCAACATTAATAAATCCATAGAACACCAGAAATTTTTTAAAAATAACACGATAACTTATAATAAAAGCGCAGAGATAAAAGTCAGCCACCATTTATATCTTGTCAACAAAATGCGCGCGCAGCGATATATCTGTAAGATAATTTTTATCGAGTACTTCAACTGCTTGATAAATTTATCTTCAAGATAAAGTCTATTTAGAAGTGATGAAATCTATTTATGCCTATTTCTCATAGATATCTAACAGATAACTTTATCAAGCACTTATCTAAAGGTGAAGAAAATGGGCATGTGACTTACATATATACTTTTATACGTAAAACGTATATGTATATATGCATGTGTTTGAGATACACATCGCTTTTTTCCGTATCATCTTTTGGGTGTTAGATGTCGCTGTGATACTCTCACTGCATTTAACATGCGAAAATGTCATAGGCAGCGATTTAAGTCTTGAAGCTATTGTCGACAATCTCCACGCACACTGATGAGACCTCATAGGTCGAAACACCGGTGTCTGTGCGTTCGATTATCGGCAATGGAACTTAATGTATGTGTGTATCTCAAACACATGCATATATACATATACGTTTTACGTATAAAAGTATATATGTAAGTCACAGTGAATATTAATATAACTATTATAACAAAATAATGTAGAAAATTAGTAAAATACAACTACAGTGATGTTCTTCTTACTTACTTTCATCGCTAAATATGTTTTATTTTCAGCTTTTATTATAAACTGGTTAATATGATCTATTTCTAAAATCTTGGATTTCTTAGGCTCGTATCCTTCAGATATTCTTTTTAAAATTGCAAGAAGCCTAGAAAATTTTGAGATATCTACTTTTATAAATATTTAAACAACAACGTAACATTGCTCTGTTTAATACCCCCGCATCTTTTCTCTCCATTGCCTGCATGATTATTTCTTTATATTATTATTTCTGTATTCTCTTAGATTGACGTATTCTACACATATTTTTATATATGTTAATAGAATAAAGACATTATTATTATTATTGAATATGTAGACCACAAGGACGATGCCTTTTTTAACTTTCTTTCTTTGTCAAAATAAGCAATTACTACATTTTCCGTAATATTCACAATAATATTTTCTTTACACCAACTTAAAAAATGAGGTGTGGCCACCACACGACTTTCTTATACGTATGAAAGTATTACTTCCGGTCCGAATTTTGAAATTTTATTTATATAAAAAATATTCCAAATCCAACTTTAAATACTTTTGTACTCTTCATAAATATATATAGAATGCATAACTCATGACGTGAAATTGTTGACGATGGATAACTTTAGTTAAAAAAATTGTTTGGGCTATTTCCATCGTTTGTGGAAACTTGATATTCCAACGTTTCGGCAGTCCTTCTACTGCCGTCATCAGAGTTCATATATTTGTATAACTACTTTACCACTCGACTAATTAAGAAAAAACTATTAGCAAAAAAGGAAAGATTATTTTGACGTTAAAAAATATATGACATAATTTGACAAATGTCAAATCCACACCTTTTTTATAGGTTCAGTGTGTATGCGCAATATGCTATTTTTTCTCGTGTTAGTTAGTAGTAGTAGTTATTATTCTCCGGTCTCGTGGCTGCCGGTCTTCGGTTAACACATTCTCTCATCATAGGGAGCCAGATATTCTTTATATCCAGGCTGGGCGTACTGATCGTGTCAGGTGTTATCTTCATATACGCTGTTTCAGTAATTTTTCTTTTTTGGCCGTGTTCTTGTTTGGCCAGGATTGTCGCCTCGTTCCATGCGATGTTGTGATCTTCTTCCCAAGCATGTTCCGCCAGCTGCGATTTTTCTGTTTCCCCTAAGCTGACCGTTCTTTGGTGTTCTTTTATTCTGACTCTTAGGGGTCTGCTAGTTTCTCCAATGTATGATCTTCCACACTCGCATGGTATTTTGTATATGCAATTCTTTGTTTGCTGGTCTTCGTTGTCGGGTTTTGTTTTGGTTAGAGTGGACCTATTGTTGTTTATTGTTTTTATGGCCGTTCTAATCTTGTAGTTGTTGCCAATTCTTCTGATTTTTTCCGAGAGCCCTTTAACGTACGGGATGACCGTGGTATGTACTTTTTCTTGTTGTTGTTCTTGGGTTGTGTTCTTAAATTTCTAACATCCGATATAGACTTACACCACACTATAGTAAGCCGCCGCATCTATATGGATTACCCAAGATCCACAAACCTGACATCCCTGTGAGGCCAATTGTTAGCTCCAGAAATTCTCCGTGTCATCCACTTGCCAAGTTCCTACTGGACATAATTACCCCAATATCAGGAAATACACAATCGGCAATTTCAAACACTGAACACTTCATCAACAAAATCAAGAACATAAACATTGGGGAAGAAGATAAATTGGTGAGCTTTGATGTTACTAGCCTGTTTACTAATGTACCAACAGGGCCTACATTAACAATAGTCAAAAACAGACTCTCCTTGGATGCCACATTGCATGAAAGAACATTGCTTGATGATGTCGCTGTGATACTCTCACTGCATTTAACATGCGAAAATGTCATAGGCAGCGATTTAAGTCTTGAAGCTATTGTCGACAATCTCCACGCACACTGATGAGACCTCATAGGTCGAAACACCGGTGTCTGTGCGTTCGATTATCGGCAATGGAACTTAATGTATGTGTGTATCTCAAACACATGCATATATACATATACGTTTTACGTATAAAAGTATATATGTAAGTCACAGTGAATATTAATATAACTATTATAACAAAATAATGTAGAAAATTAGTAAAATACAACTACAGTGATGTTCTTCTTACTTACTTTCATCGCTAAATATGTTTTATTTTCAGCTTTTATTATAAACTGGTTAATATGATCTATTTCTAAAATCTTGGATTTCTTAGGCTCGTATCCTTCAGATATTCTTTTTAAAATTGCAAGAAGCCTAGAAAATTTTGAGATATCTACTTTTATAAATATTTAAACAACAACGTAACATTGCTCTGTTTAATACCCCCGCATCTTTTCTCTCCATTGCCTGCATGATTATTTCTTTATATTATTATTTCTGTATTCTCTTAGATTGACGTATTCTACACATATTTTTATATATGTTAATAGAATAAAGACATTATTATTATTATTGAATATGTAGACCACAAGGACGATGCCTTTTTTAACTTTCTTTCTTTGTCAAAATAAGCAATTACTACATTTTCCGTAATATTCACAATAATATTTTCTTTACACCAACTTAAAAAATGAGGTGTGGCCACCACACGACTTTCTTATACGTATGAAAGTATTACTTCCGGTCCGAATTTTGAAATTTTATTTATATAAAAAATATTCCAAATCCAACTTTAAATACTTTTGTACTCTTCATAAATATATATAGAATGCATAACTCATGACGTGAAATTGTTGACGATGGATAACTTTAGTTAAAAAAATTGTTTGGGCTATTTCCATCGTTTGTGGAAACTTGATATTCCAACGTTTCGGCAGTCCTTCTACTGCCGTCATCAGAGTTCATATATTTGTATAACTACTTTACCACTCGACTAATTAAGAAAAAACTATTAGCAAAAAAGGAAAGATTATTTTGACGTTAAAAAATATATGACATAATTTGACAAATGTCAAATCCACACCTTTTTTATAGGTTCAGTGTGTATGCGCAATATGCTATTTTTTCTCGTGTTAGTTAGTAGTAGTAGTTATTATTCTCCGGTCTCGTGGCTGCCGGTCTTCGGTTAACACATTCTCTCATCATAGGGAGCCAGATATTCTTTATATCCAGGCTGGGCGTACTGATCGTGTCAGGTGTTATCTTCATATACGCTGTTTCAGTAATTTTTCTTTTTTGGCCGTGTTCTTGTTTGGCCAGGATTGTCGCCTCGTTCCATGCGATGTTGTGATCTTCTTCCCAAGCATGTTCCGCCAGCTGCGATTTTTCTGTTTCCCCTAAGCTGACCGTTCTTTGGTGTTCTTTTATTCTGACTCTTAGGGGTCTGCTAGTTTCTCCAATGTATGATCTTCCACACTCGCATGGTATTTTGTATATGCAATTCTTTGTTTGCTGGTCTTCGTTGTCGGGTTTTGTTTTGGTTAGAGTGGACCTATTGTTGTTTATTGTTTTTATGGCCGTTCTAATCTTGTAGTTGTTGCCAATTCTTCTGATTTTTTCCGAGAGCCCTTTAACGTACGGGATGACCGTGGTATGTACTTTTTCTTGTTGTTGTTCTTGGGTTGTGTTCTTAAATTTCTAACATCCGATATAGACTTACACCACACTATAGTAAGCCGCCGCATCTATATGGATTACCCAAGATCCACAAACCTGACATCCCTGTGAGGCCAATTGTTAGCTCCAGAAATTCTCCGTGTCATCCACTTGCCAAGTTCCTACTGGACATAATTACCCCAATATCAGGAAATACACAATCGGCAATTTCAAACACTGAACACTTCATCAACAAAATCAAGAACATAAACATTGGGGAAGAAGATAAATTGGTGAGCTTTGATGTTACTAGCCTGTTTACTAATGTACCAACAGGGCCTACATTAACAATAGTCAAAAACAGACTCTCCTTGGATGCCACATTGCATGAAAGAACATTGCTTAGTGTGGAAGCAATTGTAGAACTGCTGGCCATCTGCGTTAACACAACCTACTTCCAAGTTGGCGAAAAATTCTACCAACAAGAATTCGGAATGGCTATGGGTTCGCCACTATCTCCAGTATTGAGCAATATCTACATGGAAGACTTCGAACAGAGAGCTATGGATTCGTATAACCTAAAACCAAAGTTGTGGCTAAGATACGTAGACGATACCTTTGTCATATGGCCACACGGGGAAGAAACAATAGAAGGATTTCTGCAACATCTGAACAGCTTAGAAGAATCCATAAAATTCACCATGGAACTGGAAGCTTACAATAAGATTCTATTCCTAGATGTCCTGATCAACAAAAACGATAATGGCACACTAAAAACAAAAGTATATAGAAAGCCTACGCACACAGGGCAGTACCTACATCACGATTCCAACCATCCTCACAATGTTAAGGTTGGAGTCGCACGCTGCCTATACGATAGGGCACGAACGATATGCTCCGATGAAAGAGATAGAGAGGAGGAACAAAAATCCATCACTGAAATGCTTAAACGAAATGGTTACACGAAGAAAACGTTGTCGAAAGCCAAAGAGATCCGGGCACCACAGAACACAACCCAAGAACAACAACAAGAAAAAGTACATACCACGGTCATCCCGTACGTTAAAGGGCTCTCGGAAAAAATCAGAAGAATTGGCAACAACTACAAGATTAGAACGGCCATAAAAACAATAATCAACAATAGGTCCACTCTAACCAAAACAAAACCCGACAACGAAGACCAGCAAACAAAGAATTGCATATACAAAATACCATGCGAGTGTGGAAGATCATACATTGGAGAAACTAGCAGACCCCTAAGAGTCAGAATAAAAGAACACCAAAGAATGGTCAGCTTAGGGGAAGCAGAAAAATCGCAGCTGGCGGAACATGCTTGGGAAGAAGATCACAACATCGCATGGAACGAGGCGACAATCCTGGCCAAACAAGAACACGGCCAAAAAAGAAAAATTACTGAAACAGCGTATATGAAGATAACACCTGACACGATCAGTACGCCCAGCCTGGAGATAAAGAATATCTGGCTCCCTATGATGAGAGAATGTGTTAACCGAAGACCGGCAGCCACGAGACCGGAGAATAATAACTACTACTACTAACTAACACGAGAAAAAATAGCATATTGCGCATACACACTGAACCTATAAAAAAGGTGTGGATTTAACATTTGTCAAATTATGTCATATATTTTTTAACGTCAAAATAATCTTTCCTTTTTTGCTAATAGTTTTTTCTTAATTAGTCGAGTGGTAAAGTAGTTATACAAATATGAACCCTGATGACGGCAGTAGAAGGACTGCCGAAACGTTGGAATATCAAGTTTCCACAAACGATGGAAATAGCCCAAACAATTTTTTTTTACTCTAGAATGCATAATTTACGACATATTTGCAAAAAACCGATTTTCGATAAGAGTAAAAAACCTACTTCCGGTAGGAATTTCGAAAAAAATTTTTAATAAAATTCTTCTCAAATTTAATTCTAAGTACCTATGAATTCTTTATAAATTCGTCTAAACTTAGTAGTTGACGAAATATTGGCAAAATTCGAGTTTTTCACCGAAGTAAACTACTACTTTCGGTCGACAGAATTTGTTGAAAATCTAATCAGTTCTCAAGAGGGAGATTATACACGTAAATGCAAAATTTGGAATTGATATCTCCAGCGGTTTGACCGCTATCGTGGTCACAGGCAGACACACACACAGACAGACAGACAGACACACAGAATTTTTTTAAAAACCACTTTTTCGGTATCAGGAGACCTCAAAACGTGGACATCTGCAAAAATCTCGAGGTCGAAAATTTTCATCATCACAATACTTCCTTATACTACGTATAAGAAAGTAAAAGAGCTGGTATTGCTTGTCATAAATATGTCGAGACTTTGTTAGCAAAAGAAGTTCTAAATTGTCTTCTGCTATTTTGCGAATCTCTGGAGGCGTGCAGTTATTTATTTCTACCATTTTGTTGATAAGTTTAAATAATTTATTGCATAAATCAGACTAAATTTTAAACAAATTGACAAGTCCGCCGATATTCAAATATTTAAATTGTTTTACTTAAAAATCAGAGTAACCAACTTCAAAAAAACAAAATTTCTAAAATGTTCGAACAAAAGATGTCTCTCATTTTAATCTTTTTTGAACTTTCAATAACCGAAATAGAAAAAATAGTATAAAATACACGTTTCATAAGACATTTTTGCTCACTTGTTCTTTAGAAAACTCGCCTGGCGCGGCGGCTCGTTTTCTAACCTTGAACGCGTGCGCAAAAATCGTGTCTTATGAAGCTTGTATCTTAATATACTTTAATATAATGGAGGACAGAAAAGTGGCCTGAATAACGTGCGCTTCATAAAGTAAAACGCTTGTACAGTTCATTATAATCGAATAAGAAAATTTATTATAAAAATTATAAAACGTTATGTGTTTACACATACACAATTTTTTATTTTCTTCCGTTTCACTTTATTATCCTGACGAATATCCACTATCTTACATTATCGTAAAGACATATCTAGAGAGATAGCATAACTATCGTGAAATTTCACAATATTCGAAAAATTTATAACAACCGACGCGTTAGCAAACATTTGACGTATACCTTCAACTGTCAGTTTGATTTGACATTTATATTTTACTCCATGTTCTGTTTTTGCTTAATTTCTTCTGATATTACAAATATCTTGTACAAAATTGTTTTAAGTTGCTGTGTCTTTGTCTGTGTGTCTGTGTGTCTGTGTGTGACCACGATATCGGTCAAACCGCTGGAGATATCAATTCCAAATTTTGTATTTACATGTATAATCTCCCTCTTGAGATCTGACTAGTTTTTCAGTAAAATCGATAGACCGGAAGTAGCAGTTTACTTCAGTGAAAAAATCGAATTTTTCCAATATTTCGTCAAATACTAAGTTTATACAAATTTATAAAGAATTCATATGTACTTAAAATTAAAATTGAGAACAATTTTATTTAAAAAGTTTTTCGAAATTCCTACCGGAAGTAGTTCTTTTACTCTTATCGAAAATCGGTTTTTTGCGAATATTTCGCAAGTCAAGCTTTTTCGACAGGTACGTTACGTGTATAAAAGTATTTAAAAAATGGTTTTCAATATCTTTTGTATAAAAAAGATTTCAAAATTCGGACCGGAAGGAACACTTTTACTCTTACCGAATAGCGATTTTTGGCAAATATGTCGTAAATTATGCGTTCTATATATATTTATTAAGAGTACAAAAGTATTTAGAGTTATATTTGCAATATTTTTTGTATACATGAAATTTCAAAATTCGGACCGGAAGTATCACTTTTACTCTTAGCGAGTAGCACTCTTTTTCGAATATCTTGCAAAGTATGCATTCTATAGCGATTTATTAAGAGAATAAAAGTACTTAGAATAGGATTTTGAATAAGTTTTGTATAAAAAAATTCTTAAGATTGTATAGTTTGAAACGCTCATACGTATAAGAAAGTCGTGTGGTGGCCACACCTCATTTTTTGTCCTGTAATTAGACTTCTATGTTGGACAAATAAAGATTTATTTATTATTAAAATGCTATAGTTATTGTCAAATTCAGTTTGTTATTATCGTAAAGTTGAAAAAGTGCCAACAAGAAATGCAGAACTGATTACAGCTGAAGCCCATATCTTTCCTTCTTGAAATGTGTACATAGATCAGTACACTTTAGTTAATTTAGACAAAAAACGTAATGAGTTTACCATTTTGAATTCATTACAATAATTAAGATAAATAGCAACAAAGGGTATGTTTCTAGAAAAAAAATAAAGTGATCAATATTATGAAATGTGTTAGCAAATTGTAATGATGTCAATGGAAATAGTAATTCGAATACATACAAAAATTAGAAGACAACACATGTTTAAGGAGTAGTTTTACTTACAGTATTTCAAAATTATTTATAATTTCAACTACAAGTGATAAAGACACAGATGATTAATTATTTAATGCATATATCTGTAAATTTAGTTTTCAAGGTTTATTTATTCAAATATTGATTTACAAGTTTCAAAATTGTTACGAATTAAAAAATATACTTGATTTTTTACCCAGATTATTTGGAAATACTGTACATTTCTTTTAATAAATATATATTTATGTAAATCAGTATTAAAATACTGAATAATTATTTGAATATAGTACAGATTTATATTTAAACATTGACACAGCAAAATGTGTCTAGTTTAAAATTACAGGTTTTCTTGGCTTATAACGAGCACACAAAGATGCAGACATCTTTTTTATTATTAAAAAGCAAGCGACTTTCACAATTTATAATGAATGCATCGAAGTAATTATATAAAAATATAAACACATAATTTTAACCTCCACAATACATAACAACTTAACCAAACATTTCACACACCTATATGCAGCACACAATGGGCAACGATGTCGAAGGTCATAATTTGCCAGTAAAGGCTGCCATACACGTTACGGTCCACCGGAGAGTTTACCTGTGCAGGTATGCCTGCGCAGGTAACCTCCATGTACGGTCTACCGGAGAGGTTACCTGCGCAGGTTTGCCTGTGCAAGTCAACCGCACGTCGGTAGCGTGTCAGACAGTCAATATGCAGTCAGTGATGCGATGGCATCGATTGAGGACGTTGACGCACTGGCATTGTTAGGCCTTGCGTTAATTTTGAATAAAAGAGATACAAGAGCAGTGAAAAGAAAGCGAAAAAAGTGGTCTAAAGATTGGTTATTGAAAAGGAAAAGTTATAGTCATGTCAACTTATTGAACGAATTAAAATTTAAACCTGAAGATTTTAAAAACTATCTCAGAATGGACGAGAAAACATACCTAAAATTACTTGCAATGGTTACTCCTATGATAAAAAAAAATGATACACTTATGAGAAATAGTATTTCTGCACACGAAAGATTATCAGTTACTTTGAGATTTCTCGCAACCGACAGAAGTTATGAGGACCTAAAATTTTCATCAATTATTTCACCTCAAGCGCTTGGAAAAATAATTCCTGAAACATGTGAGGCCTTGTATACAGTTCTGACGCCACCTGCGCAGGCGACGAGGCAGCCACACACGTTACGGTCTATCGGAGAGGTCTACCTGTGCAGGTACGCCCGCGCAGGTAGACCTGAGCGTGTGTGGGGCATTTTTTGAACCTGCACAGGCGACCGGTGAAAGAATTGATTTTCGATTCTTTCACCGGTCGCCTGCGCAGGTTCAAAAAATGTCCCACACACGCTCAGGTCTACCTGCGCGGGCGTACCTGCACAGGTAGACCTCACCGGTAGACCGTAACGTGTGTGGCTGGCATCATTTTCGACCTTGCAGAGGTCGCCTGCACAGGTTCAAGAAACTGCACAGGTCTATTCCCACACACGCTCAGGTATACCTGCGCAGGCGTACCTGCACAGGTAACCTCTCCGGTGGACCGTAACGTGTATGGCAGCCATAAGTTGCTTGCGTGGCGACATGACAATTAAGAACCAGAATGTCCTGGTTCTTCACCGTTGAGACTCATCTTGCCACGTTTAAAGCAAGTAACTCAGCTTTAAATCGTGGTCTTCAAAGGAGTGCCTTGAAATCAAATTTATCTATATTTATCTAAAATGTATTTAGGATAGACCAATTAATGAAAAAATTAGCTCTAAACAACCTACGTTCTGTTGATTAAAAATTTTGCAATAATGTTTAACATAATCAACATAAGCTAGAACATAGGTAACATAAAAGTGTGAATAGAAAATCATAAGAAGTAAGCATTGGCTTTTCTTTGGTTTACCACATTCCTGGGCGAATGCGAAGAGGCACTAACTTAAGTCGAACTACAAGCATTGATACAACAGTGACCCATGGATTCCAAATCTTGTTATAATTGCATTAAAACTTTTGGTAGATGTTAAAGCATAAATTAACATTAGGTACTCTTAATTAACGGATTAATAATTTTAACAATAGAATGTAATCATACTCAAGAAAAAAAATTAAATGCTGTAAAAAAATATATAATATGGGGATAAATTCTTAACCTAGATCTCACGCATAAACTTCAAGTTACCAAACTTACAGATCCAAAAGTTTATTAGTTCCCAAACCTCTCCAAGAACGCGCTAGCTGATATTAATGTATTATATAAACAAACTGAATCACGAAATTTATGATTAATCTTTATGTCATCCCGAGCATATAAAGAGCATACTTCTTATATGGCACTCAAAGTCCATCACTTACTACAATCTGTAGCTATAGTATTATGATGCAAAGAGAAATGATTAAATTGCAGAACATCACACTTTTTAAGCCATATAAAGAGGTCTCATTTGGAACTATAGGATTTGAATTACGCGCCATTTGTTTTCTATGAAATAGAGGGCGCCAATATCTAGCATTTGTCATCTACAAACTGTATGAAGTCAACACGGTGCGTATAACTGTTGAGCAACGAATACTTTGTGTGCAAGTGTTTTATGAAAATGGGCAATCATTTACGGTTTTATTAAAGAAAACTCGCACAAGATTAGGTCGAAATAAATAGTTAACATTTCGTGCCTTAATCTAAATTTGGAAAGATGGGTTCTGTTAGCGATAAGGCAACATGGATACGTCTTCGATGTGTTCGGTGAAATGCCAGTATTGCTGCAGTGAGAGAAAGTGTAATTGGAAATTCAAACACAATTCGATTCCGTTCTCAACTATTGAATTTTTTAAGAGCCACCACACATCGCATTTAGAATAAATAATAATAATAATAATAATAATTCTTTATTTTCCCAACAGGCTATACCCAATAACAGAGAAAATTTATACCATACAGTAAATAAATACATATATTATAATGCACATACAGTGGCGTAACCAGGGGGGGGGGGGTTTTGGGGGTTAGAACCCCCCCCCCCCAGCGTAAAAAAAGAAAAGAAAAATTGGGTGATTAAGTACTTGTTAATTTTAAAAGTCTTGACAAATGTATTATTTTAACACACTCTGATGGAAAGAAATAGTAACACTATCAGTACTGACAAATGCGAAAGAAAAACGGGTTCGAAAAATGGACGATCGTGGCATATCTTTGAAGTGACCCCCCCCCATGGTTGACGTGACCCCCCCCCCATGGTTGAGGTCTAGTTATGCCTATGTACACATACATAAACATACACATATATAAACCACGCAATATTTCATTTGAGAATCCCCACACCCTCACAAGAATAAATCCAACTCCATCCCATTACCCACCCTGGCAAGAAGATATGCTGGAGTCAGTTTCATTGCGTTAGACCTCGCAAATGGCATCAAAAACGTTGAGTTGTATCTCGATGTAACTCTTAGAACAACCAACAATAATCTTTCGAGCATGAAGGGGCAGTCAATGTCGCCTCTGATGAGTTTATGCAAGAACTTCTGGCAGAGAACATCTCTTTTTGCTTGTACAAGATTGTGGAACATTTGCCACGTCGTACGTTAGTTAATTTGATCTCAGGTAATAAACAAGATGATTCTGATTTTTGTAACAATTTTTTTTCAGACATTTTTATATGAATAGATGTGTCGATAAACAAATTTGTCACATTTGGGGTGAAGACGAACCACATGCTGTTCACGAAAGAATAATACACCATCAGAGATAAACTGTTTGGTGTGCATTTTGGAGTGGTGGCGTATAATAATACGGTGCAACGTGCGAGATCATAACTCTTTGCATACACAATTTCCAGATCCTGCTATCTCTCGAAATTCTAACATCAATTGACATGCAAGATCATGTGACTTAACACCACTGGACTCTTTTCTCTGGGGTTATGTAAAGGGAATGTATACGCAAACAAATCAGCAACAGTCAATAACCTCAAAAAATATCCAATGTGTTATTCGACTAATAGAACCAGATGTATGTGCCAGTGTTATGGAAAATTTTGTTAAACGAACAAAATTATGCCAGGGCAGTCCAGGCGGTCACATGTATGATATCTTTTTCTACCCGCAAAGTCTGAAATTTATGTTGAAAAGTAAAAAACATGAGTGTTACCAACGTTATGCGTCTTATTCAAAAATCAAATCGTATATTTCCAAATGAGACACTCTTTATAACAGAAATTATAAAACATGCGCACTGCGGCGATCGCGCGTCTTTCATATTCTCATGCACAAACGGACCTTATTTATAAAATATCCCTCGTATTTATGTAAATTATTATACTCTCTAACAATCATGTACATATTGCTAGTTACAGTATGTTGCTTTAATTCTGCTGTTATACATAGAGAAGCAAAATATTCATAAAAAAAAAGTTATAAACTGATATAACTGATATACCTAAGTATCACTCGATGCCAATTATTTTTCTTTAAAATAAATATTAAAACAGGTTGCAATATTAATAATAAGATCTGAAAACTTCACTGTTTGGTTCATATTTTCTAAAATATGTTCCTATTACTTTTCTTGCAATCCTATTTTTCATTTTTTTTATAATGTATTACTGAATAGAAAAGTAAAGTCGTTTTATTATTATATCAATTAGTAACAATACCCCAAAAATTATTAACTTTCGTTTAAAGCAAATTAACCGATGTGAGTTTTTACTTTCTGTTACACTTTCATAAGTTATTTAAAATATTTGCAGAAGCGCTACTCTTGAAACTCTAATTGCTCTCGTTTGTTTTATTTTGTAATAAATGCGCAATATGCAGGATCGTCGTCTTTTAAAATGCTAAAATTTTCGGTAGAGCAAGAAACACAAAATAAGAATTCATTTATTTTCTATTTTTGCTCGTATTTACACAAATTATAATATATAGTTTCATTAACAAGTTTTCGAAATAATAATAGCTGATATATGTACATACTCAATTAAATTAAAGATTGATGTCGAATATTAATTTAAAAATACAACTATCTATATTTTATTACAGCTATAAGTAAATTAAATATAATCTTGATGGGCGACATAGCTATATGAAAATGTTTTGATTACAGACATAATATCTGAGTTTCTAGACCTGCAATAATACTTTTGACTTTTTGCTATTATAAAACTTCCACGTACACTTTGGAAATGTATGAAATCTGTACAAGATAACTGCTCATTGTGAATGAATTTTGAGAACTTTATTTTTTGGAGGAAAATCGGAACATTTTTGGTTTCGCAATGACAATTTCCTATAAAGCAGGGTAAAGAAACTAGATTATTTGAATCTGATCTGCCGATGGCCTTCTTATTATTTACTAAATATATACAGGGTGAGTTTTTTATCTTGAGACAACGGAATATCTCTAAAACACCGCATAAAATCAAAAAAAGATCTTAATAAGATTTGTTATAATGTAGGGGGCTCACTGAATGGTGCCGAACTCGATCCCCCACCTCGCCCCCAAGAGTGGGAGGGGGGGCAACTTTGAAATCTTAAATGGGAACCCCCATTTTTTATTTCCGATTCGGATTTTTCGCCATCAAGTATGTATGTTTTGTTTGAAACTTTTTTTCCTATTCGTTACGGATTGCGCTGTAATCGCAAAAAACATGATTGTGAACGTCTAGAGAAAATACACAGAAAAGAGAAACAAGCAAACATGATTTTGTGTTTTTTTATTTTAACGTAAACTAACATTTCAAAAACCATGTGTTCGAAACTGTGCCCCCCCCCCCCCCACTTCGATACAATTATTTATTCGGAATTAGAATGCTATTCAACGATACAAAACTGTACTTTATTCAGTATTTGGCAAACTGTAAATACTTACACATTGTCCGATCCCCATTTAGATTAATAATTATTAATCCAATACAAATTAGTTAGTGTTGAATATTTGAACAGTAATGGAGGCTATAACATTACAAGGGAGAATTGAAATGATTCAAATCTATGGAGAAAGTGGTAGGAATATCAATGATGCTGTTAATCTTTATTCACAACGTTTTCCCGACAAAGTGCGATCGCGCGCTTCTTTTTACAGAGTCGTTCAACAGTTCTCTAGCGAAAAAACTGTGCAGCCAAGAAAACGTAATCTGCGAAAAACAATTGCTGGAGAAAATAATGAAATCGCGGTATTAGCTGCAGTAGCTAGCTAATAATCCGCACATTAGCACTCGAGAAATAGCTCGCGCTTCTCAGTTCACTATCTGTCAAATATTCAAGCGTAGGCAATCTCATCCATTTAGAGTTTCCTTGCATCAAGGACTTCATGGCGATGATTTTCAAAATAGAGTGCGATTTTGTCAATGGCCGCTTCAACGGATCCAAGATAATCCCAATTTTTTTGCTCGAGTATTATTTTTTGACGAGGCGACATTCACAAATCACGGTACGGTAAATCTGCAAAACAGGCATTACTGGAGTATCGAAAATCCCCATTGGTTGCGCCAAGTTGAACATCAACATCCTAGGAACGTAAATGTTTGGTATGGAATAATTGGCAATGAGCTTATTGGTCCATATTTTATCGATGGAAACTTAAATGGTGAAAAATATCAAAACATCTTTCAGAACGAACTTCAAGTGTTACTTGAAGAGCTTCCTTTGGACGTACGACAAACAATGTGGTTCAAAAATGACGGTTGTTCAGAACATTGTTCAAGAATAGCACGAGAAGTATTAGATCGAGCCTACAATAGTCGATGGATCGGACGAGGTGGTCCAGTGTCTTGGCCTGCAAGATCGCCAGATCTTACTTCATCTGACTTCTTTTTGTGGGGCCACTTAAAGTCTGACGTTTATACAGAAGTGCCAACCACGAAGGAAAGCATGATTGAGCGAATCACCAACGCTTGTTCAAGGATTACGCCGGAAACACTTCTCAGTTGTGTGCAATAATTCCAATTGCGAATAAATAAATGTATCGAAGTGGAAGGACACATTTTCGAACACATTTTCTGAAATGGGTATGATAAAGTAAAGTTCTTCGATGTTGAATGGCGTTTTGAAATGTTATTTAATGTTAAAATAAAAAAAACACAAAATCATATTTTCTCTTTTTTGAGTATTTTTTCTAGACGTTTACAACCATGTTTTTTGGGATTACAGCGCAATCTGTTACGAATCGAAAAAAAAGTTTCAAACAAAACATACGTACTTGATGACGGAGAATCCGAATCCGCAATAAAAAATGGGGGTTCCCATTTAAGATTTCTAAGTTGCCCCCCCTCCCACTCTGGGGGGTGAGGTGGGGGATCGAGTTCGGCACCATTCAGTGAGCCCCCTACATTATAACAAATCTTATTAAGATCTTTTTTTGATTTTATGCAGTGTTTTAGAGATATTCCGTTGTCTCAAGATAAAAAACTCACCCTGTATATGGAACAGCCTCTATATCGGTACATTTTAGAATTGCTTACTAAATTTCGTACTAACAACATGTATGACGTTATTACTTTGAAAGTGGTCACTACTGTTATTATCTTTTCTTAATACACTTTCGCCAACTTTTGTTTTTTATTTGAATACGGTATAGTGATCAATCATATTTGCCGTAGCATTGAAAATTGAATGGATGGCATTCATAAGTTGCTTCTCAGTTGAGAAGCATGGTTTTATAATGAGTTTTTCTAAAAATGAGCTTAGAGATGATTTTTGTTTGTATTGGGGAATCGACAAAAAAATGGATAATACGTTATTTACAATACACTACAAATGTATTTCTTAAAATATGTAGAATATGGCACAATAAGCAAATTTTAAACCAAATAAATTAATAACATGCTTTTAGTAGGCGTAGAAACAGGAACTGTTATACGCGAATG
This sequence comes from Amphimallon solstitiale, assembly GCA_963170755.1. Classification (NCBI taxonomy): domain Eukaryota; kingdom Metazoa; phylum Arthropoda; class Insecta; order Coleoptera; family Scarabaeidae; genus Amphimallon; species Amphimallon solstitiale. The sequence goes on along the minus strand of OY720676.1, from coordinate 98,489,819 downwards.
GATGAGTAATTAATAGAACAGAAATTATAAAATAACAATAAATATGATTCGGTGCTAATGGGTTAAAATAGGGAAAAATTATTTCAGCAAGTGTTCAATTCTTTCACTTTTAAACATTTTTGAACACGCTTCCGAAATGATTGGTCGATATTAACAAGGAGCTGTGTACTTATGTTTTTAAATATTTGTCGAATATGTACCCGCATATCTCTCTTTGTGATTTTCCTCTTTTACGCATCCCTATGAAAAGTTCATTATGAGATGTTCGAAAACCTAGCAGGCTAGTGAATAGGGGATCCAGAAGCTAGCTACTTCACTGGAAACATACCTTTATACAAATGCGGGCCATGCGATTAACCAGAATGCCTCCCCACATATTATGCTCCACCTATGCTGATAATCCATTTATTTGTGAAGAGTAAGGGTTTTCATTTGACTTTGAGTAATGAAAATTTCTTTTGTTTACTATTCCATTATTATGGAAAGCAGCTTCATCCGTAAATAACACATTGTCAAAAAGAATTGATTGGGCGTTAATTTTAGTTATTGCCCATTTCCAAAACGTTTTTCTACTTATAAAATGTAAGTGAGTATTTAAATTAGTTATTAGAGATGACATTTATTTTAATTTAATGTCCTTGCAACGATGGTTTGGCTAATATCCAGCAAACGACTAATTTCACGGATACTTGTGTGTGTGTATTTTCTGTTGTTGCCATAGAATTCGTTATAGATTTTCAACATTTATCACATATTTAGGTTTCCTAAGTAATAAAAGTATCCATTACTCCTCTAAGGGCACCTGTTCTAGAACATCTACTGCTAGTAAACTCTCTGGTCTAATAAATAGTTGAACTAATATACAGGCTGTTCCATTTGAAAAAATTGACTTTCCGGCAAAAATGTGTTATTCAATTTTAATCCAGTTTATGCAATTGCAATCATGGATACTGGTGTGTGGATTTTCTGTCTTTTGCCTGGGAATTCGTTATAGATTTTCAACATTTACACATATTTAGGTTTCCGTAGTTTTGATAAACAATACTGCCAGTAGTAATGAAAATATCCATTACTCCTCTAAGGGCACCTGTTCTAGAACATCTTCTGCTAGTAAACTCTCTGGTCTAATAAATAATTGAACTGATATACATGTGTTCCATTTGAAAAAAAAATATTTTCCGGCAAAAATGTGTCATGTAATTTTAAACCAGTTTCTGCTAATGCAATCAGTAATTGAAAAAAATATGCTTGCATTAAGATCTTTTATTATGAACAACACTGCCAAAGATTGTGTCCATCTACTACATCGTTTTCCAGAAATATAATTTTATAAAAACATTCAATTTTCCAGAAAAATTGTAATATGTGGAAAATATGTAGAAAACATTTTTTCAGGCATACACGAAGGCAATGGTAACACCAAATCACCTTGTGCTGTCCTATTAACAAAAAATAAATATCGTCACGTATTATGACAGGAAAAATAGCTATGTATTTACATATTTTGAGAAAATAGTAAACATTATTACAGGTATTTTATTCTAATTTAAATAAAAACTTAATTAATTTTACCTAAATTTCATTGTGATTTCGACCAAAATTAATTACAATTTATACACAAAGTAATACATATGTTGTTTGTATAACAACATTAATTCTATTATTTCAGATTAATATAAATTAGTATATCAGGCACTAACTTGATTAAGAAGCAAAATAGTGATGCTATCAATAATAGTTTTAAAATCCCCTTTCCCGCCCACTCTGAAATAATGAAAATTGAAAACTATAAATTTCAAATGCGTCATTGTCATTAATAACACCAAGGACCTTAATTCTTTTCCGAATGATAAAGACGTACAAGATCCAAAACAGCAAACGTAGCACTGAAAATATATTTCATAAGACTTCCAATAATTTATAAATATGCGATTAATACCCAAAATTAAATCTTACAAAATAAATTAACGAGTTAAAATGGTAAAATAAAAGTATTTTCAAATATATATCTAAAATGCATTTGCTTTCATTGGGACCAACTATAAGTAAATTTTGTGCACGCATGTAAGTTTGAAGTCTGCATTGTTATTCAGTAGTTAAATAAATACTATACCACATACCACATTAATTATGTGGTTCAATTTAATTTGTAATAAGTGTCAACCTAACGGAACAATCTTCTAAATTAATATGATTTAAAGTTAATTTAATTTTAATAATAGCCTCCTCTCAACGTCACGACAATTTTTCTAAAATAATCAAGTGTATATCTTGACAATGACAAAGTAGCTCCTCTTATAATTACCACCATTTTTGTCGTTCAAGAACGTTCGTCAAGGTCGCTCAGTCTATAGATTGTGAAAGAAGGTGAGAAAGGCGAAGGACAAATGCCTACCAAGTTTGTTTGTGTACGTTGATCTACATAACGTCGACATGCTAATAAATTCACTTAAATAGAAACTCATTCGGAAAATTAACATAAATCTTTTGTGATAATATCGTTTTATCCGGTTTCCTTTCTCGAAAACAAACTAAATGTTAAAGATTAATAGATGAATATTAAAACCGCTTTGTCATTGTATTACTTCACTCCTATGATTTAAAATATACCAAAGAAGCTGTTCATTTAATTTTATAATAACACAGTGGAAACAGATTTATATTTGGAGTTGTTTACGACATTCTAGCGCCTATTACTGACACCTCTACTAAACGAATACTTTCAAATTCGCTAATTGCATTATATGCGTACATTATTACCTCTATTTAGCGTCTAGGTCCCTCTAAATAACGGATTCGGACACCATGTTTCGGAACGACATAGATAAGATACAGGACAATATATTTCCTATATAGCGGACATTTTCTACATTTTCTTAATTCAAATCGATAATGATACTTCAGTATCCTTATTATTCAGTTAAATTCTTCACCGTTATTTGACATCATTACTAAAATTCAGTTCATTTGAATTTCTATTGAATAATTGAAAATATTAAATCAATAGATAAAAATCAGTTATTCTAATACTGAAATTGCTGTTATCTTCTGTATTCATTTAATTTTCTGTTTCTTTTAATATGACCTAACAAACCTTTGAAAAAGTTTACATTCCCAATATGATTGAGAAACCAGTATGTGATCCACGACTGTCAATAGGAACATTTTGCCCTACCGATATCTTAGTAAGAGTGTTTCTCTATCACATTTAGTGTTGTTTTATTTTTACTTTGTTTGTCGGATTTTCTAACAAATTTAATGCAAAGTCACATATATTCATAGTTTGTTTCTTGCAAAATTTGTAGAAAGGTACATTGCAGGACTGAACTTAAATGAATAATGTAATTCGAAATTGGGCACAGTAATAGTAATATCACCATCACTGTGCCTAGTCCGGCAATGTACCCTTGAATGTCGATCACCTCATTAGATTTTAGTATTTTATCTCCTGATTTTGGTGGCCCCGTGCGCCTGAGTACGTTTGATCCCAATAAGCGTCTCGGCTAGGCCCATTAAAATAACTTTAGAGAGCAGCACCATGCATGTCACTTTGCGTGGTGTAAAAAACTTGCACACCTGTAAAAATTTTGAGGCTGTACATACTGTTAAGGATAGAACACCACTACATGTTAACCAATGAAAGTCGTTAAAGAAAAATTCCGCAGGTGACTCGGACTCCTATTAAGTTTAATAATGATGTCCAAAGAATAACAAAGAAGAATTTAATATTTTCATAAATCCTGGATTTTGCTCAAGTATCAAAAAATTTAAAAGTGGCAACCACAAATTATTGAGAAATACTTGTATTATATGTGCATTTGTTTTTCGAATAAACTTATGACAAGATTCACCAAAAATTAAATGAATTTCAAATTGCAGGTTTCTGTAGTTTACAAACGGTTTGGAAACGATTTTAAGGGATATGGCAAAGTAAAGAAACATAAAATAATAAATGAATCTTCCGTTTCTCTAATTATATATTATTAACTTTTCGTACGAACCCTAGTGAATTACATTGTATAATTTTTTTTTCATCTACTAGCTATTTGAGCAAACTGTATGTGAACTACTTTATTAATAAATGAATTATTCCATTCCATTAATAGCGAATGGTTCAGATACTAAAGAAATTATAAAAGCTCAGAGATTCATATAACTGGAAGACTTAAAACGAATGACAGAGAAAAAAGAGCCCAAGAATGATAGACTGGAAGATCAAGGTGAAAGTAGATGCTATTAGACACTGGAAGCAGAAGGTGTTTCACAGTAAGAAATGGTCCAAGCCAAGATCTGCAAATAACTGTAACTATGAAAAGATGAGCACAAATAACCGTACTTAATAAACAACTGTGAGGGTTCTTACGGAAAACATTCCGGATTCTCCGTTTGTTATGATTAGAGTGGTTATTTACAACGACAAGACAATTCTAAAAGTCGAACAAGGAGAATAATAAATAATAACAACGTCAAAATTATTCTCTTTCTCTGTACTTAATGTCGTGCAGATTTCTATATTGCATTCGATAACCAAAAGCTCGAGAAGCCTTCAAAGTCGTGCAAGTAACTCTTATCAAAACCTCTTCTAATAGTGCACTATATGCCTACCAGATATCATAAACGATCCGACACCGTATATAATACGAAACTTTTATATTATTTACCTAGCCATAATGAAAACAAATGACGACCGCAAATCTTTCTTATCAAGTAGTTGTGACATTTTGATCCAAAAATATAAATTTAACAGAGGATGATAAATGTGTACGAGGTAGTCCGCCGTCGTATTTTACGTTAATATTTTGGTCCATTTCAATTGATTCAATTGAGAAATACCCAAGATGGGAAAAGCCTGTTGAAACAAAAACTAACTAAAACATCAAGAAAGTTAAGGCTTTGATATTAGTACGTCGAAATTTAAATGTAATAGGAATATCGAAAGCTACGATATTAAAATATTACATAGACATTCAGAAATGAATATGCCATGGTTATAGCACATTGAATTGCAAAACTGTATATTCTCAAACAAAATTGTGTTGGCAACACTTTTGCCAAAAACTAAGTGGCTTTGGCTGATGAGGAAGAGCTTTTTGAAATTTATAACAGGTCATGAAACATGTGTGCATCATTGGGATACATATAAAAAACAAGAGTCCCAGCAGTGGATCCGTAGCGGATCTCACCGTCGAAATAGCTAGAACGCAGAATTCATCAGGAAGCCAGGCAAGGTGTTTTAGATATGGAAGGAACCTTACTGATTAAATACGTGAAAGGAAGCTTAACAGTAACAGGAAAAGTCTATAAAAAACAATAACAAAGTTGAAAACTGCTATATAGCTAAAGAACTCTGTATCTGTCATTAAAAGATGTGGTCAATAGCAGAATTGACAAATCTCGCCAAATCTGTGACGCAATTAACGCCGTACAGCGTAGGTATAATGACAATTACCTCGTTTTTAAATTAAAAAGTGCATAAGGGGAAGCCGTTCTTCTTCGAATGAATACCTAAAAAGAGTGGAGAAAGTTTTTGAATATTTCTTTTGAAGGCTTAGCCTCACTGGAAAATTATTGGAATAAATGAGTTACCTTTAAAACTTTATAAAACACGTTTTTCCTATTTAAAAATTCTATCAAACATAAAAATGAAAGCAGAATTAATCTCAAATAGATTATATGTTGGAAAATAGAATACTGCTTTCCTCCAGTTCTTTTTCTTAGAGGTAAATTCAACATGTCCTACGTGTATACAACATTTAGATATCTCGCGAATAAGTGGGTTCTTGTTCAGAAGTTTTCCAGGGAGCATGAGTAACCCAAGTCAACAGCGGCTGTAGTCAAGAATAAGGTGGATCAAACTTTTATTGGTAAATGTCTCAGAAAGACATATTTCGAATGTTTTCTATTTAATCACTCAACAGGAAGTTTTGATGGTACCATACTCGAAATTATTTAAACTAGCTCTCCTTTTTACAACGCCTCTAGATTAACTCTCGGAATTAAGTTTTAAATTTAAAAAAAGACGAATACATTTAATTTGGACCAGAAAATTCATTTAATCTGGAAGTATTACACATCTTATATTCGACTTTATAATTAATCTAATTTTTAATTAAATTACATAAACTAAATAAACTTAATCCTGCTGCATTCACTTTCTTCTTGTTGTATTAAAGTGTATAAACATCTTCCATCGTATACCAATTAATGCAGTATATATGTTGCCAATTTCTTGAAGGATTTTGTAATCAACCTACATTTATATGTAAATGCCCACATAGTAACGTAGTAAAACAATTGCTACTATTTAACGTTACATACATTAATATTCGTATCAGTTGTGACAGTATAATCTAATAATGTATGCTATCAGCTTTTGTGCAACTGCACGGACACAACGAACTCTAGAAAGTGAACGCTGTCCCGTCTTCCGCTTGTGAAATATTAAAGATATGTATGTATACCTGCGTATGATCTTCACCAAATGCTACAAACCAGGTGAAACATTGTGGTATGTATATACGTATATTATATACATAGAAGGATGTGTGTAGTGAAATTTTATAAGCAGGACCGGATTTCAATTTTGGAAAGACTCTAATAATTTTATTAATTTAAAAAATGTTCAGTATATAAAAATATATATTAATTGATATTTTTGTGAATGTACCTTAAACGTTAGATGAAAAATTAGCAAAGTAGTAGTAGTTTTGTTAACGACTAATTTGCATTTATTAAGAAAATTAGCTGTCCATCAAATTCTTCGAGTGTGATTTACCTATGCGCGACAGTTTACAACTTTTTGCAGTTTTCCGTGAAAGCCTGTCTTTTACTACACGGGCATTACTGTAATGCTTTTCATATTGTCGCATTTTTCTAAACTTTCGACGCACCATGTATTAAGAGGGCTGTTCCAGAGGTGCCGACTAACTGCTGTGAGGTAGGACGTAAGGGGGTGGCGCCATATGTGCTTATGTAAATTCCGCCGCTGTAAAGTATTCGTTCAAGTGTAACAAACAGCAGAAATGTGTGGTTTTCTTATTTTTTTGCATTAAATTGAATACAAAGAATTACAGTACTCAGACCGAGTGCTGACCGCTGGGAAAACTCCTCGCTGCGCGACTTATAGGTCAGTGTCAAACAGAGAAAGTATTCGGAAAAAAGGCACGGGAGCATGCATTAGCCGGACGAAGGGGTAAATACAGATAAGAAATTGTTATTGTTATATATATTGAAAAGAGATACATATATAGGAAACATACTGCACTTCGATGTGTAACGCTTGACAATTTTGCCAGACTGCTCGTGTTTATCGTAATATAATGAGTATCCACTGCGCATCTTGTGGGAGGGGCACCTCACCGGTCAGCTCTCAATCTGTAAGCTGTAATTAAGGATTGGTTGGGATATTTTCTTATAATTAAAATTATTTATTCCTACATTTCACCCTCAAATATGGCCAAATTTACAAATCATAACATTATAAGACAGTTTCAGAAACTTTATTTTAAAAACTAATTTCAGTCGAGCATGCATTGAGTCTTTGTTTATATGTGTTCAAAATTTTATTTTGATATTTCATAACAGAAATCTTTACTATTGCTTGAACGAAACCTTCTAAAGTCCAGAATTTGCATTAGCGCATATGGCACCACCCACTTACGTCCTCCCTCACAGCAGTTAGTCGGCACCTCTGCGTAGACCCCCATAACTCTTAATTTTTTTTTCATTAACCCCTGTTTATGTATATATTTCTTAGTATCAAGTGAATATTTAGAAGAATAGATAGACCAATATTTGTACGAGTCCGGTAAATACTCATAAGTTTTCCTACCATAAGCTGAAACCACTCGTTAAATAGTGAGAAATTGGGTTTTGTTTTGTGTTCGGGTCCAAAAGTCTCTTCCAACCGTAATTACTCCATCAATTAGGATAGAGACTACTCATATAGGAATCAGGTCAAATGGTGGCCTGCTATTGTCTGAAGTAGTTGAATGTATCGTATCGTGAGAGTTCACTTTGAACCTTGCCACGTTGGATGTAACGTAACATACACCTAATCGTATCTATTAAGGTTACGAGGATGTTTGTGAAAACTTAAAAAACGACGCCGAAAATTTTATTTTAGTACTGATTTAAGATTGTACTTTCGTTTTCCAATTTGGATCAAAAGCTAATCAGCTTATTATGACGTAGCATAGTTTAGACTATGTCGTCAGCTTCAGCATAATCGTGCTCTACAACGCACACCACACGTGTTATATGAATTCACACTTTCATTATTGGGTGACCCCAAAACGTGGAAATCTACAAAAATCTACTAGGTAGGCATTAAAAACTTTAACCAAAAAAGCTTATAAAATCGTCTATTGATATGAAAATGAGTTAAATACATAAGATGCTATACTACCATCAAGATAAAATACTGATAACATACTAGGTAGGCGCCATAAATGCTCGGCCTGATATACAAAAAAGAAACTTGGAACAATATAAGAATTTTTTTTTTCAATGTAATCTCTCCTAACTTCTATACATTTATTACAATTATTAATAATTCGATACCCTTGTAAAAATAATCTGAAGTTTTTCCGCCAAAAAGGTTCTGTAACAACTGCTTGCAATTCACTGTCGTCCTTAAAACTACGTCCCCTAAGGTCTTTTTTTAAATTAGAAAACAAAAAAATCTCAAGGAGCCATATCCTGACTATACGGGGGATGTTCCAATTCTTGAAAGCCGCATTCGCGGATGGCAGCTTGTGAAATGGCGGCAGTATGGACGGGAACATTGCTGTGCAATAATCGCACACCTTTTGTAAAGTTTGCACGACTACTGTCCCTTAATTTATGCAATAAAGACGCATAATATGTGCGTTTACACTTGTATTGCGCTCTTTAAAGTCAATTAGCAAAATGCCCTCACAATCCCAGAATATTCTGGCCATCACCTTTTTATTGATTGAACGACTTTCGCATTTCTGGGACTTGGTTTATCAGGTCGCCACCATTCCATGAACTCCCTTTTCGATAGAGTATCGTAAATCAGAACCATTATTTCATGCCCTGTGACAATGGACTACAAAATCGTTTTGGGTCGTCTCTACATATGTTTAAAAACGACTGCGCATATTCGACTCGACGTTCACGTTGGAGAGCAGAAAGAAGTCGCGGTACCCATCTAGCACTAATTTTATTCATACCCAAATGGTCATGGATAATTCATTTAAAACTAGAATTGCTACTTATGTCGGTTTGAGTAGCAAATGCCCGTGAGAGTATCACAACGACATCTGTCACCCAAAAGCGACAACGAAAGCGGTGGTTCTGACTGCATTCGCATGCTATAAAGTAACCTGCATGTTAATAGTGTATCGCGTATAATAGAGCCAACAGGTGGCACCACCTCAATTTGGACACGACCATCATCACTGTTGGATCTCCACCTCCACCTACACCACCCAGCGCCCCACCTGCGGTAACGCCTGAACCCAGCCAGGACCCCAACGCGCCCAAGCCACGTGGCCCAATACCCCCAATGTGTTTATCTACGAGGAGGGACTTCCTGAAGTTGACACGTCAACTTAAGGAGAAGATAATCACCACTAAAGTAACGTTTAAAGTGGATCACATTTGCGTCAACCCTCTAGACGTAGAGGCTTGGACAAAATTAACCAGCTCTCTAATTACAGAAAAAATCCAGAACTACACCTACCAGGTGGCCAGTGTCCGTCCCATGAAGACGGTAATCAAATACCTCCCGCCGAACATGCCGTCGGGTATGATTCTCAACTGCCTCAAGGAGTCTGGAGTCGAGGGTCAAAAGGTCGCCAATCCGAAAAACCGCGACAAGCAGCCCACTTCCGTGTACATGATCACTGTCCCAAAGAATCAGCTGGAGCGGCTCTACGCAATCTACGACGTCGTGGGGCTGACGGTCTACAAAGCGCGAGCAGGCATTCCTCAGTGCCATCGTTGCCAGAGGTACGGACACTCCTCGGAGTGCTGTACTTTGCGGCAGAGGTGCGCCAGGTGCAGCTAAGAGCACTCAACCGAGTCCTGCATGGATAAAGAAATCAGCGTCAAGTACGCTAACTGCAGCGAGGAACACCCAGCCCGCTACCGTGGGTGCAGCACGTATCAGTGGATCCTGACTGGAGGAAGACCCCCAAGACCTGCGCAGACGACGGCCACTCCAAGTCCGCCACCTGCACCAACGAAGACCACGAAGAGCTGTCCAGCTCTTCCAACGACATCTGCCCCCCCTCAGGAGTCACCTTCGCCCAGACGGTAGCCCCTCAACAACAACAGCAGCAGACGATCCACCGCAACATCACGGTGACGAAGACATCGTCTGGAGAAAGCAAGGGAGCCATTCCGAAGCAGCCCACCCAGAAGAAGGAAAAGGCAGTGAAGACCGCCAACGTACCAGTCTACGCCTCCAGAGAAGTAGACGACAATAATATAGATTTACCAGTTACAGATATGATGCAACTACTCAATGACTTCCAGGACATCGTCTGGAAAGTAGCCATCGGCATGATACGCCTGCAGACCATCACCGATTCAATGGAAAAGTTGATCTTCCTCATGGAACTGGCCCGTGAAGTCTTCGAGCGATGAGTCACACCAACTCCAGGAGTCTGTGAGTAGCCCACTGAAATGCAAAAGGAATCACCAGCAAGAAAGTCGAGCTGACACTATTCCTGACGGAGCAAAGGATAGACATAGCGCTTATAATAATAATAATAATATCATTTTATTGTCCAGCAGCTAACACCATTTACAGGACATTTTACAATAATATAATAACAAACAAACAAAAAAACAAATCTATTATCTGCATGAGCATAAAAAAAAATGAAAAGTGAAATAAACAATATTTAGAAGTAAGTCAAGAAAAATAATCCGGATAATGCCTATTGTAATTACGAGCCATGTGTGTTAGAGGAGCCTTTGATAAAACATTTGTATTACATCTAGCCACGCGAATAGTTTCTACTGAGCGCGCATTGTAGGCAGGTACAGAAAAATGAATCTGTGACAGCAAATACGGTGAGCTTATGCTGTTTCTTAAAACATTAACAAGAAAACGAGCGCTGTAGCGATCCCTCCGCACCGATAAGGAAACAGTACCGTGTCGTTCAAGTAGATGGTTGTAATCTGAACCTCTAGCTGGATAGGTACCATCCATTTTGTATGATAAATATTTCAAGAAACGCTTCTGTATACGCTCAATTGCTAACTGCAGATATGTGTAAATGGGATACCATACAATTGAAGCATATTCAAGTTTACTCCTAACAAGTTCATTGTACAGCGTCTTCAAGGCAAACGTATCCTGAAAGCCACGGCACGATCTGATTAAGAATCCCAGAGATCTGGATGATGCACGGCATATAGAACTGACATGTTCCGAGAAAGATAACCGATTATCGAAAAGAACGCCCAGATCACGGACTGTATCCCCCCTTGTAAGCGGAGTATGATTGACGTGATATCTGTATAACACGGGATTGCGTATTTTTGCATATGAAACAACAACACATTTGTCGATATTAAGTCGTAGGCCATTATCCGAACACCACCGATGTATTAAGTTGAGGTTGCTTTGTAAATGTACACAATAATCATCGTTACTGATCTTACTACAGATTTTCAGATCATCAGCATACGCGAGCACGTGGCAGTTAATAGAAGTTATAAGGTCATTAATAAACAAATTGAAAAGAAGGGGGCCCAAATTAGAACCCTGCGGCACACCAGAACGTACGTAAAACGTATTAGAAGTGAAGCCATTGTAATGGACGTAATTAAGTCTACCCGTAAGGTAAGATGACAAAAGCTGTATGAGGTCATGTGAAAAACCGAAAGAATCCAATTTAAGTATCAAAAGTGAGTGATCTATGACATCGAAAGCCTTAGAAAAATCAGTATAGACCACATCCACTTGTTCTCTCCTGTCAAGGGCTTCACTAATAAACTGAGTGACATGTGCCAAGTTCGTAATCGTGGATCTGCCAGAAAAAAAACCATGCTGATAATCTGAAATCAAATTGTTCACATTTCTATATATGTTTATGTACAAAAGATGTTCAAATATCTTAGCAAAATTAGACAAAATACATATAGGCCTGTAATTAGTAATGCACGATATATCACCCTTCTTGAAGACCGGTGTAATTCTACCTTTTTTCCATAATTGCAGAAAAGTATTAGTCTTTAGTGAAAGATTAAAAATGCCTGCAAGAGGTTTAGAGAGTTGTAATGCACACTTACGGACAATAAAACCAGGCAGCAAGTCATCGCCTGAGGCAATCCCAGATTTGAGGTATTCTATACTATTTAGGACTTCAAGTTCCGTAAAATTTCTAATATGAAATAAATTAACATTAACCGATTTAGAATAAGCATTTACATTTAACGGTATGGGTGAAGGTATTCCCGAGAAGTGACTATAAAACGCTTGCAGAATGTCCTGAGCATCCTCCAACTCCACGCCGTCCCAGACCATACGACCAGGAATCCTCGAAGAACCCCTCCTACTAGCCACATATCGCCAGAAGCTCCTAGGATCTCCGACAATAGACGATTCTGTTCGTGTAATATAGGTTTTGTATGCTGCTTTTATGTCCTCCTTAACCGTCGCACGTAACCGTTTAAAGTCATCATAGAACGTATGATGCCCAGTTGTGCACCATTTCTTGAAGTAATATTCCTTCAGTTTTAAATTTTGCTTGATGCTATTGTTAAACCAAGATGGGTACTGACGTTTACCGACGTTGACTTTGGGTGTTGTGCGATCAAGAACAACATAAAGCCTGGTGTAGAATTCATCAATAGCATCATTGATATTTATATGATTATCAATCAAAGACCAATCAATTTCAGCCAGCTCAACGTTTAACATTTGAATATTAGTTTTAGAGAAGTTGTATCTAGTAGTATTATTGGAAGGAAAATTTGGATTATTTGAACTTGAATGAGCATTCATTATGATACGCAGCGCAGGATGATGCAAGTCCTCCGGTACAAGAGGATCAGGATCACGAATTACATCATATGCATAGGTGAGATTTGTCAAAACTAAATCCAGAATTCGGTCATTACTATTTGTTATGCTATTGATTTGTTTAAGATCAAGGTTGTCCACCAGGCTCTGGATAGCAATGCATTTTCTATCAGTCCCCGACTCACAGGAAACAAACCACAAATAACGACGTTTTTGCCGAGCAAATCCATAGATAACACTTCTAAGAAAGCCTCAAACTCATCACAATCGGTGTTGGGTGGTATATAAATATTTACAATGTAGACGATATATAAGCCCACCTGACATTTACACATCACTATATCTATCAAGGGTGCTACCTCTTGGTAACAAGATATTTCAACAAGACTTCCATGGTTTTTAGTGCAAAAAGCAGTTAAGACGCCGCCTCTTGTGCTTCTATTGATCTGAGCAAAGTTTCTATCAGCCCTGAAAATGCCATACGACGAGTCCAAGAGTTCTGCATCATGGATGTCAGAGGAGAGCCAAGTCTCAGTTAATAACAGGACAGCCGTTCCAAGCGAGTAGGAGTTGGCATGAATGGTATCAGTTTTAGAACGGAGACCCCTTACATTTTGATAATAGATGCTAAATGGTGTGAGCGGTGAGGGCATGTTGGACTTACTTAGTTTCCCGATTTCTTGACAATTGTTGGTACATCTTTAACATATTTGATAAACAGATCCACCTCACCAGATTTCCTGCGATCATCCAACTCCTTTTTCGTGGAGCGGTATAAGTCCATCTGGAATGGGGGTTTATCCCTAGACACTGAAACCATCTTATATTTGTCACAGCTTTTTAGCTTCTTACAATTCCTCAAGCACTTAATGACATCGCTAACACCAGGGAGACAAAGCCTGATGGGCCTTTTGCCATCGGATCTGCTTGGATCAAACTTGCCCAATCTGATTGGTTTCGGAACATCGCATAAAGAGACATCCAAGAGAGGTAGAATTTCCCCCACCACCCTGATGTCGCTACTTATTTGCTCGGCTTTGTTCAAATTCGAATCCTCACGGACATTGTACAGAACCACATTGTATTTTCTTTTTTCCCTCAGAAACCTCCCGTATGATAGACTCAGTATTCAGCAGATCATCCATTCCGGCCGCTGGAAGGGTAGTTGGCCGAGAACCGGCTTTCAAATCCAGAATTTCCCTCCGAAGCACCTCAACCGTATTCGTCAAATCATGGAGTTTAGCAATCACATGCTCTATGTCTGAGCAGGACGCACAGTAGAACGAGACTCTACGTTCTTTACCTTTAAGACACTGGGCCTCTGTACGCGACAAATTAATGCAGACAGAATGTGCATATCCCTTGCATAAGTCACACGATATGTCTTTCTCAGGAGACACATCCTTATCACATACATAACAGTGCATCTTAAATACTGCTGACAGACAAAGAACAAGAGCTAAGAAAAGAGAGAGAGGAAGTTTACATAGGTATAAGGAATATACATAGGACACACGCTTCACACCATCTTATCTCGAAAACATAGCTGAAACCAAAGGTAAAGTTCAACATCGCTAATTATAATGTTTGCAGGACTGCGTGGCGGAGCTGCAGTCATAATCAAGAGGTCGATCAGCCACTCAGAGATCATCCTTCTAGCAGTAACCATGGAAGCAACTGCCATAGTCATCCACAGGGGTGGCAAGAGGGTAGTTTTTGTAGCCCGCTACAATAAACCACAGCTGTACATCAACACAGATGATCTGAAGCACCTGGCGAACCTAGGGGACCACGTGGCGATCGCAGGTGACCTGAACTCCAAACACCGTTCATGGAACTCGCGGGTCAACAACAACAATGGACTCAATCTCAAGGCCTGGCTCGACCACCAGGACAACAATGAGGTGATTGCGGCCACAAAACCAACGCACTTCAGCACAGCGGGACACTTCGAACCAAACGTACTGGATATAGGCCTGCTGAGCAAGTGGCCATTCCGTACGCACAGACGCACCGAACAGGAGCTAACATCTGATCACTACCCGGTGATCATGGAAATCTACATATCTTTCCCACCACCTAGAGCCGGTTCACAGCCGAAATACTACTACTGGGGCGTCTACAAAGGCATCATCAACGATAAGATAAGGGCTAACCCACCTATCGTTACAGTAGATGACCTGGAGGAGGCCGTGAAAACCACCACCAGAAACATCCAACAAGCCCTGCAACGTGCGGAAAAGAAACGGAACTCCTACCAAGAGCGATCGTTGACAAGATCAAGGTCTAGACAGGCTAAGTAAGGAATACCAGCGTACCAGGTATCCGCCGATGAAGAACACCCTAAGATCCCCATGAAGAAGACCTCTGGAGTGGACGAGGTTATCAACTCCGCTGTTAAGGAAACTTCCTAGTTTGAAAGTACCGTAAATAAAACTCAAATTCAGTTCAAATACACATTTATTTAGTTCGGTGTGCGCCGAGAATTTCGGGGCCGCTCTTGCATCGAACATAAGATTACAACATATATACATGTGCATCGCTCGAGAAGCTAATGGTCCCCTATATGTACGCACATGTCAGACACTGCCGTCCGTACGTACACATAGGAAGCCTTGCATCGCCTTCGGTGTACAGTCGTGTAACTCTGCCGGCAGACAATAAATTCGGCTGGTGAGACTGTATGTGACCGAAGCGGGCTCCGCATCAGTATGCGTAATATTTATATGTAAAAAATACATTAAGTGACAATATATTTTAAAAGTTGAAAAATAAAACATACATTACAAAAATATGATAACACATAAAAATAAAGAAAGACATTCATATATACGAGTAAAACAAGAAACAATAATATGAAATAAAATAAAAGATGTTAAGTTCTTAACATAACCGCCCCCCTTGAAGGCATCGCCTTCAACAGAACGTAGCACTCGCGGGACTTAGTCCTCGTTCACTGGTAACACGCACAATTTCACACTTGGTCTTTGCACCGTACCATTTGAAGTCTGTACTGTTGCCGCACGCGTAATACCATCTCGTCCTGGATGGGTCTCCAAAACTCGGCCTAGGATCCACTGGCAAGGAGGAGTGTTGTCTTCTCGGATGATTACTAAGCGCCCAGGACGTAGTTGCTGCTCGGTGTTGACATTCCACTTGTTTCTTCTTTGCAGTTGACTCAGGTATTCTCTGTGCCATCGCTTCCAGAAATGTTCACGTATTTGTTGAACATATTGCCATCTTGATAAGGAATTTAATTTTATGTTTATCAAGCTAGGTTCCGGAATGGTAGCAGATATGGAACCAATAAGAAAGTGGGAAGGTGTGAGAAAGGTTAAATCATTGGGATCATTTGAAATGGCTGTTATAGGACGAGAATTGAGTGTGGCTTCAATTTGGACTAATACCGTTGTTGCTCTTTCCAGTTCTAAACATTTTAAATGGCCGGTATTTATTTCCGTAGTAGAATTACTACATTTTGCCTGTGCATTATTCTTAAATCTGATGCAGTATGCCACTACTCTTGTTAATTTGTTTAAAGAAGAGTATTTAGTAAACAGATCACAGTTGTCTGTATTGACATTAACCCCAACAATATTTTTTACTTCTGGCGAAGTTTCAATAGTTGGCGGTTCAAAACCAGGCCATTTGTTTGCATTCTGTTCTAGAAATACAGGGCCATCAATGTTTCTCTTCGTATTTTTAATAAAGTGTTGTTCGCATAGCCTTTTTTCATGTGAATACACTTTATCCTTTTTGACGTTTTCTAATTCCCAGAATTTATTTTGATTGTCGTTAAGTTGTTTTAATGTAACTGAATTGCACGTTGTTATGTTTACTGAAGTTTGTGGTGCAATTAGTTTTCCAGATATTACCCAGCCTAATAAAGTTTTCTGTAAATATGGACCTCTGCTACCTATTTTGATTTGTCCAACACATTGTAGTTTATAAAACAGTTCAGCACCAATTAGCATATCTACATCTCTGGATATATTAAAATCAGGATCGGCCAATCTGATATTTTTGGGAACATCAATAACATCTCTTGATATAGAAACTAGAGGAAGACATTCCGATATTTTGTCCAGTACTAAACAATCTAGTTTTGCCTTGAAATTATTATTTCGAGATTTAATTGAAACCTTGGTGGTGTTCGTTATTCTCGTAGTGTACTGTGTTATTCCAGATAGAGATATCTGTGTATTAGTTAGCGGTAGATCAAGGATTTTCGCCATTCTGTAAGTTAATAAATGTGATTGCGATCCCGAGTCTAAAAGAACTCGACAGGGATGAGTTTTCCCTTTCCGGTCTAAAATGTTAACCAACGCTGTGGATAATAAAATGTGACTGTTCGCGTCTGAATTGCAGCTGTGATGTGACACACTGGAACTAGAACCGGTGGAACTTGAACTGGTCTCCAATGGCGATGTCTCAGATCTAGATATTGTTTGAAGATGAAGCAAATCGTTGTGCTTCTTATGACAGTGTCTGCAAGGTCTCCCTGGACATTTAAAAGCTACATGATTTGTTTTTAGGCAGTTGATGCAAAGTTTCTTGGCTTTAGCTTCCTCAATTCGTTTATTAACGGGAAGATTTATAAACTTTCTGCACTGATAAATAATATGGGAACCTTTACAAAATGTGCATGATACTGAACTCTTGTTAGTTGACACGTTCGCTGACGTTTTTTAATGATTGTTGCTTTTGAGATAGCTTCTAAAGTTTGACATTTTTGTGTGAGAAAATTCGTGAACTCTTTTAATGTAGGTAACTCTGTAGACTGTATTTTGGCTTCCCATTCTTTTAATGACTGAACGTCTAACTTTTTGGAGACAATGCATATTAATAGATCATCCCAATGTTCTGTAGGACGTTTCAGTGCTGTGAGGGCTCTAAAATGCTTCATAAAACCGTCTAATATCTGCCTAAGAATATTTACGTTTTCTTTGTGTGCTGTTGGCAAGTTGAAAATACCATTTATGTGTTTCTGTACAATTATTCTCGTATTATTGTATCTATCTTGTAACATTTGCCAAGCATTTACGTAATTGTCGGATGATATTTCTAAGGAATGTAGAACGTTGGCTGCGTCTCCTTTCAACGACGATTTCAAATAATGAAACTTTTGTACATTTGGTATGGCACTGTTATTATGTATAAGAGAATTAAAAGTATCGTAGAATGAGAGCCAGTCATCATAGTCACCAGCAAATACCGGTAACTCAATTGTAGGCAGTTTGATGAAGCTATTTACTGTGTTGTTACTATTATTTTGTGAGGATTCATCGTTGTCTTGCACAGGAGCTAACATAGATGTATATCGTAGTTTATTGTCGTAATATTTATTTTCAAATTCTTCACGCTCAGTATTCTCGATTTCTGTTTCATCTAGCTTCTCAATTTGAGTCTGCACTTTATCAAATTGTTCCAGTAATAAAATATATCTTTCATAGCGATCGTCGTCAACGATGTCGTTGGGACCACTTTTATCTAAATAAGTGACCGCTCTTGTCAACGATGCTTCAATTATTCGGCGCTGAAATTTTAAATCTTCCATTTTTATTATTTTTAAATATATACAGATATATTCGTAGCTCCGCAGCAGTATACCTTGCTCCGTATCAGTATTTCACCTCCGCATCAGTATCAGACCTCCGCATCAGTATCTGACCTCCGCATCAGTATCTCACCTCCGCATCAGTATTTGACCTCCGCATCAGTATTTCGAGCTCCGTATATGTATTTCACCTCCGCATCAGTATCAGACCTCCGCATCAGTAAATCGAGCTCCGTATATGTATTTCAGCAAAAAAAAATAAAGAAAAATCTTGTCTTCAGTATTAGATTTTTCTATTTATTGCAGCATCCACAAACTGCTTATTTTATGCACAATGTATTTAGCTCCGCAGCAGTATTTCACCTCCGCATCAGTATTTCACCTCCGCATCAGTATTATTTGCTCCGTATCAGTATTTAAGCTCCGTATTAGTATTTGAGCAAAACAAAAAAAAATGAAGAAAAATCTGTCTTCACTTTCAGATTTTTCTATTTGCATGCGGGCATTTATCTCGTGGTAGGGACGGACCACTTTACTTAGATTTTGTAATCTATTTTTTGCTCTGCGTACGTATGTAGGCACTGTACGAGAGTTTATATCTCGTGGTTTGCCAGGCCACTTTTCATAGATGTTAGTAATCTATCTTTTCTCTGCGTAAGTGTGTTTGTTACTGTACGAGAGTGTATTTTTCGTGGTTTGCCAGGCCACTTTTCTTAGATTTTAACAATCTTTGTTTTGCTCTGCGTAAGTATGTTTGTTACTGTACGAGAGTGTATTTTTCGTGGTTTGCCAGGCCACCTTTCTTAGATTTTAATAATCTTTGTTTCGCTCTGCGTAAGTACGTTTGTTACTGTACGAGAGTGTATTTTTAGTGGTTTGCAAGGCCACTTTTCTTAAATTTTAATCTTTCTGTGCCGCTGCAATAGTAGGAAGTACGATAGCCGCACATATATCCTCTGCCTTTGCGAACAATTGTTTGTAAATATTTCTAACTTAAATATTTCAATTGGATTCGCCGCAGTATCAGGATATGATGTGATAATCAGCGTAAGCGAACACTAAATTTGTATACGTCTTGCGTATTATTTTAAGCGGACCAGAGCACTGGACGCTTCGTGTCTTTTTAGTTCGTTGCAGAACTGAATACGATACTCGCCTATGTATTTCCTGCCTTTGCGGACTATTAATATTTCTAATTTTCTAGATCCGCCACAGTAAAAGCTGTTTTTTCGGACTAGTACGTTCGATAAGACCGGCCGCAGTATTAAATACCAAGCGATATGCGTATGTATTCTCTGCTTAAACGAACAATATTTCTTCGTATATCAATGTATACGATCCGACTCGTGAAGGACCAATATGTTAAGGAAACTTCCTAGTTTGAAAGTACCGTAAATAAAACTCAAATTCAGTTCAAATACACATTTATTTAGTTCGGTGTGCGCCGAGAATTTCGGGGCCGCTATTGCATCGAACATAAGATTACAACATATATACATGTGCATCGCTCGAGAAGCTAATGGTCCCCTATATGTACGCACATGTCAGACACTGCCGTCCGTACGTACACATAGGAAGCCTTGCATCGCCTTCGGTGTACAGTCGTGTAACTCTGCCGGCAGACAATAAATTCGGCTGGTGAGACTGTATGTGCCCGAAGCGGGCTCCGCATCAGTATGCGTAATATTTATATGTAAAAAATACATTAAGTGACAATATATTTTAAAAGTTGAAAAATAAAACATACATTACAAAAATATGATAACACATAAAAATAAAGAAAGACATTCATATATACGAGTAAAACAAGAAACAATAATATGAAATAAAATAAAAGATGTTAAGTTCTTAACACCGCTGTGAAGAATGTTACTCTAAAACTACTAGTCAATTCCATTGCGATATTTAACGCAGTATTGCGCTTGACCCACTACCTCTCCACGTGGAAGTCGACCAAGATCGTGCCAATCCACAAGCCAGGGAAGAACCTCCACTCACCAGAGAGCACAGGGCCATCTCCTTACTCAGCGTCATCAGCAAAATCCTGGAGTCGATACTACTGAAAAGGATATAAGAACACATAGAGGTATCTGAAATATTAGACAATGATCAGTTCGGTTACAGAGCACAACATTCCACGACCTTGCAGCTCTACAGATACTCAAGACCATCAAGTCCTACATCGACGACAGGAGTTTTACTACTGTAGTAAACGGAACCACCTCCGAGCTGAGGAGGATGATGGGAGGAGTACCCCAGGGATCAGCTCTTAGACCAGCCCTCTTCACGATCTACAGCGACATCCCCAAGCCAGAGGACCATAGATTGAACAACGCACTCTATGCAGACAATACCGCCGACTCGCAGTCCGACTAGCGCAAGCACAGCTGGACAGGATTCAAAGTCCCAAGCGATTGAATTCACCTTTAGACTTCTAGAAACCGCTCCGAAGCTGAAAATCGCTGGAGAAGAGATCAACTGGAGCAGATTCATAGAGTACCTGGGGGTCACACTAGACAGGAAACTAACCTTGTGTCACCAGGCAGAAAAATCCAAGATCAAGGCACGAGGAAGTATGTGTCAACTCCTCCTACATAGCAGGCAGCTCTCGGTGAATGCGGGTGCAGGGCTGTACAACACGTACATCCGTCCGATCCTGACATACGCCAGCCCAGTATGGAGCACGATGTCAACAACACCCTTCTCCAAGAAACTAGAAACGATCCAAAACCGATGTCTGAGACTAGCAACAAAGTCCCCCAAGGCAACACCCGTGGGAGCCCTCAGAACGACAGTGGAAGTCGAGGAGCTTAAGGTACACACAAATAAACCTAACAAGAAATTTTTCCAGAAAGCACTTCTGCCTAACAAAATCGAAATCGAAAATGCGACCACAATCAAAGAAACAGGACGCACCAAAGGAAAAACCACCACGGAGGCACTTAGACACCTGAAGTAGGGGCTCATTGGAGAAGCTAACATAAACATTCTCTCAGCAACATAATACCAATCCAAAAAACCTAAAAACTCCCAAGTCCAACCGCAGAAACCGATCCATACCCACAAAACACATATACCTACATTCACCCAAACTCCGGGCAAAATCCGGGTACGACGATCTCGATTAAGAATTCACATTGCAGTCGGACTTTTATATACACATTTAACATAGCGAAATACACATATTTCGCACATACATCAGCACACAAAATAATTCATTTTCTGCAAACTACGGGATAATCCGTGTAGGACGCAACGTCGTCAGCGTGATAACGCGTTCAACCCCCTCTTCACATCTCAATCAATTAATCGCGATTATTATTGATAATAACCATATAAATGTCATATAAAAAATCCTCTTTATTCTTTACAAAATTTATTGAAGAGGATTTTTTATATGATATTTAAATTTTGGCTTTACAAATGGACTTTTATTATTTATTATATAACCATATAAACTTCAGTAAAACCAAAACATACAAAACACAACATCGAACACACATACATTTACACAAAAATTTTGTAATTGGCAGGGGAGTCCGGGAAGACTCTGATTTGCTCAATAAATATAACCACAAGCGTGGAACAACGCCGGCGATACAGTCACGAGTCGGCAGGCGCACGTACACGAAACACGGTGTCTGTACGTTGATTGTCAAGAAAAAGCAAGCTAAGCAAGAATTTCAAATTAAGTTTGTTGTTCTCCTGGTAACACAAACACATACAAAATAGCCCGTCCTTATAATTAAATTACTATTTGATGGAACAAATTCTTTAGGGAAGGTTGCAAATGTGATCAGCACCGTTCTGGTAATCCATTAACAACTTAAAGTGATAGTTGAAATAACAGAAAAGTAATATAGAATCCTCGGTTCTTAACCTACAGTTTAGAGCATACCATTTTACTCTTGCTCCTTTTCTTAGCTACTGGCAGAAGTAGAACATGTAATTTCTTTATGTGATTAGAATACGTGGTGCAAGTAGCATGGTTGGGGTCTATACAGGGTGATTCATCTAAGCGGGTAAGGCCGATTATGCCTTTATGAATAAAGATATTTCGATGCGGTTTTTTTTCCTTATGAAAGCTGTTCATTAGGAGCACATTTTAAAAATATTTTGTATTATACAGAGTGTTCCATAACTTGGTGGCTAACCATAGTTACAGTTTTTTAAATGGAACACTCTATATATTATTGCATTTTTGAATTCCCCGTATAACTTTTAGTCAAAAAGTTATAAGATAGTATACGCCTAGAGTGTAAAGTTTTTGACTTATTCCCATTTTTCTGAAAAATTCAGTGTTTGTATAAAATTATATTTCTCGAAAACGACGTATTAGATGGACAAAATTTTTTGCAGTATTGTTTACAATAAGAGGTCCTAATGGAAACATGTTTTATTTTTTTACAGTTACTAACTGCATGTGCAGGAAATTGGATTAAAATTAGATGACACGTTTTTTTATAAAAGTCAATTTTTTTAAATGGAACACCCTGTATATCGGTCCATTTTTGAATTGTTTATAAAATTTCATGTCAGAAACATGGAAGACGTTAATACTTTAAAATTGACTATTACAGAGTTATTGTCGTTTTTTGATATGCTTTTGTTAGTTTTTGCAAAAAAGTAATTTTTTTCAAATGGAACATCCCTGTATATTATTTAATTTTTGAATTTCTTATTAAATTTCACATCAAAAACATGTAAGACGTTAATACTTTAAAAGTCACTATTACTGAGCTATTGTCTCTTTTTGATATAATTTTGTCAGTACTATACTATATGAATTAAACCACAAAACTGACAAAATTATATTAAAAACTAGAGATGGGCCAGAGAGGGGAAGTCGTTCCGATTTCACTCAGACTAGACCCACTCGTGTTTTGTCGGCTCTCGGGGAAACCGGTAGGTAATACGGTACCCGAGAGTCTAAGTGAAATCGGAACGACTTCCCCTCTCTGGCCCATGTCTATTAAAAACAGACAATAGCTCAGTAATGGTCACTTTTAAAGTATTAACGTCTTATATGTTTTTGATGTGAAATTTAATAAGAAATTCAAAAATGAAATAATATACAGGGTGTTCCATTTGAAAAAATTGACTTTTTTGCAAAAACTAACAAAAGCATATCAAAAAACGACAGTAGCTCAGTAAAAGTCACATTTAAAGTATTAACATCTTACATGTTTTTGATATGAAATTTAATAAACAATTCAAAAATGAACTGATATACAGACTGTTCCATTTAAAAAAATTGACTTTTATACAAAAACGTGTTATCTAATTTTAATCCAGTTTCCTGCACATGCAGTTAGTAACTGTAAAAAAATAAAACATGCTTCTATTAGGACCTCTTATTGTAAACAATACTACAAAAAAAATTGTCCATCTAATACGTCGTTTTCGAGAAATATAATTTTATACAAACATTGAATTTTTCAGAAAAATGGGAATAAGTCAAAAACTTTACACTTTAGACCTATACTATCTTATTACTTTTTGACTAAAAATTATACGGGAAATACAAAAATGCAATAATATATAGGGTGTTCCATTTAAAAAACTATAACTATGGTTAGCCACCAAGTTATGGAACACTCTGTATAATACAAAATAATTTTAAAATGTGCTCCTAATGAACAGCTATCACAAGTAAAAAACCGTTTCGAAATATCTTTACTCATAAAGGCATAATCGGCATTACCCGCTTAGATGACTCACCCTGTATACACAACTGAAGGTTTTTTTTATATAGAGATAATATTTTCCAGAACGACAATTTTGTCAATTCCGTTATCATAAATCTTTCATTATAATATGTTAAATCACTATACACGATAAAAAAAAGTTGTACATATTGTTATAGTATAAAGGCATACGTTAACAATATAATATGGAAAGTTATTAAAGTTACCAAATTTAATTTAATAAACGTAGAAAAATTTATTATGATGTGTTTAAAATAAGATTTATTGAGTTAATTATAAAAGAGGTTTATTGCATTTAACAAGTATTCGAATTTTATAAATAACCACCTGTATATGGAAAGGTTGACCATGTTCATTGTTCTTAGAAGTTCAAAATATTCTGGAAAGAAGAGAGTTGAATATTAGTTGTTATTGTGTAAAATGTATTATAAATTTGTAAAAACTTGGGTAATTGACGTTTATGAGGTGATAAAAATATTTAGAATCTTATTTTGAAAGGTGTATAGATTGTATTGTAGAATAGTTCCCGGGAATAATTTGAAATACAGGAACTGTCATTATTTGACATGTGTTCAGAAATATAAAAGTAGAGAGGTATTGGGATATGAATATGAAAAGAAGGGTTGATAAAATTATGAAAAGAATTTAGATATTCAGATAATACAATTTTAAGAAGTATTCTAGGTATATTAGAGAATTTAAAAGCTATGTTGTTGATGGTTATTGCTGTTGTAAAACTTTGATTGGAGAATACAAAATGAGAAAGGATTACTAGGGAAATGAATAAATAAAGGAGAGAATTTTTCGAATTCTAAAAAGCGGTAGACGTGTTTTTGGAAAAGAGAATATCTTTTCTGATATTAACGTGATAATAGATATTTATAAATGAGAAAAGTGTGTCTTGAGTGAACTTCGTTAACTACAAATAAATTAATATAAAAAAAGTAATTGTACTTACAAATTTGTACAAGATCCAGATATATCCGAAATAGGGTTGATATCTCCGGGATCATATAAGTTTTCAGAAGGCTATTTAGTACCAGAGTTTTGAAATTCCATAAAGGGTGAAGAAATCTTCAAGATCCGGTTATTATAAAAGGTAGCAGATTCCAGAAGTACTGGTGTTTTAAAGAGGCAAGTTATCACAAGAGACCCATAAAGGGTGAAGAAATCTTCAAGATCCGGTTATTATAAAAGGTAGCAGATTCCAGAAGTACTGGTGTCCAAAAGAGGCAGGTTATCACAAGAGATCCATAAAGGTTGGTGAATTTCACAAGTTTCCGGGTGAATAGGAGAATTTGCTGTGCACGATGAGATTTGGCTTAATATCGTAAGGACAATTTATTCCCACATCGAGCAAGTTCCTGTACCGGATAGTTGGTATTTTTCCTTCAAGAATTTGAACTAGATTGTAGTTTATCAACATCAGAGAAGTGGTATCCGTCCAAAAACGTCATCAAGAAGTGGATAGTACTCATCTAAAAGAAGAAAGCAATTAAGTATTACCATTTTAGTAATTTTTTTTGTGTCAGTATTAAAGAAAGATAACATTTCGTGAATGTTGGAGAAGATTTAATTATGTGCAATATAATTCAGTATAGAAATAGATTGAACTAATTGTTAGTACAACAAGTACATTTGTTATAAACAACATAAGTTATTTTAATTCTCTACTATCCAGTAATATGTCAAGATATGAATAATTTTCATTTGAATACAAATTTATGGAGTTGTCAAGCCAGTAAATAGTTTTGAACACATTATAATAATAGTATAAATTAACTTGAGAAGAAAGTATTAGAAAGAATTACTTAATATTATATATCAATAATTAATAATATCAGAGTACGTACCTGCATTATTTAGTTGGGATTGGAACTAAACACTTTGAGTAAATATTTTATAAACGTCAAATATCAAGTTTCCATATTATAGTTATTGTTAGCAAATGTCCCATATTTTTTAAAAAACACACGAATTTTGAATATAAACATATTATTTATTAGTAGAAAATCGTTTTATTTTATCATAGTCAAATTTTCATCTAAAGGAAATATTTTGGTTTATTTATAACCTCAATGAAATAAATGTCATTTGATATATTGAAATGGAATGAGTAGTGGTGACATCTAGGTGTTTTATTGTACACTTCTTAGTAAATTGGATTATTTAAAGTATAGAATGTATAAAAATATTACAGAAATCAGTAAATTATAAAATGTTAGTTCAGAAGAAAAAAAAAATAAGTAATTCAAAAAGGATTATTGAGATTAATAAAAGTATATAATTGTAGGAAGAGTTAAATACTGTAAATTAAATAAAGAGTTAGGATAGAGTAAAATATTTTATATAAAGATAAAATATAAAGCTAGTCGGGCATATAAATAAAATACCTTCGTATTATGAGTGAAATAGTAGATGATATATAAATAGATTATACAACTAGTACATACGAGGGTTGTTCATTAAATAATAGCAATTTTTCAAAATATGTCTAGAGTGTTATTGCATTGCATATACAGTTCAATTTATGACATTTAAACGGTAATAGGATTTAATAATTATTAGGAGGATTGAACTGATATGTATGAGATATTACCTAGTACATTGTATGACGCATCAACGTGGGGCTATGTAAAATAAGACTCGCTATATAGTATTTTCAATATTTTATTTACATTATTATATGTGTGAACATAAATAAACATTTTACGAAGTGGATTACCATAGTAAAACTTATATTGATAATATTGGAATGTATATTTGTATTGTTGTCACATAATAGTTATTAAAAATGAATACTAGGTCTAAAAGTAGTTCAAGAATGAATAGAGTAGAATCATCTAGTGATGATGAGGTGGAGGATAGTCAGGAAGGTATTTTACAAGAGGGAGGAGATATTACATTACAGGTCCAGGAAGAAAATCAAAAATTGGAAGAAACACAGGATAGAGGTGATAAGGTGGAAATACAAGGAGAGACTTCTAAAATAGAAATGTCTACACCAGTAGTAGATTGTGGATCAATTTTACAAATGTTAAAACAGATGAATGAAGATAATAAAAAGATTAACGAAGAAAATAAAAAGAGTATGGAAGTATTAAGTAATAAATTTGACAAGGCTAGTGAAGAGAATAAGAAAAATAGGGATGAGGATAAAATGGTAGCTAAGAAAAATAGAGAGGAGGATAAAAAAGAATTAAGAGAAAAATTGGATAAGTTGGAAAAGGCGAGTATTGATACTAGAGAAGAAAATAGAAGAAATCTGGAAGAATTAAAGAAAACTTTACTGAGAGATACAGATGATAAGGTTAAAAAACTTTCCACTGAAATGGATAGCAGGGAAGTGAAAATGCGGAAAGAAATGGATAATAAGATACAAATTAAAGATACAGAAGTTAAAACACTTATTACTAATAAAGTACAAGAGGTTGATAGTAAAGTAAAGAGTATACAAGTAAATGTGAAACAAATAGAGAAAGATAGTAATGAAAAATATAAGGAATTGGCTAAACGGATACGAGAGGAAGTAGATATAGTGAATAAAGATGTTTCAGAGAAAACAGGAAAATTGGAAAGAGAAGGTATTTTTTCAATACAGCGTATCAGAGAAGCACAAGAGTCATATGATTTGGAAATAATTAAAACTAAATTACAGATAGATGGTTCATATAAGGGAATGAGTTTACGAAGAGGGATAATTGTGAAGAAGATAGGTGATGTAGAGGTATATGTTACAAATGAAAAACATACTATTGAAATTATACGACATCTTCATGAAATCTATACTCATATAGGAGCTAGGAAATGTTGGCTAATGTACAGAGAAGCTTTTTATTGTCGAAATGATGAAAAAATAATTAAAAGATTACTTAAACAATGTGAAACATGTATTTTAGCCAAAGAAAAGAATTTTACTAATCAAAATATTAGTTTAAGTATTTTAGCTGTAGACAGATTACAAATAGTGGCAATTGATTTTATTTCAAATTTGATACCAAGTACCAGGAGATATCGCAACATATTAGTATTCTGCGACTTATTTTCTAAACATGTACGTTTAATTCCTACACAAAAATGTAATACTGACACTGTTTTACAAGCTTTACAAGAGTACATTACCGATTTTGGAACGCCAAGAATTATTCTTTCAGATCATGCCACGTATTTCATGAACCAAAGATATCACGATTTCTTAGATAGTAGGAACATTAAGTCTCATCACATATCAATACGACATCCACAAGCTAATCCTTCTGAGAGGTACATCAAAGAAGTAATAAAGTATTTACGTATATTGCTAGTAGATAATCACCACAAATGGGCGAGGTGTTTGAAACAAATAAAATTAGTCATGAACAATACTCCGAGTACTGTACATGAATCGTGTCCCATTACAATTTTTACAGGACAATCACCACAAAGACCATGGCAAGATGAGGAAATTGCCAATATAGAAAAGAAATACGAACAAATTAGGTTAAAATTAATTAATCGTAAGAAAAAATGGGAAGAAAAGAAGAAGGAAAAACAGAGTAAATATAAAATATACAATATTAATGAGAAAGTTATAGTTCGAGCATTAAGAGTAACCGATAGAAAGAATAAAATTATTGCGAAGTTAATGAGACCATATTCCGGGCCATATATAGTATACAGGAAAATTGGGTTAAATAATTATGAATTAATAGATGGAGATACTGGATTTTTGAAAGGTATTTATCATGTGTCGATGTTACATGATTATCCAAGTGATTCTTAAAAAGATCAGAAAGTTATAGTCAGGACAGAAGAAAAATAGAGGTCGTCTTCTGAAGGTATTTACGACACCTGCTTTCCGAGTATAAATTAGATTTCAAGTTATAGGCAGGACATTACATTAGAATTGATTGTGTTATATAAGTGGGTAACGTCACTTCCGTATACAAATATTGTTAATACATTCACATGTTGTTTTTGAAGAATCATTAAACCATACAAGAAATGTTTTTATATTCAAGAGTTCAAATTTTTATATGGTATAGAAGTTAGGGGCATAGTAGGAGTATTTTTTATAACAAGAACATAATCGGATATAAAAAAAAAAATGTTGACTTATTTGATTTGTTGAGAAAGGGGCATGTTAAAGTTCATAAGTAGGGTGAATAAAGCCTAATATAAAAATGGATATATAGAAAGAGGTTCAGAATCGAAATATAGAATATAAAGTTTAGAATATTAGAAATATTTGAAGAATGTTGTTTAAAGAATTGTATCATATGTTACTCTCATTCCTACATATTTTGTATATAAAAAGAAAAAGAAAACCAAAGTACTATAAGAAAATTTATTTGGAATTAAATGTCTAATAATATACCCAAATATAAAACTTAGAAGGAATATATTTAGTAGTTGAGGAAAAGAAAGAATTATATAAAGCCTTAAAATTGTAAAATAATTGAAGCAGTAAAAGTGATTTGCAGATTAATAAAATAGGTGTGCTATAAAGCTAATTATAAAAAGATAGTAAAAGCCTTTATGATATAATATTTTAATTGAAGGAAATATGCTTGCAATAATAAATAAATATAAAATGTACCATTAAAATATGGAATTATAATATTAATGATAGAGAATGGGTTAAAGGTAACCTAATATGATGATTTATATAGGACTAAAATGTCTAATAAGAGATTAAGGTAACGTACGCCAATAAAACGTAAATATAAGTATAATCTTTCATAAATAGAAAGTATGGGGAAGACGAATATGTCTATAGGAATATTATGGGATACATGCGCAAAGGGAATAGAAATAATAAATATAATATAAATGTATAAGTGAGCATAAGTAAAATATTTATAGAGGCCATAATCTTTACGAGAAAGAGTTGAATAAAAAAAAAATTGAAACTATCACCTAAAAGAAATGTTAAGAGTAATACTGTTACTATGATATTATAAAAATTGTATAGAGGCTAAATATTTATATGTAGAGAACACTTGCTAAATATTAATAGAATGTACAGGGCATAGTTATTATGTATGTAAAATTTTCTTATGATGAATTAAAATAATTGGTACTTATATTACTTTGGATAAACTATATATAAAAAAAAAAAAATTTGCTTAAACATATTTGGTAATCGTTGAGAATTGTGAAATGTTTGTACATTGGATTTGAATATGAATAGTTTATTGTAATAACATTGTTTACAAGATAGGAATTACTGAAAGTGTAATTATTGAAGTTATATTAGTTTAATAAATGAAAATTTGTTTATTTGAGGTTTAAATTTACATTTATTAAAAGGGGCATATGTTATAGTATAAAGGCATACGTTAACAATATAATATGGAAAGTTATTAAAGTTACCAAATTTAATTTAATAAACGTAGAAAAATTTATTATGATGTGTTTAAAATAAGATTTATTGAGTTAATTATAAAAGAGGTTTATTGCATTTAACAAGTATTCGAATTTTATAAATAACCACCTGTATATGGAAAGGTTGACCATGTTCATTGTTCTTAGAAGTTCAAAATATTCTGGAAAGAAGAGAGTTGAATATTAGTTGTTATTGTGTAAAATGTATTATAAATTTGTAAAAACTTGGGTAATTGACGTTTAT
The DNA here is from genome assembly GCA_963170755.1 of Amphimallon solstitiale. Classification (NCBI taxonomy): domain Eukaryota; kingdom Metazoa; phylum Arthropoda; class Insecta; order Coleoptera; family Scarabaeidae; genus Amphimallon; species Amphimallon solstitiale. Next base: position 98,458,938 of record OY720676.1, on the reverse strand, counting down.
GAGGTGATAAAAATATTTAGAATCTTATTTTGAAAGGTGTATAGATTGTATTGTAGAATAGTTCCCGGGAATAATTTGAAATACAGGAACTGTCATTATTTGACATGTGTTCAGAAATATAAAAGTAGAGAGGTATTGGGATATGAATATGAAAAGAAGGGTTGATAAAATTATGAAAAGAATTTAGATATTCAGATAATACAATTTTAAGAAGTATTCTAGGTATATTAGAGAATTTAAAAGCTATGTTGTTGATGGTTATTGCTGTTGTAAAACTTTGATTGGAGAATACAAAATGAGAAAGGATTACTAGGGAAATGAATAAATAAAGGAGAGAATTTTTCGAATTCTAAAAAGCGGTAGACGTGTTTTTGGAAAAGAGAATATCTTTTCTGATATTAACGTGATAATAGATATTTATAAATGAGAAAAGTGTGTCTTGAGTGAACTTCGTTAACTACAAATAAATTAATATAAAAAAAGTAATTGTACTTACAAATTTGTACAAGATCCAGGTATATCCGAAATAGGGTTGATATCTCCGGGATCATATAAGTTTTCAGAAGGCTATTTAGTACCAGAGTTTTGAAATTCCATAAAGGGTGAAGAAATCTTCAAGATCCGGTTATTATAAAAGGTAGCAGATTCCAGAAGTACTGGTGTTTTAAAGAGGCAAGTTATCACAAGAGACCCATAAAGGGTGAAGAAATCTTCAAGATCCGGTTATTATAAAAGGTAGCAGATTCCAGAAGTACTGGTGTCCAAAAGAGGCAGGTTATCACAAGAGATCCATAAAGGTTGGTGAATTTCACAAGTTTCCGGGTGAATAGGAGAATTTGCTGTGCACGATGAGATTTGGCTTAATATCGTAAGGACAATTTATTCCCACATCGAGCAAGTTCCTGTACCGGATAGTTGGTATTTTTCCTTCAAGAATTTGAACTAGATTGTAGTTTATCAACATCAGAGAAGTGGTATCCGTCCAAAAACGTCATCAAGAAGTGGATAGTACTCATCTAAAAGAAGAAAGCAATTAAGTATTACCATTTTAGTAATTTTTTTTGTGTCAGTATTAAAGAAAGATAACATTTTGTGAATGTTGGAGAAGATTTAATTATGTGCAATATAATTCAGTATAGAAATAGATTGAACTAATTGTTAGTACAACAAGTACATTTGTTATAAACAACATAAGTTATTTTAATTCTCTACTATCCAGTAATATGTCAAGATATGAATAATTTTCATTTGAATACAAATTTATGGAGTTGTCAAGCCAGTAAATAGTTTTGAACACATTATAATAATAGTATAAATTAACTTGAGAAGAAAGTATTAGAAAGAATTACTTAATATTATATATCAATAATTAATAATATCAGAGTACGTACCTGCATTATTTAGTTGGGTTTGGAACTAAACACTTTGAGTAAATATTTTATAAACGTCAAATATCAAGTTTCCATATTATAGTTATTGTTAGCAAATGTCCCATATTTTTTAAAAAACACACGAATTTTGAATATAAACATATTATTTATTAGTAGAAAATCGTTTTATTTTATCATAGTCAAATTTTCATCTAAAGAAAATATTTTGGTTTATTTATAACCTCAATGAAATAAATGTCATTTGATATATTGAAATGGAATGAGTAGTGGTGACATCTAGGTGTTTTATTGTACACTTCTTAGTAAATTGGATTATTTAAAGTATAGAATGTATAAAAATATTACAGAAATCAGTAAATTATAAAATGTTAGTTCAGAAGAAAAAAAAAATAAGTAATTCAAAAAGGATTATTGAGATTAATAAAAGTATATAATTGTAGGAAGAGTTAAATACTGTAAATTAAATAAAGAGTTAGGATAGAGTAAAATATTTTATATAAAGATAAAATATAAAGCTAGTCGGGCATATAAATAAAATACCTTCGTATTATGAGTGAAATAGTAGATGATATATAAATAGATTATACAACTAGTACATACGAGGGTTGTTCATTAAATAATAGCAATTTTTCAAAATATGTCTAGAGTGTTATTGCATTGCATATACAGTTCAATTTATGACATTTAAACGGTAATAGGATTTAATAATTATTAGGAGGATTGAACTGATATGTATGAGATATTACCTAGTACATTATATTAATTTCAGTGCCAAGATACAAATAAATTACAAATTACCTTAATCGTGAAAAAATGTGGTTAATAACAAGGAGTAAACAAGAATACAGTACTAAATGATGAGAAAATGATAGTAGCCAGTAACAACCGGCGAAAGAAATCCGGTGAAAGTCCTATAAAACTAAAGAATACATACTTATTTAAAATTCAATTTATAACCATTATTGTAACAATACGCTACTAGAGAAAAGAGAGCATCATTGTGAGAAGAATTCCTTTAACAAAGTAAATATTGAATAGGATTTGGTGTTATACGCCACCTACAGCATACTTGTGATATAGTTATTAGAGGCCCATATGAAAGTAGAATATTTGCTTTGTTTTCAGTTTTCTATCCTTTGTTTTTCAAAATTTGACAATCTACAATTTATACTAATAAATTTCTATCAACATCTAGAAATATGTTTAAATTTAATTTATAATGTTTTAATGGTCTTTTAACTGGTCACTTATAAAACATCGCTCTTCTTTGTCAATAGAAATGTTGCGCAATAAAGAGTTGTTAAGAATTTAAAAAAAAAAAACTGTAATATGAATGAGCGAATTAGGATTTATACTCTGCAATATTAAAACGTTTTTGTCAAGAATTTATGGACCAATACCTTCTCCAATGTATGACAAAAAAATACCAATTAAACAAAAATACTGATATGGTATGAAACTAAATTTGTAAATATAGTACCGATTGAATTGACGAAACGCATATATTATTTTCCCATATTATAACTTCATGTTTGATAACAAATTTATCGAAAATGTCTCTTTACAGTTCTCATTTGTTTATTAATTAAAACATCTTCTGTAATCGCTTTGAATTCCATATTGCTAAGGTCCTCTTCAAATTCTATATTTGGATTAGAAAATTAATTTGAAGTACTACGAGGATATCCGCCTTAATTTTTACGTCGGTTATACTGGACTTTTCTTTTAAAATATTGAAATCCATATGCTTCGTTATCCATTGCTTTGGCAAAGTTTTTTATCAGGCCATATTTTAAATATGTGTTTCCAAGTTGTAAATCTTCCAGAATTGAGTTCCCGGCTAATCAGCAATTTAAAATTTTTATAAGAAATTGTGTCCAACGTAAACATAAGAGTTAATGTTTCCTATTTGTAAAAGAACAACAAGCTAAATTTCAAAGAATCGATAAAAAGACACAATTCTTATGTATTATTTCTAGAGCCTAATGCCAGTGATTAATGTTGTTACAAACAAAAATACACTCACTGCTATAACACTGGTAGTAGTACCTCTTCTTCACCTTTCAAAAAATCTAAACCTAGAACCAACAAAGTTTTTAAATGATCTTTGTCTTGTCACGGTAATAGAAATTCCTCATCAGACCTCCATATGAATGCAATTTCTTATTCTGGCTCTTCTCATGGCCTCTTCTCTTCTTCTACTACTTAAAGATCTGTCGATCTGTTAATTCTGAAGTTGCCCCTGCGTCTTTTCCTGAGAGGTAGATAGCCAGCTATCTCTCCATCTCTTAGGTGGCCTTCCGATAGGTCTGTAATCGGGCGGGTTGTTCTCTAGGACAGTCGGAAGTCTGTTCTCCTCCATCCGTCTTACATGGCTATACCACTGCCTCTTACGTTGTCTTCCCCATCTCACAACATCTTGTATCTCGCATTGTTCCCTGATATCCGAGTTTCTCACCCTGTCTCTTCTTGTCTTCCCCACTATTGTTCTCAGTGTTTTCATTTCGGCGACCCTTAGCATAGTCTTGTTGGTGTTTTCGCGGACTTCTATACCGTACATCATAATCGGTCTGATGCAAGTCTTGTAGATTCTAATTTTGCTATCTTTTCGCATGTACGGGTTTGACCAGACTATATCTCGTAGGCATCCTGATAGTGCGGATGCTTTGTTAATTTGGCTCCTCAGGTCTTTAACTGGGTCGTGGGTACTTGAAATGTCTATGCCCAGATATCTGAAATGCATCACCTGTTCTATGGGATCATCCTCCACCACTAGCTTGCATCTGAGCGGATCTTTCGTGATTGTCATGCATTTAGTTTTGTTGATAGAAATGTTCATATTAAGTTGGCGGCTCACTTGGAAGAATTTGTAGAGTTGTATCTGTAGGTCGTTTTCTGATTCGGCAATAATTGCCGCATCATCGGCGTAACACACCATACCAATTCTTTTAATGCCCAGCCTGTATCCGAGGTTTAGATCTGTTCCTTTGTTTATAATTTTATCCATGAGATGATTAAACAAAAAGGGACTTAGGCTATCACCCTGTCTAATTCCTCCCGGTGTTGGGATGTTGTCAGTTAATTTATCTCCTACTTAACCTTCGTTACGTTATTGTTATTCAGGTTATGGATTATCTTTGTTATGTTCGCCGGTGCCTTATTTACCATCAATATATGCAGATTGTCTCCCAATTATGTTTCTTCATTTCTATTACGATCTCTTGATCTCTCCCATTCCACGACATTATGTTCCAGCAGGCGATTCGTGTGATGCGGTGTTTAGGTTTTCTTTTGCCAATTCGTTCTTCAATTCGTTTTTCCAATGTCCTGGCGTGTGTCGTCATCTGATAGTTCCGTCCGGTTTCCGAGGCTGTATCTTCAGTTCTGTGAGCCATTATGGGCTTTTCCCTCAGGTAGGTAGCTAACCTCGCCTTAGAACCCTCCTCCTTTATCCGGGCTTGGGACCGGCAGTGCCACCCGATGAGCTACTCAATCCACCCATCGGATGACCCAGGCGGAGTCTCATGGCCAATGGTAGCATTTTAATTAATCATTGTCCGAAGTTATAAAAACATGATTTTATTTGGTTATGATACAAATCCTCTAATTTGACGGTACAAACTATGCAACAAATGCCATATATCCCGCCTATACTGTATAGTATTAAAAAAATGGAACGAGGTAAACCGATATAAGTTGTTTGTATATCTATATTCTACCTTGACCAACTTTATCTCCGTAACATAATGGGATTTTGCTGTTTCTACTAACCTAAAAATTCCGTCTTCTACCAAGTGCCATCCGTAAAAGCAATATAAATTATTTGGTAATCGCGGAGCACCTCTAAAATTACTTGCTAAAAATATGCAATATGATTGGATTATACCGAGCCGAGTTAACACTTGATTTATTACTATTAACGATTTTGTAATTTACACTACCTTTTTTTTACTTAAATTCTTCTGATACTAGAAACATTCAGCCCTTTTATTTAATGTGTGCTACATACAAGTTATGGCGTGTACCAATACAAACTATATGTTGCTTTTCCACTAAAAAAATGTAATTTTAATGTTCAGCAACATTATTTTAGTTTTATTTTGTTCTATTTTATTATTTCAAAATTATGAATATCAATAATTATAGTCAAGTTAATGTTTAAAGTGTTATATTAAAGTTTATTTCATCAAAGTTCAGAAATAATTCTTTTTGTGTTTATTATTCTAATACTAGATGGCGTTACATATTTCAAAATAAGCAGATTCAAATACATTATAAATCGAAAATGTGTAACGGCCTTGATAGCGCGAGATTTAGTTAGCTATGATTTTTCCAGCTTTGAATAACACATCACGTGGCCACCACACGACTTTCTTATACGCATGAGCGTTTCAAACTATACAATTTTAAGAATTTTTTTATACAAAACTTATTCAAAATCCTATTCTAAGTACTTTCATTCTCTTCATAATTCGCTATAGAATGAATACTTTGCAAGATATTCGAAAAAAAAATGCTACTTCCGGTCCGAATTTCGAATTTTTTTTTATACAAAAGACATTTAAAATTATAATTTAAATACTTTTATACTCGTAATGTACCTGCCTAGAAAGCATGGCTTGCGAGATATTCGCAAAAAACTGATTTTCGATAAAAGTAAAAGACCTACTTCCGGTTGGAATTTCGAAAAACTTTTTTAAGATAATTTGTCTCAAATTTAATTTTGAGTACATTTTTTATTCTTTATTCTTTATAAATTTGTTTAAACTTAGTAATTGACGAAATATTTGCAAAATTCGAATTTTTCACTGAAGTAAACTGCTATTTCCGGTCTACCGATTTTAGCCGGAAGTAACACTTTTACTCTTACCGAATAGCGAATTTTTGCAAATATGTCGTAAATTATGCATTTTGTATATATTTATCAAGAGTGCAAAAGTATTTAGTTAGATTTGCAATGTTTTTTGTATAAATGAAATTTCAAAATACGGACCGGAAGTAGCACTTTTACTCGTAGCGAGTAGCACCTTTTTATAATATCTTGCAAAGTATGCATTCTATAGGGATTTATTAAGAGAATAGAAGTACTTAAAATAGGATTTTGAATAATTTTATTAAAAAAAATATTAATTATTCTATAATTCCAAACGCTCATACGTATAAGAATGTCGTGTGGTGGCCACACCTCATTTTTTCAGATTATGACTTGAATGTGTTTTACTTTCATATATGGATGAATATTGGGAAAATGAAAATTTTCAATCTCGAAATTTTTGCAGATGTCCACGTTTTAAAGCCTCCTGATAACGATAAAATGGTTTCTATAAACATCTCTCTCTATATGTGTTTGTGTGTGTGTGTGTGTGTGTGTGTAGACTACGATAGAGGTCACATGGCTAAAGCTATCAATCTCAATCTTGACATTTCCAAATATAATCCTCTCAAAATCTGATTACTTCAGTGAAAAAGTCAAATTTCACAATGTTTAGTCAACTACTAAGTTTAAACAGATTTTTAAAGAATAAAGAAAAGGTATAAAAAGAGGATAAAAGCATATAAAAAATGTTTGTGTAAAAGAAAATCGGATCGTCTCTACACCTCATTGTTTTTAGAAGATACTTCAATTGTTGATTTCATTGGAAATTATGATATACTTATATATCATAATTTCAAATGGATATTATTGTTTCACCATTGCTTTTACCTCTACAATAGATTTTCTGAGTACCTTGCTACTTGGGTAAGTACACCAAGCACTATTTTAGAATCGGCACAAAACGATTTATTGCAAACGTAGAACCTACTAGAACCCGAATAGGTGCTAGATGCGTACGTACCTTTTGCATACAAGGAAACGGCCGATCCCGGACCAGGTAGCCGGAGTAATTACTCGGAGTGCTATTTACGTAGTACTACAAGACTTTAAATGTGTACTTAAATTATTGTATATTCTTCGAAACAATATTATAAGGTACTAGTTGGATTATTATTATTTGTTATCTTGTAGATCGGTTTCTATTTTTATTAAATTAGCGATTTGAATTTCAAACAAATTTACTCTGCGCGTTAAGAAAAAAGAATATTCCCTTCACACTTTATCCAGGCTTAGGACTGGCAGCAATCAGCATTTCCGCGTCATTTTAATATACAATATGTACATATTCTTAGTGACTAGCCTAGTTTTCCACATAAGCTAAGGATTTTAAACATTCTTTAATGTCTTTCGTTTCATAATACGATTGAAGTATGATTGATATTCTATTATCCATCTTGATGTAAGTCAATTTCCTTCTTTTTCCTTCTAAGTTTAACTCATTCCGTTTGTGTAAAAAGTCACATTGTTGAACTTCTGTTTTTAAACAGTTTATTAAATCATACATTCGCGTATTGACAGCATGATTAAACGGTTGTTCCATCCTTCGACTGCGTTATTTGTGCGATGTAATTCTGTTGTGACAATTCCACATTTTAGTATTAATAATACGATTTTCCAGCCACTGCTCTACGTAGTCATAAAACTGCTGCAGCTTGTGATTTCTCGGAGAATCTTCTTGTACATACAGCCAACCTTCGTCTGTATCTTCAGCCGGAAGATATGCCAACGCAGCACTCATCCGAATTTGTCGTCTTATTTCTTCCTTGGCCTTACTTCAACTTTGAATGTGCCATCCATAAAAATTTGTACTTGAAAAAACTTCCCTTCCTGTTGTTGTTGCAAAACATATTAGTCGGTCTTCATTACCGTCGTCAGCAAGAAGAAAAGATCCTGTATCAGAAGAACACTGTATCAGAAGAACACTGTACTTCCTGAGAATTAAATTTAATAATCATTACTAGACATACATGTCGGCGAGTATCTTTATTAAATTCATAAACACATTAACATCGAATATCTAAAAATTGCGTATTAAATATTTGTACGCAAATAGCACGTACGCATGTAGCACTACACCCTAGAACAGGCATGGCGAACCTATGACCCGCGGGTCAGACATTGACCCACGCAAGTTTTTTAAGTGACCCACTCATTGGTTTTTATAAATTAATTTTTTATATGAAAAACAAATATTTCCAAGTAGACATGGGCTAGCTGATTTTCTATTTCTATCGTAGCACGATACCTGTGCTGTGGAACTTGACGCGCACATTCGTTGCTTCATAGAGTGGGAGGAATGTCACCAGTCAGTACCAGTGCTAAACTAACATAAGTGGCATCCATTTCGAACGCATTTAAAAGTAATGTGTATTATTGTGTTTTTATATTTTTTCTGAAATTATTGTATTCTAAACATAAATATTTTTAATTGTAGCCCTCTATTATGTCGGCGGTTAAAAAATTAAAAACAAGCGATACAAGTTCAAGACCATATCAAGCTGAATGGTTTGATAAATATGATGTGATTGAAAGGAATATAATGGTTATGTGCGTTATTTGTAATGAAAATGTGACTTCACGTATGTATAATATAAAAAGACAGTTTGAAACGTTGCATTCTAATCTCAGAATGTCAACAGATGAAGAAAGAAAAACATATATTTTACAAAAGAAAAAAGAGAATTTTTCTCAAGGCAGTGTTTTAAAACGTTTTTTGGTTCCAAAAAGCAACATTACATCTGCTAGTTTTCAAGTTGCCCATTGCATTGCTTGCCACGGGAAATCTGTTTCAGAAGGAGAATTAAAACAAAAAGCGTTCTTAGAATGTAGTCCTACATTGTTTGCTGATTTTAAAGAAAAAGACTTGATTATAAAGTATATAAATGAGTTACCTATAAGTCGAAATACAACTGAGGATCGAGTAATAGGATTACAAAAAACTATTTTTTGGCAATTACATAACGACTTAAATTATGCAGAAACGTATTCAATTGCTTTAGATGAGAGTAATGATGTAAATGGTTATGCACAATTGGCAGTTTTTGCTCGGTATAAATCAGGAAATGTAATGAAAGAAGAGTTACTAAATCTAATAACGTTGAAAGGGAAGTGCATTTAAAGAAATGAATGACCTTCAGAAAATAGTTTCTGTAACAATAGCCGGTGCACCTAGTATGGTAGGGAAAAACACTGGATTTATTCGGTATCTTAAGCAAAATATTTCACATTCTCTGATCGAATTTCATCGTATAATACATCAGCAACTTTTATATGCGAAACATGGATTAAAAACATTTTCCAGTGTAATGTCAGTTGTAATAAAAATCATCAACTTTATAAACGCAAGAGCTCTTAATAAACGGCTATTTGCACAATTCTTAGAGGAAATTGAATGCAATTGTTCTGGCATTTTGACATACAACAACGTGCGATGGCTTAGTTGCGGTCAAGTCCTTAATCGCTTTGTAACGTTATTAGATGAAATTAAGCTCTTTTTAATTGAAAAAGACAATAGTTTCGATGAAATATTCAATGTACATTGGTTAAATGATTTAATGTTTTTATGCGACATCACTCAGCATTCTAATGAACTGAATAAAAAACTTCAAGGGCAAGGATTAATTGTTTTAACCATATATGAAAATATTAAAACATTTATGGCAAAACTTGATATCTTTAGTAAGGATTTAGAAATGAAAATTATTAAATATTTTTCGCAATTAAGAAAACATTTTGAAAATACAATAATTTTTGAAAATACGGCCGACATTCAGGAAAATGCAATTAAAACATATTTAATGATCCTCCGGGAAATAAAACAAGCTTTTGAGGAGAGATTCAATCAATTTAAATGTTTGGAAAATACATTTAACTCTATTTTATATCCATACAAAACTGAATTTTAAACAATGGAGTTAATCGAATTTATGTGGCTAGGTATAGATAACTTAGAAATGGAATTAGTTGAATTTCGAAGCAGCATAGTGTGGAAAACAAAATTTGAAGACTTGATTTCTAAAGAGAAGGAAAGCTGTGTGAAACTAGTGCAGATAATATTGATCCCACAGTGAAAATTGAAAATATTATATTGAACGTGTGGGATTCTTTACCAAGTAATTTTACATCAATGAAAAAACTAGCTGACACTCTTTTAACGATGTTTGGGTCCACATGTTCGTGTGAAAAATTGTTTTCTTCAATGAACTTTGTAAAATCTTCTAATAGAAATAGACTTGAAAGGGAATTAACTGCCAAATGCGTCAAACTAATGAATACGAAATATGAACGTGATATTAAAAAATTATCTGAAAAGAAACAGCAGCAGATTTCTCATTAAATAATTTATGTTTATACTTTGTTATATACTTATAAATATGTATACATATACAAATATATTAATAAATAATATTTCATAATACATATTTTATTTAATTTTCTTTACCCCTTGTTCATTCACACTTCACACTTAGTGACCCACGAGCTAGTACTAAAAAAAATAGTGAACAAAATTTGACCCACGTCTCAAAAAGGTTCGCCATCGCTGCCCTAGAACGCTCCCCAAAGAAACCGTTATTTACTTCAATCATATATATATATGGATGCGTAATGCAACGAGTTGGTGAGACACATCTGATGTTCCAAATAATTGAAGAAAGATAAATATACACAAATGCATTAGTCTGTGAGAAATAGATACAAAACTTGCACAAGTTTGCCCTGCGCATGATCAACGGCCAACGCTTTTGGCAGTTTCTGATGTTTTTGTTCTCGTGTTTGTGAAAACAAGGTGAAAACGGAAAAATGAAATTTTGTTACGTTTGTAAAAATAAAGTTAATACACACTCGTACCATCAGTAAGTAGATGCTTGTCATAAAATTTTATCTATTTACTATTAAAAACATTTACAGGTTTCCTACAGAGCCAGACAGCCGAAAGCAATGGTTGAAAGCATGCCGACTTTTTAAGCAAAAATGTTTCAACGCCCAAAGAAAATATTCGTAAAAAACTCACCAAGTTAATTTTGTTTAAAAATCAATAAACAATAATTGTAGAAAATAGTGTGGTTTTATTTTACATATTTAACAATAGTAAATGATAATTATATATATTTAAATTAATTTGTTAATAGTACGTATACTAGTATTTAGCGGGCATATTAGGGTACATGTAATGGTATGTGCAATAGTTCAACGCAAATGTTTTTATTTTTTTAGATTTGGAGCATCGGTTTTGCAAACAGTTTGAGTGTCACTGCTTACACTTTTCACAAGGAAACATTTTAATAATCACTCGCTACGTACATGCGCCTGCGCAGAATGCAACATTCCGGTAGATATTCTGTCGCTTTTTTTGGAACACGAGCTAGGCAAGGTATTAGGTATCCATGTAAATATATATGATCGAAGGTTATTTATTATAGCGGAAAATCGAATCTACTGGCAACCTTCTTACTACCTAGTAGTTAAAGACGGTGCATACGAACTGCACTCCGGTACATGAACTGCACTACAAACATTTCAGGTACCTACAACGATTTGCTCGAACTGCACCACGTATTTAAATTAGGGAAAACGGAAACGTAATTAAAGTAATTCTCGGAAAATCTGTTTTAAATGATCATAAATGCTTTAGTTTGAAATGTTAATATTTAAGACTGAATGGGCTGGCTGAATGAATATATAAGGGTATTCAAAGTAGGGGTAATTAAAGTAATTCTCTGAAAATCTGGTCAAATAAATATATAAGGGTAAATTTGCATGTTTAAAATGTTTTTCTTAGTGGTTACTCCAACAAGTGAATATCTTAAACCAACTATGAAAGTGCAAAGTACGCTGAGTGAAAGGGGGAAGAAATTGCTAATATTAAATAATTATACATTTTATAAACTTCGACATGTCAAAAGTACTGGAGAAATGTGTTGGAGATATACGTACAGAACATGTTATGTAAAATTATTTACTGTTGGGGAAGATGATTTTGTAACAATAATTAAAGGGGAACATACCCATGAGAATGCTGAAAAAACGTATTAGCCCGAAAAGTTATAAACAATAGTGTGAAAAGAAAAGCCAGTGAACAACTTTTGTCTGAAAAACAGTCTAAATTAATTAATTTAGAAATATCTTCGAATTCAGAAGCAACAAAAAGATTAGGGGAAGAGAGGGCAAAGTGGAAAGAGCGGGCAAACTGGAAAGTCCAAGTTTCAACTCTTTCTAGGGAACTGCAAATAAATTGAATGCATAATTCAAAAGTGCCTTTTCTTACCGCTAGATGTCGTATGAAATCAGTGTCTAGATAGCCACTCTTCCCACAGTACAACGCGGTTTGTGTTTTTGGTAGTAGTGTCAACGATATTTAAGGTGAGTTAAAAACCAATATACCTTTTATAAGAATATTTTTCTGAGTATTGCTTTAGCAAAATTTGCCTTGAAATGTACTCAACGGTATAACATGTTCACAATCAGGTTTTGTTAAAGTTTTTATTAGCTTAACCACAAAATATGAAACGTTGCTAGAACGGGCAAAATGGAAACCTGAAAGAGAGGGTAAAGTGGAAAGGTTTCCGCTTTGCCCTGAGTAGTAAATTTCTCATTAAAAATAAGTTGTAAGTAATAATAGTGATGATAATATTAATATAAAACTTATAAATTGATGTTAATACATTGAACAGATAATTGTGTCGGTAAGGATTTGTTTGTTAAACCATATATTTTTACAGATGGTGAACAAATATCGAAGAAACGCTAATCAGGGTTCATGGACAGAAGAAAATATGCGTTTAGCGATAGAAGAAGCAAAAAAAACCTCTTTAGCGCGTGCTTCTAGAATCTATGGAATTCCATTAGGAACTCTGCATCGTCATGTAAAAAGTGGTACACATGAGAAGAAACTTGGAAGATTTAGAAGTGTGTTTAGCCAAGATGAGGAGAAAGAATTGAGTGATCATGCTAGAGATCTTGATGACAGATTCTATGGCCTAACAAAAGAGGCCCTGAAAGAGCTTGCATTTAAGGTTGCTAACCAAAATGGCATAAAACATCCATTTAAAAATAATAATGCGGGTGAAACATGGTTGAAAGGATTTATAGCACGAAATCCTGACTTGTCGTTTCGCACACCAGAACCAACCTGCATTGTACGATGTTCTGCATTCAACAAAAGACAGGTTGACCATTTTTACGATAACTTATGGACAGTTATAGAAAAATACCACCTACAAGAACGTCCAGATGATATATTTAACATGGACGAAACCGGTGTCAAAACATCCGCACAGAAACCTCCAAAAGTTCTTTCCGGAAAAGGAAAACGTCAAGTGGGAGTTATAAGTTCAGCCGAAAAGGGTCAGCTCACAACTGTTATATGCTGCTGTAGCGCTGCTGGGAGATTCATTCCGACATGCTTGATATTTGGAAATAGAAAGAAAATTAATGAAAGGCTGCTTGATGGTGGGCCAATAGGTTCTAAAGCATGGTGTTCTGATTCTGGATGGATTAACAGCGATCTTTTTGTGAAATGGTTGCAATTTTTCAAGTAAAGAATCACCAAGTAAAGAATCACCTGCATTACTAATTTTGGATAACCACATTTCACATCAAAATTTAGATGCTCTTAATTTAGCAAGATCATCTGGAGTGATACTCCTTTCTGTTTCACCTCATACAACACACAAGCTACAGCCACTTGACGTAGCTGTGTACAAACCCTTTAAGACTGCGTTTGAAAGAGCTGTGGATAACTACCAAAAAAATCATCCTGGTAGACGGATAACTCAGTTTGAAGTTGCACAACTTGTTAAAGTTGCATTTGAAAAAAGTGCTACTATTGAAACAGCATCAAATGGGTTTAGAAAAGCTGGTATTTTCCCTTACAACAGAGATATTTTTACAAGTCTTGATTTTGCTCCTGCAGAGGTTCATCATATTCCTTCAGAGGATGAAGCACACCAGCAGAGGAACACAGACTCTTCGGATGAGGGTATCCCACTGTCATCTGTTAAAGAAAGGCACAAAATTTCTACTTCTACCGTAACCTGCAATGTTAAGTCTTATCATCAATCACCAAATGCAACTTCAACCACGCAAGCACTGGTGCACTTTGAGCCTGAAGCTGGTCCTTCAGGTGTTTCTTCAAAAACATTAGCTTCGGATCCAAAGGTGACACCAATCAAGTTAGGTTCATTAAATGTAGACAAAAGTCCAGAAACATCTTACAGCAGTTTACAGCCTACGTTTACAGCTGATTCAACTACACCACCATTGAAAAATAAGAAGGTGGTGCGAATATCTCCAAAAGACATCTTGCCTCTACCTAAAGCAGCGCATGCTGCCAATGCAACTAGGAAAGCAAAATGCCAGAAATCAGAAATTCTTACGAGCTCGCCTTACAAGTTAATGGTTGAAGAGAAAGAAAAAAGGAAAAGGCCAAAATCATGCAATCTTTTATCGAAGATAGAAGGGGAAAATCATTCTAAGCCATGTAGGACTAATAAGGGGACCGCTATTAAGGGCACAGGAAAAGAACAAGACACGTTTTGCCTGGTTTGTGGTGAAGAATATATATTGCCTCCAACTGAAACTTGGATTCAGTGTGATAAATGTGGAGATTGGGCACATGAAATGTGTGCGGACCTTACTGGTATGGACGAACATTACTTTTGCGATAATTGTAAATGATCATTATTGTATTTGCAGTTAATAAAAGATTTTACTATCTTTCCGCTTTGCCTTTAATGTAGTTCCACTTTGCCCTTGTATAGAGGGTAAAGTGGAAAAATTCAAGCTTGTAGATTTTTATTTTTTTTACAAACACCTCGTAAAATATCATTAAAAAAATGAACTCAGTAAGTAGCTAAGTCTATAGAAAACACAATCGGGATTTTTTTAATTTTTGAAAGGCCGACATAAAGGTCCTAGAGGGAAAATGGCTAAACCTTTCCACTTTGCCCCCTCTTCCCCTAACATCAACGGACATACGTTATATAAAAAATAATTTGAATCGCGCTAAATTAAAAATGTATCCGAAGTTACCTAAATCGACTGAAGAAGTACATGAGTACATAGACTCAGTGTCAATAAACACAGTGATAAACAATAAGTTACTAAATATAATAGTGTTTAGCTATGATACTAATTTACAATTTTTGTGCGCTTAGTCTACTTATATGTAGACGGTACATTTGAATACTGCACGAAACATTTTCTTCAGTTATTTAGAATTTTCGGATTTCTAAATAATATTTATGTGCCTCTTGTATTTTGTCTATAAAAAAATTAACATAAGGAGACATATAGCAATTTGTTTCGACTCCTAAAGTATAAATGTGCAGAAAAAGGACTTACTTTAAAACCAAGCAGCATTGTGATGGATTTCGAAATTGCTATACATATAAGTGTAAGAGAAATCTTCCCGGATGTTCATATTCTCGGATGTCGTTTTCACTTAACACAGGCTTGATAAGATTTAGTTACAATTACAATTTACTGATTAATGACAATTTCTATTTCAATAATTCGGGCTATCCAGGGAATATAGAGACAATGATTCCGATACTGGAAAGTGGCTTCGACATATATTTGGTAGGTATAATTTGTCTTAATCCAGAAGAAGTAGGAGACGCGTATGTGTTTGATTTTGAGTGTAATCGGCCTCATGATACACGAGTTCGCGAATTCGCAGATTACCTTGTTGAAAACTATATTCAGTAAGATGCTGTGTTCCCGCCAGAAGTTGGGTTAGAAATTCTGCTTCTTTATCAAGAACAACAAACTGTTGCGAGTCGTTCCATTCAAACATTAAAAATTATAGTAGTTCTCCACATCCTAACTTACATGTTTTTTTGCACCTTATAAACGACATTCGAAAAGATACTTATATAAAATTAAATCAACAATAAAGTATATAATATCTGAATGATTTTATGTAATTTAATGTTACATTATTATATTGATGGTGCAGTTCAGGCAGGCGAAACATGGCCATGGTGCAGTTCGGTCAACGGATTGTAAATGCCTGGGTCAGAAAAATGATCCCCTCTTATCCGTGGTGCAATTCGACTGCAAGACAAGTGTTTCCTGTGGTGGCTAAGGGAAATAAATTTTAAATATAATTTTTTTTTGATTCACGAAAAGACAACTAACTCTTCATATACACTAATCTAATAATTACTAATTCTAAACACTGAGAATATCTTGACATTTAACGTGTATTTCCATAAATTTATTTTCCTAATGTTTCACTTTCTTCTTACTTTTCACTTTTAGAGATATCCATAGCAATCGTAGCTACGATAATGCTTTAAATTATGTCCACTTTCACCTAAATCTTCTTATTATTTTGGTGGCACGTTCTACTTAATAATAATTATACAGTTTCGTAACAATTCTAAATACATATACATAACAAAGTACGAATATATTTAATGATTCAACATATTCTACAATAGTTCTATTTGTTTTCCGCTGGGCGAATGACTTAAGTCCTTTCCTGCGCGCAAGTGAAATCATCGAATAAGTAATATGCGGGTGGATATAGAATATTAGCAGGAGAAGCCGTGCTAACTTGAAAACAATGTCATGAGAAATTGACGATTCTCTTGAGTGGTAACAGAAAAATAGAAAAGTGTTTCTACTATTTTTTGACAAGTTAAATTGACCGTGTGATAATTAAATGGTTCACTATTTATAATGTGGAATTTTTACTATTCGAAAAGAAACGTTCGTACTTTTGAATAGTGAAACCGCTCATACACCGTCACATTAACATCGAGAAACATATTTAAAATAATTGAATAATTGTTTTCATTTACTTTCTAATATAACAAACGAAGATATGTTGCTTCTCAGTAATTTAAGAAAATTTTTATTAAATGTTTTATGCTTATAATATCTATATTGTAACGTAATAACACTTTTCTTTTTAGTTGCAATGTTTATTAAAATACCTAATAAAGTTGTTCCAAATTAAGTTTTAAATGCTTTTATACTTTTAATAAACTTGCAATTAGATATTTGCAAAACATACCTATTTGATAAGAGTAAAAGTGTTTCTTTCGTCCAAATTTGATTTTTTTTTATAAAAAAGTGTTCCATATCAAGCTTTAAATACGTTGACATTCTTAATAAATCTATATGTGCATAATTTACGAGATATTTGTAACAAAACAAATGTTTTCGTTCATTCAGTCGGGTAAAAACGTTCGTAAAATCGAAAAAGTAACCGAATTAGCTTCATCGTCAGATTCAAGTACAAACAAACTTGCTAATAAAACAAGTTTACGAGTATCTGGAGTTAGAGTATTCACTGTGGTATTTCTTTCTTCTTTGATTCTGCTGGTACAGAATCTCAGCTGTGAAGGTAGGTTATCTTTATGTTACGTTGCTATACATGGCCGCAAAGTGCGTTCGGAAACATTTTAAATAACACGGTAAAATTTGTGAACCTGTGAGGTACTGTCTAACCGGGTCAGTTAAATGCTATACATTTTCCGCCTAAGCCTAAGATTTGATATTGATAGTTAGAGCATTTTAGCCGTTAGCGTGGTCAGAGCCAGTGAGGGAGAAGGGAAAACTGGCGGGGGGGGGGGGGGCAGAAATTTCGAAATCTACGGTTTACGTAGTTTGGCTGGTCTGGGTTTGGATGAATAGTGTAGGTGCTTTTAAAGTTGACGTACAGTTATATTCCACACTACAAAGCACTGTTAAGCTTACTCCGATTCTGTCGGAACACAACAGAACCTATTTTTAAACAAGCTTTTCTCAGTCAACCTAGGTAGATTAAATAATTTGGAAATAAAATTAGTTAGAATATAATGTTTTTAATAAACAGCTAATAAATGATCTTTAAGTAAAAGTGACTTGATTCACCCTAGAGAAATTTGGTGCGAGATAAATTACCTCAAATATGGCAATGAAAAGTGGTATATCTTATACCGTTATCATGTGATTGATAGTCCAGCTTAAAACTGTAGATGCAGGGTTTTCTATTTCGAGCAACCATTACTAATTTGTATGATTTTGATACATGTCATATATTTTACATACTTTTAAGTAACTGTTAATTTCATATGAATATATGTATCTATATATTTTCCACAATTCTTCTGTATTTATCAATACGCGTAATCAATACATTTGATTCAGTATCACTCAAGTTTGTCGCACTCTGGTATTTTAATTCATATTACTAATTTTGAATACATAATAGGTACACAGAAATCCTTAGAGGATATAATCACAAAATAAATCCTACAGTTTATTTATAAAAATGAAATTGCCAATTATGCACAAAACAATCTCAAATTAAAATAGGAGCAAAAATCACAAAGGTCAAATTGAAATGTAGAAAATGGCGCCAATATTATTAGAACAAGATATAGTAATTTAGACCAAATACACTATCAAATATGTTGGCTTAATCAATAATTACTTAACCGAGTATTTTAATCGGAGTTGGAAAGACCGGCCCTTAACCCATTACTTGCCAAAGGTGCGTAAACGCAAGCTTTTATAAACACTTTTCTTTGGCATCAAAAATATTTTTTTATACATTATGTCGCAAGGGTTTTTTTAACAGGCTAAAATCTTATGTTAAATTATGATTCAGTAAAAAAAGTTATTTTTTTTAATTTTGTTTTTTAATTAAGAAAAATCTGTATTTTTGGTTTTTGTGCACAGCTTCAATTAATTATTTTTTTTTGGGTACTTTTCTTATACGTCGTGTCAAAACATGGCGCCGGTTAATGTAAATTCTAGTAATCAGTTAATATTTGCGTGTAAAAAGTGTACAAAAGAAGTTAAAAACTATGTTATGTGTGTTAAATGTTCTAATAGTTTTCATCCAAGTTGTATTCTAAAAATTCCGGGAGTAAACGTCGATGCAAGTGGTAAGATAAGATGCTGCGACAACATAACCTCTATTGAAGAGAATACTAGGAAAATACAGGACGATAACAGAAAATTAAAGGAGGAAATCGAAACACTAAAATCAAAATGTAAGTGTTTCGAGAGAGAGAAACAAATCCAAATCTTGGAACAGCAATTAGTTTCTCTGCAAATAACCTGTAAATGTGACATAAAAGAGAAAGAAATAAAACAGCTAAAAGATGAATTAACCATAGTAAAGAATGAAAAGGAAAGTAATATTAGAGAATTACAACAAAGGTTATCGAAAACAAACGAGAAGCTGCTTGAAAAATCGCTTGCGGAGAATTTTAACAACTCTGACTATCTCGAATCCGTACACGATAACAACATAGAAGGAATTACTGCTGACAGGGATATATCCAAACATGAGCAAGCAACTATATTTAAAGATCTACTTACAAAAGAAATAACAGAATTGAAGGTATTTATACAAAATAGTATTCAAACGCATATTAAAAGTTCATTATTTGATGTCATTGTCAAAGAAGTACAAAACAAACAGAATGTAAACATACAAAATTCAACATCGAACATACAACAGCCATCTGATGCCGAAGACTATAATCTCGCAAAATATCAAATTACAGAACCCTGCAACAATGAAGAACCTCCGAGAGCAGATAAACATGGAAAGGAATCATTAAATCAAATGAATTCCGCTCAAAAGTTAGAAGTAAAAAGGGACCAAAATACGAAAAACAGTAAACCCCAACAAATCAAAATAAAAGAGAGGCAACCACATACTGACAGAGATAGAAAATATACAGCAATAACCGGCACAAGCAAAGAAAACGTGGCCTTTTTGAAAGAAAAACGCAAATGGATATTTGTAGACAGATTTAAGGATAGTTTCTCAAATGATGAGATGAGACACCTCCTGGTTAGCAAATTCGGTAGAGATGATTTTGTTATAGAAACATTAAAAAAAAAGGATTACGAGACTCGAGAGAACTATAACTCTTTTAAAATCGGCTTTAATCACACAGTGGATGATCAAACTATATTCGATCCGAACTGATGTCCGGAAAACATTAACGTAAAGTTTTTTCGAGAATTTAAAAAATCAAGAAAAAGTAATAGATTCCATAAAAGAACAAACTATACACAAAAAAGTTATACCTACTCACAAAACAGACGTGGATAGAGAACGGAATTTGGTGAATAAAAATTACTCAATCTTAAATATAAATATAATGCACCAGAATAAACAGATTTCCGAAAAGCAAGAAATAGTAGATATAAACAGGCATCTCATAAAAGAAACAACACAAAAAAGTACAATAGCAGAATGCAGCAAAAACAGAGATAAGTTTCCGAAACAACACATCAATGTTCTCAATATAAATGTACAGTCAATAAAAAACAAAATTGATGAACTAGAATCTTATTTAAAAAACGAAAATATAGATGTTGTAACAATTACAGAGCACTGGCTAAAAGAAGCGGGCCCACATGCACGGGTGATACCGGGATATAGAGTATCGGCAGCATATTGTAGAATAAATACTATGCATGGAGGAACTATGATATTAATAAAAGAACGAATAAATGAATCCGAAGACAAACAGATTAAAAAATTTTCGGATGAGAAACAAATAGAGTTGGCAGGTACATTTATTAAAAATATAAATACATTAATCGTATCTGTGTATAGACCTCCAAGTGGCATAATACAGATCTTCATAGAAAATTTAAATAAAACTTTGACTTACATTTTGGAAAGATATGTTAATACAAGAGTCATTATTGCAGGAGATCTAAATATAAATGTTCTCAAACGGAGTGTGGAGAGAGAAGAGCTAACCGGGTGCATGCTATCTTTCGGTCTACATGCCGTGTTTAGGGACACTTCTCGTATTAGCAAAAATTCGGAAACGTGCATTGACTAAATGTTTACAAACATTTATGTATCGAATTATATAGCAAAGACCGTACAGCCACATATTTCCGACCATTGTGCGCAGATACTTGCCTTTTCTCCAGAGAGTGCGATATCTGAAAGGAAAAGATATATCACAATAAGAAAAATGAATGAAACAAATACCTGGAATTTTATTAATGCACTGAATAATGAAACCTGGAGTTTTTCGGATAACAGTAATCCACAGACACAGTTTACTGCACTTCACGGCAGGGTTATCGAGTGTTTTCATAGATCTTTTCCGGAGGAAATTGTTCCTGCAAATTTCAATGGTGGCGTGAACACAAACTGGTACACAGATGAACTTAGAGTACTAAAGCGCGGTCTGGATGTACTTCATGTAATCTATGCAGTGACGAAATCACCGGATGTGAAGTTAGAATATGACAATGTAAGACGGAAGTACAAAGAACTGGTTATAAAAAGTAAATCTGCAGCCATTAGGGACATGATTGTCAATTCAGAAAATAGGCAGAAAGCGGTATGGAATGTTATAAAGAGAGAGACTGGTAGAATGGTAGTGAATTTACACGAGAACGTCTTGACTGCGAATGAACTGAACACCTACTTTAGTAGTGTGGGTAAAAATGTGACCACTACAATGCCGGGTCCTGTTAATAGTCCTTCCAGGCTATTGAAGAACCATGCCAATGTGACGACCAATTCAATGTTCATGATGCCAGTTTCGACGGAAGAGGTTGTTGGTGCGTTTCGGGGACTGAAAATGAAATCGACAAAGGACATCTATGGTCTCGATACAAGGATTCTGGCGTCTGTCATTCATATAATAGCAGAACCGATTATGAATGTCTTCAATAATTGTCTTCTCCACGGTGTCTTCCCTAAAGAAGTGAAACAGGCTAAGGTAGTACCAATACACAAGACTGGAAGTATCGATGACGCCCAGAACTATAGGCCGATATCAATATTACCAGCGATATCAAAGATTTTCGAGAAAATAACTAGAGACAGGCTTATAGAATATCTGGAACAAGTGAGATTGGCAATCGTTTTGAATTTCTCTGCATTACCTTGATGTAGAGTAATTTTGCACGTTCGTTAGAAAAGTTATCAGTGACGACATAGAACATGTAATTAGCAACATCAATCAAGCCTAACCATGTCGTGAGCAGAATTTCATCATTTCGGGCGAAGTTTTTTGACAGCCAGACCTAAACCTAACAACAACTACGCTTGATCTGGAATCATTAGTAGCGTAAAACTTCTGTTTTCATGAGTTTCAAAGTCCAAACAGTAAATAATTTTGTGGCACAATTTTGTAAAACTCGTTTCGTAATAAGCCTGCTGTTTAAATTCAACGTTTACAACATAACCAAACGTTACGTTTATAAACGATCTGCTATCATCATGTTATTTAAATTTTCCATGTTTTCGCATGTAAGTTATATAAGATATATAGTAACACAGAGTGGGAAGTGCTCAATCTTATTCATAATATACAATAACTACAGATAGAGCTAATTTAATTTCCGATAAATTGCATATTCTGAATCTCACTATCCTAATCTTTTGATCAAAAATGCACCATCATAGCCTAGAATATTTTGAGTATTTCCTAAAAATATATTCGAGTGTTTTTTGAACTCTTTCAGTGGCTATGACATTTTAGAGAAAATATTCGACTAGAACATACTAAAAACATTTGTTACAATATTTAATCATATTATAATCATCAAATGCGTTTGTATAACCACCGAAAAGTTTACAGAAGGCTTTCAAGATACTATGCATAAATTCTACGAATCGCAAGCTCTTTTTTCTATTGAAATATTCAGGAATAGTCGAGCTCTAACCGCTTCATAAATTTTAATTTGGCCTACACTACATATATTCACAGATTTAATCCTTTTATATTGATATAGGTACACCACACTTCAGAAACAAGAATAGTGTTCAATTTAAAGTAACGTGTGCGTGGCTTTGTAGTAAAAGACCTTGGGTCGACAATTAAAAAAAATGGCTACGAAGTCGTTACAAATTTACAAAAAATCCATTTAAGCTTTTGGCGCCTTTTTAAGTATTCTGTACGCCCATTTCTAGATCAAATTTTTTTCAAAATAAAATTTAAAAAAAATTATTTGCTCGCAACCGAAGTTTAATTAAATAATTAGCACCACAAACTTTGTTTTGTTACTTCTGCAATATAATCTTAATACTTTTCTCAATACTGTAACATGTTAAAAATAATCTTAGCCATATTAAAAAATTCTACAAATTCGAAGATTTATCAAGTTTCAAAAGAGTTATTATATTGATGGTTTAAATGTGCTGGCGATTATGTGTATAAATAACAATTTAGTCCAAGACATTAACAATTACTGAAAAGTAAAATAACCGTATCTAGTTTCAAAACATGACATTTACCATTTCAGGTAAGATTTTCACTGTTATCTTTGTAAATGATAGTGGTAACACTCCTGTTGAAAAATTACGAGTTGCCACTAATTAATCTATGGCATGCATATATTATGAGTATATTGTAATTAATTTATTTTTTTACACATTCATACTGTAATGTTAGAAGAAAAAATGTATGTTCATATAAATTTTTCACTTCTTTGCAAATACTTGGTAGATATGACGTATTTATTTGATATTTATCGAAACTATTCGAACCTCTCTTAACAAAACACACAAAATAGTTTCAAGAAGAGTATAACACTATAATATAAACTATTCGCTATGTATAAGTAATAAAGAATTTATCGAATCTATGGAGCCTAACGATTGACCTTGACAATAACATCATTGAGGTTTAAAAGCCAAAACATAGAGCTTCAAGTTCTAGGCCACACTTTCACATACTTTCTTCTCGTTTCTTGCACCACATCACTGTTAACCGCGCTTCAGTTCGCATTGTCAAGACATTAATGGAAAGAATGAAAAACTTTCTTTGCATAATAAATTGCTTATTCGTTTTTGAAATTTTGTATAATTAATATTAATTTTTGCATTAACTGAATAAAATTCAAAAATATTTAATATCATTTCGGAGTAAGTTTTATAAATTTAATTTATACCTAATGTAAATACCGTTTTAACACACGCTCGATAAATAAAGAGCTACTCAATTAATAAGGTTATACTAAATGCCGTGAGCATTGGTTCTTAGAAATGTCTTTATATGTATTACTAAGATATTAAACATAAATTACTTTAATCAACATAATTAATCAATAAATAATAATTGCTTGACCATACATTCTTAATTTGTCATTCAAACTGACATTAAATTTATTTGTATTTTATACAATTTTGATTTATTATTTTTAGAGCATAAGTTATTGTCCTTTTATTTTTAGAAGCACATGTGTGTCTTAGGGCGCTGTATAGTTGGGCCAGCGCAGCGGGAGAGGTTATAATTCTACCCTTTAGTTGGGCCGGAGCGGTCCGACGTAGGGATTAGGTGCACTGCTAATGACACTTTCTAATCCCTGATTATGCATTTATAGATTCGGCCAATAATATTTATTATGAAATGCAATTAGGACGGAATTACCTGTTGACTTTGAAAATATCTTGAGACTGTAGCGGGGATAAGGGCTTATAAATGTAAACTTTTAGCAAATTTTGTTATATTATTCTGAAACCTTCAGTCAGAAATTTGTGAATTATGGAAGTGACAAAAATGTATAGTGAAAAGGGCAAGGAATTGCTATCAGTTAACAAATTTAAGTTTTGTGTCGCAAATATTCTAAAACATAAGAGTGCGTTGGAAATGCAGCTTCAGTTAGAAGATCTTCGGTTTTGAAGACAACAACTAACATCGCCACGAGGAAGACATTGTCAACCTGCGTGCCAGGTTCCTTCACGTTTATATCAACTACAGTCATTCTATAGTTCAAATTTCCAAATCAAAATATTACATTCATAACGATTGTTATTCTATATTAATTACTAAACCTCAAGAGGTATAGTTGATTCAACGTATTAGAAAGATATCAATGTTATATAAATTACATATTCAAATTTTCATAGAAATTATTAAAGTTCAACATGGTGATTAACATAAAAAAAATGTCTCAAAGATTTAACGGTCATCTTAATTTAATTATAGTTTCTCTGGAGAAAAGTGCATCTTCTAACTCGTGCATTATTAATTTAGAGTACCTAAGTATACCGTTTTAAAAGATTAATTCAATATGAAGACCAATAATATTTCTTTATCTGAGATCTCGATAATACTTGTAGGTATATTCATTTACCTTGGTTCCTTTTTTAGTACTTGAATCAATTCACATTCGATGATACTCCACTATGGTTCCTGGAAGGATGTTACCTCTTCAAGATGTTTGGCAGCAGCTCTGTTCTTCCAGAGTTGTCGTAGAAGATATCCACAAAAATGGTATTTCGAGTTGAAATTTACCAGATTATAATTGCTGTATATAATCTTAATGGTTAAACACTTAATTTGGTTAACTATTCAACACAGGTATAGTTCGTTTCAAGAAATATGAGCGACTTGTATAAGGTGATAATCCGGATTAAAGAGAAACCCTTTCCTCGAGCTGCAGCGGGTAATTAAGAAGCACTTGAAAAATATCAGGTACGGTCTACAGATAATTAGAAAGCAGCTCGAGGAAAGGGTTTCTCTTTAATCCGGATTATCACCTTATACAAGTCGCTCATATTTCTTGAAACGAACTATACTGATAATTTAATGGATAAAGAATATAATTTTTCTTATTACTTCCAAACTGCACCAAGCCATTTTTATATCGATGGCATCATCTATCCTCTCTTGTTTTCTTTTTCCTTTGTCCTTCTAAGCATACTCTAATTATTTCTCCAATGTGTTAGTAAATAAATATAACAAAAAAACAATATTACATTTGAATATTAGACCATTAATAACGTTGGACTTACATTAATTTACATATTAGAATTTCATGTTTCAAGATTAATATCAGCCTGTTTCTATTTTTATTCAAATATTGCATATAAATTACTGAGCTACTCATAAACTGAAAGAGTACACTATGCTTTCATTTAAACAAATTACCTGTCAAGATATTCAGATAATAAATTCAACTTCTTCTATATTCAAATAGGAATCTACCTAATATACCCTTAATACCCTAGAGTAGCAGGTTTATATCTTAGCTAAATATTATTTTACTCACAATAAAATCCTATTCAAATTAACATAGGGATATTTAATTTGTCCCGATTAATGTCCCTCACTGAACTACATTCTACTATAAACAACCCACCCGACCTGCTTAATATGCTCTTATTATTAACTGTTCTATGCTAATACAGTCTTATTTCAATCATTATGACATCTATACGTATTGACGATGAACCTAACATCTCTTTTTATTATTCCATACCCCTTCGTGACCTTCACCTATCCACCTATAGATGCTGTATACAAATGCATTTAAATGATCCCATAGGTATGTGCTTATGCCATTCATCACAAGAGAAAGCCCTTCTTATTCATGACAATACGTGTATTAAGGCTGCGTTTGATAAGGTTTTGGCGGGAGAGAAATGTACCCAAAAAATACCATTTCTATTTCCATTTTTTCAGGCGTAAGAAATCAAGGCATGTAAATTTTATGCATTAAGCATGAAGATAAAGGTTAAACGAAGTGAACGGTTGTATTCTTTTTCAAATTAAGTTAATATATAAGCCGTAAATAAAATGGGAAAACAGTGGTTTTGCAAGTACTACAAAAAGTGCCTACATTTAAAAAATACACAGTAAATTTATATGTAATATAGCAAGTACACTCGGTATTTATATTTGGTAGATAAAATTGGTAACAGTAGCTAAATATATGTGTAATTTTTAAAGTGATCCATGAAATAAAATTTGTAACATTTTTGTAAGCAATTACATACATTTACATATATCTGTTACATTTGCATCGCTTTACAGTGTAGCACTTATGGAATAGATGGCGTTAATATCTTGAAATTGTTTAGATGTTAATTGCATGTTATAAAATAATTTAAGTATCATTATAATTTAAAATTATAATTAAAAGCAATTCGTGGGGCTACTAATTATAAAATTTAGTATGTTACGAGTTATTTAAATATACCTAATAGACAATGAGCAGTTGGTATCACAGGTTGGCACCATAAACCATAAAAAGTAACTACATAGTAGTCATAGTTTAATTTGTGATTTTAATCAAATTAATCTTTTAAAATATGGAGTTTTCTATTATCTTTAATTGAAAGATGCCCATCCTTTTACTAGAGAGATGAATTATGCAAATCAATTAAACTTGGCTGCTTTTAATGCCGATAAAAGCCTAATAGCTGTTTTATATGGCAGGTATGGCGGTATGGCATAGTTATACCGCAAGATCAAAAATTATGTTGATAAAGGTTTGCCATGGAATGTAAAACGTCCGTCTTAGATATTCTTTTGATAGTTCTGATAAATTATCAGGTTAACTGTCATACTGACATTTGACTGACATAAAATTTGTAAATATATGTTTATTTAAAATGATTTACATGTTTGAATAACATAACACGAAAATTATCCAAACATAAACGCTTACTGTATTCCCAGATACCATTAACTAGCACACCTGTTCTAAAATACGCTTCAATCTTGTAAGTTTTGTGTCCTGTGGTGTACACCATGTGTACACCATAATTGAAAACCTACAAGATGTCAGAGAAAATATAATGACAAATATTAATGACAGTGTGACAATGATATAACAGACTTTAACAGACAAACTTTTTACATTCCATGGCAAAGCTTTATCAATAATAGTATATTGAAATACAAGTTTCATAAGACACGATTTTTGCGCACGCGTTCAAGTTTAGAAAACGAGCCGCTAGGCGAATATCTAAAAACCTTTTCTGTTGATTACAGCATTGTTATATGCTGCTATCATATATGTCGAAAAAATGATAGCAGCATATAACAATTCTGTAATCAACAGAAAAAGTTTTTAGATGTTCGCTCGTTTTTTTTTTCTTTCTGTGTTTAAGTGTTGATCTTAAAATTGTAATTTTTTAACATGTATCTATAAAGCAGTCCCATTCCGTATCCGCAATAATTCCTCTTTTTATTATCTTTCCTGGGTTCGGATGGCACGCAGGTTGACAATGTCTTCCTCGTGGCGATGTTAGTTGTTGTCTTCAAAACCGAAGATCTTCTAACTGAAGCTGCAAATGGCGGTCTGTCACCTGATGGTCTTCCGTGTATGCTTACATCTCCAAGGTTATCCCACCTTATCCTTGGCTACACCGTACTGATGACGACCAATTAGTCAGAAACACGTGTCTACGGTTGCACTACAGCGGAATTAACCCAATATTCTCTTGTTCTTGTTTAATTTTATGTATCCGCGATAATTCCTATTATCTTTCCTGGGTTCGGATAGCACGCAGGTTGGCAATGTCTTCCTCGTGGCGATGTTAGTTGTTGTCTTCAAAACCGCAGATCTTCTAACTGAACCTGCAAATGGCGGTCTGTCACCTGATGGTCTTCCGTGTATGCTTACATCTCCAAGGTTATCCCACCTTATCCTTGGCTACACCGTACTGATGAAGACCAATTAGTCAGAAACACGTGTCTACGGTTGCACTACAGCGGAATTAACCCAATATTCTCTTTTTCTTGTTTAATTTTATGTATTCGCGATAATTCCTCTTTTTATTATCTTTCCTGGATTCGGATGGCACGCAGGTTGACAATGTCTTCCTCGTGGCGATGTTAGTTGTTGTCTTCAAAACCGAAGAACTTCTAACTGAAGCTGCAAATGGCGGTCTGTCACCTGATGGTCTTCCGTGTATGCTTACATCTCCAAGGTTATCCCACCTTATCCTTGGCTACACCGTACTGATGACGACCAATTAGTCAGAAACACGTGTCTACGGTTGCACTACAGCGGAATTAACCCAATATTCTCTTTTTCTTGTTTAATTTTATGTATCCGCGATAATTCCTCTTTTTATTATCTTTCCTGGGTTCGGATGGCACGCAGGTTGACAATGTCTTCCTCGTGGCGATGTTAGTTGTTGTCTTCAAAACCGAAGAACTTCTAAGTGAAGCTGCAAATGGCGGTCTGTCACCTGATGGTCTTCCGTGTATGCTTACATCTCCAAGGTTATCCCACCTTATCCTTGGCTACACCGTACTGATGACCACCAATTAGTCAGAAACACGTGTCTACGGTTGCACTACAGCGGAATTAACCCAATATTCTCTTTTTCTTGTTTAATTTTATGTATCCGCAATAATTCCTCTTTTTATCATCTTTCCTGGGTTCGGATGGCACGCAGCTTGACAATGTCTTCCTCGTGGCGATGTTAGTTGTCTTCAAAACCGAAGACCTTCTAACTGAAGCTGCAAATGGCGGTCTGTCACCTGATAGTCTTCCGTGTATGCTTACATCTCCAAGGTTATCCCACCTTATTCTTGTCTACACCGTACTGATGACGACCAATTAGTCAGAAACACGTGTCTACGGTTGCACTACATCGGATTAACCCAATATTCTCTTTTTCTAGCTGGTCCGGCAGATGTTGTTCTGACCTTTTCGGTAGATGGCACGATGAGTTTGATTTGGCTAAGTTTATAAATAATTTGACGATAGCGCCACTTATCGGGTCCAGATCTTGTGATTTTCTTTTTTAGCACAAAACCAGCTTATATTATGAATATGAGTCATTTTGGTCCATAAATATAGAATTTGTTAATAACTTAGGTACAGCGTCACCTTTCGGGTCCAGATTTCCTTTTTTGGGACTAAACCGATATATATTGTGAATATGAGTCAGGCAGTGTATGTGCGTATATGACGCGCCGACTGTGTGTCTTTCGTTTCCTATAAAAATTCAGGTAATTTCACATATTGTTAATTTTTTAATATTTTCCAATAAAAGTTGGAGAAAAATATGAACACAACCTTCCACACAATATAAGGAAGATACATACAAAATTTTATCAAAATCGATTATGTGGTTTGCGAGTCTATAAATAATATATATTACATAAGCCTTTGTTTATATAAACAACATTATAACTCAGTAGATGAAACGCCACCTTTATGAGTTATGTATACCACACCATATTCATGGTAGTAACACTGGTAATAAAACTCCTATATAATCCATACCAGCGCAATAAAATAGTTCGGCGTTTGATATAGTTGGGACAAGTGAGCGTGTAAAGAAAATTTGTGCCAGCTGGTTTCATGAAGATACCAAGGGGCTAGGCGTCTAATTCACCGGTGTACTTGAACCAGGGATAAAACAGTTACATCTGCGAATTACTAAGGTAACTGATATAACACCCGGGCCAAAGCTTTTTTTTATTAATTATTTTTAATTAATTTTTCAATATTTTAAAATCATGTTTGTAGGATCTTATGCATATTTTTAATGAATATTATATTATGTATTTAATTCTTCTAAACATTAGTACTTGAAATGCTTATGAAGCATTTACAAATTCTTAATATCTAAGTCACTATTAAAAATTAACACTACTATATATTTTGTGAATAAAGTTGTAACTGTTATTCTGACTTATTTGTCTTATTAAATGGTTACCTCATCCTCGTCAGCAAAGAATTTCACAATCTGCACCTGTGAGCACGAGTCCTGGGCAACATTTTAGAAGGTAATAATTTATATGTAGAATAAAGGGTAGATATATATACAGGGTGTCGCTTCAAAACTTTCCACCCCAAATTTCTGGAAATCTATGAAAAATTTCCTGATACATATGGCTTCGATGCTCCTAAAACAGATTGACTAGCTAGAAATACAAAATAAAACAAACCAAACAAATAACTTTTAGTTATGTTTAATGCAGAAGTATTATCGTGGGGGCCATTTCTTGATGCAAAAATTGACTCAAACACTTTAATTCCCTGCCCCCGGGAACTACCCCCCTTAAAACTTAAAGCAGTAAATTTAGGCGGTTACATTTTTTAAAACTGATTGATAAGTTTTGAAGATTTTTACAAATATTTTTGTTTGTTTTGTTTTGTATTGTATTTCTAGCTAGTCAATCTATTTTCGAAATTAAATAACTTTGAAAACAAAAATAAAACAGTTTAAGCAATTAAAGTGTGTTTCAGTAATAGATATTTAAGCTTAAAACAAAAAACAAAAAATTAAACAATCCAAAAGATTTTTTTAAAATATCCAAAAAGAACCGATCAGTTTCAAAAAAATTAACGTCAAAGTATACTTTTTCAGAAGACCTTTAAAATGACGTATTTATTACTCGATACCCCTTTCCATTTAAGATTTTTAATGAGGTAACTCCCGGGAGCAGGGGGCTTGAAGTGGGTAAGTCAATTTTATCGTTCCGAAATAGCCCCCACGATAATACTTCTTACGTGTTTCAGGGATTTTTTCATAGATTTCCAGATTTCCAGAAATTTAGGGTGGGAAGTTTTGAAATATTCACCATAACCCATGTTTTGCAGAAATATCTGTGCTACTTAGTTATTATAGATTTAAATATCGCTAGAGGTATGTACAGCAATATGTGCATATGCATGCACTTTGTCGTTAGATATTGTCGTATGGACACCAACTCTGCGTGCCATGCCGTTCACCTCTTTACTTCTTACATAGTTGATTTTAGGCGGTATGCCAACACCATAGTAAGTGGGATTGGAAATAGAAGTGAACATTTATGGTAGTGGGTTTGATTTTATTGGAAGAAATTGCTGGATTAATTCCGGATTATTAATTAGTAGTATTCGGCTAGCGTAAATTGTGTTAGTTCTTGTTTCAGTTACTCTTGTTGGATACCTTGTTCGTTTCTTAATTTCTAATTGCCATTCCTCGCTTAGTGCTTTGTTTATATTTCCTGTTGATCGATTACCAGTACGAGACGAGATAATTGTCGATAATTTGGTGGATATATGACGTCGCGTGGCCACGATGCCATTGTCAGTCATTTTCCATTTCGGCAACTGCCAGATAGATTTCCCTGGGTTTTCTTCAAGGAACACCTAACGGAGTTTTGTTGATTGAGACTAAAGTTATGGAAAACCTTTCTATTATTGATTAGGTAAATTACGTTTATGTCCTGTCTATTTAGCAATCATTGGCGCAATTTATACAACGGAAATTATGATTAATTTTAAATTGAGGATTTCTTTGCTAATTTAAATTTTAAGTATATAGGGTGAGATCTCTGTATTTATTTGTGGATTTTGGCCTTCAATATGTTGAATAGTGTTAAACTTTAGTTCTTTTAATCATCTATTGTGATTCGTGAATGATTCAATTCCTATATGTCAATCGACCCTATGCTGTATCATTTACGTTAAAATAACAGCCGCTGTTATTTCTAAAATAACATACACGATTTAACAGATACGATAACATCTTTAGTAAGTAATGATATGCATGATGCATCACATCATAACATTATCGACTCTATTACAACGAAGATGTTAAAATAAATTCAATTTTTGTACATAGCAAGACAGATATTAATAAAAAGTTTATGAAGTAAGAGTGAGTTAGCCTAATATTCAGAATTTTGGGTTAACTTTATACATGTTAAAGATTTTTTATATTTAGTTAGTGTATAGAGCTAAATTAAATCTAAATTCGTTGTAAAATTTTTCATATTTATATCATTGTTTGTCGGTAAATACATTATTTTAAGATAGCGTTTTTTCCAGAAAACTACAGAAGTTAATTTGGGTTTTGTCACGTTCCGTGTACTATCTTTAGGAGGACCTTAATGAAACTTACTAGATATTTATTTACCAAAATGTATAATATTAAATGTGTGTTGAATTAGCTGTAAGTCTGTAAAATGCACCCTAAAATTTTATTGTCATTTTATAACAGCTCTTCATATTCCTGTAATAACTTTAAGGTATAAACCTACAATAATTCACATTAATCACGCATATAAAATACTATAAACTCGACACAGACAATCAACAAATACATCAAATTATTTGACATGAATATTGCTAAAACTGCATTCAGGTTATTCATAACATGCGTATACTTACTTAACAGACTTTTTTTTCTGAATATTATTCGAGACATGAAAAAAATAACGTATACGCATAACATGCTTACGTTATATAACGTGTACGTTTTAGGATACATTATATATACGATTTTCGGATTTCAGTAAAGGCATATATATGGGGATAACGTGCATGCTATTTATAACGGATATGATACAGCACAGGAGAATGTACGTAAAGTGAGTGGGTATACAGGTTGTAATCTGTTAAACACCAAACTTTATTTTTGTGGTGTTCGCCATTTTCGATGGTCGTCCTAGGAAATACCTTCGACCCATCGTTTCTCCGCAACAGGACTTGCGGCCGTGAGCTATCCCATATTATACATCGACAAAATTGTTTCGACAATGGGCAGAATTGAATTGGTTCCACAGGTAAGGTATATATAGAGATCGTGGCAATAAGAGTTTAGTAATGTAAGAACATCGATTTGCAAAGCGCCGCACTTGCATTTATAAATTAATTTTACACAAATTTACAAATGAGCATTTCAATTTGGTTTGGGAGTTAGAACTTGTTCTAATTATGCATAAAGTTCGTAATACATTTCTAAATGCGAGTATCATTACACAATTAAAAAGACATCAAAATGAAAGAAGTTCCGAGTGATTAAAAAGTGCAAACTGTGGTTTTAATACTAACTGAGTAATAATTATACAGCGGACGTGCCAGGATTAAATTACGACGTAGTTACAACAGTGCAAAGAAATAATGTAAACAACACGCAGTTACTGAATAGCTTTATTCATATGGTGAACTGCAACATATGTTGTTCACGCGCATGTTGACGCGAAAACGACACAAAAAAAGTCCATTTAACTGGTAAATTTCCTATTTTGATCAGCGTAGATAGGAGCGTGAGGGGTTTTTAAAATTGATTATATTTACCTTATCTTTCGCAAGAGAATTAAAGTTATATACGTATATTTTCGTTTTTCATTGTTTTGACTGTTAATTACGTACTTCGTAATTTTTGTAATAGTTCTTGTTTAATACCGTTTCATTGAATCTATTTCTCCCAATTATCTCAACGTAAGTGTGCATTGGATTTTGTTAAGTTTCAATATCATACGCATACATTTTTAGTTATCATTTATTTAGATCTAGAACATTGTTTATGTTACTATGATATGAAAGAACGTCGAGAATGGGATCGTAAAACAATGGCAAGTTGGATTAAGGATCATGATTGTATGTCCTCCATTGTCAGTGATTCCGAAATTTATTGCAGTCTGTAAAATATCGTTACAGAATGCCCAAAAAGGTCACGTACAACGTTACTTAGCATCGCTAAAACATACACAGAAATTGGACCCGTTGAAAGCTGACAATTTTAACGAAGAAGCTTTAATGGCGGCTAATATCCCATTAAAGAAACTTGACAATCCCACTTTCAAACCATTTCTTCAGAAATATACTGGTCGAAATGTTCCTGATGAATCCACCTTACGCAAATATTATGTTCCTAAGTGCTTCACGAAAACAGTAGAATGCACTAGAAGACATCTTTCAAATCAGTACCTATGGATAAGTGCCGACGAAACTGTCGATATATTAGGACGCTGTGTAGTAAATGTTGTATCTGGTGTATTACATCCAACTATTCCATATAACGCATATGTAATAGCATCTAAAGAGACGAGAATTTGCACAAAATGCTTCATTCGGACGACAGGTACAGGCAAAAAATACTTCTATTTGTTAGTGACAGTGCCGCATGTATGTTAAAAACAGGCAGACTATTAAAGGAAACATATCCTTATATGCTGCATATTACTTGTGTAGCACATGGTCTCCACAGAATCTGTATCCGCTTTTAAAAAAGTTTTCAGAAAAGCAGCAGCGAGAACAGGGAAAAACTTCCATATTTGTCACAGCCTCCTTCGCCAGTAATAACTAGATAGGGAATATGGTTGGAAGCTACTAGTTTTTATGCAGATAATTTCAATAGTTAACCAAATTTCGTTACATGTTTAAATGACGATGCTCGAAGTATTTCTGAATGCAAGGAACTCAAACAAATCCCAAATTTAAAAAAACAGTTGTTATTCCTTCAGAAACACTTTGGAAATTTTCCTAAACTAATCACATATTTTGAAAATCGAAATCTCAAATTAAAAGATGGATTAACCACATTAGATGTGGCTATTAATAATTTCAAAAATATTCCAAGTGACTTCGGATGTGGCCTTCGGCAAAAGTTAGACGCAGCTTTTAATAGAAATCCAGATTTAATAACATTGCGGCAATTGTGTATAGGGACAATGACACAAATTCTAACTGCTAAATACGCTGAAATAAAAGAATATTTCCAGTACGCACCTATAACCAGTTGTGATGTAGAAAGCACGTTATCTCTCTACAAGGATGTACTTCATTCAAGGAGAACAAATCTTACAGAAGAGAACTTTGAGAAAGTATTGCTAGTAAATATTAATACTCCTTTACTCGACTTGAACTATAAAATGAACAAATAATAAAGTATTTTGTATTTTATAGATCACCAGCTACTTGTTATCCAATTATATAAATAAATTAAAACCTCTTTAAAAATACAACATATCAATAGTGCGCCCATGGGCGATGCGTCATCAACCTTCCGTGTCCGCTCCCTAGTAATAATATTACATTATAGTAATATACAGTAGTCGTCAAATTTTAATTTCGGTTTACACTTGTATCGCATGCAGATGATGACCTTATAATATGCAGCGATGCCTGCTTGCTAACAGTGGTGGGAGAGCAATGCAGTGTCGATGTCGGGGGACTCTCACGCAAGTGTACTGTCTTGGCAGCCTCGCTTATATGTTTATCTTTAGTTTATTTCGTCGCGCTCTTTTCCTCTTTCGACTTTCGTATCAGAAATTAAAATATGTCGACTACGGTATACGCATATACTAATAAAGGAGAAGAACGAGAATAGTTCCCATGTTTAAAAATAATTATAGAACGTTTAAGTTCATTTTAAAACGTTCCTCCGCGTTAATAAAGCGATTATTCAGTATGTTCAGGAAATTGATTTTTGGGTAATAGTCCAGTCAAACTGTGAATCAATAAATAAATGAATCAATAAAATAAAATAGCGCAAATTTGTCGATAGTATAATCTGTTAAGGGGGGTATTCTAAGCATAATTGTAGATTTGAGAGGTTCCCCGAGTATAGCTGCGCCGCTATCGCGAGTAACGCATTGAATTCGATATCTCGAGAACGGTTTGGTTTACACAAAAAACTATAGAAACCTTTTATCTTCTAAATTGAATTACTTAACTTTTTAATTCGAAATATTTTTTTCTAGCATCAATATTTTCCAAGTTTTTTTTTTTTTTTTAGAAATACCCAAACTTCCCTGCTTTTGTCTTTTTTTCGCCTCTATCTCCCTAACCATCACTTTTTTGGAATCTTAACTTGTATCAGACTTATAAACCATTTGATTATCTACGTCTTTTGTGTGACACTTTTTTACCTGCTGACAATACTTTGATAGTTATTGCTTAGTTTTTTGATCGAACTCCGCTCTATTGTCATTAGGCGTGTTCACGAACTATGAACATGTGATAGGTTAGGTTAGGCGTTAGGTTAAACAGACTCTATTGTCCATCCCCACAATAACCTTGAGATCTGTGGTCCCGGAAAAGTTATCTTTAGCCTGAGAGGGGGCTGGAGGGAAGAGAAAGTTGAATATTTGTGGGTACAAACTGCTACAGACGCTCAGTGCGTCCTCGGCTACTATCCAGTTTAGAGTGAAAGTTCGAACATTTTATATATTTTGAAATATATGACGGCCACATAAAATAAAAAATGAGGTGTGGCCACCACACGACTTTCTTATACGTATGAAAGTGTTACTTCCGGTCCGAATTTTGAAATTTCATTTATACAAAAAATATTCCAAATCCAACTCTAAATACTTTTGTACTCTTCATAAATATATATAGAATGCATAATTTACGACATATTTGCAAAAAATCGTTATTCGGTAAGAGTAAAAGTGTTACTTCCGGTCCGAATTTTGAAATTTTTTTTATACAAGAGATATTTAAAAGTACGTTCTAAATACTTTTATACTGGTAATGTACCTGCCTAGAAAGCATGACTTGCGAGATATTCGCAAAAAACTGATTTTCGATAAGAGTAAAAGACCTACTTCCGGTCGGAATTTCGAAAAACTTTATTAATACAATTTTTCTCAAATTTAATTTTAAGCACATTTGAATTCTTTATAAATTTGTTTAAACTTAGTAATTGACGAAATATTTGCAAAATTCGATTTTTTCACTGAAGTAAACTACTACTTCCGGTATGCCGATTTTGCTCAAAATCTAATCAGTTCTCAAGAGGGAGATTATATTCGTAAATATAAAAATTGAAGTTGATACCTATAGCGGTTTGACCGCTATCGTGGTCACACACAGAGAGAGAGAGAGAGACAGACACACACACAGAGAGAGAGACACACAGACATTTTTTTAAAAACCACTTTTTTGGTATCAGGGGACCTCAAAACGTGGACATCTGCAAAAATCTCGAGGTCGAAAATTTTCATCATCACAATACTTCCTTATACTACGTATAAGAAAGTAAAATGGATGCTTGTTTCATATGTGGAAAGCGTATATTGGCGTAAAAATTACCTGGAACCAGAAGAGTGAGGGTGGCGACGTACCTCTCGTGGATTACAGCCGATCACAATGTCAATAAATCCAGCACCGGACGATTTACTTATAGCAATTTCTTGTAAATGCAATAAAAATTGTGGAAAAGCTTGTGGATGCAGAAAAGCCTGTTTATACTGCTCGGCCATTTGTATTAATTATAATGAAAATTCTTGTTGTAATGTACCAAATGTTATTCAGACTATCGACGAAGATAATGTAAGCATATAGATGCCTCGAGCACTGAAGAAATTTCGGAGTGCGCGAGAAACATTCGTGTAGATGAATCTCGTCCATCTTCCCCAAGAGATTAATTTTAAGTTATAAATGTCGTATTTTTTATTGATACATTTTCTCAATACTTTACTTAGTTATTATTACGATTTTTTTTTATATATTTTATAGAATCTTACAGATTATGGAAGTTGAGGGCAGTTCTCAATAAATTATAGGAAAATTTTGTACGTAAAATGGATCCGTAAAAATACCAGTGAATGAACAGTATCCCCATGAAAACTAGAGTTACCATAAAATAGTATTTGCCTAAAAATCCCGAAAAAATGGGGCGCCAAAAGTTGGGTGAGAGCTGACACTGGTGGTTACATGAATAAATTGAAAATTTACCAAGGTGCTAAAAACAGATCCAGTAACTCTTGTGCGGATGTTGTTGAGAGATTGTGCGACGATATTCATCGTGAAATTACAAAGCCTTATTTGACAATTTGTTTAACTCCATACCACTCCTTGAAAGTCTAAAAAAACAAAATATATGACATCGGCACTCTTCGATTAAATAGAACCCAATGTGCTGACAAAAACTTGTCCTCGGATAAAATTATGAAAAGCAGCCAAGAGGAACATCATATGTTTTTAATAAATCCTATAGAATGCATACTTTGCAAGACATTTGAAAAAAGTTCTACGCGATAGGAGTAAAAGTGTTACTTCCGGTCTGAATTTTGAAAATTCATGTATAAAAAAGACATTGCAAATCCAGCTATAAATACTTTTGTACTCTTGATAAATATTTATAGAATACTTAATTTACGATATATTTGCAAAAAATCTCTATTCGATAAAAGTAAAAGTGTTACTTCCAGTCCGAATTTTGGTATTTTTTTAATACAAAAGATTAAAATTGTGTTTAAAATACTTTTATACTCGTAATGTACCTGCCTAGAAAGCATGACTTGCAAGATATTCGCAAAAACCTGACTTTCAATTAGAGTAAAAGACCTACTTCCGGTAGGAATTTCGAAAAACTTTTTTAATACAATTTCTCTCAAATTTAATTTTGAGTACATTTGAATTTCTTATAAATTTGTTTAAACTTAGTAATTGACGAAATA
Source organism: Amphimallon solstitiale (assembly GCA_963170755.1). Lineage (NCBI taxonomy): Eukaryota > Metazoa > Arthropoda > Insecta > Coleoptera > Scarabaeidae > Amphimallon > Amphimallon solstitiale. Next base: position 98,419,801 of record OY720676.1, on the reverse strand, counting down.
TTGACAAAACCCTATTTTTTCACCGAAGTAAACTACTACTTCCGGTCTGCCGATTTTACTGAAAAACCAATCAGATCTCAAGAGGGAGATTATGCATGTAAATACAAAATTTGGAATTGATATCTACAGCGGTTTGACCGCTATCGTGGTCACACAGAGAGAGACATTTTTTAAAAACCACTATTTTGGTTCCGGGGACCTCAAAACGTGGACATCTGCAAAAATCTCGAGGTCGAAAATTTTCGTTACAATACTTCCTTGCACTACGTATAAGAAAGTAAAAAAATGAAGTGTGGCCACCACACGTCTTTCTTATACGTATGAGCGTTTCAAATTATAGAATTATAGAGAGAGAGAGAGAGAGAGAGAGCGCACGAGAGAGAGAGAGAGAGAGAGAGCGCACGAGAGAGAGAGAGAGAGAGAGAGAGCGCGCACGAGAGAGAGAGAGAGAGAGCGCACGAGAGAGAGAGAGAGAGAGAGCGCACGAGAGAGAGAGAGAGAGCGCACGAGAGAGAGAGAGAGAGCGCACGAGAGAGAGAGAGAGAGAGAAATTTTAAAAAACACTTTTTTCTATTCCGGTGCTATAAAGTTCACTTTACGACACCCGTTTTGGTTGCATAAAGTATTACTTTATCGCACGCTAATTTTATTTTTTCGAAGTTGGTAACAAAAAAAATGGAACCAAATCGTATTTAAATGTCAAAATATAAGCCTTTAAAGTATCAAAAATGTGCAATAAAATTGTACAAAGAATAAAAAACACACATGCTAACATTTCACTTACTAATTAGCAATATAAATTGTTAAGCAGAGTTGGATGATAAGTTTTCGGATGCTACTATTGACATTTACTTACCATGTTGAATAGTACAACTGTTATAAAAGTTTGTTTTGATAAATATGTAGAGAGTTTGTGGACGAAAGATTTTGTAAATTGTCATCTGCTATTTTGCGAATCTCTGGGGGAGTACAGTTATTTATTTCGTCCTTTTTGTTGATAATTTGAAATAATTAATTGTATAAATCAGTCTGAATTTTAAACACAATTACATATAGCACCACCGATATTTAAATATTTAAAACGTTCTACTTAAAAATCAGAGTAACCAACTTCAAAAAAGCAAAATTTCTAAAATATTCGAACAAAACATGTCTCTTATTTTAAGATTGTTTGAACTTTTAATAACCGAAATAGAAAAAATAGTATAAAATACACGTTTCATAAGACATTTTGCGCACTTGTTCTTTAGAAAACTCGCCTAGCGGCTCGTTTTCTAAACTTGAACGCGTGCGCAAAAATCGTGTCTTATGAAACTTGTATTTTAATATACTATTTTGGTATCAGGAGCCTTCAAAACGTGGACATCTGCAAAAATCTCGATGACGAAAATTTTTGTCATCACAACACTTCCAATACTTCCTTATACTACGTATAAGAAAGTAAAAGACACTTTCCAAATTTATATGCGAAAGGATTAAATCCCTTCTCAAAATATTAAATTTTTAAAGTGGGAATTGTGGCTACAGATAGTATGGAAAAGTCAGTTTCTCATATGATTATGTTCTATCTCAATTAAGTGGGCAGTTTTTATATAGGATGCATAAAAAATGGACATTTTCCAATAACTTTCAAGTAACCCTGACATAGACATCTTCGAAAGAAGATGTAACTTTTTCATTTCAAATCTCTTATCAAGCTAATTGATATCTCATGGCAATTATTTAATAATATTATTACTATTATTATCAGCGATATGACATTAGTAATTCCATTAACAATATCGAATACTACAGGTATATGTATAGTTATAGTTGTTATTATTACCAATGGAAAAGATAGTAAGGAATATCAAGAACATGTGACACTAACGCGCTGTGTTCACAAAAACGGGAAAAAAAATCAAATAAATAATAATAAAAAATCGAATAATAAAAAGTTTTGAGTTATAGGGATTCTTACGATTTACAATTTCCACACTCGCTTGAACTCAAATTAATTGTAAAATTTGACATTTGAATTCCATAAGTGCAGTTTTAATGGTTTTCAGTTAGCAGTGATTTTGAAAATTATAGACCTAAACTGATCAACTTTAAAAGGATATGAATTCGAAATTACAGGTTATTAGTGCTATTTCATCACACTGGCAATGTCGTAATTGCATGTAAGAATGATCATATAATATAATTATAAAGTAAAGTTTGTTTGGTATATTAACTATTTAACGACTCTGGCTGTAGGAGAAATGAAACAAGTTGTTTTCAAGTTGCCGATATAATAAAATAAAAATTTCTCTCTAGATTTATGCAGATATCCACACTTTTAGGTTTCTTCATGGGGGTAACTAACGAGAGGCTAGAGGGAGCAAGTGCTTCTGGCCCATACCGCCGACTCGATCATGATATTGAAAAAACATTTTTGGCAACTTAAAAAAGAATTAGTAACACGCACGCATTACAATTATATGAAAATAAGTGGACTGTTGTTAAATTTCAATGGGCGGGCGACGCATGTGGCAGTTAGGATATCTGAGAACCGTTCGTTTAAATAATCAAGAATGCACTTATGAATGGCTCAATACAACTACATTCGCACCGAGCTAGCCAGAGCATCAATAAATTTATTGTACAGAGAAAAAGTTTTTAACTCAAATTTGAGTTCAATAGGTCTCATAAGTGGTGACGTGAATTCCACGAAACCTTTAAAAATTGAACAAAAACTTCAGTCGGGGAAACACCCCGATTTGAGGATGGAATTATGAATGGCTTTTTTTGTTTATTTGGAAATGTTGTGTCGAATGATAGTACGACTTAGGATCTCTATTTTCACAGTCAGTTTTAAACATTATAGGAGTTAGGAGTTACACATTTTGGCAGCAATTATTATTGACTACAATGCAGTTATAATTACTAGTGTTTGAATGTGCTATTGCATTATTGTTCGATAACGATAGCAGTTTATACTTATACAAAGTTCTTCGGAACATATACACGGATATTCATAATGAGTACGCAACCTAGTGGGCGCAAAATCGCAAAATAACAAAAGACTTGAGATTAAAAATAAGTAAATCACCAAAAGTGGGTAACTATTTTTTCAAATGTGACTAGCGGTAATCGAATGTAATATCTGCTACAAGACTACAAGTGAATTAGATTAACAACAGCAAGATTTAGGTGAGTCTAATATTTCAGATGTTGCCCCCAGTCATCAGGAAATCATTCATGCTGCTGCTTCTACTTCTACGTCATCTAGTTCTGTCGAGAAGATTGTGGAATGTGATAAGATTGCAAATGTAATTACCAATCAATATCCAACAGAATTTGCCAATTATCGCGGAGAATTGTTAAACAGCGAAGACAAACAATAAAGTATGGCTCATGTAGACATTGGTCTGTTAATAAAAACCCTAATGGGCGTTCTTTTGACGCAGCATATTACTTTGTAACAAGTAATACTGGATTAAATATTACTATATAATGGTTAAATTATTCTCCAACAACTGACAAATGTTACTATCAACCTTGCTGGCTTTTTAAAGACAGAGATTTTCATCATCAGGAATGGTCAGCAACAGGTTTTTGTGATTGGAATCATACAAAATGCGGAATTGAAAGACGAGGAATCTTAAAGTGGGTACCATGAAAAAAGTTGAATCAGCTTCTTGAACATAAAACTGCGCATGACGAGGTCGAAAAACAAATTCGACAAGAAGAAACTTATTGGAGGCAGGTGTTGGATCAGATTATTAATATGAAATTAACTTTGTCAACCTCTAAGTCGTCATATAGAAGTTGTACATAGCAAAAACAGAGAAAAATTTATCGCAATTATAGAACTGCTTAGCAAATATGATCCTATACTTTGTGAACTGCTGCACAAACCTAAAGACACGGTCTCACACTGTCAAACATTTAAGTCCGCAAATACAGAACGAAAATATTTCGATTCTAGGGAAAAAAATTAAATGCGATATTCTAGAAGATATTCGAAAGCCCCTTTTTCAGTTACGTAACAGAATCAACGCAAGATATATCAAAAATTGATCGGCAAAGTCATGTATACCGGTACGTCAATATTGACTAAGGTGAAAGTGAGGTTCTTGTACATATATGCATCCATGAAAGCTTCGTAGGATTTGAAGAAGTACTGGGACAAACTAGTGTAGAAATGGAAGTAGGAGTATACAGAAATTTTGAAAAAAATGAGCTTGGTATAAACAAACTCAGAGGGTTAGAATTTGATGGGGCAGCCAACATGACTGGTTATTCTGGACTCCAACCGCGAATAAGAAATGTCCACGTTAATGTGCTACATATGTGCATTCTGTACCTTATAATTTGAATTTAGTAACCAACGATTCTGTAAAAAATATTGTAAAAATTCGTGATTTTTATAATAAAGCAGAATTATCTATTTTTTGCCGATAGTATTAAGAAATGCGCACAGTTAAATTCTACATCTTCTATATATATATCGTCGAAGAAGTTGTGCTCGACTCGTTGGTCATCACGAGACAGCTGTCTTACAGCATTACATTTGTTATACCCAGGCTTAATGAAAATTCTGACATATATATTTCTTACAGGCCGTAATAGAGCTGAAAGGGATGAGGCAGCTGCTTTTCAAAAACATTTTTTGCTTCAAGTAATTCAAGAAATGGGGAATAATTTTGACAATATCTTGGACTCATCGGTTACGTTAGCGTAGTCTTAGGGAATTCAACCTTCATTTAAAAAAAATGAATGCGCAAAGTTCCAAAATTTATTGATGAACTTAGTAGTGACTAACGGTTGTAAGACTAAAAAAATATTTCGAAACACAAATTTTGTTTGCTACACATGATATTATTTTTCAGATTTAAACAAGTTAATGATTTAAAGGAAATTACTAATTTGTTCTTGCATATTATGCCTCAAAATACTTTAACGATGACCGAAAAAGAATTACAACTTGCTGCCGTCAATCTCGTTAAAAATATGAAAAAGATCTTTCGCTAGACTTACCTAATAAACGTTTGCAGCCAAAAACCACATTTTAAAATAAGCTCAATGAATTTACTGTGACTTACATATATACCTTTATACGTAAAACGTATATGCATATATGCATGTGTTTGAGATACACACATACATTAAGTGCTATTGTCGACAATCGAACGCACATGTAAGTCACAGTAATTATTTACTGCTTGATGTTAGTTTTAACATCCATGTGTTCACACTTTTCATTTTCGTTTTGATCGGTGACGCCACCTAAGGCTCTATTACATGAGATACACTATTAACATACAGGCCTCTGTATAGCAGAACATGCCGTCAGAAGCCATCGCTTTGTTCTGTGTCATCTTTTGGGTGTTAGATGTCGCTGTGATACTCTCACTGCATTTAACACGCTAAAATGACATAAGCAGCGATTTAAGTCTTGAAGCTATTGTCGAGAATCTCCACGCACACTGATGAGACCTCATAGGTCGAAACACCGGTGTTTCGTTTTGATCGGTGACGCCACCTAAGGCTCTATTACATGAGATACACTATTAACATACAGGCCTCTGTATAGCAGAACATGCCGTCAGAAGCCATCGCTTTGTTCTGTGTCATCTTTTGGGTGTTAGATGTCGCTGTGATACTCTCACTGCATTTAACACGCTAAAATGACATAAGCAGCGATTTAAGTCTTGAAGCTATTGTCGAGAATCTCCACGCACACTGATGAGACCTCATAGGTCGAAACACCGGTGTTTGTGCGTTCGATTGTCGACAATAGCACTTAATGTATGTGTGTATCTCAAACACATGCATATATGCATATACGTTTTACGTATAAAGGTATATATGTAAGTCACAGTAATTATTTACTGCTTGATGTTAGTTTTAACATCCATGTGTTCACACTTTTCATTTTCAATGAATTTAAATGTATTTATAATTTTGCAACATTTCTAATAATTGAAAACCATTTGCTCGCGTCAACTTTTTCAAATATTTGTAAGCTTGTATTCTTTCTTTAGCTATACCTACGTGTTGCCGTGGCAACAGCAGAAAGATCTTCCCCAAAATTAAAATTAATGAAGTCATATCTCTGGAGTACCATGTCACAGCATCGGTTGTCAGATTTGGCGGTGATCTCAATATTGAGAAAATTGTTATCAATCTTGCAAGTGCCAAATCACAAATATAATATATATATATATACCGGGTGTCCAGTTTAAAATGCAGTACATGGGGATATTGGAAACCGTTGGAGATACAACGTCGGTTAAATGGGAGAAAAGTTGCGTATTCATTTGTCCATGAATAATCCGACATCAGATTTTGAAATTTTTGTTTCATTGGGCAGATATAGGGTGAAAAAGAAAAAAATGCATTTTTGAAAATCTTCCATATTTTGTTTACTAGAAAAGATAAATTTACAAAAGTTGTAAGCTAGGGATAACAAGTCATGAGGATTTTAAAAATGATTAAAAAAATATCTAGGTCTACTAGATTTTGCGTCTTGCAACTTTTGTTTTTCTTATGGCGGCCATATTGGATTTTGAAATTTTTAATATCTTCAAAAAAAATGCTATTCAATGATGTATAACATGTTTATGTTCAAGATAGTAAAAACATGAAAAATAGAAAAAGTAAGTTTTTAACATAGTAGACCATGGAACTGTGGATATCTTAAGTGTATACTGATAAAAAAACAAAAAATAACAAGTCTCCGAGTACTGTTAAAATATCTTTAACATCTTATTTATTAGTATTCATTAAATAAAGGTGGTTAGGTAGCTGAATCATTAATGTAACAACTGTTCAAATAAGCCACCGTTCATTCGTATGCACAATCTACATCGTGTTAGTACTGCCTCACAAGATTGTCTAAGCATGTTCGGTGTCATTCCATTCACTACTTCTTCAACTGCTTGACGTAATTCTTCCACATTTTCATAAGATCTCGAATACACCTTGTTTTTCAGATAGCCCCATACAAAAAAATCAAGAGGTGTAAGGTCTGGGGACCTAGCAGGCCACCCTATTGGTCCTCGGTTACCAATCCAGTTATTGTAATATTGATTATTTAAATAATTTGTAACCAACAAGGAATTGTGTGGAGGCGCTCCGTCTTGCTGAAAATACATATTTTGCAACGTGGTAAGTGGAAGTTCTTCAATTCGTTCAGCAACATGTGTGCGCAAAAGTTCTAAATACCTTTCAGAATTTAAATTCTCATTGAAAAAGAATGGACCGATAACATGGGTATCAATAACGCCGTCCCAGACATTAAATCCCCATCTGACTTGCTGTCTAATGCCACGAACTAGGTGTGGATTTTCATCGGACCAAAAGATAGTATTTTTACGATTAAACATTCCAGAGTTAGTAAATCGACTATCATCAGACCATAAAATTTTCACAAAAAAGTTTGGATTTTCATTATGTTTTTCGATGAACCAATGACAGAATTGTGCGCTCCGTATTTCGTCACCATTTTGAAGCCCTTGACTGGCTCTTTCACGATAAGGTTTGAATTTGGCACGCTTTAAAATGGTACCAGCTGTTGACCTAGCGACGCCAAGTGTATTTTCAATTACCCGTAAAGACGTACGGGGATTTTCAACTACTGCTTGAAGAACAATATTTTCATTATTTTCATCAAATTATCACGCAATCGGCGAAAAATGCTTTTTTCTGGCTGCCGCCTTTCAGGGTATCTATCGAAATACATTTTTGCAGCCAATTCATCATTTTTTCCAGACAAAATAAAACACTCCAGCATTTGATATTTGTCACTATTTGTACAACGATCCATCTTAGGTTTGCACAGTACAGATACTTATAACAATACAATGAGATTAACAATAAGATTACTGACAGTTCAGAATAAACTCCACAGCTTTTAGAGTTGTTTAATACAAATGTCACATTTATTATCACGGCCTACTATGTTAAAATCTTACTTTCTCTCTTTTTCATGTTTTTACTATCTTGAACATAAACATGTTATACATCATTGAATAGCACTTTTTTGAAGATATTAAAAATTTCAAAATCCAATATGGCTGCCATAAGAAAAACAAAAGTTGATTATTGTCACGCAAAATCTAGTAGATCTAGATTTTTTTAATCATTTTTAAAATCCTCATGACTTGTTATCCCTAGCTTACAACTTTTGTAAATTTATCTCTTCTAGGAAACAAAATATGGAAGATTTTCAAAAATGCATTTTTTTCTTTTTCACCCTGTATCTACCCAATGAAACAAAAATTTCAAAATCTGATGTCGGATTATTCATGGACAAATGAATACTATAATATATATAATATTTTTTTAATCATTTTTAAAATCCTCATGACTTGTTATCCCTAGCTTACAACTTTTGTAAATTTATCTCTTCTAGGAAACAAAATATGGAAGATTTTCAAAAATGCATTTTTTTCTTTTTCACCCTGTATCTACCCAATGAAACAAAAATTTCAAAATCTGATGTCGGATTATTCATGGACAAATGAATACGCAACTTTCTCCCATTTAACCGACGTTGTATCTCCAACGGTTTCCAATATCCCCATGTACTGCATTTTAAACTGGACAGACATATATATATATTGTTATTTTTTTACTTTTTTTATTGTTGAAATAATAAATATAATTACATAAATGTCATATTGTATCATACAACACTTATATATTAATTAAAATATGTTATCGTAGGTGAAATGATTTTTACCACACCTACGAGACGGGCCCCTTTTCGGATTTCTTCCCCCAGGTCCATAATTTGAAGTTTCGCTTGTGGGTTCCATGATTAAGTAAATGTGGGCTTTCTGTCTGTCTGTCAGGGTCACGATTGCGCCTAAATCACTATCCTCAGATAGGTGATTGATTTCACTCAACACTGCAACAACACAACAACACTGCAGTGCTACTGATGATGACAACATAGTTGTCGAAATACGTATCTAGCTTTCTCTGTTTTAGTGTAGCGAACATGTTTTATAAGCGCTTTTGTTCAGATTTCCTGGGTGAAAAATTATTAAGAACTCAACTCGGAACCACTTTTATATATGAAAACAAATTTCAAATACATAAGTAAGTAGGTATTAAACAAATTTAAGTAGTCGCCAACCCATAGGAAACTGTAGAAAAAAGCAGTAAATAACTATTATTCTTTAGGTCCAAAATATAGAAGTTGCTACTTGGAATGTCAACATATAAGAATATAAAAAAAATTAAATTTCTCAAAAATGCCTATATAGATTTAATACTACGCCTTAATATCAACTTGATCTGTCATTTTAAGAAAAATTCAAAAATATGGAAGGTAGGTAGGTACTGTAAGTTGCATTCAAACAGGTTTGAGATGACTTCCGATATAACTGAAAATAACATGTAGTTCTGGAAACAAAATATGGAAGATTTTCAAAAATGCATTTTTTTCTTTTTCACCCTGTATCTACCCAATGAAACAAAAATTTCAAAATCTGATGTCGGATTATTCATGGACAAATGAATACGCAACTTTCTCCCATTTAACCGACGTTGTATCTCCAACGGTTTCCAATATCCCCATGTACTGCTAACTTTAGGTCCACCTGATTTGTACCATGCTTTTCCATATTATCCACAGGGAGATATCCTATACAGGGTGTAACAAAATAAGTGTAAAACATTTCAGGGGGTGATTCCTTAGCGAAAAAGAGATGGGGTCTTTCACATAAAAAAACTTCAATGGAGCATCCCTTGTTAAGATACAGCCCCATAAAGGGGGTACATAAAATTTGTTTTACAATTTTTCTCACAAACACTAAAAATGTAATTTATTTCCAATGTAACTTTTTGTCTGATTATTTGTTTACTATTTAAAAATCTATTTCCAATACCTTGTTTCATTCGAAACAAAAAATGTCTCTTGAATTTTTTGCCCAAAGTAATCAGTTCGCAGCAAAAAATTATTTTACGAACAACTACAGAGATACATCGTCATAAATGCGAACTGGATTAGTATTGTTATTTTGTAGTTACTACCTGCATCAAAATACATATGATTAAAGATGAATAAACAAAACTAATTTATTAATAACAAAACATAAAACATGTAGAAATCATAGTAAATGTTCAATATGTCCACCTTCAGTCATTACACATGCGTTTAGACGTCGGCGCATTGAGCCACGTATTCGCTCAAATATTCCTGGATTCTCTCTAATTACCCTGCACGCATCGATGATGCGGTTTCTTAAGTCCTCTACATCGCGAACAGGAGTAGGATAAACCAAAGTCTGTAAATGGCCCCAAGTAGAGAAATCGAGAGGATTGAGATCCGGGGATCGACCGGGCCAATTCTGTGGTCCTCCTCGACCTATCCAATGATTTGGATATGTTTGGGTTAAATGCTGACGTGCTGCTTGACTAAAATGGGCGGGAGCCCCATCATAAAAAACATATCCCTTCTGACGCCCAAAGGAACTTCCTCCAGCAGTACTGGATGCACTTCTCTTAAAAATTGAGTGTATGCCTCACCATTTAATCGAGGAGGTAGAAAATGAGGGCCAATTAAATAATCCCCAATAACTCCGAGCCACACGTTACGAGAAAAGTGTTCTTGATGGTTAGCTTGTACAATAGCGTGAGGGTTTTCATCAGCCCATATGTGGTTATTATGAAAATTAATTATCTTGTCCCGAGAAAAAGTACATTCGTCTGTGAATTCGATCGTCTTCAGAAAGTCAGGATTTCTTCTAATCATTTCCAGCATCCAATTGAAAAATTCAAGACGGTTCGGAAAATCTCGCTGTAACAGTGCCTGTACTCGTTGCAGATGGTAAGGGTATAAGAGTTGTTCCTTTAAAATTCGAAATACCGTCATATGATCAACATTTAACTCGAAAGCAATCTTTCTAGTATACTGCTAGTAGGTTGTTCTTCAACCAAATTAAGTACTGCTTCTTCAAGATGTGTTGTTCTAACTTCTCGATGGCGACCACAATCCTGCGTTCTTTTGTCGAATGAACCATATTCTCGTAATCGTTGATGAAGTCGGGCAAATATTCTATGCGAAGGAAGCTGCCGTTGAGGATACATTTCAGCATATCTTCTAGAAGCTTCTAACCCATTCCCCTGCGACAGACCGTAAACGTAATGCATATCAGCCATTTCCTCATTTGTGTATGCCATTTTAATAACAAGTGAATTATTAAACTAACAAATTACGAACAAAACAACGACACACAATTAAGTATTAATTCAATTTCAAAAATTTACAAACTGACAGCGTGATACCACTACTAGCGGCCTACTAAATAAATTAGTTTTACATTTTAGTTTTATGACGATGTATCTCTGTAGTTGTTCGTAAAATAATTTTTTGCTGCGAACTGATTACTTTTGGGGAAAATATTCAAGAGACATTTTTTGTTTCGAATGAAACAAGCTATTGGGAATAAATTTTTAAATGGTAAACAAATAATCAGACAAAAAGTTACATTGGAAATAAATTACATTTTTAGTGTTTGTGAGAAAAATTGTAAAACAAATTTTATGTACCCTCTTTATGGGGCTGTATCTTAACAAAGGATGTTCCATTGAAGTTTTTTTATATGAAAGACCCTATCTCTTTTTCGCTAAGGAATCACCCCCTGAAATGTTTTACACTTATTTTGTTACACCCTGTATAGCGGGAAAACATATATTTATAAACTTCTTTCTTATGCAGGTCAGAGTTAGGCACTTTGAATCTAATTAAAATCATTTTAATTTATATAACTTTAATTACGTACTTACCTATATGTCTGCTAATAAAAATAATAAATTAAATAATAGATTTGCGATTAAATTGAGCTACTTACTATCTACATTATTTTGACCCACTGTATTTTGTAAGAATATTTTGACACTATAAAGAAAGGAAAAATAGTAAAATGTGGAATACCATTCAGAGAATACCCCAAATGAATGCATTCTAGAGGTGGGTCGTTCGCGAACGACGCGGTTCAGTAAACCGAATCCCAGCAGGGAACCGAGGGAGCCGGTTCACTAAATTTCAATGAACCGGATCTCGGCTCACATGGGTCATTGCTTAATTTGTATACAACAATCTGATAATTTGTCAAATTTGTGTGCAGCTTCAAATAAATTGTTTGTCAAACATTTTGTATAATTGGTGTACGCGCAGCCTAAATAATCCCGGTTCGTTTGAGCCGACGCGACGCGACGGCGCCGAGTATTACATGTCCTACACGTTCCTGAAACGGTATGCTATTACGGATCCACACGGTTCAAATGAGCCGGTACCGGGACCCGGCTCACAATGAGGAGCTGAACCGAGTGAGCCGGGTCAATGAAATGAACCGTTTTGCCCACCTCTAATGCATACAATTCTTTTCCACTACGCCAGTGTGAACAAAATACAAATAACTTACCAATTGCAACAGTAGGCAACTCATATAACGCAACGATTGTAAATACCAAATAACCAAAATATAGTATGGACGTTTAGTTTGACGTTTAGGTGTTTTTGTTTTCAATTCCTTCAATAAAACCGCAAATATATTCTGACATGCAATAATAATCACTGGTGCTTTTATATATCTTACTTATTTACATGACAATAAGTAGTACAGGTTACGAACAATTATTTATAATGTGCGAAAATGGAGCTGAATTTACAGATACTGTTGACCCTCGTGTACATGTAGAATTAGAAAGATTAAATAATGCAACAGATGAAATAAACAAATTAGAAGTAGATTTAGACGAAGCGAGGGCTGCTTTTCGCCAGTTGTTATGTGAAAGTACAGCTAAAGTTGAAGCATTGCGTATGAAACTAGGATTATGTATAGAAAGAGCTAAACCATATTATGAAGCAAGATTTTGTGCAAATGAAACATTGAAACAAACACAAATTGCTGCAATGAAATATGAGAGAGCGAATAGTGCACATAGTGCTGCGAGGGAAATGGTATATTTAGCAGAACAAGGTTTAGGTGGTCGAACTTTAGGTACTAGATATTTTTGTATTTATAAATTAAATGATTTGTTGTACAATATAACCAGCAGACCAAAGTTTCTTATAATCATTTGAAGTATTTTTGTCTAATTTACAAAATTATAAAACAAAAGTCTTAATTTACTTCAGACATTTTTTGGCTTGTAATTTTAAAATGTATTCTAGCAGTCCAGCCTATGTACAGTTCTGTGCAATAAACTGGCGTTCACTTATTATACGATTATGTAAATATGACTTTTGTTTGAATATCTGTCATGTATGACAAATTGAATTGACGCTATAATTCAATTTGTCATACTTAACGTAAGCCATTTTCACAATGGCAAAATTACCAATAAGACGTGTACGCCATTTTATTGCACAGAACTGTACAATACAATAATTATATTAAATGCAGAGTACCTGTGTCTCTGAAAATTATAAACTGAAATAGTATAATAATACATTACATTAATATTTTCATTATGTATAATTTAGTAAATATGAATTTCAGATCCAGCATGGCAAGAAATGTTAAATCATGCTACACAGCGGGTAAATGATGCTGAAAGAGACAGAGGTACAGCTGGGACAGCTCACCGAATTGCATGTGTCAAATTAGAAGCCGCTAATGCAAAAGTACAAAATCTGCAAAAAGAATTAAAAAGAGCAATTGCAAAAAGCAGGTACAGTTATTATACAAAATTAGCATAATTAATATAACAATTATTTTTGTAAGAATTTGATATAGGTATTACAAGAACCCTTGCAGCTTTTGCACAGGATGTTATTAGAAAGTATTTAGATTAGCTATATCTTAAAATTCATTATATGATACATGAAATAACTGATGAATTCACAATGCTGACTCCATCATTTGAAGGTATATACACAGACCTCTAATATTTAACCATAGTTTCAGTCTAAGATTGAATAAGTAACTAACTCATATTCATTTCAAAGAAATAGGAAAAATAGAAAGGATTGTTAGTAGAAATAAATCTAATGTAATTTCATTGACATTAGTTAAATCAATCTAATTAATACTTTTCACAAGCAAAGAGCACAGAAGCTTTCAAAATTACTTGACATGTTATAAAATGGCATTTTTCAGCAAACCGTTGATCTGATATATCAATTAATCATTCCTTCATCTTCATACTTAAATATCATGATTTTCTCAATTTCTTATGAGTAACAACAGTGATTTGTTAGAACTTCACAAGCAAGTTTAATTGTGCAGGCTTATATATACTCTTAAATTCAGACATTTTTGCTGTGGAGAATTTTTTGGTATTTATAAATAAAATGCCAAATTTAAATGTTGAAAGTCTTAAAGAGTTTCTACAAGTCTATTATTTATTTATTATATAAATAATCAGGTTTATTGTACTTGACCCACGTAGTTTCCTAGTTAAGCATGTTACTGCTTCTTGAAAGGCTTAACAGGCCTGCCAACTAGGTTTTTCTTCATTTTCATGTTCAGATTTGTAGGTCCAAGGAGGTTGTACCTCCACTTAATTAACATTTTACATTCAAATATAATATGGTAAGTTATCATTTATCCAGTATCTTCTAGAAAGTTGTTTCAACTGCAATACTTTAGAAGTTAGTGCTATCAACAAGCCACTTACCATAATTTTACAATGTTTCATTGCTGAAGAGTTATTCCAGTGCTCATGGTGTTGTATTTGCACCCAATGCGCGCTCTTTCACGTACTTTGTTGTTTTTTGTTGTTTGTTATTTCCAGCTTTGAGGTCCTAATATAGGCAGAGGCAGCCTGAATGATACTCTCATAATTAATTACCTGCTATGTCTGTAAATTAGACACAAACCAAAAGAACATTGTAATCAGTGCTGCCGGAGTCATACGTCTGCCTTACCCGCATAAGCGAATGAAAAATACCCGCCTTTACCCGACATTTCAAATAGAAAGCGCCAAATTTAAAAGTGGTCTAAAATAATTCGAATGTAAGTAATATCTTCAACCTCCCATATCTTTAATGCCTCTTTTTGTCGCCATTAAAGACGTTAGCGTTGCGGTGCCTAACGCATTTCTGTGGTCTGTCTTGATATTTTTCAAATCATTGAACATTCTTTCAACAAATGAGTTTGAAAAAGGCAGAATAAAAAGTAAGGAAAGCACTACTTTCATATTGGGGAAAAGAAGAACATCTGCAGCATTTTTCAATTCAAATACCATTTTCCAATAAACTTCACACCATAATAGTTCACAATCTAAACCATACTCCATATGATTTAAAAAAAAACCATGCTGCTTCCATTCCATGTTCAAAATTAGAAGATTTGTAAATTCTTTATTTATTGGAAATCTTTGTACAATTTTTTGCAGCGATTTTATTTCATAGGATTGGACCGTTTTTGGTTGAAGAATTCTTAAAATGTTAAAAATTGGATCAGAAAAATCAAATCGCGTTTTAATGTCAGGGTCAGGCTCTACATAAAGATTTAAACAACTTTTGAGAAACTGGTCAATATCAGTTTGGGATGCATAATTTTTCAACATTTCAAAAGATTCAGTGGCAGATATACCTAAATAAATTGGCACAAACAAGCGAATATTTGTGTGGTCAGCAGCAAAAACATTTTTTCCTTTCAAGTCACTCACATTGATAATTAAATTGCTGCATAAATGCGTCAACAATCTTTGTGTTTTAGGTTTCAATTTATGAATAAGTGGCGATTCTGATTTAAATATAAGGTTAAAATCTGTTACAAGTCACAATGTATATGACAAATTCTTAATAAATTTTCGTGAATTTTTTCAAAGAGTTGAACAAACCATTGGCTTTTCCAGATGCAGTTTTAACCAAATGAAAAAAGTTATTTTGACATCATTTGTTTTTAAATAGTATATAACAGTAATTGCACATTGTTTTATTGCACTCACGTCCGCCGTCTCGTCCATGACTAAGGAAAAAAACATCCAGGTGCCTTCAATATTTCAAACAGATTTTTGCGAAGTGTACAATCCTAAACTTTCCTTAACAAGACAAGTAGCCTTTGTTCTTTTAACAGACAGAAATGGAACAAACAAGCGAATATTTGTGTTGTCAACAGCTAAAACATTTTTCTCTTTCAAGTCACTGAAATTGATAAAATTGCTGCATAAATACATCAACAATCTTTCTGTAGCGTTTAGATTTAATAGACAATAAAATACATATTTATATCTGATGTTGACTAAATCGAGTTAAGAAAAGGAAATTTTAATTGTTTTATGTGAAAATACCCGATTTTACCCGCTTCACAATTTTACCCGACAGTCTGATTAAAATACCCGCGTTTCGGGTAAAATACCCGCAATTGGCAGCACTGATTGTAATGGAATAGTAGAATGGGTCTAAAACATACCGATTGGTGTCACTATAACGTACTCAAAGGTTTTACTATGTATGATGATCGTTATAATAAGGTTGAGTCGCTTTGGTAACCGACATGCGCCAATCATTTAAAATGGCGTCAAATTTGGGATGCTGCAATTCTTTTCCTGCAATGTAATATAACCTACAAAAGTTATTTCAGGTTTTTCATAAATAATAATATTCATATTCCGTTTGATATTTGTTATAATTACTTTTTGACGCTTGTTGTAATTTCCAATCAAATAATTCAAATGTGTCAACAATGATTGGCTATTATGCAGAATAGCCAAGTATTAAATAAACTATTGGTATAGAAAAGAAATATTTAATAACTTTATTTATAATGTGCAATTAGTAACTGACTTTCACGTAATAACAGCATTTTAATAACGAAAGCTTATGTCCTGAAATATTAACTAATTATTTTAATTTTATTGGTCAAAACTGGTCGAAGGAATATTGTAGTGGCATTGAATCGTCGCACTTTGGCCGTGTCGGTTACCACAGCGATTCAACTTTGGCGAGTTATGCAACAACTTTCATTTCTTTATGCCAGTGTTTTTCAACCTGTGGGTCACAACCCCCAGTGGGGAGGGTCCCGAAGTCTTGCTTGGGGGTCGTCATCGCAGGCTAGCTAAAAGTAAAAAGCAAGGGTTATAGGTCCTAAACTACAATAAAAATATAACAATTTCAAGGAGAAGGCTGTGCCTTTTTATTCTTTAATATTTTTTCTAATCTTGGTTTTATGTTTGACATACAAATAATTAAATTGTTTCCCAATTCGAACCTATTTCTCTTCTTAGTTTTTATGTTAAGGGCCCTCGATAGTGAATAGTTGAAAAATAGCAGATTTTTGCTACAAGATATTTTTGTTGATTTTAAATTTGGAGAAAACCTTTCATCCTCAACTTATGAAGAATTTACTAATCTACCCCGCTGAATACTCAAACATAGAAAAAAAATTATCGGATTAAAAAAATTAATTAATATGTCAAAATATTTAAAACGAGTTTTCTCAAAAATCCATTGCAGCAAATTTGTTTGCTTTAGTTCACGTTAAAAAATGAATTAAAAGCTACCCCTCTCTGCACTTATTTTTTGTTCAATTATTCTTTACTTTGTTTTAAATGAATATAAAATAAATTAAAATTAGGCAACCTACATTACAGTGAATGTTATTCTGGTAAAAATCATTCCCACGGTTACAAATATGTAAATATTTGATCATAAATGATTTTTTATTTGCTTAGATATTGAGTCATTTTTTCAAATATTTATTATATATTCCCTATGTGTAATAGGTACTCGGACATCCTTCGGTTATTAAAGTTTGTGCTATGCAACCAATATTGCGATTGCCGTTTCACTAGCGAGGAGCCTTAACCATTGAAGAAAAAGTTAGTTCACATAGTTAGAACGTGGCGAAAGGAACATAATTTCAAAGCTTTCCTTGCCAGCTTTGGGTATTCTTCGTTTTTCTTCATCCAGAAGACGTCAATCGTGTGCGAACTAATTTCTATTTTAAGCATTGCGTCAGCAGCCAATTCTATAAAATTTTCTTTCATCTTCGTTGGCATATCAGCCAGTTGTACTGACATATCTATAAAAGAGTGTAGTATCCATCTATGCCCGTTGTTAGCTTGAGAAATCAGTTCTGGCAAGTAACTGAACAGTTTCTCTTTCAAATTTTGCAAGCTCTGTACCATGCAAGGTATGTGAGAACTTACGACCTATGATTGGGTCATTGCAATTTTTTCGACAAGTTCTGATTGAAGATTCTATTAATGCTGTTTGATCGCCAAAGGGGAGTGCGCCCACCAGCTCGTCGCATTGTTACCGTCCTAGGGGGTCGCCAGAATTTTTTTACGTAAAAAGCGGTCCCCATATTCAGGAAGATTGAAAAACGCTGCTTTATGTAGTGTGCCTAGTGTTTAGGTGGTGATTATTATTATTGTAAATTATGTTGAATGAGAGATAATTAGCGTGTTTAATTGATTTACGCATTGACATTTAGAAATGTTTATGTTAATAAATTGGCAACTTGAAAATGTCTTCATTCATGTGTTCTATACAAGAGTTACAACTAAATATTTAATATACAGAATAAATATAAATGCATAATCAGTTGATCATAAATGCATTCAGCTACAGCCTTGCCAATATGATGAAATAGAATTAATTACTAATGTTAAATCCATATTCTGTTAAAGTTTATTAGTTTAAAAATAAATATTGCAATGACGCTATTCCACGGTGGTTTATATCATGCTTAACAAATGTAGATAGCAACGCCTATGCAACGACTTATTCAAAAAGATTGTCATCCCACTTTATTAATATAAATTCTAAATTATGGGTAGATAAATTATCGCGCAATTTATTTTGTTTATTTCTTCTTTTACTATTGAATAAGATAAATAAAAGTAATTTATACTGCCAGGCGTGAAATCAATAATTAATAATTGCAATGGAAGCCTATGTAAAGTCGTCAATTATTTAGAATAAGTTATCTTTTCCATATACAATATTGACTGGGGGCGGATAGCAAATATAGATTGGTGAACATAAACAGAAATTGAATTGAATTTAAATGTATAAGTAAGGATATAGAACGTTATACATTCGTCCTGCGGTTCAGAATACATGTGACTTTCTTATCTAACAAAGAGAAGGTCCGTTGATATATTGAATTCCCTGTACAACCTCTCTGAGTATTGGTTTTCTATGTGCTTTCACACTCTTGGACGAATACGGAAAGGCACATCAACATAAGCTGGACGATAGGTGCTGGCGTAATAATAACTCATGTCGCAAAAGCTTCCTGTCATTAACGAGTTATTATTGTTGTTACTATATGACTTTACATATGTCGCACTTTATCATTTGGTATACGCCTGAGAGGTTAGACTATAATACTGTGTTAATACTGTTTTTATGTGACTGAAAAGGAATATCAAGCTTGTTTAGTGTTTTAAGTTAAACATTTTATTTTTGTTCTTACATTGTTTTTAATGGTGACATTTCATTACCAACTAATTGTCACACACGTTTATTTCACTAAATAAAGGAATCCGTATTTCAGATATAGATAACTTAATTGGTTATTTCTTAAATTCTTCAAGAATCCTAGTAGTTAAAGGATTTTACTGATGGTCCATATTAGTCAGTTCCTCAATTTCTTGTGCTCCTAGGTTGTTCTTTCCCATACCTTGTCAAATATTTACAATTTTATTATTCAACACATTCTAATGACATCCTGTGTAATTGCACTTATGTACTGTAGCGATAATATTTTATTAAGTAAAAATTTTATAATTTTGTAATCTATCGAAAATAACTAACAAGATTGATTACAAAATCCAATGAGTACCTAGTCACACATTTATTTTTTTTGCAATCATTACAGAAGGTTGTTGAGCATGGTTTGCTTTTCTGTATTTATAGAAATTGCATGTAAATTACGTTTGCATTTCAACATTTATTTTCTATATTTTACGTTATTCACTTTGCTTACTTATATGGTTTATGTTGCATTTTTTTTCTTCAGTTTATCTATTCGACGGGCACTTATGACAATGAGTAGTATAGTCTATCGTCACGAACTGATGTTACTGTAAGTATTTCGCACCTTTGCTTACTAACTGATATAATTTTTTTCATATTTATTGATAATGTCATACGTATTGTTTAAAAAAGAATTCGAGCAATCAGTACTAAGGAGCAAGTTAATTTTAAATTATTCAGACAAAAAATATATACCAATATCAACTTTGTAGATATATGTACAGTGATATCAAATAACATTGGTCGCATTCGGCGGAAGAACATCCTCCGATCTATTAGTAACAGTTGCTACATCGACACCAGTTGGGTCAAAACCAAAATTTAGTTATTGGATAATTTCATTACTTGCTACTAAAATGTTAAATGCATGTTATCTAATGAATCTGGTTTATTTTCTCTGTATTCTCTCTATCTCTCTAGTTTCTTTACAATTAGATTTATTAAAACTGTAAATAATTTTAGAGAATTAGACAGTTACGAAAGTATTTATATATATATAGAATAGATGTAAGTTAATGAATTCTGACAATGGACCGATACCCGAGAAGAAATTTATTTTACAAAAAGTACCACAGTAACAAAAAATACATTTTGAAAATGATTTGAATTATACAGGGTGACGCGTTAAAATGGTACACATTCGAAATTTCTGTTCTTAAATGAAACACCCTGTATATCTTTTGTTTTTCCTTATCTACTTTAATTTGTGTTTTCATCGATATCTGGGGTTTTGGTTTTGGATGACGTATTGTTGAGTTATTAACGAAGATTATAAAAAAATGGTCCCGACAATGTTTACCATAATAATTCTATACGGGAGTATTACGATTATCTAAGACAAAATTAATTAGTAAGTATGCAGCCAAGGGATGTGTCGAGCCTACAAAATAATCAAACATTAATTTATTTATACAGGGTGTTTGTTACGATACTGATTACTGATTCTTTTCAAATGGAACACACCCCGTATATTATTAAATTTTTGGAATGATGCGTTAATTGCGCTTAATATTTGTTAATAATGTCCTATGCCCAAACACAATAATATCGGAGTTATTTTTAATTATCCATTACAAACCGCTAAATTATTTGTTTTCTGTTCGATTTAGTGTACTAGGTAAACGATTTGACAAACAAAAACAAATAAACGTCAACAAACGTCAAAAATTAAAATCTTAATTATTGCTGTTAATTAGGTGTAATATTAGTGATTTCTTAAGTTTTTACGTTTAATATTGTCATTGTGTTATTTATTGATTGGTGGGTAGGTACGTACTTTTCTTGTATATTTGTTGTTTGCAACATATTATTATTACGGTTTTTAGTTAAGTTAATATGCAGTTTGAAAGCAACGAAAAAAATTATTATTATATTATATTATTATTAAAATTGTCTATTAACCAAGCGAATTTATGCGCAAAGATATCCTGACAGAATATCAGTTACAAGTTTGGAAAGACTTAAGGAAAGATTCATTGGAACAGGAAATGTGAGTTACGAAAAGCGTGAAAGGACAAGTGACGAAGATAAATTCAAAGTCTTGTTATCAGTAATTGAGGAGCCCTCTACTAGTTCGACCAAAATATCAACAGAAACTAATATACCACGATCTACTGTTAGCAAGATTTAAAAAAAATATATCATCACTACAGTATTTCCTTTCATAAATTTAGAGACTAGAAGGACGTTTTGCGAATGGGGATTAGAAATTGAAAGGATAACACCTAACTTCTTCAAAGGTATTATTTACTGACGAATCGACCTTTACTCAGAGTGGTAGCCCAAACCGTCATAATGTAGAATATTAAGAGCGATTGATAAGCAGAGGCAATGGACTATAAATATTTGGGCTGGTATTATGGGCAACTTTATAATTGGACCACATTTCTTTTACGGACATTTAAATGGTGCGCAATATTTGAATTTCTTGCAATATGAATTGCCTCAGCTTCTGCAAAATGTTCCTCCAGTTCTAAGAGATAGTATGTGGCTTCCGCACGACGGTACTCCAGCACATTTTGCACTAGATGTCCGACACTATTTGAATCAAGAATTCGAACGTAGATGGATCGGCCGTGGTGATCCCATTAGTTGGCCACCTAGATCGCCAGATTTACCCAAACTTGATTTTTTTCTACGGGGGTACATAAAAAATATTGTATACCAGGCACCTCCAACTACAGCAGACGATATGACGCAACGTATAATACATGCTTTTGAAACAGTTTCCATTGAGAAGTTGCAACACGTAAGTAGGTCCTCAGTCAAGGCTGCAAATGTGTTCTATTCAAAATGGGGGTCACTTTAAAAATTTATTATAAATATTGCTTCTAACAAAATTACAGTTTGATACTTTTAGTCGTTTATTTGTTTTTGTTTGTCAAATCGTTTACCCAGTACACTAAGACTAGGCGCAGACATGCAATTTTCAGTTGCGCAACTGTTTCGCAACAGTTTGATTTGCCTTCTACTAAACCGTGCACAATTGTGCAACTAAATAGTTTAGTCTGCCGATGTGCGTACACAAGCAACTAATAAATTTCACTGTTACTATGGACTTCGTTGAGTTGATTGCTGTGTGTGCTCTTGAGCTAAGGAGAAGAAAGAAAATTAAAAGAAAGAAGCGATATTATATACTTACAAGCCAACGTTTGAGAAATGGGGAATTTTATAAGTTGCATGGAGAGGTACGAGTTTATCCAGAAAAGTTTTTTAATTATTACCGAATGAGTGTCAAGAGCTTTGATGTTTTTCTGGATCAGATACGGCCTTATACCAAGATATTAAATGGAGAAATGCCGTTCCTCCGGTTGAAAGACTATCAATTACTTTAAGGTAAGAATTAAAGAAACGAAGAAAGTAGTTGGGAAATAAACGTTTCCTTTAAAAGTAAACCAATACAAAGTAATATAATTAATATAAAGAAACTATAATGCTAAACATGTTATCTTATATACCCATATAATATTATTTAAATGAAAACAGTCTATCGGAGAAACTGGATCCATAGAATTACTACATTGTGAAGAATCGCTTGGCATGGGCGTCGACGATGTCGATGGGTTGTTTATGTGGGGCAAATTGTTTGGGATATAAATGCCCATAGAACATGAGCGATTTGAATTTACTGCAAATCCTTGAAATTGGTAGCCATCACTTCTTTGCTACCCTCTTGTAATTAAATTAAATTGGCCGAGGCCTTAAACAAACGGTACCCAGAGAATTCCAAGAAGGTAGTGGATTAAGCACCACCACGGTAATTAACCTTCTTTTTTTTAGATTTTAAAAGGACGCTTGTCTATTAATTAATCACCAACTTATAACACTCAGTCTTACCTCTTACTTCCCCAAGGGTCGATGTTAAATATGGGAGTCAGCACTGCCTCCAGCTACAGTCAGAGAAGGGCGAGTTCGAACACCGTACTAAGTCGAAGGTTATGATGTCAGGGCGCCTATCCGTAATAATGTGCTGAGCCCAACAGATATTCAGACCCCGGACCAGATCCAATATAAACTCCCCCAGGTGATAAGTAAATAAGACCAGTACACACTCATTCAACTTAACAAACAGTTTATTAAAATTTAATCTCAGATTTCAACAGCGTATCTCCAGTACTGTACAAAACCGGCTATATATAAAATCTCTAACTTCCAAGAGATATTTAAATCAAAGGCAAAAAAAAACAATGAAAGTGAAACACAAACGCAACTCCGTTGCAAATTTTCGGTGACGTGACGTTACTAAATTTAGAAGTTCAAAAGGTGAACACAAGAACACTTAAAACTAACATTGATTCACCAACAATATTCTTATAAGTACACAGTAATAAGGCAATTTGCCAGAAGTCCCTCCAAAGTCGAACAGTTTGATCGTATAATGCAACACGTCAACCAAAATGAAACACTCTGTATACCAGAGGCATCCGACAATCTATCCGACGTTAGAAACAGACTCTAAGTTGTAAAATATCTAATTCTATAAAAGAAATAGCGCTAGTTAACTATGCTTTACAGGTAGAATATGCAATTAAATAAAATTCATTAGTTTCTTACGGGATTATACCAAAATTAATTTACAATCATTGATTAAATGCATCAAATAATATCTACGAATTTACACAAGACCGATGTGAGGCTACACTGCCACACACATCCAAAATTTAAATTCAATTTCTAAATCCAAAAATAAAAATGGCTACGTAACGTCTCCAAAAATGTCAAAGTAACCTCCAAAATGGGGTCACTATTGTTAATAACTACGTTAAATTAATTAATTCAAAAAACATAAAGGCTCACAGGCCATAAGAAGTTAAATTAGGAATTTACGATTACTTATTTGATAAATTAGGCCGGAAAATTGAAATTCACTGTTCAAATTGTACGATATTGACACAAATTTAGTCAAACTGTTTAGTCAATTAAATTCTACCCTCTGGAGAATAACAGAGAAAATTTACACAGACACAATACCTTTAAACATCACATCCACAGCTTCCAAACACGACAAATCCTACGGATCCACACGTTACCAGGAATATGCCCTCCTATCTTCGGCTTACGACACCTCAAGTGATAGCGTTCGAAGGCTACAGTGTACCAATAAACTGCACCTTAAATGTGCCCTCACCGCAAGATCCAACAACAAGTCCTGGGCACCGTAAGGTTTCTAGCACGTGTTTCTCTCGTATGAACTTCAACCAACAATGCTCAAATGAGGTTTATATCAGGCCTAACACCAGCAGCTAAATTTGAATATAGGAACGACACAAATTAGGATCGATTAGACACTTGGAAAATATACTTACAGCAGCTTAACAAATCCCCAAGCACAGAAGAAATATCCTCGTAAGACTCAAATAAACGTCAAAAATTTACCAAAAATCCCAGAGAATCACCATAAAATCCGCTTTTGTTAAGCGATTATAAACGATACAACTCAACTTTCCATATTCTCAAGGCAGCTAAGGGAAAAGGTTCTGCTCCCGTGTCTAACCTTTCGCAACGATCGTTAAAAATCAAAAGAGAAAGATCTTAACATCTCAAAACCGACCATACAAACCAAACACGTCAAACGCGCTAAGAGAACAAATGAACCAACTAATACTTAAAACGTACGACAGAAATACAGGTTCAAATAACCATAGAAGAATGGAAAATAATTATTACTAATTTGTTGCATAACTCTGGGCCCAAAGAAGTTAAAAAAAAAAGAAGTTAGTCAAAATTAAAAGTAACAAATTAATTAAATTAACAACAGACGCCATCTACCCGGCAATACCAGATTTACGTTACACCCACCTATACAAGGCAGAACGCGTGTAATAGGAATCTTAGGCATCCCTACGCCAGATGGCAGTAATAGTAGGAAGATGACACAAATTAAATTAAAAACTAATTACGTATTCCGTCAATTAAAATAAGCCATTAACGGATAAAATACAACCAAAAAAAAAAACGTAACAATTCCTCCCTTACCACAAAAGGTTATTTACTTGTAAATTACCGTTAAGCCAAGAGTTATGAAACCAGGAACTGGACTGTGCGTAACACCACATATAACATACGATACAAGGAACCAAGTTAAAAATCGACGACGACTAGGCAAAAGGAAGACGAATGTGCGCGACCATGTCCGACAGCAAACGCAGCATCACCAAACGCTTGACCAAACCCACCACGCGGTCCTTCGGCATTCAGCCGGTACGGTGAATTAACGAGGGATAAATAAAAATAAGAAAAAAAACAAAGATGTCGAGATTCTGCACAGAATGGTGAAACTACTAAAGACACGGACGGCACGTCCACGCGACAAACGTACATTCCGGAAACACAACAATTGAAGATCGCCAAACAAAATAAACATAGCAAAAGAAGTTTAAAGTCTGGACCGGCGTTGTCCCGACTGAAACGCTGAAGGCGAGCGATAAAGCCATAAGGCGAAAGTCAATATCAAATCCTGGAGGTAACATTTTGACAATAACACTAGCAAAAGAAAGTCGCCAGGACACGACCCTTGGAAGGCTGAGAACTATCAAATAAAGACCGTTCTTCTTTATACCTTCGCAAATAAACGTCTAATTCAGGAAGAAAATGTCAGTACGACATATACAACACGATAGAATAACTAACAAATGCAAATTCTAGACCATACGATACGTAACATAATCCCAAAATGGTAAAGGTTCTAGAACTGCTATACGGTACGAAGTCATAAAATCGTTATTACTTAATCGTAAACGATACGGAAGTCAAATTCGGTACGGAACGTCAAATCAGTACGGTAGAGTCGAGATCGGAACAAAAGTCAAAATCGGTGCGAAACACTTAACTATCAAAGTTATACGGAAGTCGGAAATAACTTAACTAACGTAAGTTATACGGTACTCAAAGGTAACATACAGAGTTACACGAAATTAATCCACCCAAATCAATCGTCGCTGTGTGGGCTATCGACTAAACATAGGGAGAACAACCCAAATCAGAACACGTAAGGAAATACGTCGAACCCACGACAACTAAAATTGAAGATGATAAAAGAAACGGGGGACACTGAGAATTTTTGGGACGCCTTTTACGCCCAGGCATTAAACCCACAGGTATATTCGTTAGGCCTACCTGCAAACCGAAAGACTTGCAAAGTTCAATCATCGTTAGGTTGTGCTTTAAGATGTTCAACACTCCATGTACCCGGAACAAAAAAACTACAAGCTCGGAGATATACTTCCTGGATCGATCACCAAAATTAAAGTCCAAGAAACATTAGCAGATTATCAATAACTACAATAAACCAAAGTAAAAGTCTGCTAAATTCACCAAAGAAACACAAGTGGCTCATACAACACCACTAACTGGACTATAGATCGTAACAGAGCTTATTCATGACGATAACTGACAACTGAACTCATACGGAAGATAACGAACAAAAGTTCGTTACATGAAATCAAAAGATTTCAAGACATACAACACACAAGTGTAAAAGTTACTAAGGACCACAAAACTAAACAATACATATGGGAAAACTCTAATAACCATAAAAGGAAAGATGGATAACTACTATCTCATGAAGCAATTAAACCAAGGTAAGAATACAATTACACCCGTTGACTTTTGACGTGCAGAAACAAATTATCCCACATATGTGGTTACAAATACGATAATACTACTAGTTCAAAAATCCCGAATTATACGGCAACAATACGGTACTATACGATAAATTAGGTGAACAGGTAGAAGGCTCCACACGATAAGCCAAACTGCAAAAGTGAAATTCAAACAGGTTCACACTTCACGAAGATAGGGAAAAAAAGGGTCGAGAAAATTTAATTATCCCAATACGTAACTACAGATATTTCTCAAATTAGACAAACGAAAAATGATCCTATAAGGGACAATCACACACACTTTAAAAACATCTCTTTTGAACATTAACCGCCAAACTGCACACATGGCCTACCAAATTTGTTAGAGTACTCAAACATAAGAAACATTGTAGCGCAATCTATCCACAACATAACAGAATGAACTAATGGTATCAACAATATTAACGATAACAACGACATGAACGGTACGGAAAGGGTTATCGAAAATAATAATACGAAAATATACCAACCATCATAATTCATTCCAATCAATCATACGATAAACAGATTGTAAAAGTAATATTCACGAAAGGCCAAGACAACTGAAGACCACACAAACACAGCCAAAGCCAAATCTTAAAAGCGATTCAAATTATCCGCAATAACATTAAGAAGTGACAAATCCCATATAATCCCATATTATTATTATTAAACAACCTATTACACGATATCTATTATTACTATTATCTCAAGGGCGAAACAACAACAAAAAAAACTATGAGACTGACTGCATAAGCGATGACCCACAGTGACGAAAGAGATTCGAAAATATTAATTCTACTAACTAACGGAATAACTAAGTTCAAAACAAATGATAGATTAACACATACAAGTCATACTACCAAAAATAGTAAAATCACGAAATATTATCAAACAGATCCAATAAGTACTCTAAACATTCATACAAAACAATCAACCGCCATTTTGAAGGTCAGAACCACTATGCCGGTAGCCTACACAAGATACACAAAATTGTAAAATACAAAGTCACCACACAAGACTTAAACTCGAAATGTTTTACAGAAATATTACTCAAAAATATTTAAAGGACGAGAATTTCTCACAAACAATTTGGCCCTATACTTCGCAATTGGTTCTCAGATTTCCAATACTGTTATTTAACAATGTATACGGTAAGTGCTCAAATGTACGAAAATATTCACATATACGGAAGTAATCAGATATACAGAAACATTCAAAAGTACGGAACATACATTAGCGATAAAGTATCAAACATTCTAACATTCAGTAACTAAGGGCCAAAAGTACACATAACATTCAAAATCACACACAACGTAAGACGTAACTGTGATATAAGCTGGGATATACTTTACTTTACTCAAAACAAAATATGACAAGGTCTTCAATACTAAAATTAACTAATTCCTGAAAATGATTCAAAAGTTTCTGAAAATTCCCAAAATCTAAAATTCTTGATTTATTAAAAAAACTAATTTTTTTTAAACGTTGGCCGCTAAAACCCTTTTCTAAGGCCCCACACGTTGGGCGCTAAAAATCCTTGCTACCCTCTTGTAATTAAATTAAATTGGCCGAGGCCTTAAACAAACGGTACCCAGAGAATTCCAAGAAGGTAGTGGATTAAGCACCACCACGGTAATTAACCTTCTTTTTTTTTAGATTTTAAAAGGACGCTTGTCTATTAATTAATCACCAACTTATAACACTCAGTCTTACCTCTTACTTCCCCAAGGGTCGATGTTAAATATGGGAGTCAGCACTGCCTCCAGCTACAGTCAGAGAAGGGCGAGTTCGAACACCGTACTAAGTCGAAGGTTATGATGTCAGGGCGCCTATCCGTAATAATGTGCTGAGCCCAACAGATATTCAGACCCCGGACCAGATCCAATATAAACTCCCCCAGGTGATAAGTAAATAAGACCAGTACACACTCATTCAACTTAACAAACAGTTTATTAAAATTTAATCTCAGATTTCAACAGCGTATCTCCAGTACTGTACAAAACCGGCTATATATAAAATCTCTAACTTCCAAGAGATATTTAAATCAAAGGCAAAAAAAACAATGAAAGTGAAACACAAACGCAACTCCGTTGCAAATTTTCGGTGACGTGACGTTACTAAATTTAGAAGTTCAAAAGGTGAACACAAGAACACTTAAAACTAACATTGATTCACCAACAATATTCTTATAAGTACACAGTAATAAGGCAATTTGCCAGAAGTCCCTCCAAAGTCGAACAGTTTGATCGTATAATGCAACACGTCAACCAAAATGAAACACTCTGTATACCAGAGGCATCCGACAATCTATCCGACGTTAGAAACAGACTCTAAGTTGTAAAATATCTAATTCTATAAAAGAAATAGCGCTAGTTAACTATGCTTTACAGGTAGAATATGCAATTAAATAAAATTCATTAGTTTCTTACGGGATTATACCAAAATTAATTTACAATCATTGATTAAATGCATCAAATAATATCTACGAATTTACACAAGACCGATGTGAGGCTACACTGCCACACACATCCAAAATTTAAATTCAATTTCTAAATCCAAAAATAAAAATGGCTACGTAACGTCTCCAAAAATGTCAAAGTAACCTCCAAAATGGGGTCACTATTGTTAATAACTACGTTAAATTAATTAATTCAAAAAAACATAAAGGCTCACAGGCCATAAGAAGTTAAATTAGGAATTTACGATTACTTATTTGATAAATTAGGCCGGAAAATTGAAATTCACTGTTCAAATTGTACGATATTGACACAAATTTAGTCAAACTGTTTAGTCAATTAAATTCTACCCTCTGGAGAATAACAGAGAAAATTTACACAGACACAATACCTTTAAACATCACATCCACAGCTTCCAAACACGACAAATCCTACGGATCCACACGTTACCAGGAATATGCCCTCCTATCTTCGGCTTACGACACCTCAAGTGATAGCGTTCGAAGGCTACAGTGTACCAATAAACTGCACCTTGAATGTGCCCTCACCGCAAGATCCAACAACAAGTCCTGGGCACCGTAAGGTTTCTAGCACGTGTTTCTCTCGTATGAACTTCAACCAACAATGCTCAAATGAGGTTTATATCAGGCCTAACACCAGCAGCTAAATTTGAATATAGAAACGACACAAATTAGGATCGATTAGACACGTGGAAAATATACTTACAGCAGCTTAACAAATCCCCAAGCACAGAAGAAATATCCTCGTAAGACTCAAATAAACGTCAAAAATTTACCAAAAATCCCTGAGAATCACCATAAAATCCGCTTTTGTTAAGCGATTATAAACGATACAACTCAACTTTCCATATTCTCAAGGCAGCTAAGGGAAAAGGTTCTGCTCCCGTGTCTAACCTTTCGCAACGATCGTTAAAAATCAAAAGAGAAAGATCTTAACATCTCAAAACCGACCATACAAACCAAACACGTCAAACGCGCTAAGAGAACAAATGAACCAACTAATACTTAAAACGTACGACAGAAATACAGGTTCAAATAACCATAGAAGAATGGAAAATAATTATTACTAATTTGTTGCATAACTCTGGGCCCAAAGAAGTTCAAAAAAAAGAAGTTAGTCAAAATTAAAAGTAACAAATTAATTAAATTAACAACAGACGCCATCTACCCGGCAATACCAGATTTACGTTACACCCACCTATACAAGGCAGAACGCGTGTAATAGGAATCTTAGGCATCCCTACGCCAGATGGCAGTAATAGTAGGAAGATGACACAAATTAAATCAAAAACTAATTACGTATTCCGTCAATTAAAATAAGCCATTAACGGATAAAATACAACCAAAAAAAAAAACGTAACATCTTCCATATGCTGCATTGCCTCCTACTGGTTGGTTAAATAAACTTTTAAATTCACAAAAGTCAAAATTTAAGAAGCCTTTCCTACTTTGTGCTTCGGGAGAATACATGTTTTCTAGCCGGTTGCCGAACGTTACTGACTATTTTGACGCAATTGTTTAGTTGCAGTGAGCGGGAACCTATTTAAACCTATGTATATGACACAAATGAGTTGCATGCAGTTACGCAATCGTTTAGTTTGTGACAAACCACAAACTGTTTGGTTGCTCGAATTTATAGCTGCACGTTAGTTGCATGTGTGCGCACTTTCATATAAATGCTTTGCAGTCACTCAGAGGACAAACTGTTGCGCAACTGAAAATTGCATGTGTGCGCCAGCCTACATCGAACCGAACACAAATAATTTAGCGGTTTGTAATGAAAAATTTGTTCCATTTGAAAAAAATCAGTAAACGCTCTTTGACGATTGCCAAATTGACCGCATCGTAACAAACACCCTGTATAATAAAATTAATGTTTGATTATTTTGTACGTTCAATACATCCCTTGGCTGCATACTTACTAAATAATTTTGTCTTAGATAATCGTAATACTACCGCACAGAATTATTATGGTAAACATTGTCGCGACCATTTTCTTATAATTTTCGTTAATAACTCAACAATGCGTCATCCAAAACCAAAACTCCAGATATTGATGAAAACGCAAATTAGATAAGGAAAAACAAAAGATATACAGGGTGTTTCATTTAAAAAAAAATTTTGAATGTGTGTCATTTTAACGCGTCACCCTGCATAATTCAAATTATTTTCAAAATGTCTGTTTTTTGTTACTACGCCACTTTTTATAAAATAATTTTTTTCAGTACTATTTAATAACGCCTATATTAGACTTTGGCGCACTAATGAGCAACCCTGTATATAGGGATGTCGTTTGTTGAGAAATCAGTGTTATCCCACTGGTAATTTGGTGAAGAGCATATCTTCTAAGGTTACAACTTAACCAGAAACACTACGTGTGACACTCTTTTTTGTTTTATACAGATTTCTACTGAAGATGGCAACTTAGTTGCCGAAATACGTATATAGATTTTTTATATATTTTTTGTGGTAAGGGATTTTTCCTTTTGCATTTTGTTTTACACACGATTGTTGTTAAACTATGTACAAAATTCTTTGCGTTTTTCAACATTTTTAAGGTAATGTTATTGTTAATGTCAACGGAACCCTAAAAGTCAGTAAAAATGTAAATAATATATATGTGTAATTAGATACAAGAAAATTAACTTTGAATATTTACAAACACAAGAGAACGAAGCTAAGAAGAAACGACAAAAACATATAATGCAACACCATACAAACTGACAAATGACAGAAAATGTTAATTTAATGTCACTTACTAAAATAATTCGACGTATAATTATAACCTATCCCAAAATCCTAGTTGATATATCGGTGTTGCGGAACGGTCAATGGTATTTGCTCTCACTGTAGTATAATTTAATGTAATCTCACTCTACGCATATATGCTATATAAAATTGCACTTGTATGTAATTGATATTAACATGAAGTCACTTAATTCAAACAGAGCTGTCTGTGACTTTTACATATATGTTTATACTAACCATTAAACCAACCATTAAAAAAAAGCATGGCTTTCTCTCATGAGGAAAGTATTTGAAGGCACGGTATATTGTGTGTATAAAGAGTTCCTCGAGTTTGTTATTTCAGTTCCATTAGAGGGATGGGATTTAAGTCATCAAGAACTAAGAGAGATGAATGAAATGCCAACCTCCGAATGAACAGCTTTTATAGACTTTCCTGACTAAAAAGGATCGATAGTATATCAAAGTAGCTCGAATGTCCACTGCAAGTATTTGTCCACTCATACCATAGAACTGCCATAGCATATATAGGGTCTAAGTAATATTGCTTTGAAGTTATTTAATATTCTTGCGGAAACTGGTAATATATCTACAATGAATAAAGTATATTTCAGTTCTGACCACTGAATTAAGCGATTCGGTCACAAAGATATTGTAACGTTTTCGGGTTCCAATAAACAACTCGTGCAATTATTTATTTAAAACAGTCTGTATATTTATGTAACTTAAAATTATTTAACAATATAAAAATATATAACTAAAGTATCACACTTAAACTACTATTAATAAATTAAAATTAACACTTGTATTTATTTACTACTGCTAATATGTCCGTATTTATTTACATAACACTTCTATTTATATCACACGGCACTACTATATTTATTTTTACCGAACGACTTGTATTTATCTCTTATATTTATTTTTAGGCGCGTCGGCTATTTCTTACGGACTTTCTTATTCCGAACTTACTCCGCAATTACTCATCCCGCAATGAATCCCTATATATATATCTGCATAAAAAGTTCTCGAAAAGTACCAGTAAATTCGGTAATATACCAGAGGAAATCTAGACTCTTCCTTGCTTATGCCGTACATTTGAATTAGATGATATATTTACGACTCGTTTACATATCGTTTTTATACGACGTGCCGAGATGATTTATGGTCCCTGTTTTTTAACGTCGCTCGGAAGTCTCATACATATTTCGTTACAATATCTATAATAGCAGTAGCTATTCGACCATTCAGAACGTTCAAGCAGTACTTCAAATTTAATAGCAGCCGCATTTATTTGTAAATATTATGCAAAATTGAAACACATTCAACAAATGACCAAACGCGTGCTATTAAATCAGTATACAATGCGTGGCTACGTTTCTTACATTGTAATGATTACAAATCTTCAGATGAACGCCAATTGGTTTAACAACACCAGATTATAAAACTATTCTTTGAAATGCTGAGGTTAAAATTGATGTAATGGATCGCTAGGCACTTGGTGAAACATATTAAATAATAAAGGTAAAAGAAAGTTTACACTTGGTTATTTGTTTCACTAAAATTTTATTGACCAAATACGCTTTGACAATGAGAATGAACTGAGGAGTACGAAACAATTGTCAAAGCGTATTTTGTAAATAAAATTTTAGTGAAACAAATAACCAAGTGTGAACTTTCTGTTACCTTTATTATAAAATAGATGTAGTGCAGTTAAGGCAGATAATATTTCAAAATGTGTTCCTTTGTAAATATTCTTTGTAGAAAGTGACAAGAAGTAAAACATCCCTTGTACATTTGCATTTATTTATAACATACTATGATCTATAATTTTGAATATAGCTGAGTCTATTTATCCGAAACTTTTGTAGAAACAAATCTGATTTATAATTATTCAAATGATGTTTATTATCATATTATTCCATATATTCATTTCTTAACAAACATAGTGCTATGCAATATGATTTTCGTGGATTGTTTCTTATAGAAATTTATTTTTTATTGAATGCCTAATATAATTTAATGTTTAATATAATTTTAAAAAAAGGCCACTGTAGTTTATAGGGTTGCTGTTGATTCGGAATTTAAAATCATATACATGGGCACAAAAGGACACAAATATATTAATTCAAGTTTGGATTTCACGTTGAATAGGAATATCTTTTATCAGATATATAAAGAAAGTCTTTCGAGATATTTATAATGATAAAGTCAAGAAAATGACATTTAGATATATGTTTTTAATTGCTTATAATTCAAGAGTACTATGACAGAACACGAATAATGTAGGATTGCGTATACACAAATTGGTTTAGGTGATACTTGTTCTAATATATGCTGGGTGTTCGCAAAGGTTTGACAAAGTAAAGAAATTTTAAGCAAAAAGAATACCTTACCTTCTATATTTTAGAATATATTCACACTTATTTTAATATCTTATTAATGACACACTAAAAGTCATGGTTGTGATTGAAAAACAATAATATTAGGAAAATTTGGTGTGTTATTGCTAGGCGAATAGTTGGACCTTATTTGTTTGAAAATGATAAGCTTCAGGCGCTTATTTATAATCATTGGTGACTGTACACGTACCAATTCTATTGGAAGAAATTCTCTTGACTAGAAACGTAATATGATTCTAGCATGATGAAGAAGTACCAGCACATTACCATAACATTGTTATTGACAGATATATTGGCCGAGGTGGGTTTAACGAATGACCGCCGAGATTGCGGGATCTTACCCCATTAGATATATTTACATGGACATACATTAAAGATAAGGTTTACAAAATATTGAGGAACGAGCAACAAGCGGAAATATGAAAACAAGAATAAGATATGTTTGCCGAGAAATATCTTCCGAAACTCCATACTGTCGAACAAATTAGACTATATATCATATTCATTCAATTTGATTTTGTTGAATCTATTAATTTATTACTGTGTCTTTAATAAAATTAAAATATCATTTCCATGTGATTTTTTAAGTTGATATACGAAAATATACTTTGTTCCATTTAAATAAATGAAATTTTTCCTGCGAGGAAAGAATAGAACAGGAGAGAGTCTCCTTAATAATAATATTTGTCCAAAGTGGTAACTCAATATGGCCGCCGCAATGCATAAGCGTGCATAAATATTTTGTATAGGGTATATGTACACTTCGTATGTTCTCGATAATCATTCAAAATAGGTTCTTAGTCCAATAATAATTAAAGAAATATCGTGATTGCTTTATTTTTTCAATCCTTTTATTTTTTTTAATATAGTAACATTTATTCTAACTGTATTAAAGAAAACATGCCTAGAATATATATGTTACGCCACTGATCACATGGTCAAACATACCGGATATGTGACAAGTTATTCAAAATACTCATTTTATAAATTATGATTGGTCATTATTGCTATAACTGACCTGCCTTAAAGTGGTAACTTCCGCCTAAATAATACCCATTCCCCCACCAGTTTATTATCTCCTGTTCTATTCTTTCCTCGTAGGATTTTTCAGAACAAAACCAAACGTAGGAATAACAACAACAGTAGTAATAGGTAATATTAATAGAAGTTAGCACAACTA
This sequence comes from Amphimallon solstitiale, assembly GCA_963170755.1. Taxonomy (NCBI): domain Eukaryota; kingdom Metazoa; phylum Arthropoda; class Insecta; order Coleoptera; family Scarabaeidae; genus Amphimallon; species Amphimallon solstitiale. The sequence goes on along the minus strand of OY720676.1, from coordinate 98,383,956 downwards.
AGAATTATATTTTAAAATAAGTTTGAATATCTTCTAAGATATTCAAAAAAGAATAATGCGACGTTTTCGGTTTGTTTTTTCTAAGTTTGTTGATGACCTCTGGTAATCATATATATCATTCAGCATCATCTGTTTGTGGAGTCTCTAAATGAACTGTTGCGATATATCCAGTATAACCGATAAACAAGCGATCATTTTTGTAGTAGTGCTGCATGAATAAATAACTTCTGTGGGATTTGGTTTACTTTGTAACACCCAAACAGTGGATTGTTGCTTAGTTTCCGATTATTGTACGATGTTGTATACGGATTTAGTATTTCCTCGATCGGATATTTTTATCATTTACTTACACCAATTAACACGAACCTTTTTTTTGAGATTCGGTCAAATTATGTGGAATCCAACAGATCCTTTTCACAGCTAAATGTCTATATAATGTATTTTTAGTTATAAAATACATTTAACATGCAATTTTATTATCTAATATTATGTTTCTACATATTTTTAGGCCATACTACGAAATGAAAGCTCACTTTAATAATTTACTCGAGCAGCAAAAACAAAAAGTTCAAAATTTAGAGAGCCAAGTTTCTTCTGCAAAATTAACCTATGCTGATGCTCTGAGAAATCTTGAACAAATATCAGATGAAATTCATCAGAGAAGAAGTACAGCTACGAAAACTACAGAGTTAGCGCATAAACAAATCAGTTTAGAAAGTAATGAATCGTTTATTGACGACATAGACGAGGAAGAATACAAGAGTCTTCCCCGCAACTTAACTAACCTCTCAACAATGTCCTATTCAAATTTAGAGGAAGTGGAAGGTTACAAGAATGTCAGTATCGGTAATAGTATATCCCCAATGTCTCCGGTATCGCGCAGCGAAGATTCAGATAAAATTCAAAAGCCACTGGGCCATAGTCAGTCCAATGAATGGACTGAGATAAATTTGGATATATCAAGTCCTGAAGAAGATATACCATACAGGAAATTAGAAAGTACAGATGAGAAACCGAAACTGACAAGACAAAAAACAATGCCTAATCCAACAATAGAAAATGAATACACGTCGTTAAAGAATAAAATGAAGCTTGACTCTAGTATATCCAATTGGATATCCCGATCATCAGCTAAAAATACAGATAGACATGAAAGTAAGTAAATATATAGTTTACAGGTTTCACAGTAATACTGTAGGCTTTGATTATGTATACTACAGGGTGTCATTTTGAAAACGTACCACCCTCTATATTTCGGCCCCTATAGAAATTCCAAAAATATGCAAAAACACGTCAAACTTATTTTTAAGGGGGACATTTTGTAGGCTGGTTTTCAATTAAATTACATCAACCCTCTAGCGGGGGTGGACATAACCTCTAAAAATTTAAATGGAAATGGGGGTTGAGTGATACCTCATTTTAAAGGTCGTTTAACCCGCTTTTCAAAAATGCTAATTTCTTCTCCTTTATTTTTAATACTTTTGAAGAAATCAAGTCAAACCATGAACATACAAGTATCAAGTGTTTTGCAATAAAACATTAAAAAACTAATAAAAAGTAACTTATTTTTATTTTTATTTTAGACTTTATCACTGTTTAGAAAATAATGGACAACATTTCGAAAATTTTATAAAATAAGTTACTTTTTATTAGTTTTTTAATGTTTTATTGCAAAACACTTGATACTTGTATGTTCATGGTTTGACTTGATTTCTTCAAAAGTATTAAAAATAAAGGACAAGAAATTAGCATTTTTGAAAAGCGGGTTAAACGACCTTTAAAATGAGGTATCACTCAACCCCCATTTCCATTTAAATTTTTAGAGGTTATGTCCACCCCCGCTAGAGGGTTGATGTAATTTAATTGAAAACCAGCCTACAAAATGTCCCCCTTAAAAATAAGTTTGACGTGTTTATGCATATTTTTGGAATTTCTATAGGGGCCGAAATATAGAGGGTGGTACGTTTTCAAAATGACACCCTGTATAGATATACAACTGAAGGTTAGTTCGGGTAGGTAGCCATCAGAGGGGTTCGGCAGTAGGATGTGCCCATTCATAAATTTCTCCCGCTAAATTTGTTATAGTAAAAGCAGTCTTCTTGTAGTAATAAAAAGAAGCCAATGGGATCTTAAAGGAAGTGATGCAATTATCCAATTAGACCAATCGTGTTTGTTACAATTTTATAGGCGTTTTGGTTTAGATTTAAATATCTTAAAATATTTTCAATTGAGGGATATGATAAGTCTACTGACTGTATTTTTTTAAATTCCAAAAATAAGTAATGATGTGATTGTGGATGTTAAATGTTATTTTGAAATACATATTACAAGACGATGTAACGAAGTAATGTCATTTTTCCTATATATTTTATCTTATAATTGAGAATGATATTGCAGTACAAGCTGAAAAAGGTTCAAAGTAATAACCTTTAATAAAATCTTTGCTTGGTTGGGAATTAGTTTGTTTGATAACTTGTTTGTAATTATTGTTGAGGATAGTACATCCTCAACAATAAATCATGATTATTCATCATAGCAGTTGTTGTTACGATTCAGGCCTGGATAAAATAAAAATAAATAGAACCATAATAAAATATTTAATGTCAAAGCTGAGTACATTCAAGTATGTATCTAATTACCTTTTACAAAGTGAAAGATTATAATTATTTTATACCTTACTTCAATGAGTATGAAGGCTAAAATTCTAGATATATAACACAATAAAATCCATAAAGATTTCAAACAATTGCTATTACACGTGGGTGAATGAAAAACTAAGTGGTAGAAATACAAAAACTAGTTTTGTTTGATAACCCCAACGTAACTTCAATTAATAGGAATTACTATTACTAAAAGCTATTTTTAAAATCAGAGGTAAATACAAATTAAAGAAACGTCAATATACAGCCCACGTGTAGGTAGTACTTACTATATTGATAATTATTAAGAATGTAAATGTATAACGAAAGTTCCTGCGACGTCCCTGATGAGATGAGACATTGTGGGTGTAAAAGCAGGATTAATTATAACACTTCTGCAGTAAGAAGGGTGGTATTTCTATTATAATAATAAATTTACTGTATCAATAATAAGATTTACGTACTATTTATACAATAGCCCATGTAATCAAAGGACCAATTTACGTCATTGACATTGTAAAATGCTTCTTGAAGGAGAATGTCCTTTATTTTCTCTTTAGATACGAAAGTAGAAAAATATCTACACGTACTTTTGGTTTTGTTAAATAAAAACCAGTGACGATGTTGTACTGAAGTGGCTTTTGTCCTATGATATGTGGGATGTGCAGCAAATGGTTATGAGGGGTGGAGACTTCTGTAATCTTACCCCTAGTCATCAGGTGTGACAGCTTTTTCAAAGCCCTCCTTAGTTGTTGCAGAATGTGTGTCTAGACTAATGGAATTATCTTAAGTTCTCTGAAGAGAGGTTTGCAGTGGATAGTTTGTGAATCACAGACAAGTACTCGAACAGTCTCCTGCAAAATAAACACCTTTTCTATGTAGGCCTACTTACCCCATATTGGTTAAACATAGTTGATATGTGATTTGATAGTCCATAGTACGTCGTTACTTATTCCAGTAGACTATCAGTTATAAATCTGATACGTCTAATTGCATAAGTAGCAGAATCTATGTACAGCTTCCTTGTTAATCTTGTGTCTAGTCTAATATCAAGGAATTTTCTATTCATAGAATAAATGTTTGATCTACATTTACTAGTACGATTCCTTACGATTAGCAAAATGATTAATAACTAATTCATTGAAGTTTGGTGTTCATGAGTTTATCTTTATTATAAAATTCATCTAGAAATGTTTTGTTTGCTGTAAAATTGTCAAATTGTATTGTATATTTACAAAATATGTTCCTAGTTGCTTTAACAAGATGTAGTACATCAAAAAAATAAAATATTTTATGTTCTAAGTAAAAGTATGGTGATTCTGGAGTAACTCCTTTTTCTTTTGAATATTTACAAAAATTTGATCCGACATCAGATACTACATAATGCTCGGATAGAAAGCCCAACTGCAAATAACTTTAGTATTGTATTTACCACTACATGTGCTGCTGACTAATACATAACCAACTGGCTGTTTCCAATTCATATGAATGCCCTTAGCAGAGAGAACCATAGCAAATTTTGCTGGTTTATATGTTGTTTGACCATTTATTTTATGAAATTCTGGTGTAAAATAAGCAGTTTTCATTTTAATTGCAGAATACACAAAATCAACACTCGTGGAGGTATATTCCAATTCTGTGTTAATCTTTTTAATGTTCTTACCCTTGCCAATTGAAGTATTTTACTTAAGTATTTATAAACTCTTGATCCCAAAAAATAGATATTTAAAGCAAATTGTTTGTACTGTATGCTGTATCTTGCAATATTCTTATTTTTATTAACTGCATTAAATTCAACAACAGTTGCCAGTTCACTTGATAAATATCTGTCACAAAGCCCTAGAAAATATTGTAAATTCTCCAGTTTAGGATAGGATTTCATTTTAGATTTAGTAGCTATACCTCGATGCTGTTTTAGAGATTTTCCCAGTCTTTCCTTTCTGGGTGTGTGGGCAGAGAGATTTTTTTCTGTTTGAACCCCAACATAGGGTAAGAATTTCCATAACTGCTAAAATACAATTAAAAAATTATACATTTCGTTAAAACAAATTAATTGTATGTTTGTAACTGAAAAGTTCTAAATTATTCTACTTTATACTAGATTAAATACATATGTGTTGAATTTTTGTTCAAAAATGTATTTGAATTCTGCAGTTAACAACTAAATGTATTTTATGTTTTGCTCATAAAATAATTTTGTATTGTAAATATTAATTGTCATACCTATAGGTAGGTGGTTTACTTTCTGCTAAATTTTGGGATCCAATATCACATGTGCTAGGAACATTCATAGTTTCCACACATCCTAAAATACATTTTGAAATTAGAATGCTTTCAAAATTTCAAATAATACTTAGTTCTTATAAAATAATATTTTATAATAAACATTTACCTTTAGGTAGTTCCTTAACCAGTGAGGTTTGAATTGGTTTCTTTTTATTATGGTCATGGCTGTGAGAAATAACAATGCTTTCATTCAGCAGACACAACAGTTGCGCAACTGTTCAGTGATCATGTCCAGTAGACGAGCGCTCACTCTGAACATGTTCAGGAGCGGTCGCCATTTTTGTGAGCGGAAAAATTCTATGCTCACTTAGTGAGCGTATTCTGGACGCATGCGCCATTGATTCATTCCAAGACCGACCTAGTACATACTTCTGAAGAAAGTTACTAGAAAAGTAAGAGACAGCAAATTAAAGGTATTGTGCAGTAATAAATGTATTATAATATTGGAGTTCACTCAGTATTGTATTCGGGGTTGGAAAAACCAGCCCTTCCACTAAAAACTACGTCAAATCTTAATGCAGAAAAACAATTTATTATTATTGTTTATTCGGTTTAATCTCTATAATTTTAACATATAGCAGCAATGAAAAGTATCAGATGACAGACGATGACATAAAGGTGAGCGGTCCTGTCCAGCGAACACTCAACTGTTGTGAAGTGAACGGTTGGAGCGGGATCGGTTCCCGATCCGCCTGCTGAATGAAAGCAATGTTCTCTAAAATTCTTATTTTTGAAGGAGGTTCCTTCACTATATAAAAAGTTTCATTCAAAGTGTTTACTACAAAGATGAATTATTACAAATTATCTGTTACTCAATAGCTAAAACTTACCGATTTTCTTCTTTAGGAAACGAAAAGAAATTGTAGAATATAATAATAATAATTCATTTTATTTCTTAGTACTTCAGACATTGTATGTAGCACAGTACAAAAAAAAGTAAAAGAAATATTTCTTTCGTATTTCTTTTACTTTTTTTTTTGTACTGTGCTACATACAATGTCTGAAGTACTAAGAAATAAAATACAATATAAAGTTATTTAAAATAATTTATAAAATCTTGAACACTATAACAACAAATATGAAGGAGAGAGTCTCTCAATTTTTTTTAAAAAGTCGTAATGCGGGACATGTTCTTATTTCATTTGGCAAAACATTAAATAATTTACAGCCCACAAAAGCCAGGGTCATTGATTATATATAAGGAGATATATCAACGAGCACTTTTTCACAAAAATTGTAAATATTCTCAATAGGTGTCGGAGCAAACCAGAAATTACCATCTTATGCAGTTTTTCCCACAATTTGGGAATTGTAGATTTAGCGCTTTCTGGTATTTATTGGATGTACTAAAATTTGGTTCACAGCCTGCTTTGTAAATATGTAATAAATCCTACTGATTTGACACTTTGTTTACATTTGTATAAATCGACATAATATAGGGCCAAAAAATCATCCTCTATTTTTTTTTCTAAATGCTCCTTTGGATTATTACGGAAAATGAATATAAATAGGGAAGTTGCTTGAAATAAATGAAAGAAACAGTATTTCCTGCTTTTCTCACATCACATAATTGTTTTAGATATATATTGTGATATTTTTATTATTTGTTTTGACTTGTCATGCTTTCTAAATATATACATACGTCTGTATGTGCAATATATTGAAGACCAAAATTCTTATTTTCCTACCTTTAGTGACTTAATAAGTTCCTACACAAGCCCCATAAGGTATTTTAAGTTTCAATAAAAACATATTAAGATTTCGATGACCCTGCAAATGCACAATATTTTTTCTCAGTTTTTGTTCAATGTGTGTGTATATGATCCCTGTTTTTATAATATACTTATATAAACAAGGATATGATGAATGTTATTAAAATAGATAATGAATGTATCTGTAATGATGTGTCCTATCAAAACAATTATTGAAGAAATGTAAACGAAATGTTTTAATTAGGATCGCTAATATAATCGCAGGAATAAGATAATCTCTGTGTATTGGAATTGAGCCAGTGAATTCTAAGTTAGCCGTTTGTAAAGTGTAAGTAGGTTGGCTATTGTTGGACAACTCAGTATATTTATCTATCTGAATCTGAACTATCTTTGTTTTATTTGTTATTTAATTCCTGCCTTACTTTCTTATTTTCTGGCCATAATTAAAATTATTCGTGTGCTTACTGTATAGGGGTGATTTACTCTATTATTCATTAAGTATATCGCGTTCGCTATTTAGAGGGATGCTTTCTGTCTGTATGTATTAGGAAGTGAAAATATTTATTACAGTTAATAGAAAATCTGTTTGACATAGGTGTTACATTACATACATAGGTACTCAGGTACTTTCCAATGTTTTACAAAAATTGATTTATTCCAAATGTATAATTTTACATATTATTAAGGATAAAACGAGAGACATGCTTGAAATTACTTTATTTGATTTTTTACATAGATTTTTTTATAATAAATAGCACAGAAATCAATAGAAATAACAAATAATTTATAGATTCTTCACCTTTTTTAATTTCAAGCTTTCTTTGCCAATTACATGCTTAGAAGAAGTAAATTTACATCTCTTAAAAATGACACATGTTATGCAACGTTCTAATAGTTGCACCTTATGTTGTTTACAAGGTTCGTCAGTTAAAAACGATGTTCTTTCCAGATTTTTTGTAACTTTGTTTAATATCCTTTTGCGTAGTTTCTTCTTATGTTTTGTACAATCAAAATATTTTTCAAACGTATCTAAAGTCAATTTAATTGCTTCACATAGCTGATCTGTTGGTGCTAATAAACTAAATGCACCTTCTTCAATATATCCATACATTTTATTTAATATGAGTAATTCATTTTTATTGGAAAGTGTAGAGGTAGTATCAACAAAAGAGTGGTAGCAAATTTTACATTTTGATTGCTCAAACGATGTTCTAGCCAGGTAGCCGGCGAAATATGTAATACTGCATTCTTGTAATGTAGTTTCGGTTTTTGTAGGTGTTTCAACAGTCCCTCCTGATAAAATATCACAAGAAGATGTGGAGAAGCTACTGGAAGAGTGCAGTATTTCTTGCGCTGTAGAATCTAAAGAAATTGGCTCCAATAGATCTATTTCAGTCTCTATTTCTCTTGATTGATGTTCACAGTTTGATGCCTCCGAAGGTGTTAAAAGAGAATTTATTGCATATGAACGGAAAGTGGTTCTGAATGTTCGCGCGCTTGGATTAGGGTTGTATCCTCCTTTTTGACGGAAAATGGAAAATAAATTTTCAATAACATCCAGGTTGGTTTTTGTAGTAAGAATATATGCATCAGGATGTTTGGTTGTTTCACTGTCATACAACATTAATATTCCTCGAATTGTTTGTAGGAGTCCATCAAAACATGGTGGTCTTGTTTGGTTATTTTTTTTTAAATTTTGAATAAAGACTAAACTTTTTTCTAATGTTGTTCTTACTAGCGGATGGTTATGATGTAAACTACATTTGTATGGGTTAGGATCATGAAATGTGCTGCTATTGAGTGTATCAAAAAGATTATTTATCGTAGATATAAAATTTGCAGTGTGTAAAGATGTATTTGATCTTAGTTCTCCTGTTGCTACACAAGTCCGAATACAACTTGCCACGGAGTGACTGAAAATTTGTGTAGCTAACTTCACTGACATTTTTTGAAATCCTTTGGGATTTATATGTTTTTCCGTGATTTTTGGCATTGCTCTGCAAGGTTTTGTGCTGTCAATATCATAGGCTTTACGTATATCTTGAAAACTAATAACGGTGTTATTTGAAATAATAAAATCGGCCTTTAGTAGATTATTGCGAAAATTCTTTATTAGATGTGGCACATCATAGACAGCTACAATGGGGTGATTTTGAATATTAAAGAAGGGCTTTTTCTCAGTCACTCCCAATTTTTTGTAAGTGCTTTGATTCGAAGCACCTTGATCGCAAACTGTTGCATAAGGGAGTAATCCATTCTCTAAACATCTTTCTATTATATCTTGCAGTAGTACTACAAGCTTGTTTGCAGGCACGCCAGAATGACTAAGGAAGTATGCCAGTGACAACTTCCATCTTGAAAACAACCCTCTAGCAAGAAAGACTAACGCATACCTTGCTGGTCGGCTAGTTCTTCCAAGATGTCCCAAATCCTCAAAACCTTCTATAAGATCCAGATGTTTGTTGTATTCACTTATTTCCTTAAGTGACATTTCATCGAAGCTTATCACGCAAGCTCTCTCTACAATGCTCCAACTTTCTATCTTTCTGCTAATTTGCCAAAAGAGCTTTTGGCTAAGTCCTGGTAAAAAGCTAGACCCACTAATCCATCGTTTTATTGTACTAGGTGCTGGTAGTACAATTTTTTCAAACAAGAACTTATACGCTGTGGGTGATTTATAATATAATGCCAACGCAAAATTTTTCTGATCTAATGGCCACTTTCTTACACTATTTTGTCCTAATTGCATATTCACTAATGTTTTGCTACATTGTTTTTTAAATGAATATGTATTCAGTTGATGATGTAAATTTGAGAATCTCACTTTTTTTTTTAATTTGGATATTTGTGCTCGTTTTCGTAAAAGCAATTTACTTTGACTCTTAATATTGCTCTTTAATTTTTTTTCACGAGATGTATTTCTTCCAGATATAGTTGAAACTTCTGCAACAGGAATATTTGTGATATCACGCAGCCAATCCATATCCGCTGATTCATCCATTAATTCTACCTCTTCTTCCCCTTCGTCTTCTTCCAAAGTTATATTTTCATCGCTTCGTATTTTTCTTTCATACGTTGTTATAATTTTAGACGGGCCTGGTTGCGGCTCAGATATTTCCCGTTTTCTTTTAGAATCGTATGGTTGGGGAACTGCTGATTTTGTTAAACGATTCTTCAGTATTTGATTAACAAAACTGTCACTCTCGAAATGTCTTTGGCAAATTTGATACCTTTTTAGGTCTTCCAGGGGTGTGGTGGCTAAGGAAGAGTTTCCTATAAACCAAAGAAATTTACATTTATAGATTTGGAGATGAATTAATACCAATTTTCACTTAAATAGTATTTTATTACTTTATTAACTATAATTATTAATTAAAATGTTTATTATGTGAAAAATCCGTACTCTATCATCATTAATACTTGTTTGTTTAATACCTTTTGCTTTACAAAATAATGTAATTTATTAATTAACTTGATCTTATACCAACATTTTTTTGAAAGTCTTGTTGTGTTAGTATTGGTAATTTTTTATACAATGATAAACACAATATTCAGAAACCTTGCAAATTAGCACAGAAAGTTGAGGGTTGCGATTTTTAATTTTATCTGAAATAACTAGTACTTTACTCTTGATATAATTTTACGTTTCCTTAATTTTTAAACATCCTTTACGTTATACCGACATTCTGGTTATAGCTATCGACTTTTCAGAACAAGCGAAACTCTTTATGAAGAATGACTTTCTCAAAAAATAAGAAATAAAAGATTTTAGGGGTATAGTTAGGTCAATCCGGGGCACACTGTATATATAGGTCTAAGTTAATATAATAATCCTGAATAAAAAATTGTTTAAACTCTGTCATTTAAATGTAAAAGATATTTGAAATTATATATGTATGTACTACCTATAAATAAAAATTTATGGCTTAGTGAGTTAACATATGTATGTCAACATACATATATCCTTATTATCTGCATATAGAGATACCTACCTATGTGTAAAATACTGTTCTTAAAATTAGGGCAATATAAAGGAGAACTTTAAATATTTAAATATAAGTACATCATAATTCGAGCTGAGGGATTTTGCGGGGTGCCAGGATAGTATTCAGGTAAACGCACGAATATAATGACCTTGTTTCGATCGGTGATGCATGCGTGATTTTATTGCTTTACATGCATTCGCTATTTATATCACTTAGGTATGTCAGTTATGTCGTTATAAAGTTTATATTTAGAGAAATACTAAGCAAAAAAAATAAAATTCTTAACATACATAACATAATTTTTTACAAAAAAAAGACAATTTCTCGGTCGTACGTATATTTTAGTAACTATGTGTACATTTTAAAAAAGAAGTCTATGCCTACATGTTTATACAAAAAATAAATAAAATTTGAGTTTATAATTAAATAATATATTCAGGTGAACGTATTTTCTACATAATTTAAATTGCACTGAAAAATAAAACAATCCTTATATTCAGCAGAAACACCATAAAAAGATCTATCGACAAAGCACAATGTCGCCTATTCATACATTTATACATAAACTCGATGCCGCTCTAGTACATAATGTATTATGTAAACATAATACATGCCGCTCTAGTACATAATGTATTATGTAAACATAATACATTATGTACTAGAGCCGCATCGAGTTTATGTATAAATGTATGAATAGGCGACATTGTGCTTTGTCAATAGATCTTTTTATGGTGTTTCTGCTTAATATAAGGATTGTTTTATTTTTCAGTGCAATTTAAATTATGTAGAAAATACGTTCACCTGAATATATTATTTAATTATAAACTCAAATTTTATTTATTTTTTGTATAAACATGTAGGCATAGACTTCTTTTTTAAAATGTACACATAGTTACTAAAATATACGTACGACCGAGAAATTGTCTTTTTTGTAGAAAATTATGTTATGTATGTTAAGAATTTAATTTTTTTTGCTTAGTATTTCTCTAAATATAAACTTTATAACGACATAACTGACATACCTAAGTGATATAAATAGCGAATGCATGCAAAAAATCACGCATGCATCACCGATCGAAACAAGGTCATTATATTCGTGCGTTTACCTGAATACTATCCTGGCACCCCGCAAAATCCCTCAGCTCTTCATAATTATTAGGGTAATAAATAATGAAAATATTAACGCAAAATTCCAGTTCTGTTATCTCTTTCTAACCTTAAAGAGACAAGGTAGGTATTTCATGGATGTTAAAAATTAGAGGCCCTTAACTGATATATTATGTAAACACACTTATCAATAGCTGTTTCTGTTCTAGCCCATCTGGTTTCAAATATGCTTAGGCTTTTTCCTTGAATTCTGATATTGATGTATCTCTAATACATAATTTCAAATAATTTTATTTCTGGGAATATATCTATTTTGTAATGACAGCAGTTAACAGATTTCGGAATATATTTTATAATTCAAATTAGTAAATAATAGAGTAATAGACAATGAAGAAAATATATGTACTTATATATTTAAAATAAGGACAATTATGGTTATTATTATTGTTAGTGTTATTTCTGTGTCTGTCTAATTTCCGCTGTCTATAAAGGGTAAAATTTCTTCCTGCAGTAAGATGAGTATATTTATTATTAAACCCAAAAGGTAAATATTTGATATTAAATTTGAAACTTACCTGAATTTAATATCCATTGCTTTACACGTTCCAAATCTTGCACAGGAAATGAGAACATACTTAGATTCGGAACAGTTCTTCGGTTGTTCTCACATTTAAAATACTGACACTTATTACCAGCCATATTTTTCGTTTGAAAAGAAAATATGCAAATTCAACTACACTGGCTTCGTTGGCGCCCAGAAAATTAAAAAAATATTTTTCTATTATACCTACTTACGATAGTTCTGTCATCTAGCGTTGAAAAGTATAATTATAGGCAGCATTTTACTGGATGTTCTACCTTTTCAATTTGATATACATATATATATTGGGATGTAGGAACACTAGCGACTTTAAGCGGCCTCATCCCGCAACTGAGTTTTAAGCGTAGCCGATTTTCTTATTGCGTTGATATATCTCCTTATATATAATCAATGGCCAGGGTCTTCTGAAAGGAATTCGTTCTATGCACAGGAGGCAAAACACGATCATAGTGGCGGGTCTCATAGCCATGCGATAGACTAAAATCAAAGTTGCTGCGATTTCTGTATACATAACACAGTACCTCAAAAATATATACATCATAAAATGTAAAAATCCCGTTGGCCCTGAACACATTCCTACACGAGTCGCCCCGTCGGAGATTAAAAATAGTCCTGACAGCCCTCTTTTGTAAAATAAAAATGCGAGAATACTTTGTTGCTGAACATTTTTACAAGCAAAAATACATCTGCGTACGCCGGATTTCTTCTTTCGTACAGTTTCCATTATTTATATCAACAACAATTTAACTGGCACCTTTACTTATTATTTTTTCGTAAATTATAAGTTATAAAATCAAGACAGGTTATATGTTATAGTTATAAAAGTACACAACAAAAACAAAACACGCCATTTTGTTTGATTTTACGCACAAATATTGGAATTATGCAAGTGAGGCTTTTGTCACTTCTGTTATTATGTGCTCTCTCGCCCCGCGCCACTTTTCATCCACTCGATTTCTATACAAACGGTGCACTCGCGTGAAATGCCCCGGAGCCTACGTCAGACTGATTTTTAAACGCGCTGAAGAGACGAACTGTTAATATCAAGCAGCAAAATCACAATTTTAGAGAAGGATAAAAATATATATTTGCTAATGTAGGACAAGTGTACATATAGTGATTTTGCTGCTAGGGATATTATTTGTTATCAAACAAATCAGAAAAATTACATGCAAATTAATTTATCTGTTAAAACAAATTTGTCACGGAGGGGGGGGGGGCAGTGCCCCGTTGCCCTCCCTGCAACAGCCGCCGCTGGTCAAGTTGATAAAACCATGCAAAGCAACTTAATAAATGTTGTGGTTTGGATAGCTTTTAATTACTTTTTCTTGTTTTACATAACATATTTAGTCATACGAAATACATAGAAGACTGTTTTAGACATACCTGTTCAACACATAGAAGCAAATGAGAATAACCCAAACTCTGAACCCGAAACAGACTGACATTTCATATAGGTATTTAATAAAAAACTGGCTCTTCGATACCGTTTTCTTGTTTAGATTATCTTTCTTTAAAAAAATGAATACGTTTTTTAAAAAGCCTTCGTATAATGTTATTTATTTTCTTTATTATATTATAAAGGGTAATTGTGAATATAATAAGGAAAAAAATTAGTAATCCTGCGATTCTTCAATAAAAAATTCACTGAAAGCTACTTTATCATAGTAACAGCTATATAGGTTATGTATCAAACAAAATATACTCTTATGTAAAATCTAATAGAAAATATATTTAAAACATGTTTTATAAACTTCCGGATTAAATTGTGAGAGTGGGGATGAGAATCTTTCAAACTGTGCTTTCAGTAATTTCATTTGATTACAAGTTTTCATTCATGAATATTAATTCCTTTGAAAGATATCAGAGGACGGCACTTTACTACCATGGAAATATTTACTGTTTTCTTTAGGTTGTATAACTATAGTATTAATAAACAAGGCTGTAGGACACGTACATAAACATTCAAGGCTGCCCAAGTCAGAAAACTAAGAGAAAAATAAAATAACTTGTATACTAGCGGACGCTATTTCAAGGTTAATCAAATATTTCCGCAGTATCGAGAGCACGTTTTAAAAATATTTTATTTTATACAGGCTGTTTCAGAATGCGGTGTCAGACCATAGTTGTGTTGTTTAATGGAATTTTGTCCTTTACCTGTAGCACCTAAATTTGGTCTTGTAAAGCACATTCTTATGGCCACTTTTAAACCTCTATTCAATGGCATACTCGAAATTTTTATATGACGTTTCGTTTCTTTCTAGTCATCATCAACTGTCTAATTTTTTATAGGCGCCATATTGGATTTACACACCTTCAGAAAGAGTTTTTTTTTCTAATTTCCAAAAGTTTTAATTGAAAGAATAAATTTTAAGATTAAATTAGGTAGCCATGAAATTTCAATCCGTCAAACAATTCATTTATCGTTTATTAGTAATACAAAAATGTCATACTCCAACGAAGAGAAACGAGATGTGTTAAGTATTTTTTATTCTTCGAATCGAAATTGAACAGTATCGAGTATAAGACATTTACAATTGTATCCAGGACGATAACAGCCACATCGTACCATTTTTTCTAGATTTGGATAGAAATTTTTTTTTCAACAGGAATTTGAATGAAAATCGACAGCTTATTTTACAGATGGTAAATTTATGGCGTGTTTTTGCAAAGTTAACATACATTAAATTAAAAATGATAAATACATATGTATTTAAATAATTTTTGTTCAATCCTGCCTTTGAAACACGTTGTTTCTCCACTGGTTGCTAAGCCCGAAAGCATCTATTTACCTCACTCGGAGTGAGGTAATGGATTTTCGCTCACTCATATGTCAAATTTGACAATTTAATTTTCAATATTTTTAGATAAGAAGTGCTAGAGTAGTATTGAATGAAAGGTACATTAGAATAGAATTCGTATAATTTATTCAAAACATACAATTAACTAGTAAGAAATATTGAAATTAACAGTACAATTATTAAAAATATTATTAGATGCAATGGCTGTATGGGTATCTTTCACAAAATTAGTTTTATTTGTTTGTGCTTGAATGTTTATAGACGTGCCCTCTTCACCAGTAATTAATTTTCTTGCAATTTTAATTTTATTGCTCTCTGACTCTTCTACATAACCTTCTGCCACAGACGTCGATCGCCAACCTCCGTGCCCTTTAAAATATCACCTGAAACATGGGCTAGTAATGTTGATATCGTGTTTATACCTACAGGTTGCACTGTACATTTACCATAATAGTAACTCAGGAAAAATCTTCCCTCACCGAGCATTATTGAAGAACGTAACGCAGCATATTTTCTATATATTTCTAAACCATTAAAACCTCCTCCTTCAACATCGGTAATAACAAAAGAGCGAGGTTTATAATTTTTGGTTTTCAAAATATTAACCACCACTATAGATTGTTTATTTACTATATCCGTCATTTTGAGATTAACTAGCTCATCGCACCTACAAGCGCCCATAATTCCCATAACAACAACAATTTTCATCAGCAAGTACTTCTCATCGGGGGCTTCGTTTAAGAACTTCTGTACATCTTCATACTCAAACACTTTGGCCTTCTTAGGTTGATATCCTTTAGATTTACTTTTCAAAATCGAAAAGCAATGTCTTATACCTATAAATTATTACAAATTTAGATCAAATAAATCAAAAAATATGATACTATAAACTTACTTACTGATATCTATCTTCTCAAAAACAAATAAAGTAGATTTCAACATAGAATATGTGGACCACAAAGAAGACGGTGCATACTTCTCTAATAATCCGTTAAAATACGCTAGGAGTACTTGCTCCGTTATAAGAGTAACACTTTTTATATTCATCTACTCATGAAATTTTCTTAACTCATTTATATACCTTTCTTTAGATTTTGGCGGCAATAAATTGAATACAACAGCATTCGCTTCATTTACAACATCTCTTGGTACAGCTTCTTGTTCCATATTTTTGTTAAATATTGAAATTAATGACAAATTTACTCTAAACAAAGCAAAAATAAAATTTTGTTGACAACATAGCTAATTTTTATTTTATCGTAACCAGGTAACTATACCAACGGTAAAACCCGCTATCTATGCTATATTATTTGATCACAATTAATATTGACATGAATCAACATGAATGCAATATGAATGATATTATAACTGTCAGACAAATTGAAATTTTTAATCTTTGACACCTTTAGATAGGTAATTTAGCAGGATTGAACAAAACGCTATACAGCACTCGTGAAGAAACTACATTCGCTCACTTGTGCATCTTGACACACTCGGCTGCGCCTCGTGTGTCAATCTTACGCACGCGTGAACGAAACGAGTACTTTCTTCACTTGTACTGTAATATACTATTAGGTACGAACGTGCTCTACAAGTTTGATAGTAAACACTTTTTTTGCTATGTGAGACGACAAAGAAAAAAATAAAAACCGAGTCCGAACTCCAAATGTTTTCCTATTTTTGTCGATAGCTCGAGAACGGTCGATGTTAGGTGAAAAAGTTATATGACATATTGTGAAAAATAAAAAAAAGGAACAAAAAACACGCAAATAACTTCCCCGTCGGACGACCAGGAAACGAAACGCGAATACGCACCCTTATTTTCAAGATGGCGGAAAATACACAAGGGGTATCCAGTCAAAAACTTGGAATTAAGCTGTCCTAACCCTCCCCAATAACAAACAAAAAAATTGGCTTGTTCAGTTCATTTTCTAATTCAGGGATTATTTTCGGACAGAATGACTGGACTACTAAATCTAGGTTTATATGGATACATTTTCTTCGCTTTATAAATTGTTTGGAATAATGTATGATTACCATTGAGTTCACTTGCTCGCTGGCGTAAAGAACTCCTAGGGTGTTCCACAACTGATTTGATAGCCATAGTGGTCACAGCATCAATCATCATCATTGCACACTTTGCGAGGCTTCCTTTTATTGGACACGCATTCCGTTTATCTAACTTATCAATTAATTTCTTCAATGCTGTTCTGCTAACACATACACTCGGGTATTTTTCATTAACTAACTTTATTACATAATTTATATGAGACTTGTCGTCAACATTTTTCACAAATAAAGCTAGGTGAACTGTCAGGCAATGACTAATACATGGGTAATGCGATACTGATGCAACATGTAACATTCGGACTTAGTTATATTTAAAATCAACAACTCGACATAATTTCATGTTCTTTATTTTATCTTAAATGATTACTGTTTTTTTTATTTACCAAAAGGGGTTTCTATAGAATCAGAATCTTTTATAAAAAATATTTTTTTCTAATAAAACTCATATTAAAAGATTTTTCCCTATGGGAGGCCACATCACTTTACACACTGTATATTGTGGATTGGCATCGAGAATACACTGTGTTCCTTTTTTAAATAAAGATTTATTATTATGCAAAGTTGAAAACTAAAACTACCAACAAGAAATGCAGAACTGTTTAGAGTTGAAGCAAATATCCTTTCATCTTGAAATGTGCACATAGATCAGTGAATAAATTGAATACAACAGCATTCGCTTCATTTACAACATCTCTTGGTACAGCTTCTTGTTCCATATTTTTGTTAAATATTGAAATTAATGACAAATTTACTCTAAACAAAGCAAAAATAAGATTTTGTTGACAAAATAGCTAATTTTTATTTTATCGTAACCAGGTAACTATACCAACGGTAAAACCTAAACTATGCTATATTATTTGATCACAATTAATATTGACATGAATCAACATGAATGCAATATGAATGATATTATAACTGTCAGACAAATTGAAATTTTTAATCTTTGACACCTTTAGATAGGTAATTTAGCAGGATTGAACAAAACGCTATACAGCACTCGTGAAGAAACTACATTCGCTCACTTGTGCGTCTTGACACACTCGGCTGCGCCTCGTGTGTCAATCTGACGCACGCGTGAGCCAAACGAGTACTTTCTTCACTTGTACTGTAATATACTATTACACTTCATTTGTAAAGAAGAAATAATAGTAACAAAAACACTAATAAAAGTACATAGAAAAGTAAACAACAAACAATTACAGTAAATATTCAATTATCTGGGCCATCTTCATGAATATATAGTTAGGCACGCCTTCTGGCATTTGGAACTGCATGGTTCTTCTAGGAACTGCATCGAAGGTATTTTGAAGTCTGTCTCATAATTCTTCAATGTTTTGTGGGGCATCTACTTCGAGTTTAGAAATTGATGAATTATTATTTATCTAAAAAATACAAGACTAACATGAACTTTGCAAAAACAGGCCTTAAATTTACCATTTGTAAAATATTCTGTCGATTTTCATTCAAATTCCTGTTGACATGAACATTACGCGGCTTAGCAAGCAATCCATTTTCGAACAAATTTCTATCAAGATCTAGAAAAATAGTATGATGAGGCAATTGTCGTTCTGGATACAATTGTAAATGTCTTGTACTCGCTACTGTTGAATTTAGGCTCGAAGAATAAAAAACACTGAACATGTCTCGTTTCTCTTCGTAGGTGTATGACATTTTTGTATTACTAATGAACGATAAATGAAATGTTTGACGGATTGAAATTTCATGGCTACCTAATTTAATCTTAAAATTTATTCTTTCAATTAGAAAAGAAACTTTCTGAAGGTGCATAAATCCAATATGGCGCCTATAAAAATTAGATAGTTGATGGTGGCCAGAAAGAAACGAAACGTCGTATAAAAATTTCGAGTACACCATTGGAGGTTTAAAAGTGGCCATAAGAATGTGTTTTTATTGTACCTCTACAAAGCCAAATGTAGATGCTCGTAAAAGAACAAAATGGGGTTTTCACGTTTTTTTTTTAAAACATGAACGTCCATTTTCTTTACGGATTCATAACAAACACAAAATTTAACAACATCGCCAAATTTAAACCTATACTCTGTAACCAATACTAAGCGAGATCCCCATGCTGAGGACCGAAAATAAATCAGCCTGTATACGCCTAACCTTGATAATTTCTGTGCAAATAATTACTTTCATTGATAAACTGCACTAGTCCATTCTGCACAAGGAATAACAAAATATTTAAAAACAAGACTTTTTCGGAAATTAAATCGGGGATTTGGAGTGACAACCCGGTTATCACAAATGCGTTCATTAATTAATTCAGTCGAGTAAAAACAACATTGTTCATAAAAATCGAAAAAGTAACCGGGTTTGGTTTTAATAACCCTGGGGGGGGGGGGTTATTCTCATGCCAGTTTATGACGTCAATAGCGATATCGCTACGAGGTATTCTGCAGACTTAGTGATGTCGCCATGATTCTTTTTGACGACATAACTTTAGCGAGACCAAACATGGGGTCCCTATAATTTAACGATATCGCTATGATATGCTTATAACTTCATTACTGTTATTGCTTTACCGACTTGCTTTTTTTTAGTTGACATTTGATATACCGTTTGACTGAAATAAAAGTAGATATAGGGAAACACAGACACGCACACATGTGCATGCAAACATGAAATGGAGGGGTACGATAATAGGGGAATACAGATGAGTTCATATCGGTGGGACATCGGGTACCGAGACCGAGGCTTCAGTGCAAAACGTTGAAAGCTAGTATGCAGACGTTTGCTTTAAGGAATTGCTCCGCTATTTTGGTAATTGATGTATAATGTATTAACATTGAACTGAAACAAAACTATAAAAATTGTAACTAAAATAAAATTCTCACATTTAAAACGAAACAAAATATTATAATGAACTATACAAATAAATTTTGCACGTCTTTGTACGAATTATCCTTCGCATACCATAACACAATCTGTATTTTTTCCTCGACAGCTAAGGGCATTTTATTTTAATATTTGCGAGTTTGCTCAGACAAAATGTAAGTTCACGCTCTAAAGATACGTAACGAATGCCATGTGCGCATGGTGTTCGCGCTCTCGGTTTACCCACACCACCATAAGACCGGTGGTGTGGGGGGCCACATTCCTGAACTGTTGTATACATACATACATAGGTACATGTTTATGTGTGTGTATTTGAAGATGCATATTAACTTTTAAATACGACAATCTGTATGTAGAATAATAGTTTAAAATGGAAGTAAATTCTGATTTTCTGTTTCTTTTAATATTTGTCCAACAATGGCAGCTTTCTTTGAGCAATATCTAGCCATCCACTTGTTGGAAAGAGAAGAAAGAAAAAAAGAAATTGCAGGCTAAGGATACAAAGACAAGGATTAAGGGACACTTTGTACTTTGGGCCCCTTTTCAATAACAGACAAGGAGTTCATTAGAAATTTTCGTTTGACAAAAGCAGCAGCAAGAGATCTGATTAATAAATATCGATAACATATTTAATTAAAGGCCTGTTGCTACATCCATTCCAACATATTTAGCTGTAAGATTTTTATTAAAATCTAAAATAATAAACAAAACATTGCAGTTGTATATTTTTTATTCAGTAAATATATATAATTTGGACAGGTTCCATGTACACTATCTTTTCTTGGTCATGGTAGTTGGTAATAGTTTATTAACAGCTCTAAGCCAAGCATCTGTTAGTAGATGTATTAATATGAATATATGAACAATATTAAATGCTCCTTTTGGGCCGGCGTTATCTTCTCTTCTCGATTTCGTGACACACTTTATACACTCACAAACAAACACATCAACACCATCAATGTAAATGTCCTTTTCCGATAATATTATCACTATTACCAATTACATGTTCCTATTGCAAACATAATGTTAAAAATGTTACTTAAAAGTTAAGCAGTCGGCACTAACTTCCCTAATATGTTGTGTATATAGAATAGGTCAAAGCGACACTCGCTATTTACGTCACGCTTTTGCGATATCACGTGCTATCGCTATTTACTTTCGCTAATGGTGGTATCGAATCGCTATTCTCCATAATAACCCCCCTTTTTGCGTTGAGCTGCATACAGAGTATAGTACCTTCGTTATCGTCTTGCTTGCTAATAAAACTATTTTACGCGAATCTGGAACTGGAGTATTCACTGTAGTATCCATTTCTTCTTGCATTCTGCCGGTACAGATTCTAAGCTGTTTTAAGCTATGAATATAGGTTATGTTTACGTTACGTTACTATTGATGACCGCAAATTGCGTACGGAAATGTTCCAAATAACTGGCTAAAATGTGTAAATCTGTCAGGTGCTTTTTGACAGGGTCATTTAAATGCTATACATTTTCCAAAATTGCCTATAGTATACAATTTTTTGTTAGTATGAAATAAATGCAGCGTGGTATATCTTTTGTTAATTGATTCTGCCTTTACATATAGAGAGTAGATCATTTGCTAATTATTTAATTTAAAGTTAAATTGAAGACAGAATTTTCTATTTTGATTAGTATAATGAGCAAATAACCCATAAATTGTCTAATACAAAAAACAACAATAGATTTATTATTGATCAAGTAATCTTATACCATATTAAATTAGTTAAAAAAAATATGTTTTTGGTCCATTATTTGGTATTTTAGATTTTTGTAAGGCCCAAATATTTTACAAACACAATATGAAGCAATACGTAAACATAAACAGAAAGTCATTTAATGTAGAATAAAAACTGTGCCATAATTAAACAACAGAAATCTAAAGAAAACTATATGTAAAAATAATTAAACATATTGGCAAAGAAACAAAGAACATTTTGAAATAATCTTTCATATTTTTCAGTGTTCTGCTAAACATCTTGTAGTGTTTATTAGAATTTGTTAAAGATTTTGCTGAACACTCACTAACTTACAAGAAATTGTTAATGACATTGTTTGCTTTAAATATACAGAGATATTAAAAAAAAGGTCAATCCCGCTTCAAATATACATCGCACATACTAGGTTTGTGTCGCCTTATGCCGATAAGCGAGAAGATATTTTAGTAGTTTATTACATAATACCTATTGTTTATTTATTTCATTATTGCTATTTGAAATATGTATCTTGTGAAGACTAATTTTGTAAAAATGTAATATCTCTCGCTCGTTCTGGCACCCCCTCTCTTGCTTTCTCTCCTCTCGCACTATCACCTCTGCTCTCTCTCCTCTCGCTCTCCCTCCCTTACCCTGCCCCCCTCCCCCTCTCTCTCTCTCACTTATAGAATTTAATATTTTAGGTAGAAGGCAAAGTCTGGATAACTTGTTGGGACCTACTGGAGAAAAAATGAAGGAAATATTCACGCATGGTATGATGATGCTCAACATTACTTCACTTACAGAAAGAAGGAATAGTGAACCGAAATCTGGAATAACGGAAGAAAAGGGCAGAGTTTCTGGAAAGAAGTTGCCATCACCTCTAGAAAAAACTTTAACTTATTTAAATATAGAAGATGACAATTCAGACACTGAGAGCTTATCAAGGTACTTTCGATGTTACATCAGCTAATAATTGTGATTTGTGTCTTGCTTTATTTCATTTTTAATTTATAGTGTGGATATGCTTAACGAAGAACAGATTAATTCGTTGATGTTAGACAAGGAAATAAGTAATGTTTGTGAACAAGTCCTAGGAACTCCAATTACGGAAGTTGTTTCATTGCCTCATAGTACATTGGAAGCAAATCCAGTAAAATAAGTTATTAACAGACAATCGACCAGACCATATCATTACATTACTTAGTCTTAGGAAGATATAGTCATAATTTAATTAGTTTGTCAAAAACTATTTTGAAACGGATAATGTGTCTGGGAGAAAGATTATTTTATCAAATCTTTACCAAAGATTCTATATAATGTGTTCAGTATTTGTTTTACTTGTAGTATTATTTTTACATGTATATAAAAAAAATATTTTCATATTTATTTACAAAGTACTTTATTTACTTCGTCAATTTAAGTTTGAAAGAACGGAATCTAAATCGTAGGCTTCCACGGTTGTTGTTAAGTGTTGCTTGGCTTCTGGGTTGAAACCGTCTCGTTGCTTCTTCGCCTGCCTACGTTTCATCCATTATCCCAAGAGAGAACTTCAGGGTTGTTGTCTGCAGTCTTGACATATCTGTTTAAACTATTGCACAAAAACCACAACAGCCTAGGAGATGCACCATAAGATAGTGGACGAAACATCATCAGTAGGAATAGAAATGACAACACGGCTTTAAACCAGAGACCAACAAGTGATATATAATATCGAATGATTGAATTGTTCACTAACAAACATATACAATACAAGTTTTAGCCATTGTTACAAATTATTTGACGAAATAATATATGTATTAAGTGCCATTAATATAAATTTCAATATTTTCAAGATCATATTAAAACATAATTGTCATTTATAATACCATGAGTAGTCAATGTTATGCCGATTATTTTTGTGTTTGTGTTACGAATGTCGACGGTGCTGGAATATGAATTTGACCAGTGCTTGCTTAAATCAAATTTGAAAGTGCTATTGAGATGAGTGATACACCACCTCAAAAATGATTTACATAACATTGACTGCGATTGATATATGGAGAAGTATTTATTAATAAATCAAATTCCTCAAATTTATTTAAAGCAAATTAAATAATTTATCAATCATGAGGTCCCTATTACAATAAAAAATTATTCACTTGCATGGCTAGTCCAATATTTAATGTAATTTTTACTAATTAAATAACTGCTGCAAGTTTTTTGTAACCATGGTAATAACGATCAAGCCATTCGGTTGATCAAAGTTTGCAAGTAAAATGTATGTATTTGACAGAATGTGCATCTTTTGTTGATTTATTTCAGATTTGCTGTTAATTATTACAGGTTAGACTTTATACAGTAATTATGATTATAGCCTGTATGAATTAACAGATTGTATATATCTGTGGGCATCCCTTTTTCATTTCCATTTGTTTGTAATCTAAAAACTTAGAATCAACCTTAAAAAACTGATGAAACTTACGTATTAAAATGCTCAAAGTACACTACTATCACTACATCTTACATATACCTTTAAGCAATATATTAAATAATATGTTTAAATACGGTATTATTAATCACAATGATGATATATTACGTATTTAAATTTAGATTATTAATTATGAGTACTATTCCGATGTATAGAGCAGTTTTACAAACAACAACACATATTTTAAAATGTGATTGTCTTAATCTGTTGATCCTATTAGTGTGAGGAAAAATAAATCACCGATACACTTTTAAATCGAAATATTATTACTTTGCTTTGGCCCCATACGAGTAGAGAAAAATAAAAAAACTAACTATACTTACAAACAGTAGAATAACTATCCACACATATATAATATATGCAGTGGTCCTAATAAACATTCTGTCAGGCAATATCTTGAGTAAATAGATGCGATTAGCAATTTTAACATACATCGTCACCATAGTAATAATTTTCCTTGTACATTTACATCACTTTTTTAAATAAAAGTTATTTTATGGATTTTTAAAAGTGTATTGGTACATTAATATTTCATCTCAAGCGTAGATACAAATTAATAACATAAAATTAATAAATGCGATATCTATAACGGCTTCTGTTACCTCGTACCCACTTATTCTGTGTACCAAGCATTGGTCTTATTGAAGACGAATGTTTTATTATCAAATTTGCCAGAAAAAGCCATGCGATTGAAGTAGAATTAATAGTACCATTAATTAAACAACACTAAGGAAACAAACTGTAAAATTGTTACATTCGAATCTGCACGAAACTGTTATCATTTAATTTTTCTTGACTTGATTTAAGTTGCAGTAGCATATTCATATCAGTATCTGGTCTTCCACAGACACCTAATTTAAAATTGTTGATCATAAAGAAAATAATTTTTTTGGTGTAAGGTTTCCTGAAACTACAAATTTCTTATTCCATAATCACAATAAAATTTTGTCTTCCATTAGACCTAACCCAGAGTGTGCACGTACACTAGCGGAATTTCTAAACCGAACAGTTTGAGAGAGAAAGAGCATCGTTATGTGTTGGCGTACGCATTGGTGTAGATCCCAATCTTCCCAAAGCACTCATTTCTCGCACTTACATGCTGTTTGGTTACACGTAAATTGGAGTAGTGCACAACTTACAATTAATTTATTTGCTGTTGCCTCCTCCATTTTTATAGGAATTCCTTTAAAATGTACTTTTATGCTAACAAATAAAACTACAAATAAAGTTATTATAACAGAAGTTCAGCAAATTATATTTTTAACAAAAGAATAAAAAAAAACTAAGCATTTACACGAAAATATCAATCTTAGCCTCATACAGATATTCTTCTCAGTTTTTTCGGTATTACTTAAATACAGTGGAACTCCCCTAACTCGAACTACCTAAATCCCCAAATAAAATTCGAGTTAGAGAAAATTTGAGTTACAGAAAATTCACAATTTACTTTTCATTATATGTATATATTTATAAAGCATAATATGTAATAACAATCTTATGTAAAATAGATAAAATAAATGATTTAAAAACAAACTGAAAATACAAACTACATACAATAGGACATATGTACATATGTACTATGGTACTATGTATATGTATATATGTATCTAATTAAACAAAAATTGTCCTATATACGTAGGTATTAAATGTGTACTTGTACATGAGAACATAAAACAATTGCATAAATTAAATTGTTTTTTTAAAGAAATCCGTTATCAACTGTTGCCGAACATTGGCCGCTCGGATGTGTTCATACGATTTTTGAATTTTATTAATGAACATATATGTCTTATCGGATGTTTGTTCCTGGGACATAAAATAATTCTTTTGTGTCTTAAACGCTTGCAAAACTTGTTTGTATGCTCCACAATTTCCTCATCACTTTCTTCGGATGTTTCTTCATCTGCAATGTTTGATACACTCCTCAGAATGTCTTCGTCTGTCGGATAGTCTGCAGTTAAGAGGTTACTATCAATTTCACGATAAGTATCAAGAGAAACATTCTCGACATTTAGCAACTCAACATAGTTTTCAAAATCTTGCTTTAGTTCAACAGGCAATTCTTTATCTTCTGAATTTTGCAGTCGTTTTCTTAGTTGAGCAAGGGGAATTTCGTCTTCGTCCTCGTATTCGTTACCAAAACCAGCCTTTTTAAAACAGTTTTGAATGGTTTTTTGTTTAACATCCACATTCCATGTCATGGCAACCTCTCTCACACAGTCGAGAAGTGATATGCTAGGAGAACCGTTATTCTCTAATGCATATAAAGTTTTTTTTAACCCTTTCAGGCATAGTGGTTTCATTGGTAAACCATCACTTCAAAAGTCTGTTTTTCATCTCACTGTGGTCTTTCACGTTAACCAGCATAATTACTAGCGTCATCTATTATCGGGTAACTATAATAATGTACGGCAACGGACCGAATCAACAAAATTCCTGTTTATGGATGTTTCATTATTCAGTGTGGTGGTATTTTACCGAAGTGACGGACTCTGCGGGTGTTTCTATAGTTTTTTTTTTATTTTTGCAAAATTATTCGGTAAGTACTAAATTAATTTGTGTATTTATAATATTATAACTAAGTTAGAAGCTAGATGTATGGTATTTTTCCAAAAATCGTAATAAAGAAACAGGTTTGTGTTATGGTTTCGGTGTGAAACCAGTATGAGGTAACTAGTGCAATCTTGTACTTAACCTAAAACTCGCAACTAAGCTGCGAATTACTTGAATTTGAGTTGCAGAAATTACAAGAAAATTACACTATTTTAATTTTACAAAGCTATGCAAAATTAACCATGTCATTTTTTGATGGTTTCACTATGAAACCACTATGACAAAACTAAATACGTGAAAAGGTAAACGTGGTTACATAGCGATACCAGTATGACCAAATGATCAACGTTAATTTTTTTTTTTAGCTATGAGTCGAAGTTATAAATTGATCAATTTAACGTCATCTCAGTGTTATGATCTACTGGACGAAATTCCATCTGGGGATGAGTCAGAGGACGAATTGTCAGATATAGAGGAGGAAGATTTGGTTCGTCAAGATTTATTAGATGTGGATAATCACGAGGAGCCCCCTCAGAGTGATTCCGAATCTGAACCAGAACCAGATGTAAATGACAGAAACTATGGTAATGATGAGTTCAGTGATGAAGACGATCTATCCCTTGCAGTTTGGGCGAACTTGGATAAATGGAAGAAGGTGGAATTCAAAAAAGTGCAAGCAAATTTTCTAGAACTCGTTGGTCCTAAAAATCTGCCAGATGGACTACAAGATCCCGTCGGCTTCTTTTTATTACTTTTTGATATGATTGACGAGATAGTCTTCCAAACGAATTTATATTCCATTCAAAACGGTGATAATTTTGCACCTACAAATTCCGACGAAATAAAAAAATGTATTGCTATAAATATGCTCATGGGCATAAAACATATACCTAGTTATCGAGACTGTTGGTCATCATATCCTCAATTGAGAGATGAATACATATCTAATACAATGAGCCTGAATAGATTCAGTTCTCTCCTTTCTCATCTCCACCTAAACGATAATTCTGTCATGCCAGCAAAAGGGCAACAACAATACGATAAATTATATAAAATCCGACCACTTATCAACAAGTTACGTACAAATTATCAAAAATATTATGGCCCTTCAATGTAACAGGCTGTTGATGAAACAATGGTCAAATTTAAAGGCCGCATATCCTTCAAACAATATTTACCTCTGAAACCAATAAAAAGAGGATATAAAATTTGGTCTAGAGCTGACATGTCTGGCTATCTCTGCGATTTTGACATATACACAGGTAAGAATGGAGACAGAGTAGATGAAAATTTGGGAGCAACCGTTGTAAAAAAACTTACAGAGGCTCTTATTGGAAAAAACTATCACGTCTATTTCGACAACTACTTTACCTCTGTGAAACTACTTGAGGAATTGGCCGAAAGAAATATATATTCATGTGGAACAGTTAGAGCAAATAGGAAAGGTCTTCCTCAGTTGCTTCAAGACAAAGACTTAGCTAGGGGACAAACTGATTGGGCACTGAATGGACGTAATATTTCTTGCGTAAAATGGAAGGACAAACGTGTTGTCCAGGTCTTGTCTTCGATTCATGATCCCTCAAAAACCATTCAAGTAAACAGAAGAGAAAAGGATGGAAGTGTAAAAGAAATATATTGCCCCGAAGCCATCAAGGAATATAGACGTTTTATGGGTTGTGTCGATCGTGCTGACATGCTGAAGTCCTGCTACGATATTGACAGGAAATCAAGGAAGTGCACAGACTATTCTGGCACTTCGTCGATGTCTCGGTGGTAAATTCGTTTATTTTGTATCGCAGTTCACCAAAGGCAGAGAAACTAACTATGAAATTTTTTCGACTTAGAATAATTTCTGGGCTTATTGGCGCTACAAAAAAAGGCACTGCCGGCAAAAAAAGTATTCCAAAAGAGAACAGATACAAACCATATGTGCCCCCTGAAATAAGAAAAAGCAACGCAATTCACATGCCTGTTCATGCTGGATCTAGACGTTGTGCACGTTGTAGCACTGCATCAGTGCCACATCGCACTAAATGGACTTGTAACACATGTAACGTGGGCTTATGCCTAAATGCAGAAAAAAACTGTTTTGCACCATACCATAGTACCTAATTTCACATTCTGATTGTGTGCAAAGAATTTCTGGTTTATTTATATGATCATATTATATATCACAGTGGTTACCATATGAAACCATATCCTGGAGGACTTCTTACATTACTTTTAAGTTAACAATTTGATGAAATGTTGTTTTTAGAATGTAAATTTTAAAATTATTCAGAAATATATTGTTTTTAACGAGTTTTTCTTTTATGTGCCTGAAAGGGTTAAGGATTCTTCCTTTGTAATGATCTTTGAAACTTTTAATGATGCCTTGATCTAACGGTTGCAGTTTGGAAGTTGCGTTTGGTGGGAAAAATTGCAATTTGATAGCCTTCAAGCTTCTGTTGTATTGCAGGATGAGCAGGGCAGTTGTCTATAAACATTATTATTTTTCGATTCTCGTGTGAAAATTGCTTGTCCAATTTTACCAACCATTTTTCAAAAATTTCAGAGGTCATCCATGCCTTTACGTTGTTCTCGTAATCTACAGGAAGCCATTTTACCCCTTTAAAACATCGTGGTTTTGCACTTCTGCCAATTATGAGAGGTTTTAGTTTTTCAGTGCCACTCATATTCGTTGCTAGAAGGCATGTGACCCGCTCTTTACTAAGTTTTCCACTATAGCATTTGTCGTCTCTAATGGCTAAAGTTTTCTTAGGTAGACATTTGAAGAATAACCCAGTCTCGTCTGCGTTGAAAGTATCATCTTCGCTATACTGCCCCAAAATCCCCGGCAATACATTTCGAATCCAATCACTAACCTGATGATCATCCACTGCGGCACTTTCACCACAGATATTCTTATGCGATATGTCGTGTCTAAATTTAAAAAATAAAATATAAATTTCATATGTACATTATATACAGTGAGCTCAAAAAGGTTGGAATAAACTCATTTAAAATTCAACCTTTAATTTTTTTAAAAAACACTGGGTCCCGTCAATTTTTATTTTTAGATGGGCATTTTTTAAACTAATTTTTGTTTATACAGGGTGAGTCAAAAAAAGATTTCATTTGACACTTCAATTTTTTTTAATTGAAACACCCATTTTTTATTTTATTTTCGGATTCTACGTAAAATTTTGATCACATTTCATGTATTATAACCCAAGTCTAAGTTAAGTTCTTTTCTAAAATAATCAATGTAATTTAAAAAAAAAATTTTTTATTCTAAATAATAAATGTCTCAATGATTCGTAATTAAATTGTGAAATATTAATTTAATAAATGTTGAAATTGGCCACCACCAACATCCTGGCAATATCTGAGGCGATCTTCGAATTCTTGCAAAACATTGTGCACTATTTGAGGTTCTATCAGTCTCATTTCTGGTCTTATTCGGAATTTAAGTTCGTCAATATTGTTCGGTCTGTTGATATACACTTTAGATTTTAGGTAGCCCCACAGATAATAGTCTAACGGGGTCAAATCAGGGGATCTGGTCGGCCATTCTATTGGGCCCCGTCGACCAATCCACCTTCCAGGAAAAACACTATCTGAATATTCACGCACCGGGCGAGTAAAATGGGCTGGTGCTCCATCCTGTTGATACCATAAGCTATCATTGGGCATGTCAGGATCTTCTGGATTTGGATACACTACAGCAAGCGCAGGTATCAAATCGAATTCTAGAAATTCTAGATATCTTTCTCCAGTCAAAGTGCCGTCGAAGAAAAAGGGACCCAAAATTCTGTTTCCAATAATCCCAGCCCAAACATTTACTTTTTTAGGGTATTGTGTGTGACACTCCATAATCCAATGCGGGTTTTCTGTAGCCCAATAACGGAAATTTTGCCTATTCACGGTTCCGTTTAGGCAAAACGTTGCTTCATCCGAGAACACAATTCTTCGTGAAAATTGAGGATCATCAATACATCTCTCCATCATTATTTCACAAAATTGCATTCTTCTATCTGGATCGTCCTCATTTAGTTCATGAACTAACTGAACTTTATAAGGATGCCA
Source organism: Amphimallon solstitiale (assembly GCA_963170755.1). NCBI lineage: Eukaryota > Metazoa > Arthropoda > Insecta > Coleoptera > Scarabaeidae > Amphimallon > Amphimallon solstitiale. The sequence continues at coordinate 98,353,093 of OY720676.1, read as the reverse complement.
TTTATTTTTATGTAAATAGTTTAATACAGATCCTTGACTAATTTTGTTCTCGTCAGCAATAGCGCGACTAACTTTATGGTTGTTCTCTTCAACGGATAATAGCACATTCAACTGCACATCTTCTGAGAGAGTGGGCCGGCCTTTTACATAATTATCTCTCACATGCCCCAAATCCCTATATTTTTTTTCAATTTTACTAATAGTTGATTGAGATCTAGGCGCTCTGTTTGGGTATTTATTGTTGAACAGTTCGGAAACTTCCAGTTGGGTACGCATCCTATCTCCATAGCCAATCATCATTAGTATTTCTATGCGCTCCCTTTCATTTACTCGTGCCATTTTACAGTTAAAAAAAACTACTTTTATTAGAACTTTTATACAAATGTTTAAATACTTTTGACAGGGAATGAACTTCAACGTCAATGTTAAATAACCTAGGTAACAGATAAAAATGGTATTAATGTTTAAATGTTTACAGTTTCAGTAAATTTGATTATGTTTAACTCCTAATATGTACAGTTTAAATGAAAAGAAATAAGCTAACTTAACTTAGACTTAGGTTATAATACATGAAATGTAATTGAAATTTTACGTATATTTCGAAAATAAAATAAAAAATGGGTGTTTCAATTAAAAAAAATTGAAGTGTCAAAAGAAATCTTTTTTTTTTTGAGTCAGCCTGTATAAACAAAAATTAGTTTAAAAAATGCCCATCTAAAAATAAAAATTGACGGGTCCCAGTGTTTTTTAAAAAAATTAAAGGTTGAATTTTAAATGAATTTATTCCAACCTTTTTGAGCTCACTGTATACGTCTAATACAATCACGTAAATTTTACCTTTTTTTTAATTTATGAAGCCAACCGGTACTGACCATAAAATTTGTTGTTCCTAAATGTTGACTGTATTCCAGTGCTTTTTCCTGTAGAAGTGGCCCTGACACCGGAATGTTTTTTCTCTAGTAGACACAAACCACTTAAATACCGCACTGTATACATTTTTTTTTGAAACTCGGTTTCGCTTGATATTAGCGGGTTGTGTAAGTTTACTCGCGAAACTTCGAATATGTTCCTTGTTTTTAATTATAGTTGACAATGTACTCGCTGGTATGTCATATTCCGCAGCTATTATCTTCCTTTTTATTCCATCGTCCACTTTTTTTAATATTTCTAATTTCTGTTGCACTGTTAAACTTTTAAGTTTTCGTTGCTGGGGCATGTTGATGACAGACACTAACGACTACGAATGAATATATAGCGCAACACGCACGTGAATAAGAATGATAAAACCCGTTGTCGTTGGTACTTCCCCGAATTCCTTCGATAGATATTAAGTTATATCCTCTAACAGATGGCGTATCACGTACCTTTAGCGAAAATTTCGAGTTACAGAGATTCTACGTCTTAAATTTGGTTAAATTTTTTTCGAGTTAGGGATAAATTCGAGTTAGAGAAATTCGAGTTAAGGAGAGTCATATGCATATAAATTTAATAGATAACGCACGGGATAAAAAATATTCGAGTTAGGGGGAGTTCGAGTTGGGGGAGTTCCACTGTAATGTATCTAAAAGATCAGCGCTCATTATTCACCCTACAAAGTGAGCCAATGTAAAAGAACGATATCAAAAAACTGTAAAACATTTTTTCTCTTTTTAATTCTCATTGACACCCTAATTTACATGAGTGGAAGTTTTGCAAAGTCCAGAATTATTAATTATTTGAAAATAATCTTCGATAAGTGATTTCTATTTTGTTGTATACATTCTTGAAGCCTTCTCCCCCACCCCCTACCATCGCACACACAGAAACAAAATTATAAACGGTCAAGTCAGGAAAATTGACTGTCCAGGAGATTATCACCATTCTTGCTGATAATATGGCTGGGAAAGGTCTGTCTAAGTATGTCTTGTGATATTTGGTGTAGATATTGATTGCTGGGAAAGAAAAAAATCTTCAATATATTGACGTAACGATGTGAGTTCACAGTTGCCATCCTTTACAAAAAATACAGTAGGGATTATTCGTATTAAAGAAACCGCACATCATACGATTACTTTATGTGAATGTAGGAGTGTTATGAGCAATTCTCGTGGGTTATTGTTTGACCAAAAACGAGAATTTTGAGGCAAGCCTCGTCTTCCTCTCGAAATGCCATAACTTAATCCAAGTGCTAAGTTTCGCCGTCGAATTGATCTTGGTGGACTCTCCACTGAATTACGAACCGCTTCATTACTCACAGGAGTGCACTGCTACTTTTTCTGTGCTATTAAACGACTAATTTTAAAGTTTGTACTCCACCTGTGAATAGCAATGTCAGACGGTACATGAAGGCGCTAAATGGAAACCCAGATGAAACTACCCCCATTTTAGTAGTATGTTTTAACGGCTAATGTTCATCTGACCAGGTATTCATAGTTATTAACTTCCCAATCTCTAAAACCGCAATGGTTATGGCTCAACATCGCTCGCTTTCTACCATTTCTGTAGTGGAGCCTCAAAATCGTCCCGTTTCATTGGTTTACCTTGTATATTTCTTTCCACACAACAACTAGACATCTTATTCATTTCGCACAATTGTAGAGGAGTTGACTAATTTCTTGTTTGACTGGGAATGTGAAAGTAAATATTTGAATTTTTAGAAAAATAAATGCATTAAACTTACATTTATTATAAATACATATATTCGACTACAGCCTAGCAATATAATTATGCGGGGGGAAAAGAACTTGAGTTGCTTTTCTTTCCAATCTTAATGTTTGTTGCGCACAGATAGCCTTTATTAAATTCTGTTATTCTTAATTTTCTTCCAATGCTTAGCTACTTTTCTTTTCTTCCAAAGAATCAGAAGAACCTGTTAATACTTTTCACGTGATATACTTATCAATTTTCAAATTCAACGATAGCCATTCAAATACTAACTTTTTTCAGTTATTTACAAATAACTCAAACTATATTGTATACTTTTCCAATCTAAAAAATTTTATACTAAAAAAGTGGACAAACATTTTAATATGAGTTTTAGATGAAAAATTTATTCTTTATAAATTGTAGGCAAATATCGTTTCGATAAAGCCTTTATTGTTTTTGTGTTTGTAAAAAAGGATGATCACTAAACTCTAACGTTATTGCACATAATCTCCACATCCAGCACTATGTTCAACTCTTTTTCTAAATTGTTTGTAAACTTTGTTCAACAGTTCAACATTAATTTCTCGAACAGCTTCCGTAATCCGCATTTTTAGATTATTTAAATCATTTCCCAGTGTTTCTGTGTACACTTTTTGCTTTAGGTAACCCCAAAGAAAAAAAATCCATGGGAGTCAAGTCCGGTGACCGAGCTAGCCAATGCATTGATCCTTGTTGTCCAATCCATCTATTAGGAAAGTGTACATTTAAGAACTCTCTTTCAATCAAGGTACCATGAACGGGACACCCACATGTTGGAAGTAAATGCGTCGCAATTCCTCTTGGTCTAGTGATGACAATAAAAATTCTGAAGCATTTCCAAGTGTTGTGTTGATTTAAATTTCCATTAAAAAATCAGGGATCAATGATTCTGTTTAATAGCATTCCATACCAAACATTCACTTTTTGTTATCGCTGATTTCGGACATTAATTCTAAAATTTAGATTATCCTTTGACCACTATCTACAATTTTGTGAGGAAACAGTACTATTTGTCAAAAACGTTGCTTCATCACTAAACATTAAATTCTGATAAAAAAAGGCGATGTTGCATAGTGTTCTCACCAACCCATAAATAAAACTCGAGTCTATAAGCGTGATCTGCATTTTATTAGGTGTGCCTATAGTCCAGTCATTATATACATTTGAATTAGAAAATGAACCGAACAATCCAATTTTTTTATATGTTGTTGGGGGGATTACAACAGCTTATTCCAAGTTTTCGACTGGATACCCCTTGCGCATTTTCCGCCATCTTGAAAATAAGGGTGAATTTTTGTTTCCGTTCTAACTCGGCTCCTGATCTTCCCACGGGGAAGTTGTTTTTATTCTCTACAATTTATTCCAAATAACTTTTTCACCTAACATCGACCGTTCTCGAGATATCGGCAAAAATTTGGGGTTCGAACTCGGTTTTTATTTTTTTCTTCTTTGTCGTCACACATAGTAAAAAATGTCTATTATCAAACTTGCAGAGCATGTTCGTACCTAAAATTCGATATTTTTGTTTTCCCCATATCTTTAAAATTACGAGTTCTAACGCGCTGCAAAGTCGGCAAGTCCGTGCAAACTTTCGATTCTATAGCTCACGCGATTGTGTAGATATGTTGTAACGGATTTACCGTTCTGAATAGAACTATTATAAATACAATAATGTAAATAAAACAGTGGAATTATGAATCACACGTATAAAATTTATTAGGCAAATTTGCTTTTCCCGGTCAAAAAGACATTCATATCTTCCTTGTTTTTGATGGTCCTGTTTGTCCATATATCTCTTCCTCAGGATCCTCTTCGAGACACGGGCATTCTTAACTCACGTTGTCTTCGACAGTCGCATCATCCTCATCGTCTGATTCGACGTCATGCATTCCACTGCAATTAAGGCAAATCGTGGAATGCGCAATGCCAGCTTTCCTGCACCCACAAGCCGCTCCGCATTTTTCTTTACATCTACATGATACAAGCTTCAGAAGCTCGGTTGGTGCGGGTTCGACTGTGCTTGCGATTGGTTCGAGTCCTTGGTGCGTTCGTCGCCAGCCCCATTCCTCCAGATCTTCGTATAATCGGACCCAACTTTGTACTTGATGATAGGTACGGAAGACGTGCTGCCGTGCTGCGTTCTTAGTTGGCGGAAGTGATGACAGGTTGAATCTGTTATTGGTGATCGATTTCGGGAAGCGCTGGTATCGTAAAGTATTGATGGATATATCTTCCTTCTTACCGCCGTATAGGGCGATTAGGAATCGTTCTCCTGTGGATACCAAAATCTCCGGATCGACGTTTTTTCTCTTGAACAGTTCGACTGATGATGCCAATTCCGCGTGCTTTTCCAGAGTGTTTATGAATTTAGATTTCCCAATTTTGAAAAAAGATGATGTGGTATCGCAACCACTGAAAACGTGAAGGAAGAGTATGTTGTGCTGGATGGTCTTGTAGTGCTTCAGACAAGTTGGAGAGTACAATGCTGCTGGTGTATTTCCTTTCGCTGGTTTTCGGAAGAAGATGTTTGTGTTCTGTTGTGCCAGTCCGGTAAGTAGAACCAAAAGATTGATGTCTTTGCCGACGATTCTTCCAGTGCCGTGGTTACAATCAACGTGTCTGCGTCCTCGAAAGCCTGCAGAACGTTGATCCCAACGTTTGTAAAATGAAGGCCCAGCATTTTCACGAAATTGTCTTTGTTGACGTTTCTTGCAAGGATTTTTTCTTGACTGACTGTTGGAGTTGTAGACTCGTTGATTGTGAATTCAGGCGATTGGTACTTCTTTTAAACGTCGTAGTCTTTCCGATGTCTTTGTCAAACAACTTTATGCAAAATAAAACCACCGTCAATTATTTTAGATATCTGTCACCAAGTTGTATATTTTCACAACGACGCGCTAGAAATCGTAATTTTGAAGATATGGGGAAAAAAAAAATATCGAATTTTAGGTACGAACGTGCTCTACAAGTTTGATAGTGAACACTTTTTTTGCTATGTGACGACAAAGAAGAAAAAAATAAAAACCGAGTCCGTATTCCAAATTTTTTACTATTTTTGCCGATAGCTCGAGAACGGTCGATGTTAGGTGAAAAAGTTATATGACATATTGTAGAGAATAAAAAAAGGAACAAAAAACACGCAAACAACTTCCCCGTCGGACGACCAGGAGCCGAGTTACAACGGATACAAAAACGCACCCTTTTTTTCAAGATGGCGGAAAATACACAAGGGGTATCCATTCAAAAACTTGGAATTAAGGTGTCCTAACCCTCCCCAATAACAAACAAAAAAATTGGCTTGTTCGGTTCATTTTCTAATTCAGGGATTGTTTTCGGACAGAATGACTGGACTACTAAATCTATACTCCATTCAGTCTAAGAATAAAGTAGATGGCGCTACAATTTGAGCACAGTTTACACACGATGAACTTTGTATTTTGAAAACAAGTAAAACATATGTTTACTGTCAGATGGATAGCAGGGATATACATATCTGATATCATTATATTTTGACATTTACGTACATTTTTATACAAGTTGGTAACTCATTCCTCAAGAAAAAGGAATGCACATGTCGTCTAATTGTACTTTTTTGTGCTTCATCCAATTTATTGTAAGTATGACGATAATTTCTTTTTCTTGGAGGAGAAATTGGAACTCCATATAATTCCATTTCTTTAATAATGCAGTACATTGTATTCCTATTAATACCCACTTCCTCTGCTGTTTGATTGACTGCAGCTGTTTTAGACATATTGTCTTTATGCTTAATGTACACATTATAAGCCATTTGCCTTTGTCCAGATCTTATGTGTTTCCCTTTACGATTTTTTGAAGGACCTGGTAAAATGCTTCCGCCCTACTATAGAATATTAGCGATTACGAAATAACGAAATTGATAAAATACCTTAACAAATGAATATTTCACTTGCGAGTTCTAAGAAGAACTATTTTTTAAGAATATTAACAACAAATAACTATGTAAAATACGGAAATCGACAAAATCTTTGAACAAAACTGTCAGTAAACAAATTTTTGACAGAACGAGCTAAATGCGATTATTTTGCCGGTGTAAATGCACACTCGATTTCAACCAATCACAAACGTTTATTTTAAGCCCTATCTTTCCCAATGCTTTATTCTTAGACTGAATGGAGTATAGGTTTATATGGATAAATTTTCTTCGCTTTATAAATTATTTGGAATAATGTATGATTGACATTGAGTTCACTTGCTCGCTGGCGTAAAGAACTTCTAGGATGTTCCACAACTGATAGCCATAATGGTCACAGCATCAATTATCATCATTGTACGCTTTGCGAGGCGTCCTTTTGTCGGACACGCATTCCGTTTCTCAAACTTATCAATTAATTTCTTCAATGCTGATCTGCTAACACATACATTCGGGTATTTTTCATTAACTAACTTTATTACATGATTTATATGAGACTTGTCGTCAACATTTTTCACAAATAAAGCTAGGTGAACTGTCAGGTCTAATACATGGGTAATGCGATACTGATGCAGCATGTAACATTCGGACTGAGTTATTATTTCCATTTTATCAATGAAATTTACATTAGGAAAAATTCAGATGTCCCAAGATGTTTTGCTAACTGACTGTACTTCAGAGTCACAATAAAATGTCATATGTTTATTTTGAAATTTAAAAGTTTCTTGGCTTATAACGACCAAAACAGCCATCTTTATTATTAATACGACTTTCGCAATTGTATAACAAACACGTGTTAACAACTTAACCAAACATTTCGTGTGTCAATGTGTGATTTGCCAGATTTGGCAGATCACTTCAGGACCACGAACTGATCCTCTGAAATAGCTAAATCACTTGGAGCTTGGCGGGAAGCAGTTTTGCTCAGTTCAGTGACGTCACTTATGACGTTTCACATGAGCTAATCTGATCCAGCGAGCAAATAAAACTCACTTTTATATTATCATGAACGACGGCGTTTTAATTGATCTGGTGGACAACTAAGACGCACGCAACATGATATTGCTGTGTCGTTTTAGAACCTGTCTGATTGGCATTACCAACTGCTCATTCGCTTGGCGAATGAATGACTTCTTAAATTATGTATTAATTTTACCGTACGGAAAGTAAGGTTCAATGGCCTTTCGGTAAGGCTATTAACAAGGTAATTTTCATCGGTTCTTTTGCCTATTCGATGGAGCTGTGTGTTTAAAACAAGATGACTATGACAGATCAAAACATCAAATTCTGGACTTGCACTTTTCTTATTGTCACTGATTTAATTACTGAAATATATAGTGCTGTCCACTCTAGTTTGTGCTGTGACGTGTTTATTAATTCAGGACTTTATTACTTATTTATTTATGTAAATTTATTTTTTAATTTATTGTGTAATATTATAAAATATGATTAAGGGTCCTCGCTAGTGGATCTGTCAATAATGGCAAAATAGCAGATTTTAGAATCCAGATATTTTTGTTGATTTTAAAGATGGAGAAAACCTTTCAACGTCAACTTATGAAGAATTTAGTAATCTACCCGGCTGAAGAATCAAATTTAGAAAAAAATTATCGGATTACAGAAAATTAATTAACATGTCAAAATATTAAAACCAATTTTCTCAATAATCCTTCGGAGGAGAATTGTTTGCTTGGGTTCACGTTATAAATTGAATAGAAAGCTACCCGGCTGTACACTTATTTTTCGTTCAACTATTCTTTACTTTGTTTAAAATGAATATAAATTAAATTAAAATTAGGCAACCCACATTACAATGAATTGTTATTCTGCTATAAATATTTCCCGCAGTTACAAATGTGTAAATAGTTAGTCATAAATGAATTTTTATTCGCTTAGATATTGAGTTATTATTTCAAATATTTATTATATGTTTCCTATGTGTAAAAGTACTCGGACATCCTTGGCTTAATTAAATTATGTGCTATGCAACCAATATTACATTTCCCATTCACTAGCGAAGACCCTTAAAGTCCTCGTCGATTTTCTTTGACTGTATATCTGCGCTAGTGAATGGGAAATGTAATATTGGTAGCATAGTACATAATTTAATAAGCCAAGGATGTCCGAGTACTTATTACACATAGGGAATATATAATAAATATTTGAAATAATAACTCAATATCTAAGCGAATAAAAATTCATTTATGACCAAATATTTACACATTTGTAACCGCGGGAAAGATTTATAGCAAAATAACAATTCATTGTAATGTGGGTTGCCTAATTTTAATTTATTTTATATTCATTTTAAACAAAGTAAAGAATAGTTGAACGAAAAATAAGTGCACAGCCGGGTAGCTTTCTATTCAATTTATAACGTGAAGCCAAGCAAACAAATCTCCTTCGAAGGATTTTTGAGAAAACTGGTTTTTAATATTTTGACATATTAATTAATTTTCTTAAATCCGTTAACTTGTTTCTAAATTTGATTCTTCAGCCGGGTAGATTACTAAATTCTTCATAAGTTGACGTTGAAAGGTTTTTTCCATCTTTAAAATCAACAACAAAATCTGGCATCTAAAATCTGCTATTTTTTCATTGTTGTTAAGCTTCAAATATGCAATTACAGACATGCACAAATCAAAAGTTATTTTTAAAATTAAATGATAATTGGATTTGTGAATAATATATATTTTAGTGATATAGATACTATTAGTTTCTTACTAAATAATTTAAACTGTTAATTAGAACTGTAATTTATTAGATAAAATTATTAGTATTCCGCTACGAGTAAAGAATAGAACAGGAGAGAGTCTCCTTAATAATAATATTTGTCCAAATGAGGTAACTCAATATGCCTCCTCAATGCATAGAATATGTATGTTACATGTCAGATGTAGTGTCAGATATATGACAAGTTTTTCAAAATACTCATTTTATAAACTATGATTGATCAATATTGCCATAACGACCTGCCTTCAAGTGGTAACTCCGTCTAAATAATACCTATTCCCCCACCAGTTTATTATCTTTCCTGTTCTATTCTTTCCTCGTAGGTATTCCGGCGGATTTTAAATTTTTAATCTTAGCTAAAAATACTACTAGTCTCAATTCATATGTGCTGATTTAGAAAACACCAACTACGTGTCGTACAGGTCGACTTGTACTGTTCTTATAACTTTAAATGTTAAAACGCATTGATTGTACCAATGTGGATTAAAGACATTAACTATACGAATGATAAGTACCTATATTGTGACAAATCATAATTTTCAGTGAAGTGTTTTAGACACTTCACAGTATAGTAACAATCCAGTAAATCAACTCCCTTAAAAATCGTGTTTCTACCCCCTCCGTAAAATACATGGTGGCATACTGCTCTGTAGCACAGCTGCAGTCCGATTGGTCTAGTTCTCGGGTACAGCTACATGAATCTTTATTATGTACATTCACTTCCCCTCTCTGTCCGCAGTTTACTGCGCAATTGTCCTAAAAAAATAAAACTACACGAACATCAAAGGGACCGCCGTGGAGTGAACTTACTGTATAGTTACTATACTGTGACAACGTGTCATAATGTCTATCATTTATCAGTTTAACTGTCGATAATGATAGGTACAAACGATATTTAAAGGTATTCAGTTTATGTAGACTAGACACATTGTCTTTCATATTAGGTATATAAAATTCTGCTTTAAAATATAGTAGATAATAGTATATGTAAAGAAAGCAATATTAAACACAAGTTATGATATTAAGGCTGTTAATCGATAAAATAAATCGTTATGAGTACCTAATTTTGTGTTTTTGTCAGAAGAAGAATAAACAATAAGAGAGTAGATTTCAAATTACAAATTGCTAAATTGACATCAGTAGTTCGTAGCGTATACAGAGAGGTTCAAAAAGGTCATGTATCCCGCTTCAACAATACATGAGGAGGAGAAGGTGGCGCATTCTTTTCCTCCTAGCAGCTTATTTCAAATACTACACATTTCCACATAGGCGTTTAATACTGCCTCTCTTGCAATTACAGATTAGTTGTCATATACTTATTAACAAAGCGGAATAGATAATCTTTTTGCATTTGCCGTTAGAAACTCTATAACCTTATCTAAAATAATATTCTGTCGGTGTAACAGAAAAAATATGCAATCTAGCATAAAAATTATTAGCGTGAAGCGTGTTGAAATCATGCAAACTGAACTAGCTTATTGCTCAATTATCAGAATTGTATTATTATGTACATTTTATCTGAATTTTGCCAATTTTAAACTACTAAATTAAAACAAATTTATAAAGAATTCAAATGTATTCAACAGTAAATTTCAAAAGAATTTTATTACTGCTATCGTGGTCACACAGAGAGAGAGAGCGAGAGACATTTTTTAAAAACCACTTTTTCGGTATCAGCCGACTCAAAACGCGGACATCTTCAAAAATCTCGAGGTTGAAAATTTTCGTCATCACAATACTTCCTTATAACTACGTATAAGAAAGTAAATGTGGTTTTTAAAAAATGTCTGTGTGTGTGTGACCACGATAGTGGTCAAACCGCTACAGCTATCATTCCAAATTTTATATTTACTAGTATAATCTCCCTCTTGAGATCTACTTAGATTTTCAGTAAAATCGGTAGACCGGAAGTACCGCGCGATCATTTAAATTCTAAATTAGAGCAGGCTGTGAAATTTAAATTAAGTTGGTATATAAGTACTAATTTACAATTTGAATTGTCAAAGTGACGTTTCATAATGTTAATTAATCAATAACTGACATTCTGGGCAACCTAATAAAAAAAATCCCGCCTGCTATAATTTAGAATTTAAATGATCGCGTGGTAGTAGTTTACTTCAGTAAAAAAATCGAATTTAGGCAATATTTCGTCAACTACTAAGTTTAAACAAATTTATAAAGAATTCATATGTACTCAAAATTAAATTTGAGAAGAATTTTATTAAAAAAGTTTGTCGAAATTCCTACCGGAAGTAGGTCTTTTACTCTTATCAAAAATTAGTTTTTTGCGAATATCTCGCCAGTCATGCTTTCTAGACAGGTAGATTACCAATATAAAAGTATCTAAAACATAATTTTCAATACCTCTAGTACAAAAAAATTTCAAAATTCGGACAGGAAATACCACTTTTACTCTTACCGAATAGCGATTTTTTGCAAATATGTCGTAAATTATGCATTTTGTATATATGTATCAAGAGTACAAAAGTATTTAGAGTTAGATTTGCAATGTTTTTTGTATAAATGAAATTTCAAAATTCGGACCGGAAGTAGCACTTTTACTCTTAGCGAGTAGCACTTTTTTGATAATATCGTGCAAAGGATGCATTCTATAGAGATTTATTAAGAGAATAGAAGTATGTACTTAAAATAGGATTTTGAATAATTTTTGTATAAAAAAATTCTTAAAATTCTATAATTTGAAACGCTCATACGTATAAGAAAGTCGTTTTGTGGCCACACATCGTTTTTTCTTCACGTATTAATATATGGATGTTTTATTTTATTTTATGTAATGTATTTGTGGCACATATTATACATAAGTTTTATCATTCTGCACTCCTCCATATGAACTTTAACTATTCCAAATCTCATACTCCTCGTGCGCAATTTGCTTAAAAAGGGGTACAAAGTTTTTTACTTCACGTATTAATATAGAAATATCCGCAGGGGCAACTACTTCTGTACAAGTATACAGATACATAAATACCGTAATTTGATATGTTTTATGCTATTTCCACAGTTTGTATTTTAAAAAAATCGACGTTTTGGCAGCCATTTCTTCTGCAGATTCCAAAAAGGGGAAGATTACGTTTTTGAAATTTGCAAAACACTTGTGACACTTTTGAAGCTTACATTTGACACTTTTAAATGTCAATTGACATTTAAAAGTGTCAAATATATGGATGTTTTATTTTATTTAATTTAATATATTTGTAATACATATTATCCATAAATTTTACCATTCTGCACTCCTTCTCCATATGAACTTTAACTATGCCAAATCTCACACTCCTACGTGCGTGCAATATGCTTAAAACATCCATATATTAATACGTGAACAAAGAAGTGTGTACCCCTTTTTAATCATATTGCACCCACGTAGAAGTGTGAGATTTGGCAAAGTTGAAGTTCATATGGATAAGGAGTGCAGAATGGTATAATTTATGGATAATATGTATTACAAATTATAATATATAAAAGCCAATTGTCTCGCTCTTTTGTAACACGAGCGATTAATACGGCACAGCTATACCCCAAAATTGACGAATACATTAAATAAAATAAAACATCCATATATTTGACACTTTTAAATGTCAGTTGACATTTAAAAGTATCAAATGTGAGCTTCAAAAGTGTCACATGTGTTTCGCAAATTTCAAAAACGTAATCTTCCCCTTTTTGGAAAGAAACAGCTCTTCACAGCTACTCTGCAGAAGAAATGTCTGCCAAAACGTCGGTTTTTTAAAATACAAACTGTGGAAATAGCATAAAACATCAAATTATGGTATTTATGTATCCGCATACTTCTATAAAAGTAGTTGCACCTGCGGGTATCTGTATATTAATACGTGAAGAAAAGAACTTTGTACCTCTTTTTAAGCAAATTGCGCGCACGGAGGAGTATGAGGTTTGGCATAAAGTTCATATGGAGAACGAGTGCAGAATGATAAAATTTATGTATAATGATATCTCATACTCCTTATCCATATGGACTTTATGCCAAATCTCATACTTCTCCGTGCGCGCAATTTACTTAAAAAGGGATACAAAATTTTCTCTTAACGTATTAATATATAGATATGTACTACATAATTAGGAAAACATTTACTTAGATAGATACCAATGTTTTGAGAAAATTTACATGTATATTTAACATATAAAATGATTCCACTTTCAACAACACAAACGAAGTCGTTCCTCCAAAAAAATTTATAGGTACCATGCATTTCATAGCTTACCTCTGGAAATGTTACTGCAATTTGGAAATCATGTTTTTCATAGACATAATAATATATAATGTGTTTGTGTAACAGCTAAAACCATTTACAGTATAAATTATAAAGGTGAATTGAAATTTGAACTTAACAATGGAACAAACAAAAAACGAATATAAATACAAATTAAGAATTAATTAATTAAAGAATATCATAGATACAACTACATCTACATTGAAGCATAACAACATGAGTAGTTTCAACCACTGATCTCTATAATATAAATGGATGAGCAATGCAATAGGATGCGCGTGGAATTTTTATGCCAAATTGAATACTTATCCCGGGGCTTACGAGTATGCGCAGTCCCTACCCACTTGGCAAAATCACTATATGCTCACTTATTCTACATTAACAAATACGTATTTTCATCCTTCTCAAAAATTGTGATTTTGCCAAGTGGGATAGTCTTTTGACATTCGAAGTAAAATCACTAAATTCCGAACGCCGATTTCGATAGACGTGGCCCAAGCAGCAAAATCACAATTTTAGAGAAGGATGAAAATATATATTTGCTACTAGGGGTACTAGCTTTTTGTTTATATTTTTGGAGTATTTTAATTAAGAAAAATCGGAAGACATTGAAAAGGATCAAATTATACAATTCCCGACATACCATCACTGACATTGCTTTCATTCAGCAGACAAAAGATCATGTCCAGTAGACGAGCGCTCGATCACTCTGAACATGTTCAGGAGGGGCCGCCATTTCTGTGAGCGGAAAAATTCTACGCTCACATAGTGAGTGTATTCTGTACGCATGCGTCATTGATGCATTCCAAGACCAACCTAATACATAATTTTGAATAAAGTTACTAGAAAAGTAAGATACAGCAAATTAAAGGTATTGTGCAGAAATAAATGTATTAAAATATTGGAGTTCACCCAGTATTTTATTCGGGATTGGAAAAACAAGTCCTTCCACTAAAAACTACACCAAAACTTAATGCAGAAAAACAATTTATCATTATTGTTTATTCGGTTTAATCCACTGATCTGTATAATATAAATGGATAAGCAATGCAATAGGATGCGCGTGGAATTTTTATGCCAAATTGAATACTTAACTCGGGGCTTACTAGTATGCGCAGTCCCTAGTCTTTTGACATTCGTATGTAAAATCACTAAAGTTCCGAACCCCGATTTCAATAGACGTGCCCCAAGCAGCAAAATCTCAATTTTAGAGAAGGATGAAAATATATATTTGCTAATGTAGAACAAGTGTGCATATAGTGATGTTGCTACTAGGGGTACTAGCTTTCTATTTATATTTTTGGAGTATTTTTATTAAGGAAAATGCGGAAGGCATTGAAAATCAAATTATACAATTCCCGACATACCATCACTGACATTGTTATCCCAAAATGTTATTTCTGGTTTTGTTGTCAAACAATTGAAGCGCGTTGTTAAGTGTGCTAAATGTGTGTCCGTAGTAGAAGAAATCTCACAAACATCTGTCGATAATGCGTGCGATAACGCTAGTTTTCATCTTTTGAACAGAAAAAATCATGGTGCTTTAATACGTCCTTCACAGGATCTCACCAAGGTATGTAAAATAGTTGAAGTCCAAGTACGCCATATTCTTGTACAAAACAACAATAAACTTCCTGCAGAGGCAGTATGATTTGAACTATTTGTACGTTCAATTTCTAATACCCTGTTAGTAGAAAATAAGTACTTTGTATCCTTAGATACACATATGCTTGATTCATCTATTTTACATGAAAGTCACGTTTCTCTTTTAATTGAGCATGTTGTGCGATGTTATACGAAAATCCGTTGCTATAGCATTGCAAAGAAACAAACAGAAGTAGAACGTGGGGAACTTGTAAGAAAAAGGCTCTCCAAATTAATACGTTTTTATAACAAATAAATATTTCAAAAGGAATGTATTGTTTTTTTTGAGTATTCTTTTTAAATTTCTCTTAATAAATAAACATTTCAATATCCTCAGATGCAGATTTTAATTTGAAAGTTCATGTTCTGTTACATACTTTTCAAAGATTTTAGGGATTTCAAATTAGTGCCTTTATTTTATGTTATTGCGCATGTGCGTCAGCCCCGTGCACAGTTCGTATTTGATCACAATGCTTTCATTCAGCAGACACAACAGTTGCGGAACTGTTCAGTGATCATGTCCACTAGACGAGCGCTCACTCTGAACATGTTCAGGGCGGCCGCCATTTTTATGAGCGGAAAAATTCTACGCTCACTTAGTGAGCGTATTCTGTACGCATGCGCCATTGATGCATTCCAAGACCAACCTAATACATAATTTTGAAGAAAGTTACTAGAAAAGTAAGATACAGCAAATCAAAGGTATTGTGCAGAAATAAATGTATTAAAGTATTGGAGTTCATCCAGTATTTTATTCGGGGTTAGAAAAACCAGGCCATCCACTAAAAACTACGCTAAAACTTAATGCAGAAAAACAATTTATTATTATTGTTTATTCCGTTTAATCTCTATAATTTTAACATATGGCAACAATGAAAAGCACCAGATGACAGACGATGACATGAAGGTGAGCGGTCCTGTCTAGCGAACACTCAACTGTTGTGAAGTGATCGGTTGGAGTGGGATCGGTTCCCGGTCCGTCTGCTGAATGAAAGCATTGTTATCCCAAAATGTTGTTATTTCTGGTTTTGTTGTCAAACAATTGAAGCGCATTGTTAATGGTGGGTTTATGCAGCGTGAATTAGTCCTAACTTAGTATTAGTCTCAAGAAAGTTCGATCATTGAGTATACGTGTTAGCGTTCAGTCAGCTGATCTTATGGTCGTAAGCTTCTTAGGACCGCGTTAGGACACGACCTTGAAAGTTCGTAATTTTTAATGCTGGGTTTATGCAGCGTGAATTAGTCCTAACTTAGTATTAGTATTAGTCTTAAGAAAGTTCGATCATTGAGTATACGTGTTAGCGTTCAGTCAACTGATCTTATGGTCGTAAGCTTCTTAGGACCGCGCTAGGACACGACCTTGAACGTTCGTAATTTTTAACTCTTAGGACCTCGTTAGCCAAGATCTAACGCTTGTGAGGGAATACGTACACAGCTACGTACCACTTAAGTAGCGTAAGTTGAAAATTTAATTTTTGTATAACGTGTACTTTTAAGGTTAAAAATAATTGTTAGGACAAATACTAATACTAAGTTAAGGAACGCTGCATAAACCCACCATTTGTGTGCTAAATGTGTGTCCGTACTAGAAAAAATCTCACAAACATCTGTCGATAATGCTAGTTTTCATCTTTTGAACAGAAAAAATCACGGTGCTTTAATACGTTCTTCACAAGATGTCACCAAAGTATGTAAAATAGCTGAAGTCCAAGTACGCCATATTCTTGTACAAACTTGTAAACTTCCTGCAGAAGCAGTGTGTTTTGAGCTATTTGTACATTCAATTTCTATTACCTTGTTAGTAGAAAATAAGTACTTTGTATCCTTAGGTACATGCACATATGTTTGATTCACCTATTTTACATGAAAGTCACGTTTCTCTTTTAATTAAGCATGTTGTGCGATGCATAAGTAGAGATACAAAGAAACAAACGGAAGTAGAACGTGGAGAACTTCTAAGAAAAAAGCTCTCCACATTAATACTTTTTTATAATCAATAAATATTTCAAAAGGAATATATTGTTTTTTTGAGTATTTTTTTAAATATCCCTTAATAAATAAGTATTTCATTCTCTTCAGATTTTAATTTTAAAGTTCATGTTTTGTTACATACTTTTCAAAGATTTTAAGCATTTCAAATTAGCACCTTTATTTTATGTTATTGCGCATGTGCGTCAGCCCCGTGCGCAGTTCTTATTTGATCACAATTTGTAACATGCTATTGCTCATCCATATATATTATACCTACACATCAGTGGTTTCAACCAACCGACCGTGCGTTATGGTTAGGGATTGAGAAGTGTAGGTGCCTGTGAAACTAAATATGGAGATAATGAGGCGTATGATTAAAAAAGGATTTGCTTCTACTTCAAGTAATAGCAAATGCCACGAAGTATTTACTACAGTTGATGCTTACTACATAGAGTAAAAACTTCAGTCCGAAGTAAATGCTTCATCTAGATAGTTACTTTTAACCTATAAATTGTAAAGTTCTTGTTGTTGTTTGTGGTAATTTGTTAACGAGGATAGTAATTAAAAATGATCAGTGAGAGTGAAAATGAAGTTGAGAATGACATCAGTGAAACCGACCAAGATGCACAAATGGCGTTTGTCGTGCTACTTTCAGATTACAAAATTTTATTTGACAAAAGAAAAACACCAGCCGTTGTAAAAGAAAAAGACTTAGCAGCAAAACAACTGGCTGCCTGTTATTCTAAAAATTTGAACAAAGAAATAAATGCAAAACAAGTAAGCGGTGAACGCAGTTATTTTATTATATGATTTAAATATAATTCTATATTTTGCATTGTAGGTTCTGAAAAAATTTAATAATATGAAAACCAAAGTGAAAGCAGTTGTTGATCGAAAAAGAACTGGAAACAAAAAAATTATGTTGAGCAAATGGCAAGAAAAATTTGTAAATCTATGGGAAGACGAAAAAGGAGACAATCCTGTATTACAAAAAGTGCCTGGTAAATTTTAATCGTTTATTGATATAATCAGAGTAAATTATGAATATATATGTGCTCTATATTTTTTTATGTCAGGTGCTATTTCTGCAGGAGTTCCTTGTGCATCATCGGAGGCATCCAAATCTATAGCATCACACGTTCCTATAAAACAAAAGAAATTGAACAGTGATCTACATGAACCAGCAGAATTCCGCAGTAAAAGTTTGCAGCAGTTACAACGCGAGTGTTTGATTTAACAGATAAATGCCGCACGCGCTCAGGAAGCGGCTGCGAAGGAAATGGAGAAATATTATAGAAAACAAAATTCACAAATCATTGTTTTTACTGATCTGACCGGACAAATCCCAGAAAACAACGATGTTTAATAAGATGTTATAGATTTTTTAATGTTTTTGTACAATTATAAATGAGTGAATAAATTCATAAGCCGTATTTACCTTTGTTGTTCCATTAGTTGTTGTAATGTTTTGATATAAATAAAAATGCCCTGTGTTTGTTTTAATTCTATTTATAACACTTTAATTAATATAACTTTAATATACATTATATTGCGTTTGTTTTGTTCTGTTACAACTTTTAACTAACTGTCAATCTCGTGTCTCTGTGTGTGTCAAGATCTTTTGTTTACAGGTGTGTTTATGTGTGTGTTGCTTTAGAGGTGTGCATGTGTTCAGATTACTACATTTCCTCCCTTGCTTTTTAAAATGTTGTGTAGTCTTCTAGATAGCCTGGTCTTCTTCTAGTTCGCTTCGGTTGGGGTGGTACATCTCTCTCTTCGTGTTCTATATCTTGTGTTGTAGTATCGTCTAGTGTTGTGGCTGGGTGTCGAAAGTCTTCATCCTGTTGTCTTTGTTGGACATTTATGCTTGGATGGTAAAGGATGTCGGGTAGGGGTATTTGTGTTTGGTAGTGGTTTGATGTGTTAAATATTTTAAAGAATGAGGCATTTCTTGTTATCGTGTTGGTGTGTCTTTTAGCTGTGATTCTGGTACCTTCGATTCTTATTATCTCGTACGGCACTGGATCATATGCTGGAGTTAAGGAGTTCTTCTTCTGCTGTTTACATAGCACTAGATCTTTGATTTTAAAATTGTGTGGTTTTGTTCTGCGCTTTAGGTTTGCTTTCTCGTTCCATCTCCTTCTTTTCTCTTCATCTTTTGTGCTTTGTGGGCTTTCTGTGTCTATGCTAGGTAGATGTGTGTTAACTGTGCGTCCAAACATTAAATTGAACGGGGAATGTCCTGTTGATTGGTGCGGTGCACTTCTGTAACTGAATAGAAAATCTTGTAGTTGTGAGCTGAAGTTGTTTGTCTCTAAGTGTGCACATATCAGTGATCTTTTCAGTGTTTTCACGAATCTTTCTGCTACACCGTTTGCTTCTGGCCACATTGGGGTAATCTTCATGTGTTTTATTCCACGGATGTTTAGGTTTCTTAAAACTGATGGCTGTTGAAGGGTGGTCCATTATCAGTCTTTATTCTTTTTGCTAGACCAAATGTTGAAAATATCCTCGATAATACGTTTTCCGTAGCTTCAAAGTTTGTAGATGGTACTACTTCTGCGAATGGAAATCTGGAATATTCGTCTATGATTAGCAAAATATACTTTCCATTTGGAAAAGGTCCTGCAAAGTCCATATCTAATTGTTCGAATGATGTTGTTGGAAGGGTTCCTGTAGTTATAGGATCTCTGTGGTGTGTTGGTATTGTTGCTTGACATGCTGGGCAGTGTTTTATTAGTTTCTCGACTTTTTCATTCATGTTTGGGAACCATATTCTAGTTCTTTCATTTCTGGCGTGCTAGTTAAAATAACGCTTTTCTTTGATTTTCGCTTTGGATTTACATATTTTCTGGGGGCAGCTTTTGGATACTCAGGTAGCTCAAATGAGAATGGATTTCCCTCAACAATATTTGAATACGAAGCGTTGTCTTCTTTATCAAATTAAGCTTTTTTCTCTGGAATAATATCTCGTATTACCACTATCGCTCTTTTGCTGAATTAAGTTGATCCCTGTCGGTAACTGACGATGGTAAAAAATCAGCTTCCGTAAAAATATCTTTGTTAAACGGGCAAATACCTGTGCATTTAAACCCGTTCATTATATTATCTGGGATCATAGATTTTGAATGGGCCATACCAACACATTCTGCTATTTGGTACCACGTCATAGGAACCGCTGAATGGTTAAGAAGCCACGAATCAATTGCGGTGTTGTAAAAGTTTTTGAATGAAAAAAATACAGACTTATCTAAAGGCTGTAGCTTGTTGCTTGTGTGTGGGGGAAGAGCTAAAATTATTACACCATTCGCCTTTGCTGTTTCTGCTATTTCCAGGGATACGTGAGATTCATGGTTGTCATATATTAATAACGACGGATTTTCCTTCGTAGTACCAGAATGCTTTATAAAATGAGCCAATATTTTTGTGAACAGCTCAGCGGGCATCCAGCCACTTGGATTAGTTAACCCCAATGTTCCTGGTGGTGCCCCATTTAACATAAGATTATTAAACTTCTTACGTGGGAAAACTATGGCTGGAGGTAAAAATGTTCCATTTGCTCTAATTATTGCACAAGTGGTAGCTAGCAACCCTCTCTCGGCACTTGTGCACTGATTCCGCTGCTTAACTCCTTTTTGGGCAACTACTTTATGTGGGCGCTGGACAGTTGTAGCCGTTTCGTCCAAATTATATATGTGGATTTCTTGAAGAATTGATGGATATTCTTCATATATTTCTTGGAAATGTGAAAAAAATCTGTCAACATTAGGTTTGGTAAACGAAGTAAGCCTAGACAATGAACATGCTTCAGGCTTCCTAAGGCTTAACGTAGAATTTCGTTTTAAGAATGTTCGTAGCCAATCTTTGCTTGCGGTTTTGTTGATTTTCCAAGATTCCGGTGTCGTTATATTGTTTTTTACTGCCATTTCATATGCCAGTTGTCTAACTTTACTGGTATCTAATCCAAACGCCATTTTGCTGCATGTATTAATATAACTACACAGTAAGGCCTCTTACTGTGGTTCAAATACTAGTCGTACAGCATAATTGGGTACCATTTTGACATCTGGGTTATCCCTTTCTTTTAAAACATATCTTCTCAGTGTTGAAAAGTTAATATTAAACATCTCTGCAGCAACGCGAAGTGAAGTTCCATTAGTTTTAACTTCTTGGACTGCTGCCATCATTTGTTGACCTGTAAATTTCGCCCTTGATTGTTCTTTCTTCCTTCTTACCATAGCAAACCTGCAATAAAATAAGATGGTACACAATGATACCGCACGGTACACAACGAAACATGTATCATAGTGTACCACCGACATGTGTTTCAATGTGTACTACCACACACTGTAACGTATAACCCGACATAAATGCTAAACCTAATAAGATTAGCTACAACCTTTATATGTTAGAATATACATATCACTTATCAGTATAGCTATTATAATTATGTTAAATAAAAATGAAAACTAATGAAATGTAAATAATATACCTTTGCATAATCACTCACGATTTTAAAATTTAAACACTAAAAGCAAGAAAATTCTGCGAAATAGGATAATCATTCGGCGTTCTAAAGCAAACTACCGGCGGCAAAGCAAATACCTTAAGTGTCGTCAGCGGGAGCGCTAGTAGAGTTCTAGCGGCGAATTCAAATGAGATAAATATCCTTTCATTGTGTACTATGTATCAACGTGTACCACTCTTCCCTATTGGTACAATCTTCACATCCATTGATTTCGTCGAATTTTCTTATTTTTCTGTACTACCAGCTTACAAATTATAAATAATGAGATGTGGCCACCACACGACTTTCACTATGGGTATGAGTGTTTCAAGTAATACATACGAATTTTGAAAAATCATTTATACAAAAAATATTCCAAATCCAGCTCTAAATACTTTTATACTCTTGATAAATATATATAGAATGCATAAGTTACGAAATATTTGCAAAATTTTGCCATTCGATAAGAGTAAAAGACCTACTTCCGGTAGGAATTTCAAAAACTTTTTTAATAAAATTCTTCTCAAATTTGTTTAAACTTAGTAGTTGACGAATAATTGGCAAAATTCGTTTTTTTCACTGAAGTAAACTACTACTTCCGGTATGCCGATTTTACTGAAAATCTAATCAGATCTCAAGAGGGCAATTTTATTCGTAAATACAAAATTTGGAATTGATATCAATAGCGGTTTGACCGTTATCGTGGTCACACACACAGAGAGAGAGTGAGAGAGCGACATTTTTTAAAAACCACCTTTTCGGAATCAGGGTACTTCAAAACGTGGACATCTGCAAAAATCTCGAGGTCGAAAATTTTCATCATCACGTACTACGTATAAGAAAGTAAAAACACCAAGTCATATCAGAATACATTATTTTCTATTGTTTTTACTACACAAAAACTATTATTTACTTCTATAATATATTACAACAATAAACTGTGGACTACGAACAGTTCGAGCCGTTGGAAAACCAATAATTCGGCGAATCTGCTGAACCCGACGAGCTTCTGTTCAGACTGTTCTGCTCTGCGCATTCAATTCGTTCTGACTAAACTGTTCTAGTGTGGACCCACCATTAGCTTTATTGAGTTTGTGCGTCCATATTTCAAGAATGTGGGGAAACGCAAAATGAAAAAACTTACGAATGTGATTATTTTTACTTACCTGAAGCTAGTCATGTTATCTAGTGTGAAAGAATTTCTCTTGATTATTTAACAACTTCTCGCATTTATTACCAATTACTTGTGAGGTTTGATGAGAGGTGGCAGCACATACAAGCAATCTGTTTTCAAAGTGGGTATTTTAGTTTGGTAATTGGTTTCACAGTTTTAGTTGCGTTCGTTGCGTTCTACACTTTACGAATGGCAGGTTTTAGTTTAGTTCGTATTCTTTATTTAAAATATAATGTTACTTTCAACGACTGCCAAGAAGTAAATCCAACATTTATTATTTCGTAGAATATTTCTTCGTGTGTATGCTCATAAGTGACTTAATTTACTGGGACAATTCAGTAAGAATTATTTATCTAGTGCCAAAGAATTTCTCTTGATTATTTAACAGCTTCTCGTATATATTAACAATTACTTGTAAAGTTTAATGAGAGGTGGCAGCACATACAAGCAACCTGTTTTCAAAGTGGGTGTCTTCGTGTCTTAGTTTGCTAACTCGTTTCACAGTTTTAGTCGCGTTCTGCGCTCTGCGAATGGCAGGTTTTAGTTTTGTTTCTAGCTGTATTCTTTATTTAAAATATAGTGTTACTTTCAATAACTGCAAAGAAGTAAGTCCAACATTTATTATTTCGTAGAATATTTTTTCGTGTGTATGCCCATAAGTGACTTAATTTAATTTACTGGCACAATTCAGTATGAATTATTCTGACATCAAAGAAAAAAATATGTAGTAATACCCGTATTTGTTTGCAATTACGGTCGTAGTGTCAACAAATATGCATTAGACTTTCTAAGTACTATTTCCCAACGTTGTATTGTTTCATTAGCAGGCTTAAGTTTAGCAATAAAAAGATTATCTAAAAAAAGGGGAAGTTGAAATTTTGTTTTAAAACTATTTAAGACATTCTTTTAAGTCACTAACATTACTTTATATGTTTTTAAATAAAACTGTTTTATGCATACCATAGATTGTTCAACTGTAACTGCAAGTCTATTATTTATTTAGTTTATATTCACAATGCCAGTTACACGCATAATTGTTATTTGCCTATTCGAGAAAACAGGAAATAGAGATTTCATACTAAAAGTAAAATTAGTTTTGAAAGTAAGAACAGCATATGTTTATTTACTGTATAATTCGTGCTAATATATTGTGTCAAAGATCGTTAGGAATTAGTAAATAGGTTTTGCGCTAATAGAATTTATTATGTTTCAATTAGGTACCTACATACTGGATGATGTAGGTACCTAATACTAGGTACCTATATACTTATAGTACCAATTTATTCTATCTCAAAATTTAGTACAATTATGTTTAAAGTTAGAACAATTTTACAATTGTACCTAATAACAGACTGTAAGTATATATAGGTAGTAGAGAAGTGTGAATCGTTATACGTTTGTTGACAAAACAAAACATTAAGCAATGCACGTGAAATCGTTAAAACTGCTTTTGTGTAATTAATGTAGGAGACAGTGAACTTACCTACCTACTTTGAATTTATGACATTTTGATGGTATAATTTCTTTTATTCGAAATATTTATGAAACTGACCTAATGTTTATTGGAAAGTTTATGCAATTATTATTTTTTTGTATTCAAAGTAAATATGCAAAAGGTTGAATAGAAAAAAATAACATTGCAAAATATTCAAATTTAGTTTTAAATAGAAAGAAAATCCAAGTTTAAATATATTCATGCCTAACTACTACATATTATTTATATTTATACAAGTATTGCATATCTTCAAGGACATTATCCAATAAAAATAAATTGTGAAAGAAGTGCACCAGCTAGTAAATCTCGCAAGACTGAACAGTTCGACCGGAAAGTATACTTTTAAGTTTAACGAACCATCTGGTTTAAACCTTAACAATCCTAAGGTAAGAACAAACAGGTGTTTTGTAAAATAAAAATCAAAAGAAATAATTTTAAAAGATACCCGGAAATAATTCAAGGAATTGTATAGCATTTCCGGAAATAGATTCAAAGTTTTAACATCTTTGATAGTTTGGATTGCAAAAATCCTGCAAAATATTCAAATTCAATTTTAAATAGTTAGAAAATACACATGCATTCATACATATTATTTATATTTTCACAATTATTCCACATCTTTATATACAGTGGCTTGTAAAAGAAATAAAACTGCACCAGTCAGTAAATCTTGCAATACTGGAAAGTTCAACAGGGAATTTTTCGAAAGTATTAAAATCTTTGAAAGTTTGGGTATAAGAGTAAAGTTAAATTGATCTGCTCTAAAACATTTTTAACCATCAGTTGCATTACCTACAAATTAAATAAGATTCTTAACCAAAAGTACTTATGTATTATTAACTTTATAATTCTGGTATATATTTGTAATAAAAGTATTATTATTATTATCATCCCTTATTGGATTCCAAGGTATATTTTTTTCCAAAAAATATTATCAAGAATTGATTATACTATACTATTTCTCAAATAAATAGAAGTTACGGTCTAAACTGTTAACATCTTCGAGTAGTGAAGTTACTATTATCATTATAGTATGTAAATTATTATCGCATACTCTTTTTAGAGATGAGTTAATGATATACGAGGTGTGTCTCAGAATTAATGAGAATGATTAGTTTTCAAGAGTTTTATTGAATGTATCTACAAATTAATATTGTTCCCTTCAAAGTATGTCCCTTGGGAATGCACACAGCGTCTTTAGTGAGTTTTCTATGCCTGGTAACAATTCTGGAAGTCTTGTTTCGTTAGACTGTTTAGAACCTGTGTCGTGACTGACATGCGAGCTTTCTTCGGCCGCGGTGATGCAGGTGTGTGCCACTCAGCGCTTTGTTTCTGGATCATATTCAAATAGCCATGACTTATCACCTGTTATCACTCTGTGCATGAAGTTGGGCTGGGTTGTTAAGCGATCCCGCAATTGTTGACTAATGGAGAAGCGATTTTCCTCTTGTTCATTAGACAAGTTCTTGGGCACCAGCTTTGCACAAATTTTCCGCATGCCTAGTTCATTTGTCACAATTCGATAAACAGTGTCCTTACTCATGCCGACCTCATGTGCCATCAACCGTCTGCTAATGCAGAACGCATATTCGTCACGCTTTCATCGTGGACAGCAGTCCGGAGCAATGGTCATCTTCGATGGTTTCGCGGCAATCTTTGAAAGCCTTGTACCATCTGAAAACTTGTGCTGATAACAACGTAACATCTCCATATGGTGCTCTTACCATTTGTAGTGTTTCTGAAGCAGTTCCCTTTTTTAACGCAAAATTTAATTGCATATCGATGCTCGATATTTGCCTGCATTTTACATGTAACGTGGTATTGGAACTTAACGGTAAATACGTGGGGCTCATGCCACTAACACTAGACTTAGTGGGCTGCGCCTGCTATGGTTGCGTTCTTAGACATTCCACTCACATGTAGTCGACTCCAGTCGGCTGCAGTCGTTGTCATATTTAGCGTAAACAATTCATTCTCATTACTTCTGAGACATACCTCGTATGTATTGTATATATGTATATAGTATGAAAATCCACAGAAAAACAACACCCTATGAGGATGTAACAAACAATTAGATAAGTAATATACTTATCTAATTGTTTGTTACATCCTCATAGGGTGTTGTTTTTCTGTGGATTTTCATACTATTAGATTCGAATTAGGATTTTTTCTTATATAAAAATTGTTTCAAATCTAGTTCTAATACTTTTATACTCTTAATAAATCTGTGTGAGATATTTGCAAGAAACTGCATTACGACAAAATTTAAGGTGTAACTTCCGTTACCAATTTTGAAATTTTTACTTCTTATACGTAGTATAAGGAAGTATTGTAATGATGACCATTTTTGACCTCGAGATTTTTGCAGATATC
Source organism: Amphimallon solstitiale (assembly GCA_963170755.1). Lineage (NCBI taxonomy): Eukaryota > Metazoa > Arthropoda > Insecta > Coleoptera > Scarabaeidae > Amphimallon > Amphimallon solstitiale. The sequence continues at coordinate 98,326,330 of OY720676.1, read as the reverse complement.
TACGTTATGAAGTCCCCCGATACCGAAAAAGTGGTTTTAAAAAATGTATGTGTGTTTGTCTGTCTGTCTGTCTGTCAGTGTGTGTTTGACCACGATAGCGGTTAAACGGCTATAGCTATCAATTCCAAATTTTTTATTTACGGGTATAATCTCCTTCGTGAGATCTGATTAGATTTTCAGTAAAATCCGTATACCGGATATAGTAGTTTACTTCAATGAAAAAATTGAATTTTGCCAATATTTTATCAACTAATAAGTTTAAACAAATTTATAAAGAATTCAAATGTACACAAAATTAAATTTGAAAAGAATTTCATTAAAAAAGTTTTTCGAAATTCTTACCGGAAATAGGTCTTTTACTCTTATCAAAAATCAGTTTTATGCGAATATTTCGCAAGTCATGCTTTCTAGGCAAGTACATTACGAGTATAAAAGTATTTAGAACATAATTTTCAATACATTTTCTATAAAAAAATTCTCAAAATTCGGACTGGAGATACCACTTTTACTCTTACCGAATAGCTATTTTTTGCAAATATGCATGTATTCTATATACATATACTTATCTAGAGTACAAAAGTATTTAAAGCTGAATTTGCAATATTTTTAGTATACATGAAATTTCAAAATTCGGACCGGAAGTAACATTTTTACCTCACTTTTTTTCGGATAAAGTTTGGTATTGTTACATTTAACCTTTTGACCGCTATTGTAGTCACAAAGCTAAGGAGAGAGGGCCAGCAATGGGGGGGGGGGGGTGAGAGCGCGAGAGAGATAGGGGGTGGGGGAGGGGGGAGACACATACATGTGCAAAAACTATTTGTTCATTGTCAGGGGAATTTAATACGTCTCAAAAATCTTTTCTGCATAGATATTAGATGTTCAGTAATGACTGTGGTCTAACCATTGTTATTTTGAATCATCGAAGAAACGAAAACAATTCAGTATATCTTAATCTTACAGGTTTGACACTTATTATTTTTTTTCTTTATCTACACCTGCGAATATGCATTCTATAGAAGCTGTGTAAAATGCAGAGTTTAATTTATGCGTGCTATACATTGATACCATGCTGTAGGTGAATGCTTAAATATATATTAAAGGATTTATTGATGAGGTCATAGACATTAATTTCAGTATTTTTTCGTAATTTAATTTTCATTTTTGTGTGCAGGACTTATATATGACGTGCGAACTGCTTTTATTAAATTACTTTTACATGTTATCACAACAATTAAGTAAGCGTTTATAATTTTTTTATCTCCCATTTTACTCGCAATAGGCGTGTTTTGTAGTGTATTGTGTCATGTAAACATTGACAAGATAGGACGGTTGCGTTTATACTAAACACAACATTCGCGTAAACTATAGGTTCGTTATAACTGAGTTACTTTTTTTTAAATAAACTTATAATTGTCTTATCTATAACATATCTCCAGATGACTGTAGATGCTCAGCAAATTAGAAATTAGCTGTTGTCTAGTAAATTGACAGCGAAAAGATTGGAATGCAATGCGTCTTTAAATGTCGACCAAGCAACATCATATCAGTATCTGATATAACTATTTTAAAAATTCTGTGGAATGTACCCGGTCGTTTTTGGACCTCTGAAATGAATGCAGGGACGGTGTATTGAGTTGAATTGAGACTGGGGATGAAACTTGGGTTCATCACTATGAACCTGAATCCAAGCAAGACTCCATGCAGTGGTATAAAAAAGGCACACCCAAGAAGTTCAAGGTGCCACAGTCGGCCTGAAAACTCATGGCTATGTTTTTTGGAAATACTGTCAATTGATTACAAAGATAAATGGAGAATACTGCTTTTCAATCGTGGATTAGTTAAAAGAATAATTTAAAGATAAAATAACGAGAAAGTTGACAAAGGTGTTCCTGCATGATAATGCTCCCGTCCACAAGAGACGTGTTGCGCTGGTTGTCCTACATAAAGTGGGCTTCGATATTTTGAATCACCCACCGTTTAGTCCAGACCTGGCGCCTAGCGATTTTTACTTGTTCCCTAAAAAGTAAAAAGGGCTGCGTGGGAAGAAATGTATGTACGAGTGATGGAGAAGTAAAGGACGCAGCTTCGGCGTATTTGTCAGACAGATAAAACATTTATTTAGTAAGAAATGCACAAGCTAATTGAATATTTGAAAAATGTATTAGGGGTACAGGTGAAAGAAAGAAAAATACTTGTGTATTTTTTTCTGTTCTTTCTTCCCATTCCGCGCACTTAAAAGCGCTCCCTCATATCTGAGAATAATACAGGCGAGGTTAATATATAATCACGTTTTTAGAACCTGTAGTTGACCTGTTTATTACTAGATTTATGCAGTTGGTTTTTATATATGTTGTTACTTCCTTATGATCTCGTATTCAAAAGGAATTTTTTAATAATTATAAAATAAAACTGGAGAAACCTGTTTTAAAGTTTAATATGCGTATGTATTCGTACAAACAATAGCAGTAATAATATAATGCAATCGTTCATAGTATAGACTTGATTGAGCGTTTATAAAATCTTCAATTTTCTAGTAGGTATATTATCCTTTTGCCGCTATTAAAAGTTGTAAAAATTATCATATATTAAAATAATTTAAAATATTCACAGGCAGTACTAATAACTCACATAATAAATTCATTAGTGAGAGGATTTTTTGAAACATGTAGAAAGCTTCATATTTACAATATATCAAGGCTTACCTATACATTATAAGACATCGATTACAGAAATCTAAAAATTAAGCGAAGAAACGTACTTTCCTATTACACAGGCTGGAGAACGACACATTTTAGTAATTCATCAGAGAATTAGAAGAATCGTATTATTTTTAGCATACTTACGATGCCCTCATTAAATGAATATAAGAATGATTGGATTTATCAATTCCATACTTAGAGATTTCACTTTATTGTTGTTATTGTTGGTAACTGTCAAGTCTTTGAGAATATTCATATCGCAAATTATGAAACGAGAGCGAATGAAGTTGAAATCACGTAGGAAGAAATTTTAAATGTAGATAAAATTTGAAGGAATGAGTCTGTATTATCTATTATATAATGGCTGTTGAAGGTGCCTCAACTTGTGACCAGTAGTAATGTATATGAACATACATATCTACATGTCATTGACTTTAATTTTTATGTAGTAATAATTGTTTATGAACAGATTAATAGTATTAATCCCGGCAGACGTTTTTCTTATGTACAATGTGCTTGATTTCTTTAGTGTTAACGAGTGTTACGAGTCCATTGAACGAACAATAACAGAAGCGTAATTGAATAATTTGCCTGGTCTCTGTAGAATGAATTAATACTGCCGGAAGACGCGCCAGGTACCACTCTGTGTCTGGCACTGACTCGCCATTCCGGAATTGCACATATGTACTCGCATACAAAAGTAGCATACTCGCTTATACGTTCGGTAGATACACCATTAATCGTCCTTGAATATCAATCCTGCAATTTGTGTGTAGGTATCTGTATTGTTCAAAATGGACCTACCGGTAACCAGTACGTCACATAATGAAAGTATGGTTTTTTCCTCCTTCACTATGTGGAAATTCTGCGTATAATTTTAAAAGAACTTTCAACTTAGATTTGTTGATAACTATAAATCTAATATGAATATCTTATTTAAACGAGGAACCACCAGTAAATATGATTAGCCCACTGCACACGGTTGAGTGGTATATCAATAACTTTGTCATAAATATCTATTTAGACCTAATAACTTCAGATTACATTATACAACAGTTTCTAATTACACCTATTCCTTGTAATAAGTTAATTTGCAGAATATTTTCGACGTGTATTTTAGCGATAAACATTAATTTCCTTGAATACATTTAATATAACATGAAAAATGTGAAAAATAAGATGGTCACCATTTAAGTCGTATTTGAACCAACTGATTTATTTCGGATAGTAAACTGAATTACATATTTTCTTGGAAACATAACTCAAAATATGCACGTATTTTCCGATGTTGTGCTGTATAGAAAATGATTTTTTTTACTTGTATAGTAAAAAATTCAGACTATGTAAATTACACATTACCTATAAACTACCTAATACCAAGATATACACATACACTGCTAAATGATTCACTGAAGTGCCACATTGTAGCGTTACAATCAGCAATGGATATTTGATCAAATTTTCTTAAGATGATTAAATTTATGCGGGATATCACAAACAACTTTTAAAACAAAAAAATAAACAGATTGGCGATTTCACTGTTTTAATAGAGGCCCAGTTAAGATAAATTCCAGATATAATCAAATATGTTAACTTTTAATTGATGTTTATAAATTAATTTCAAAATGAAATGCACTTACTAGCATACAAGGATTGAAACATTAGTAAACATATTTTTATTACGTGCTAAATGCTTATTATACACATTGCTTTGTTTATGTTTAATTTATCATCATTATTTTGGTGGCCCATTTACCGTACACATTTGTCTTTTAATAATTAATCCATGCATTACTCCTTCAACTGTTTATCTTTCTATATAGTCCAAGACTACCTAATAGGTTACTATTACATACTATATTCAAAGTGATGAATACCAGGAATGCATCCGTTCACATCACATCATTGATAATCTCTTTTTGTACTCACCGCTTGTAAAGTGACAATTGGCGCATGTGTAGCTCGACTAGGAAAGAGGTTTTCCCGGTCGAGGCGACTCTAATAATTGAAAAAACACTGGCACTTTGGGACATTTAAAAAAAAATCTAACTTGGTAGTAATAAAATTTAGTCTATAAAATACTACTTCCCTCCACTATTCTTCACTAAAAGTTGGGGAAATAGGAGTAATAATTAATAATTCTTCCAAAAAATTTGTGGTGCCATCTATTTGACGACATTTTAAGCGACATTCAAGCGCCATCTATTTGACCACATCGACATTTCATATTGGCAGTGTAGAATTTTTTGTATTTAAACCAAAAAAACGCAATAAATGTACTATAAATTTATAAATATAAGAAGAAATACCTCATGTTTGCTTTGTGTAAGAATATAATAACTTAATTTTAGGGAAAGGTAAGTAATAGTAACGTACATGAAATGCTTAAATTATATAGGTAATCTATCTTAGGTTAGGTATGATACTAATGACATTAATCAATAATATTTTTTTAATTTAATGTACGTACAAATAATATTGTACAAACCACTTGCGTGAAGACATCTTCCACGCATTCGCGCAATTAAAAGCACTCGCTTCCTGCGGTCACTCCTGCTTACAAAGTGCGCTCATGCGGGAAAATAGTCTTACAGCACTTGGTTCGTAATAGTATATTAAAATACAATTAACAGAAGGCCTTTTATTCCAGCATGATTTCCAAAGGAAAGAATCCTGGAATGGCCTTCTGTTACGAGTATTTTACACTATTTTCTCTGTTTCGGATTATATTTATATTATTTATTTATAAAAAAATTGTTAAAAATATTCATTAAGGGAAATTTTGATAACGTGACGTAGTCGCTTGGTAGCACTGATTTATATTTGACAGTTGACTTTTGTAAGAATTATTTGAATTGAAAAGTTTGCTTAAATTAGAAAAAAAAACTCATATTATCTGTGGGCGGAATGTCAAACGAAGAGCGTCAATCTGCGGCACTAGGATTGCGGGACGGGGCCTCCAACGCCATTAATAATTTACTACGAGATAAAAAGAAAAGCAAGTATGAAAAAGATTATGAAAAATTTATGGTACCAACCTACTTCTACTAATATAGAAAGTGACCAAAAATCGTTTAAGAATGGAGTTCATTCTAACACCAAAATGCGTGCTAGAATAACGTTGTTCTAATACCGAAACAGAGAATAGTATATTAAAATACAAGTAACAGAAGGCATTTCATTCCAGCATGATTTCCAAATTCGGACACGAGCGCGCAGCGCGAGTGGCCGAAGGAAAGAATGCTGGAATGGCTTTCTGTTACGAGTATTTTACACTATTTTCTCTGTTTCGGATTGTATTTATATTATTTATTTATAGAAAAATTATTAAAAATATTCATTAAGGGATATTTTGATAACATGATGATTGGTAGCAATGATTTACATTTATATTTGACAGTTGACTTTTGTAAGAATTATTTGAATTGAAAAGTTTGCTTAAATTAGAAAAAAATCTCATATTATCTGTGGGCGGAATGTCAGAAGAAGAGCGTCAATCTGCGGCACTAGAATTGCGGGACGGGGCCTCCAACGCCATAAATAATTTACTACCAGGTAAATCGAAAAGCAAGTATGAAAAAGATTATGCCACCAACCTATTTCTACTAAAATAAAAAATTACCAAAAATCGGTGTTAGAATGGAAACACCAAAATGGCTGCTAGAATAACGTTGTTCTAACACCGAAACAGAGAAATAACTATTACGGACAGTCTATATTCCTGTACGCATATATATGTTTCCATGAACACAGAGTCTACTATTATTAATGTTGGTCGTTACAATAGGAGTAATATTAATTCAAAACATTTAAAATGTTTGACAAAATGTATCTAAAATAGCAAACTGTAATTAAGCCTGTATGAATCGCATGTTGAGACGAATATAATTCGATCTTTCTCCAAAAGGTAGCATTAGCAAATAATAAAAACAAGTGTTATAATAAAAATTAATAGTATCATTTATCATTGAACTTTCTTATTATTAAATTGTAGTAAGTGTATACTATTAGTTTTTGTTTCCCAACCTGTATTTGAAGATTAGCTCTTAAAAGATATTCTAATACTACAATTGATCATACTTTGGAGAATTTATGAAAATTTTAGCTTTCTTTGTTGGCATTAATGTGTTCATCTTTGTAGAAATCTAAAAAAAAATTGAGTTGGATCTTTGCCGATTTATAACTGCCTACGATACTTTGATACTACAAACCAAAAGCGAAGGAATAACATTGTGAATTGGGAACGGTGAACTTTTTCTAAAAAAATCAAATATGGTTTTATCGTCTACAAGTGTCATGGTGATTGATATGAAATGTTGTTTTCGTCGCGTCGTTTAGATGTTTACTTTAAAAATGAAAACTATAACTAGGCCGCGGACATGACCGAGCTAAACTACGACGAAGTTACAACAGAGCAAAGAAATAATGTAAACAACACACATTTACTGAATAGCATTATTCACGCATTATTCATATGGTGAACTGCAACATATGTTATTGACTCACATGTTGACGGAAAAATAACACAAAAAAGTCCACTTAAGTCGTAAATATCCTATTATCATCGGCGGAGATATAGGAACGTCAGAGGTTTTTAAAATTTATTGTATTTACCTTATATTTCGCATGATAAATACAGTTATATATGTGTATTCATACTTACATTAGTTCCGTTTTTTCATTGTTTTGACTGTTAATTACGTACTTCGTAATTTATGTAATAGTTCCTGTTTAATCCCGTTTCATTGAATCACACATTAGGTGTGGCTATTAATAATTTCACAAGTATTCCAATGTGACTTCGGATGTGGTCTTCGGCAAAAGTTAGACGCAGTTTTTAATAGAAATCCAGATTTAATAACATTGCGGCAATTGTGTATGCTAAATATGCTGAAATAAAAGAATATTTCCAGTACGCACATATAACCAGTTGCTATGTAGAAAGGACGTTTTCTATCTACATGAATGTACTTAATTCAAAGAGAACAAGTCTTACAGAAGAGAAAATGAACAAATAATAAGGTATTTTGTATTTTATAGATCACCAGCCACTTGTTATCCAATTATATAAATAAAATTAAAACCTCTTTAAAAATACAACATCTCAATAGTGCGCCCATGGGCAATGAGTCATGGCTCGCTCGTGTCAGCGGCCTAACTATAACGTGGATGTAGCAAAATAACATCCTTATTTCAAGGATAAGTTTTGACGTGAAAAATAAAGCTGAAGTGTACTGAAAACGTATCGGTTTGCTATATACATACACCTGACCTTTTCATTTCTTTACCCAAATTGGATAATGTTTTCATAATTTTTTGAATTTCGCCGCGAATGTATGTGCCTTTTCCTTTTACTAATGCAATAAGGCATGTTACTTACATATACTTCGTGTAATATAATTTTCCATATAGAATACTAGATTCACTACAACAAAACTGAACTTGTAGGTTACTTGAATTTTATATGCACATATTTATTATAATTATTATTTAATTTAGGTTTTTTAACGGATAATATATTCAATTGCTGCGCTTCTATTACGCGCATTTTTGAATTTTCCAGTTAGAAATTAACTTCCATCAATTCAAGCATTTTGTTTTAATTTCAATATTATAGCAAATATTCTGTTTAAAAATATAAAACATTCAGATATCTGCCAAAATAATACTTAGTACCCTATTTTAAATAAAAATTTAATCAAAGGCTCAATATATGTAAATGCCAAAAATTATTATACACTATATACAGAATTCTTTTAGAGAACCATTTCCACAGTACACTTTCTATACTAGTCCATAAATGTGAATTATGTAATGGATTTGTACATTTTTATTGTATTGGTAGAGTTATGTTCCAATATTAAGGAAATCCTGCTTACTAAAATAAAAACAGTTTCCATTTCCTCATATATTTAGATATCGGGGAAGCAACGTAATTGTGTCATTACATATGGAATTACATTAGAGACAAAGTGTGAAATAAGAGAATAGCCAAATTCTAAAAAATGGATTCATACATTATAGAATTATTTATTCCACTTGTACAGTACATTTCATAACTTTTCGTAATTTTAGAATTGCAGAATTTACATTTTATTTTCTTATACGTAGTATAAGAAAGTATGTGAGGATGAAAATTTTCGATCTCGAAATTTTTGCAGATGTTCACGTTTTGAAGTCCCCTGATACGGAAAAAGTGCTTTTTGAAGAAATTTCTCTCTCTCTCTCTCTCTCTCTCTCTCTCTATGTGACCATGATAGCGGTCAAACGGCTGAAGCTATCAATTCAACATTTTATATTTACGAGTATAATCTCCCTCTTGGGATCTAATTAGATTTTCAGTAAAATCTGTAGAACGGAGGTAGTAGTTTACTTCAGCAAAAAAACAAATTTTCGGCATTTCCACCGGAAGTAGGTCTTTTACTCTTTTCGAGAATCAGTTTTTTCGGAATATCTCACAAATCATGCTTTTTAGGCAAATACATTATGAATATAAATGCATTCAAAGCTTAATTTTCAATACATTTTGTCTAAAAAAAATTTCAAAATTCTGACCGAAAGTATAACACTATTGCTCTTATGGAATAGCGATTTTTTGCAACTACCGTGTAAATTATGCATTGTATGTATATAGTTTTATCAAGAGTACAACATTATTTAGAGCTAGATTTGGAATAATTTTAGTATAAAAGAAATTTCAAAATTCGGACCAGAGTTAACACTTTTACTCTTATCGAATAGCACTTTTTTGCAAATATTTGGCAAAGTAGTAACACATTTAGTCACAGGTTTATTTTTTAAGAAGATAAAAGTATTTAAAATTTAATTTAGAACAACTTCTGTATTATATTTGAAAGGCACATACGTATAATAGAATGAATAAATCGCTTCCGATTGTCCGCAACTATACAGTAACTTTCTTATTTATGTTCTGTTCTACAATAAAGATTATTATTTTTATTATAATTTTAAAATAATATTGTATAGATTTTATTAAACCATTGAATGCTGCAGCTAGTTTGAAAACATGTTACTGTAGCATTGCAGTAGTCTGAGTGTTTAACTATACTAGTAGAAAAAACAATTTCTATTCAGTACAACATCCGAAAACGCCAGTTATGTTTCCAAGAAAGTTTTGAATTAAATTTTCTAGTCCGAAATAATAGTAAATCAGATGATTCAAATACGACTAAATAGTGACGATCTTATTTTTCACATTTATGAAGTTATCTCAAATGTATTCAAAGGAAATTAATATTTATTGCTAAAACATATGTCGAAAATATTGTGCAAATTCACTTATCACATTGTAAAGTGTAATAGAATACTAATGTATATATACTGTAATCTGAATTAATTACAAGTTCTAAACACATATTTATGACAAAGTTGATATATTTTAACACAGAATTTATTCATGTGTCGAAATATTTTAACTGTTTATATAACTATACTGCTCAAAAGAATTAGCGAATATTTCTTCAAAATGACAAAAATGTAATTGGTACTTAGAGAAACACCGGCAAATATGTCTGAATTGTGCCTATAACATCTTTCAATAAGTAGTGGGCGCGTTGTTACGTTTCAATGTCTTTCTGCAAGTTTTAACACGATTAGACGCTCTTGGGTACAAAAGCGAGTAGCAGTCCATTATGGTATCAGCCATCCAATAAAAAGCTCCAACCTACATTAGGCAATCACATCTAATTCATGATCAACCATTAAGACTAGCAGTAAAAGGCCATAGGTCTGACTCGCAACCAACTATGAAGAAGAAGGAGGTACGATATCAGTACACAGTTTTATCGCCCGAGTAACAAGCGGAAAGTAATGAGCTTGATTATTTGCTAGCAATGGCGCAGCAAAATGATTTACCCGAATTAGACGCTTGGCGAGCCATAGGTCAGTTGAACTATGGACAAACAGCAAGATGTCGCCCAAGTGTTCGGAGTGAGGCAAAGTATAATTTCTCGACTCTGGCATCGCTTTTTAGAAACGGGCATTGTTAGAAGAGGACATGTGCAAGCTCGATTAGTATCAATAACACCCAAGGGATGATCGGCACCTCTTACAGTTTCCATATAGAAATCGAACTTTATGTGCAACCGAACTGTTGCTACTGGAAGATTAATCTCAACACAAACAATAAGAAATCGTCTTCATGGTATGGGTCTACATGCCCGAAGGCTAATGGTATGCGTTCCACTTACTGCAGAGAATAAAATACGCCGTAAAGCATGGGCCGAAGGGCATGTCAATTGGGACAAAAACGACTGGGGTTGAGTTTTGTTTAATTACGAGTCAAGATTCAGTGTGCACCCTGATAACAGACGTGTTTTGATTTAGCACGATGCAGGGACACAAATAACCCTCAATTTGTCCGGGAATCTTCTGTGTCACGGTGCCAGTGTGATGGTGTGGGCCGGAATAAGTATCGGAGGCCACACGGAACTGACTTTTATTCAGAATAGGTCACTTACAGAAGGTATTTGGATGAGATACTGAGACTCTCTGTTCTCCCGTATGCAGGACCTGCAGGACAACAATTCATTTATATGGATGATAATGCTCGTCCACATCGAGCAAACATTGTTGACAATTACTTTGAAGAAGTAGAAATCGAAAGAATGGACTGGCCAGCCAATTCCCCGGACAGTAATGCTATTGAACTTGTCTGGGATACATAGGAAGACGTGTTACCCACGAATTCTTGTACCTCGTTCAGTTGCAGAACTTCAAATTGCTCTTAGCGAAGAATGGAACAACATTTCCTAAGATTTATGATAATTTGGTTCATTCTGTGCCAGCACGGTCTCAAAATTATACTTCTGTTAAATCAGTAATTTACTGTACTTCTTCCTAACAAAAATGTTTATTTTCTCAAAATGCTAATTAACGTTGAAATGAAACTAAAGGACAATGTTTGTTTTAATAAAACGTTATTTATTTTAATATTTACAACCCTTTTCAATCAAAATAATAAATATCCGCCAATTCTTTTGAGAAATATATATAAAAAATCGAATTTTCTAGGTTGTGCGTATTGGTTCATTTGTGAACAGGCTGTGTATAGATGTAGTAGTAATTATTTTGGCGAAAGCAATATCCTTGTATTCTGCCATGTTACAGAATAATATTTTTTCTTGAACTATAAAACATCAAACATTAGTGTATATTTGAAATTGCAAATATCTCAAAAAGGATTTAATTTAGAGATAGGGAACACTACCGTAATATGTTTGCAAATTAGCTGCAGAATTTTATGAGATAATATTATCTGTACCATTACATTTAAAATAAGGAAGTTACTATATACTATATATCAACCAGAAGTGATTTATCCTCGGAACTCTAATTTATTTAATGCGTTTACATTTAATTAACATACGTGCATATAGAAGATATACTATGATAATTCATTGTCTTAAAATCTTTCGGTATACTAGAATTATAAAATATTTTTGTTTTACGCCTGATTTCTTGTTTTCTCCACATTATTATGAATGTCCAAGTAGCATTTGAAAAATATGGAAAGGTATATTGAGTTCTTGACATTAAATAAAATTAATATTATGAGCTGTTATCTTCTACAGCGTTATATTTTATATAGTATAGTAAAAACAAAGAATTAAGTTCCATTATTACATATGCGAGAGGTTTTAATACTTTCCACAAATAAATTTAAATATTAACAATGATATAGAAGTAACTTTAATCAATATTCTCGGCAGTAATATCCGCATTTCCGCTCATCAATAATATTTTTGTGTTTGATAGAAAACTCTTTGAATACCTTGGAACATATTTATTAAATTACATGAATATGTAAAGTGAGATTCCATAGGTGTTATTGGTTATTTTTACTTTGTATAGTATTAAACATTTCAAAAAGTTATCTTTGCTTTAAGCAGTATAATAAAATCATTTGTATTATTAGGCAAAGTATGATTTTCTGGGTACCGAAATACCAGAATATATAATGTAAAATTGGGATAGATACTGAAAGTTTTTAAAATAAGTAATGTTTTTCATAATTTGAATTTTTTATTTAAAGAAATATACTTGTGTGATTTCGCTTAATATACATTTTCAAAAGCAGCAACGTAAACTTAATATTAAAACAAAATCAAAATCATTTCCGTCAATAATTATAATGGCCGTCGCTCCAATGGAGAGTGTGCGTATTGCCTCATCCTATTAGGAGAGTTTGCTTATAACAAATAGACCACAAAATACGTTTCACAATGTGGTTTTTCTTGTATGTTCCACATTCGTTGCCAAAACCTTTATGATTACTGCGGCTCCATTTATCCCTATGTCACAGTTTATGAATCTATTTCAGTCATATTGTGATGTGTTCTTATAATGCTCAAGACTTTCTATGCATTAGTTCTCCACTAGAGTTCTTTAATAGAAACTTTTTCAGAGTATGACGAAAAAACTTGTTTGTTGGATGATTTTGGGTGAAGTTGGATTTTTACTGTAGTGTTTTTTGGTTCCTTTTTTTAATTTTATTAAAATTTGGGCTAGTCAAGTGGCAGCTATTCACTTTCTACGAACGACTTTTCTTTGTAGTACTGGAATTTGAGAAATATCATTTTGAAGTTTTTGCGGTGTAGCTGGGGGTCTGCAGTGTACATTGACGGTTAAGGTTCTTCATAAGAATTTGGGTCCAGAGGAGCATCGACTGATTATTGTTTCTGCCTATACGTAAGCGCGTTTATATCATAAGGAGATTCTTCTGTTGCTCTGAAGCCATTAGTGGTTTTGCCTGCTATTGCTACTACTGACAAAGTATGTAAAGGAGGCTCCCGAACTAGAGTTTGAAATGTTTCGAATTGCATTCGATAGCACATTAATAAATCACAAACCTGATAGTAAACAGTTTTCAGTGGTTGCAATAAATATGGTTCTAGTGGCTGGATCTATGTGGTGTGTAGTGTGAATTGGAATGCACACAAATACAATATTATTTTTGAGTTGCAAACTGTAAACCCTCGACGCTCATATGAGTCGTATGACCATCAAGGAAAAACAACTTTCCTGTAAGTTTACGAGTGCAACAAGCAATTACTTCTTTTTAGCGCTACATCATTTGTGGGTCTGTTATTTAGTTGTAATCCCTACGAGTCTACATTATAAATATAACCAGGCTTCTCAAAAAGATTATTGGGTTTAAGACTTTTCTTCGTAAGTTGACGTACTAATATTACTTTTATTTTTTATTTATTCCTGTTGCTTCAGCAGGTGATATGCGCTTGGCTTTTCGAAGACTTACTTTTGAATTACTTTTATATCAAAATCAAATGTTGCCCCGCAACCTAAACGATTTGATAAATCGTAAGCTATTTTAGTAAAACTGCTTCTTCTTGGCGGAAATACAGCTTCCTGCATTTCTACGCGCGAATATGTTTTTTTTTGACTGCACACACAATTATGGACCTCAAATGCTAGTGATTTACTTAATATTTGTACAATGGAGTAGAGTGATTCATATTTATGATTTAACAGACACTCTTGTGGTAAATTATGTGCGTACTTTTTTTTTGAGAAATATTACAGAAAGATTAATTTACAGCAGGAACCAGGCAGGAATTATAAATCCTGTAAATGTCGTGGCATAACCTTGGCAGTTTACATTCTTGGTTATAAGTTATTATTATTGACAATAATTTATTGCTTGTGTAAATTTATTAATAAATTATATAAAACAGTAGGTAACTTGTGAGTAATATTTATGTTATGTAATAATTTATTTTGCAAAGCTAATTCTTAAGAATACAAGTAAAAGTAATAATTACATTTATAATGCATTACTTACTACTTTCACAATTAAAATAAAAAAATATACTTAGTATAATTGGTATTTTGTATTATGTGCGTTCATATCGTAACATTACATTAGTTACCCCTTATTTTTTTGTAAACAAACTAATTTGAAATGAAAATTTACATAATAGTTATTATGCAAAGAGAATAAAACCTTTTAATATGCAATTTCTTTACTTATGTCCGCAAGGCGTCAATACAACATGTAATACTTAGATTTACAATAGTACAAAAAATGTCAGGTTTATTTATTTTAGATTAACACAAAACAAAGGAAAATATGTATCACCAACAGCAGAAATTAAATATATTCGTCTTTGCAAGAAGCATAGAAGCATAATAATACGTTTACTCATCGAACAGATTTCAGTTACATTATTTTTTGTATATTTACAATAATTTTACAGGTAGAGTGAAAACATTTAAAGAATATCACATACGTCATAATGCGCTATGAACGTAGGTGGATTTACACGGGCGCGTGAAGCGTGATGACGTAACGCGTTATCCGACAATAACCAATCACAATGCTGAAAATTTTGAAATAGAAATCTCGCAGTTGGTGGGGGAAAAATAGAACAGTGTTCTATTTTTCTGCGTTTTTAATATGTGCTTCTCTTTTTAGTATATCAATCTATCTTCTTCTAATATTTACGCGGTAGTTCGAAAAGTTTTAAAACTCAACATGTGTTTACCAAATGCCTAAAACAAGTAGCGGTCCCTAATAAAACAAATTTTGTAACACTTGGTCATTCCTTTTTCATACACGTTAAAATGAGTACTTCTAAAGATTCTTGTTACCCGATTATTATAAAAGATCCAGAGAGTAACATAGATTATCAAATTTTGTTAAGTTCTCAAAGTGATTTTGAGCGCGCACAACATCGTAAGTAACAAAAATAAATATTTAATAGAGCTCTCACTGACATACTTTTCAAATTGTTTTAAGATGCTTTGTTCGTAAGTTCGTTACTTACACATGCACGCTGTAATAAATTAACACTCAATGATAACACAACGTCAGAAAATGTTGAAGACGTGTTAATAAAAGAAATAGAGAAGAGACCAGCTCTCTATAATCACACCATATCCATCGAGCAAAGGAGTAGACCAATAAGGGAGACCTTATTTAAGAAGATTAAGGAAGCACTAGATAGTATGGGCCATAATTTATCAATTGAGGAAATAAAAAAGAAATGGAAGAACTTCCGTGATATGTACATTAAAACTAAAAATGATGTCAAGGAGTATGTACCATCGGGGTCAAGCCAACAACCCTAGAAGAGGCTGTACAAATATTATAATATCTTAATGGATGAAATTGAATTGGAAATTTTAAAAAAGTTGTCCCAACCAACTGCATCCACACATCTCGAGGATAAGTGTGACATATTTGGTAAGCGAATTGCCATGGAAATGAGGGATCTGGACCCAGAAAGGCAAGCGTACTATGAAATTAAATTTTTAAGTATGCTCTACGAAGAGAAATACAAAAAAAAAGAAAATGTATAAAAATACTGTGTCATTTTATAATAATATACTTCTTCTATACTATGAAGGTGCAGTCTTTTATTGTAGAAAATATGTAAACCAAAAGTAATTATTTTACGTAGGTATAACATTAGTAAAACAAATAATTCTCAGTCAGCAGGTAAATTAAAAACAATAATGTAACTTATGGCATACTTAATATTAATTTAACACTCTTTTATAAAGAAAGTTTGTTTTTATATTTATATTCTATATCATACAATTATTTGTATATATTGATAAGCATAAAAATAAAGTATATCCACATGGTGCAAACAAAAATCAGAACAGATTATTTACTATTTTCATAACATTTTTGTTAGTTTTTTGGTTTTGGCTATATTTCGCTGTTTCATTAATAAATAATATGACTAGAATACATTATTCCAAATTTGTATGAAAAATTTGTGTGTAAAAATCGCCAGCTGACAGTAAATTACACTAATGAAATGCAAAATACCATAAAAATTATAACATAATATAACTATGAGCTAGATAAACTTAATCTGCATTATTAGTTGCCTTTGTCCACTGCCATTCAACAGCACTTTCGTTGACAAAATATGCTTTTAAGGTGTCTCTTATAGTTGCAGCACTGGTACTGTGTCTATTACCCCCTACATAATGTACATTTTCCAAAGCACCTCTTTCTTCATTTCTCCAGCTACCAGCGATCACATTGCCTTGTTTCTCACGATCAACTAAATGGGGGGAACAATATGATCTTTGGTCTGCTGGAAGTTTATCTTCAAGTCGCTTTAACCAGTTATGCAAACATACTGTAGTTTTAACGATATTTTCATTTGTGTTCATACTAGCATTTAATGGTCTTCTATAAATACGCCATGCTGATGATAATATACCAAATGCATTCTCAATCACTCTTCTTGCCCGTGACAAACGATAGTTAAATATCTTCTTTGGCAAATCAAGGCCACCTCTTCCAGGATATGGCCTCATCATATATTGAGTCAATTGAAATGCCTCATCCCCTACTAATACAAAAGGCGACATCATATTTGAATTTGGCAGTTTACATGGCTTCGGTATTAATAACGACTTGTTTTCTAAAAGTTGACCTAATGCACAATTTTTAAACACACCTCCGTCACTCTTTCTTCCTTGCACACCTATATCCACAAAAGTAAAACAATATTTTGCATCACTACAAGCCATCAAAACAATGCTATGATTGTTTTTGTAATTATAAAAATTTGAGCCACTATGTGCTGGTGCCTAAAAATACATCATTGTTCTTACACATTTTAACCTTCATATATGACTGTTTACCTGTATAGTTACATATTTTCCATCTATAGCACCAAAGCAATTAGGAAAATTCCAATCATACCAGAATGTTTCTGCAATGTCTAAAAACATTTCCTCTGAAAGCTCTGGAAAAGCAACATTCTGTAATGTATCCCATATTGCTTTGGTTGGTATTGAAATAATTTCAGAAATCGAAGCAGTGGACACACGATAAGCATAATGAAGTGATACCATACTATCACCAGAAGCTAAATACCTAAAATAAAGCCGCTTAAGTTGCATTTCCTTAAAGACAAAAACATTGTATACCCTAATGTCAATGCTAATTTTGTTGTTGGTGAAATTGGCTCTCTAGATAAATGTAATTTATTTATTTTAGGGCCAACCATACCAAGTAGTATATCAAACAGCTCACTGGACATACGAAAATAATTGTAAAATTTGTCTTTATCTGTTAACCGCATTTCTTCAATTAAATTAAGTCCATCTCCTTGGTTAAGCCGATTTTGCAATAACGATCTAACCCACCAACGACGTGCAGCCCGGTTTTTCATGTTTTTCTTTGTTTTATATTTGCGATAGAAATATAATTGCGCTAACAAAATCCATTCTTCGTTATTCATCTTCAAAAACTTTCGATTTATAAATTTTTACAATGAGCTTCAATGTGATGTTTAAACAACACTTCACCGTTTTCGCGCTCTTACTACGCGCCTGCGTTTATGAAAAAAACGCTTCAATTTGAAGGCAAGTCAAGAATTTTCCCGTGAAGGTGTGACGTCACTTACAAAAACGCGTTACGTCATCCCGCTTGACGCGTCCGTGTAAATCCACCTTTAGAGTTGGACGAGTTCATTATATCTCATCCGGTCCAGTTTAGGGGTGTTTGTAAAACAGTAGCGTGTCGTTTGCGATTAGGTTATATTGGTGTTTATGTTTTATTTCTGCTTTTTTGAATTTAGTAAAACATTGTTCTTTGAATAATTGTCTGGATAAACTGGAGGAGAAGGGTGCAACCTATTTTTGACAAACGCACTGGTCTACCTTATAGATAAACTATAATTGAACAACTTCCACTTATAAATTAATAGGGGAAAACGTACAGGAATGGAGATAATTAATAATTAAGGTGCTCACCAAGTGAATTTTTCTACGTCACATTTTTAGTCGTATCTGTTATACACACTTTTGAAATTATGAAAATCGTAATAAATGATGTTTAGTTCACTTTACCACACAACAATTAAATTTAATTTTTATGTTTTTTAATCACTTATCTGCGATATTAAATTTCTAACATAACCTAAACAAAAAGGCGCCATCACAACAAATCTAGCCTTAGCCCACCCGCTGCAATCAGCCCATTCTAAGTTACTTTCGGACCAACGCGCAACGACTGTGATCCATATACAGTAGAAAGTAGATAGATGGTCGAACAAACCTCTTGTATTTTTTAAGATTTATTTGAAAATTATATGGAAATCAGTAATAAAAGACGTTATAAAATGTATATTATTTATAAATTTGTGGTTTATTTCATTGATTTTTTAACATGCCTTTTAAAATTATACAATATTCAGTAAATAAGTACGGAATGATACAGAGAATGTTTATAGGTGTTTTCTTTCATTTTTTCAAACATTTATAATTCTCTTTTTGCACATTTACATGATTTATACTGCAGTCTTTACATTGATTGTTCCCTTAATTTATAGATTTTTTTACTTCTTTACCATCTCCCTTCCCTGCACCTCTAATTTCGTTAATTTATTGTACTTTTCGTGTTTGCCGCCCCTTTTCCGCCACTCCCGCGCTGATTCCCTTTTGTTTTACTATTTCGCTTTTTGGCGCCTCTTTCACTCACACTTTTCAAGGGGTGGGGGAATAGTGCAGTCTTTGCATTGGATTTTTCAGTTAATTTATCTCGGTTTTTTACTTTTTTACCATCTACCTTCACCCGGTGCAAATTCTGTTCCGGCAATTGTAAAGAATTGGGTTGGAACCAGAAATGTAACTTTTAAGCAGACGTCGAAAATTTTGTTAGAGAAAAATTTGCATCTGTAAATATAGAAGAGTGGGCATCTGTTTGTAGCCACGTAGATAAAGTTGTTGAAAATTATTTACAAACGGAGCATTTATTAGATGATGTAACTGACAATCTAGTTTTTACAGTTAACACCGAAGAAACTGATATTGAAGAAGATAGTGATATCGATGATGACACTGACATTGAAGGTGATGATGCTGATCAACCAGTCCTAGAACAAGTTGAATAAAAGTGTTTTGGCAAAATCCGATAGGGCTAAAACAGCCACAAATGAACAGCGCATTGGATGTTCTGTTACTTTTCTTAAATCTTTTGTAACACTTTAAATTAAAAAAATAAACAATTAATATATACTGGTATTAACATACATTCATTACACTGTTATTGTTTGTATTGCATATGTATTGTAATATTACTTGGCAAAAATAAAATTTTCTAAATAATTTTGTCTTCCATATCTTATATAAGTTGTATTAAATATAACAATATACTCTTTAGACGACATGAGATATGTATATGTGTCTTTATTGTAGCTTGGAATAAGCCAATACCTACTTCAAATTATAATAATTATTCTGATTTCATAAATGTAAAGTAAACTTTAACTGCGACACTGAGTTCCAAATAATTCTCTAAAATAAGAAAGACTATGAAGCGAAAAATGTATTGCGTTAATTTGACTTTATTTTATTCGAATTATAGTAGCAGCAATATTCATAATGAGGTAGTTTTAAAGAATCACATTAATACTTCTGTAAATAATAATTTGCTTCACTAATATCAATTTAATTCATTACAAATATTGTAGTTTTATGTAAAAACATAATTTTTACAATTATGAAGTTTTTAAAAAATCATCCCTAATACCTCTGCCCTCTTAATCAGCTACGCCACTGGCACTTTTTGTTCGCGCATCTTTGTGATGACTCTCTCTCTCTCTCACCCCCTCTCTCTCTCTCTCTGCGTGTGCGTGTGTGCGCGCGTGCGTGTGTGTGCATGTGTGTGTGTGACAACGATAGCAGTCAAAGGGCTATAGCTATCAATTCCAAATTTTGTTTTTACAAATTTATAAGGAATTCATATGTACTCAAAATTAAATTTGAGAAGAATTTTATTATGCAAGTTTTTCGAAATTCCTACCGGAAGTAGGTTTTTTACTCTTATCGAAAATCAGTTTTATGCGAATATTTCCCAAGTCATGCTTTTTAGACAGGTACGTTACAAGTATAAAAGTATTTAGAACTTAATTTAAAATACCTTTAATGTAAAAGTTCTAAATTCGGACCGGAAGTAACACTTTTACTCTTGTCGAATAGCGATTTTTGCAAATATATCGTACATTATGCATTCTATATAAATTTATCAAGAGTACAAAAGTATTTAAATCTGGATTTTGAATATTTTTTGTCTAAATAAAATTTCAAAATTCGGACCGGAAGTAACACTCTTAGCAAATAGCATTTTGCTTCGAATATCTCGTAAGTACCTATTCTATAGAGATTTATTAGGAGAATAGAAGTACTTATAAAAGGATTTTGAATAATTTGTATATAAAAATGCTTAAAATTTGACATTTTTCTAAGAACACGAATTCGCGAAATGTTTCACGCACGAAGTTTGTACAATATTTTTTGTACGAGAACTATAATAATAATACATATTGTTAAATACGTTATCGTTTATGACACACTACTAATCTCTTGATATTAATTAAAAAAATTTGAGTTGGCAGTATTGATTATTTGAAGTGACATTTAATTTAAAATTATCAAATTCAAAAAATTCCATACAAAATAAAAACCTCACCAACAACATGAATTCTGATAATGAAATGCAATGTACACCGCCTGAAATTCGCGAAGCTGCCAATATTGCAGTGGATAATTTATTACCCATAAAATCAAGAAACGTATACAAAAACACTTATACTAAATTCGTACCTTGGGCTAGATCTAAAAATATACAAAAATACTCCCAAAATTGTTTATTAGTTTATTTTCAAAATTTACAATCAAATAAATCATTATGGTCCACTTATTCTATGTTAAAATCATGCGTAATAATATATGATAATACCGATAATATATCTAAATATCCAAAACTCATAGCGTATTTAAAACAGATAACGAAGCAACATCAGCCTAAAAAATCAACAGTATTAACCGAAGAACAAATTAGTAAATTTATTGTAGAAGCACCAAATTCTTTGTTCCTAGTAATGAAGGTAAAGTCATTTCCGTATATTTAAATTCCATACAACACTATATGTATTTATAGGCTGTATTAATATTGGGTATTTCTGGAGCGTGTGGACGTGAAGAACTTTGCAAAATGTCATTGCGAGACATAGAATTTAAATCGAATTTAATTATCGTAACAATTCCAGAAACTAAAACAGGTAACAGCCGTACATTTGCAATCATTAAGCCCGAATGGATTGCATTAATTCGGCAATATGCAAATTTAAGACCGGACAGCCAGCAGCGATTCTTTTTAACATATCGCAATGGCAAGTGTGTTTGTTCACCTGCTGGTCTTAATACAAGTGGCAAAATTCCAATGCGAATAGCTGAGTACCTTCAGCTTGATAGCGCAAGTAACTTCACAGGTCACTTTTTCCGAAGGAGTTCAGCGACATTGTTGGCAAACCAAGGAGGTGACTTGCTTTCAATTAAAAGGCATGGTGGATGGAAATCATCTACGGTTGCAGAAGGATATATCGAAAATTCTCTGCATAGTAGAATTCAATTGGCTAAAACAATGACCCCGTTAGAGATATCGACTCCGCCTGCAACTTGTTCGACATCTGAAATAAAAGATATATGTAATAATTAGGGAGCGGAATCGAGCGAGTCATGACTCATCGCCCATGGGCGCGCTATTGAAATGTTGTATTTTTAAAGAGGTTTTAATTTTATTTATATAATTGAATAACAAGTGGCTGGTGATTATAAAATACAAAATACCCTACTATTTGTTCATTTTCTCTTCTGTAAGACTTGTTCTCTTTGAATTAAGTACATCCTTGTAGATAGAAAACGTCCCTTCTACATTAGCATACACACTTGCCGCAATGTTATTAAACCTGGATTTCTATTAAAAACTGCGTCTAAGTCACTTGGAATTATTAATAGCCACATCTAATGTGGTGAATCCATTTTTACTTTCTTATACGTAGTATAAGGAAGTAATGTGAAATTTTCGACTTCGAGATTTTTGCAGATGTCCACGTTTTGAAGTCCCCTGATACCGAAAAAGATGTTTTTAAAAAATGTCTGTGTGTCTATGTGACCACGATAACCGCTGTAGATATCAATTCCAAATTTTGTATTTACGTGTCTAATCTCCCTCTTGAGATCTGAGTAGTTTTTCAGTAAAATCGGTAGACCGGAAGTAGCAGTTTACTTCAGTGAAAAAATTAAATTTTGCCAATATTTCGTCAACTACTAAATTTAAACAAATTTATAAAGAATTCATATGTACTTGAAATTAAAATTGAGAACAATTTTATTTAAAAAGTTTTTCGAAGCTGCTACCGGAAGTAGGTCTTTTACTCCTATCGAAAATCAGTTTTTTGCGAATATTTCGCATGTCATGCTTTTTAGACAGGTACGTTACGGGTATAAAAGTATTTAAAACGTAATTTTCAATATCTTTTGCATAAAAACAATTTCAAAATTCAGACCGGAATTACCACTTTTGCTCTTATCGAATAGCGATTTTTTGCGAATATGTCGTAAATTATGCATTCTATATGTATTTATCAAGAATACAAAAGTATTTAGAGCTAGATTTGCAATATTTTTTGAATATATGAAATTTCAAAATGCGGACCGGAAGTAACACTTTTACCCTTAGGGAGTAGTTCTTTTTTCGAATATCTTGCTAAGTATGCATTAGGGTGGAGTGATAATGTATGAAAAAAAAAAATTCTAATTTTTTTTATTGGAATAGCAATACAAAGTTGCCTTTTAATGAGTAAATTCAGCATACAAAAGATTGTTTACTTGTCTTGATGTTATGAGGTGCCCCAACCCAATTGAAAATTAGAAAAATACTAAATTTTTAAAAACATTGATCTAATTTTGAATGATAGTATTTTTATAGATTTCATGTCCCTCATAAAAAAAAAACTACATTGTGATACGTTGATTAAGAGCCTGGTTAGGAGTACTAATATTTTTAATCAAGAAAAATTAAAAAATATATATTATCAAGGAATGAACAAAACCAGAAATTAGTAGATTATTTGGTATTAAATTGTTTTTTTGTTTCAAATTTAGGCATTTGCTGCCGTGATAATAGTCTTGCCCTTATGAAACCGTCTCGTTTTTTTTCTCCACAAACTGCACTTGAAGCTTCGGTCACTAATTTGATACAGCGCTCTACAGCTTGGGTATGGCACGGAAAATCTTTAATATTCTGACATGTAGTCAAACCGTTTTCGACAATCTCTTTCAAGGCTTCATCAGATAAATTGGAAGTCAGAGGTGGTTCAGTTATCTTACATTCTTGCCACGTAATTAAGTCGGTATAATCTTGAGCATCGAAATTTAAAGCAGGCACTTTAAACGTTCGAAGCCCTAGAGTATTCCCTGCTCTTGCTTTTAAAATTCGCTGATATGCTAGTTTACGTATGATTTCTCTGTCGTCTCCAAGCATAGCAATAAGAATATTTTCTGGATGACCAAAATATCCATTTCTTTGGATTACCTTATCAAGGATTTTCTTCAAAGGCGCATTCAAATATCGAGTTAGGGTAATTGTTTGCCACAGGTGCTTAGCTCCGTTTATACATGAAGGATAACATTTTATTGTGAACCACATTGGACCATAAACTCTCATAACGAAAGTGGCTAATATCACTAAATTTTCTTCGGGGTCTGTTTTAGTAGCATATAATCTTAAGATTCTATTTGCTGTAGTAAGCCATCTAGAATGGTTAAGTGGTCCAGGTGTAATATTAGCTAGATCAGGAGAAAAAATGCCAGTGCTGATAGCTGTCATCACATCGTAAAGATATTTTTGGTCGGTGCTCAAGTCATTTCTAGCGACTTCAGGTAATATGCAGGGAATGGTGGTAAATTGAACAAGTGGCATTGATTCACATTTTTGTAATTCAGATCCAATAGGGCCTGAAAAGCATTTAGGCCCTGTAGTTTTTCCATCCAGATGCAATAAAAGATGTCGCAATGGTAACTCATTCGAATGTAACTGGCAGACAAACCATTGTAATGGTTTGTTAAGTTCTTCTTCCATAAAACGAATAACACCTCCGTTGAAACCTGTATTCACGACTGTACCATCGCAACCAATAACAACTATTTCATCCAATTCCACCGATTTTGTTCTCAAATGATTTATTATGGTACTTTCAATACCTTTAGCAGTTCCCAACTCACACGTAACATGCCCGAAATAATCACTTCCTGGCTCTGATACAATCACATAATGGTCTTCTGTTACTCTTTTTCTATAAAATTTGCCTTCCTTCTGAATACTAACCAAAGTCTTATCTTTTCTGCCATCAAAATAAATTCCGCGTATATTTTTATTGCGATCTGCATCGTGTAATGCTGATCTGACTTTCGTTCTTTCTCGGCGCAACTTTGAACGATCAATGACAGCACTTGGATCCTTTGATGTAATAATACCAACATCTTTTAACACAGAAGAAGCTATAATAGCAGCTGCTCTGTCAGAGACTCCAGTACGATCGCAGGCGAGAGCTAATGATGGTAAATTTAATCTCTTTTTCTTAAGTGGCGGAGCAGCTACTTGTTTTGGCGATTGATAAGGACTAGAAGCTACGCTGTTATTGCTTGAGCTGGTGCTTTCGGTTGTTAAGTCATCAGGCAAAGAACGAGAACAAGACGGTTGGTTAGGATCCATTATCTCTTTTTTACGCAGTAATTCTTTTTCTTGTCTTTTTAATTTTTTCATATTTTTTACAGTCGCAACCAAATCTACACCGCCTATCATCATTTTTCTTGTAGTTCTTTGATCAAGTAAAAAACATACTTCTTCCTTGGGAACACGACTGTCTTTTGAGCAATTGCACTCTGAGATTACTTTGCATTTGCAACTGCAAATATCAAATAACCGTTGGGACTCAGTAACAAATTCATTTATTTTCTCTTGATATTTCTTGTTCGTTTGACGGCTTTGATAAGGTTTTAGTAAGCTTCTATATTTGTCATGGTAAGATCGAATAAGTTGTAGTACTCTCTTAAAGCTGACAGTAGGAAGCGACGCTTTTCGCCAGATATCTAAAATTTCCGTAGCCAATCTTTGGGATATATCATGAACTGTCGGCTCTTTTGTTGTTTTGTCAGGCTTTAATTCATATTTAATATATAAGTAATTTTTCATAACAGCATTATAAGTTGGTAATTGAGACACTGGTAACTTCTCCGGTAAACCAAACACAGGACAACATGTCTCTTTTCGTGTTTTGACTCGCGACATTTGACTGTAATAAAGAGAAAAAATAGGTATAAATTATATCGAAAATAGTGTGTCATCGACAATCTGTGAACAGGAAATTAAAAATATTACTTACATACAGTCTTATTTTCTTGACAGCAGTGGTTAAAATTAATGTTTCTCACAAGTAAAATAACAATAATACACGCGCACAATGGCGTTCGAACAACGTTTGACAAGTGCAGTGAAATCATCTCTCCCGCCTCAACACCCCCGCCCCCACCCCACCTATCCACGCACTATTCAAGGTTAAACAGTTGCCAACGAAACGGAACACACAGAATATGATTTAGCGTTAATTTGACAATATTAGACGTTGGTGTTTTTTGACAAAATTTTGCGAATTTCTCTAAAGTTCATGATGTTGGGGGCACCTCTAAATTTATCATGTGCCAAATAAAATTTTGTATGTATATTTGTGAACAATAACAGCAACTTTTTACAGGTATTCCGAAACGAATATGAAAAAAAAAATTTTTCACTCCACCCTAGTATGCATTCTATAGCGATTTATTAAGAGAACAGAAGTACTTAGAATAGGATTTTGAATGATTTTTGTGTAAAAAAAATATAGTATAGTTTGAAACGCTCATACGTATATGAAAGTCGTGTGGTGGCCACACCTCATTTTTTAATTTGAGATTCGATTTTCAAAATATCTCATTAGTTTAGGCAAATTTCCAAAGTGTTCCTGAAGGAATAACAACTGATTTTTTAAATTTGGGATTTGTGTTAGTTTCTTGCACTCAGAAATACTTCGAGCATCGTCATTTAAACATGTAACGAAATTTTGTAAACTATCGAAATTCTCTGCATGAAAACTATTTCTGTGTATGTTTTAGCAAAGCTAAGTAACGATATTTTACAGACTTTGCAATAAATTTCGGAATCACTGACAATTAATTTTTATCTCAGAAAAAGTAACATAAACAACGTTCTAGATCTAAATAAATGATAACTAAAAATGTACGCGTATGTTATTGAAACATACATATTATATTGCGAAATATAAGGTAAATATAATAAATTTTAAAAACTCGTCACCCTTGTACCTACGCCCATGAAGAAAGGATTTTATTCATAAAATTCCTTATTTTATGGCAGTTTTTTCTCTGATTCTCTGGAGTAAACAGATGTTACAGTTCGCCCTATGAATTAGTGCTATTCAGATATAATGTAAACAACACGCAGTTGTTTACATTATTTCTTTTCACGGTTGTGGCTCCGTGGTAGTTTAGCTCGCTCGATTCCGCTCCCTAGTAATAATACAATCAACGTTACTCTACCTTCGCAATCAAGATCAATTCAAACAAACCAGTTAATCCCTGGGGTATCAATCTCTGGTTGTCAAAAGTGCCCAATCAAAATTTTTAATAATTGTTCCGTTTCAATTTCTGAAAAGAATGAATAATGGTAATTTATATAATATGTTGCTGCTCTGACATTGAATTACATACCTTCCAAATATAACAATTTCTATTTCATTTCCTTTTATTTTCATAGAAAAACAACGAAGTGGGTAACTTATTATTAAGGTTAGGGATTTATGATTTTAAAATGTCACTAAATTAATCAAGTTCTAGGAAGTACCAACTTTACTTTTACGCACTCGTGTTTAAAGTGACTTTTTACGCACGCAAATCGAATCGTGAAATGACAGGTTTTGATAAGCGAGTACAAAATAGTATATTAAAGGACAAGTTTCATTTTGACGTTTCAAAGTACGAATTCAGAGTTTAAGAAACGAGTGGCATAGCCACGAGTTTCTTATCTGAATGAGTGCTTTAATGTCAAATGAAACGTGTCTTTTATGCTATTTTTTGCAACTAGTTTTAAAATTTCTCTTTTTGTAAAAGCAAAACGAGAAAAAATTGATAATCAAGGGAAATTTTGTGGCGGTTGTCACCTTGGTTTGGCACAAGATTTAAATTGACAAGTTAATTTAAAATTGACACATTTTTGATAATTTTCAACAGAATGTGTCTACTGCACACGGTATCACTATCACTTCGAAAGATAATTCAAACGTTAATATAAATGTTTATAATAGTTGTACTATTTCAAAGATTAATTAAAAATATCAAATCTTACAATGAATTTCAATATAAAAACCTCAAACTTGCTTACAAAATGTCATATTGACATCTCCATTTCTGTTGCAATGTGACCAACTTAAAATAAATCTGTTTAAATGTTCCATTTCTATTACGCAACTAGTGCTGTAATAGACCCTATTACAGCACTAGTGAAATAAATGGTATGATTACGGTACTAATTGCAAAAAACTATTTAAAGCAGTTTAGAACAATTTTGTATATTAATGTTACGTATGTTAACTGAAGAATGGCAAGCTTTAGCTATACGATAAAATTAAAACAAAATAAATAATAAAATGTATTAATAAAATAATTTTTTTATAAAAGATATTAGTTTAGAAATTTCACGTATATGCATGTATAATATATGTACATGCGCATATTTTAATTAATTATAAATACCGCGAAACCACCGGATATTTAATCTAACGGATGTATTTAAGATGGGTTTATCCTAACAAAATTGTTGCAAAACATTCACTACTGTAATATTGAGGACAATATATTATGGAACGTATTTCTTTCTTTCCACATTGGTTAGGATCTTATTAATATCAGTTCGAAAATATTATCACTAAACTATTTATTTTTACGATTTCGTTTCTGTAAAGTTTATTTTATAACACCCGCGCTTTTGGTTGTATAGATGCCTGCCTTACTTTATACTTTATAATACTGTAATTTTATTTTTTTGATGCTGGTGACAAGTAAAATAAGTAACCACATCATTGTAATATATACTAATAATTATAATTCTCTGTTTGGCACTGGTAATTTAATTAAGTAAATTTAATTATCAACTTTTACCCAAGCGTGAGATTCGAACTTACGACCTCCCAATCGGTTGTCAGATGCCCTTATCCACCGAACCATTGGGGGTTTGATTTCGAATTATCAAATTGTTCTGACATCAAGTAACAGCTGTCAAGAGAGAATCCCGCAGTCAGGTGTATTTACTAAATTTTAAATTAATGAAAAAGAAGAATGAGTGTGCTTAAAACCACACGGCGGAAGTGTAAACTTCATCAAGGCGAGGTTAATAATACCGTAGATAATACGAAATACACGCATATAATATTCAGTAACGTATTAAATAAAACATATTCGCACATTTATTACATTTACGCGAGCGTCCGTTTTGTTTGGTCAGTTCGGACGTATGTGTACGTATAAATACCTAGACGATATATATATTTGCTCACTGTACCGGTCTTGGTCTAATGGTAACGTATTGGCTTCATAACCCTGCGGTCTCGGGATCGAACCTATTCTGGGACATGAATTTATTTATTCATTTAAATTTCAATTTAATTGAAATTAAATAATAATAAAATTGTTCCCTTAGTCGACTCGAGCCGACATTACCCGAACGACCGTTACATATCCAAGCATTTCATATTCGAGCGTGACGGGTCAGTCTTGTTCACTGCCTACAATCAGCGCAACGCGCCTAAAGAAGTTTATTTACAACCATACGCGTAATGTTGGCATTTCTGACTTTTTAAAAGTTGGGAAGTGTGACTTTGTTCAAGTTTACTTCCCGCTCTCTTATTACTGCCCTCATTTACTTCCCGCCCTCTATTACTGCCCTCGTTTCTTAACCTCAATGTCAATCACAAAACTGTCAACACAATATGTCAAAACCTTATCTCAATTTTTATCACAAATAGTTATTAATTGTATGGTTGTAAATAAAATTAATTGTTACACTAGAATTATTGGAAGCTTGAATCCATGTAGATAGGCCGCCCTGCTATTGCTGATATTATGAAATAGTGATTTTTTGTCCTACATTCGAGCCAAGATATCTGGATTGCTACGGTAGGACAATTTCCCTCAGTTCAAGTGGAGTGCTGTCCTTGAAGGCTTTACTACTCAACATTTCTTTTATAATCTATTCACCGAAAAAACTGACGTATATTTATTTGACGTTTACGCTAGAACAACACAAATCTGACAACTCAATATGTCAAAACTTTTACCGGAATTTTTATCACAAATAAATATAATAACTATGGTTGTAAATAAAATAGTATACAAACCTCGGTGAAAAGTTTCATTCCTGTCTCGAGATAAAGTTAACCTCGACGCTTCGCGTCTCGGTTAACTACTTAATCTCTCGACAGTAATGAAACACTTTCCACCTCGGTATGTAATATACTATTACACTTCAAAAATAGTCAAATATAAACGATTGACAGTAAGTAACAAACATGTTACGTAAATAATATAGATAGATAGATAAAGGACACTTTAAATAAATATAAACAATAAACTTAATATGATAGGTGTGTCGATTAGTCGATTGAAATAACACAGACTTCGAAATCGAATAAGTTAAAAGTCGGAGAAAAGAATGTCGAATGAAGCTGTCCTTTGAAATAGCAGGACGAAACGTTGGAATCCACTCCAAATTACATTTAGACTATCAACTCAAATTTGAACTTACTTGTAATCAACTGCGTCATTGTTTTCAGTGCAGTATTATTTTCCATTACCATTTTTTTGTGTTAACATCTACATGCCTGCAGTATATAAAAACTTGTATGATTTTGATAATCATCTACATTTTCTTGTAGAAACAAAATGTACTTAATTTTTCTATAAATATATATATGTATATAGATTGCTAATTAATTTCCCTTATTTGAATATTTAAAATTTAAGGAAGTATTAACAATGCGTTACGAGTCTGTGGTAAGTTTTTATCTTTCCGCTTTCATATAGGAGTTTGATAAACCACAAATAAAAAACTAATACTAAATGAAGTTAAATGAAAGGATAGTAGCAATTAGGTTTACGAGTATTATAATGATGGACTTCAGCAGTGCTTGTATATTTAATTTTACTGCCGTAGTTGGAACAAATTTAAAAATGAATTACGAAATTAATCTCCGTAAGAAATGTTAACTCAGGCTGTATGATTCTGATTTCCGTTTTTTGTTTTGTTATAAATTTAGTTAAGTCGTCAACATATCTCAAAATGAGAAACCAGACTTGATTACTAAATATGGGCAGTATAAATAATTCATAAAGTAAATATATTAATTCTTAAAACTGCACTATCCCTGCATAGAGTTGCTGATCTAAATTACTGTAAATGTTATGTCTAGTAATTTGCAATTGAATATCGTACATATATATTCAATTTTGAAGTCATTTAATCTTTCGTTCCGAAAACCATTATCTCTATTTTTATCATGAAAATAGTAAGCTTTGCCGTTTTATTAAATTAATAGATGAAAATTTTAGACGTGTCCGACAACAATTAAAATATAAAATGGAAATCTATTTCTTTTTAATTTTTTATGCATATTTCGCACTTGCAATTTTAGTGCTTCTTCAGGGATCAAATATATGACTTATTTGTGGGAAAAATGTCATGCTATTAATGGTCATATTATAAAATATTCTTAATATCGTGTTAACATCAATCTAACACATTGCTATTACAAAGATAAACATTTTAAACAGTTATTTTAAAAATTTGACTTAAATATATTAAATAATAAAATTAAATACATACTTTTTGCCAGAAGTCAGCAATTAATGCATGCTACATTTTCGAAGTGATATATTTTTTTCATTCAGCCTATAAAGATTTAATAATAATAATAATAATAAAGCTATTTATTCAGTAATACATACAGTGTTGAACATGTCAAAATATATACAGGGTTAGTTAAAAGTATGGAGACGGCGATTTATTGTCGTTAATATTCATTTTAGAGAATTATGTTCAATATAAAAGTTTGTTAGGATATTTTGATCTACATTTGAGAATATTTGATTTTTTTTTTCTTCAATTGTTTTTTAGTTACGCCTGTCCGCGCAGTTTTTTTTTAAATGGGAACTAGTGAATTTTACTCTACCATTCGATAGAGAATTTTTTTCTCTTTACAATAATATTTTTGTTTTTTTTAAATGAAGGCATTATACCAAAAAGCAGACACGTCCAAAAATGAGAATTTTGGGAAACTTGAAAAAACAGTGTAGCTTGCTTTGCAGACAGCGGGAAATGTTTATAATTTTTATATGGTTAGGTCTCATTAATAACGTCCCATGGATACTATAATAAAGTGGTTATATGTAAGATATTTTGAGAAAAAAAATAAAATTCATTGGACTTGTCTGGTTTTTGCAGAAAGTTACTAGCAATAATCATTATTTCTGTTTGTAATATTATATTATACATGTAATATTATTACAAAAAGTGGTATTTCCAAAATAACAGTCGCTTAGTTATCTTCACAACCATCGGAATTATCGTCGTCATCAATATCAACGTTGCTCTCTTCAGTTGCCTGATTAGTATTATTAGGAGCAGGATCTTTCAATAGAGATTCATAGTACTGGCGGTGAACTGGGTTCTCAAGGTACTGGATGAGTTCTCGCAGGTTAGTGGCTTTTGCAGGTTGTATTCCTGGAGGTGACTGGTAAAGCTTTCGAATGTCAAGAGTATTTTTTCCTCTGTTTATGTAGGACTTGTTTACCACAATATGTCTTTCCCACAATCCATGGTACGACGTTCGCAGATTAACATGAATATCATGTTTGTCAAACAACATCATTCTTACTTGTTGAAGTTTTAGTGGAGGTTTAGGTGTTTTCAAGAACAAAGGTTCCACAGCGCTTCTAATGTCGAAAAAGTCTTTGTGGGTCATTATTTTTAGGTTGAATGGTGAAGGATGTTGTCGTGCATCCTGTACTACTTTGTCCCAATGTTCTGGAAGTGTTACTATGTTGGCTTTCTTTTTCTTGTTTCCTATTAAAGCGAAATCTTGATCATTAGGAAGATAACTGTGTCCTCTCATAGGAAAGAGATAGGTAACTCGCTTGAAAATTTTTAAGACATGGACCAAGCAATACAGAAACTGGACCATTGTCTTGTTCTTGTTTTGCCCGGGACAGCCATCAGAGATCAGTACGAGCTCATCCTTTCTTTTATTGTCCGGAAGGTTATTTATGGCGTCTAGCAACATAGATGTCACTTCGTTTGCACCTTTGTGTGCTTCACTTTCTAGGTAACGATACATGGTCACAGAATCAACTGATAAGTCATGAACTCCAAAAATATTAAACCACAATTGGCGCGAATAGTAAACAGGACCACTTGGAATGTGTGGAAGCGGAAGATTTTGCATAAAGTCGAACGACAGGCATGTCACGCTCCCTTCCTTAGCCTTCATAATATACCTTTTTTTTTCTGCCTTAAAAGCTTCCGCTTTTCGTAGATGAAGCTTTTGTTCTCTGGTATATTGAGCTTTTGATTCGTCATCAGTAGCTGCATTCAACTTTTGTTGAAGGGAATCGCAAATAGCACATGTGTCTGACCTCGGATAACCAAAATGAATGTTAAAAGTATTAAAAACAGACCAATATGACTTATAAGAAATATTTATCCTATATAGCTCAAGAAAGTGTTTATGCATGACAGATATGCATAAATCCTCAGAAAGATACTTCCGGTGGGGATTGTCTCTGAGTGAGTAGTGAGATTTTCTGGCTTGGTATGAGTTAATATGATTCTCTACAAGATACTTTATGCAATCGGGAAGCATTCTAGGTCTATTACTATGTTTGCCTTGTTTACTTTTAGGAGAGTTTCCAGTTAATAGCAAGCTTTGCTGTAATCTAGTGACTCTGTTCTTGGAAATGCCATGGAAGCTTAAAAAGGCTTTGTGACATATAGGAACATCGATACCTTCACTACGGATTTTGTAGGAGTAAGTTGCAGCGTGGTCTTTTCTTGCCTCTGGCTCATCTTTTCTTGGACGTTTTCTTGCAACTGGACAAAGATCTACTAGACCACATAGATGAGAGTCTTGCTCATCCTTTGAAGCCAAATTGTTAAAATCTTCCAAAATTTTATTCCTTGTGTTAATGCCTACTTTGTTGAAACATTGCAACCTCGCACATCTAGAAAGATATAAAACTATTGTTTACAAGTATGTATTTAGTATGTAATACGAAAACAAAATTTGACCACCTATGGTACCTAATACCTTACGTGGTCAAAACCTCACCTAATCTGACTTATGTAACAGTCGGTTTAATCACACAAGACAAGTAACCTAACCTAAGATACATACCTGCAATCTTCACCGGTTTTTCTCATTGCAACCATTTTACCCACGTGGTTCACATGTTCTTCACCATGTACTTTTTTATCTCGAATTATACTCTCCTTTTTTGCACTTTTCTGCCTCTTTTTAGGCCACTCAGTAGTATCCATTGTAATAATAATAATTACGGCTACAATTATAATGACTCTACTCTTTAAACACCTGTTAGCAAGTGAGTGGTCACAACGCATCACACACGTGTGTCGTAAAAAACCAGACAAGTCCAGGACTTGTCTGGTTTTTGGCGGAATTGCCACGGACTTATCTTGTTTTTGTAGAATTGCACTTATTTCAGAGCTTTATATCTCCCGACACGTCTGGTTTTTGGTGAAACAAATTACACCATTAAATAGCGGCTATTTTCACGTATATAAAATGGCGGCAACTTCAAAATACGATATTTTGGACTTGTCTGGTTTTTGGAATAATGCCTTCAAATTCATTTTAATAACTTTTACAAGAAAAATTAAACAAATTAATAACAAAGTAAATTAAAGTAAGTGTTCAAATTGTCGTCCATTAGTAATTTGACATTGACCCAATCGATTTACAAAACCCCGAACAGAGTTCTGTAAAAAATCTCGGGAATTTCTTGTATCGTTCTGGTAATTCGGATTTGTAAATCTTCGACGTTATCGGGCTTATCTTCGTAAACTTTGTTTTTTACGTATCCCCAAAGAAAAAAATCTAAAGGACTTAAATCTGGCGAACGGGCTGGCCATTCAATGGTTCCTCGTCTTCCAATCCATCTGTGGGGAAAAACGTTGTCCAGATATTGACGAACATTTACACCATAATGTGGTGGGGCGCCATCTTGCTGGAACCAGATACTGTAATTGGGCAGGTGTTCATTGTTTTCATGTGGATAGAGCGTAGCACAAGCAGGTATTATTTCATTTTGCAATAACTGCAAATACAGACCCGAAGTTAAATTGCCATTGATGAAAAAGGGACCGATAATATGACCGTCAAGAATGCCAATCCAAACATTCACCTTTTGGGGGTACTGCGTATGGTGCTCCAAAAACCAAAAGGGATTTTCCGATGACCAGTATCTGCAGTTATGTCTGTTTACTTCACCGGTAAGGCAAAAAGTAGCTTCGTCAGAGAAAAGAATATTGTTGACAAAATTTTCATTATTATTGCAAATATTTAACATTTCTTCAGAAAATTGTAATCTCCTATCAAACTCATCTTCCGTTAACTCGTGTACAAGGTGTACCTTATAAGGTTTATACTTTTCACTTTTTAAAAATGACACGATCGATGACTGCGAAATATTGAAATTGGCCGCTAATTGATTGGTTGATAAATGAGGATCTTCAGATACAGCCAATAAAATATCCAGTTTGTTATTATCGCTTTTTGCTGTTCTAGGTCTACCACTCCTTGGCAAATCTTTAACGCTACCAGTTTGTTCAAAGCGTCTTAAAGTTTTACCAACAACGGATTTAGAAATTGGATTTCTATTTGGATGCATATCATTAAATAAATTACAAACGTCTTGTAAACTTCTGCGTCTATCTCCATAACCCAACATCATAAGTATTTCAATTCGTTCATGTTCACTTAAACTCGCCATTGTTAATATTAACAGCAACAAATTGCACAAATGAATTATTTCTGTCAAAGATTTGACGTACACAATAACCACTGATAAAATTATGTTGCTCAAGTTTGTTTATCGCATCGCTTCTGTCTATCTGCGATGTACCGAACATCTGTGAAACACTTGAACCGGCCTTTTCTTATAAAAAAGTTATTAAAATGAATTTTAAAAAAACAAAAATATTATTGTAAAGAGAAAAGAATTCTCTATCGAATGATAGAGTAAAATTTACTAGTTCCTATTTAAAAAAACTGCGCGGACAGGCGTAACTAAAAAACAATTGAAGAAAAAAAAAATCAAATATTCTCAAATGTAGATCAAAATATCCTAACAAACTTTTATATTGAACATAATTCTCTAAAATGAATATTAACGACAATAAATCGCCGTCTCCATACTTTTAACTAACCCTGTATATAAAACAGATTCACAGATTCACATTTATACGCGTCAAAATCTAAAATTAAAATACTCATCTATGCCATGGAAAGCTTCTTTGATGAGTATCTCAAACAATACTGTTTTTTGCCTTTTTTGAGGTAAATATTTTATGTGTGAAGGTAAATGATTATATACTCTTATTATTTGGGTGGTGATACAACTCTTTTCCACAATATTTTTTGTTGTTTGTAGAGGCACCAAATGTGAACAGACTATACCTCTGGTCTCGTAATTTATGAAGTAAAGTAAGACAAATACTTTTACTATATATACGAAATAATCGCTAGAATTATTAACAACAAGGTCGCTGTCATGCAGCGATGATTATGAAAATGAAATGTATATATTAATAAGCCTTATCATTTTTGTTATAATAATAATAATACAATATAAGCTTTCAATTAAGATGTGGACGTAGCTTTTCTCATTACCAATTAATTTAATTTATAAAATATTATCTCATTTCAACGACACAAATCTGTATACAATTTACTCGTACTCAACAAACAACCATATCTTGAGTTAATTATTCTTTGAATTGTTATTTAATTAGTATGATGTAATTGTATTATGCACGGTAATAGGAAACCCGATTGAAAGTATTTTTTTTTTAATTTTCAAGTCAAGGACGCCTTGATAACAATACTGCACGCCAGCAAATCCTCTTGATTTAATAGGAATTTTATGCGTATGCTTTGCCAGATTAGATTATTAAAATTACATATTTGTGATATCCACTTTTATTTTTACAAGGACCTGTATTTTTCTGTACTTACTATTGGCTATGTAATAACGTAACTCCAAACATGTTCTAAGATTTACTAGAAGAA
This sequence comes from Amphimallon solstitiale, assembly GCA_963170755.1. Lineage (NCBI taxonomy): Eukaryota > Metazoa > Arthropoda > Insecta > Coleoptera > Scarabaeidae > Amphimallon > Amphimallon solstitiale. Next base: position 98,289,366 of record OY720676.1, on the reverse strand, counting down.
CTGAAATGAACTGAAAAAAGTTTTCAAAACGCTATTTATTTTGTTTTGGAATTCCATTGTTATTGAAAACGATGTTTGTGGTAGAAAATAATGGCTAATATTTTTGATCACAGCCTGGGACTACTATGTTACAAAGCCTTTATCTAAACATGCACAAAAAATTATTAGTAGGTACATTACTGCTATAAATTATAAATGAACAACTAGGAAGCACTTGTGCTTTGAGACACTGGTTAAAATATTGTACCAGTATGCAATACTTTTGACCATGTAATACGGTAGACGTACAGTTGAACATCATTTAATGTTGTTGTTTAATTATGTTTTCTCTCTTTAGTGTGGAACGCACTTTAAATTTCTTGCTGTTATTATTATTGCCTTCATTGTCTACTTAATTATAGTTGTAATAGTTATTACATAGCACAGGTGCATCTTATTTGTCTTATAGTAGTAATGTATTTATTACTTATATTTATTATATTTTTTTGTTCAGAATATGACTTAATAATAAATAGTGTTTATTGATCCACATGATACAGAAATATATTACAAAGGATTCGCATTCAGCAAAAACGCGATTCAGCAATCTTAACGCGAATATATCGCAAGTCATGCATTCTAGATAAATATATCGAGTGTATGAAAATATTTAAAGCTCAATTTTGAATAATTTTTGTATAAAAAAATTTCCAAAATTCAAACTGAAAGTAGCAATTTTATTCTAATCGAATATCAATTTTTTGAAAATATCTCGAAAATTATGCATTCGATACAGTATAAAAGTATTTAAACATGGATTTGGTATATTTTTGTTAAAAAAAATTCAAAATTCGGACCGGAAATAACACTTTCGACAGTGACGTCTGGTGAGTACGTTTTAGAGAAACAATTAGACAGACAAGACTGATTCGTTTATTATCGGTGATATGTTTGGCTACTGGGAGTAGGTATATCAGCAATAATAAACGAATCAGTCTTGTCTATGTAATTGCTTCACCTAAACGAACTCATCAGCCTGCAACTGACTTTCACTCTTATCGAAAAGCAGTTTTTTGAAATATCTCGCAAATTTGCTTTTTATATAAATTTCTTAAGTAACTTGACTACAGCACCATTTATCGGATCCTTGCCTAGCTATGAACCTTCGTCTCGACAAAATAAATATATTGTGTGAATATGACCTCAATCAGTCAAGTCGTTCAAAAGCTACAAGATCACACACAAACGTACCAACGATTTATATATATTTCAATATATATATATATATATATATATATATATATATATATATATATATTTAGAGAGATTTGTTTAATCATAATACACCATTTCTACACTCTCTCTAATCTTCAAATAATTTAACTTACATCATTTCATCGTATAATTTTAGAATACTTTCTTTAAATAATATGTCATTCTCAATTTTAATTTTTTTTGAAAATATTTGACCAAAACATGTGTTCAGAAAAAAATCATTTTCACTGCGCTGTTGTTCTATGCACCGAAATATTCGTTCAACCAATGGAAGGCTGGAATGGGGCCCGATCTCCTTATTCAACTGTCAAACAAAGTAAAGGTTAAATCCACTATCCCAAAAGTAATAAGTTTACAGAATGAAGGGCATCGCGTTTCAGTTTTAATTTCGGCAATATCCAGTTGCAGTATTTCATTACTTAAACTATTGGTTAACAACGAAATAAAATTAAGCATATGTTTACTGACATATTTGAAGATGCCGCCTCACTAAAAGGTGTACGAAACAACGCTGCTATCTTCAATTTAATTTGCTTAATTGCTCGTATTATTTCATTGTTGAAGCTGTTCATAAGAGATGCCTGTAGTTTTTCAAAATTATAAATTGATGTCCTAAAACTTTAATAGAAATAAATTTTGCAACAAAATAACGCAATTTAAATAGCCTAAAACTATTGAGCAACGTAACAACAATCAAAAGTAAGAAAAACAAATTTCATTAAAGAATATGTTCAACATAACCACAAGTTTGCGCAATGCACGTGAGTATTCTGTTTTCCAAAGAAGTACTAATGTTGTATAAAACTTTTACATATTCTTGTAAACGTTTCTCTGATTATAATGTTCATGTCTTCAAAAAGATTTGAAAATCCGTCCGTAGAAAACGAAGATACTCTCCTTCATTAACATTTTCATCAAAGAAATAAGGTCCATTTATGTAACTACCCACTATTCCTCCTCACACACTGAATGACCAACAATTTTGAAAGTTTGCAGGTGTGATAAAGTGAAGGTTTTTATGTGTTATAATAATGAAAATTGTGACGATTAAGGTATCCATTTTAATAGAAGGTAGCTTCGTCGGTAAACAACAAAAAATTGGGAAAGTCAGGCTAATTTATCTGCTGCCCATTGACAAAAATGTAATTAAAAACAATGAGAAAATGTTCATTTTGAACGTATTTTGGTCAAAAAATTTTTAAAAAAATTAATAACTCAAAAACTATTGCCTCAATTTTGAAAAGGAAAAACAGCTGATTTTAAACAGTACTAAAAAATCCAAAAATATATAGAGTGAGTCATTTAAAAAACTTAAGTTCCATGCATTTCCGGTGAAACCGGAAGTGCGTCAGGGCTTAAGGTATTTTTAGAATATGCGCCTTAAGCAACCATGAAACTTCCTCTAATTGTTTTTTCTTTTATTTAAAACATAAAGGAGCAATCAAAGAAACGGCTACTAATGACTCACCCTGTATGTTGCAACATACTGTACATATGTTGCAAATTAAAAGGAAATTTATGGAAATCGACTGCAAATTAAATGGAAATTAAATCAGAAAGTATTTTCAGATTAGCATGTACTTTGAGATACACTGTATGACTGTACATAATCACCAAAACATAAATATTTTTCGTAAAATATGGTTGAACAATAGGTACTTGAAATACTCTATTGGCCGTATATTTTCAGTAGATTTATTATTAAATGAGAATCCGAGACGCCTAAGTTCTATTTCGGTTTTTTGTAATTGAAGAGCATGTTGTTTGTAACCTTTTTTCTTTAAAGATTACTCTTTTGATGCCTGACTGAAATACATATATAACATAACTAAGTATGACTGAGTAAGCTATATACAAGTATGTGCAGTAAACATTAAAATTTTGCAACACTCAACTTGCCTAACAATAACCAGTTGGCAGCGCCCTCTGTTTAAGAAGTGCTGCACCTACCACCCTGATTATAATAAACGAAATCTACTTTTCCCATAAGAATATGTCTCTTGAATCCAAATCAATCGGAATTCCGGGTGAAAACAATTAAAAGCACAAGACAGCTATAAAATACGCTTAATTGCTTTTTATCAAGCATCAAATGAAAGAATTTATTTCTCCAGGGGCTAAGCTACCTAATATCTTGCAATTATCTATATATTCCAAGTAATTACGAAATAAGTAGCAGATTTTTGGTATAAAAGCTTCCTGTTTCTTAACATTTTTTCCACATTAATCGATCAAATTTCCGTTTTTAAAACTACCCGGTCCCCTGGAGATAAGTTTGTAGATTATGCTCGTATTTTTTTATTGTAATTTTGTTGCTTACTAACGGATTCTGATGCGATATGTTCGCAACATGTTTGCAATGTAATTTAGATGGGCGAGATGGTCACCTTAACAGAGATATACAAAAAAGCAATACCTTACAGGAAGAAAACTTTCAAGGACAGACCAAGGCTGACGCGTAAATCCAGGAACAGCTAATGATTTTAGGTCACTATACATATACATAATTTTGAAACGCTATAACTAAAAGACCGGTCATAAATCGCATTCTTACGAAAGGCCGGATCAAGTATTATCTAAGACAGTAAAGATGTCATTTATAATTGCTGTCAAGGCGGTCACGCAGCTATAACCCTTCCTAAATTTGGATTTATATCGAGATAGTAAGACATACTTATGAATATGAGACCTTATTTGTCTATCATAAATTTTTCCGATCACCTTTGAAGCAGAAAGTATGCTGATTGAATGTTTCAGCTTTAGCAGATTTAAGAAAGCGTACAACAATAGCAACAGATGTGGTTAGGCAAACATTTTTGTTGAGGGCTATTATAGGAGTTAATAAATAAATTTAAATACCATCATAACTACGTGTTTCTCTTAATTGAATGTAAAATACACAACATTTATGCTCAGTGCCTCACAAATAGAAGAAAAAGCAAAGATTAATTATTATCATAGACATTTAACTATATCTGGTTAGCAGAGGGTGTAACCAAATTGTAAGAAAGATACATTATTTTTTTCTATATCGGAAAGAAGCTTTGGAATACTAAAATTGCTATAATTGGTATATAATATTTATGTTTTTCAAATGACACCAGCCATTATTCTTAATTATGTAATCCAAATATGCTCTTTTTCCTTTCTTATAAGTAGTATTGTGACGACGAAAATGTTCGATCCTGAGATTTTTAAAGTCCCTTGACACCGAAAAGTTTTTGAAAAATCTGTCTGACTGACTGATTGACTGACTGACTATGTGTGACCACGATATCGGCCAAACGGCGATACTTATCAATACCACACTTCATATTTACAAATACAATCTCTTCCTTAAGAACTAATTAGATTTTCAGCGAAATCGGTAGACCGAAAGTAGTAGTTTACTTCAGTGAAAAATCTAAAGTTCAGTAATATTTCGGGAACTACTAAGCTTAAACAAACTTCTAAAGAATACAAAAGTATTGAAAAGTAATTTTGAAACACTTTTTATGAAAGAAGTTTTTCGAAATTCTTACCAGAAGTAGGTCTTTTACTCTTTTACTTTCTTATATGTAGTATAAGGAAGTATTGTGATGATGAAAATTTTCGACCTCGAGATTTTTGCAGATGTCCACGTTTTGAAGTCCCATGATACCTGGTTTTTAAAAAATGTCTCTGTGTGTGTAATTGATTTACGAAATGCTTGTTCTACCGTCGTACCTAAATATTTAATTTTTAATATAAACATTATTTTATAATCAAATGATCATCCAGCAATAATAACCTGTAATTTTAAATACGTGTTTTGTTAAAGTTTATAACGATAATTTTTATAATCATTGCTAAAACAAAACCTTCAACCTACACGTATGGGATCATGTATATAATGTCAAATTTGACAATTATGTTGAATTCAGGGCTGGGCGGAAATTATAAAACGTAAAATTTGCTAAGACAAAATAGTCGATTAGTAAGACATTGCTTATATATACAGGTTAAGATTGTGTGCAAATACAAGTATTATATTTATTTTACTCCATATAAACATATTTTTGTAAATCAAATAGATCAAATTTGCAAGGCATATCATACCGTCACATCCAGCAAATTACGTTTTCATTGTCAGAAATTTGTTCAAATACATGTGTATATTCGCTAATTTTGCGTTTTCTTTTTCTCAAATAACTACATTATAAATATTACCATTTCGTATGATACAACTTTGCAACTGCTACACATTTCGAACACTGATATTGATATGGCCCCTGATTTGTGATGCCAGTACATTACTACAGACAAAAATTCAAATACGCAACGTTCACTAAAATATCTACCAGTCTCTCCTAAGTCAATAATTTCCATCAATAAGTGGGTTAGAAAGGACAAAACTCATGTCGATCATAAATAATAATTGTTTTGTTTTATAATTTATTATGGATTTATAGTATTATCATCTATTTAAAATATAGCAATTACTATATGTTCAATCACAGATCATATCAAATTTATATCCCCGATAATTATTTGAAAGTGTATCGCTTATTCAGTTCAAAATTAGAACTTGCTTATTTCTTGCAATCTTTCTCGTTACCGTGAAGTAAGCCAAGTTACGTTTAGCAAATTAAAGGTTTCATGATAGTTTAGATTTTTTTACAGTCTTGCATAAGAATGATTTGCAAAGTAAATATTTACTGTTTCGCTATAAATTTAGTTTTCGTGCATTCGTTAACCCATTCAAGTAACATTACACAGCTCCACAGTTATTAAGTTTAGCTTGGAACCATAATATTATAATTAATAGTCAGTAATATTGTAGAGTAAATGGAAAAACAGGTTTTAAGTGCGTTTATGACGACAGTAATTCACTTAATATTACATAATCCTTTGACCTTCATTTCTTTGTTATTAATTTAGGCTGCGGCTAATAAATATGCTTGTTCTGTCTACATCAAATAAGTATTAACTCGCCCGTTGAATATCCCCGCAATTATAATTAAAATTTATAATAAAAATTTTAGTGCAAAATTATTTTAAGAAATTGTTTTCTCCTAGAAGAGTGTTAAATATTGTTTAAGAACTAGTTACTCTGATGAGATTTTCAAATTAACATTCGAACAATTAATACATACAATAGTTGAATGAAATGGCTAAATGCATAAACATAAAATAATATACCGGGCATATCTCGGCAACCGTTTATCGTACAACCTGGCAGAAAAATCTTGATAGTAAAACGGACCAGGGAAATGTCAACAAAAATATTTTTAAGTTTTCAAAATTATCGCAAGCGGGCGTAATCCTCAAGATGGATTAAAAACCGGAAGTTGCTACCTTTTACTTATACGTAGTATAAGGAAGTATTGTGATGATGAAAATTTTCCACCTCGAGATTTTTGCAGATGTCCACGTTTTGAAGTCCCCTGATACCAAAAAAGTGGTTTTTAAAAAATAGATATCAATTCCAAATTTTGTATTTACGTGTATAATCTGTCTCTTGAGATCTGATTAGTTTTTCAGTAAAATCGGTAGACCTGAAGTAGTACTTTACTTCAGTGAAAAAATCGAATTTTGCAAATATTTCGTCAACTACTAAGTTTAAACAAATTTATAAAGAATTCATATGTACTTAAAATTAAAATTGAGAACCATTTTATTTAAAAAGCTTTTCGAAATTACTACCGGAAGTAGGTCTTTTACTCTTATCGAAAATCAGTTTTTTGCCAATATTTTGCAAGTCATGCTTTTTAGACAGGTACGCTACGAATATAAAAGTATTTAGAACTTAATTTCCAATATCTTTTGTATAAAAAAAATTTCAAAATTCGGACCGGAAGTATCACTCTTACTCTTACCGAATAACGATTTTTTGCAAATATGTCGTAAAGTATGCATTCTATATATATTTATTATGAGCACAAAAGTATTTAAAATTGGATTTGCAATATTTTTTGTATACATGAAATTTTAAAATTCGGACCGGAAGTATCACTTTACTCTTAGCGAGTAGCACTTTTTTTCGAATATCTTGCAAAGTATGCATTCTATAGCGATTTATTAAGAGAATGAAAGTACTTAGAATAGGATTTTGAATAAGTTTTGTATAAAAAATTCTTAAAATTGTATAGTTTGAAACGCTCATACGTATAAGAAAGTCGTGTGGTGGACACACCTCATTTTTTAATTCAGTGCTATAGGTATTACGTTGAATTCCCATTTGAAATGTTTTCAAATTCTCTATTATTTTTAGAAATTTCATTTTTTGTCTTTTCCAACATTGAAATAAAATAATAATAATACTGGACAGTGTATACTTTGCTTTTATTTAAATTTCCATCATACTGTAACGTTTTCGGGTTCGCAATAAACAACTCGTGCAATTTATTTATTTAATACAGTCAGTATATTCACACACGTAAAATTAATTACAATATAAAAATATAAAACTAATGTATCGCATTACAACTACTACGATTTAAATTAACACAGGTATTTATTTCAATTACTAATATTTATGTCCGTATATTTATATCACTACCGTATTTATATCACTTCTATTTATATAACACCACACCACTATATTTATTTTGTACCACTTATATTTATGTTTACTCTTCGACTACCACTCAAGGAATTATTTATTTATATTTATTTATTTATCTTCATTGTTCCGTACGAGACTATTGAATGAATTACTTCTTATTCCGGAATGACTCATCCATCGGTTCAACTGCTTTTATATACGCATACGGAACATCTGGAACACACCAGAAAAACGCTAGTGTTCTTCTCGATGTTTGTAGAACATACACAGACATTCTGTCTCTTCGCAGTCATTCTGTCGCTTCGCAGATATAAAATGGATGATTTATTGCTTTACGACTTGTTTACCAGTCGCGCCGAATAGTTGCCTTTCTTTTTAATCTCAACTGGTTTCGTTACATTGCCCCCTTCTTAAAAACTGCGTTTTGTCCCGAAACACGCTATTCTATGTTCTTGTCGCTGGCGGATGACGAAATCCACACCGGGACCCACGGGTGCACCCAGCCGTCTTGTGGAAATGGCAATCCACAGTCCCAGGCGGCACAACGGGCTGATTGGGCCGACAGCCGCACATGACGATTTCCATACCAATATGCCGAAACACCACCGCCAGCATGTTTCTTACGAGTCTCCATTCCAAACGGTCTAATCTGCAGCCCAGTTTCGGAATTGCCAGCCTCCTTATATTTTGTTCGTGTGCACGTCCTCGTAAATCAACAAGGGATTCCCACAATACACGATAGGGCGGCTTTTCGTTGGAGACTTCTTTTGTGACCAGGTAAAAGAAAGATCGTCCGTCACGCTTTAGTACTTCATACGGTCCCTCCCAGTGTTGTTGGAGCTTTGGGGACAGGCCTCGGCGACGTTGAGGATTATATAACCAAACAATGTCTCCTTCTCGGTAACCACCTCTCTCGCAATGCACGTCGTAACGATCCTTCGTTGAGTGTGTGAAGTTAGCCCCCCTTTTTTCGAATATCGGAAATCTGACGGTTGTTCCAGGTTGTTCTAGGTTTGTTCTAAATTGTTCCAAAGTATTTCAAAAAAAAAGTCAAAATTGGCCGAGATAATTGAAAAAAACGACTTTTTCACCCAGCCCCCCTTTTTTCGAAAATTGAAATTCTGAAGGTTGTTCCAGGTTGTTCTAGTTGTTCTAAACATTGTTCCAAAGAATCTCGAAAAAAAAATCAAAATTGGCCGAGATAATCGGAAAAAACGAGTTTTTGCCAGCCCCCCTTTTCTTGAAAATTGTAATTCTGATGATTGTTCTAGGTTGCTCTAGGTTTGTTCTAAATTGTTCCAAAGTATTTCATAGAAAAAATCAAAATCAGACGAGAAAATGGGAAAAAACCAAAGCCAAAAGTATGAAGTCGGACCCAGTTTTTGCAAAAATTAAAATTTTGACGGTTGTTCTAGGTTGTTCTAGGTTTGTTCTAAACATTGTTCGAATACGTCAAAACCGTATCTCTTATATATCAAAAGATATGGCAAAAAAACCAAATCCAAAAGTGTGAAGTTAGCCCCCCTTTTATCGAAAATCTAACTTCTGACGGTTGTTCCAGGTTGCTCTAAGGGTGTTCTCAATTGTTCCAAAGTATTTCAAAAAATAAATCATAATTGGCCGAAAAAACGGCAAAAAACTTTTTTTTTCTGGCGGCCCATTTTTCGAAAATCGAAATTCTGACGGTTGTTCTGGGTTGTTCTAAGTTTGTTTTAAATTGTTCCAAAGGATTTCAAAGAAAAAATCATAATTGGCCGAGATAATAGAAAAAAACCATTTTCCCACGGACCCCCTTTTTGCGAAAATTCAAATTCTGAGGGTTGTTCCAGGTTGTTCTAGATTTGTTCTAAACATTATTCTTACACATCAGAACCGTATCTCTTATATTTCAAAAGATATTGCAAAAAAACGTTTTTAAAAAAAGTGTGAAGTTAGCCCCCCTTTTTTCGAAAATCTAACTTCTGACGGTTGTTCCAGGTTGCTCTAGGTGTGTTCTCAATTGTTCCAAAGTATTTCAAAAAATAAATCATAATTGGCCGAAAAAACGGCAAAAAACTTTTTTTTTCTGGCGGCCCATTTTTCGAAAATCGAAATTCTGACGATTGTTCTGGGTTGTTCTAAGTTTGTTTTAAATTGTTCCAAAGGATCTCAAAGAAAAAATCATAATTGGCCGAGATAATAGAAAAAACCATTTTCCCACGGACCCCCTTTTTGCGAAAATTCAAATTCTGAGGGTTGTTCCAGGTTGTTATAGATTTGTTCTAAACATTATTCTTATACATCAGAACCGTATCTCTTATATTTCAAAAGATATTGCAAAAAAACGTTTTTAAAAAAAGTGTGAAGTTAGCCCCCCTTTTATCGAAAATCTAACTTCTGACGGTTGTTCCAGGTTGCTCTAAGGGTGTTCTCAATTGTTCCAAAGTATTTCAAAAAATAAATCATAATTGGCCGAAAAAACGGCAAAAAACTTTTTTTTTCTGGCGGCCCATTTTTCGAAAATCGAAATTCTGACGGTTGTTCTGGGTTGTTCTAAGTTTGTTTTAAATTGTTCCAAAGGATTTCAAAGAAAAAATCATAATTGGCCGAGATAATAGAAAAAAACCATTTTCCCACGGACCCCCTTTTTGCGAAAATTCAAATTCTGAGGGTTGTTCCAGGTTGTTCTAGATTTGTTCTAAACATTATTCTTACACATCAGAACCGTATCTCTTATATTTCAAAAGATATTGCAAAAAAACGTTTTTAAAAAAAGTGTGAAGTTAGCCCCCCTTTTTTCGAAAATCTAACTTCTGACGGTTGTTCCAGGTTGCTCTAGGTGTGTTCTCAATTGTTCCAAAGTATTTCAAAAAATAAATCATAATTGGCCGAAAAAACGGCAAAAAACTTTTTTTTTCTGGCGGCCCATTTTTCGAAAATCGAAATTCTGACGATTGTTCTGGGTTGTTCTAAGTTTGTTTTAAATTGTTCCAAAGGATCTCAAAGAAAAAATCATAATTGGCCGAGATAATAGAAAAAAACGATTTTCCCACGGACCCCCTTTTTGCGAAAATTCAAATTCTGAGGGTTGTTCCAGGTTGTTCTAGATTTGTTCTAAACATTATTCTTATACATCAGAACCGTATCTCTTATATTTCAAAAGATATTGCAAAAAAACGTTTTTAAAAAAAGTGTGAAGTTAGCCCCCCTTTTTTCGAAAATCTAACTTCTGACGGTTGTTCCAGGTTGCTCTAGGTATGTTCTCAATTGTTCCAAAGTATTTCAAAAAATAAATCATAATTGGCCGAAAAAACGGCAAAAAACTTTTTTTTTCTGGCGGCCCATTTTTCGAAAATAGAAATTCTGACGGTTGTTCTGGGTTGTTCTAAGTTTGTTTTAAATTGTTCCAAAGGATCTCAAAGAAAAAATCATAATTGGCCGAGATAATAGAAAAAAACGATTTTCCCACGGACCCCCTTTTTGCGAAAATTCAAATTCTGAGGGTTGTTCCAGGTTGTTCTAGATTTGTTCTAAACATTATTCTTATACATCAGAACCGTATCTCTTATATTTCAAAAGATATTGCAAAAAAAACGTTTTTAAAAAAAGTGTGAAGTTAGCCCCCCTTTTTTCGAAAATCTAACTTCTGACGGTTGTTCCAGGTTGCTCTAGGTGTGTTCTCAATTGTTCCAAAGTATTTCAAAAAATAAATCATAATTGGCGGAGATAATAGGAAAAAACGATTTTACAATGGGCGGAATGCACTTTCCGAACATTACTGTGTTGAAGGAAGTTTTTGTATGATGCAGTTCTATTTAAAGAAATAAACATCTAATATAGCAATAAATATATATTTTCGCAAGAAATATAATGTTCATTTAATACAAAACGATATTGTTACCAAATGCTGATGAACTATTTCAAAGAAAAAATCAAAACCGGTTATGAAAAAACGATATTTTTCCCCAGTCCCTATTTCTTAAAAATCGAAATTCTTACAGTTTCAAAGTATTTCAAAAAAAAAAAGCGCTGGATATGGGTACCCAACTAAAATCAAACAAAATGGGGAAGTCTATCAGGCTCCCTTTGTTATTTTATTTTGTCTAGTAATAATAAAAATAAAATACTGATTTTGAAGTTTGAAAATTTTAATTATAGTAAACCACTACAACGTTATTTTGTCTAGCCGTGGTCTGGCCACTTTTTTTCATGGTTTTTGCTCCGGGAATGCAAGCACGTGTAGACATTCCTATCAAGTATGCTAATTTTTTGTAGCCCCTCTTCGTAAACATGTTGAAATATGCTGTCTAATTTTCTCACTAAAACGATTCAAAGGCTACTATTACTTTATTTGGAAAAAATATTATATAGGTACCTATTTAGATAATATAAGATAGTATATCCGTCAAAGAGTAGCCGATTTGGGAAAGGCTGTTTTACAATACCAAATTGATAAAAAAATATATTATTTATGTCAATGTTATCAAATAATATAATAATATCAATAAATAAATTTTACAGAAAAAATATATATTTTAGATTTTAGGGATAAACTAAAGCATGAACTCTAATAAAAATAAACAAAGAAACATCAACCTAGCAGCTCATGAGAAAAACACTAATCTTTTTATGAGCAAGGTATAATCATTCTCAATATGTTTATGAGGTAGTTTTACTTTCTTATACGTAGTATAAGGAAGTATTGTGATGATGAAAATTTTCGACCTCGAGATTTTTGCAGATGTCCACGTTTTGAAGTCCCCTGATACCAAAAAAGTGGTTTTTAAAAAATGTCTGTGTGTGTGTGTGTGTGTGTGTGTGTGTGTGTGTGTGTGTGTGTGTGTGTGTGTGTGTGTGTGTGTGTGTGTGTGTGTGTGTGTGTGTGTGTGTGTGTGACCACGATAGCGGTCAAACCGCTGGAGATATCAATTCCAAATCTTGTATTTATGAATATAATCTCCCTCTTGAGAACTGATTAGATTTTGAGCAAAATCGGCAGACCGGAAGTAGTAGTTTACTTCAGTGAAAAAATCGAAATTTGCAAATATTTCGTCAATTACTAAGTTTAGACTAATTTATGCAGAATTTATAAGTATTTAGAACTTAATTTCCAATATCTTTTATATAAAAAAAATTTCAAAATTCGGACCGGAAGTATCACTTTTACTCTTACCGAATAACGATTTTTTGCAAATATGTCGTAAATTATGCATTCTATATACATTTATGAAGAGTACAAAAGCATTTAGAGTTGGATTTGGAATATTTTTTGTATAAATGAAATTTCAAAATTCGGACCGGAAGTAACACTTTCATACGTATAAGAAAGTCGTGTGGTGGCCACACCTCATTTTTTAATCTACATTAATAATGTAACTAACGTCACTGTTCTAATATTATTTTATGTTAGGAGCATCAGCATTTAGTAACAATATTGTTTTCAAACAAATGAATTATATTACTTGGGAAAATATATGTATATTTACTGCTTCTGCTTTATTCTGAATCGCAAATGAGTATTATTATTCATTTTAAAATATAGATAATAGGTAAAATCGATTTACCTATTATCTTGGGCAATTTCGATTTTTTCTTTGTAATCCTTTGGAACAATTTAGAACAACCTAGAACAACCGTCAAAATTTCGATTTTCGAAAAAAGGGGCGCCAGAAAAAAATTGTTTTTTGCCGTTTTTTCGGCCAATTATGATTTATTTTTTGAAATCCTTTGGAACAATTTAAAACAAACTTAGAACAACCCAGAACAACCGTCAGAATTTCGATTTTCGAAAAATGGGCCGCCAGAAAAAAAAACTTTTTTGCAGTTTTTTCGGCCAATTATGATTTATTTTTTGAAATACTTTGGAACAATTGAGAACACACCTAGAGTAACCTGGAACAACCGTCAGAAGTTAGATTTTCGAAAAAAGGGGGGCTAACTTCACACTTTTTTAAAAACGTTTTTTTGCAATATCTTTTGAAATATAAGAGATACGGTTCTGATGTATAAGAATAATGTTTAGAACAAATCTAGAACAACCTGGAACAACCCTCAGAATTTGAATTTTCGCAAAAAGGGGGTCCGTGGGAAAATCGTTTTTTTCTATTATCTCGGCCAATTATGATTTTTTCTTTGAGATCCTTTGGAACAATTTAAAACAAACTTAGAACAACCCAGAACAACCGTCAGAATTTCGATTTTCGAAAAATGGGCCGCCAGAAAAAAAAAGTTTTTTGCCGTTTTTTCGGCCAATTATGATTTATTTTTTGAAATACTTTGGAACAATTGAGAACACACCTAGAGCAACCTGGAACAACCGTCAGAAGTTAGATTTTCGAAAAAAGGGGGGCTAACTTCACACTTTTTTTAAAAACGTTTTTTTGCAATATCTTTTGAAATATAAGAGATACGGTTCTGATGTATAAGAATAATGTTTAGAACAAATCTAGAACAACCTGGAACAACCCTCAGAATTTGAATTTTCGCAAAAAGGGGGTCCGTGGGAAAATCGTTTTTTTCTATTATCTCGGCCAATTATGATTTTTTCTTTGAGATCCTTTGGAACAATTTAAAACAAACTTAGAACAACCCAGAACAACCGTCAGAATTTCGATTTTCGAAAAATGGGCCGCCAGAAAAAAAAAGTTTTTTGCCGTTTTTTCGGCCAATTATGATTTATTTTTTGAAATACTTTGGAACAATTGAGAACACACCTATAGCAACCTGGAACAACCGTCAGAAGTTAGATTTTCGAAAAAAGGGGGGCTAACTTCACACTTTTTTTAAAAACGTTTTTTTGCAATATCTTTTGAAATATAAGAGATACGGTTCTGATGTATAAGAATAATGTTTAGAACAAATCTATAACAACCTGGAACAACCCTCAGAATTTGAATTTTCGCAAAAAGGGGGTCCGTGGGAAAATGGTTTTTTCTATTATCTCGGCCAATTATGATTTTTTCTTTGAAATCCTTTGGAACAATTTAAAACAAACTTAGAACAACCCAGAACAACCGTCAGAATTTCGATTTTCGAAAAATGGGCCGCCAGAAAAAAAAAGTTTTTTGCCGTTTTTTCGGCCAATTATGATTTATTTTTTGAAATACTTTGGAACAATTGAGAACACCCTTAGAGCAACCTGGAACAACCGTCAGAAGTTAGATTTTCGATAAAAGGGGGGCTAACTTCACACTTTTGGATTTGGTTTTTTTGCCATATCTTTTGATATATAAGAGATACGGTTTTGACGTATTCGAACAATGTTTAGAACAAACCTAGAACAACCTAGAACAACCGTCAAAATTTTAATTTTTGCAAAAACTGGGTCCGACTTCATACTTTTGGCTTTGGTTTTTTCCCATTTTCTCGTCTGATTTTGATTTTTTCTATGAAATACTTTGGAACAATTTAGAACAAACCTAGAGCAACCTAGAACAATCATCAGAATTACAATTTTCAAGAAAAGGGGGGCTGGCAAAAACTCGTTTTTTCCGATTATCTCGGCCAATTTTGATTTTTTTTTCGAGATTCTTTGGAACAATGTTTAGAACAACTAGAACAACCTGGAACAACCTTCAGAATTTCAATTTTCGAAAAAAGGGGGGCTGGGTGAAAAAGTCGTTTTTTTCAATTATCTCGGCCAATTTTGACTTTTTTTTTGAAATACTTTGGAACAATTTAGAACAAACCTAGAACAATCTGGAACAACCGTCAGATTTCCGATATTCGAAAAAAGGGGGGCTAACTTCACACACTCTCCTTCGTTCTGTCGTTGGCATCCTGAGTGTGATGGCGTACTCGCTCGTGGGCATCCTCCAACCTTCGCCTGGGTCCGCTGACGTAATCTTCTCCATTTGGGTTCTCCACAACACGCTTGAGTAGGCGATCCTCCACCTTCATAGAGTCCCATTGAGCCCAGTAGAATTCCAGTCCCTGTGAACGAGAAGCTACTTCTTGACAAGCCGGTCCGCGACCAGTACCTTTCCAAACCATCAATGAACCAAGGTCTTCATCAGTTTCTTGATCGATCCGCAAATTGTCAGGTTGCCACTGATCGTCAACCACGGTAGTTCTGAATGTGTTGGCCGATTTTTCTTCTAGTCGGTTGCTATGCCTGCAGTCTTCTGGACGTGGTCTTCTTGCAACAGCATCAGCGTTTTGGTGATGCAGAGATGCAATTCGCGCTATGGATTTTGAGGCTCTACGATACTGGGTCGACGATTGCCTCTTCTCATCGACCCGTTTCAGTTTTCGCTGCTCCGCTATGGTTTTCTTGGGCTTCTTCCCTCATTTACTATGCACATGGCCCATTTCCAATTCCATCATCGGAGCGTTCTTCTCTTGGGTTGCACCTGATTCACTAATCGTCGGACTACCTGTTCCAGGTGTGCATGCCCATACTTCATCTCAAGACGCTTGATTGATTTAAGGTAGTCTTGACACTTCCGGACGTAAGGTCTGCAGAATGTTACTGACCTCTCCTCTTAACGACACAATCAGAGTAGTAGCTTTCTCCGGGGACGTCCACCCATTTGCTCCTGCAGCGGCTTCGAATTGTTTCCGGTACGTCATCCATGACGTCTTACTATCGAAGGTGGGAAGTTTTACCTTTGCCTTTGCTGTTCGGCAGATCTCCAAGCTTTCGCTTGAGGTGTCATGGGGACTGCAGTCGTTCATCGCTGGCAATCGAGGCCGAACCCCAAGCTCGTCGCCCATTCCGAACACACGCTCCTCAACTTTCTGTTCTACGGCTTCGATGGCCCCAGGAAATTCCTGTCTCCCATTCGATGAATTCTTTTGAATGTCTTCCTCAAAAGTAGTCTCGAGTTGTTTTGAATTATTTGCCATTTCATCTTTTAGAGTCTCCATATTAGTCTCGAATTGTTTTGAATAATTTGCAATTTCATCTTTTAAAGCTTTCGAATTATTTGCAATTTCATCTTTTAAAGCTTTAAAATTAATTGCAATTTCTTTTAGAGTCTCCATAATTAAGCTTGAATCAGCCTGTACTTGAAACAAATATTTCTCGGGATCCTTACCTTCATTTATTAAAAGGTCACGAAGCCGATCCTGGAGAATTGTATTTTTCCAGACGTATCTGCGTCCCTTTCTTCCAATTCTGCCTTTAACTCGGAGACCTTTAATTCTTCCAAACGCTTGGTAGCCATTTATTTATTTATTTATTTATTTGCACTTATTTTGTTTATCCCACTTCTGACACCAATTGTAACGTTTTCGGGTTCGCAATAAACAACTCGCAATTTATTTATTTAATACTGTCAGTATATTCACACACGTAAAATTTATTACAATATAAAAATATAAAACTAATGTATCGCGCTTAAAACTACTACGATTTAAATTAACACAGGTATTTATTTCTATTACTAATATTTATGTCCGTATATTTATATCACTACCGTATTTATATCACTTCTATTTATATAACACCACACCACTATATTTATTTTGTACCACTTATATTTATGTTTACTCTTCGACTACCACTCAAGGAATTATTTATTTATATTTATTTATTTATCTTCATTGTTCCGTACGAGACTATTGAATGAATTACTTCTTATTCTGGAATGACTCATCCATCGGTTCAACTGCTTTTATGTACGCATACGAAACATCTGGAACACACCAGAAAAACGCTAGTGTTCTTCTCGATGTTTGTAGAACATACGCAGACATTCTGTCTCTTCGCAGTACATATAAAATTGATGATTTATTGCTTTACGACTTGTTTACCAGTCGCGCCGAATATTTGCCTTTCTTTTTAATCTCAACTGGTTTCGTTACAATGCATTATTACCTACTACTGTTTTTAGGACTGATAATTATTTAATTAGGTGAATTTTTTTATTATAATTAGTATATAAAGATCATTTTCTAGTGCTGACAATAATAAACAAATTGAATAAAAAAAAATGAGGTGTGGCCACCACACGACTTTCTTATACTTATGAAAGTGTTACTTGCGATCCGAATTTTGAAATTTAATTTATACAAAAAATATTGCAAATCCAATTCTAAATACTTTTGTACTCTACATAAATATATATAGAATGCATAATTTACGACATATTTGCAAAAAATCGTTATTCGGTAAGAGTAAAAGTGATACTTCCGGTCCGAATTTTGAAAATTTTTGATACAAAAGATATTGGAAATTAAGTTCTAAATACTTATGAATTTTTTATAAATTAGTCTAAACTTAGTAGTTGACGAAATATTGGCAAAATTCGATATTTTCACTGAAGTAAACTACTACTTCCGGTCTGCCGATTTTTATCAAAATCTAGCCAGTTCTCAAGAGGGAGATTATATTCGTAAATACAAAATTTGGAATTGATATCTGTAGCGGTTTGACCGCTATTGTGGTCACAGGCAGACACACAGACATTTTTTGAAAACCACTTTTTTGGTATCAGGGGACCTCAAAACGTGGACATCTGCAAAAATCTCGAGGTCGAAAATTTTCATCATCACAATACTTCCTTATACTAGGTACGTATAAGAAAGTAAAAGAGTGAGAAATCGAATAAACCTTAAGAAAAGCATAAGATAAAGCAGATGATAGGTAAATTAATATATATTAATGTAGGAGCAGAATGATTCCCAACAGAATAAAGTGGTAAATAAAAAGCATGGATCGATTTTAGAGAGGAACTAGAATAGAACAGTAAATTTAACCGAAATTTGTTTAACAAATCGTAGAAGTAAGAAACAAATGGACAAGAAAGCAAATTAGTACGAGGAAGGGGAACTATTAGAAATACTAATAGATGAGATAAAAATTATATATCGATTGCGGAAATACTTTCAAGTATCTGAGAAGCTGGAAATAGAAGGCAAAAGAATTGAAAATCTAAAAGTAACCTCATAAAAAAAAGCATTTGATCAAGTTAATCATGAACGACAAAAAATGATGCAAAAGAATCACGGCGAAAATGTTAAAGCCTATGAATGAGAAAGGATTACAATAGCTATAATGTTTTAATAAAGTCTGGAAATAATAAAAATAGCAGAAGAGTGATGTAATTAGGAGTAAAATTCCTCATTGTCAAAGAAGGTAACAAAATTGCAGTACTACAAACATAACAAAATAATATAAATTGAGCATAGTAACAAAACAGTTTGAGAAAATAATAGAGATGTTAATTGACTAAATGGAGCTAACATTAACAGAAGCAAAAGCGGTATTCTAAAAGGAGAAACTATACTGATAATGTATCTACATTAACAGAAAGTACTCTCTAGAGGTAGATAAGTTACGTAGCGCTTGTCGCCATGAAGAAGTCAGTAGAGAGACGTATAGGCGCATAAACTAGAAAGAGTATATTAATAAGTAAATATGAGGTTTGGTCACCGCATAACTTTTTTATACATTTGTGCGTTTCAAATTATTTAAAAGTCGTTCTAAATTAAGTTTTAAATAAAATAAAAATAAACCTGTGAGTAAATGTGTTACTTGCGGTCCAAATTTTGAAATTTCTTTTATACAAAAATTATTCCAAGTCCAGCTCTAAATACTTTTGTACTCTTGATAATCTACATAGAATGCATAATTTACAAGATATTTGCAAAAAATTGCTGTTCCAGTAAAAGTGTCCGAATTTTGAATTTTTTTTTATACCGAAAATATTAAAAATCAAGATTTAAATAATTTTATGCTCATAATGTATCTACCTAGCGCGCGCATGACTTGCCATATATTCGCAAAAAACTGATTTACGATATGAGTAAAAACCTACTTACGGTAGGCATTTCAAAAAACTCTTTTGATAAAATTTTTCTCAAATTTACGTTGGAGTACTTCCGGTCTACCGATCATACTGAAA
Organism: Amphimallon solstitiale; assembly: GCA_963170755.1. Classification (NCBI taxonomy): domain Eukaryota; kingdom Metazoa; phylum Arthropoda; class Insecta; order Coleoptera; family Scarabaeidae; genus Amphimallon; species Amphimallon solstitiale. The sequence continues at coordinate 98,269,758 of OY720676.1, read as the reverse complement.
ATCTAATCAGATCCCAAGAGGAAGATTATACTTGTAAATTTAAAGTTTGACATTGAAAGCTTTACACATAGATAGACACAAACACACACACAAGGACGTTTTTGAAAAACCACTTCTTGATATCATGGAACTTGAAAACGTGAACATCTGCAATCATCTCGGGGTCGAAAATGTTCGTCATTACAATACACTCTCTTCTTTATGCTACGTAAAAGAAGGTTAACAATCAGAAGAGGGCGGAAGGTAGAGACATTGATAAGCGCAAAGTACGGATAGCAAAAATAAAAATTTGCTAATAATTTTTTTTTATAGACAGCCAGTTTCATTTATATAATCGAAGTAAACCACTCACTTATAAAAGTTGCACAATTGTGTCTTACACAGTAATTGCTCAAAAATGTATTTCATGATATCACCAAGAAAAAGTACATTATTGCACTGAATCACCATTATTCCATCGTATTATTAATAAGTATTAATAACAATTATAATTATTAATCTCTTAAGCCATAACACGATTATCTGCTATAGTCTTAAGTAATCACTTCTAGTTTCTAGAGTTACATTAGCATAACAATTACTGGTGAAAGTATTTTTATTTTATTATTGTTGCCGATTTCAATATCGATATTGAAACACGAAACAACCTAAACATACATACATACATTGAACTTTTGTAATTCTAGCTAACATTTGACAGAAAATATGGAACCTTGAGAAAATATCAACAAATCTTGGTGTAATAAATGAATATAAAATGTAACAATTAACATGTAGAAACATACAATACAGGTAATGTGAAAAGTATTCGTTTACCTAATGGTTTCGAGGTACGAGTTATTTTTGTCAATAGAAGTCCCTACACCAGTATTCATGGAAGGTTGGTCGAACAGAAAAATTATTAAAAATAAAGGAATATCCAAGAAATAAAGCTACAACGACACAAATATTCCAAAAGTTTATAATAACATGATAGAAAAAGAAAAATAATTCTAAATTAATAATGAAGTAATAAATTATATTCTTTTTTTGTCAAAAATCATTTTTTTATTTTACATTGAGAATTGCATGACCAATACAATTAATTTTTGGATTCTTTTTTAAGGATTTATTATTTGCAAAATATTTTTTGTTTGTTTCTCTGTCAAATAATCCTTGCATATTTTGGTAGTATATTACATATCATTGTCATGCGTAGATATAAAGTTTGATCTAATGAAACGCAAACCAGATGAAATTGCATTATTTTCTATAATCGGGCCTCGTTTTTCTATTGCAAATTGATGTTCCGCACGGCATTATGGCACCAGTATTAAAAATTAAATTATTGTTAATAAAAATTGATGTGAGCTTTACACTTACAAACTAGCCCAAACTTGGTAAAAACACGCAAAATTATATTCTGTATTGTTACCTGCTTTCAACGTCTTTCGGATCTGTTTAACAAAGAGATGCATTCTCTGAATAATTTCAAATTAAAAGATTTTATTTATAAGAGACACTCACACTAGAGATCAATAAAATTACATTTTATTAACTGTTTTATATTTACTGTATTATTTAAATATTAAGCTTTATGTTAAGTTTTATTTCATTTATATTTTCTTTGATTTACTAGGTATATCTAGTTGGTCAAAGTATTGTTAGCCGTAATGTGTATACGTAATTTTTTTGTTAATAACAAACTTACATTAATTAAACGGAAAACTGCACTTAATGAAAATATTCCACAAATACATTACAGGGACTGGGGAATCCTATAACAAATACGCAAGAAACCACTTTTTACAATCTTCCTAGTAGCCTAATTTCATTCTAAACGAAAGCGAGAAAAGAATTATCGTTTTATTCAAATCGAAGAAATTGAAAAACAAAATAACTATATGTATATGTATATATTGAAAAGATGATTTATGGCTAGTAAATAAATTATTACCATATTTATACCATAAGACCGCGTGCGTCTGCATTATCGCGATACCTGTAGAGTAAGCGAAACAGATAGAGATGTCTGTGTATTAGAACGGCAAACAAGTGGACGCAGTGTTATACTGGATTACAACAGAGCTAGGTATTTCGCATTTGCCTATGATGCACTCACATTTGTCCAAAAACTCAACATTTATACGGTGTAGTCGGGCAGTCGCATTCGCCGTCGCCGTCGCTTCCACATATGGGCGTCAGTTCGAGTTTTATTATTGCTTAAGAATAACATTTTTTTAGCTAATTACAGGTTAATTGCAATGTTGAATTACAATTCTGTTTTAAGAAGTAAATATTTTATGTTTCAGTATTTTATTATAGTTGAGTTTTTAGATTATAATATTTGTTGAAAAATATTATTTTAGTTAAGCAGTTTTTTTTATTTTAAAGTCTAGGAGTTATTAATTATTTATTTTTGCTCTTTTATGTTGTTTATGAAGCTGTGATGAGTTACTTCACTGACATATTATCAGTGATTATCTGATGCTTCAAACAACTACAAATAATTACTTACAACGGGAACGCAATACCTATTACACTGCTTTTCACATGATTTGCCTACGAATACATTTATACGTATAACTTATATGCCCGCTGTCGGTGTGGCAATTCAAGTGGGCACGCCCATTTATAGTCGACCAGTAGTTACTAATACATGCATCGCGCTATGAACGGCGGCCACACGGTATATACTTATTCTAATGTACACTTATGCATACTTCTTTCACTCTAACAAATATCAGTAGCAACAGAAGCTTTTTCGTATACCTATGCTGCCTGATAACTACAGAGTCCGGATTTTTAGGAACTTAAAAGTTGAAAAATAGGATCCTGTAATAGGATCGAAAAAACTCAAAATAGGACATTAAGAGCCCATACCAGGACCGAAGAATTAAAAATAGGACAAATTCTAAAACATAACTAAAATAATAAATAAAATACCTAATAAGGTATAATTAGGGGAGCAACTAATTTTTACTGTATGTGCTTTCGTTGGGTATGTGCGTACCACAATATTTTCAATGGACCTTTATATTTTTCACGCTCACCTTGACGTCACTAGGGTGGCCTTTTACTTTCTCTCTCTCTGTGTCTGTCTGTCTCTCTCTGTGTGTGACCACGATAGCGGTCCGCTATAGGTATCAATTCCAAACTTTGTATTTACGGGTATAATCCCCCTCTTGAGGTCTGATTAGATTTTCAGTAAAATCGACAGACAGAAATTTATGAAGAACTCATATGTACTTAGAATTAAAATTGAGAACAATTTTATTTAAAACGTTTTTCGAAATTCTTACCGGGAGTAGGTCTTTTACTCCTATCGAAAATCAGTTTTTTGCGAATATTTCGCAAGTCATGCTTTTTAGACAGGTACGTTACGGGGATAAAAGTATTTAGAACATAATTTTTATTATCCACCACTTTTACTCTTACCGAATATCGATTTTTTGCAGATATGTCGTAAATTATGCATTCTATATATATTTATTAAGAGTACAAAAGTATTTAGAGTTGAATTTGCAATATTTTTTGTGTACATGAAATTTCAAAATTTGGGCCGGAAGTGGCACTTTTACTCTTAGCGAGTAGCACTTTTTTTCGAATATCTTGCAAAGTATGCATTCTATAGCGATTTATTAAGAGAATGAAAGTACTTAGAATAGGATTTTGAATAAGTTTTGTATAAAAAAATTCTTAAAATTGTATAGTTTGAAACGCTCGTACGTATAAGAAAGTCGTGTGGTGGCCACACCTCATTTTTTACCAGGTGCACGCGCTGCCGACCGCTAACTACAACATTTTAAATATACTCTAAACATTTAAAATAACAAACACTTAACTAATCTTGCAATGTAAATGTTGCGGATGTGTTACTTATGAAAAAAATATTTTTATTCAATGTAAAAATAGTAGTAACAGCCACAAAATTTAAAATTTTTCTGCCATTGACACACGCACTGATCTTTTATCCTACTTTTACTTATTCCCAAATATCATTGCTGTTTCTCTCACGCGAAAAATATAAAGGTCCATTGAGACAAACACCCACTTTATTTTCAAAACAACTTTTTTCTTTAGGCATTTTTTAAGGTTTTGTCAATCTTATCGATTACCCAATCGCGGCTGGTAAGTTCGTTTAGGCGGGACAATTACACAGACAAGAATGATTCGTTTATTATCGGTGATATGCTCAGCACCTGCGAATATATCACCGATAATAAACGAATCAGTCTTGTCTATGTAATTGACCCACATTAACAAACTTACCAACCGCGCTGCGACTGGTATACTCGGACGACTTTGTGCGGGCAACCACTTGCAATCGTCGGTGACCAATACAACTCGGATCGTGACGAAATGATGTAGAATATAAAAATTGAAAAAACATTTTGTATTTTGGTATTAATATTTGATCTGAATTGGAGATAAAATTTTGAAAATAGGATAAATTAGGACGCTACCTCAGTTTTAGGACATATAATCGCACTTTAGGATTTTAGGACATAAAAAAATTCCTTCATAATGTCTTATTTTGTTCAAAATGTATTTAGGGATGACTCTCGTTCATGGGCCTTAAATTTAAAAGGCATTTTACCTAAAATCCGGACTCTCCTGATAACATATACTTGCATAATCATCAGCCGTTGATGTGAATTGACACATGTAGGAGAGATGTCTGTTTATAGAATTATTTTGTCTTTTTATTCATATTCAATATAGGTATATATATGTATATATAGAAACAATGTTTGTCTAAAATGTGTCTATTTTTGGGAGAAATTTGTTTGCTTTTTATGAAAATAGTTATATATAAATTCGTTACAGCGGAAGTATACTCCAAACAGGCTTACGTATGTTGTCTATAAGTTTAAATAACATTATCCAATGCTTACTATTTGAAGTACTTTTAATTTAAATTTCCGCTAATTGTAAATAACAAAATATAAACATTTTAATTATACTGTATAAAAAAACAATCAATTTGGGTAATGGTAAATTAGTAATGAATTAAAAACAGTTTAACCAGAAGGAAATTCCCTGAATAGAAATAAAAACCGTCACTATTAGCGAATACAAGCATATTAATTTGTATTCTATAAAAAGCAAAAATTGATGGAGTCAAGAAGATCGAAATTATGTAACTTACCAAATTTGCAATTTTATTACATTTATTAAACTTGAAACATTGGCTAAAATTATATGCCTACTTCAGATTTCGTTGACAATGCAAAAACTTTGAAATTGTTGCACTAGTTGTGTTTATAATGATTGTTTTCAGTTAATAAATTTGTGCCTATGTACATAATGATATAAACGTAGTGTCACTTGTGGAATATGACGTAATAAATTCAGTTACATACTTATATTTCATGGCGTTAGCAGACCTGAACATTTTGTTATGTTTGCTATTTGCTGGATACATGTCATATCACATAACTTGACAATCATTAAGCATGCTTCTAATGTCATACATTTAGTGAATTAATTTAAGTTTTCATCTGCTCAATTGTGATAAAAGTTAAAGAAAGCACAGAGAGGAATTAACGGTCATTGCCATAATTTAACATATCTGGATAAATTACTTTTGACAAAATTCCTCACATTTTTCGCATGGTATTGAAACTAATTCCTATATATGGTCTAACAATAGTACAACAGCTTTCGGTAATATCATTAGATAGTTGTTATATTCCATTCAAAAAGAAATTTTTCAGTTCTGTAAAATTAAAAGGCAGTTGCATCGGCAGCACCAGATTGAAGGTAGTTACAATCCGAAGGGCATTGACGCAGTTTCATTATGTGAATTTATTCTGAAATTAGGTATGTTTTCTAAAAACTAGGCCATTGGACTTAGTTAATCTGGGGTACTTCTTCGTAAGACAAATTTAATAGGAACTTTAAAAAATTGATTCTTTTTACGTCTCTGCATATACCTATTTGGAAAGTCAGATGTTATCAAATATATATCATAAGGTAACTGCACAAACTTGTCGCAATATTATTTCCATTATCACTTTTACCCTTAAAGTTAATCATTTATTTTGTTTTAAATATTGTTTTCTACTCCCATATTTAAACTGATATGTTTCCATGCGATCTTTTAAATACATCTTGGAGTGAAGCTAGTTATCGGGCTATTTAGACACGGGCTGAAATTAACTCGAGTTTTTTTAATTGCAAAAATCAATTGAAACTTAGTTAAGTTAGTTGACACTTGTCATCAATAATATTCCGACGTGGCGCAATAACAGACAAGTAATTTTGTATTATATTGATTAGTTTTTGTAAGTTATAGCTTTTATTAATATAATTTTATTCTATTTTTCAGATACATGTCATAAATGCGTGCAAATATAGCACAAATTTATTTTACACGCAAAAGTATTTCATTATTGTACAGTGTAAATAGTTATTAAAAGTACATAAATATATTACAAATTTTTCATCAATTGTAAAAATTAAATTTATACTTTTTTGAAGAACAGCAAAACTACAACCTAAACATAACCTTTTACAGATTGTGGAGATGTCCAAGCTGGATGCTGTCAGATTGAAATCAATATGGCACCGTAGCCTTTCTTAAAATGTTCGTATTTGCAAGCCTACTTAAATTATGATCGACTTTTAAGAAATAATTCTATTGTAGATTAACGTCAATATTATTTTAATTGATTATGGGTTAATTGGACGTCGAAAGTAGAACGTAAGTAACAAAATGTTAGTCATTTTGTTATTTTGATCAGTTTTTCTTAGGAAAAGATGTTTATAACGTACTGTGTTGTAAATTATGGAAGTACTAGTAATCTCGATGTTATTAAATTATTTAAAATGATTAGTGATCTATATTTTCCATAGATTATTTGAATAATCGTTCATAAATAAAAAGGTGAATACAAGCAATAATTAATAGGAATCGCCTTTATTTACTGAAACACATTTTTGTATTTAATTATACCACAAATGATATAGAGATTTTCCCTACTTATTGCTATACAAAGTAACAACTTGAACTGCAAATATACACCGTTTATGTGATTGGTCGCCGAGAGTAGGTGGAGTTGCTGGTTGCTTATTTAGTTACTCATAATAGGTTTTTGAATATAGACGTGTAGAATGTCTTAACGAAAGTTTATATTATAGGAAAACTGAAATTGGATTATATACTAATTGCACCTAAAGAATCGTATAATAAAGTCCCAACAAAAAAAATATTATCACAATACAACTTTAATAACCAATACTCTCAATTAATTAAGTGTTCGAATCGTAAAGTAATTGACATAACCACTGACATTCCTGTCATATAAACAGTTAATAATACTAAAATGGATACATTTAATTCTAACTGCCACTACCCTCTCCTATCAATAGGCTTTCATAGTTCAAGTTGTTTACCTGTATAACACAATATATTATAAAAACTGATTCGCCAACTTCACCACATATTATAACGCATGTGTCAAGTAACATTAGCCATAGGGGATCTGTGTATACGTATGTATGTATGTACGATGTATAGACACCGCGATGCGACGTATTACATACATACGTATACATCGTACATACATACGTATAAACTGATTACCTATGGCTAATGGGATTTGACACAACCGGTATATACAGGCTGTTCAGACCATGCGAGGACGGAATATTACGGCTTTATTATTAAAGTTAAAGAAAAGTGTTTTAGACAAAAGTTGTAGCCTTTCCTAAAATACACTTCTAAAATTATTTTCAACTATACAGAGTGTTGCGTAAGTGAGTGACGATACAAACTTGTGTTTTTTTAAATGGAACACTCCATATATTTTTGCATATTTAGATGCTACTCTTAAAAAAGACATGGATATAAACATGTGTAGGGGTATCTCTTACCGTTGTAGCTTTATTTGTAATTTGTGTCTCAACATGTCCAACTTTGTGGAGACTCCGAGACGAAACCTGAAAGAATTTTTGAGATCTGTGTAAGCAAGAAGTTTTCCAGTTTCGTTAAGTTTAATAATCTATAATCAATTTATTTATTTTTAAATAAATGAATTTGCAGGAATAACAAACGCAAAATTAACATTTACGCTTTTTTTTAAGAAGAACACGCTGTATATTTTTCTTCTAAAGTACAGTATTTTTTATAAGCTTTTTAATGATACCATGTTTTCCCTATCCACACTTAGTATTTTATAACTTATTAACTCTTATTATTAATAGATTCTAAATTTAAACGAAAAAAAAAAGAATACAAGTTGTTGTCAGCTTTAATTATTAATAATAACAAATTACTACAACATATTGAAAAACAAAAAATAATATATATTAGATTAATGCAAAATCTTAAATAAATAAAGAGACTGCAAAAGTATAACATATTTATAGCAGATGCTCAAAAATTCCACCGTCTTGTTGAATGCACAATTCGAGGCGGCGGCGAAAACTGTTTTTAACATCAGTAAGCATTTGCTGTCAAATATTTTCTAAAATGGCCATTATACGTTGTTTCATGTCATTAGGTGAGGTTGGAATGTTTCGATAAACCTGTTCTTTAACATTTTCCCAAAGAAAAAAAATCAGTGGGAGTTAAATCAGGAGGCCTTGAAGGCCAAGCTATAAGACCCTCCTGACCAATCCATCGTTATTCACACCAGTTATTTAAAAAAAAATTACTCTTCTATGAAAACGTGTATGGAGATCGACATTTTCCAATAAATTAGGAAACTGATGTCTTAAAGAATTTTCGTATATGGCTTCTGTTACCGTTCCTTCAAAGAAATAAGGACCAACAACTTGTAAATTAATTATGCCACCCCATACATTAATTGACCATTGATGTTGAAAGTCAATTTGTCTGACCCAATGGGGATTTTTTGTTGCATAATAATGCATATTATTTCTATTAACTAAACCGGTACTTTTGAAAGTAGCTTCGTCACTAAATAAAATCGAAGATTGAAAATTCGGGTCCAAATTCATTTTGTTTAACATAATGTTGCAAAAACTTAAACGATTTACAAAATCATTTCCACGAAGGTCCTGAGTAATGACATATGGTAGGTATGGTACTTATTTTTCTTTATGATGCAATTGATAGCAAAATATTTATTTCATTTTCCTCATTAGTAATCCTTCGATTTTTAATCTCCTTTTTGGAATAACCAATATTTCCAGATGCTTCAAAACGTTCTTTTAATTTTTGAAATGCTTCGATTCTAGGAGGTCTTGCATTTGGATAACGCATTGGCTAATAAATAGTTTCTTTCGCTCTCACCCAATGCGTAAATCATATTTTACCATTTCATCTTTCGTGAAATTCATCGTAAAAGTAAATACAATTATCAGCGCTATTTTGTAAATACAACGTAACTAATGACAGATATAAAATTCAGATATTATTTTAATTAAAAATTCACAGGTGACTACTACTTTTTCCGTTTAAATTTAGAATCTATTAATAATAAGAGTTAATAAGTCATAAAATACTAAGCGTGGATAGGCAAAACATGGTATCATTAAAAAGCTTATAAAAAATACTGTACTTTAGATGAAAAATATACAGGGTGTTCTATTTAAAAAAAAGCGTATATGTTAATTTTGCGTTTGTTATTCCTGCAAATTCATTTATTTAAAAATAAATAAATTGATTATAGATTATTAAACTTGACGAAAGTGGAAAACTTCTTGCCTATACAGATTTCAAAAAAACACAAGTTTGTATCGTCACTCACTTACGCAACACTCTGTATAGTTGAAAATAATTTTAGAATGTGTATTTTAGGAGTGACTACAACTTTTGTCTAAAACACTTTTCTTTAACTTTAATAATAAAGCCGTAATCTTCCGTCCTCGCATGGTCTGGACAGCCTGTATGTTGTAGTATAAAATTCTGCAACTGTAGAATGATTTCTAGAATGTGAAAATAAAAAATCGTGATAATGCACAAATCTTTACAAAATACTTGTGCTTCTGACAAAATTGTAAGCATACAGTTTCCTGCATTAAATTGAAACCAAGTATCAAGTCATGTCGATTGTCCTTAGTGGAAAATGTTTTACAGAAGCAGCTTGTGTTTCTTTTCAAACAAAATAAGAGAAACAACACATCCAATAAGTAATACTATTAATATTGTCTTTATAACCCATCCTAATTTTTATATTCTCTGCATAACACAATTACTTTATTACTACATACAAGCTGTCAGATACGGAAATACTGCAGATAGATTTTAGTGAACACAATAAAATGAATATAATTTGTATGCCAACATGTTCCTACAGCTACGTTTTTGAGAAACAGCAAAACTATAACCTTAACATAACCTGTACTGATTATTGCTCTTTGACGTCTAACAAAATGAATACAAAACTTGCCAATCGCTAAACATTTGACGACCGACGAGGTGCATTGCCAGATATGAAATCCCAACCACTTATAGTATTTGTTTTGATTTTGTTTTGATATATTCTCTCGTAGTGATAATTGAATATATTTAATAAGAACGTTCCATACAAATAATTATTAATTATGGAATTTTATTATTGTAGTTATTCTCACGATTTGTCGTGACAGTCTAATGTTTAACGCATCCGTCTAGAGTTCTAAAGCTTTCATATACGTGCAAATTTTATTAATAATGTACTGTTTAATTGATTTGCAGTATAAATATGTTGAATCAAATTTATTTATTAAAAATTCTAAATTACCTATTACTACATTAGCAACATATGATCGAGCCGGGCTGTGAAGCAAACTAACACATGTAAGCTTCTCTGGACGTCTAATTGCTTGATGAAGCATGTTTAGAGTCATTGTACAGGTTTGCATTTGTGTTCACTATAACTTTTTTAAACTCTTTATTAGCAACTGTTCTTCGTGGTCGACAAAAATCCCCAGGTTTTGCCGTCCGAAATTATTAACAAGAGAGTCATTATCATTTTGACTGTATTTCGTGAGGTACTTCAAAGACAAACTCATTCCCAAGTATTTTTAGTCCTCAGACAAAGATGGAGAACCCATTGCACACAAACTATGCCTTAACCCATATTGTGTATGATATAGGCTTGGTTACGCAATACATGCGTTTCCATACACTGTTTGCATTGCATTGTAAAGGAACCAGTAAAATGCCCCAAAGTTGGACACCATAATGTACAGGAACACCCTTTTAAAAAATGCCCTATGTAGTTTAATAATAATAGGGATATATAAAATAAATTGATTTGTTTACCTGCTAAGCTCAGTTCTTGTCCCAGGCCGATTCGGATAAAAGAGTTGTTGATGAATTAATAGTTTTTTAGGACATTATCGGGTGTAATTTAATAAAATACTATTATATAAGTTTAGATAATAATTATATTAGAAATCAATGATTTTTATAGTTTACTACAAACATAGTAAAACACTTATACAATAAACTGCTTGTAACGAAAGCAAACACATTAACAAATAAGTTCAATACATTTTTACAACTGTAACATTTAGTGCGATTTACTCATATCATTCCTTCTAATAGACGTGTAACAATATCGGCTAGAAATAACAATTCAGGCTAGATATATTCCACATATATCTATGTGTATACACTACTACGCCAAAATAGATCATATTACAATATCGATAACACTTTGGATACGCTGTTACTTTATTAAATATATTTATCTTTTCTAGATAAATATATTTATTTATTTTGTCTCTACTTGAGACTGAATTATTATATTTCGTTCTTTATTTAATTAAGACATTTAGATATAACTATTTCTAAATACCTTATTTTATCACTTCTTTCTTCTTTCTTGATTTGATGGAAATCTTCTTATTTTTCGGTGCTTTCAATTGGACTTTCTATCCTCGACGGACAAGACGTCGGGAGGTTGCACACATTGCCAATTGTAGAACAAAAGCTTTTTAACGGAAGATATAATAACTTGAACACTTAAACTTGAATACTTAATAAGCGATCGATTCCACATGGTTCTACTTGTAAATATATATTTAATTAACCGCTGTTTATATATCTGTTAGAGCCGACACTTTTTTAAACTAAAGGACATTAGTCGACTCTCTGCTTGAAGTTTACTTTTTACTCTCGTCTTGCAGTCCCCTGGTCTACTCTCTCGTTGAATCTTGTCGTTCACCACTTATAGTTTGAAACCGGGGATTCTCCTTTTTCTATAATGTCTGGGTATTCCCGTTGCGGTTCACACACGAAATCGTCACGTATACCGTGCGAACTTAACACTAATCTTAAATCAACACGAATGTTCGGCGCCACTATGCTTATACATACAAAACTTGTTTTATATACATATGAATATATAGGAATTAAAATTCTAGTAATATATATTCATTAATTTCCAATATATATATATTAATCAAATTTCATTCCTTTGATTATTTACTATTATAAAACTTATTTAAAATTATTAATTAGGCCGCACCATTACAGCATATGAGTCTGCAATGGTTGAAAATATTCAACACACAAACATTGAATGACATCACTCGGACAAATTCCTGACAACTAATGCTATAACAGTCCCGACGTTATCAGATATAAACGAAAGAAACTTATCAGTGTCACAGTTACAAACCTACTAATGTTGCAAAACGTTAGTTGTTTCCAAGGCTAACCTGATGACAATAATTTTGCTAATATTGGCTAAATTAGAAGATCTGTCGATATATCGAATTGATCTACGCCTTTTCAGTATAGATATTTACTATTAAAAATCCAATATTGCCCTAGGAATTAGGGGCAATACTAATATACAAATACAGTAATGTCCGGTTATTACGAACCCGGTTATATCTTATAACGAACCAGTTTGAAAAGTACGAACCAAGGTTCCATAAGAAACGTGTTAATTGTTTTCGCATATAACGAACCCGCTTATAACAAACTTTCGGATATAACGAACCTTATTTTCCATTTTGTATGTAAAAAGTTTTCGGTTATAACGAACTTATATTTAGAAAACAAGGGACTTCCCCGAGTATCTCGCCAAAAATGCAGTAGTCGATTCTAGCAGTTTGTGCAAGCAGTCGACGTCGAGTCATCAATCTGTGCTTACGCTGATTCTCAAACGTGATTTTAAGACCATGAGTGACGCAGTTGCGAAGAAAAAACGTAAATCTTTTACATTGAAAAGTAAACATGATATTGTGAAACGATTGCAACAAGGTGTCAAACAAAGCGAAATTTGTACTGAAATGGGACTAAGTAAATCAACGGTAATAAAAAACTAAATTCAGGATAATGCATGTATGTATTAAACAAAAACTTCATTGTAGGTTGCTACAATATGGAAGCAAAGGCAAACCATATTGAAGAGTTTCGAACAAGTACGAAACTCAAATGTGAAAAAAATCAAAAAACCTACTAAGCACGAAGTTGATCAAGGACTTTTGAAATGGTTTTCTCAGCAAAGAAGTAAAAATGTAACTATAAGCGGTGCCGTGTTGCAATCTAAAGCTGAAGATCTTGGGAGTAAATTGTTGGAAGATCCTGAATTAAAATTTAGTAGAAGTTGGATCGAAAGGTTTAAACGAAGACACAACATCAGCAGCGGAAAAATTGTTGGAGAGGCAGCCTCAGTTAATATGGATGTTGTGAATGACTGGTTGGAAAATAAGTGGCCAATAATTAGAGAAAACTTTGGAGATGAGGACATTTTTAACGGCGATGAAACGGGGTTGTTTTATAAGCACACACCAGACAAGACATTAAGATTCAAAGGGGAGACCTGTACAGGCGGAAAGTTATCTAGAGAAAGAATTACCGTCTTGATTGTTGCAAATTTATTGGGGACAGAGAAAAGAAAATTATTGGTGATCGGAAAGGCCAAAAACCCCCGATGTTTCAAAAATGTGGTACGATTACCAGTCAATTATAAATGTAACAGAAGAGCTTGGATGACCTCCGAAATTTTTACAAACGAACTACGAGAATGGGATGATGAATTACGTCGTAAGAAACGAAAAATCTTATTACTAGTGGACAATTGCCCGGCTCATCCGGATGTAAAAAATTTGGAGTGCATTAAGTTGGTGTTTATGCCTGCGAATACAAGTTCGAAATTGCAGCCCATGGACCAGGGTGTTATCCATAGCTTAAAAAGCAATTACCGACGGTTCCTACTCTCGAAAACTATAAATTCTATTGATAATGATCAAACTAACTTCACTGTGAGTCTCTTGGATGCAATTAACTTCATCCATATGGCATGGCAAAAAGTGTCAAAGCAGACAATCGCTAATTGTTTTCGACACGGCGGATTTATCAGGCGTGAGGATGAATTTGACTCAGATGACAATCTACCATTAGTCGAATGGCTCACAAAAAATCAAGAAGAAAGTGTTAACGATGTTCAAGATGAACTCACTCTTGGTGAATATGATTTTAATGAATACGTTCACGTTGATGACAACCTTGTAAATGTGGAATTTTTGGATGATGATGCCATTGTAGCTTCTGTGTCTTCTGCAGCTAATCAGACTGACGATGAGAACGAAGAAGATGAGAACGAAGAGGAGGAAACCAAAAATAACGAAGTACCACTAGTTCCAACCACTTCAAATGCAATCCAAAATATTGAAGTCGTTCGTCATTTTCTTCAAACGCGGAATACTCCGCAACATATTCTTAATAAGCTAAGCGAAGTGGAAGTGCACATCAGAGAGATTAATCTTGCCAAAAAAAAACAAACTAAAATAAATACGTTTTTTTAGTACATAATTAATATTTTCAAGTTGTTTCAGACAAGTAATGTTTGTAATGTATTTTGTTATATGAAAAAAGAATAAAAATTGACTCCCTCAAAATAGTGGTGTTTTTTCAAAATCATCACTTATAATGAACTTCGGTTATAACGAACCTTTTTTGCCGGTCCCTTGGAGTTCGCTATAACCGGACATTACTGTACTATACAAATTATCATATTATAGTCACTTACACTTCTTTATAAAAGTCAGTCATCGACGTTTCGTACTCTAATGTCTACATATTAGTGGTTATTTCTTTGATTTTTTTTGTAGCTATATATTTTGACTAGTTTCAATAATAGAGAAGCCACTATACAATCTTAAAAAAAAGTAAAAATAGTCATTTAAAATATGTTATCATATTACGCATTACTGAGGTCATTAGGAAATTAAACAGTACTCAATTTTGGTGACCAATTAACATTTCATTATCTACAAAAAACTTCTATAAGTTATACTAGATACTTATATCGATATATCGATATTTCTAACTTTTTTTTCACAGTGTACAGAGTGAATTGGTAAATAACAAATAATAAAAATAGCATGGCATAATATGAAACAGTAGTGTTCGTGAACTCATAAATGATTGTCAATTATGTTTGCATTATAGCCTGGAAAATGTATATGTGTTAATGATGGTGCATTGTCTCACACAAGTATTCGCATTTTAAGCTCATATAGTTTGTTGCTACTTACAGTTTTTCAACAATTTTATAATTAGTATGTACTAGATAATAATACCGAAATCATTTACTTTATTTTTGTTTAATACATATTAACTAGTTTTAAACATTTTTTTATCAATAAAAACAATTAATTTTAATAAATTTAATCCAACACTGTATAAAATTCCTTAAGCGTGCATACTGCAGTGCGCAAACTTTAATCTAGTTAAACATTAACAATCACATTTACTTTTGAATTCTTAATTGCAATTAAAATTTGGCCAAAATTGTCCCTTCCCAAACACACGTTTGGAATGGCGAAAGTATTCGTGTAACATCTTCTAAGATAGCGATGTATAATTCTAAAAACCATGGTTTCGTTATTTCAATTTTGCATTTTCTCTTACTAAGCTTTAACTGCTGAGGCACGTTCCACATCAACTATATACCATAGTAAAATACAGCCAACATTTCATCAAAAACACTTTTCTTTGTTTTGTCATGACTTTTGTAACAGTATTATTCGATTTTATTTATTTTGATATCTAAACAATGCATTGTTATAAAACTGTCTCGTTACAGAAAATGTTAATCATTGGCTACCGTTTTCTCTGATTAACCCCAGTAATTATTATAATATAATAACATAATTATTTCCATTTTGATTGAGAATGGAACTTGAATTATACACCTTGTATAATTTATGATACAAATGCATCTTTGCTGCTTCCCTTGTCAGAGTATTTTATTGCGTGTATATTATATGCTAACCTGGTAGAGGAACATGCACGTGAAATGAAAGTACCTATACTAAAGTGAAAATGTTACCGACTTATGCAGAAATGATGGCAACATCTACTACCTATATATAGAACATTGCTGCTTTCCCGCCCATGAAGAACAATGCTATTACCCTGCTTGGACGTGATCGAACATTTTTCTTATTTTAACAGATACTTCACTTTCTAATAGTATTCTTGACGTCTAACGACAATTATGCATTAGGTCAATAATTAGGGATAAAATGAATCGAATAATATTGCCGTTAGTAGGTATAATGCGGTCATTAATGTTATTAATAGAATTTAAAAATAAGATATGAAAGTATATTATGGTATGCTTTCAATTGCTTTTCGAGTTCTAAATAATATCTCATAATCTGTATAAAGACTAAAGAATTTTTTTTAATTTTACAAATGTTCGCAATTATCATACACGAAATAAAGACCAAAAGTTTACTAAATTCAATATTTTTTGAATGAGGTAAGGTATTTCATATAACAAGTTTCCAAAAGCTAATGATGCCCAATTTTGTTTATGTCAGTTTTAGTATAAATATAGGCAGATACAGCTTGTATCTGTTGATATTTTAAGTATTACATCTTACTTTTTTATAGTTTAAATTTTTACATAAAAACATACTATGAACTTTTCAACTGCGGTAACTACAGATTATCCATTTACAATTTCAGTCTACAACAATTGTTAATATACAATTGCTTGGCTACCGTGACTCGGTTCTTAGACAATTGTATTGTTTTGTATCGTTCTACCAAGCATTGATACAGTTCCTTTAGATCAGGGGTCTCCAAACTACGGCCCGAGGGCCACATCCGGCCCGCGGACAGATTTTGTCCGGCCCGCGGAGAGCTAGCATACTTGAAAACTCCTTTTAGAGAACATATTTTTTATAGCAAATTAAATTTAGTTTACTGAAGTATTCTAATTTTATGTTGAATAATTATTAATATGACATCTACATTGATATGGTCATGGGCTAACTACTCATAACATTGTTGTAGGCTTATTGTTATTGTTTTTGTGATAAGTTGCATAAAGAAACAGAATTGTAATGAGTAAAGACATGTATAATATGCAGAAAATTTTACTTCAGTATATAATAACTAACAAATTATTGAAATGAATCCAACTAACATTTTATACATTTTAAATAAAAACATAACTTATAACAAGCATAATGACATATGAAATACTAATGAGATTTGTGTAATTGAGATTTTCCACTGACAATAGTTTGTAGTTGTGGACTAATTTTACTTGTACCAATTATTAAAAGAGATTTAAGATGCTCATCAGTTAATTTAGATCTGTAAACATTTTTTGTGTACTTCATTTTGGAGAAGGTCTTCTCACACAAATAAGTAGCACCAAAAACAGAAAACAGCCCACGAGCAAATTTATGCAAATTATCAAATTGTGTCAGTGGAAGACTCTGATAAAATTCCAACAAAGATGAGTTTTGATATTTGTTCTTAATTATATCACTGCACTGTAGATCAATTATTTCCATTTGAAGTTCCGGGGCTAGGGTTTCAATGTCAGTATCAAAAGGATTCTGAAAAATCTTAATTTGATTCGCAATGGCATCAAAGTCCGAGAAACGAGTATCAAAATTTATTTTCAAAGCACTCAAAGTTTCGATTGCAAAATCGATAGGAAACTCAGTCTCAGTAGTGTGGCTGAATATTTCACATGTTTTAAAATGTGAAAAACATTTACTTCGTAGTTGTGATTGAAACAGTATCAATTTCTTCCGGAATGATTTGATATTAGTGTATAAATCAGGAAGATGCTGGTTTTCTCCTTGCAATCTCAAATTCAGTTCGTTCACATGTTTTGTCAAATCAACATAGAATGCTAACTTCCACAGCCATGCGTTGTTTTGTAATTCAGTAAGAGGGCGATGCTTTTCATTCAAAAAAATTTCGATCACTGCTCGAAGTTCAAAAAAGCGTTTCCCACAACTAAGCCAACGTACGGCAGTATGATAAGGTAAGTCATTTTCTCCAATCTCTTCAATAAATTGTCGGAATCGTCGGTGATTCAGCCCAAAAGATCTGATAAAATTAACAGTTGATATGACTGGTTTCAGAACTTCAGACATATCCAAACATTTTCCGCACAAAGACTGTTGATGAATGATACAATGTAAGACTAATGGTTTTAAACCACCGTCATTTTCTACAGCCTTTGACACAAGAGCGACCACTCCTTTATCTTTCCCACTCATGTTTTTGCCTCCATCAGTTGTAATACATTTCAAGTTTTTCCATCGAAGGTTCTTTTGATTAATGGCCATTTCAACTCCTTTAAAAATATCTATACCAGTAGTTGTGCCATGAATACTATTCATATCAAGAAGTTCTTCATGCACTTCATAGCTTTTATCTACTCCTCGAATATAAATCAACACCTGAGCAGTATCTGACACATCCAAGGCCAAAGAAAACCACTCAACATGTCCATTTTTGTCGAACAGTTGAGAGGATATATTTTCAGCGATGTTTTCTACCCTTCGAGCCACAGTGTTTGCTGACATACTGACACTTTTTAATAAATTTACCTTTTCAGGGCACATTTCTTCTGCTACTGCAATTATGCATTCTTTGATCATTTCCCCATCGGTGAATGGTTTTCCACGTTTTGCAATTTCAAGAGCCACACGAAAGCTGGCACGCGTTGCAGCCTCTTGTTCAGTTTTGAGTTTTGTAAATGAAGATTGCTGCGATTTCAATCCGCGCTTCATAGCTTCGAATTTTTCTGTCCGCAAACTTCCTGTATATTTTGAGTAATTTTGAAAATGTTTTGTTTCATAATGACGTTTAATGTTATATTCTTTGAGAACGGCTATGCTTTCATTGCAAATCAAACATAGCGCCTTCTTACTGGACTCAATTACGAAATACTGAATGTTCCACTGATCTTTGAATTTTCTGCATTCACTATCAATTTTTCGCTTCTTTTCCATACTACTAAATCACACACAAAAGCAACAATTCAAATCAAAATACTGTTACAAAGATGTCTTAAACTTAAACACGCACAAACACGTTTTAAGGAGGTACGCACTATTTTATTTCACAACAGTGTCATAGGAACTGACTTGTCGTTGCGCCACTAGCCTTCTTATATATTCCAATTACTGCCATCTAGAAGTGAGTGGAAGACACCAGAACTTTCTCGAACCAATGAGATTATTCTGTACGTGCTATTAGCGCCATCTGTTAGCGATAGAAGGTACTACCTATTTCCGCTTGTGTCCACCAGATGTCGTGTCACGTTACTCCTCATGGCTCGTACTCTACGACTAATCTAGAAATTACAGATAATGACAGGAAAATTAATAATATGCAGTGTTGCCGTTTTGCAGCCTTTTTTAAACGTTGCGTACTTTTTCGGACTTTTTTTCATCAGTGGACCATTTCACTTTTTACCACCGGCAACAATGATAATATGGTTTTGGCCCTCGGAACTTACTGGAGTAATCAGTATGGCCCTAAGGCTGGAAAGTTTGGAGACCCCTGCTTTAGATAAAAGATGTATTGATTCCGCCATAAAGTTTGCACCAGAATAGAGGTAAAATATTCCAGATTTGACTAATAAATTGTGCAAAATAGAAAATCTTCTAAAGGCTTTTTCGTTTTAAAGAAAATTACATCTCTTTATATTTTAAAAATAGAGAAAGATATAGGAATTATGTTTAGCAAATTTGATTAGTATGTGTTAAATATTCACTGACGATAAATCTAATCTCTGTGAATTTTAATGCCTATTTTATTATTATTTTGTGCTTAAAAATAGCTCTGTTAGTAATTTTTGTTTTCAATTTGAATATAAATTTTGTACAAAATGTTCTTATCACACCGTATATTGTTTTTCTAAAAGTTTTTGTATACCATGTGCGTAAGTTCATAAAAACAATAAGAAATTATTACAATGCTCCACTAAAAGAATCAGCATTGTTTATGCTAAAATATTGATTTTCTATTTAATGCAAACTTTATGGTGAATAATACATCATGTCAAATAAATCGTAAAACAGCATTTAGTGTAACAATCGACAAAATAGCGTAATATATATATTATATGAGAGCGCGCGAGGTATGATCACCCGATGGTATACGTAAACTCGCATCTAAACGTGGTCCGATAATACATATTAGAGTAACGGCACAACATACTAGCATTGCCTGCTCATATTCGAACTCATAGTGATCTGATTATTTTTTTGCAGATTGACAAAAAGAACAAATTAAATTTTCTCTTTAAGTGATGACGATTGCTTAGATAACTAAGTCGATAATAACGCGAAGATTGTAATACTTATAACGTAATTATGATTATCCTAATGAAATTAAATAATAATGTAGTTGTGTACAAAGTTATAGCAGTACAACTGGGTTTTAGAATGAAATAAAAACAACCCGCCTGAAACATCTGCAGAATAAACTAAGATGTCTAGAGAAAAATAAATAAATAGAAATTTCATGGTAAAAAAAAACTATAAATAAGTATAACAGGAATACCATAAAATAACATAAAAACGACCCTTGAAATAGAAATTAAAATTAGAGATTCTCTCCAGTAAATATAACGAAATAACAACTCTGGAAAAATAAATCTATATATCTATATTTGGCGAACACAGCTAGCGGAGATCATTTGCCGAATATACGTCCGAAGAATATCGACTAGCATCGGGTGATCATACCCCGCGCGCTCAAGCTGTATATATATATATATATATATATATCCTAAACAAGAAAAAAATTAATATTAAACGACTTACCATGAGTCAGAAATCATGTTGAAAAAGTAAGCAGCAAAATAATAGTCCTACCTTATTCTTTGAAAAAGTATTGTTAGTCATGACTTTAACAAAAATAACTGCTATAATTTAGGCGCATAGTAGTAGAGATTAATTATACCAGTACCATTTATTGTTTTTGGCAGAATTTGTTTTCTACATTTTCAATGTTAACCTTTAGTGAAACTAATTTCAATAAAAACTGTATTTCCCCTATTTAAAAAGAAAGTTTGTAGTAAAACACAATTTGCATGAGAACCCATGTACCTTCACATTTTACTTTCTTATACGTAGTATAAGGAAGTATTGTGATGATGAAAATTTTCGACCTCGAGATTTTTGCAGATGTCCACGTTTTGAGGTCCCCTGATACCAAAAAAGTTGTTTTTAAAAAATGTCTGTGTGTCTCTCTCTCTCTCTCTCTCTCTGTGTGTGTGTGAGTGTGTGTGTGTGTGTGTGTGTGTGTGTGTGTGTGTGTGTGACCACGATAGCGGTCAAACCGCTGCAGATATCAATTCCAAATTTTGTATTTACGAATATAATCTCCCTCTTGAGAACTGATTAGATTTTGAGCAAAATCGGCAGACCGGAAGTAGTAGTTTACTTCAGTGAAAAAATCGAATTTTGCAAATATTTCGTCAATTACTAAGTTTAAACAAATTTATAAAGAATTCAAATGTACTCAAAATTAAATTTGAGAAAAATTGTTTTAATAAAGTTTTTCGAAATTCCTACCGGAAGTAGGTCTTTTACTCTTATCGAAAATCAGTTTTTTGCGAATATCTCGCAAGTCATGCTTTCTAGGCAAGTACATTAAGAGTATAAAAGTATTTAGAACATACTTTTAAATATCTTTTGTATAAAAAAAATTTCAAAATTCAGACCGGAAGTACCACTTTTACTCTTATCGAATAGCGATTTTTTGCAAATATGTCGTAAATTATGCATTCTATATATATTTATGAAGAGTACAAAAGTATTTAGAGTTGGATTTGGAATAGTTTTTGTATAAATGAAATTTCAAAATTCGGACCGGAAGTAACACTTTCATACGTATAAGAAAGTCGTGTGGTGGCCACACCTCATTTTTTTGAAAAACGAAAACGTCTTAATTATTTGTAAAAAATGAGGTGTGGACACCGCACGACTTTCTTTACGTAGTGCAGTACTAATTTTTTTCAAATTAGGTTTTAAATGCTTTTATCATCAAGCATATTGATACAGTTCCTTTAAATAAGAGATGTATTGATTCCGCCATAAAGTTTGCACCAGAATAGACATAAAATATTCCAGATTCGACTAATAGAGTGTGCAAAAAATTGAAAATCCTTCAAAGGCTTTTTCGTTTTAAAGAAAATGATATCTCTTTACATTTTAAAAATAGAGAAAGATATAGAAATTATGTTTAGTATATTTGATTAGTATGAGTTAAATATTCACTGACGATAAATCTAATTTCTGTGAATTTTAATTTAATGCCTATTTTATAATTATTTTGTGCTTAAGAATAGCTCTGTTAGTAATTTCTATTTCCGATTTGAAAATAAATTTTGTCACAGATAAAACAATGATAACGCCTATCGGTTGGGTTTTATATTTATAGGGATTATTATATTCTTCTAGATTTATAACAGAAATAGAACTTCACCTTCCATCGAAATGAATAATTATAAATAATTTCATATCTCTTAATCTGAATACTTGCATTACTTGCTGTGTACGCTGCTGTACCTATTACGGAGATAGTAAACAAAATAAACTCATACTATGCTTAAATTTAAGAGATCTTGTTAAATTGTCATACACAATAATAAATCTGGTATGTTGGAATACGATTTCTACTAATATGAACTTTTTTCTGTTTTTAATTCCCAATTCTGTTAGAGTCAAGTTTAGTGTGAAAAATTTGCACATTTATTTCACTCATAAATACCAATGAATCATACCTATGCTAGGAGCTAATAATGAATAATCTTGTTTACAAATAGTGGAAATTAAGACGCACATTGATGTATTCAATTCATATAGGTATTCTATTTTTATTTTAACAACTTTCACTCCAATTATACACTTTAACGTTCAAACGAAATGACTTCAGTATTTCCACGTGCTAAATCAAGCGTCAAAATAAATGCAAAAAAGATGTGGAATAACAAATAATGTAAGAAAATTTTCTTAACTACCAGCATTCCAAAACAGGTCATTTAAATAATATCTAAATCAAAACTTCTCTTTTCTTCAAACGGACGTACTGGGAAGCAAGGAGTACGAAAGGTTTCTGACCTAGAAAAATATTTTCACTTGTTTAAACGTTGGTTTCCGTTATTTATTTCCCACGTTATAATCGTTTCCTATTTTGTTTTTATTAACCTGTACAGAAGGATATTTGAAATCTGATTTCTTGAAAGTATGAAATGGTTAAATTGTTTGCGGTTTTCCTAGTTTATTTTGAAGTTGTACTATTGCCTTTTGTTCAATTTAAGTAATTTTAGAGTGTTGAAAGCACATTAACTAAATACGAACTATGTTGCAAGGATAATTCACTTGTATAATTAAATTACGAAAAACAAGCAACCTAAAACGAAACAATAAAGTTTTGTTTTTATCTAGTGAAAGTATTACTGACCGCTGCTAATGTTGGAATGACTCAGAAAAATAAATGTACATGCAGTCGATAGTGGCTGAATTAGGAAATGCTCATTCCATTATGCCGCAATGTTACTATAGAACGTTATAATCGTGAAGAGTTGTAGTAGTACAGCGACTGTTATTATCAGCGTTTGTTTCACCGGTATAATATCAGGTCTTTATCTAACATCAAAATTCAATCAAACGATACTTTCGAACATAGTATAAATTAGAGCTCTTACTATCCGGATATTCGAGTATCCGGGTTACTCATTATAACTCGAAATCCAGATCACTCATTATAACTCGAAATCCGGATCAAGATCCGGATCCGGGTATCCGGATATCCGAATACTTGTTTAACTTAGATTCGAGTATCCGGATATCCGGTTTCGGTTCTTTTATTATGACGCCTCAAATATAAAGCTGTCCCTATTTGTATTCTGATTAACCCTTGTGTCTATGATCGAGGTACCCGGATACATGACAATTATTTTATCATTAAATCACATATACCTATAAAATGTCTATTACACTACTCAAACAATTATTTTAAAAAATTTAAAAAATTCCATAAATTATTTTTGGCAGATGCTAGATATGTATGTAATACAAGCATAATGTATGCAGCAACATATTCCAATGTAACTGCAACGCTATTTCTGCATACAAATTAAAGAACTAACCAAAATCGCAATAAGTCAATCACCAAAAGTCAATTTAATTGTGTCCTCTTACGTGGCACGAAATTTTAACAAAACAAATACTGATGCGGAGCTTCATTGAACGAGCACTAATAATTTCGACCGCGAGATATCTTCGCCAGTACGTGCAAAAGCCGGTCTGCGAATAGCACTTTTTTTCGAATATCTTGCGAAGTATGTATTCTATAATGATTTATTATGAGAATAAAAGTACTCAAAATAGGATTTTGAATAATTTTTCTATACGGTCATACGTATAAAAAAGTCGCGGTAGCCACACCTCATTATTTTTTTAATTTCTGGTGTATTTTAAAAACTTTTTTGTTTTTGTTTTTTCTTATTCTTATTCGGATAATTATTGCCTTCATATATAACGCGTACCAGTTTAATTGAGCCGCGTTTAGCTCTCCTACATTTTTTAAACAACTTCGATTACGATTACTTAGAAAATCGTAATTCAAAAATTTTTGAAATTACGATTACTGTAATCGTTAATCGAACGAACCTAGATTACGATTCAGTAATCATAATTTAAAAACAAGTATTCGAATATCCGGGTATCCGGATATCCGCGCAAAAGTAAGAGCCCTTGTATAAATGGATAATGCTTCAAGTAATGAATTGTTTCAGAAAGACAATATAGACTTAATATTCAACGTGGTGATAGGTTTCATATTGACAGGCTTCGCCGTTCTCTATTTTAGGTAATTTAGGAGATATCGGAGATCCACACAATTAGAAAACCCGGTGTAATTGAAAATTATAGATTATCTTTAATAAAGAAGTTTATATCTACTGAAGTAATATATAAGCAAATACGTATAAGACACCGTGTAGAGAATGAAAGAAAGAAAAGTAATTGCTAGTTACAAGCACGCAATAAATTGTAAAATTGAACAATTTCCAGAGCAAAAAAAGGAAGATACTAATACTAGAAGCTAGAGAAAACATAAAAATAGACAATGTGAAAATAAAACAAACAAATGTTTAAGATTTACATTGTATTTAATAATAACGACAGCTGTTTCGCTACACTGTAGCTTCGTCAGGTTAACATATACAATAATAACATATACAATTATTGTATATGTTAACCTGACGAAGCTACAGTGTAGCGAAACAGCTGTCGTTATTATTAAATACAGTGTAAATCTTAAACATTTGTTTGTTTTATTTTCACATTGAAATTTACATCAAGTAAAGACCAACTCAATCCAAGATAAAAATAGACAGTATGAACGGCACACGACTTTCTTACACATGTATGAACAGTTCGAATTTTGGAAAAAAATTAATATCTTCCTTTCTAATTAACTTTACAGCACTTTTGTTGTCAAAACTGTCTCAAAACTTTTTATAGCGTGGTTATTTCAAACTAAGTTATGAACACCTGTGTAGTTTGCAAAAATTTGTGTAGAATGTATAATTTGTGAAGTGTTCACAAAGGAGGAAGAGAGTTATTTTATATCAGAATTATGAGAATTATTTTCTAGAAATTTTGTTCCAGTTTAAAGTTTGAATAGTTTTGCGTCTTTTCGTAAATGTTCATAAAAGTAATAGTAGATCAAATATTCTCAAAATACGCTACTGGTATAGTCCTGTCTGGTGTCGATAACTTTAACCAATTTGGCGCAATTGTGATTCTTCCCTCACTCAAATTCAAACACTATAATGCAGTATTTAATTGTGACTTTTGTCTTTCTGAGTTAATTTTGTCCAATACTGTCAATGACATTAAGGTTTCTCTTTGCATACATTCAGTGATGCATTTTTTAAAAACCACTTTTTCGACTTCAAAATGTGGACTTTTGCAAAAATTTTGAAGTCGAAAATTTTTAACATCTTAATACTTCCTTATAGTACGTACAAGAGAATTAAGGAATGAATAGCGTGAGTTGAATGTTTAGGAGTATAAGTCAAAAGCTAAAGCTGGGAACATAAATTTGAGTGAGAATAAATGGATCTATGAAAAATATTCATTTACTGGTGGTCCTAAATTTATACGAGGTGTGGCAATTATCTAACAAGAATTTTTGCCAAAACGCCATGGCAAGCGCTGACGACTTCGTTTTGACTGAGTACTATAATTCCACAGTTTGTGCACATGTCTGCAACCATGCAACATCACCGGTTGTGTTTTACAGGTTAGTTTCAAAGTTGTAGTGATTGCACGTCGGCAAAATGTGCGATAATAAAATGGAAAAAATAGTTGTTCAAATTCTTAGAGAAATCAGGAGAAACACCGTTGGAAATTTAACTAAAGCGAAAAGTGTGTATGGCAGGGTAGGACTGTTCATAGTGCCTTCTCTTTTGATGTCCTGCAGCGTTTGTATGACAGAGTTGCTTGGGTGAGACCAGAATTGGGTAAGAATTGGTGAATTCTGCATAATGATAACCACACTGTGTAAGTCGTGCAGCAATTATTAGCGAAGAAAAATTCTAAAATCCCCCACCCCCGCTCCCATAGCCCGGATCTGGCTCAGACCTTTTCATGTTTCCCAATTTAATAAGAGCCGCTGAAAGGCCAGCGATTGAAGATATGCGAATACGCCTATGCAGGTTCCCGTTATTTGATTAATAACTAATCTTTATAACTAATTTTTATAACCAATTTTTGTATTTCGACCAATTTTCATTTTTTGAAGTAAAAGCTTAATGCTTTAATAAGTAATAACCAATAGAAACGAAGAAAATGACAAGGATGGAGAGACACGAGAGAGTGTATTCAAGTTCGCGGAATGCGGGAAAAAGAGAGAAAATAAAAATACAGAGTTATTTTTCTTTTTCTATATATTCACCTGTAACCCTAATACATTTTTTAGTTCAATTAGATTGTATACGCCTTCAAAAAAATATGTTTTATCTTTGTCTGAAAAATACGCCGACACTGCGTCCTTTACTTCATCATCGCCCGTAAATTTCTTCCTACGCAGCTCTTTCTTCATTTTGGTAACGAGTAAAAATCGCTAGCAGCCATATCTGGACTATAAGGTGGATAAATCAATATTGAATCCCACTGGCTGCAGGGTAGCCAGCGCAACACGACTTGTGGACGGGAGCATTGTTGTCCAAGAGCAACATTTCTTTCGTCAATTTTCCCCTTCTTTTCTCTTTATGACTTCTTTTAACCGCTCTAGAATTGAAGCGTATTATTCTCCAGTTATGGAAACGCCTTTATCAATTAACAGGATTCCTTCTGAGACCCATAAAACAATAGCCATTAATTTCCCGGCCGACTGTGACACTTCAAACTTCTTGGATGGTGTTGTGCCTTTTTTATGCCGTTTCACGGAGCCTTTTCTTGGATTCTTCCCCACTAACAATTCGACTCAATACGCACACCATCGCTACCTTCCTTCATTACAGAGGTCCAAAAACGCAGGGGAACATTCCATACGCTGTTTTTGCTGCGGCGTGAGCATTCACGTCACCCATCTTGCGCTGACCTTAGTCATACCAAGATGATATGAAGAATTTTAAAAATGGTTGTACCACATATTGCAGCCATTCCTGCGAGTTGTCTTCTTTAGCCGAGCATCTTCCTTTGTTAAGTTTTCAACGTTTAACAAGTTCTGGAATGCTCACTTCGATAAACCGCCCCGACCATGGGTCGTCTTCAAGTGCTTCCCTACCTTGCTTGCGACTGTGACATCTCAATCAGTATGACATGAACAACTTTGAACTTTGAACTTGATAACGGTGCGATATTCGCTTTTCTCGATATCTCCCACTTTCTTCCCGATTAAGTTGCTTGATCGACGATTATACATATTAAAACGCACGTTACGACACGAAAGAGTTCTACTTCCGTGCGACTTCTCTATTCTGCAAATTTAAACATGCACGTATAGAAAGCAAGAAGTTAAAGGAGTATATTGCCAAGAAAGTCAGCAGTAAAAGGAATGAATCGAGAAAGATGTTAAAATGGCAAAGCGCCTTTGCAAGAAGCAAGTTCAACTAAGAAGTATTAATCGGAGGCCAGCGCTAACTTGTAATCAAGCTATTAAGTATTACTCTAAAATCGACGAAAACATTTTCTTAAGTAGCAATATTAAATATATAAAAAATTAATTATTTACCTCTTCTAGGCTTTTACTATTTTTTCCAAAGATGTTTCTCCGTGTTGTTTTACGAAAATTGTTATGTACTATGTAACTAGAAGACAATAGTTTTAGATCTATTCAACTACCGATATTGTAAAGTTTTATAGTAAATGTAAATTAAACTACATTTTGTAACAGTAGGAGCTAATAATTAATTAAGAGTATGACTTCTTTTATATTATTAACGCTTCAACGTTATTTATACCAACAAAGTAAATACGTTATTCATAACTCGTTTATAAATAAAATAATATTTTGAAAACCATTGAATATCAGTTGTAATTAATGAATTCTTCCCAATAATTTGTAAAAAATAGCTGCATATAAGCTAATGAATAACAGTTTAATTTTATAATTATTACATGATATAAGCATAATCGTTTTTACATTGTTGCTGGAACTCTTAGTTTATAAATATCTTTTAGACTACAAACGTTTCCTCATTCACTCAGTAGAGTCAACTAAAACAGCAAATTCTTGACATTGCCAATCATATAAGCGTTGTCCAGGAAAATACGCACATAGACATCAAGGTATAAATGTATTACTCGTGTTTCTACTGTATCGTTAAGTAAGTTGTGTGTCGTAACGGCAAGCCATACCTGCTTGCAATTTAGCGCATCTAATCCTGTCAAGGATTCATTATACATACATTGCCTTTATTATCGTTAAATTACCAAGACAGTATATTTCCTCACCGCTGCAAGGTTGCAGTGTCATCATAAAGCATAGCATATATTACGATTTTCTGTTACATGTTATTCTCTAAAAGCACTTAATTACAATGTATTCTTAGAATACATTGTTGATCTGGGCGCACTAAGAGTTTTTAAGCGTTATACTAATTTGTAAGTAATGTCATAAATTTTAATAGTAATAATTATAATATTTCTGACATTCGTTCTTGAGCTTTATAGATGATAATCTAATATTGAATTTAAATGTTGGCATTGAACTTTACAAACGTTCCCTACAAATTATATTTACAATACCGTCAAAAAGTTTCAAAGAAATAACAAACCTAACAGTACATATTTTCCCGAGCATAAAGTGACGTGCATTTGTGCTTGGGGCCTTCTTATATTTACGAGAGTCGTAACTCCGTATAAGTTAAGCAAAAGTAAAACTTATTAAACTAGGACATTTTGATAGTTATATAATTAAAGGAATTAAATGAGTGATATACATGAAGTAAAAAAAATAGGGTGATTAAAATATTCTAATCGAAAAGCAATCGTGCTTTTTTGGTGTCATCGATCTATAATTTTTTTTTAAAGTTAATAGAGGATACGGTAATTAGATTTAACAAATAATGAATAGAATGACTGATAATAATAATTTTTATACTAAATAAGTATCAACCTCATCAGTAGATGGAGATATATAAGAATAAAAGCAATCTACAACGTGACAACTGCCTCAAAGTCAAGATGATTGACTCTATGAAAGTGGTTAGGATAATGGTGAATAAAGAAATAGTTCAAAATTAAGAACGAACGAACAAATGTGAGCCATGAAGGCGTGTTACAATAAAAAAAAAATTGATTGATATACTAAATCAGCAATTCTAAATGTGTTTTCATCTTCATATGCTTGAAGAAAAGTTATATTCTGAAAATAACATCAAACCTTCTGACTATAGTAGAATTACCCAACAGATGCAGTAGCAACCGCGCACGAGAAATGCGTCACTTGAACGTCATACGTAAAATAACGCTTACTATTGGTTCGTTTGCAAGGACGCCCACAATAGAATAAATTTAGTGTTGTGTTTTGACAGTTTCAATTTTGCATTATTATTATTTTATTCTTTCTCAGTTTCTTTGCTTAATATCTAACCAAAAGTATTTCTTAATACTACTGTACATTGTTTTTGTATCAAACGTAAGTAAGCGCATGAAATATAACATCAGAAGATGATTTTGAAATATCTACTTTATAGGCTATAAACTCAGTTCTACGTTTAATCACCTGTGGTATCAGGCTGCCCCTTTGCGTAACATTATGGAGAATTCACGTCCTAAGAAGAGGCTCTCTCATTTTACAGTAGAGGACAAGGAGAGGTTTTCGAATATATACAAAACCTTACAAGAACAGTCAGGTACTTCGAAAGTAGATAACACTGCAACTACAGCAACAGCAGTAGCTAAATATTAATGTTATTTTTTGAATAATAAAGTCTCATTTTGGTGATTTGGAATTTTTGAAGAATACGGGTGCAACCGATTTTTGACAAAAAAAACTAGTGCACCTTATAAAGGACCTCTAATTGAACAACTTTTTCTTATAAATTAATCCATGCAAACGTACAGAAGCGGAGATATTTAATAATTAAGGTGCTCACCGAGTGATTTTTCCATGTCACATTTTTAGTCGTATCTGTTATACACACCGTTGAAATTATGAAAATTGTAATAAATGATGTTTATTTCACTTTACCACACCACAATTACATTTGATTTTTATGTTTTTTAATAACTTTTCTCAACACAAACATAACAAGAAACCTAACCCTAAACCACCTAGTGGAGAAAGCCCATCCCAACTTTCATGCGGATTCGGACCAACGACTGTCATCCATAGAGTTATATAGTAGATAGATGGTCGAACAAACCACTTGTATTTTTAAATATTTATTTGAAAATTATATGCAAATCAGTAACAAAAGACGTTATAGAGCGTATATTATTTATAAATTTGTAGTTTATTTCATTGATTTTTTGACATGGCTTTTAAAATTATATAATATCCTGTAAATAAATACGGCATGATATAGATAATGTTTATAGGTGTTTTCTGGTATCTATTTATTAGAAGCAATTGGAAAATACCTACGAGGAAAGAATAGAACAGGAGAGATAATAAACTGGTGGGGGAATATGTATTATTTAGACGGAGTTACCACTTTAAGACACGTCAGTTATGGCAATATTGACCAATCATAATTTATAAAATGAGTGTTTTGTATAACTTGTCATATATCTGACACTACATCTGACATGTAACATACATATTCTATGCATTGGGACGGCCATATTGAGTTACCACATTTGGACAAATATTATTATTAAGGACACTCTCCTGTTCTATTCTTTACTCGTAGGAAAATATGTACATAATGAAGTTAAAAATACTTACACAATGTGAGTTGTTCAGAGAATTATCTGTTCTTACTAAGTATACTGTTTAATAAGTGGTCTATCATTTGCAATGTAAGTGCATGAATTTTAGAGGAAATCTCAAGAAAGTAAAACATATATTTTTAAAACAATAAAGAAAAACACAAATTAAATTTGCCATGTAATAACATTTATTTCAGAGAAATTCACAAGAAAGTAAGACATGTACTTTGTAAACATTAAAGTAAAACATAAATTTCATTTGACGTCTATAAGAACCTAATGAAGCATAAAGCTCATTTTGCAAGTCAATGTTGAATTAAATACAGACATAAAGGCTGTATTACACTTATCAATTTCTTGACCAACTTTTTAGGTGAATTAGTAGTACCAATAGTGCAACAGTATGAAATAAAAAAATTAAAAATTTGCCGAAGATTTGTGTTTACATTTTACACAGTTGCAAAAATTTTACGACTACAAATCTATAGGTACGTTCTCATATAGAATGTATTTTTGAATGTTTGCATTGCAATTATTGTTCATATGAATTTTGTTTTCGCACCGCAAGATGGTGGGGAAAGGGGGTGGCAAAAATAGTAATTAACGAAAAATGCAATGCAAACATTCAACAATAAATGAATTCAATGTGATAACGAACTTGTTTACGGTAATAATTAATAGCAATTACTGTCATTCCTTGTGCGCACTCGTATTTCGGTTGATTTATACTGATTTTTTGGTGTTTTGCCGCCCCTTCCCCCACCCCCGCGCGCGTGCATCAAAAAATTGGTATAAATCAACCGAAATACGAGTGCTCACAAGGAATGGGGTACAGTAATTGCTATTAATTATTACCGTAAACAAGTTCGTTATCACATTGAATTCATTTATTGTTGAATGTTTGCATTGCATTTTTCGTTAATTACTATTTTTGCCACCCCCTTTCCCCACCATCTTGCGGTGCGAAAACAAAATTCATATGAACAATAATTGCAATGCAAACATTCAACAATACATTCTATATGAGAACGTACCTATAGATTTGTAGTCGTAAAATTTTTGCAACTGTGTAAAATGTAAACACAAATCTTCGGCAAATGTTTAATTTTTTTATTTCATACTGTTGCAGTATTGGTACTACTAATTCACCTAAAAACTTGGTCAAGAAATTGATAAGTGTAATACAGCCTTTATGTCTGTATTTAATTCAACATTGACTTGCAAAATGAGCTTTATGCTTCATTATGTTCTTATAGACGTCAAATGAAATTTATGTTTTACTTTAATGTTTACAAAATTCATGTCTTACTTTTTTGTGAATTTCTCTGAAATAAATGCTATTACACGGCAATTTTAATTTGTGTTTTTCTTTATTATTTTAAAAATATATGTTTTACTTTCTTGAGATTTCCTCTAAAATTCATGCACTTACATTGCAAATGATAGACCACTTATTAAACAGTATACTTAGTAAGAACAGATAATTCTCTGAGCAACTCACATTGTGTAAGTATTTTCAACTTCATTATGTATTTTCCTACGAGTAAAGAATAGAACAGGAGAGAGTGTCCTTAATAATATTTGTCCAAATGTGGTAACTCAATATGGCCGCCCCAATGCATAGAATATGTATGTTACATGTCAGATATATGACAAGTTATTCAAAATACACATTTTATAAATTATGATTGGTCAATATTGCCATAACTGACTTGTCTTAAAGTGGGAACTCCGTCTAAATAATACCTATTCCCCCGCCAGTTTATTATCTCTCCTATTCTATTCTTTCCTCGTAGGTATTTTCCAATTGCTTCTAATAAATAAATATCAGAAAACACCTATAAACATTATCTATATCATGCCGTATTTATTTACAGGATATTATATAATTTTAAAAGCCATGTCAAAAAATCAATGAAATAAACTACAAATTTATAAATAGTATACACTCTATAACGTCTTTTGTTACTGATTTGCATATAATTTTCAAATAAATATTGAAAAATACAAGTGGTTTGTTCGACCATCTATCTACTGTATAACTCTATGGATAACAGTCGTTGGTCCGAATCCGCATGAAAGTTGGGATGGGCTTTGTCCACTAGGTGGTCTAAGGTTAGGTTTCTTGTTATGTTTGTGTTGTGAAAAGTTATTAAAAAACATAAATATCAAATGTAATTGTTGTGTGGTAAAGTGAAATAAACATCATAATAGACTGCAGCAACCAATTTTTTTAACAAAAATTGAAATACTTCAAAAATGGCTAACTGTAGAGGCAAAGCTTATCAGCCAAATTATCCTTAAAATTAAGTTGGAAATACGAATCAATCATAAACAATGGGGTATTCCATTTAAAATAAGGAAGATATCCATTTCAAATCAAAAATTCAAAATTATTTTAAATCGAAAGAGCTTAAGGCGAACTAATATTTGCGAAATTTCAAAACTCGACTCTTATTAGTTTTCTATATTGTTCTAACGAAAACTCGTCGTGATTTAGCCTGTATATGTTTTATTATCTACATCTATCTATATCTATATTTATTAGTAAATAGAACCATGTAAGTACTTTTAATATATTGACTAAGACATCAGTATCTGTAATATACGTATAACAACATTTCTGACTCAAATTATAGATTAGCAAATTGAAGCTAGAACTGTGTGGGATATAAAATATGAGATACATGCTAAATTCTCACGCCCTTAAACTTCATTTTAATAATAATCTGTGGCTGAGAAGCAGTAAATAGCTTAAAATTTTATTCATCGTCAAGACAAGCAGCAAAACGAATATCATATCTTAATGATATATTTCCAACGTCAGTAGGTAGTTCTTATGCATCAAATAAAAAATATTTATCTGAATATACGAAGATTTCAAAGAAATATAAAATTAATCTGTTTCTTTAAATTCAAGGATTTTCTATAGAATACTACACAATTTAAGAAACCTCAAGTATTATTTTTAATTAACAATAAGCCCTCATTAACATAAAGTATAAAATGGATCTGTTTGTATTCCTACATAACTTCCAAGAAAGATTGATTGACTTCGTATTTACATAATTTCAATTGAAGTGGAAATTACTAATCTTTCACGAGTTTTTTTGTCATTTCCCAGAAACTGCGCCTGTCTCCAACTTTACGAAAAACAAAATTTGCACTTCGGTGGTCAGAAACTTGTTACGGCACTTGTATTGGAATTTCTGTAACAGGAATTAAAATTCGACTGCGCGAATAATTTTAAATGATTGTTTCGATATATTATAGTTAAATATATACATATGCTGTATAATATATTTTGTATGTGTTTACCAAGGTTTAGAACTTTCAGAAAGGTGGCAACCTATGTATAGCATATTTTCATTCACTATGTGCTGAAAGACGTCACAAGCTTTTACAATTCAAATTTAATCTATATTTAAGCATTCTTTATATCTTACTTTGCTCTTACTCTATTGAATGTTGATAAAATTCAGTTAGATCAGTTTAGAGTATATTTGCTTATTTTATACATTGTCATGGATTTACAAATGTTCTCAATACCGTCTAATTATTCAGGACGCTTAACAGTGGCAAGTATTTCTTACAATAATTCCTCCTGGTGTAGTATTGCCGTATAATCATAATACATTCAGTATAAAAATAACTAATTGGAGCCACCTCAAACAAAGCAAATCTTAATTAATAAAGATGTTAGCACACCTACAGTGGAGGTTTATAACAATTTTCATGCGGAAGTAAAGGACTTGGAAACAAACTGGAAGCGCAATAAAAGGCATATGAAAACATTAAAATTTGTAAATACGGTTGATTACAATAGTAAACGTTACATTTATATAATTTCAAAAATGTCTAGACGGACTATTTGTAATTTTATCAAAGTATTTGTACTAGTCTTATATTTAATTGCCATAGAAACTACATTGACAATCTATAAAAGCATTTGCGTTTTTCCAAGAATGCCTACCATAAGCAAATGTTCTTAGGATATCCAGATTTCGACGCGTATAACCTATAAACAGGTAATCGCACAAATTTACCCAGAGGACTTACTTTTCTGTAATTTTGATATCTACACACATTTTGC
Organism: Amphimallon solstitiale; assembly: GCA_963170755.1. Classification (NCBI taxonomy): domain Eukaryota; kingdom Metazoa; phylum Arthropoda; class Insecta; order Coleoptera; family Scarabaeidae; genus Amphimallon; species Amphimallon solstitiale. Next base: position 98,234,099 of record OY720676.1, on the reverse strand, counting down.
TCGAAAGTTGATACTAACTGATATATTGACAAATAATGAAAAAATTAATGTTTATTCCCTTTCTTCAAGATGGCGACCAAATCTGGGAACTCCAGGGGATGCAATTTTAAGACACATTTCTTAACACCAAATAAAGCAGATTAAAATTAATTCCAGCTTGTGCGAAATTACTCCATCTAACAGATATTTTAACCGACTTATTGTCTGACCTACTATTAAAATCATAAAACTATACCGAGTGTCAAAAAAACTCTCATTCAAATTCGTGATGTTCTGAAATAGTTAACTGTCTTATTCTAAATAGGACCGTATATAAGGGCTTAATCGGATGTAAATGCAGTTCTCTTTATAATTATAGTGGTTTTCCTTATACTTAAGTATTGACTTAAGTATAGGAAAAAAACTATTGAGTTTTCTAGTAATTGGCATTTCATTAAAAAAATATAATTAAAAAAATTGCTTAGAATCACGTAACTTTGGACATCACTTGTGATGTTTTATGTTTGGCTAATTTTTGTTTATCCATTTAGTGTGGAATTAGATACCAAAGACCATATTTAGAGTTTTAGAAGAATTTTAACACACCTGTATTTCAAAAAGTTTAAGTGCAAGAAATAAAAGGCTATTCTAAATCAATTACAAATTTAGATATAAAGTATCAGAATGATAAATATTAAGACGCGTAAACAAAAACATGTAAGCATAAATTAGAAAATAACAAAACCAAGAAGTATACACGAGTACTTTACAATTCAGTGTTATCAACCAAACCAAATGCACAAAATGTTGTTTGTCTCTTTCATAATCAAACTTTCGATCTGAATTAGTGATGGGAAAGATATGCCACTCGGCAGACTGTGTTTTGTCGGCTCCTAACATCGTGTTGCCTACTACTTTCTCCGAGAGTTGACAAATCTAGAGTCTGTCTGTCTCATTCAAAATCTACTCGTATTCCCCTATCTTGCCCATCACAATTTGAATGACTGAACATTCACTAGACTCTGAGCTGGGTAAGATATTGTGTGGTAGACACTTACTTTCTCAATGGAAATCTTGAAGGCCAAAACATATGTCAATTCATGCTTTACCAACGGCAACCGGGCTCGGAAAATATACCTATACGTATTGTATACATACATGTCGAAAGAAATATATTCTTGCCGATAGAACTCATGCATAGTTTCAATCCAGTGTTTGCAAATATTTAAATGTACGTTTTCCAAATAAATAGAAGAATTGCCAGGAAGATCCTATCATTTGATTTAGATTGATTTTTGTATGGGTAATACGTCAAACACATCGTGTATATTACGTAGGCGACAACGCGAAATGACTTCAAATAAATATCCAATGGCTTACCAAACAATAATTTCAGAGATTTTATTGAATGTTAGAGAGACATTTAAAAGCAGATTTCGATTGTGTAGAGATTGAGTGCGAGACAGGTGGTAAGGGGGAGAGGGGGGGCGAGGGGGGCATAATGAGAGGGGAGGAGGGAGATTTAGAATAGCCGTATTATATACCCTGTCTCAGAATAAGAAGGAGTGATTCAAATATCCCGCCAAAACATGGAACACATAGCTTAAAATTTAGTAGACTATTTGATACGACATCATGATAATTGAGGTTAGAAGAACTGTATTAATTTTAACCAAGGATTTATCTGTTTTGTGTTTCATTTACTACTTTCGTTAAAATAGATTGATGTGCCGCTTTTCATTCTACTAGTCGAAGCAGCAATACGAGTGCACGGCAATTGGAAACAGGAGAGTAAAGTTATAAACACAAGTAGGCGTATACATCTATAATTTGATGAATACAAATCTCTTAACATTCAAATCTGTTCATTCTAGTTTTACAAAAAAAATTAGAAGAATCTATGGATAAAGATATAGGCCCAATTTACAAATGAAAGCATAGACTTTGTTCTGAGCGTTTTGAGGAGGACTGCCGTTATAAATATATAATTACTGTACATCTTAGTGAATGTGCTATATCAACAAGAAAATTGTGAATCAATTTATTATTAAATGTTTGTATCAGAGAGCAAGAATGAATCAAACCTTTTATCTTTTATCAAAATGTCCTTAAGAACTTGCAGAAAAGGTTTTGCTTATTAGTTTCTATTTTAAATATAAATAAAGAACTTATATAGATAAATCATTCGTATTACTGCTACAAACCTTGAGGAGGTAAATTCAAGCAACTAGTCTTGGAAATGTGAATCTTACATACAACAGCAATAAATAGAGAAATTTACATCGGCTGAAATTGTTTACATGAACTGCAAAGATAAATACATGTAGCTACACATTACTAATTATTATTCCCTATTAACATTTATTTATTATGAAAATATATAAAGTATAACAAATATTTATTTCTATTATATATTGGAAATTATACTCCATTCACGTTAAGAAAACAGTGTTAGGTAAGATAGGCGATTATTTCTTGGATTCTGATTGGCTAATAGCCCAGGCAAATTTACTCCACACCTACACTTTCATCCCCTGGAGTCTTCAATTTTTTGAACTATGTGTAAAATTTCTTTTTAGTTTTCAAATAAAAAGATATGATAAAAAATGTATCGCATAATATTTGTTAATGTATTTGTATGTCAAAAATTTCTGACAGTTGATGTTACAGACAAAAATTTTTCGGTGTGATACGGTCGCCGATCGCAGCGTTAACTACTGTTTTCTTAAAATGAATGGACTATAACAATAATTTAGTGTTCACATCTTGTTAAAAAGATTAAAAATTTACATGGTCGGCACAATTTTTCCAAATACTTATTCTAACATTTGTAATTGCGTCTGTCAAAAGTTCTCATATAAGTGATATTCCGAAAGGGGATTTTTTTGAAGCAACTTCATCTTATGTATCAATTCAGATCCTATATGACGTATTCTTAATTGCTTATCTTTATCGGTATGGCTATTTAATCCTACAGGTTTTCATCAAAGCTTGTCGTGCACTCATTATACTTGTGGCAATCCAAACTTTTTCCCATAGAGTCTACCAGATATTTTCACCTTTTTATATTAGTACAGGTTTCTTAAGGTTTGACATATCTGAAATATAACATGTATATGAACATGTGGTAATATAATTAGTATTTAATTAACACTTACTTGAAATTAATGAGTCAATTCTAGAATATGTGCGCAGTTCATTTATAGTATGAACTCATCTATAGTTATTTTTGCAATGATATTAATTTTATTGTTGAATGTTTGATTTTTGCACTGACGTACAGTATTTTTGACAGATTCATCAAATTCAAAGTTTCAAATGCATGCTCACTTGTTCCTTAGGTCTTAAGCCGTCTGATCAACGCATGCTCATGTTGTACATAAAAGTACGGATTTTATTTAATAACACAATAAAGTATAATAAACCAAAGTAAAAATGTAAGAGACTAGGTTATGGCTTGGCTATAAACATAAAATGACGTTTTGTCAAACTTATTTTCCCATGTTAAACTTGCCTACGCAAGAACCAATGAAATACTTTGAAAATATACACCATTTTGGCGCGATATTTGAATCACTCCTTCTTATTCTGAGACAAGGTATAGTTATATTTTATTGTAATAGAAGTTTTCGAATTACGTTATTAATAATTTGCTATAATTATGAATATTGTTTGTGGTAACTAAGTGAAAATTAGAGCAATATGAAACATCACAAGTGATGTATACAAAGCTACTTGAATCTAAACAAAAATATGTAATTATAATTATATTTAAAGTAAAACACTTATTATTTGAAAACTGTTGGCGTTAGATATAGGGAAACCTAATACAATTAAATTTTACACCTGATAAGGCCTGCTTTTAAGGGGGTAAAAAAGATGACCAGCCGAGTTTTTTAACACTCGATATCGTTTCATGATTGAAATTTTATGTCATTTAATAATTCTACCTTTTTTTCATGTTCAATACCTTTGTGTTTTTCAAATTTCAATATTATCTGGTGAGGCATACCTACATTTTATATTTTACGCTGTAATTTTGGAAAATTCCAAGTATCTTTTCAATTTTCAGTAGTTCTTTTAGTATAAGGTACCCTGCATAATATATACAATTAAATATAGGATGGTCCATTTCAAAAAACATAACTTTGACTTTCCTTCTCTGTTACTCTTGTGTAGTTGAAAATAATATACTTGTATATAAATGAACTATTAAAATACGTCTCTTTTATTAATTTAACAATGCACAGAAAAAAAATAATGTGAAATAACAAATTTTTTGTAACATTTTACAGTGATTAGGTTGTAACTTACTGATATACAAATGCATCAAAGTAAATTCACAATTTATTTGTATTATTAAAGAATTCAAATTAAAATTACAAATATATTTGTATAATTAAGTTGTTTAATCACAAATTGAAGTGAAAAATATGGGTTCACCGTGTATATTTCCAACATCTTGACGTGTATGTGACTTTTAAAACGTAAAATTACCATGAAAACACTGGTCCACGGTAACCAATTTTTTTATATTTTACATAGATTTTTTTTATCAGTGTGTTAACTATTGCTTGACTTAGAGTACCTAATCCCTGAATTAATAAAATTAGCAATAGTGCTTAGTAATGTTGTATAGAACTGATATACATTGCTTGCCATTACCAAATTTTTTTAGTTTATCTCTTGCATTTTTACCGTAATTTTGTATTTGTAACTGAATTAATACTTTTCTGTTTGCATGTGCTATTTAACTATTTATACTTTTATAAACGTCCACATATATGTTATATTCTTCATTGCAACATGTATACTTAAGTATGTGGGAGTTTTTTTATGAGCAAGACACCTACCGGGTGTTTGTTCGATATTGACTGCTTACGAATTCTTGTCATATGACTAAGTTCAAGCGGCGAGAGAATGTCTGTGAGTTAACAATCATGTGCCTTGCGTTCATATAAAAAATCAGCACAACATATTTACAGACAATACCGCCGACCCTACCCACGCAATCGACCAAACTCTACTGCATATTCAATTGTTCAACAACAAAGAAACTACTGTGCTAAATTAATTTATGTAATCATTTATAACACTCATTATTTTTATTTATGTAGGATAAGAATATTTTAGCGGAACATTTAACGTATAATAATACTTAATTATATTAATGTACAATTGTTTAAATAAAATTAGTCATTTGAGACATTTTTTGATAGGAGAGTTTCTATAAATAACTTTTTGTGTTGCAGAATGTCTACCTTACTTAAATGGGCGCAAAACACGACGCAAAACAAACTAAATAACAAAAATAATACTGCAAACGGAGAGAGAAAATGGATACATCCGCCGGAAACTCTGCAGAAAGGCCACATCGCATACTTAGTTAAATTTCTCGGCAACACTGTGGTAGATCAACCAAAAGGTATAAAAGATTTTACTTATGTCATTTTGATTACAAGCAAATTATACTTATTCATAACTTAGTTTATCTAAATGAAGGACATCTATTCAAATTCATAGATATTAAAACACAATAGCTTTTTTATTTTTGTCCTTTTTTTACATTTTGCACCTGGCTTGCTTCCTTCAAATCATAATCCATTGCTTCCGATTCCCGCTAGTACTATCACCTCCCAAGACCTTGTAGTTACATAACTGCTCGGTTTTATTTATATCGTTTATAACTATAATTGTTTATTAATAACTCCGCAATATTTTAGTAAATTGTATATTGTTCTTGCCCTTTACTTAAAAATTAAAATATACATATTTAGTCATACCTGTGAGCTACAGCAAACATTATCAAAAACTTACAATGAATAATTAATAACAAACATTATACCTTCACCCATAGCATGTAGTAGTGCATTAAGTGAATGATTTTTACCTTGAATCCTATTTACAAAAGTCACATAATTCCTACTGAAATCTGGGATATAAAAACACCAAGTTCATTTAAAAAGTGAGGCAGGCACGACTTTCGAATCCGTTATTTTAAATATGGTAATAAATCAGCAAAGAGTGCATAATTTGCAAAAGATTTACAAGAAGCTGTTTTTCGATAAGAGTAAAAGAATTACTTCCGGACCCCATTCTGAATTTTTTTTAAACAAAAATTGTTTCAAATGAATTTCTAATTTGTAATAAATCGGCATAGAATTCATAACTTGCTAGATATTTGGAAAAAAAAACTGTTTGTCAGTAACAGTAAAAGGCCTATTTCCAGTAGGAGCGTTTTTAATGAAGTTGTTCTCAAATACACTATTAAATACACTGTAAGCAAGAAAGTAAACAAAAATTTCTAGAATGTTGGTCAACAAGTAAGTCAAAGAAGTAAACCTAATACTTATTCTACAATAATAAATAGTAAAACTGTTGCAAGGAATCATACAGATAGTAAGCAGTGAATAATGACCAAACGTATAAAAAATAAATATATCATAGTGTTTTAAGAACATGCACGAAATACAAAAATTTTGCAGTCGAACTTTAAAATTACAGTCTTTTAAAGTATAACCACCACATCACATCTTATGAATTTACCCATTCTTAAAAACATTCATTAAAACCAATTCTTCGAGGTATATTATTATCTCACGCACTAATAATATCCTCTTCGCTTCCTTCAGTTCACCTTTTCTTCATGTGAGGTAATATCGCAAAATCGTATATAATACGACAAAATCAAGTAAAATCTTTACACCAGAAAAGTATTCTTCGGGATTTCACTTAATTGACTTGCTTTCCGAATGATAATTTTTGGTTATTATTTGCTATTTTTGAATTAATGTTAACTACAATGAAACTGTTTGGATGGCAGCTTGCTTTCTTATTGTCATTTTTATTATTAATTATTGTTTTAATCGATATAGCCGCTACGTCAAGATGACAGATGAGTTTATTATTTTTAAGGTTCTTATATATTTTGCTAAGAATTTTCATATATTTACTAATTACCTGACTGAGAACTGACATTTACACAATACTGAGTGCATACTAACTATTGTTGCTTTACACTGTATGTATGCTATGTATGTATACTATGGATTTTTTGAATTTTACTCTTAATGTAATACTACATTTACTAATTAACATACACTTTCCTGGTTATGCTATACTGAAAAAAACGTAATAAGAAACACACATGTGTCTATGGCTACCACATCTTAATTTACATTTTCATCTTGATCTACGCAATTCTACATTATAATATCTTTGACACATAGTGAATATTGTTTGTGTGATGAGATTAGATCTTGTCTAAGATAAATCTAGATCTTCTGATCAATCTACATGAATGGTATATGCGACTTACTCTAATGTCAAGATTTTGTTCATTTATAACTCTTTTACTTACACCATTCGCGTCGGTATTATTTATGTCCAGAGTAAAACTGAATTTTTTGATGAAACTTCATGTTCGATGTTTAAATGTTTACATTTTCACTTTTAATTACACATTTCACGTTTGTACCTTCCATGTTTGTTATTGGCATTATTGCCCTGGAACATTGTGGGCTATCGTTTTTGATAAATCAAAGATTTTCCAGTGATTCTACTTAATTGACTTGCTATTCTATTGGTCATCTTTTGTTATTATTTGCTATTTTTTAATCAGTATTAGCTACAATTAAACTGGATGACAGCTTGCTTTTACTTTCTTATACGTAGTATAAGGAAGTATTGTGATGATGAAAATTTTCGACCTCGAGATTTTTGCAGATGTCCACGTTTTGAGGTCCCCCGATACCAAAAAAGTGGTTTTTAAAAAATGTCTGTATGTCTGTCTGTCTGTCTGTCTGTCTGTCTGTCTGTCTGTCTGTCTGTCTGTGACCACGATAGCGGTCAAACCGCTGGAGATATCAATTCCAAATTTTGTATTTACATGTATAATCTCCCTCTTAAGATCTGATTAGTTTTTCAGTAAAATCGGTAGACCGAAAGTAGCAGTTTACTTCAGTGAAAAAATCGAATTTTGCCAATATTTCGTCAAATACTAAGTTTATACAAATTTATAAAGAATTCATATGTACTTAAAATTAAAATTGAGAACAATTTTATTTAAAAAGTTTTTAGAATTTCCTACCGGAAGTAGGTCTTTTACTCTTATCGAAAATCGGTTTTTTGCGAATATTTCGCAAGTCAAGCTTTTTAGACAGGTACGTTACGTGTATAAAAGTATTTAAAACATAGTTTTCAATATCTTTTGTATAAAAAAGATTTCAAAATTCGGACCGGAAGTAACACTTTTACTCTTACCTTATAGCGATTTTTGGCAAATATGTCGTAAATTATGCATTCTATATATATTTATTAAGAGTACAAAAGTATTTAGAGTTATATTTGCAATATTTTTTGTATACATGAAATTTTAAAATTCGAACCGGAAGTAGCACTTTTAGTCTTAGCGAGTAGCACTTTTTTTCGAATATCTTGCAAAGTATGCATTCTATAGCGATTTATTAAGAGAATAAAAGTACTTAGATTAGGATTTTGAATAAGTTTTGTATAAAAAAATTCTTAAGATTGTATATTTGAAACGCTCATACGTATAAGAAAGTAGTGTGGTGGCTACACCTCATTTTTTTATTGGTATTTTTGTTATTAATTACAGTTTTAATCTATATACAGTTCTTGTATATTCGGCTAAGAAGTACTAATATAAATCCGCTGAAATGCAACTACAGACACGTGCTTCTGATTTATTAGTTTTGTCAGTGCACTGTAGCCAAGGAATAAGGTAAGAATACGTTGCAAATGGAACTATAAGGATCGGAAACCATCAGGCGACAGACTACCAATTGTGGCTCTAGTCGAAGTTTCCTATTCCCCCAAGCATTCATAAATCTGTATAGAATGCATAATTTGCGAGCTATTTGCCGAAAACCGTTTTTCGATAAAACAAAAAGACCTACTTTTGGTAGAAATTCGAAAAATGTATCTACAAAATCTTTCTAAAATTCACTTCTTAATACATTTGTATTCTTTAGAAATTTGTCTAAACTTAGTAGTTGACGAGATATTAATATTTTTTTTTTACTGAAGTAAACTACTATTTCCGGTCTACCGATTTTGCTGAAAATCTAATCAGATCGGAAGAGGAATATTATACTCATAAATATAAAGTTCGGTACTGGTACATCTAACTGTTTGGTCGCTAGCGTGGTCACACACACACACAGTCAGAGAAAGATGTACTGGTATTCAATGATTTGAAAAAGTAAATTTACTCTTTGATGTTTAATGCAATAAAAATTCGCTCACTGTAGTTGATCGGGCTGCTATTGTGTCACAATTTATAAATATATATTCGTATACAGAGTGATTCATAAATCAGTGACACAAAGATGATTTTTTTAAAAATTGAATACTCCATATATAAGTTCAAATTTAGATTTTCCATTAAAATAGAAATATTTTACAATAAAAATATTTAATCGCCGAACATAATATTTTTCGAGTTATTTATGATTCCAAGTGTTACTTACATTCAGATATTTTGTTCCCAAAGTTGTGGCAAAATGAGGAAACTTTAAATAAGAAAATCTATTTAATTTAAATGGAACACCCAATATTTTTTTACATAATCATAATCATATTCGACAGCTATTTTTATTGTTAAAATGTCCTATACCTATCTTCGATATTTTAGAAGATCTCAAACTTATTTTAAAATCTTATTCATGACGCATTAATAATCATGTTAGTCATGAAAAAGTATAGTCGCTGTTGAAAAATATTAATAAAAATGAGGTGTGGCCACCACACGACTTTCTTATACGTATGAAAGTGTTACTTCCGGTCCGAATTTTGAAATTTCATTTATACAAAAAATATTCCAAATCTAACTCTAAATACTTTTGTACTCTTCATAAATATATATAGAATGCATAATTTACGACATATTTGCAAAAAATCGCTATTCGATAAGAGTAAAAGTGGTACTTCCGGTCTGAATTTTGAAATTTTTTTTATACAAAAGATGTTTAAAAGTACATTCTAAATACTTTTATACTCGTAATGTACCTGCCTAGAAAGCATGACTTGCGAGATATTCGCAAAAAACTGATTTTCGATAAGAGTAAAAGACCTACTTCCGGTAGGAATTTCGAAAAACTTTATTAACACAATTTTTCTCAAATTTAATTTTGAGTACATTTGAATCCTTTATAAATTTGTTTAAACTTAGTAATTGACGAAATATTTGCAAAATTCGATTTTTTCACTGAAGTAAACTACTACTTCCGGTCTGGCGATTTTGCTCAAAATCTAATCAATTCTCAAGAGGGAGATTATATTCGTAAATACAAAAGTTGGAATTGATATCTACAGCGGTTTGACTGCTATCGTGGTCACACACACACACACACACACACACACACACACAGACACACACAGACACACAGACACACACACACACAGACACACACACACACAGACACACAGACATTTTTTAAAAACCACTTTTTTGGTATCAGGGGACCTCAAAACGTGGACATCTGCAAAAATCTCGAGGTCGAAAATTTTCATCATCACAATACTTCCTTATACTACGTATAAGAAAGTAAAAAATGAGGTGTGGCCACCACACGACTTTCTTATACGTATGAGCGTTTCAAACTACATATACAATTTTAAGAATTTTTTTATACAAAACTTATTCAAAATCCTATTCTAAGTACTTTCATTCTCTTAATAAATCGCTGTAGAATGCATACTTTGCAAGATATTCGAAAAAAAGTGCTGCTCGCTAAGAGTAAAAGTACTACTTCCGGTCCGAATTTTGAAATTTTATGTATAGAAAAAATATTGCAAATCCAACTCTAAATACTTTTGTACACTTAATAGATATATATATATAGAATGCATAATTTACGACATATTTGCAAAAAATCGCTATTCGGTAAGAGTAAAAGTGGTACTTCCGGTCCGAATTTTGAAATTTTTTTTATACAAAAGATATTTAAAATTATCATTTAAATACTTTTAAACTCGGAATGTACCTGCCTAGAAAGCATGACTTGCGAGATATTCGCAAAAAACTGATTTTCGATAAGAGTAAAAGACCTACTTCCGGTAGGAATTTCAAAAAACTTTTTTAAGAGAATTTGTCTTAAATTTAATTTTGAGTACATTTGAATTCTTTATAAATTTGTTTAAACTTAATAATTGACGAAATATTTGCAAAATTCGATTTCTTCACTGAAGTAAACTACTACTTCCGGTCCACCGATTTTACTGAAAAACTAATCAGATCTCAAGAGGGAGATTATACACGTAAATACAAAATTTGAAATAGATATCTACAGCGGTTTGACCGCTATCGTGGTCACACACAGACAGACAGACACACAGACACACAAGACACACACACAGACATTTTTTAAAAACCACTTTTTTGGTATCAGGGGACTTCAAAACGTTTGCAAAAATCTCGAGGTCGAAAATTTTCATCATCACAATACTTCCTTATACTAAGTATAAGAAAGTAAGAAAAGGGTTACTCGCTAAGAGTAAAAATGCTACTTCCGGTCCGAATTCTGAAATTTCATATATACAAAAAATATTGCAAATCCAGTTCTAAATACTTTTGTACTCTTGATAAATATATATAGAATGCATAACTTACGACATATTTGCAAAAATCGCTATTCGATAAGAGTAAAAGTGGTACTTCCGGTCTGAATTTTGAAATTTTTTTTATACAAAAGATATTGAGAATTATGTTTTAAATACTTTTATACCCGTAACGTACTTGTCTAAAAAGCATGACTTGCGAAATATTCGCAAAAAACTGATTTTGAATAAGAGTAAAACACCTACTTCCGGTAGGAATTTCGAAAAACTTTTTAAATAAAATTATTCTCAATTTTAATTTTAAGTATATATGAATTCTTTATAAATTTGTTTAAACTTAGTAGTTGACGAAATATTGGCAAAATTCGATTTTTTCGCTGAAGTAAACTGCTACTTCCGGTCTACCGATTTTACTGAAAAACTAATCAGATCTCAAGAGGGAGATTATACACGTAAATACAAAATTTGGAATTGATATCTACAGCGGTTTGACCGCTATTGTGGTCACACACACACACACAGACACACAGACAGACACACAGACATTTTTTAAAAACCACTTTTTCGGTATCAGGGGACTTCAAAACGTGGACATCTGCAAAAATCTCGAGGTCGAAAATTTTCATCATCACAATACTTCCTTATACTACGTATAAGAAAGTAAAAAATGAGGTGTGGCCACCACACGACTTTCTTATACGTATAAGCGTTTCAAATTATAGAATTTTAAGCATTTTTTTTACAAAAATTATTCAAAATCCTATTCTAAGTACTTCTATTCTCTTAATAAATCTCTAGGGAATGCATACTTTGCAAGATATTATCAAAAAAGTGCTCCTCGCTAAGAGTAAAAGTGCTACTTCCGGTCCGAATTTTAAAATTTCATATATACAAAAAATATTGCAAATCCAGTTTTAAATACTTTTGTACTCTTGATAAATATACATAGAATGCATAACTTACGACATATTTGCAAAAAATCGCGATTCGATAAGAGTAAAAGTGGCACTTCCGGTCTGAATTTTGAAATTTTTTTATACAAAAGATATTGAAAAGTATGTTTTAAATACTTTTATAACCGTAACGTACTTGTCTAAAAAGCATGATTTGCGAAATATTCGCAAAAAACTGATTTTCGATAAGAGTAAAAGACCTACTTCCGGTAGGAATTTCGAAAAACATTTTAAATAAAATTATTCTCAATTTTAATTTTAAGTATATATGAATTCTTTATAAATTTGTTTAAATTTAGTAGTTGACGAAATATTGGCAAAATTCGATTTTTTCGCTGAAGTAAACTGCTACTTCCGGTCTACCGATTTTACTGAAAAACTAATCAGATCTCAAGAGGGAGATTATACACGTAAATACAAAATTTGGAATTGATACCTACAGCGGTTTGACCGCTATCGTGGTCACACACACACACACAGACACACAGACACACACACACACACACAGACACACAGACATTTTTTAAAAACCACTTTTTCGGTATCAGGGGACTTCAAAACGTGGACATCTGCAAAAATCTCGAGGTCGAAAATTTTCATCATCACAATACTTCCTTATACTACGTATAAGAAAGTAAAAATGTTGAAAGTCTGTCAAACTTTTCGTAGAAGCTTAAAAACGATTCTCGTTTTATTGATTTCTGTTAATATTAATCATTACTACTGTCGTTGTTGTTACTCCCACGTTCCTTGTTGTTCTAAAAAGAATTACTTCTTTTAACCGATACCAAATATCTTTTTCGCTGAATCATATTAATTACACTTAAGGTATTTATATTTTGTTAATTTTAAAATACACCTCTTTGTAATAGTCAAGAAAAAATATAATCAACTTCTAAAATCACATTCAGTATCAACACAGGTATCAAGTAATGAAGAAGTTGTAAATACATATAAAATTACGTGGAAATGATGTACGTAAGTGTATTAAAGAAACAAAGTAATAAATTACATAGATCGATTCTTTGTAAAAGCTGTTTGGCAAGTTTCAGTAGATATTTTTCGGCATTTTCTTATTCCTGTTTTCATATACTGTCTTCTTGTTGTTATTTTTATAAACCTATATTAATATTATATATAATTAAATAACAATAATAATACGTTTAGATATTAATAATTTACAGAAGCACAATATATCTTAGCAATGTGATCTCGTGGCTATGTTTTTCCATGGCTACTATTATTTTTACTGCGTCATGAAACAGATTTTAAAATATATTTGAATATCTTTTAAAATATCATAGGTATAGGACAAAATATCATAGAGAAGTATAGGACATTGGGTGTACTATTTAAAATAAATAAGATTTTTTCTTGAAGTTTCCTTATTTTGCAACAGCTTTTTAATCACCCAGTATATATTAGAACAAGTTCTGTGTGTATCACTTCACACACTCGTGCATACGCCATACCAAGTTATTTTATGTTTTGTTATGGCACTCTTGAATTATACGCAATTAAAAAGACACATGTAAATGTCACTTTTTGACTTTAATCATAAATAACTTGAAAACTGTTAACTTTAGTCATTAATTGTCTTAATAAAAAATATTTCTACTTTAACGCAAAATCCAAATTCGAACTTACACTCGTATGTGGGGTATTCAATTTTAAAAAAATAGATCTTTTTTGTACCACTAATTTATGGATCACTCTGTGTATCAAATACTATCAAATACAGTGCACAATTTTTTTATTATATTAAATATTAAAGATTAAATTTACTTTGTCAGTTCGTTAAATCACCCGGTATATTAGGTAATATGCAAGACAAAAGCAATCCTTCATATAGATTGTGTATCGTCAATAAAGTTTATGGGTTATGATTAGTTGGTTTGTGGTTAGCTAAAAATCGAACTCTAAACTGTTTTATATGTTTTGTAAAATCATACATACAGTCCCGAGCAATAAATTGTGATCGTTAATGCCATACAAAATTCTGGATAAACTAGAAATTTCATCTGATTGTTTGTATCTTTTTTTGTCAATAATAACCAGTAAGCTTTCAAATATAAATTTTATTTTGAGTTGTCAAGAAATTTTCTGCTCATCGTGGCACCAATTTCTTACTTTAATAAAGTGAGAGCCATTTCCCTATTAGAAACATGAAGCTGCTATAGCATGGCAAAGAGTTCGGCAAATTGAATTGTTCGGCGATGGAAAGAGAGGGGATTTCTGGATAGACAAGTGGGTTCTGGACGACCTCGATCATCAACAGCGGTGGACGATGTTGGTCCAAAATATTAAAAATATCCTCTTTCTAACAGCAACAGAGGCAATCAATCACTCATCCTAACTTCCCGCATCCGTTTTCACCGCACGACGTGGTATTCGGGAAGCGAATTTAAAAATTATCTTGCTGCTAGAAAGATCAAACTTACAGCTAGACGCAAAAAAGTCAGATTGGGCGCCTTACAGTACCTTACGATTGATAATAACTTTTGGTAAAACGTAACTTTTAGTGTTGAAACTAGCCGCCGGTTTTCGGTAAATATATGGGCATGGATTTCTGCAAAAAGGTCCTGAGGTATTTATTATTGCATTTATAAGAACGTTTCATAAGTGTCGTTTATATTAGGATTTTCGAAGATGTGATGTTGCCCTCAGTGATACAAGTATTTCCAGAAGATGACTTTATATTTCAACAGGACAATTGTTCAGTCCATACCGATCATAGGGTTACAGAATGGTTCCAAAACCATAAAATAAATGTGCTTGAATGGCCGAGTTTAAGTCCTGATTTGAACTCTATAGAAAACATGTGGGGAAAGTTGCTCAAAAGTATACAAAACCAACGTTTACATTTTCGAAACAGGGAGAAACTTTTGGTCGCAATACGTACAGCTTGGAATGATCACAAGGCTATTTCAGACATTTAGGCTTGTCTATGCCTAACGGCTTGAATAAAATTATTCAAGTAAACGTCGAAATGAGTACTAAGATCTTGTTTATGTATTTATTTTTTAGTCTAATAAACTGTGTTGCATTTATTATTTAATGTCTGTATTATTATACCACGCGATCATTTAAATTCTAAATTATAGCAGGTGGGATTTTTTTTATTAGGTTGTCCAGAATGTCAATTATTGATTAATTAACATTTTGAAACGTCACTTTGACAAGTCAAATTGTAAATTAGTACTTATATACCAACTTAATTTAAATTTCACAGCCTGCTCTAATTTAGAATTTAAATGATCGCGCGGTACCACGCGATCATTTAAATTCTAAATTATAGCAGGCGGAATTTTTTTTATTAGGTTGTCCAGAATGTCAATTATTGATTAAGTAACATTTTGAAACGTCACTTTGACAATTCAAATTGTAAATTAGTACTTATATACCAACTTAATTTAAATTTCACAGCCTGCTCTAATTTAGAATTTAAATTATCGCGCGGTACTAATATTTATCGTATTTGACAAGTATTTGACAAATGGAAAATAATGACAACGTCTGGAAAAATTAATACCAAAACCAGATATAGACTAGAACGCTGTCAACTGCACTAGGAATGATATTAACGACCAGAATTTATTGATCGCCATTCTAGGTGTTAAATTTCATTATAATATACTAACAGATGCTGTACTATTTTCACATTTTTATAGTCTGACCATCGTTATAAAGATTCGACCTTTTAGGATTCAAGAGGATTATCGGGTACTATCCGCTATCTCTTGTCACAGGTACCAAGAAAACGTGTAAATGAAGTAATGGGCCGTATTAGGAAAAATCGGATTTTCTTAAGTATATTATAGAGAAGTAATTATGTTTCGGGTAAGTAATTTATACAAATCAACATATATAAGAAGATGTTGTTGAAAGACAGTGTCGCAAAGTGAAGACGTTTAAATGTGTGAAACAAAAGCATGTGGAGACCGTGGAGTACCAATGAAGATTCAAAAAATGATGCCAGTAGCAATATTTCGCTATGTGAAAGTAGTGATACGATAGAAGACGATGTTAATAATGCAAGAAATCATTGGAATACTGAAACGTAACAGATAATCCTGTATACAATAATTTGAAGAGTGAGAATTATGGGACTAAAACAGAGGCAACTGTTAGAACATCGAAATTAACGGAAGTGTCTTACGGGACAGTCAAAAAAATCGTTCAAAATGGTTTATTTAAAATAAAAACAAGAAAGGACAAGGGACAATCGAAGAAAATTAGCATGTGCGATTTTGATATTGCGAGAAGAGAAACGTACCGGCTCCATAAAAGAAATGAAGTTCTTACATTGCGAAGTTTGTGCAACTCCTTGAAATAAAACAATAGATTGCAGTGTTGTGTCACTACGTTGTCGCGCGTTATGAAGGAACACAGCTTTAAATTTAGTATAGTTAATAAGCGACGAACAATTATGGAATCGCAAAGATTGCAGAACTGCAGCTACTGCGGGATGAATACATTACCTTACGAAAGTGAAGGCATTTAGAGAAGAGAACATTTTATTTGCTACTTGGACGAAATGTGGTATGGCAGTCATGATACTATAAGGAAAGGTTGGGACGATGCCGATGGTTCGGGAATGTGTTCCGGTAATATTTCTGTTTCAAAGGGGAAAAGAATAAATATTGCACATGCGAGATCTGTGGATGGCTGGGTTGGTGATGTATTACTGTCTGCAAAGAACATAAAGTAGTCGTCCTTGGATTATCATGAATATATGACAAGTTCCTTCTTTGAAGAGTGGTTCGTGAATAAATTTCTATTGTCATTGCCTACAAAAAGTGTCATTGTCATTGATAATTTTTTTTTACTACAGCAATTATAATAGAAAAAATCATTTCTATTGTCAGATTTTATCCGAATGTAATAATAAAATTTTCTTTAACATGATAATTTTTGAGACGTATTATTTTTTCTAATATTTGTAAATGTATGTAATCACGTATAATACAATGTAGACTATAAATATTTTTACCGGAAGCATATTAATTGCAATATATTTCTTATTTTAGCACTAACGCCTATAATTTAAATTGAATATCAGATAAGTTATAGGTATTTTCCCGATTATAAAAACTACTTCAAGGATGTAATAATTATAGTCCTCAATATTTTTTAATGTAAAGTTTATTTAAACATAATTTTTAATTACCTTATACTTTTTGAGAATTTTTAACCGTTGTAAATCGCATATATAATATGTACAATGTAGACCATGAATAATAATTGCAGTATAATTATTATATTAGCACAAACGCCTATAATTTTATAAATTGAATATCTCCGCGACATCGTTTGATATTTAATTTGATTATTAATGTATGTATACAAAACAAAATAATGCGATATACGTATACTTCTTTTAACTTGTACATGTAGTCTTGATATACCTACTCAAAACGCAAGGAACGCAAAACCAGAAAGCAAATGAAAGTTTACAGCAATATAAATGTTTAAAAAAATGGAGTGTGACTACCACACGACTTCCTTATACGTATATGCGTTCCGAAATGTGTATATAAAGGTTGTTACAAAGTTCAGACTAGTTTTATTTTCTTAATAAATTTCTATAGAATGTATAATTTGAGAAATATTTCCGAAACACTACTCTTTCATAAGAGTAAAAAGTTACTTCCGATCCCAACTTTGAAATTCTTTTTAATCAAAAATTGTTCAAAATGCAGCTCTAAATACTTTTGCATTCTCAATAAAGCTATATAGAATGCGAAATTTGCGAAATATTTGCAAAAACCTTATTGATAAAAGTATTACTTCCGGTCCGAATTTTAATGTTTCTGTACAAACCGTGTTCCAAATCTAGCTCCAAATACTTTTGCACTTACAATAAATCTGTATAGAATGCATTATTTGGGCTTAATTTTGAAATTTTTTATATGCAAAAATTGTTCCAACTGTAGCTATATATATACTTTTGAATTTTGAATCAATCTGCATAGAATGCATAATTTGCAAGATTATTGGATTTTGTAGATGTTTTTCGATAAGACAAGACCTACTTTGAAAAACTTTTTTTATAAAATGTTTATAAAAGGCATTTTTTAGTACTTTAGTATTCTCTATCAATTTGTCTAAGCTTAGTAGTAGACGAGATATTAGTAAATTCTGTTTTTTTTTTTTTTTTTATTTATTTAAGAAACTACAAACTACTACGTCCGGTCTACCGATTTTACTGAAAATCTAAGTAAATCTCAAGAGGAAGTTTATACTCGTAAATATGAAGTTTGGTTTTGGTAGCTTTACTTACCCGTTTGGACTGACACACACACAAAGAGAGAGAGAGAGAGAGTGGGAGGGGGGGGGGAGAGATTTTAAAAACTATTTTTTCGGTATCAGGGGACATCAAAACGTCAAAAATCTTGAGGTCAACAATTTTCATAATACTTGCTTATTCCTACGTATAAGAAAGTAAAACGTAAGGATCTATACAGGGTGTCCCACCGGGAACCAAATCGATCTATATATGGAAAACCACACATAGGAAAATTTTTAAAATTTGGGGGCGTGCGAAAGTCGATGGGGGCAACTCGGCTAAAATATTTTCAAGATGGCGGCACTTCCGGTTATACAGGAAGTAGATGTCAACTTTCTTATTTCAAATGGAACACCCTGTGTATTATTGCATTTTTGGAATCTACACAAGATTCTAGGCTAATTTTATGTATCACGTCCTATACCTAAGTCTAACTGTTTTTGACTTATTTAATTTTTTACGTGAAAAATGACGTTTGCAGCATCTAAAATAATTAATATTTTTTCCCATAAGGAAGCCCTTATTATTCAATTTGGACTAGAGTCCTTGTTGAGAAAGACCTACTGAAATAGTTTTTTTATAATATTTTGAAAACTTTTAGTACAGGGTGTTTAAAAAATATGATTAAAAATGAAATTGAAAAAAATGCCAAAAATCAATTTTTTCAAATGGAAACCCCCAATTTTTATAATTTTATTTAATTTAGCATTAAAAAATAGTGTAAGTTTGTGTAAGGTTATCTATGCAAAAAATTTTTAGTTTTCGAAATATTGCCAATTTAATATTTCTATTCGGAAATTTTGCTGCGTGAATTTTAAATTCAGTTTCTCTTAGTTGGCTTTGGCGGCATTGACAAACAAATGCTAAAGAAATGTATGACGCTGTCATTATTTGAGAAGTATTATTAATTATTATGCCAGGGCGCTTAAATTACACAAACGAAGATTATTTAAACCTAATTATTATTTATGGAGAATGTAACAAAGTTATATCAAGAACATGTGACACATTTTCTATTCGATATCCGCAAAAACAGAAGCCATCACAATGTACCGTTAAACAAATTATAGAAAATTTCAAGAACTTTGGATCCGTCAAAGCAATGGTGCAAAGAAATAAACCTCTCGTTAATAATGAAAATATCGAAATTGCTATTTTGGGATATTTCGTCGCTAATCCAACAATGTCTGTAAGACAAGCTGCATTGGAGTCAGGATTATCAAAATCAACAGTTCACAGAATATTACGCAAACATAAATTTCGTCCATATGCATTTTCCATAGTCCACCATCTAAAAGAAACTGATTTTCCAAGACGAGTGGCGTTCTGTGAGTTTATTACAACTTGGGCGCAAGGAAACAATTTTTTTTTGGACAATATCATTTGGACAGACGAAGCGAAATTTACAAAAAACGGTGCATTTAATCGACATAATTCCCATTATTGGATTGATTCGAATATACACGTGTTTAGAGAGCAGAATTTTCAAGATTCCTGGCAATTTAATGTTTATTGTGCGATAAGAAACGATGGCGTCGTGGCACTACACTTTTATCAAGAAAATTTAAATGGTAAGTTAGAAATTTTAGAATATTTCTAGGTAAAAATGTGCTTATTAACTTACAGGTGAGGGCTACTTGAACATTTTACAGAATTTAGAAACCGACTATTTGGACAATTTGCCGCTCGCCGTTCGTAGAAACCTCTTTTACCAACATGATGGCGCACCTCCACATGGCAGCTACCTCATTGACAATTTTTTCAAAATGCTTTTGTTGATCGATGGATAGCCAACAACGGTCCTTTCCTTTGGCCAGCCCGCTCCCCAGATCTTGCAGTGCTCGATTTTTTTATTTGGGGTACAATCAAAAATCGAGTGTATAACACTCCCATAACAACCATGGAAGATTGTATGCAGCGCGTGAGGCATGAATTTGCAAGTTTAACACCCGAGTCAATAAGGAAAGCGACTCATGAACAACTGTTGCTTAGATGCCAAAAGTGTCTGGAAGTTCAAGGACGTCAGTTTGAACATTTATTGAAAAAATAATTATGCTGTTCTCTTTAAATTAAACAATAATAATATTCTGTGAACTGTTGATTTTGATAATCCTGACTCCAATGCAGCTTGTCTTACAGACATTGTTGGATTAGCGACGAAATATCCCAAAATAGCAATTTCGATATTTTCATTATTAACGAGAGGTTTATTTCTTTGCACCATTGCTTTGACGGATCCAAAGTTCTTGAAATTTTCTATAATTTGTTTAACGGTACATTGTGATGGCTTCTGTTTTTGCGGATATCGAATAGAAAATGTGTCACATGTTCTTGATATAACTTTGTTACATTCTCCATAAATAATAATTAGGTTTAAATAATCTTCGTTTGTGTAATTTAAGCGCCCTGGCATAATAATTAATAATACTTCTCAAATAATGACAGCGTCATACATTTCTTTAGCATTTGATTGTCAATGCCGCCAAAGCCAACTAAGAGAAACTGAATTTAAAATTCACGCAGCAAAATTTCCGAATAGAAATATTAAATTGGCAATATTTCGAAAACTAAAATTTTTTTGCATAGATAATCTTACACAAACTTACACTATTTTTTAATGCTAAATTAAATAAAATTATAAAAATTGGGGGTTTCCATTTGAAAAAATTGATTTTTGGCATTTTTTTCAATTTCATTTTTAATCATATTTTTTAAACACCCTGTACTAAAAGTTTTCAAAATATTATAAAAAAACTATTTCAGTAGGTCTTTCTCAACAAGGACTCTAGTCCAAATTGAATAATAAGGGCTTCCTTATGGGAAAAAATATTAATTATTTTAGATGCTGCAAACGTCATTTTTCACGTAAAAAATTAAATAAGTCAAAAACAGTTAGACTTAGGTATAGGACGTGATACATAAAATTAGCCTAGAATCTTGTGTAGATTCCAAAAATGCAATAATACACAGGGTGTTCCATTTGAAATAAGAAAGTTGACATCTACTTCCTGTATAACCGGAAGTGCCGCCATCTTGAAAATATTTTAGCCGAGTTGCCCCCATCGACTTTCGCATGCCCCCAAATTTTAAAAATTTTCCTATGTGTGGTTTTCCATATATAGATCGATTTGGTTCCCGGTGGGACACCCATGTACAGATTGTAGGAACGTAAAACTCAGATATCTGCAACTAGTTCACTTAGAATGAAGTGGAATTGTGCGCTTTAGAAAAACCACTTTTTATTGGAATTTACTTAAGTTCATCCCAAAAATGAAATTTTAAGAAAAATTCATTTTCTACTTAACTCTACATATTCTTCTTATGATGTACATATCAATAAACATATATATTTCGCTTGGCGTATTTATTACTTTGTTTCAACACAGTTGGGAGAAAAACCTGTGATTTAATTTCACAATTTATTATATGTATAGGGAAGTATTATGATGACCAAAATTTTCGACCTCGAGATTTTTACAGATGTCCACGTTTTGAAGTTCGTTAACACTGAAAAAGTGGGTCTTACAAATCTCTGTGTGTGCGCGCTCTCGCGCATTTATTTGGTTGTGCGTGCGTGCGTGTGTGTGTGTGAACTGTATTTGAGAAAAAAATTATCAAAAATTTATTTCTCTTATCGAAAAATAGTTTTTTGCGAATATATCGCAAGTTATGCTTTCTACACAGATATATTAAGAATATGAAAGTATTCAGAGCTGAATTTCGAATAATTTTCTTATAAAAAAAAATAAATAATTACAGACCAGAAGTAGCAATTTCGCTCTTATCTAATAATAGTTTTTTTTTGCAAATATCTCGTAAATGATGCCTTATATATAGATTTATTAACAGTGCAAAAGAATTTAAAGCTTAATTTTAAATAATTTTTGTATAAAAAAAAATTAAAATTCGAACCAGCAAGTACACTTCTACTAACATGCTTATTAAGGAGATACAGGTACATATTTGAATCTTAATTAGAACAAGTTTTACATAGAAAAATCGGAACACATACAAGTATGACAGTCGTGTGGTGCCCATCCCTCATTTTTACTTTTAGAACACTATGGCTTTACAGGCTCTACCTTTTCGTTTGTAAATTGTTAAGGTTATATTTAATTCATCTAAAATTCTTATACATTTTGTAAGGGTCTGTTAGCAAGACAAGAAGTATTCATTCTCCACTTCATGTTTACAAAATGCATATAAATATTTCATGGAAACATTTTGCTGTGGTTGCTAGATTAAATAAAGGATAAAACACATTGATAGTATTAATAGATCCTATCAAACAACCTACAGATATTTCTAGAATTAGTAGGTTAACAATGGTTTACTTTCTTTTATTTTTCTTACCTTTTTGTAGTTATCTCGCTGCATCTTGTATAATATTAATGATTTATCCCAGCAAAACTCCTGCTCTAAGGTCCAGTTATTGATGGATGAGATAATGAATAAAATAAACAATTGATTTTTTAAAACAATAACAAATTTATTGTATACATTTACCTTTTAAAAAATTTAAAACTAAAAAAATACTTTTATAAATTATTTGATACCTTAAATATTTTCGATATGCCTGTATTTTCTTATACTAACAAAAAATAATAACAATTTATTGTATCTACAAATCAATATCACCTAATCTAACATATTCTCTTAAAGTAATTATAATAATATTGTATCAAAAATATTACATTACAAATAGTCCATCTAGCATGCGTTAAAAATTATCAACATATTAATCAATAAAATAACCTAGTCCAAGTTTTACTGCACTTAACCATGATGTTTCCACAGTCACGAACAAGTAGTTCATTCTTGGGTCCGGTTCATAGATCAATCAGACATCCACCCTCTGGAATCTACTTTGAAACTAGTAAATCCAGATCTAATTCATTGCTACTCCCTGCTAGAATTATGGACAAACACCGTAACTATTCACGTGCGCTGGTATTTATACGATTGTGTATTTTCATGCTCAAAAGTGTCATCACCAACAAACATATGGAAAGTAATATATATGGCAAACAAATATAGTAGCGAACGCCAATGAATTGCACATGACAAAAATTTAGTGATTTCGTAAATGCGAACTTCATTTTAGTGGAAGTAGATATTGATGGCAGAAAATTGAATAAAATTGACATGAATTTTGATCGCATGTTAGCTATTAGCATGTGTATGATATCTTTTTATAAATGTGGAAACAGACCATCTCAAGAGTAAATTTAGATATAAGTAATTATATCTATAAGCAGGTGTATATTTGTTGACCATATCTTGGTCTACGTATATTCTTTTATTCAGTGCTGTCATTTAATTTTATATACATATTCGTCCGTATGCTTATCATGTTCAGAAATATTCGAAAGAATATTTTGTAGATTTGTTATCACTTTCAACATTATTAGTTTTAAACAGTGCAATTATTTATTACAGGGATATTGTCTTATTATCTGCAATATTGTTTACTTAGCTCAGTAGTCTATTAAATATGATTAATCCGCTAAAAATGCGGATAAAGCAAAAGTATCTACGAACAAGTCCCAAATGCATATGTTGACATTTCAAGCGAAAAATTTCAAATGTTGGTTGATTTCTTGATTATCGTATTATTCGGAAGTGTGGTGGATGTTAATTACATAAAACAGTTTACGATACTTTAAATAACTTCTATCCCTTTCTATCTACTATAAATAGAGTTTTTAGATCGCATTTCCATACTTCTTTCATATACGTTAAAAAAACAAATGTTTTTCATTTGTATTTGTATATGTTTTTATTTTTATTTCTGGCATTTAAAATATATGAGTTGAGCGACGTTTGTATAATATAGTTACACAAATTAACGGAAGAATGGTAAAGAAAAGATGGACGGGCATTATATTATTCGAAATATTACAGACCTATACATATAGGGTGAGTCATTACTAGCCGCTTCTTCGATTGCTCTTTTGTGTTTTAAATAATAGAAAAAACAATTAATGGTGCATCCATGGTTGCTTGTGGCGCATATTGCAAAAATACTTTAAGCTCTGACGCACTTCCGGTTTAACCGGAAATGCACGGAACTTAATTTTTTTAAATGACTCACCCTATATATTTTTTGATTTTCTTGTACTGCTTTAAATTGTCTGTTCAACTGTTTTTTCTTTTTCAAAATTGAGCCAATAGTTTTTAGTTATTAATTTTTTTTGAAAATATTTGACCAAAACACGTGTTCAGAAAAAAATCATTTTCACATTGTTTTTAAAAGTAAAAATATTAACTTTGGTGGTGCTTGTAGCCAAGAAAATTCTGCATCATTTGGTAAAGTTGCACGCGACAATACCTCAAAAAACTTTGTTTTTTCAAAGCCTACTTCCTGAAACTTTCACATACCAAAAACTTATTTTTTTTAATGAAACACCCAGTATTTTATTGAGGCATTTTGTTCCTTTTTCATTCTCTTTCATTGTTGTTAACAATGCCCTATACCTATCTTTTGTAATTTTTGAGATAATCACTATAGGAGCAATTACCGGTCAATTACAGAACTATGGGAGCTGTTCTATGCACCCAAATATTCGTCCAGTAAAGAACGGAAAAAGCAATAACTGGTGAGGATAAGACGTTTATGGTACTTGCGAGTGAAGTCGAACACCCCCATACTAGTATTACGAAAAGTAGTCGTGAGTTAGATGTAAGTCAAATTTGAGAATCCAGAATAATTAGGAAATATGAAATTCACCCGTAGCATATTCATACACAAGGTTAGATGAAAGAAATTTTCAGAATTGCTTACATTTTTGTCATTTGGCAGCACATAAATTATCCTGGCTTTCTCAATTTTTTGTTGTTTACCAACGAAGCCACCTTCTATTAAAGGGAATACGTTCATTGTCACAATTTCCGTTATTATAACACATAAACCCCCCCCCCCCACTTTATCACACATGTAAACTTTCAAAATCGTTGGTCATTAAAACTACGAGGAGGAATAGTGGGTAGTTACATAATTGTACCTTATTTCTTTGATGAAAATGTTAATGGAGGAGAGTATCTTCGCTATCTACGGACATATTTTCAAAACTTTTTGAAGACATCTTCAAATATGTCAGTAAACCTAACCTTCATTTTATTTCGATGTTAACCAACAGTGTCAAAAATGAAATACTGTCGGAATTAAAAAATTGAAATGCGATGCTCTTCATTCTGCAAAATTATTACCTTTGGGATAGTTGGATTTAACATTTACTTTGTTTGACAGTTGACTAAGGAAGTCGGACGCCATTCCTGCCTTCCATTGGTTGAACAAATATTTTGGTGTATAGAACAACAGCGCTCGAAGTTATTTAATTGACCGCTAATTGCTCCTATAGTGATTACTACAGAAATTACAAAAGATAGGTATAGGACATTGTTAACAAAAATGAAGGAGGATAAAAAAAGGAACAAAATGCCTCAATAAAATACTGGGTGTTCCATTTAAAAAAAATAAGTTTTTGGTATGTGAAAATTTCAGAAAGTAGGCTTTGAAAAAACAAACTTTTTTGAGGTATTGTCGAGTGAAACTTTACCAAATGATGCAGAATTTTCTTGGCTACAAGCACCACCAAAGTTAATGTTTTTGCTTTTAAAAACAATGTGAAAATGATTTTTTTCTGAACACGTGTTTTGGTCAAATATTTTCAAAAAAAATTAATAACTCAAAAACTATTAGCTCAATTTTGAAAAAGAAAAAGCATTTGAACAGACAATTTAAAGCAGTACAAGAAAATCCAAAAATATATAGGGTGAGTCATTTAAAAAAATTAAATTCCGTGCATTTCCGGTGAAACAGGAAGTGTGTCAGAGCTTGAAGTATTTTTACAATATGCGCCACAAGCAACCATCGACATTCCACTAATTGTTTTTTCTTTTGTTTAAAACTCAAAAGAGCAATCGAGGAAGCGGCTACTAATGGGAAACTTCAGGACTTATTTACTAATTACCTATAATTATATTAATTTTTAGCAAATAGGTATGTAAAACAAAAGCATTGCTTTAATATTAAAAATTAATTACAAATACATTTTTTAACGATCTCTGACTTCACATTTCAATGACAATGATACACAAAATTTCCTAGAAATATGTACGCAAATATGTGGGACATATTTGCGTAACTTTTTTGAAATAATGTTGTATCATATCTAATAAATACATAATTTTATTCTCTACAGTAGCTTGTATTGAATGACAAGAGAAACGCTGTATTGTTCCTAAAATAACTAGTCCAATCTGCATTATTACTACTCTATAAATATACTTTATAATAACTTAATTAATTATTCGAAAATAAACGCTTGGCTCAGTTTCACAACTTCTTTATTAGATACACTAACAATTGTTTCGGCTATGAGGCCATTATCAAAGAGTTATTTAGAACTAAACTTATTCTACTTAAGGGTTAACTTATATACCTGTGTTCATTATGGGTGGGAGGATATGGATAATTGATATTTAAAATTACATCGATATAGGGGGTATTTACAAATTCTAATTGTGTGTTTGTGATAACTCGATTTTGTTTTTGGGCTTTTTTAATTTCAAAAATCTCTAACATATCTAACTTTTTACTTTTTACTACATTATGAATGAGGTTACAGCTATTTACATCTGGTACGTGGGTGTTCTCTATACAATGTTCTGCAAATCCAGTGTGTTTAACACTATATTTTATATCTCTAATATGTTCTGTTACACGTGTATGACGTGTATTAATACATCTGCCACTTAGTCCAATGTAGATAGCTTCACAATCCTGGCATTTTATGGAATATACTCCTGATTTATCTAAGTTATTCATTTTATCTTTAGCATTATTCAACAATGTACCTAGATTTACTTTATTTATCCACACTATGTTAATATTTAGTTTCTTTAGTAATTTGTTTATTTTCTGTGTTATGGGAGAGATATAAGTGATTACATGCCACCTAGGTTTATCTACATCTTTTATTTCCGGGTATAACAATTTTTGGAGTGATTTTCTTTCTTTATGTTTTAGTAAATTAATTATCAATGATATTTGGGCTGTAACCATTATTTTTTGCTATTACTTTAATTGTGTTGATTTCATTGTTAAAGGCTTCCTTATTCAGTGGTATGTTTATTGCTCTGTGTATGTAGCTATGGAAAGTTGACATTTTAATTTTTTGTGATTGATTTGCGTTAGCGTGTAATATGTTGTCTGAAAATGTTGGTTTTCTATATATTGTAAATAATAACTTGTTGTCTTTTTTGTGTATTGTAATATCTAGAAAATTTAATGTATTATTGTGTTCCTTTTCTATAGTAAACTGTATTTTGGGGTTTAGAGTATTAAGTAATTTTAGGAATTCTGTTAATTGTCTATCTGTACCCTTCCAAATACAGATAAATATCATTGATAATTTACTAAAACATAAAGAAAGAAAATCACTCCAAAAATTGTAATACCCGGAAATAAAAGATGTAGATAAACCTAGGTGGCATGTAATCACTTATATCCCTCCCATAACACAGAAAATAAACAAATTACTAAAGAAACTAAATATTAACATAGTGTGGATAAATAAAGTAAATCTAGGTACATTGTTGAATAATGCTAAAGATAAAATGAATAACTTAGATAAATCAGGAGTATATTCCATAAAATGCCAGGATTGTGAAGCTATCTACATTGGACAAAGTGGCAGATGTATTAATACACGTGTAACAGAACATATTAGAGATATAAAATATAGTTTTAAACACACTGGATTTGCAGAACATTGTATAGAGAACAACCACGTACCAGATGTAAATAGCTGTAACCTCATTCATAATGTAGTATAAAGTGAAAAGTTAAATATGTTAGAGATTTTTGAAATTAAAAAAGCCCAAAAACAAAATCGAGTTATCACAAACACACAATTAGAATTTGTAAATACCCCCTATATCGATGTAATTTTAAATATCAATTATCCATATCCTCCCACCCATAATGAACACAGGTATATAAGTTAACCCTTAAGTAGAATAAGTTTAGTTCTAGATAACTCTTTGATAATGGCCTCATAGCCGAAACAATTGTTAGTGTATCTAATAAAGAAGTTGTGAAACTGAGCCAAGCGTTTATTTTGGAATAATTAATTAAGTTATTACAAAATGTTTCACCAAGAAATATCTGCGAAGTCAACCAATGATACTTTATAAAGTGTAAATAAATCCCGTTCGCTGCTTATATTGTCTCTAATGTTGAATTCTCTTACTCCATAATGTTGTACGTACAACATTTCTATTTCACATATACATATATGTATTTAGTAAAAAATGTTGCAGTAATTAAGAAGTTCCCATAAGAACTCTATTATATCCTAGGGTACAACCTACTTGGCTAGTTTTATCTCGTTAATTAATATTTTTTTAAAAATAATTTTTGTTTGTTTAAAAAAAGATTTGTAGAATATTACTTTCTAAATTGTAATTGTTAAGGAGAATAATTGCATAAAATATTTAAGTCTGGTTTGGGAATAATGCTAATACATTTCTTGATGAACTACGCGGAAACCTTCGTGTTTCTTATTCTCAAATGTATAATCAAACAACATTCATTTTGCTACCATAATTAATAATAATCATTTATACTTTGATATTCCCCAACAGCTAGCTTTACGTAAAATGTTAGAGGCTTTAGCTGTGATGAGTTTATTGGTACCCCAGCGCCTGTGCTTGTTAAAACGGTTCTAGAATCGAGAGAAGACATTTTTCTACAGAAAAGTGAGGGGCGGCCCATGAAATGTTGAATATCTTGAATTTGAGAAAATCTATTGGTTTATTTCAAGAGAACACATAAAAGTTAGGAGGTGCATATTCATGTCAACATTATTTTGATTAATATACTTACATGCATTAATGTAGAGGTCACATGGATGAATAGAATATTTTCTTAGTGAATCAACTGTTGAACAATGTCGGTAAATCAGAACTCTAAGCTCTCGACGTCATTTTGATAATCGGAAAAATATCTTTACTTTTCTTCTATTGAATTTAAAAAATTATAGGCGTTAGTGCTAAAATAGAAATAATATTGCAATTAAGATACTTCTGTTTACAAGTATTAATGCTCTGCATTATGTTATATGTGATTAAACAGCATTTAACATGTACAAATGGTCAAATGAAATAATACGTTTCATAAATTATTACATTTAAGAAAATTTATGATCACATTCGGATAAACTTGTAACAATAGAAATGAATTTCTACTGAAATATAATGACTGTCGTAAAAAAGTTAATATATAGGTGTGTTATTGTACTATAATGAAATCGTAAATATTGAACATGTATGTTTTGTACAAAACTTAATAATAGTTTACAATTTCTCAATTGTTAGCGACACACCAACTATAAACCGACTGAATATAAGCTAAAAATCATAAACTTTATAAACTGTCGCATATCATTTTTGCATCAGCTCGACTTGGATAACACTTCGACAGAAAAACAGGGCAATCGATCGATCTTCAAACGATCAGATTTTTTTTCAGTATGCTATTTTGGCAAATTCGAACCTACATATACTCTACTACAAAAACTCCAGCGTTTACCTCTAATATCTAGATATCAGACGGCATGACCACTTTATTCTCTGAAAAAATAACATTGCTATATTTAGATATAAGAGTACACACTTAGTTATTAACAATAACCTATAATTAAAATATTATCATATTTTTTCTTAATTAACAAAATATCCACAAACAATATTAGTTTTTAATGCAAAAGAGGCGCGTGAATACCATTTTCAATGAAATACCATTAATTTTCCATCACTTGTACTAAAGATAATAATTTTTAAAAAATGCACATACTTTGATAATTTTTTTTCCAATCTACTATTTGAAAATGCATAAGTATGTTTATTTTAATGCTATTTCCTAAACCAGATTTTACTACTTCCTTCATTTGTTCCGTGATGCACTACAGCTACAATAGAAAAACATTCAATACTAAACTTCCGGTGAAATTAAGAAAATTACTTATGCGTAAGAGAAAGAAATATTATTATACCTTAAGTTGTACATTATTTTTAAACTAACTATTAATTGTGAATTTGCTACAAATATTTTTGTTATTAATTAAGGTTGAAAGGCTCATTTAACTTATTATAAGTGCAAAATGACTGATGTAATAAAAGAATAAATACATACCGTCAAATAGGGTGACTCGGAACATTGGTATAACTTGGAACAAACTGACAGCATTAAACACTTTAATACAGCTTTCTGCAATTCTAGTATTTGAAGCTAGAGTACAGGTCTCTGTAAAGTCGGTATATGTTATAGTTTTAAACTTCACCACCTACTGCGCTCTTTTCCCGTTTGTAACTCCACAAAAAAATAACATTGGTAAGTTGTAAATTTAAAGAATTTTTCTCAACTGATTACTTTTTCTAGTAGGGAGTACATGTTGCTATTTATCAAAGTGTGATATTTTTTTCTTTAATCCTTATATATTTGTGACCTCATCCATGAACATAACCTTAATTTTTTTATACATGGTACCTGAAGAGAGGTTGATTTATTATTTTGTTACATTAATAGGGTGACTTGGAACAAACATGCCGCGTCATTACACGCGCAAGTTAGGGTCTAGGCGTTACAAAGACTACGATGCCGACACTGTTGATCGTGCAATTTTAGAAATTAAACAAAAAAAACTTACTTACCGCCAGGCTGTTGATAAGTATGGGATTCCGCTAGGAACATTAAGTCGTAAAATAAATAAAAAACATCAAAAAGTTGCTAGCGGTCAAACTGTACTCTCCGCAATGGAAGAAAATTTATTTGTTGATGCCATAGGAGTAGCCGCTGATTGGGGCTTTCCTTTTGAACCCGACGACATGAAAAACTTTGTTAAATCGTATTTAGACAAGTCAGGAAAAAAAAATTAAAAAATTCAAAGATAACAAACCGGGTCATGATTGGCTTCGTCTGTTTCTAACTCGTCATGAAAATGCATTAAAAGTCAGACTTTGTGAAAATATTAAACGCGCTCGCGCCACAGTAACAAAAGATGATATTAAAGCTTATTTTCTTCATCTTGAAGAAACATTAAGAGATATTCCTCCAAGCAACATCGTTAACTTTGATGAGACATGTTTTGCGGACGATCCTGGCAGGTCCAAGGTGCTGGTGAGAAGAAATTGTAAACATCCAAGCAGAATTATGGATTCTTCGAAATCAGCAACTTCTGTTATGTTTGCGGCTAGCGCTTCAGGCGTTATGTCAGCTCCGTATGTTGTCTATAAAGCTGATCATTTATGGTCCACTTGGACCACAGGCGGACCAACAAATTGCAGATTTAATAGAACTGCGTCAGGTTGGTTTGACCAAGGCGCCTTCGATGACTGGTTTTTTTCGCAAATGTTACCTTATTTCCAAAAATGTAATGGAAAAAAAGCGTTAATTGGGGATAATTTAGCAGCTCATTTATCTTTATCTGTCATACAAGCCTGCGAAAATAACGACATAAAGTTTATTTTTTTGCCCCCCAATAGTACACATTTACTGCAGCCCCTTGATGTCAGCTTTTTCCGCCCAATTAAATCAGAATGGAGAAAAGTTTTAATAGCATGGAAGAACCGACATAAAGGTCCAGTGCGTAAAGATATATTCCCTTCATTACTAAATGCAACTCTGAAAAATATTGAAGCTTCAAGTTCCGAAAATATCAAGTCAGGTTTCAAGGCTACAGGGATATATCCCTTTGACCCAGATCAAGTGTTGAAAAGAATTCCTAACTCCACTGTCACAGAGGCTTCAACCAGCGCTGAGATTATAGAAACAATGTCAGAGTTTTTTAGCGAAGCTAGATACGGTGCAAAGACGAAACCACAACAAGGAAGACGAAAAAAAATAAATGTTCCACCGGGCCAAAGTGTAACTACTGACTTCATTTTAAATCAACAACCTAGCACTTCCGGAAGCAGCAAAAAAAATCAGAAGAGAAAAGGTCATTATAATCTAAGTGACGAAGACATAGTTTCCTCAAAGGAAGAAGACAAATATTCTAGTGACGAAGAGACTGAAGAAAACGAAAATACTGAAGCAAACGAAGAGACTGAAGAAAACGAAGAAACTAGACCAAAAATGAATGACATTAACATAGGGGATTTTGTTATGGTCAAATTTACAACTTTGCGAAATAATATAAAAATATTTATTGGAGAGGTTCTCGAAAAAAGTGAACAAGGGTTACAAGTAAAATTTTTAAAGGAAAGCTCTTCCATGAAGAACTGTTACATATTTCCTATCAGAGACGACATAGAAATTGTGTCAGAGGACCAAGTTGAAAGAAAAATGCAAATCATATCTAATACAAGAGGAAATATTAGATTTTTATAATTCATTTTAAAGTGTTTACATTTTTATTTTTTAATGTTTTACAAAATGTTATTTGTTTATTTTTTGAAAGTGATATTTATTTTGTTTATTTATATAGAAATAATTTTTTGTTAACCTTTTGATAATAAAACGTTTTCTTTTCATAAATTCCACATTCATTATACCCAATCTAATATTTTTCTGATCATTTTTGGTTTTAAAAATTATATTTATGTTCCAAGTCGCATTAACACCAAGTTTTAATGGAAAATACATATATTTTCAAGCGTGTTCTAAGACACCCTATTTGCGGGGTGACTTGGAACAGTCTTTTTTTATTTTTTTTTATCGAAATGTATATACTTACATACATAAATTATATATCACCTTATAGCTGTTAATAATGCACATACGTTACATATTTTTGTATTCCATTTTGCAGAAGTTTTACGAAATTACGAGGATTTTAATGTCAAATTCGTTCCAAGTCACCCTATTTGACGGTACTTATATTCATAAAGTGTTCTATTACAACTTATCACATATGCTAAAGTATCTAACAGAAATTATTTTCTTTACAGGAATAGAAGTAGTAAAGGAAGCAATACGTAAGTTGAGATTTTCGCAACAACTACGGAAAAGTGAATCTGGTGCAAAAACGAGGAAAGTAGAATTAACGATCAGCATAGATGGGGTAGCTATCCAAGAGCCAAGAACACACAATATTTTGCATCAATTTCCACTACATAGAATATCCTACTGTGCTGATGATAAGGGTGAAAAGAAGTTTTTCTCATTTATCGCAAAACAACCAAATCAAATCGACAATGAGCAAGAAGATGCTCATGAGTGTTTTGTTTTCATATCTGATAAGTTAGCGGAGGAAATTACATTAACAATTGGACAAGCGTTCGAATTAGCATACAAAAGATTTTTAGAAACATCCGGAAAGGATTTAGAATCACAACGAAGAGCTATGGTTACGCAGCAGAAGATTAAGCGATTAGAACAAGAGAACAATATATATAAGCGAAGGCTGTTAGAATTGTCTCAATTTATGGGTATCAAGCCAGATTTGGAGCAATATTTGAGAAAAAATGATATTAAAAATATATTAGAAATACAAGTCAATGGGTCCTTTAGTTCAAATTCATCAACGACTACTACTAAGTCGGAACTTACGAATGGTACAAATGGAAGTACAGGAAAATTATTGCTAGATTTTAGTACTATTTCAGAAAATACAAACGGAAACGGTGAGTATAGTAATTCGTGAAAAAAAAGGTTATTTTAAAAAGAAAACTATATCCAAAACATACCATTCACGGTATTTGTTTTATGTATATCCAGGAGTTTTATGATAAATATGCTTTTTTGAAGTTTAACTAAGTTTCTATTTTATTTCGTATCTTTATATAAATTTAAGTTTATGAAATATAGCAAAAAACGTTTTACATATAGCATCAATTGAAATCATTTTCCATTTCACGTATTGTAAAAGTATTATTATTGCTAAGATAGCAAATCACTTGTCCTTTCGTTTATTGACTTTGTCGAGCTCGTTACGATACAACATCTAACAATAATCCCCCATCCTGCTTTTATTCTAGAAACCTTCACATTGTTTTCCCATTAATTGAATGCCTTATTGAAAACGCTCATATTGTTAATCGCTTACGCTAATACATGTTGGGTTGAGAAATATCTGAATGTAGTTCGAGGGTGATTCGGAAGCTACGTGGTCTAACACGCGCGAATTCGCAAGAGTCTTCTTTACAATTCTGTAGAATCATCTTTCAATAGGTGAAATATGACAGTACAAAGCGATCTGTCAATTTGTTTGTTTTTGACAGTACCTACGCCAAAGTGAACGTCTTGTGTGATTCTGTAGTACTGGAAAAAGTTAAAGCACTTTTATTCGAAAGGCTTAACAACCAAAATCAAAACACAGCTGGATTCACTACTAGAATCCGCTCCTTCGTTTCCAATAGTTAAAAGCTGGGTTGCCGAATTTAAGCGTGGTCGTATGAGCGTCCAAAAACTCTTACTCTTCCGGACATGATTGAAAAAGACCACCGTATCGTCTTAGATGAGCGTCGAATAAAAGTGCGCGAGATAGCAGCAGACATTTAAGGTATCTCAAATGACAGTGCACAGAATTTTAA
Source organism: Amphimallon solstitiale (assembly GCA_963170755.1). Lineage (NCBI taxonomy): Eukaryota > Metazoa > Arthropoda > Insecta > Coleoptera > Scarabaeidae > Amphimallon > Amphimallon solstitiale. The sequence goes on along the minus strand of OY720676.1, from coordinate 98,198,759 downwards.
GAGAAACAGAACATCCACATAATGGACAAAGAATGGTTTTCCGCCACCAAAAAAGGTAACAACGGTTTTGTCAGCAAGAAAAATTATGTCAACTGGTTTTTGGATTCTCATGGTATTATCTTGATCGACTACTTAGAAAACGGGAAAATAATAAATGGGGAGTATTATGTCAATTTGTAGCAACAATTAAGGGGAAAATCAAATATAAATGCCTTCATTTGGCAAAGATAAAAGTGCTGTTCCATTAGGATAACGCACCTGCTCACAGTCTGCAATTGCAATAGCAAACATTCATGAATTGGAATTTGATTTAGTGCCTCATTCGCCCTATTCCCCAGATTTCACTCCCAGCGATTATCGCGATTACCATCTCTTTCCAAACCTGAAAAATGGCTCAGCTGTAAGAGATTTTCGTGTAATTGTGGGGTAATCGCTGCTGTAAATAGTTATTTCGAGGACTTGGATTCATCGACCTAAATGAAGGTATTACTAGTTTGGAGTATGCGTTTTCTTTATTAAACCACGTAGTTTCCGAACCACCCTCGTACAATCAATAACAACATCGTAAATAATTCCAAAGCACTGCTGCGACAGGTGTTTTTTGAAAGGTTATTGTCATTGGTAAGTATCGTCTTTTCGGACTCTGCAAGACATCTAGCACGCAATGTTTTTACGCACAAGAAATAAACTTTCCATAAATATAGCAATCCATTTAAAATTGTATGTAATGATTATTCAAAAAACATACTGAATTTGAAATATAATTTAAAAATTAAGAAGGTATCATTTCATTTCAATTTTAGAAATAAAACTATTGATTGCAGAAAGTTAAGTTATGTAAGATTAGTCGGTAATGGTTGACCAATCGCACTACCGCTATATTTGCTCTCTTTCTCTCTTTTATAGTTATTTATATTTACAAAATAGAGAATACAAAAATCCTGTGTTCCTTATCTTCACAATCCGTCTATTTTCTTCTCAAGTATCTTAGGCCATCTCTAATCAGTTTCTTGTTAATAGAAGTCACTTGTACACTTAGTCATATTTAAGTTTATTATTTAGCTTTTGTAGTAAATATTTTTGACTTTCGTACCTAGATATCGCTTTGTATTTTGTTGTTGTTTGATCTCGTTATTAATTATTCGTATGTTGGATTTTCTTAGTGTTTTGAATTTGGGTATTTATTTATGTGTTTTTATTGCATTTCGATGTGTTCTGTTTTTGTTACTGTTTTTTGATAGAATGAGTATGTATTTTTAATATTCGATGTAAGATTTTTCTTGTATGTAATACCCCATGTTGTGGTAATTTATTTTAGACATGAACATTAAGTGATGAAGCCTTCTTGTTTGATATTTTGTTAGTTGTTCCAATACTTTTTCTTTTTTGTAAAATATTTTATTTAAAACTGACATATCGTGATATTTTTTCATCGTTTGCGTTTTTCTTTAAGTTTTCCAAAGTTTGTATTATTTTTCTTAGTATATCATGTCTTTGATTGACTTTCCTTAACCGCTTGGCGGGTATTATTTCATATATTTTATAGGCCACACTGAGTAATGAGTTCCTTCAGTAATTACTACAATTACTTTGGTTTCCGCTGGTCTTAAGAATAGATAGGATGGCTGAAAAATTCCAGTTTCTTGGTACACGGCTGTAATTCCAAGCAGTTTCTGTTATGTTATAACATATAATAAAGGGTTCACTTGTACCCTTCCATGCATTTAATTAGACAAAAGTAAAATATCTGCTTACCTCATAAATAAGCTTCGGATAAATATTCATTTGCATAACTGCATATTCTAATGCATAATTAAGTTATTTTTGAGTTGAAGTGCATATTTTAGTAATTTTCAGTTTTATCTGCATATTTCCCTGTTACAATTTTTTTTAAAACATAATGTAATGGTTTTTATGGGTCCGAAAAATAATAAACAATTCACTGACTATTTATTTTTAAAAGTCTATATTTAAAACACCAAATAAAAATATAATTGAAAATGAAATTAAAGAACACTCTTGAAACAAACGAACTATATATAAACTAAATTCAATAAAACGATAATTATTGAATCACAGTAACACAAAGTACTATTTATGTACCAATTTATCTAAGAATATTTATGTGACAGACTTATGTAAGAGTATTTATTTGGTACACACGTATTTACATAACCCACTCTGAATGAATGAATGAATGGTTTTTCTGTCCGGCTGCCTTTTTATATAAGTCCTGTCATTCTCGAATTACATTACATAAACACATCTAATAGAACCGTCACCGTCCTTCGATAATATATTTGGTAAATCCCAAACAGCTCTAATGACCGATTATCACAAAGAGATTGTAATATAATAGAGGAAGCATGAGTGCAGTTTGTAGGCGAGGTAAGTGGTCGCAACAACTGCAGGTGGGGTAAGGGGAATTGATACACTGCCAAGCGATTATAGTCCTTAAGGTAGTCCGACTTCGTGCTGTCATTGGTCGAAATATCGTGCTCGTACGAAATCATACGAACCAAGTACGAGCACAACATTTCGACCAATGACAGCACGAAGTCGGACTACCTTAAGGACTATAATCGTATCAATTCCCCTTACCCCACCTGCAGTTGTTGCGACCACTTACCTCGCCAACAAACTGCACTCATGCTTCCTCTATTATATTACAATCTCTTTGGATTATCAGGTACCCAACCCGCAAGGAGTGGAATATTCCATTACTTTGTTGTTTGATTTTGAAAAGCGAACATCTCAGTGTTAAAAATGCCGAAAGAAAAACGATCAGTTAGCGCAATTTTAAACCAATTTGTCAAAGACTTCAGCGATTTTACAACTGATGGAAGTGTGCTGGTTTGGAAAAACTGTGAAGTGAGTGTAACAGCAACAAAAAGTGCCACGTGACGTAGCATTTACAAACCAGTAAGAACCAAAAAAAGAAGAACCGAAGCTTAGGAAGTAAACAGCAGATGTTAGTACCAGCTATATTAAAACCTGGTCCCAGTCGTTCACCATTTAACGAGGAATAGTGTGAAGCTCTAATTTCTGCGGACATACCGTTGGCGAAATTAAAAACTGAAGCATTTAAAACCTTTTTGGAAAACATACCGAGCAAAATATTCCAGACGAATCTACACTGCGAAAAAACGATGTTCTGCCATTATATAACGGCACAATACAAAAGCTGCGGGAAAAAGCTAAAGATAAAAATATTTGGGTATCTTTAGATGAAACAACGGATGTATAACAAAGAAGCATAGCAAATTTTGTTTTTGGTATTTTGGGAGTTGAAGAAGAAAGAAATAAATCGTATCTGTTAACAATGAAAGTGTTGGAAAGAGTGAACCATTCAATTGCGCTAAATTTTTTGTGGCCAACAGGCATTTGCTACGAAAAAGTGCTCGTTGTATGTACAGATGCTGCTCCATACATGTGTAAAGCAATGAGTGGTTTGAAAATACTTTATTCAAAAATGACTCACGCTACTTGTGTGGCGCATGGCTTACATTGGGTGTCGGAATTAGTGCGTTCCGTTTATACAAATGTCAATTTGTTAATGTCATCGACCAAGAAAGTGTTTATAAAAGCAACTTCTCGCGTTGCCAAGTTCAAAGAAATTGCTGGTGGTGGGATTCCACTTCCGCCGTCCCCGATTCTTATAAGATGGGGTACCTGAATTGAAGCTACAAGCTATTACGCTCAACATTTTGAGGATATTACCCGTATTGTGAACGATTTCGATCCTGAAGAAGCGGAAACCATAGAGGATGCTCAAAACACTTTAACACAAAAAGGATTGCGCTGAGATTTGATTTTCATTATATTAAATTTTACTTGTATTTCCGAGGCTATTTTGAAATTGAAAACCAAGGGACTTCCTTTAGAAAACAGCATACAAATTGTTGAACATGTTTTGGATAGGTTAAGTAAATTAAAAAAATTGTAGTTTTGCAAAAAAAAATGTCGTCAGTTTTAGATAAAATTACTGGATACAAATTCTGAAAATTATTTCTTAGATTTTACAAAATGAGGAAACTGCTGTTGCTCCCAGTAATTTGAATCTCCCTGACATAGTGGATTTATCATTTGCTCCTATTGTATCATGTGACGTGGAATGATGTGTTTCAGAATTTAAAAATATTTTAGGTGATAATAGGTGTAAATTTATATTTGACAATTTATTACATCATATATGTAAATTTATTGTAAACAGATCATTATAACCTTTAAAAAAGTTTTATTTAAATCTAATAAACGATTTTTTAATGCATATTTAAATGCATATTTTTAATATTTTAGATGCATTTTTGCATGCATATTTTGTACATTTTTAATGCATATTTATCCGAAGCCTACTCATAAATATCGCAGCTGAAGATCTTAAAGAAAGATGTATTCAAGCAGGAATAGCGATATTCTGGAAGTCCATGTAGGTATGTCGCAGGGCTCGATTCTGGACCTTACTCTATGGAATATTCTATACAACGATGTATTGTAAATTGTGCTGCAGGGGCAGGCAAAAAGCAGGTCATTTACCGATGATCTGTCATTGATGTGGCAGCGGACAGTAAGCAGATATTGAGCACTAAACACTTTTTTAAAGTTTTCACTGAGAACAATAGAATGCCAGAAGGAGGAGTATTCGCTTATAATTCACTGCAAAATTAGTAAATAGAAATTATATCAATAATTAATGTTTCAACATTTTTTTAAACAATCTCCTTCTTGAATGCTTGTTTTCTCGTATAATTTCGCAATAAAACCTAAGTTATTTAATATAAGCTGTTTTATTCAATGATGTGTAGCCAACTTATAACACTCGCAAAATTAGACAAATGTTTCCTGGGTCTGAGCAATACAAACGAAAATCTTAAATGAAGGAAATGGATGAAAGAAAATATGTTAAAGCTTGCTCCATTGAAAAGGAGGGCGTTTATTATAACTATAAAAAGATATCGAGACGGGTTAACTATCAATATATAATACTACATTACATATATTACACTGTATATATAATGCCAAAGAATATTTGGGCCTTTTCTTTGATACGTTAAGAATATTGAAGGAAAGGCCAAGAGGGCCGAGGATAAAATGGCGAAAGTTAATGTCTAATACCAAATGTTGAAGGACCAGCGATACCCAAGAGAGCGGTGCTTGCTGCAGCCGTTCATTTCATATTACATTACTCTACACACCAATATGGGAGAAATCATTGAGAGTTAGGAAACACCAGCTACTGTTGCAAAAGGCAGAAGGAAATGATTAATCAGTGTTGTTGATGCATACAAGACAACGCGAACTCGTTATTACGATCCCGCCTGTAGATTTAGTAGCACAGGAGAGACAGAATATTTATAACACAAGACAGAATACAAATGCTAGGAGTACGCAAACCAAGACTTTGGACACATGCAGGATTAAATGAACGAAGGACGCAGTAGGGCAGTGGATCAAGGAGCTAATACCAAAGTTGATTGTGTGGACGAATATACACAATCGTGGATTATTACCTACCTCATACGGGTCTTGGCAGGGTGGAGTATTTAGACCATATGCGAAAAAGATAGCTAAATCTGTGGGAATCGATAGACACGGGTTTGGGTTGTAGGTAATACTAGAACATGCTGCATGTGGTGAGACTGGAATGAAAACAAAGGAGTTAACGGAAAGAAAACTGCAGAGAATGGGCACGAGGATACGAACATCCGAAAACGGACTACTCAGGAATTTCATAATGTAGATTCTTGACGAAATGTGCGAACAGGAAGATGATATAATAAATAACTTAATATTTCATATTTTCCAAATATATAAGAAATATTTTTCATCTGGTTTATTGGCATATGTATTTAATTTTAACTTTCAACTTGTTTAAACATATATAGAAAATCCAATTGTCATTCACATTAAGTATCTACTAAGTCTATGATAATTGCTATGCCTGGACTGAATTATGAATAATGTTTACTTTTCATAGATAACATTAACATAATTACTAAATAACAACAACTGTTAATAATTTTGTATTCATTTCTAAAGAAGCTATTTCTGGAGAAACAATAGTCATATTAAATATTAAATAAGTGAAAAGCCAAGAGTTGTTGTTATTTAGTAATTAACATTTACGATATTACTAACTCTGCATTTCTGCATCTTCTCAGACCTCTTTTTTTTTATTTTACATATAACTTTCCTATTTCGTTACATCAAATCAAAGTTTTAACCCGTACCTTTACCCTTACTTCTATATTAATGTACAGAATATCAATGAATGTTATAAACATTATGGATAAATACGCATATATACAAGAAATTTAATCGTATATGCATGTATCGTTGAACAATACGAATATTTATCTTTTTTATTATAATGAAACGCCATAAAACTATAAAATACCAACTGCATCCTTAAATACTATTACAAATAATAATTATGACCATAAAGTAAGTAACTGCCTTGGTGGAGAGTGTAATGATGCGTTATTAGCAACTAGTAAAAAAGATGTGTTACAATGGAAATTATACAAGGGAAGAACAAAAAAATTCGACCAATGTTAGTGTCGACCAAAATATAGAATGGCAGAACAGCGAGCTTTAATGCAAAGTAACACTTTATGGCTAATGCTAGTTTCAACATGTTTAGTCGAGTCAGTCGGTTGTAAGCCTTTGTTATGTTAATACGTTATGCGCCTTAAGTCATGGATTGAGATTATCATGAAGTTTTTGTGATCAGGCTAAATTTTTAAAAGTTGAATAACACCACGATTATTAATTTCGGTGGACTTGTCTCCGCCTGAATCAAGATATATTAATTATCAGGGATGCTGGACGGTCTGTTGTGTGTGTTGAAAACAACACGCGTAAAATCTCTTCGTGTACAATTCAGTACAGAAAATTTTCCCGCGCTTTTTTTGGATCTAGCCATTCCTTCATATTTGTACTCGCTTGTGCAGTAGGAAAGATTTGCAAAATTCTCAACTAAACGCGACCGATTTATTTCAAAAAAATTATGATATTGCACTTTTTGTAAACAACATCACTGAACCGACTCAGTGAAATCCTAAAGCGCTTCGATTCCGATTCAATTTTAGAAGACCATGTTTTCCCGACTCCGGAAGAAATGTACAGAAAAAAATATTACGAAGTGTGCGATCAAGTTCTCTTATCTTTGAAATTCAAATACGGAACAGATTCAGCAAAGTTTGTTAGATCTCTTGAAGGTTTTGTTCTTGGAAATTAGTCTCATGTACTATTACACGGAGTGCGCCTGGCCAAGTTCTCGAAGCAAATTTTCCGGCGCGCACTGTGCAATATTTACACAAACCCATTCGAGCCATTTTCGACCACCTTTTACCTCCACGATTGTTTGAGTTAAATGGCTGATGCTTTTTATAGGAGTTAAGATTACCAATAAAAAGCAGGAATCCTAATTTCATTTATGTAGGTGCAATAGCTTCCAAGATACAAGGATCCGACTATCACGATTTTTGACACTGACTGACATAGATCATCATAAATGTAGGGTACTTCCACAGCCGTCTTTACTTACAAGCCGTGAAGTTAAAATTGCCAACACCGCCTAGTTGCCTTCAAGTGGATCTACTCGTGGACTTGAGCAGGCGCTGAAAGCGAGATAGATTAACCGCGTACCTAATCTAAAATAGGTTTTTTGGTGGTTAATTCTTTCTTTAAATTTAGGTAGGTAGGTATAATGTGATAAAGAAAGGATATATAAAAGGGAAACGTATAAAAAACATTATTAATATTTCAACATTTTTAATAATATTCGCTAATTATTCAAAGTAATAATTTTCTCGTTTGACCCCTTTTTTCGTGGTGACACACTATTTTTATTTCTGCTATAATTATTTAACACTATATTGCTCATTGGTTTTCCACATTCACATACAACATTAAAATCAATATAAACGTTATCAGACTTTATAGACTTTTAATTGCTAATGAGGATAATATCTCTTGATGATTATTTTTGCTCAAGAATTGTTTTTCATATTTTATTTCTGTTATAAAAGCAAATATTGCACGTAAGTGAAAATACACATAACCTACTTCATCAGTTGCTGCACAAAGCCCGCCTCTCTGCAGATAACCACAATAAGCATCACCAAACTAAGCACAATTACTTTTCACTGTCAAATTTGTACAATTCACACACTTAATTTTAATTTTAATTGAATGAACAACATAACCACTATGTATGCTTGTAATATTCAGCGTTTATACATAAATCACTGCAAAAACTACCTACTTGCTAACAAATTTTGTAATTGAGAGCAACGAGTCAACTTACGCGTTTCAGGTAACACCCACATAAGATTATTTAATGCTAATTCTGTATTATTAACGTAAACTGTACCTGTACACTATTTATTAATAACGATACTTGAAACCATTTTTACACTTTCACCTTCCTTGTCTTTATATGACTCAAACCGTTGTATTTCACCTTCATCAAAATGTTTACAGCAAACCACTGAATTCCCTGTGGCGACGAAATTTTCTCTATTAATTGCTCGTAACCACTTTTTACGTAATTAATTTTCCTTTGAAAATGAAAAGGTTGTTTGTAGATCTTCCTGTTCAAGTGAATGTTGTAGTTCGATTTACACAATGAGAGACAGCACAATCATGACATCTAAAACATCACACAGTTGTAAAAAAATGAACAAAACTGGTAAATGTATATTGTTCTTACCTTCTCCAAATGTATTTGTTAATCAAACTTATAAACAGCAAACAAATGATTACAAAGAACGTGTTGACACTTTGGGGTTATGTTTAATAATGTTATCGGCACAGACTAAACAATCCAGACCGGCAACTACTTGAAAAAAAATATCCAAGATCTTCTATCCTTGTCACACATCAGTGAACTTAGTACGAAGATGGCGCTAGCAGCATATTGGCGCGGAATTTGAAATAAACTTGTTTTTAGAATACGCTTATTAAATACGTTATTTATGTAACAGAAACATACACAAAAGTTACTAAAACTATGGTAATAAATATTACTTACTATCTTATGTGTAATTTTGTGGTGTTACATATTAAATATGTGATAGATATTAATCTTTTACTTACATGTATTATAACATCGCTCTTACGGTGACCTATTACCACTAAGATTAAAAGAAATATAATAATCAAGTGAAAACTGCCAAGGAAAACATAGGGATATAATAATAATAGTTTTTATTGATACATATACTTATACAATACATAGTAAAATTAAATTACACAACCAGTAACGAGATGACAAAAATAATACAAATCTTGTAATATAATAAAATATGATGACTAAGAAATTTTGTAATATGCATATTTAAAGCACAACTTTACAATATTTATACTCACTAGTCGATATTTGAAGGAAACCTGTGCATTTTGTTAACTTCATCGTGCCCAAACCCGCACACTAAACACTTGGACACCATATTTGTATCAACATATAATTAATACGATGTACGACAAAGGATTGCAAAAATGTGTCAAACGTGTCAAACTTGAAATGTAGTTTTGAATGACATATAACCACAGCATAACAAACATTTCAATTGACGGTAGCGCCATCTCATCTCCAAGTTCAGTGAATCTGACAAAGATAGTAGAGTATTGAAATTTACGTTTGCTTAACAAGGATGAGTACTCTGGATAAAATCTAGGATTAAGTTGCCGGTCTGGATTGTTTAGTCTGTGGTTATCGGCCATATTTACGAAAATACGAATGGTTTACCCATAGGTACTTCCCGAGATAGATTTTAATAACTTCGTAAATAATAATGTTTTTGATTCAAACTCACGTAAACTTTTGCTAATAAACGGGACATGCACATCATATGCACATGAACTCGTGAAAATTACATAGAACACTGCATAGAATGAGAACCACACGCGCAGTTGCCAGATCTCCAACTTCACGCCTTGTAAGTAGAGACGGCTGTGGCACTTCCCATTAAGTTATAGCTTTGAAATTTTGATAGATAGTGTCTAAGGCGCTGATTACGAGAAATTGGGTGAACTGAATATGTTTTCTACGAATACTATCGTCAACTCGGAATATCATAATCCGTTACTGGAACATTTAAAACCGATGTTTTTTTCAAGCGACAGCAATTTCTATCGAATGAAACATCACAGTGTTCTTAATTGAACTTATCCCCCGGATCTGAAACCGGTTTCTACGAATACTATCGTGAACTTGTAATATCATAATCCGTTACTGGAACATTTAAAACCTATGTTTTTTTCAAGCGACAGCAATTTCTATCAAGTGGCATCGCAGTGTTCTTAATTGAACTTATCGCCAGATTTGAAACCATGGCATGTCAGGCTCTTCCTTTAACTCATAATGACAAATAAGTACATGTTTTGAAACATTGACCATAGCTTCTGTTTGAACCTCGTAGATAATGGTAATTATGAATACCAGGTTTATTATCCGTAAATAGTAAATACTTATTCCTATTTTCAGGGTTATTATTATAATAGTTATTTTAAAAATAATCATTATTATAATTATACCTAGTGTTACCTATTTATTTCCATCATTATTTTTGAGCCAACAATTATAGTCATACAACGTATATAACTCCAGACAATAGCATTTCAATCTAAGAAACATTAACGATGAGTCTGCAAATGAGACGTACTGACTTTTACTACATTATTTATTATCTTATAATAGACAATTATATTTTCAGTTAACCAGGATTATAAATCACTAAAGGTCAATTCTAGTTGCTATTTGAATTTTTTTATTAGACTGTGGATAACTTAAAATTGAATAAACTCGTGGTTTGTTTTCAATACATTCTTACTTTATTGTACCTATTATACTAAATTCTAGTGTAATATACAGTCTTTACGTACGCAAGTAAACAATGTTTATATATTAGTACTTAAAATTCCAGTATTGGAAACTTGATAATTTGGTAGCTAAATTTTTATACAGGACGGCATTTCAAAATTAGATATTCTACTTCATACATTTTCATCTAGAAAAATAAAAAATAAGCTATACCAAATTTGTGTATAGTAGATAAGCCGATTTTCTCGACAACTCTTTTGCTGAAATACGAAAAGATGTTTAATCAAAAGATTGTCCGAACAAGTAGCAGATTGTTTTCAAAGATGGCGAAATCTCAAGTGTCTATACAAGAAATACCCGCAAAATTTGTTATTTTACATAAAATTGACTGTATATCAGTGGCGGCTCGTGAGATTTCTGATAGGGTGGGCAAGTCGAATAGGACATTTCGAACAAGGTATCATGTTCGAAATATATATCTATTAAAATTTATTGGAATAATTTCCTAAAGAGAAGGTACTGTTCAACAAGAATCTCGTGCCGGTCTACAGCTATATCTTGCCAGGAGAGGAAAAGGGAAGTTATTGTTAGTAAGCAAAAACAAACTGCTGAAGAAATGTATTTTTCAAAGTTCTAAATTTATTTTTAGCATCATGATCGAATTTACATTTTGTTGACATGATATTTGGTTCGGCAATAGGTACTACAAATGGTATTATATATTTTGTCAAAATAATTCTGATTATTTCTAAAGTTCTTTAAACTTTTTTGCAAATTTTCTTTTATCTTCTTACAGTATGCTATGTTTGAAGATCTAGAAACAATATCGAAAATCAACTCTGTTTGCTCAAAAATAAGACTGAATGTGTAAACAGGGGTTCACACTGATGCAATTAGTTGCAGCAATTCCAGTTTTATGAAAAGTTGCACGAAAACTCGCGTTCACACTATGCAATTTGTTGCAGCAATTTATCGCATGTGAAAAGTTGCACGTATTAGAGCTTGTTCTATTTTCTGAAGAAATTGCATGCGATTTTTTAGTAACTTTTACGCTGCCAATCTGTCTTATGAAATGTACCAAAGTACATGTATTATTTTTCATCACTATACATTGAAAGTAATGATATATAATTATTTCATGTTGGTAGTACCACAAAAAAAATTTGCATTTGTTTAAAATTGCTTGTACTTCCTGATCAGTGTGAACCAACCATGCAACTCTTAAAAATTGCACCGTTCATGCAACTTTTCACATGCGATAAATGGCTGCAACTAAGTGCATCAGTGTGAATCCCTCTTAAAGTAAAATTAAAAACCTAAAATTCTTCAACATTTTTGAAAATCCAACCGATTTTTTAATAGCCTCATAGTCTCTAGTAAAATCCTCAGAATTAATAATTCAACAGTTTTATTCTTTGTTGGATGACAATTTCAGTAAGACACGATTTGTAATTCCAGCTAATGTCGGATCCGCTAGATATTCTTCTAGTACCTAATAGATCTAAGATTTGTCCTTTCGTAGATTTGGAAATAAATGCGGGTACCCAATAACACTTGCAAAAAATCTACATTCTTTAGTTTTAGTTGACACATCTTGCAATATGAGGTTTAACCTGTGAGCATAACAGTGGGTAAACAGCGCTTGAGAAGCTATCTGTTTAATTTTTGATTTAATCCGTTTAATTCACCGGCCATCACAGAAGCTCCGTCATAAGTTTGAACAATTAGTTTATTTAGGGATATCGTATATATTAAAATTTTCTATCAAAAAATTAAATCAGTAGGTAGCAGTTCGACCTTCACTAACATCAAAAAATACCGAAACATTCTTACCTTCTAACGGAAAATAACAGACACTTGAGATCGACACTTAATATCAGCCGTCTCATCTACTTGCCAGGAAAAAACGGGTCGTAATTTAATTTCGTTTTCAATAATTTTGGAAATAACTTGTTGATGCTTTGTTGATTAAGTCGTTTTGAATACTTTAGAGAGACCGGTAAAAATAAAGACTCGTCCAAAAACGTTTTTAATTTATAATCATATTTCAAAGCAATGAAATTTCCTTGATTCAGAGAATTTTATGATTCATCATGCCCACGAAAGGCTTGTTCATGCGTTGCTAAATATATAACCACATCAATTGAACGTGTTATTATTTCTCTGTTTTGTTTAACCATTTTATTATGTTTCAAAAGATTCTGTAGCACATCGGCAAAGTATGAACTGAAATTTGAATATTTTGTTTACCAAAGAGTTTAAACTTTAAAGGCGCATGTGTATGTTGCTCTGGCTGTCCATGTGTTAAGATACAGCTAAATGTTTCAAATCATCATATGTTTCAGAGAATAATAAGCAGTTCCAACACGAAGCTTATTTCTTTTTTCACTTCCCGTTAGCCAATTACATTTCTCATAGGTACCAACTAAAATCTCTACTGCCTCTATTTGTTTTATTTTTAATAATCAAATTAACCATTTTAGGACAAGGTTCTAATTTTATAACAAAAAGTTTATCATCGAAAATTTAATTTGCTAAATTTTGTTTGTAAGAAAAAACGTTCAAGAATATACCATTTATTATTAAAACTTAATTTCACAAGCATTTCAATTTTTTTTTAATAATATCCATGGTATTGCATTACATAGTACCATTATTTTGTTATGTGATTAATTTTAATCCAAAAAACATTAACAATATATTTTTAAAAACTATTTCTTTCTAAAGTCTAATAAGTAGACAGCGGACGTGCCAGGTTTAAATTACGACGGAGCAAAGAAATAATGTAAATAACACGCAGTTACTGAATAGCACTATTCATATGGTGAACTGCAACATCTGTTATTGTTAGGGGTTTTTAAAATTTATTATATTTACCTTATATTTCGCATGATAAATAAAGTTATATACGAGTATGTATATACCTATTCATACCTATGTTAGTTTCGTTTTTTCATTGTTTTGACTGTTAATTACGTACTTCGTAATTTTTGTAATAGTTCCTGACTAATACCGTTTCCTTGAATCTATTTCTCCCAATTATCTCGACGTAAGTGTGCATTGGATTTTGTTAAGTTTCAATAACATACGCATACATTTTTAGCCATCATTTATTTAGATCTAGAACATTGTTTATGTTACTATGATATGGAAGAACGTCGAGAATGGCATCGTAAAACAATGGCAAGTTGGATTAAGAGTTATACTGATTGTATGTCCTCCATTGTCAGTGATTCCGAAATTATTGCATAGTCTGTAAAATATCGTTACATAATGCCCAAAAAGGCCACGTACGTCACTTAGCACCGCTAAAACACACAGAAATTGGACCCGTTGAATGCTGACAATTTTAACGAAGAACTGTGTGAAGCTTTAATGGCGGATAATATCCCATTAAAGAAACTTGACAATCCCACTTTCAAAACGTTCCTTCAAAAATATACTGGTCGAAATGTTCCTGATGAATCACCTTACGCAAATATTATGTTTCGCGAAACCAGTAGAACGCATTAGAAGACATCTTTCAAATCAGTGCCTGTGGATAAGTGCCGACGAAACTGTCGATATATTAGGACGCTGTGTGGTAAATGTTGTAGCTGGTGTACTACATTCAACTAGTCCATATAACGCATATGTAAAAGCATCTAATGTTATAAATACAGTTGATGCGGAAACAGTTGCTAAAACCGTTGACGACAATTTGCACAAAATGTTTCACTCGGACGACAGGTACAAGGAAAAATACTTTTATTTGTTAGTGACAGTGCCGCATATATGTTAATAACAGGCAGACTATTAAAGGAAACGTATCCTTATATGCTGCATATTACTTGTCCAGCACATGCTTTCCACAGAATTTGTGAATATATCAGAGACAGGTATCCGGAAATTTATAGACTTGTATCCGCTTTTAAAAAAGTTTTCAGAAAAGCACCGTCGAGAGTATCTCTTTACAGGGAAAAACTTACATCTTACTCACTGCCTCCCTCGCCAGTAATAATTAGATGGGGAACATGGTTGGAAGGTACTAGTTTTTCTGCAGAGAATTTCGATAGTCTACAAAAATTCGTTACATGTTTAAGGCTGGGGTTCGCCTGTGTTATATGTCCATAAGGAATATCCGTACCATTTTAACGAAAAGTTGTAAATCAAGAACAATGAAATTTTCACACAGTAAATGTTAAAACACACTCATCAGGTTGTGTTATTTTGAAAATCATAGTGCCCTTAGTTTTTTCAAAAAAAATCATAAAATTAGTAAATTTGGAAGAAACAGAACGAAATTAACTCAATTTATAAAAGGCACTATGCTGATGTCGAATCCGAAAAAAAAAGTGAATTTTGATTTTTGGTTTCGCCTAAAATGGTACCGAAAAAATCCATTAGATGGGTGTTTTAATACGAATTTAGGAACACTTTCTGTATTAATTTTTGTTGTATTACTATCTTTATTATAAATATTTCTCTGTTTGTTTCTCTATTGATCACGGGTTATAATAAAAACTGCAAAAAATCCATATGCGATCACAGCTCCATCTATGGACCTCCGTTAGGGTTAGGCATCGAAGACCGCACCGTTAAATGACGATGCTCGAAGCATTTCTGAGTGCAAGGAACTAACACAAATCCCAAATTTAAAAAAAAAATCAGTTGTTATTCCCTCAGGAACACTTTGGAAATTTGCCTAAACTAATCACATATTTTGAAAATCCAAATCTCAAATTAAAAGATGAATTAACCACATTAGATGTTGCTATTAATAATTTCAAAAGTATTCCAAGTGACTTCGGATGTGGCCTTCGGCTACCTGGAACCGCGCGTTTTAGTCGTATATTTGTTGGGGTAATTGAAAGAGGTACACTTGCGCCAATGAATAGCTGCCCCAAATGAAATTTAATAAATTTTTTTGTGCCGATTGATTTTTGTAAATTAATTTTTTGCCTGTAAAACATTTCAAGCTCCAAAAAATTAGGGTGGGCAGCGCCCACCTTGCCCACCCCGAGGAACTGCCACTGCTACATACCTACTATTGCACTTTTTAATTTCTCGTCAGTTTTAAACTTTACTTTATTGATTCATACACTGAGTGTCAGTTATATTGTGTTAAAGTTATTCTGCATCTTTGCATGCAAATGATATTTATCGTACTTACCTACTACTAATTTCATATTTCTGCAATGAAATACATTATGGTTTGAACCACTGAATATTTTCATTTTTTTTATGATTTAACTGATTGAAATGTGAATTATTATCAAGCATTAGATGTTAATTTCGTTTGTAAAATGAAATGCTTTATCTATTTCCTAAATTTACAGGTCATCAGATGTAGAATTCAAACACGTTCCGTCTTTTAATAGGAGGTCTACTTTTGGTCTTCCTAATTGTTTGTTCATAAATTTTTATATTCGTTCATTTAGTGACTCATTATTAGTATAAATATAAAGTTTTAACAATATCGCGTCAGCAGTCTAATATTGTCAACAAGTTAATCGGGAAGAAAGTGTGAAATATGAAGAAAATCGAGTATCGCGCCGTTATCAAATTTCTTACAAAACCAGGATAGGCTTAAGGGAATTTTTGCTCATAAAAACTATAGTTCTTGAGTGGCACAGTGGCTTTACGCAAGGTACGGAATCACTTGAAGTAATGTCCGCGGCGGCCTATCAAAATGACCATTCCAGATCTGTTAAAAAAGTCAAAAACTAATAATGGAAGATGCTCAGCTAGAGGCACAATTCGTAGAAATTACTGGGGTATCTACATTTTTCAAATTCTATCATGATCGTTCTGGCATGACTAAGGTCAGCGCAAAATGAGTGCTGAGAATTCTCACTTCGCCGCAAAAACAACAGCGTGTGGAATGTTTACGTCGAATTATTACTGAGGCTGAAACTTGGGTTCATCATTATGAATCCGAGCAAGCCTCCATGCAGTGGCATAAAGAAAAAGAGCACCATCGCTCAAGAAATTTAATGTGTCTAAGTCGGTTAGCAAATTTTTGGCTACTCTTATTCGGGACTCAGAAGGAATCCTTTTAATTGATTACAAGGATAAAGACGTTTCCATAACTAGAAAATACTATGCTTCAATACTGGAGCTGTTAAAAGAAATCATTTGAGAAAAATGAAGGGGAAAATTCAAGAAAGGCTCCTGCACGACAATTCTCCCATCCACAAGAGTCGTGTTGCGCTGGCTGCACTTCATAAAGTGCTGCTAGTCATATTACCTGAAAAAAGAGCTGCGTGGAAAGAAATTTACGAGCGATGAAGACGTAAAGCACGCAGTTTTGTCGCATTTTTCAATGATAAAACATTTGTTTATGAAGACATATACAAGCTAATTGAAACATCTGAAAATGTGTTAGAGTTGCAGGTGAATATATTGAAAAAGAAAAATAATTTTGTATTTTTATTTTCTCACCTTTTCCCACATTCCGCGAACTTAAAAACGCCCCCTCGTATATCAAAAACAGAATGTGTTGGTTGACACTGTAATTTTCAGTTTATTTTGTTTAATACGTAGAAATACTGCAAAACATCTATAGATATAATCCCATAATAAATTAGCTCAAGAATTTGGTTAATATAGCGAAAATATTAGAAAATATAATAGCTAGTATCCAAAACATTCTTTAGAACCCATAGAGCATTGCCATAGACAAATGACATTGCATGTTCCTCTATATAAAAATTGTACTTTCAAAATTCTTTAATAACCTTATTGTATTTTAGCCCCGCCAGTTCCACCACGTAATTTTGAAAATACTCCAGCTGTTGGGACAAAATTAGAAGGTCTGCTTCTTAATGAGTTTGATCATGACAATGATTTTAATCCAAGGTCTTTCGAAAACAACACAAACACTTCACCACAGCCGTTTATCAGCACAAATGGAAATCCATCAAGTCCACCTTTATGTAAGTATTAAATTTTGAATTATTCAACATGTTGTATTTTTTACTGCAATAAACAAACTTTACCAATAATTTTTATAATACGTAATAATTTATACATACGTTACGTTTAAATGTAATAACTAAGTTTATTGTTATAATAATTAAGTATACTGTTAAAACTACTTTAAATATTAATCATGTTTTTGAAAAGCATATTTTTGATTATGGACTAATTGTTGCCAAACATTTTTATTATTGAATACTAGCGGGTTAATTTATAAGAAGGTCGGACACTGAAAGGGAAGATACTAAAATGATGTGCGATTAGTGATTGGTTTAGAATTATTCAATAGGCACTTAAAATAAAAATCTGTTTACTGCCTGCAATATTATGGACACAATTCAACAGTGAGTTTCCTGAAATTGCGTCAAGTTGAATAAGTTGAATACAGCCTATGACAACATCCTATGCGCACAATAATTACACTAGATGGCTGTTGGGAATTGGGCCTCTGGTGATCAAAATTGGAACTAGTATAAATGAATTTTAATTATAATATTTGAAATAAATACAGAAATGAAGACCATTGTTTGTCTTTATATATTTATTTATATGGTGTACATATGCTGTGAATTACATTTTCAAAATATTTTGTTTTAACGGTACGTTTTTGTTGTACATATAATCATAGGGTATTTCTATTATCATTCCTTTATCATATGAACAATAAATAACAAATTAACAGTTTATAGGTTTCTCTGATCTTGAGTTGACTATTGACTAACTCAATAAATAAAGCAGTAAAACAGAATAGTTCAATAAAAAAATCAAAATATCTGTTTATATACCTATTACATAAAATTAAAGTAACTGGTATATGCTTACATTGACCACTGTTTCTTGCTCTGCAAGTACCTAGAATGCATTCTTGTTACACTTACTTATTCCTTTACCCGTTAACGACCCTTTCAATAACATATAGAATGGCTTGTAAAGCACTTGTTTGTAAGCACAAGCTACATACATAAATATTATGCTCTCCTTTTGTTGTAATATCACATAAAATAATGTGATTAGTAATGCAAAGGTACATGTTCTCCTTCCTAAACACATGGAGAATATGTATTTAAAATATTCCAGCATTGAAAATCGTAAAGGAAGTTCCATTTTCTTTCTAGTGCAAATCTCTAAATATTATGATTATAAACTACTGTAAGGACATCTCTAAGTATAAGTTCAAATTCACCTTTACATTATTTAATGGAAAATCGAAGAAAACAACCATATTAACGGAATAAATATTAGGCAAGTACAACAACGTAAACAAATGGCAAAACACCTTTAATGTCACTTATTCTAACTTCGAAACCCCTCTGCTACGGGTTTCGCAGTAATCTTAGCAAGAATCTCCAATACATGTTTAACTAGATTTCGCTATCGCTGCGCGATATCAAGTTCATAATATAATTTTGCGGATTCTGATATGCTAAAAATTCGTCCTCTACCTGGCATCATCTGTCCAAAGCTTTAATAAACTATTTGGAATCGCGGATCACCTTTAAATCACTTACTAAAAATATGCAATATGATGAGATTATAGCCAGCCCATTTAACACTTAAGTTATTACTGTTTTTGATATTTGACTGATTGATATTTATTTTGTATATTTTACTACTTGCTTTTCTACTTAAATTCTTCTGATACTGCAAACATTCTGCCATTTCATTTAATGTGCGGTACATATTTACTATAATAAATTCTAGACGTTACGGCGTTTACCAGTTTTTTTCATGTTGTGGTTAGCGTTGACACCTTTTTGATAACAGAAAACCGGCTTTTGGAGTGATAAGTTCTGCTTTGTCACTTAATGATGAATAAAATTTCAACTGCCAAACTGTTTCTGTCATCATTCCATAGTAGTGATGCTGAAAATTCTTTCCACATAAGCATTGCTACAAGAAATAGATAAAAATACCTGAACTATTTTTTTAAAAATGGGAACTTTCCCTTTCTTGAAAAAGATACATCATTCCGCCGCAACAGAAATATATAGTTTAATAATAGAAGATGACTTTTGAAGCAAAGATAATTCTTCGTGAAGACTACCCCCATCGACGTCTTGAAGTTCCATGCCAATGTGGGTTGCAGTTAAGATTATTTCATTCAGTTGTGGAAAGCAGCCTTTCAAATTTAATGATTTAAATAATAAAAACACGTTGTTTTCAAAATCAAACCATTTTTCTAAATATTCTATTGCTGGATTGTATACTTGAAATGATTCATCTTGAAGCTTTAATTTAAGGTTGTTTGTTAAGTTCGCTAACATCTGATTTGTTTTGAAGCCGAAATATAAATCTTCTCTCCGTTTCTTTGGTTTGTTTCTTAAACTATACATAATTTCATATACATCTATAATAACCAAATTATATTACTCCAGTGTTTTCATTGAAGATTGGAAAGTAAATAAAATATGGTGAACAAAATAAATGTAGCATTCAGAAAAAAATGGTTGACCTGATAGTTGAACTTCTTGGCTTTTTTAAATTTCCATATTATACCACCACAATTTTCTGCACCTTGTTACAATAAGTAAGTTTTTATAGCATTCCAATTCAACAACAAACGATCGAGAACTTGAAAAAGGCTTAACCATGTATGTGTCTTATTATTAAACTTAAAGCAATCTTGGAGGTTTTCCACGGTCTTTGCGCTACAACTAAATGTATTGAAAACCTTTAGTACCAAAAACTCAAGAATTTAATAGTTTTGCTGCCTTGTGCAATATGGGGCAGTTACAATTAACTTTGATTATCTTTGAATTTATTTGTGTATGTTTTTGGTAAACAGAACAGTGTTTTCCGTTATTA
Source organism: Amphimallon solstitiale (assembly GCA_963170755.1). NCBI lineage: Eukaryota > Metazoa > Arthropoda > Insecta > Coleoptera > Scarabaeidae > Amphimallon > Amphimallon solstitiale. The sequence continues at coordinate 98,178,166 of OY720676.1, read as the reverse complement.
ACGGATGCGTTATCAGCTCCAGATGTAGTTACATTGGCATTATCAATTTGCAATATTGTCGCAGTTCATTCAATATACTATTTTTAAGCAATTCAGGGCTTTCATCAGTTTCTTCGTAAAATCAAGCAACTAGTCCTAAATGCCTTCACTGGGATCAAAAAAGCGAATAGCAGTAAATATGTTAGTCAAACTTGTTACCTAGAAAGAAATAGCAAATAATAATTGAATCATATTTATTGCCATAATTAAATTAGTTTTTACTTACCACAGTCAGTTGAAAGGTAGACAGTGTTTTACGCAATGAATGGTTTTTGGTAGTTTAGCAATAGTGACTAAATGGAATTCTATCGAATTCTTGGCAAATAAAAAATTCCGCATACATCAGACATCTTGCTAGCTTTTCCTAAACTTAAATGTTTTCCTGTACCACTATGAGATTTTACAGCTTTGAGACCGTCGTATTAAACATTGAACGTAATTCTACACATGTTACATCATCTGGTCATATTAACATCTTTATCATTTGCCACTTCTTGTACTTAGGATCATTACACCAGTCTTTATTAAATTGACAGTTTCTTATCCTACTTTTTTCTTAGCTGGTGTATTTGACGTCTGCTTCATCATCATTCATATTCAACAGTATTGTAAAATTTACGCTGAATTGCTTAAATAACAAGTCTACAGTGTACAGCCACAACGAACGATATACAAACGTATGAATCAACTAAAATGTAAAAAAACAAGAACGCAACACACGCCAACGGTATAAAACTCAGTAAATCTTCGAAGAATAAATCGAAATTTTCTGATTGAACTACCCCACTGTTGTATAACATGGAAATCAATAAATACGCAATAAATACTGCTATCAATATATGACAGGCTGTGTTGCGGTTTCTTGACGATTTTATTATTGGTCCAAGAGTCCGAGCAGTTTTAATTTTTTCCAGAATCGATGAGATATATCTCTTGAAATGGTAAGAAACCCGGCCTTTTTGTATGCTAACTGGCACCCGGCCTTGTTAATATAAAACCGGCCAGGCTGGTGCAAAACCTGCCAGTTGGTAACCCTAGTTGTGGTCATTTAGTTCTTACCAAAATAGTCTGTGCTAAAACGCAAGTAATTCTCAAGACACGAAAAATGAGAATTGATATTCCAAAATGTAGAATAAGGAAAATTGTTGGTAAATAGCCATAATTTGCAGTTTTAGGTTTTAGGCCGAGCTGAAGTGAACCACGTTATTTGGTCACTAATATTAACAATATGCCTTCCTCCATTATTTTTCATTACGATTGTAATTGTAGGTAGCTTCAAACTCTTGCATTACTACACGGCATTTGTTGAACTGTTATAAAAGAAGAAGTGTTGCATCTATAGGTCGATGAGTATTTCAGTTGAAAATCGAATTCTTCGCCATATCGAAATAGCTCGAAGTAAATATTACGAGGATAATTTGACGGAAAGTGAGATTTAAAATGAAACACAATAATTACTATTTTTTGTTTGCAACTTATTCTCTTTTAACTTTAATACCCTTGGACCAGCGGAAACGGTGCTGGCGTGCTATTATATCAATTTTAGATTCATCCACATCATGGTCGTCAAAATACTGCTCTACTTTCTCGTCTATCTTGAATTTCCTTCTGACGTGAAATAGCTTGAGATTTGGGAATAAGTGGAAATCTTAAGGAACTAGATCTAATAAATAGGGTGGTGGGGGCACTGCTTTGAATCATAATTCATCCACTTTTTCGCCAATAATGCGACAGGTTATAGAGTAGCACTTTCTTTCTGGCCATTGCGGGTCTTTTTTCGGCAATGACTTTGTCCATAAATGCGCCATAATATGTCGCGCTTGAAATTTGCTGCCTGGAGATATAGTCAGTGAGAAGCATCCCTTTCGAATCCGAAATTATCGTGGTTTGATGGAGGTCTGCAACTATGCCTCCAGCTTTTCATTCAACGATAAACAAACGGCCGTATATCATATGTTAAACACAAATCACTGTTACCATTGTTGTCAATCTACCTTTTATATCAAAATACCCCTTATAAGAAATGGTCAAGTAATTTAAAGTAAACTTAAAGTAAACCAGTTCACTTCAGCTCCCCAATTTTTCCATAAGAATTTTAAAATTGTTCGCTTTGCACATCTACAGTTTTTGACTTCCATTAGATAAACGCGGTACCCATTTGGCAGAGAAAATTTATACATGCCTAATTCGACAAGCAAAATGTGGTGTAGACTTTCAATAGACATGGCCGCATTATTGGATATTTCCTATATTTTCACTTTTCGGCCATGTAACAACATAATGTATTTTTACAATCATTTCTGGAATGGTACTTAATATGTTTTGATAACATAGGACGTCCTTCATCTTTGAGACTCATGGTGCTACGTTTAAAGCTAACAAACCGGCGGCAAAAAGGTGGACTTTTAAAGAACATCGTTGCCCACTATTTGCTGCATATTCGTCAAAAGCCCAATTGTGTTCCATCTTCTTAGAAAACAAGTAAGGTGCAGTGGGGTAAATGTGAGGTATAATTTAGCTCGTGTAACTTAACCTACTTATCAACTTCAAGAGTAATATGGCATTATGCACCTAACTGAAAAGCATACTTGTAAATGTCTTTATTCTAAGTACAGTGAAAAGATATACCTTCCATATAACATTGTGTAAACGACATTTTAACACTGCTTTTAATGATAGAATAAGATTTATTCCATCACGGTTTTTAGTGACTTTTTGTTTTGAGATTAGTATGCCTGCAATAAATGTCATACCACGTCCGTTCATTTAATCAATAATTTAAGTGGACTACTGGACTATTGAAAGTCGGCCGTATATCAGATGTTAAACACAAATCACTCTTACCATTGTTGCCAACCTAACTTTTCTATCAAAATGGTCAAATAATTTAAAGTAAATGTAAACAGTTAATGCAAATAAATGCCGAAACAGAGAAAATAGTATAAAGAATTTGTTACAAAATGCTATATGTCCGTTTGACCACTCGCCACTCGACCCCTGTCCAAATTTCGGACTCATGCTGCAATAACTTGCTTCTGTAACTCACGTTTTAATACAACATGATGTAAAAGTTGTAGAATAAGTAGAATAGTAACGAATTAAAATTTAATTCGTCAATTCTATCATAATTTAGAAAGGTAATTTTTCATTTGGTTAGAATATACCTGTAGGGGGTTGAATATTTAATTCACTTTATCTTTAATATTAGTTTTCTGTATGTAAATAATTTAGATTACGATTTATTTTCTTGTCTTATATTTTTGTTTTCTTTCTATTTCAAGTGGCACCACCTCCTAAGGCTCCACGAAGAACAAATCTCACCCTTTCTATAAACAATAACAATAATATTGAGAATGTACCAAAGACATATAGCCAGGATCTCTTTGGGTCCACGCCCTTTAGCAATGTATCAACTGTAACGAATACTACTCCTACCAGGTAAATATGTTAACTTTAGTCATTAAGAACAAACCGAATTTACTAAATTTTCGTTATGGATCAATTAACTTGCATCATGGATTTCAACAACGCGTCAACAGTAACTTTTCTTTTAAGTTGCAAAAAAGTGACAAAGAAGCCCACGAAATGTTAAAATCAGTATATGGGAATAATATGATGTATCTGAAGATTATCAGCAAGTTCGCGGAAATGAGTCAGTTGAAGACGAACAACCGCGCGACGTCTTTCGACCTAAAAAAACAGACGAAAATTTGCTGCAAAAAGTGACAAAAATGGTTTGTTCAAACAGACGATTGACTATTCGACAGATTTCCGAAGAATTGAAGATCTCGTACGGGTTCGTGTAAAGCATTTTAACCGAGTGAGTGCGAAATTTGTTCCACAGTTTTAACTTGCGAACAAAACGAGGGGGAAACCGCTGAGGGATTATGGTGTACATCCCGTAGGAATTCCAGGAATTATTTGGGATTATTGGGATTATGTGGAATTATTTGGGATTATATCGGATTACATGGGATTATTTCCAATTATATTGGATTACAGGGAATTATTTGGAATTATGTGGGATTATGCGGGGTTACTTGGTAGAATTATGACGGATTCCACGGTCATCAGAAAGAATGTTTTTGTATCTATTGTCCTGTATAATCAACAATACTTTAAGTAATCGAATCATCCCTTCAAATTAAACGTCATGTCCATAGTTCAATCACAGTAGTAAAACTGAAATTGAATTTTAACAAAAAGTGCCTTTGGTAGTTTTTCACATCCACGAATGACGCCTTACGACTCATTACTTGATCATACGATATTTTGCGGGAAATTGCTGATTGTACACTAGTTTGAACCGGTGTGAACCGATATTTGAACGCATGCGCCTTCCACGCATATTTATATAAGTCAGTGTAATGCGGTGTGATATGATATTCTAGGATGTTATGCTGTTTATTTTTGCTGCCACTGAATTATTGCACAGATAATCTTGAGGATAATTTTTACAGCTGAAATCAAGGTATGGTCCTCACCTGAAATCTATTACCAAGTCCTTTACCAAGAGAGTAATTTTAATGTTTGTTCGCAAACAGAGGCCGAGTGCTTCACCGAAGTTGAAAATAAGCTAAATATTTCCGTGCCTGTCTGCATAAAAAATCTTTTAAGGATCAATTGATTTACTAACGCACAATTACTTGCTCAAATCACAGATGATGACATCTTGGAGATGGAGAAATTTATGGCCGCCGAGACAGTACCAACATTAATTCCCAAGGAGGAATATGAATCGTATTTTGGAATATTTTCGAAAAAATCAGAAAATTTCAAACTTATACAAGGTCACAGAAGATTAATTACCATAATTTCCAGCCATTTCAAAAGAAACATTCTACAACAATCTAAAAGGCAAGATAAATCCCTTGCAACAAATTGGTGCACTAGAACTTTAGGTTAGCGAAGATATCGGCCGAGACCTTAGTTAATCTATAGTATAGTATATGTACAGTAAAACCCAGATTATCCGAACAATTTTCTTATATGTTAATCGTACTCCATATTATCCGACCCCTGATTTTTAATTTTATGCGAATTTTTTAACAAAATCGGTGTGAATATTGTCGAAAGTTTTTTTTCTTTTCAATTAGTGTGCTATTCATTTCGCTATTACTTCATTTCCGTCTAGTGCATCGAGAGTATTACACATTCATAAGTCAGTTACGTGGTTGGTTACGAGGTTAGTAAAAATGCCAAATTTAAAAAAACGGTAGAATAATTATTATTTAGAAAAAGACCAAACCTTTCTCTAACATTCATTTATGATTTTATATACGAGGCATGTTTTTTAAGTAAGTACCGTTTTTCCACACCGCGACCGCAGCGCTGAGGTCGGCGTTCTGCGTATGTGCACTGAGGACCTACATCTCTTGCCTACGCACTGACGCCATTACAGTCTGATTCTACCTTGTTTACGTTGTTTACTGAGTGTTTAAGATGCCACCGATAATCGTGAGTCCCGCCGACTGTGAAGTACGGGCTGTTATAAGATTTCTTAGTGCTAAAGACCTAAAAGCGATCGATATTCATCGTGAAATTTGTGCAGTTTACGGACAAAACATAATGAGTGAGGGAATGGTAAGAAAGTGGGTGAGAGCATTTAAAGATGGCCGCACAAATGTGCATGATGAACAACGGAGTGGGCGTCCTTCGGTCGTTAATGAAAGTTTGGTGCAGGAAGTGGACAATAAGGTGAGAGAAAACAGACGCTTTACGATGTCCTCTTTGTGTGATGGCTTTCCTAATGTTTCGCGTAGTGTTTTGTATGCCATTGTGAGCGAGCGCTTGAATTACCGAAAATTGTGCTCACGTTGGGTACCGAAAATGTTGACGGATGTGCACAAAACCAAACGTTTAGGCAGTGCATTGACTTTCCTTGAGCGGGACCGCAACGACGACGGTGATGATTTCTTAAGCCAAATTGTTACGGGCGATGAAACATGGGTGGCCTACGCCACACCAGAATCAAAGCAACAGTCCATGGAATGGCGGCATTCAGATTCACCCGAAAAAGTGAAGTTTAAGCAAACAATTTCTGCCCGGAAAATCATGTGCACAGTTTTTTGGGACAGAAAAGGAGTATTGCTTGTGGAATTTCTGCCTCGTAATGAGACTATCAATGCAGCAGCTTATTCTGAGACCTTGAAAAATCTGCGCCGTTCAATCCAGAACAAAAGACGAGGCAAGTTGAGCAAGGGCATCGTTTTGCTGCATGACAATGCCCGTCCGCATGTGGCTCATCAGACCAAAGATCTCATCACATCTTTTAAATGGGAAACTCTAGATCATCCTCCGTACAGCCCTGACCTGGCGCCCAGTGACTACCATCTGTTCCTGCACTTGAAGAGACACCTGGGCGGTCAGCGTCTTCAAGACGATGACGAAGTCAAAACAGTTGTGATGCAGTGGTTAACAAGTCAGGCGGCAGACTTCTATGAGGAGGGCATTCATAAACTGGTACAACGTTATGACAAGTGCCTCAATATTGAAGGAATTTACGTTGAAAGGTAGATTAAGGTACAGGCTTTCATGTAAAAATAAAATTATTGATATATCTTTACACGTCTTTTTTTAATTTCAAAACGGTACTTACTTAAAAAACATGCCTCGTATATATCCTATTTTGATTATTGGAGCACGATCCGATCCGCATTAACTCGGATAACTCTACTTGTGGTTCTTGAAGATGAAGGAGTATTAAGTACGGATTTGAGAATAAAGTTTTGCTTTACTTTTAGGGACAAGTCGACAGGCAAGTACTACATTAGTGGCTGCATCAGGCTCACGACCAATGGTACTTTTTTAAAAAAACATTTTTTGAAATATTTTTCGAAACCAAATATGGAATACGAAATGAGTTATGTTGCGTTATGAGATGCTACTGTAAAAGTTGCTATAAAATTCAATAATATGCGCAACAGCCAGGCCATTCTAGGAAATGGATGTTTGGAAATATTTACAAGCATTTATGTGAACATATAAGTGCTTATTCTGCACCTGGTTCCGTATCTAAGACCACCAACACACTAAAATCAACGTCAACCCCATATTTGATCTGTGATCCAAAGAAAAAAAGTGAGAATAAAGGTATAAAGTGGTTTTTTAATCAGATTTCTTGCTCTGAAGCGAATACTTCGATAGAACATGCTGAAAATGGTAATCCAGCTTAGCAAGTGATAACTTCGTTAGAAAATTCAGAAGATGATAAGGCAAAAAATGTTGGGAAAGCCTGCAAAGCAATAACTATAATTAGCAATACTCTCATTGTTCCTTCATTCAATAATGATATCAAACAACAAGAACATCCTAACAATATTGAAAGTCCTATTGCTAGCTCGATTGTTAGTGAAAATTCTTTTGAAGAAAAGGAACCAGGTGAACCAGAAGCCTCATGGTCGAAATGAAAATCTTCTGATGGTGTAGAAAATCGAGACAGGGAAAATAAATCCCATCACAGACCCATCACTCAGTTGTCATTATTAAGTGTAATTGAGTGTAATAAATTTTACGCTGCCTTTTATGATGAACGGTGGTATGTAGGTCAAACTATTGAAATTATCAATGACACAGTTTTTAAAATTAATTTTTTAACACGTGGAAGGAAGCAAAATAAAATGTTTATCTCGCCAAAATTAAACAAGACGTTGCTACGGTTGATCTCAAATTTATTTTTTACGGCCCTGTTAAATTTGCCACCGAAATGGAACCTTTTCATTTAGATGAAATCTCATACGCCGAAATTTATAAGAAATATGATAATATTAAATCTGAAATTAAATTCTGTGTTAAAGACTAATTATTATTATTTAATTCGATTTTTTTTATTTTTCACGAATATTTAAGTTTATGAATTTTACTTTTGCTGTGTTTATATGTTTTTCTTAAGTAGCGTATAAATAAAACAAATCTTTTTCGTAAGGCTGGTGTTATGTATATTCAACCTTCGATTCAACCTTAATTTACCTTTAAACCGCGCACAAAATCCTCAGAACTCGTGGAACATATAAAGAAATAATTAGGGATTATTTGGGATATTGGGATTACATCGGATTATTTGGAATTATTTGGAATTATTTGGAATTATTTGGGATTGTGTGGAATTATATTGGATTATGTGGGATTATTTACATATGGTGGGTTTATGGTGTACGCTTTTGAGTCAGCGGTTTCCCCCTCGGAACAAAACAGATATCGTTTGTCAATTTGCACGGAATTGAATTATTGTCTTAATGCAAATCCGCACATTATGGAAAAAATTATAACTCGACATGAAAGTTGGATGTATAGTTTTGACCCTGAGGCAAAAATTCAAATTGCTCAATAGATTGGCATCTACCTGGAAAAGATACCATAGGAAGACCTATCCAAATATGAGAAAGATACATTCACAGCGCGATGCAAGATAAGTCTCACCGAGAGGCTGGCAGAATTGGAGACTATGTAAGGAAGAAACGGAGATTTCTTAAGCGCTTCTCCTATCTGGTCCTTGCCATAGTTTCATTAGCTCTTTATTTAACATTGCAATATTCTTAAATGTATGTCCTTCAAGCATATTCCTGGGAAGTTCATTATGATTTTTTTGCTTGTATGAGGTGTTTCTCCTAATACAATTTATGAAAACCTAGGTATTTCATTTTGCAATTTAAATGTCATCATGTTTAATTCAATTTTCATTATTATATGTATTCCATCTGCCAATATTGGTTTGTTTAGTTTATTTTACAAAGTTATGAGTTCAATCTTTAATTGCTAGTGTACAATATGTGGGGATGAATAATATGTAAAAAATATTTTTTGTTTAAGTACTTTTACTCGAATTAATTGTAATTATCCATAATTATATTGTTGCAGCGTATCCAGTGTCAAAATATTAGATCCTTTTGAAATGGGTGATTTTGGAACTGTGGCAACATCTCAAGACATTGAAAATGCGATAGGTTTGTTGGATAAGAGGATATTAGAAATGAAGGTAAGAGTGTCTTTAAATGTAACAATTATCATACTTATATTCCTCTTGCAAAATTTATTTATATTAAGATTACATAATTTGTGCAAATTATTTATCGAAACATACTTCGACCGAAAAGAGAAACTCTTATGCGAGTTTTGTAAACAGCAAAATATGGAGAGAAAAAATTATCCCAGAATATGAAATTAACTTCCACTCCTGATTATAAGAGAATAACCCTGCGTTTTTTCATTAATAGTTAACCTCGTGATTAGGTAACCATCACTTTGTAGTTAACCTCATAGTTAACTTTAATACCGTTTCTCATTGTTGGATGAACCTGTAGTTCTGTAACCTCTGGTTTGTCTATTAGTTTCTTCAGTTGGTATGCATGGAACTGTCAAAAGTGAAAGTTGTGTAGACGACTGTTGACATTTGGCGGTAAACAACAAGGCAACATAATCTCTAAATCAGAACGTGTTATCATTATCAAGTAAACTCTGATCGAAAGTAACCCTAATAAACGAGTTTTCGCATCGTAGCTTTGCCTTGCGTATAAATATGGCATCTAATAAAAGATGTTCAAACTTCGGTTCGGAAGAAGTGCAATTGTTAATTACACTTGTGAGACAACATCAACATGTAATAGAATGTAAAAAGAGTGGTCACCTCACCTGGAACAAAAAGGAGGAGACTTGGCAAAATATTACAAACATGTACAACGCTAGAAGTGGGAAGGAATTTAGATCTGTCGCTGCTCTTAAACAAAAGTATAATAATTTAAAAAAGGGAGCTAAAGAAAAAGTCGCGGCAGAGAAACTAAAAACCCATAAAAATGGATTGACAGCCACTAATATTACAGGTAAGAGAAAGAATATAAATATTATGTCATCTATACATCACAGTAAAATTTAACCTTATAGTTACGGGAAATAGTAATAATAAATCTTCGGAAGATGAAATTGGCAATAATAAGTCTGCAGAAGAAGATGTTGGCAATAATAAGTCTGCAGAAGAAGATGTTGGCAATAATAAAGCTTCAGAAGACAATGTAGTATTGATAACTGTTATTTCTGAAAACTCTGACAGTGCCTTCATTAATTGGGATACTGTTTCAAATGAGTATAATAGCCAATCAGAAGATAAAAATGAAAGAAGCCCGCATGAGCTGGAGCAGCAATTCAACGTTTTGAAAAAAGAAACAAAGAGAAAACTAACAAAAAATAAAAAGGAGTTTACAATAACTGGGGGAGGAGAAGCTGAACTGGAAGAAATAACAGATACTGATCAAATTATCATCGACATGTTGGGAACTCAAGTTCATGGTTTACCCAGTGTACTGGATTGTGATGGTAAAAGTGCATTATCATTGTTATTGTTTGTACAGTTTGTTTTTTAGAAGAATCTGCTGCAAATGGTCCTTCACCTTCAAACGAAAATTGGTCGACATATGTTCCTTCTCAGTTGAAAACTCCCAAAAATAAAAAATTAGCAATAACAACCAACGAAAATGTATCAGCGAAAAGGACCAAATTTTCCAGCAAATTAATAACTGAAAAAATTTCTTTTATTCAGCTTCAAAAGGAAAAATTTCTGGAAGAACATGCTTTGAAAATGGATATTCTCGGTTTGAAAAAACAACTGCTCTTGAAACAATTGTCTGAAAAATGAAATATATTAACAGCATTACTAACAGTATTCTATGTACATAAATGTATTTCAAATAAACTATAATCTTGCAAAGTAGTCGTTAATTAAATTGTTTCGCGTTATATAGTTTATTCCATTTCGTCGTATATGTTGAGGAAATGGTGCTGAGATGTTGTTATTTACTAACTCTATTGCTCGAGCTTCATGTCTTGTGACGGGGGGTAATATTTCTCTTTCATCAATAGCAATATTATGTAATATTGCTGTGGCCACTATTACAGCTTGGATTGTTTCCACTTTTAGTTTTAGTCCTAAAGCCAGTCCGGGAAAACGTTGCTTCCATACCCCATATGAACGTTCAACTACATTTCTCGTCCGAATCAACGACTCGTTAAATAAATTCTCAGCTTGATTATTTACGTTTTGCAAGGGAGTTATCAGGTAAGGTTTGATAGGATAACCACTGTCACCAACTAAAACTGCGCTACCGTTATAACCAAAAGTACCAGTTTCAAATGATCTGAATATCATCGAGTTTCTAAAAATATGGGCATCATGACTGGCGCCAGGCCACCTTGCTACAATATTCCGTATTTTCAAATCAGCATCGGCAATGGTTTGCACATTTATTGAAAAAAATTGCTTCCTGTTTCGGTAAGTTTCAGCATTTGGGCCACCAGGCGATTTTATTTTGACGTGACTACAATCTATAGCCCCTATACATTTTGGAAATCTGGCAATATTAAAAAATTTCTCTTTACAAACGGTGATCTCCTCTTCAGCATGTGGCATGTAAATATGATCAGGTCGAAGTGTGGCAATGGCCCGTGATACTCTCTTAATTGTTTTGCTACAAGTGGACTTATGTACTCCTACAAAATCTCCAGCTGTTCTTAAAAAACATCCAGTTGCATAATACGTTAATGTTAATAATACTTGATTTTCGGCGCTTAGGGCATCATTTCTGTAAAGTGAGTGAGACAGTAAAAAATTACTTTCCAAAAAACTTTTAATGAACCTAACCTACCTATCTGTTGGATGTTCTACATCATGCTGTACTTCGTCAACAATTCTCATCACAGTTTGTGGAGACAGTCGAAAACGGTCTACAAACTCATCGTGGTCCCACATTTCAAAGTGATTAATTCTTTCGCGTACTAGTTTTGGCCTTCTTACGATAACTTCTTCGTCACTGTATGCGTTCACATCATAATCATTCATATTTTGTACTTGAGGATTAGATGTAAAACTTAAATAATACCATGAAATGTAGACTGAATTTTTAACTATCACTTTAACAACAGCTAATTTCTTTGGTTAGAAAAATTTAACAGTTAACCATAAACTTGCAGATAACTACAAATTGAGAAACACTTCTAATTCCCCAACCAAAGGTTATCATGTAACCATCAGTTAACTATCGATGAAAAAACGCACCCTAAGTATGATAGGCGATACAAGAAAAACTGACAAGAAGAAATCTTGCTGTCTTGCACCTGATTTTCTCTTGGCTTATTTGAGCTTATACGATTACTAAAAAATAATAATATATTTTTCATCTACATTTACTGTTATAATAATAAAATACTATTAATAAAATTTGTTACAGACGGGATTTAGCCGTGGTATAAGTTTTGGAAACGACGATTTTTCGTTGGAAAGTTTAGATCCCCTTAAGAATTAAGGATGTAAATTATTTTGTCATATTGGCAAGCTTTCGAATACCTAATGAAGTGATTTTAATCCTAGATCAATATAGTTAGAGCGTAACATATTAATATAATCTGTATTATACATTCAAATAAGTATTAAGTATGCAAATTTATATATTTTCTATTTAAATTAAAAAAGTATTTGTTATGTATTAAATTTATATATTGTTAATTATAAGTATTATTGGTATTAGGAAATGCTGTTTTATTAATACATTTAGACTGAAATTGAACAAAAGAATATATAATGTATAATAATAATAATGTAATCTTTTTTCGCCTTTTATACAATAGAAAAACTATAATGAAATAAAAAAAGAAATAAAATTAATTAAAAGCGAACCACAGAGTGAGACTACATATGATAACGTGAGTGTTTAATTACATTTGGCAAATTCCTAGTGTATATGGCAAAAAGTAAAGGTTCAGTGATCGAGTCTTGAGGGACCCCGAGTCTCACAGGTAACGGAAGAGACTGCTTGCCCTGCAAGATGACGCTTTGTTTACTATCAGTGAAGTAATTAGCAATCAATATATTACTTAAGATATCAATCAAAGTGTCGTGATCTACAGTGTCAAATGACGTAGGTACTTAAGTTCAATAAAGTTAGTATCATAATGAGACCCTCATCAGAAGCAGTAATAACGTTATCCGCTACATTTAACAATGCAGTTTCGTAACTGTAGCCACTTCTAAACCCAGATTGAAACGCAGAAAGTATGTTGTTGTTGCTAACAAAATTAATGATCTGGTTAAAAGTTATTTTCTCTAAAAGTTTCGACAAAGTAGAAAGGTTAATAATTGGCCTGAGGTTCTTGAACTTCATCGGATCCTGAATCTTAGGCCTGAATCGCGGAGGCATATTTCCATTTGACGGGAAATCTATTCGTTTGTATGCAGGTGTTTATTATATGCGTTAAGTAGGGCAAACTTGGTGAACCATACCTAATCATAGCAATATTTAGACCACCCTGACCAACAGAGGTCAATTTAATATTATTGATTATTTTAAATTCTGCTGCTTTCAACACTATTGAAAGAAAAATCAGGTAGCGCCCTCTGAGATCGAGAAATGTGCTGCGACGAATAATTTGAATTTGCACCACTAATTACGAAAAAATCGTTGATTTTATTTACGTCTGTGATATGAGCTGAAATGCTTGTTGCATTGTTTTGTTTGGGTCTTCATTTGAGAAATTGTAAATGTTTAAAAAGTAATTTATTAGATTTGTCACGAGAGATGAATTGAAAATATGTCTACTTTTCATTCCTCAAGTAGGAAGTCGTCAAATTACGAAGGGACTTGTAGTAATTACAGTGCTCGCAACTCCGAGTTCGTCAATATCTTGACTTAGCACGATTCCTTAATTCCACTAGAAATCTGACAATGATCTAGTTTCATAGTGAATTCCGGGTTACATAAAGCGCGCTTATATCACAAAGCAACAATAAGGTTTCAGTGAAGAAATTAACCTTGTCATCAACATCAGCAATCAAGTAAATTCTGTGTAAAGATAGAGACTCCAGATCCAGCAAAAACGCCTCCGAATTTAAATTCTTGTAATTACGGAACGTATGCAAAGTCGAAGACAGCCTTGGTCTAGTAATCGGCTTTTCGCAAAAAAAAAACGTCATGGTCCGGCATATCACAATCAATTACCTCGAACAAGTGTATCACTATTAGTGTTGGTTGGCTAATCAGGCAAGATAAATCTATAGATTTCAAAAAAAAGTCTTGTAATCCATTCCTGGTGCTCTGTATAACACTCCCAGAGCATATTAATTAACCTATTAACTTGCAAGTTAACCCACAACTGTTCTTTGGAATCATTAATATCAATAATCGTAAATCTGAAACAGTCTCGTTTAATCAAAATTCCACCACCTCGCGTCCCCCTGTCGGACCGCGTCACTCTATACCCGTCCACACTTATTCTATTATCATCTATAGTGCTATCGCGCCAAGACTCGGAGAATACAATACATTAAAGTTATAAGAGCCAATTATAACACGCAAAACATTAATTTTGGGCAGCAGTAACCTGACATTTAAATAATCCAACCTAATCATATTATTGATTGATTAATGCATAGATACAGATAATAATATTGAAAAAATGAACTAGTTTCTTGGCAGTAGCGGCAAATGATTAGCAAATAATAACAAGACAATCTAAAAAAAAATACAATGGCAAATATAGAATGTAAAATCAAATATGTATAAGTGAAAATGTAAATAAATAAGCATAGGACAGCCAGTATTACCTATGTAGTCCCACCAAAAGGTTTAGGACTACCATAAACATGCATTTAATGTAAATACATAAATAATAACGACGTAACTGTGTAATTAAAAATTACGAGTAGAGCTGTTGATATTATTTATGTGTGTTAATCAGGCAGCCAGGATGAATCTCTGGTGAATGACCAATCTCGTCAAACAATAATACAAACTATGTGTCTAAAATATAATGTAGAATTGTGTAAGTAAATCAAAATATGCAAGTGTTAATATGTGTTAGTAGCTACAGACATGTATGTTTCTATCCTGTTTGGTTTCATCAGTGTAGCATAACTAAAAAGGTGTACCATAACCAGGCATTTACATTAAATGCATGCTTATGGTAAACCTAAACCTTTTGGTGGGACTACATAAGTAATACTGGCTGTCCTTCCTATGCATTTACATTTTCACTTATATATAGGTGCATATTTGATTGTTAATTCTATATTTGTCATTGCATTTTTTTTAGATGACCGCCAATTGTCATTTTGTTATTATTTGCTAATCATTTGCCGCTACTGCCAAGAAAGCTAGTTCATTTTTTCAATACTTTTGCATAATCAGCAAAGAATTTTAATATATATTGATAAATATAATTATAGTAACATTACCAAACGAAGATATTAATGTGTAAATATTATACCTTCAATAGATATATACAGTGTGTAAATAAAGTAAGGAATAATATTCATATTTTGTTTATTATCGCTGTTTGGGAGAAAAGCTCGGACAGGTCAATTTTATTTTCTTCCTCCGGATTTTATGGATGTCATTTTTTTTTCTTTGATTTACTACTCTGGGACCTATGACGTCATCGACTTCTTTTCAAATGGAAGCTCCATATTTTTTTGCTAGAAATAAGAAGTATATTTTTTTCTGAATTCAGCAATACATATGTGGTATTTAAAATTAATAGTTTTAGAGTATTAAGCGTGCTAATAATGACAATTGACACGTCAGAGTGCAGAAATATCGACCAAGAAATGAGAGATCATGTTTTGGAAGAATTTCAACTCCGACTTTATCATTGCCAAGAAACAAATGGGTGGCAATTTGAACATTTATTAATGTAAAATTTTTTAGTCTTCCCAAGAATAAATTATAACTATTTGCTCTTTTGATGTTCAAGTTTAATTATTGTTGTCATTTTAATGCCTATGATCCTCCGTATGTCTAAAACTACTAATTTTAAATACCACATATGCGGTATTGCTGAATTCAGAAAAAAAATGTACTTTTTATTTCTAGCAAAAAAATAAGGTTCCATTTGAAAAAGAAGTAGATGACGTCATAAGTCCCAGAGTAGTAAACCAAAGAAAAAAAGTTGACATCCATAAAATCCGGAGGAAGAAAATAAAATTGACCTATATATATATATAATAAATGTCGTGAGAGATTTCTTGAATTAGCGGCATTTTTAATTAATTGATGACAATTACTTGCATTATTTTAATCGTTAATGACTTTAAGGAAAATAAACACATTACTCCGAGGACTAACACATATGCATTAGTTTCGTTTAACCACTACAACGTGAATACTCATCAGCTCGGCTGTGTAATGTATTCATTTTTCCTTTCTACCGAAATTTGTATATATAGTTACGGAGAGGATCTTTGCAAGCTTGAGAGATAATTTCTTATCATTCTCATTTAATGAAGGAACCATATTAATTACTATGTTTTTCCTTCTACAATATTACAGCACATTCAGTGCACTCTGGGTAGAAAGGAAAAATGAATACATTACAGAGCCGAGCTGATGAGTATTCACGTTGTAGTGGTTAAACGAAACTAATGCATATGTGTTAGTCCTCGGAGTAATGTGTTTCTTTTCCTTAAAATCATTAACAATTAAAATAATGCAAGTAATTGTCATCAATTAATTAAAAATGCCGCTAATTCAAGAAATCTCTCACGACATTTAAAATATATACGGCAAAGAAACAAATTATATGTGTTTAATATGTACATTAACCACATATAAAATATTAATTGTAATTATCCAGAATGAAATTTGGATTTCTGTGTTCCAACACAGAGTGCACTGAATGTGCTGTAATATTGTAGAAGGAAAAACATAGTAATTAATATGGTTCCTTCATTAAATGAGAATGATAAGAAATTATCTCTCAAGCTTGCAAAGATCCTCTCCGTAACTATATATACAAATTTCGGTAGAAAGGAAAAATGAATACATTACACAGCCGAGCTGATGAGTATTCACGTTGTAGTGGTTAAACGAAACTAATGCATATGTGTTAGTTCTCGGAGTAATGTGTTTCTTTTCCTTAAAATCATTAACAATTAAAATAATGCAAGTAATTGTCATCCATTAATTAAAAATGCCGCTAATTCAAGAAATCTCTCACGACATTTAAAATATATACGGCAAAGAAACAAATTATATGTGTTTAATATATACATTAACCACATATAAAATATCAATTTATATGTTTATAACAATATAAACATATAAAACAAGAAAAGTAGGTAGTTTATAGCAAGTAAACAAAGAAAACAGAAAGTTAGCAACAAGTTACTAAAAGAAACACGTTTAAAAATTGTTCTTCAATAATCGATGCCAACACCAAGCTATCTGTATTAGGTAGACGCGTTCTTCATCAATAGGTCCAACTTCCAGCTCATTACGAAGATTGTATTCAAACATTTTTTTGGAAACGAAATTCAATTGACCGCACTACACACAACCGTCTATTCAAGACGCAGTACATTGCAGAATCTCTTTTATCCCTATTAATCTCTATTAAATATATAAAAATTGTTTATGACATGTGGCGGTTCTAATTGCTCACACCACCATGAACTAATTAACGATTAGCTCGTATGCGCGAAAATAAAACTAATCTGCTTACCTACCGTACTAGTCATATAGCTCTTATGTTTTAAACTTGTTGCAACTTCGTTGCTTGATGATGCTTGACGTCGATGGCACCTCCTGAAGTTTGTTATTTCGACCGCACTATTAATACTTATAATTTATGTTTTAATTCTTTAGCCCGGCACCACTGTGTTTATGATTCGAATTACCTGACTTTCAACTCTTAGTAATAACTCCGAGCTTATCGACAATGAAAACTATAGCTGTTGATTCAGCAATGTAATAATCAACAGAAAAGGAGACAGCACGGTCGGCTGAGACTGCATGGCATTGGTGGTATTGACGACTAAACAACAATACTCGCCTCGCCCATTGAAGAAACATGCACGTCCATGCTTTTAACGTCTATGTAGCTTTCCGTTTTTTTTATTTTGTCATCAGTTACAAAAAACATTGACATTGTCAAAGAAGGAATATAAAACGTATAATACATATAAATACAAAATTTAAAGAATTTTGTATTTATTTACATTTTGGACACGGAGCAACAGAGTTATATAAGCATGTACTCACCAGCACCATCAAAACTATGATAAACCAGGAATCCTTCTAATACTTCTTTAAAGCCGTACGTTATCGGTATTTTCTCAATTTCTTCTGACAATTTATTGTACTATATAAGTGACCGATACTCCGGATTACATTCATACAGAGCTGTTCTATAAGCAGGACACTAAAGTTATTAGACGATCGTGTAGTCATATTGCTATATAAGTCATTATTCCTTTCGTTTTGTTAATGAATAATAGTAATTCGTACAGATACAAAGCCCAAAGCGGCAGAATATTAAACCTCTTAAAAAGCGGTCTTCACGTATATGCAGCTTCCAACATGCATCTTACTATCTCTCTACAACACTATGTAGATCGTTCTCTCTTACTCTTCTTGTTACTCTAGCAGAACTGCAACTAATACTGATCAAGTTGATATTCTTGCACAACAAACTCTGACTTCTTGCAGGTATTCAGATAACGATCCTTCTCGTTCACTAGCATATTACACATGCAGTGGTATTCTGATGCTTGTCTAATATCTTGTAATATTTACACATGTAGGTATGTTCCACAGCTGGTCATACATATAGATGTTGTCGTTCACTTGATGTTAATACCACGTGTCTGTATTCTCTGCCTAACAGCTTGGCCACATTATTTTAAAGAAACCCGTTCCTTAATTTATCCATAATCTAGTTGTTGGTTTGCTGGTTACATATAAGTTGCTACTTGCAATGTTCCTTTTCTTTTAAAAGGTTTCCGTTAACATAAAGCTCTAGTGTCTTATGAGGCTTCACATTTAAAAAGAAGCTTTAATTTCTCGGTTGGTTCAATAGTGTGTCGGCGGAGCTTAGTATGAAAACTAATAACGCTGTAGCAATGAGACTTTACGTACGTGTGTAGTATGCGACTGTGCATTTTCTAATTTTATTTACAAATATACAGGGTGTTCCAAATTTTCGCAACCACATTCAACTTTTTTATTTTAAATACACTGCTGTACTTTCTAGATATTATGATAGCCATTCAAATTATCTTTGCAATGATATATGGATATGTGCACTTCAGAGTGTTAGTTTTAATTTTATTGATAATTTTGTTAAAATTTTGACAGTTGCAGCATCTAGCATTTTAAGCTGTAGTCTAAAAATGGGTGGAATGCCTCACGTAACTCTTGTGTTACTAATTTATGGACTAACACGTTATTTCTTTGGAGGTTGAACAAAGTGAATAAATATACAGGGTGTTAAATATGTCGTGTCTAAGTTATCGATCTCTATTGGTTATTTTCTCGTTTTTTTTTTAAATCTAACCTATAATATTTTTATAAGTCAGCATATTCCTTGTAAAATTGCCTTTAAAATGGTACCAATAACATAGTACTTATTTCTAGTATCTTCAAAGTTATAACCCTTTAATGGGATATATATGTATACTCATGTTTATAGCATGCAATATGTGTGGCATGTAATAGTTGGTTGGCCTTGGTTTTAAAAAAAAATGGCTGTGCAACCAAACGTCAAATCTCTACTTCAAAACTCCATAAAAAGTCGTTTTCTGTATTTTTTCTTTGCTGTAACTGCGTTTTATTGTTATAAATTAAGTTCAGCTAGTGAATAATTAATTTCTGTTTGTTTGTTAGTAGCTGTTACGTGTTGTATTTACCTTGTTATCAGTTGTATCGTTTTATTAAAATTATTTTTTATTTTGATACCATAATAGTTTATTGTTGCTTTTGCTATAAAATGAATTTTTCGAAAGAGGTGCTCATAGACATGGCATTTGCTCTTGGCGCTAGCAACAGAAATCCATTGTTAGCATCAAGAACATATGCGATGGAATATCCCGACCGAAGAGCACTGGATAGTAAAACGTTTGAAAATTTGTTGACAAGGTTTCTTAGAACGGGTTTAGTGAATTACGTCGAACATGAAAGAAGTAAGACTTTGAATACAGAAGATAATGACGTGACAGTCGTTTAGTGCATTGTGGAAAATCCGCACGTATCTACAAGGATAATTTCGAAACAACACGGGATAGAAGTCACTGCTGTAAAAAGGATTTTAAAAAAACATTGGTTTCACCCTTACAAAATTCAAAATCATCAAGGCTTATTACAAACGGACATTGAAAGGAGACTAGTATACTGTGAATGGCTACTTTTACAATTACAACACGATATAACTTTTCTAGATCATGTGCTTTTCACAGATGATGCAGCATTTGATAAATGTGGAACAACAAACAGAAAAAATACCCATTATTATGACACTACAAACCCACATTTTGTTCAGCTCATTTTATATCAAGAAAAGTGGAGTGTTAACACATGGGGTACCAACATGATGGTGCACCAGCACATTATGGTGCTGCTGCAAGAGCACATTTAGATAGAGTATTCACAAATAAGTGGATTAGGAGAGGAAGATGATAAGCTGGCCACCACGATCACCATATCTCACACCTTGTGATTTCTTTCTGTGGCCAACTGCAGAAAACATTGTTTACGCAACACCTCCTACAACGGCAGAGAACATGCAGCAGCGAATAAGAAACGCTTTTTTTCAATTAAGTGAGAATAACTTAGCTCAGAATGTAAGTCTGTCGATACAGAGACGGTTGAGAGCATGTGTAGAGCAGAATGGAAATATATTTGAACACATTTTAAATTAAGATTGTTTTATTTTGGAAAATTTTCAAAATGTAATTCTAAAACTAATGATAAAGCATTTAAAAAACAGGTGTTTATTAAAATTACTTTGTTATATTTTCATGGCCAACCAACTATTAGATGCCCCGCATTTTGCATGTTATGAACATGAGTGTATCCTATTAAAGGGTTATAACTTTGAAAATACTAAAAATAAGTATTATGTTATTGGTACCATTTTAAAGGCGATTTTACATGGAATATGCTGTCTTATAAAAATATTATATGTTAGATTAAAAAAACGAGAAAATAACCAATAAAGATCGATAACTTACATACGACATATTTAGCACCCTGTATATTTATTTACTTTATTCAACCTCAAAACTAATAACGTGTTAGTCCATAAATCAGTAACACAAGACTTACGTGAGACATTCTACCCATTTTCAGACTACAGCTTAAAATGTTAGATGCTGCAACTGTCAAGATTTTAACAAAATTATCAATAAAATCAAAACTAACAGTCTGAAATGCACATATCCATATATCATTGCAAAGATAATTTGAATGCCTATCATTATAATATCTAGAAAGTATAGCAATGTATTTAAAATAAAAAAGTTGAAGGTGGTTGCGAAAATTTGAACCAGCTTGTATATTTGTAAATAAAATTAGAAAATGCACAGTCGCATACTACTTACGTTCGTAAAATCTCATTGCTACAGCGTTATTAGTTTTCATACTAAGCTCCGTCGACACACTATTGCACCACCCGGTATATGCGCCTGTCAACTTCACAAAGACAAAGCGCATGAATATAGCTGTTTTAAACCTCGGTTATCACACATGCTACTTGTCATACCGGCACCAATGATTGTTACTGAATCATATAAATTGTATTTCTAACTGTTACAACATACCACACCAGGGTACACGCGCACACAGAGCGGTTGCAATCCAGTCCCTGAGTTTAAAACAATTTGCCCTATTACAATTAGCTTTACGCGTTTTTTAGGAATTAAATTGAAGTTATTTTAAAAACATCACATGCACAAGGACAAACTTTGCCTGGATACCAACTTTCTCAACAAAAAATTTCTTTCCCTTTTCTTAAAGCGGCGGTAGGGCAATAAAAACCTAAGACTTTATTTCTTTTTGAACTACTACGACAAGATATGGCATATAAACATTTAGTTTTAGATATCTTCTTTACATTCTTCAATATTAAATATTTCTACTTACTTTACCGCGCTTTTTTTCTATTGGTCAAGACTAACCGTCTACTCTATTTTCCGTCAGATTTCTATAGAGAAACCCAGTTTCCTTACGAGTGCACTCACCATTATCTCATTACTCACTACTGCCTTAGTTACCCGATTTCTTTTCATGATACTCTTTATCTTGTGCCCACGAGTGCTCATTTTTACCGGTGTCCAGCCGATATATATATAAATGAATCTGTCCGGATTCACACACGCATGTATAAACTCGTATTGTTCGATACATTGTATATTGAACTTAAATCGTTTCATTTTGCATTAACTTGTAAATGATCCCTGTTATTTGTATTCCCTATAGTATAATAATTTATATATCCAAAGTTTTGCATTTCTTTGAAACATACATTTTCTCTTTGATCCGTTATTTGTT
This sequence comes from Amphimallon solstitiale, assembly GCA_963170755.1. Classification (NCBI taxonomy): domain Eukaryota; kingdom Metazoa; phylum Arthropoda; class Insecta; order Coleoptera; family Scarabaeidae; genus Amphimallon; species Amphimallon solstitiale. The sequence continues at coordinate 98,155,829 of OY720676.1, read as the reverse complement.
TCATTAAATAAACACTTTAAAGACAGCCCTGTTATGTTATTTTCTTTTACAGCAAAGTATCTTGGACCTTTCATGAGTTACCATACCGATATTATGTAATTAATGTTTCTCCTAAATCAATCATTGTTGCCTCTATAAACAGTTGTGACAATTTAAATACTAACCTTTAATAGATTACAACCAACGTAATAACGAGTACAATAAACCTTAATGCTTATTAGTTTTTCAAGAGGGTTACATTCTATTCATGTATTTTTGAATTAAACTTTGGAAAATGAATTAATTTAGTTCTAAGACTATTTATTAAACAGAACTAACGCGCATATATGTTTACATAATATATTTATATTACAATAAAGCATGTAGTTGACGATCATCAATTTACTGTAACATCACTGTTAGCAGATATCCACCTTAAATAGCTTGATACTCTTGTAAATGCAGCTGGTAAACCAGATGTACAGCTTTTTCCGCCGAAAGAAACAATTCCAAGCTAGAAAAATAAATTATATTCATTCTTAATATAAGTATCTCAGGGTAAAGATATATTAATATTTTATTTGTTGAGTTGCATACGAGGGCGACCTGAAATGTTTCCGGAATCGACAAGAAAAACACGGTATTGGTGTTTTTCTTTATTTTTATTATTCGATGTAGTCTCGTCGAAGATCAATACACTTTTTAAACGGTGCTCCAGTCTCTTCAAGCCGTCGGAAAAGTAGGATGTTTCGAGGTCTGCAAAATAGCCATCTGTAGCGGCGATGACCTCCTCATTTGAGGCAAATCTCTTTCCTGCCAGCGATTTCTTCAGGTTTGGGAATAGGAAGAAGTCGCTGGGTGTTAGGTCCGGTGAAAATGGAGGATGAGAAACCAATTCGTAGCGCAACTCATTCAATTTGGACAAGACGATGCGGGATTAATGAGCGGGTGCATTGTCGTGGTGAAAAGGCACTTTTTTCCGCTGGAAACGAGGCCGTTTCTCCTTCAGTATTGCATCGAATCGGGTCAATAAATCGCTGTAATATTGCCCCGTGATCGTCTTTCCCTTCTGCAGATACTCGATGGGGATCACACCTTGGGAATCCCAAAAAATGGTCGCCTAGACCTTTCCGGTCGATGGAACGGTCTTTGCTTTCTTCGGAGCTGATTCGCCCGGAAAAGTGCACTGCTTCGATAATTCCTTGGTCTCCGGTATGTAGTGGTGGATCCAAATCTCATCCACGGTTACGAAACGCATGAAGAAATCTCTTGGAATGCGTTGAATCCTGGTCGGACACTCCTTCGAAACGGTCACCCGATTTGTTTTTGCTCTGGTGTGAGCAAACGCGGTACCCATCGCGCTGAAAGCTTTTTCATTCCCAAAATTTCGTGTAGAATATGGCCAACGCGTTCTTCTGAGATGCCTGTTGTCTTTGCTATCTCTTTCAGCTTCAATCGGCGATCGGCTAACACGACATCATGAATCTTGTCGACCATTTCATCGTTGGTAGCGGTTTTTGGGCGCCCACTGCGTGGTTCATCACTTGTGCTTGTGCGTCCACGTTTGAACTCGCTCACCCAGAATGACGGAGTAGATCCGCCATGAACCTCTAACAAAATATTTCGAATTTCCGTTGGCGTTTTCCCAGCCATCCAGAAGTGTTTTATCACTGCACGAAATTCGATTTTATCCATTTTTGCGAAACCGCCTGACTTGCTACACAAAACACCAGTGGCGGCCAGTGATTTTTTGGGACGGGAAGGCACCGGGGGGTCTGAGTGTTTAATATCAAAAATTAAGTACAGACAAAAGATAAACTCAATATCCTATTTAATTAACTTGTTTGAAAATAAAATCCATCTGCCGTTCCTTACGATCAGCAAAATGATTAATAACTAATTCATTGAAGTTTGGTGTTGATGTCAGTAATTTTTTTTCATTGGAACACATTGCTAAGGCACATAGTGTGCTCTCCCGCATGGTATTTCTAGAAAATGTTTTTATTCTCTTCAAAGTAGAAAAACATCGTTCACTTGATTTTTTCTATTTAGTTATTAAAAGTTAAAAAAAAGCTTAAAATGAGAGACATGTTTCGTTCGAACATTTTAAATATTTGAATATAGGCGGTGTTATATGTAATTATGATTAAAACGTCTATGGAAACTGTAACTTCGTACGTGTTCGGACGTCTTCGGATGTCAGTGGTGGCCTTGCTTTGACTTGGGCCAACTTCATATGGGTTCGGACGTCTTCGGAATGTCGGTGAAGACCTTGCTTTGACTTCGGCCAACTTCGTATGGGTTCGAACGTCCTCGGAATGTCAATGAAAACCTTGCCCTGGCTACGGCAAACTTCGTTTGTGTTCGGACGTTTTCGGAATATCGGTGAAGGCCTTGATTTGACTTCGGCCAACTTCGTTTGTGTTCGGACATCTTCGGAGTGTCAGTGATGGCCTTGCATTGACTTCGGCCAACTTCGTATGGGTTCGGACGTCTTCGGAATGTCGATGAAGGCCTTGCCTTGTCTTCGGCCAACTTCGTGAACATTTATATATTTGAATATAGGCGGTATTATATGTAATTAAATTCAGGCTGATTTATGCAATAAATTATTTCTAATTATCAACAAAAAGGGCGAAATAAATAACTGTACGCCCCCAGAGATTCGCAAAATAGCAGAAGACAATTTACAAAATCTTTCGGCAACATAGTCTCGACATATTATCAAAAACAAACTTTTATAACAGTTGTACTATTCATCATTGGAGGTAGATCTCAATAATAGCATCAGAAAACTTATCATCCATCTCTGCTTAACAACTTATATTGTTAATTAGTAAATAAACTGTTAGCATGTGCGCTTTTTATTCTTTGTCCAACTTCTATTGCACATGTTTGTTACATTAAAGGCTTACATTTTGACATTTAAATATAACTTGGTTCCATTTCTTTTGTTAACAACGTCAAAACAACAAACTTAGCGTGCGATAAAGAAATACTTTTGTAACAAAAATGGGTGTCGTAAAGTGAACTTTAGAGCAAATAGTAAAAAGCATTTTGCACATTTCACCCACACAACCAGTCTGATAAACTGTAAGAGCCTCTGTTGAATTTTCTCGTCACGGTTTTATTAGTTTTCTAGTTTAATCAATAAATCTGGTCTAGGGACACCTAAATTTTTGAATTCTATCTTAATGTCATAGATAACTCAGTGTGTTATTTTCTATCATTTCGATTATGTTACTAACGCAATTCATAGTTGCATTTGCACCGATAGAAATTACAACATACACTCACCGCTGTATATTACATACTGGACCGCCAACCGGCACCATAGAGTAGTGCCCCACCGCTGGCATATGTCCGCGCGCTACCCGCGCCAGTTTCATCGCTCGATTTCTAATATAGACGGGGCGCGATATCCCCGGAGCCTACGTCAGACTGCGATTTTTAAACGCGCTGAAAAGACGGACTGTTACTTCCGAAAACATATTATTTGTTATCAAACAAATCAGAAAAATTACATACAAATTAGGTATTTATAATTAATTTATCTGTTAAAAGAAATTTGTCACGCGGGGGGCGGGGGGCGTTCCCCGTTGCCCTCCCGGCAGCAGCCCACTGCAAAACACTCTTATATAACAACTATTGACAGTAGACGTCTGAAATTTTGACAGTTGCTATAAATAAGGTTACCCTTGCCGACCAATGAATCCACTTCAACTTTCGTGTGCCATCTCTTGCCGATTCTGGAAACATTTCAGGTCACCCTCGTATCTAATCAGAATATCCAAGATTTTAAATTTGCTAACATTAATTTCGACTTCAGATACACAGCTTATTGCACATCTCAAGTCTAAACAATGTTAATGTAAGTTTAATGCTAAACCAAAATTCATATATACGAGGTGTGATTCGACTGTGTTAATACTGGACTAGAACTTTCAAAATGGTAATACATAGAGGGTAATGCGATGGATCTCTCTAAAATTAATCGCTTTCTAACTGACATACTGACTCCAGCGATATTACCACTTTCGGAAGCATTCCTGGAAATTTTCTTTTTTAAAGATGTTAGGAACCTTCTCCGTATTTGCGTGGATGTCTTCCGCTTTCTTCAGTGAAGTTTTCAATGTACTAACAGGAAGAATTCGATATGAGCTAGATCAGAAGAATAGGTGGAGAGAAACTTGCGGAAGCATAGGAATTTCTTATTTTGAGATAGAATTTTTATCTCGCCAGAGCATAGGCCATTTCTTCCGCAGATTTTCGCACAAATGCTGAAGGACACTTTCATAGTATCTATATCTGATTGACTGTAGGAGCATTTACGTGCTGGACAATACCCGTAGTATCTTTAATGTATTATTTCGAACGCCGCGAACCTAGTCTCTTTCACTAAGATGATTGTGTTTTGATTCTGATTATACCCATAAAGTAGTGATTTGTCGCTTGTAATAGCGTTATTCAACAAATTTGGATCATTTTCAGCCCGAAGCAGTATGTTCAAATCTTCAGTTTACATTAAGTAACCACGTAAAAACAATGACGACAATCGGATCACACAAAAAAGCGAATGTTTGCTTTATCTTTGTTTGTGTCTGAAGTGGAAGATCTGCCAGACCGAAGGTCAGTATCGACTGATTTGCGGCCATTTTTAAATTCGTTTAACTAGATAGAAACATTTGATATGCTTAGGCATTCATTTCTGAGTGCCGTTTTCAAGAGGTAATACTGCGAGGCTGATTTCTAGGTTTTAAAACAAAATTATACACAAGCTCTATCGTTTTTTTCGATATCGATTAATTCGTCGAGAACCAAAAACCCGTATTCACTCAACAAATTGTCTCTCTCTCTCTATTGACCAAACAGCGCACGCTGATATTTTTAGAACATTCCAAGAATAAAACAAGTTTTCTTTTTCACATATGCAGGAAAACCAATCCCCTCATATAGAGCAGTGACAGCTCCTGTCTTAAAATTTTCCGTTACACTCCGTAGCATATTAAAGTATGCGTTGATTTTTCTTTTAGAATAAGCGGAACAATAATTATGGATAATAACATCACAAGTAATAAAATTATAAAGCAGAAGATCTCAGTTTTCAATAATAACAATACGTTTATACCAACAATCGTCTCTGGCAATCACCGAATATTCGGTGAAAATTCATTAAATGTTAAAGTTATGATAAATTTACTAGTAACTTGGTTGATTTGTACGTTTTGTCTCTGGCAAGGATAAATCCATATAATAATTTGCTGAAACGGATTAAGCCCACAAACCAGTTTGAAAACTGCTTTAAACTTCGATCATACAATATTAGGAAATAAAAGTGTTTGGGGTAATGGATCTGTAATGATCTCCAAGAAGAATTAAGGAAAAAAGGATATCCTTTGTTAAAATTATTGATATTTTGTTCTTAAGGGAGAAATTATTCATGAGATTAAATTCGAGGTTGTTACTTAAGACAAGTGATATCCAGGATATATGAACGTGTACACTAATAATACACTAGTTCATAGAACTATTTCGATTTCATCTCAAGTAAATTTGCATAAGTCTGTCATTTTTGAATATCTTTTTTATTTCCGCTCGCTAATGACGGACATTTTGTTTAGCCGAAATTGAAATAGTTTGTATGTATTTGACTACAATCGATTCTTCTTAACTTGACTGATTTATATCTACATCAAACGATAAAACTAAACATTTAAATAATACCACTTTACCTGCTTGTCTTGGTAGATTAGCGGTCCTCCCGAATCACCATTACATGGCCCCACAAAACCGGTAGTGCAAATTTGGGCATATGTTGTGTAAGGAAAATATCTAGAACATTCCTCATTTGCTATAACTTTTGTTTGTACATATCGCAAACGTGTCGCTGTATTAGAGTAATCGGAAGTTTTACCCCAACCAACTACCATTACTTTTGAATTTTCATACCCGTAACGAGCATCTTCATACGTGGGTAGATGAACTGGGCGAATCGCAACTATTTTTTATGAAAGATAAATTAAGTAAGTATACAATTTTGTATAGAAATTTAACATAAAAAGTGCCATTACATAGTTATTGATATTCGTAATACATTTAATTTTCATAAAATTACTTTTCAATCAACTTTCATCAGCAACTGCAATCGTTGGAAGTATTATTTAAATTCTTGATCTGTATCAGCATGTGCTTGAGAACTAATAAAAGCACAATTTCTGTCGCAGGTCGGGGCGTTTTATTACTAAGCCGGTAAACGCATGTATAGGGGAAGGTGTCCTAAAATGACATAGCATGTAAAATGACATAGTGCTATTTATTTTGAAACTACAGGTGCCATCTAGCGAAAAGGTAATATTCTGTCGAGCAAAAGCCGTCCTAACTTGGTATTAGAAATCTATTTTGTTTGTCGCTGCGACAGGCAGCAGTCAACCTTACAAAAGTGTTTTACTGGCGGGAGAAAGTTTTAATGTGGTATAGTGCAACTAGTGCAAGTGTGTTTTTATTGAGAATTTGTGTACTTCTTGAGGCTAAATTACTACTGCGTGTAAGTGTAAGCGTATACTACAGATGCACCTTAGCAACATTGTGATTCATCATCAGCTAAAAAAATCAGGTACGGACAAAGGACTTTGTGTCATGGCGTGTAAAACGACATATCCATGCATAAAGGTAACATGGCATACTATGTCATTTTACAATCATGTACCTGAAATCAATTTGCATTCACTAATGTAATTATCTTGCTTTTTATAGCTTCACAATGGTGGGTAACCGTCAAAGGACCTCAACCAGACAAACGTGTAATGAAGGGGCAATGTTAAATGCGATTGATGCTGTAAAAAATGGTGAGATGGGATGGCTGAAAGCAGCCAAACTTTACAACGTCCCTCAGGCAATACTAAGATGAAGAGCTAATGATGTCAATAAGAAAGCCAAAGGCTGTGCGAAGGTGCTGGGACGATTTTCATCAACATTTAATGAAGCAGAAGAGAAAGAGCTTGTCGGGCACATATTGTTATTGGAATCCAGATTATTTGGGTTAACTACCAAAGAAATTAAGCAACTTGCATTTGAATTTGTCACTAGAAATGGTATTCCAAACAGGTTCAAAGATCGCAGCGCTGGACGTGAATGGTTAAGAGGTTTTCGTATGCGACATCCTGATCCTTAAGACAGCCGGAAACGGTGTCTGCTGCTAGAGCAGCAGCCTTTAACAGGCCGTAAATTCAAACATTTTTTGATACGTTGGAAATAACACTGGAAAACGAGAAAATTGATGTTCATCACATTTATAATATGGATGAAAGTGGTCTGTCGACAGTGCAGAGACCCCCCAACATTTTCGCAAAGACCGGAAGAAAGCAAGTTGGATCTCTAACCAGCGCTAAAAGAGGTCAGCATGTTACATGTGTCTGCTGCATGAATGCTATAGGTAATTTTGTGCCGCCAGCTCTGATCTTCCCTAGAAAAATAGAAAAGAGGAACTTCTAGATGCCTTACCTCCAGGGTCCTTGGGCTTGTTTCACGAAACAGGGTGGATGACCGGAGATACTTTCGTTTTGTGGTTGGAGCATTTTCAAAATATTGTTAATGCATCTCTTGAATCAAAAGTTCTATTACTTTTGGATGGGCACTCCAGTCATAAGTCTCTAAAGGCTCTAACTTTTGCAAAAAAACAATGGAATTGTCATGATGTGCTTCCCCGCGCACTGCACGCATCGTATTCAGCCGCTTGATGTGTCTTCTTTGGTGCCTTGAAGACTTTCTACAATCAGGAATGCGCACTCTGGTTAAAAAAACCATCCAGGGCGAGTCATCACACAGAATCAAATTGGGGCCTATTTACTTCTGCTTATGGAAAAGCAGCAACAATAAAAAACGCTTCAAACGGATTTTTAAAAGCGGGCATTTTCCCATTTAACTCACATATTTTTCCAGACGAGTTTTTTTAACCAGCGGTGACCACAGAGAGATTGTTGGAGCCAAGCGGTATAGAAAAAGAAATATGTAGTCAATCTGTAAGTCAGTCAGTAATGACATAGAGGGAAATGAGGACGTGGAACAAGCGGTGCAATCAGAACAAGATCAAATTGACGGCAGAAATAGCATCAAAGAAAATACGCTTCCAAAAAAAAAAGAATCACTCTGCAGGACATTTCTCCAGTGCCCGAAATAACAGAAATTAGAAAAAGGAAGACAAGCTAAGCAAAAACTGGTGTTTTAACAACTACTCCAAATTTGGCGGAACTTAAGGAAAAAGAAGAAAAGAAAAGACACCGAGAAAGCAAAGAAAACCTTCGTCAATGTAAAAAAAAAGTTTTTGGTCATCCAAGTTACACTACGCAAACAGAAGATGATGAAGAATAAGAAGATCGTTTCGCAGCCGAAGACAATGAACATGATGTGGCCTGCCTTTATTGTAACGATATGTTTGCAAATTCACGGTCTAGGGAACCGTGGATTAGTTGCATGAATTGCATGAAGTGGGCACATACTGAATGTGCCGGAGTGTCTTCGAAGATAAAAAAATTCATTTGTGAAATTTGCAAGAATTGATTTTTTTTTTAGTTTTTTAAATTCTCTTTATTTTCTGTATTTTTTATCAGTTGTTCTGGGCATTTTCCAGAATTTATTCTGTTTTTTTAATGTTTTTTATACCATTTGTTTTAAGCATATGTCATTTTACACCCATAGGTGTGTGTCATTTTTCAATATACCTGGTTGTAAAATGACATAGTTTAAATTTTTTCGAAAAACTTTTTTTTACGTTTTCGGTAGAGATGAAATAATTTTGCTCCAATTTATCAATAAAGTTTATTGAGACAAACGTGTCATATTTTTTACAGCTTGACATTTTGAATGGTCTTAGCAAAAACGAGTCGTAAGTAAAAAGTATGTCATAGGACACCTTCCCCTACATAGACTGTCTCAACATTTAAGTTTTTATTATACATTAGTAATTAGCTCTTGGTAGGTATTAAATATTATTATGAAAATTGAGAGCATCATACAATATTTTTTAAGTTTTTGAAATTATATTTATGTTTCGTCGTCGTTTTTTGAGGATGTAACATATGTGGGCTTCTTTGTCTTTAATAATCAATTACTACACCTATACCATACTCAAAGACTAAAATCTTGGGTGCCAAAAACTAGTCTACTATATCACATGGTTTTTAAACTAACCTCATTTTGAAGGAAGTGTCTAGCTAGTAGACAGAATAATAGTGACAACAAAGAATATCGATAAACCAAATTTTAATTTGGAAGTAGGGCTATATTGAAATGTAAATTGTCTTTTTCTAAAAAAAAAATAGTTTTATTGGTAATTTATCAGCCGCTATTCCAAAAAATTCTTTATTATACAGGATGAGTCATCTCCGTGGGTAAGGCCGATTGTGCCTTTACGAGTAAGAATATTTCGAAGCGGTTTTTTTCTTGTGATAACTGCTCATTAGGAGCACATTTTAAATATATTTTTTATTATACAGAGTGTTTCATAATTTGGTGGCTGACCATAGTTATAGTTTTGTAAATGGAACGCCCTATATATTATTACATTTTTATATTTCCCGTATAATTTTTAGGCAAAAAGTAATAAGATAGTGCAGGCCTAAAATCTAAAGGTTTTGACTTATTCTAATACTTTAAAAGTGACTATTACAGAGCTATTGTCGTTGTTTTGATATAACTTTGACAACTTTATGTTTTTTATTTGAATAGGGTATAGTGGGCCATGATATTTGTTGCAACATTGATAATTGAATGGATGCCATTTAATAAGTTGTTACTCACTTAACAGCATGATTTTAAAATGCATTTTTCTAAAAATTAGCTTAGAGATATGATTTGTATACGTATTGGGGAATGACAAAAAAAAATGTTTACTAGCTTAAGATTTTGAGTTGTTTATAAAACTGCATTCCAAAAATATATGTCTTTACACTTCTTTTTTTTTTTACTACTATAATCTTGGTAAGTGTCTCATTTCTATATCTACATATTTATACAAAAATTGGATATATTGTACTTACAATGCACTCTATGCCAGCAATATATTTTATAGAATATATAGAATATGGTACTATAAACAAATTTTAAAGCAAAACAAATTAATATCTTAATTACAGTAAGCGCAGAAATAGGAATTAAGACGTATCAGCGGATCTGTAATTACTGTAATTAGTGAAAAAGGAACTACAAAATAACATAAGCAATATTGCCAGTAGTAACGAAAGTGTCCATTACTCTTCTAGAAGCATATGTTCAGGGACATCTTCCTCCAGGTAACGCTGCCGGCAAACTCTGTGAGCTAATATATAATTTCTGTGACTTTACCCAACTATAAAAATCATATCTGTAAGTTCTCCTTTAGAAAACCTCATTATAAAATCACTTCAATTATTTTAAGATTGATAGCATCAACAAATTACACCATTCAACTAAAAAGTAACTTATTAAACGTCGTCCTTTAACATCACAGCTAATTTCACGGCATGCTATGCTATATTAATATTGTAACGAAATGTGTTTACATTAAATAAAAGAATCAGATCTCTCGGCGCGATAAAAACGAAATTGTCACACGCAAAAAAAGAGGCAGACCGGGCGAGCAATAAATCATATTCGGCGCGGCTGGTAAACATCGTGAAGCGGTGAGTCATACACTTACGCATGGTACTGTATCGGAAGCGGAGACAAATGTCTATGGAATATTCTTCAAAACATCGAGAGAAGTATGGAATTTACAGGAATGCTCTAGTAATCTTCACATACGTATATAAGGCGGCATGATTCATTACGGGATTCATTCATTGCGGAAAAGTAATCGCCGAGTAATTCGGTAGTCTCGAGTGGTGGAAACGAATAGTGGTAGCCGAATAAATAAATATAGTAGTGCCGTCTTATATAAATAGTGTGATGTAAATAAATACGGACAGAGATATAAATAATAGTAGTAGTAAAATAAATACCTGTGATAAATAAATTGTAGTAGTTTAAGTGTGTTAAGTTAGTTTTATATTTTATATTGTTAAATAATTTTAAGTACATAAATATACAGACTGTTTTTAAATAAATAATTGCACGAGTTGTTTATTGGAGCCCGAAAACGTTACAATATAAAACAACGAAACTGACAAAATTATATCAAAAAACGACAATAGCTCACTAATAGTCAGTTTTAAAGTATTAACGTCTTACATGTTTTTGAGGCGAAATTTAATAAGAAATTCAAAAATGAAGTCACCTACACACTTCAACTTGAATGTAGGTTAATTATTTGGATCACTCTTTTCTGAAAAGGTGAGCTGAAAGAGGTTTTGTAGCTTGGATTGCTTTTAGTAGTAGTCATAGCCGCTGGTGAACATCTACTAGAATTAAATACTACAAAAACAACTACTTTTAAGATTCTGACTGTTCTAATATAAAAGTTGCACAATTGTTTCATAAACAGAGTAGCTTACAGGGAGGCTTATATATCTACAATGTTGACACAACTTAGAAAAGGGTGAAGGTAATGACAATTAAAACTTATTTAATCCAAAGTAACGTTATATGAACAAATTTATTGTTCTTCCTTTATTTTCAATATGCAAAACATCTGAGTTATAATTAAAAGTATAATTTTCTTCCAGTAGGTGGTTTTTGTATGCAGATATTTTAGTACAAAGAAAAACGATTGTTCTTAGTCGTACCACCTTCTAGAAGAAGACTATACTTTTGATTAAAACTTAAATATTATGCGTATTGAAAATAAAGGAATAGTATCAAATTTATCAAATTCGCTAGAAATTAATAAAAATAAAATTTCTGACAACTTACTAAACGATCAAATACACGAAATAGATCGCTTTAGTTAAATTTATTCATATAAACTTATTTCGGATTAAATATATTTTATTTGTTATTACCTCAACCCCTCCCCAAATTGTGTCATTTTGTATACCGTAGTCGTCAAGTTTTAATTTCGGTTTACACTTCTATCGCATGCAGAATATGACCTTATAATATGCAGCGATGCCTGCTTGCTAACAGTGGTGGGAGAGCAACGTAGTGTCGATGTCGGGGGATTCTCACGCGAGAGTACTCTCGGCAGCCTCGCTTATGTTTATCTTTAGTTTAATTCGTCGCGCTCTTTTCTTCCTTCTACTTTCGTATCAGAAATTAAAATATGTCGACCCCGGTATGTGCAAACCTCCCTATAATGTTTAATTCACATTGAAGAAGGCACTGGGTTGTCAAACTTTTACATTAAAATAGTGAAAGTCGTAACACTTATTGTTATTGAAGTAATTAAAGCTATGGATTTTCGGCAAGTAGAGGCCGAATCAATACAAGAATATGTTATAGCGTTTGTGAATCTATAAACCGAGGATGCAATAAATGCATACTAAAGAATAGAATTTTTTACTTGTATTACAATTTTATGGTTTTTGCTGTACTGCTCTATCGGTACATTTATGGATATCGATATTTCGTCGACCGCGCACTACAAAATCACGTCACTAACAAAAATTCGAAAACAAAATCTAAGCGATAAACGATATTTCAAAAGAGTTTGCAAATGCCTCCAAAACCCTTTAAACAATAAAAATTCCTACGCCGTTTAAATCGATAAATTCAAAACCAGATATTTGAAACACGACTTGACCACTTGTGCAAAAACAAGTACCTATCTAACCGTTTCTTATGTGACTTGTGAGTGAGCAATATGTTGATCCCAATTTATTTAACGCGCTACTGAAAAAACTAATGAGCACTGTGAGAGTACACCTACTTATGATGCAAGACAGGAATGCTAGTATGTCGGGAGGTCAAAATAGCTTTGGAGAGCGAAGTAAAACCATTAGGCTATTGAGAAGAAAAGAATTTAAGAAAAAGAAATTGTAGACTTAGAGAAAAAGGCTTAATATAAAAACTTTAAGAAAAAGTAGATACTTTGAAAAGCATGTTTATGAAAAACAAAACGAAGAGCCGGAACTAAAACCGACCTGTAAGTCTGCGATGTACAAGAACGCTAAATATGAGTTGTGTGACCAGTGACGTAGCTAGGTAACCAAGGGCCCTGGGGCAAATTAAAAAATGGGGCCCCACTGCTATGTAAACTGATTAGGTTTTATCAAATCAAAACATGGAATATACAAATACTTTAAAAATGCTAAGCTACTTAAGCTCTTTTTTGTGCACTGCAGGGCAGGTAATAAAAATATTAAACAGTAACAACATAAATTACAATTAATACTTGGTGTAGGTTTGGCTAATAAAACGAAATAGAGAAGATTCAAGGGTTTATTATATAAAGGTCGGGCCTACCAACTGACTAAATAACAATTATATTTACAATTTTTTCCTAGCTTTAGTTTTCGCAAAAGTATCAATGACTTCGTTTAAATCCAGGCTTGATGCGGTTTTGTTTTCAATTGCTATTAGCGATAAATGTCGGAGTCGAGTTTGGCCCATATTATTTCTTAAATAATTTTTTATTATTTTTAATTTGCTAAATGACCTTTCAGCTGCTGCAGAAGTGACAGGAATTGTAAAGAATAATAACATTGCTGTAAATACTTCCGTTAGGTCGCATTCTAGCACTCCATATTTGCTCATTATTTCCTTACATAATTGGTGAACAGTCCATACTTGAGTTAGTTGAGGTAAAAGTAGGTGGTAAATATTAATAAATTGAAGTGAAAAACTAGGGCCAATTATATCTGAATATTTTCTTTGGAATTCGTCACACTTTTGTAATAAAGTTGCTTCATCAACATGTAATAAAAATGTTGGTGTTAGAAAATCGAATATATGACAGACTGCACTCATACCAATAAAACGTGTATCTAATTGAGATATTACTGTGTCTAGTACATTATTGAAAATCTCAATTTTAAATATTTTTTCTCGGTTTGGAAATCGGTGATCAGCAGCTAATTCATCAACATGTTTTTTTTAACTTTTCTTTGCCTTTTTTCTTGAAAATGGGTATCAATACCATATTTTCTTGCAGTTTCACTGGCTTTGCACTTGAATAATTCGAAATCATTTCTATAAATTTGCAACTTTGCTTTGGTCTTTGCTAAAACTTTACTCGCCTCGCCCAAATTGATGTCGCATTTTTGTAAAGTTTTGGATGCATAATTGATGTCGTTCAATACACTGTGCATGAATTCGCAAAGCAACACGAACTCGAAATTTAGCATTTTTGTTTTAATACTCTCTGCTTCACTACGCTCATCTTTATTAGGACTCTTTAGAACTATTTCTGATAATGCTTTGATAATATCAAAATAACGAAGTTTTATTGCAGATATCGTATTGAACCTACTGGACCATCTAGTCGGATTTAGTTTTTTTAGACTGGTGTCCGATTCGCCAGTGAATTTTGACAGTAGATCCCAACGTTTGATGCTGTTTCCGAAAAAGTTATACATATCTTGCAACGTTACGGAAAAAATCTGTATTTCCACACAACTGCTAACGGCATCATTTATCACCAAATTTAAATTATGCGTGGCACAATGTACGTACTCTGCGTTAGGCTGGATATCCTTAATATGTTTTTGTACACCATTATACACATCACTCATCACACTGGCTCCATCATAGCCTTGCCCCACACATTTTTTTAAATCAATATTTTTGTCGATAAATAATGTTGTCACTTGGTTGACTAAATCTACTGCGCCATGTTTGATGGCTGCATAAAAGCCTAGAAACACTTCTTTTACTTCTATATCAATTGGCTGTCCATTTTCCGATCTGGTTATTACTGCATACCTCACAACAATGCTTAGCTGATCTACCTTCGATATGTCCTGTGTCGTATCCATTATGATGGCAAAAAACGGTGACGCTCTAATTTATTCTAGTAGATGGGTTTCGAGTTTGGTCCCCAAGCTCTCAATCATTTCATTTTGAATTGTTGCACTCAGATATCTTGTAGATCCTAAAAACATAAAAAAACACAATTTCAAAAAAGTCCCGATATTAAACAGTTAATAATTATAAACAAAATAAAACGATAAAAAAACTTAGAAATAATTATTATTACCTTTGGGCATATCCAAAACTTGCCGCAAAATGTGATCATATCGGGCGACAAGCTCTACAAAGGACAGAAAATTTCCGTGGTATCCTTCCTGACTTAAGTCTTCTTGATGTCCTCTCAAAGCCAAAGAACACGTTGCTATAGGGTAAGTATGATATCGAATAACCTTTGAAGAACCATTTTCCAAAATGATGCTTCTTTGCGAATTTCATTTTCAAGTTCCTTGTCGATAGTATTAGTATCGTTTTTTTTTCAAAATTCATAAACAGCACATGCTTCCTAATGGCCACTCGAACAACTGTGTTGTTTAATTCTTTCTGATAAATGCTTCCAATCTCGAATTCCCGTACACCAAACATTATTCCTTTGTGAAGCAAATAACCAGCAGGGTTGACAATAGGCAGCGTCTAGTATTTTGGAATAACACAACCAAAAACGATTAACTGGCCCATATTTAGAACACGAAACGTAGTACGATTTTGAAAAACACCTATTGTTCTGGTTGATATCTGTTGGAAAAGGTCCTGAAGGCTGTAAAGGCCCCATATCAAGAATTTGACGTTTTTTGTTATCACTTAATATTTTGTTCGTGAAGTTTCCCAAGTCATAAGAAGATTTGTCGTACACATTTTCGAAAAATGTAGAGGTCTGTTGTTCCTCCAAACCCTCCGCTCTTATGTGTGTCATGCAAACATCATCCACGTTCACATGATCGGCGGCGGAGGTATCTCCAACTGCAATAATTGTCGAATCTTCTTCAGTAGGCTTCTCAACCAACACTGCAGTTACCACATTATTTGAGTCACTATCAATAGAAATATTTTGGCCAGATGTACTTGCAGAAGGCTGACTAAAAAACTTGTCAATTTTGGGCAATTTTTGTTTACTATCTTCTCTTTCTTGGCGTTGTTTGCGTTTAAATGGACCACTGGGTTTCTTCTTTTTATCCATAATTTTAGTTTTCTAATTTATTTAAACAATACAATATTAGATTGTGCTCGAGTAGGTAGGTGAACTCACTGTTCACTGACGACGTTAAAAGTAAAATAAAAGGAAAGAGAAACACAATGATACGCTACAAGTGTCGTTGGGGAATCCCCGGAAAAAAATTATTACCGTTAGTGTTACCACATTTAACGGTGGAGACCATGAACGATCTCCTGCCCGCGGATGTGAATTAATGTACCTACTGCAGGTGAGTCACCTGCAGTAGGTACACAAAATGCAAGTCACCTGAGGTGACTTGCATTTTTTCACGATATTTCGCGTTATACAATGAGCTGTAGCCGAAATCTATAGATTTGACACGATTTATTGACTTAACGGACATCAATATGAGTGGTAAAATCAAATAAAATTGAACCACTATATTGACCAGTACAAAAAAGTTTATTGACATTAGCTTACTTACTCCTGATACAGCATTAATTTTTTAACCGTTCTCGAAAAAAAAATCTTAACTCGAATTCACAATAAAACGCACATCGATGAATAATAAAACGCACATGAATTTAGGGGAATTCCCTAGGCATAACTTTTGAATTTCACTCAACTGAGTTGTCATGATTAAAGTGGGGTTGCAACCTGTCATATTTATTTTGAAAATGGGAGAAATTTCCAAAAGTTCAGTTCGATCGAGATTTCTGGTAAGGATTCGAGGGCCCCCTGAGCTTGAGGGCCCCGGGGCACTGCCCCGCCTAGCCCCTAGGTAGCTACGCCACTGTGTGTGACTCTTTTAGTTCTCCTGACAGAAAGAAAATGTTTTCTAATTTTTGGAAAATGCTGTGGTCGTAAAACAGTTTTAGTTTCATCGTTAGTTAAGGCTTTGAAAATTATGTTTATGAAAAAGAAAAGTCAGTCTACGTTGTACAAGAACGCTAAAAATAGGTTGTGTGACTCTTTTAGTTCTCGAGACAGAAAGACTACTTTTTCTAATTTTTGGAAAATGTCGTGAATATGAAAACAGCTTTGGTTTGATCGTTAGTTACGACAATGCCCACTCGACGTCCAAAAAAGCAGATTCAAAACGATTGTAGACACTTGAATCTATTTTAGACGAAACGATGAAAATCTCCAAGACGTAAAGAAAATGCTCTTAAATACATTAGAGTTAATTGAATGGATGGTAAATAATTGAGTAATTTAAGCAGCAAACAACAAGCGATAAGATAGCAAGCATATTTATATGCCAACTAAAGCGGGAATGTCTACAGAACTTAAAATAAGAATGAATATCTAATATATAAGAAGCATTTTTAAATGACGGTTCCAAGGTGGAATCACACTATTGTAGGTCTTCATCGAATAGACTTTACTTACATCCACTATTAATGACAAGAAGCAATCAGAAATCAAAAAGAGAATGGCAAAAGGTGGCTACAGAAAATTCTGAGTTAGGTATTTTTACAATGGATGTGCAGGCAGTGAAACTAGCTCTAGTATTACGTGCAACTGCAATTTACTTGACGCTTTTTTCGTAACTATCATCACCAAACATATTTTCCAATTTCTGGAATAGTAAGACCATTATGATCGATAGTACCAGCTGCGATTAGCAAAACCGCAACATCACATTAAGTAATGCTCTTTATCATTTTGTTAGTGAAACAAACGCAACTGTGATTCAAAAATTCTGAAGTTGATGACGCACATAGCTTAATAGAAAGGAAGCTAAAGAATAAAGATATTAAAATACCACCATATTACATCACGACTGAAGCAATCTTTTGATGGAGAATTTTTAGATTTTATTTTTTTCGATTGCCAAAGTAGACCAGCAAACAAAATGACTGATCAACACATTCATAATATAAGTATATTAAAAGATAAGGGAATATCATACAAAAAAATTATTATTAATTTTCTGATGGCTGGACTAATTGCCTCAAATAATAAAATTTAATCTAAACACACAAATAGATAAATTAAAGTAAATCCGCAAAAATGCGTGCATTTACAAGCTCTCAAAAACGTTTTCGCATCAAACTGCCATAATTTCTATGATTCTTTTCCGTGCCATTCATATACTTGTTTTAATTTTTTTATGGATGATAGTTAATTTTTTTACTCTTTTATATTGTAGAACAAAATAGTGATTTTTTGTATTTTCTTAAAAAATACAATGCCTACCAATTTAAATAGGTATTTACCCAGTTTTATTTTTTGCATTTCTCAATAAAAAAAATGTGAAAACTAAATATAGATTGTTTGAGTCATTATTCACGTGTTTAAATAGTGAAACGTCGTAACTGCTAACATTAGCAAACAATATTAACCTCAAAAACACTCCATAACACTGTATAAATAACTGTTTCTTAAATATTATATTCGCAATATCGGAGGACGAGGAGGGGGAAGTATGTAAGCACCTACCTGAGTACTTTACAGGACTTGGTAAACGTATAACAGCTATATCATTCTTTAAGTTATTGCTATTCCACTGAGCGTGATATGTATATTTAACTGCATAGAGGCGAATTTGATCTGCTTCATTTCTTGACAAATCAAAAGCTCCTAGTACGACCATTATGTACTGTGGGCTAAAAGATATTATTTGAGTTAAAAGATTTCACATTTCATAAAACAAAATTTAAATGAAAAAATAAATAGTGCGATATTAAAATACAATGTGATGGACAATTAACAATAAAGGTCTTAAAAACTCTTCGAGGAGTGACAATTTATTTAATCGTATGCCGTAATTGTAGTCAATTATTAGTTAGCTATTGAGATATAAACGATACCACCACTCTGAGGACATACATTACGTAAATTTAAGCATATGGTGACGACATTGTGATTATAACTATAAAATGAAAAGAACTTAAAACAAGAGACGACTTATACAATAAATGAAAATATTATGTACTCGAAAATTAGTAATGCAAAAGCCAGCATAAAAGAAATAGAAATAGACATAAACTATAAGATAAATTTAAAAAAGTGAGCAATTTTCAAAATCTTTATGTCGATATGAATCAGTAAAATTGAAAAATTGAAATGTAAAAGAGAATTCATGGTGGTCGTGCATACTATTGTTATAAATAATTCCTACCAAACAATAGAATTAGTAGAAAACATAAGATAAGAATCTACAAGAGTACCTACCATTACGAACTATAGTAACTTTACCAAATGATGCAGAATTTTCTTGGCTACAAGCACACAATATTTTTTACTTCTAAAAACAATGTGAAAATGATTTTTTTCTGAATACGTGTTTTGGTCAAATATTTTCAAAAAAAATTAATAACTCAAAAACTATTGGCTCAACTTCGAAAAAGAAAAAACAGTTGTATAGAGCAGTGGCGGTTCGTTAATGAGAGCAAGTGAGCAATTGCACCCCCTGGAATTTTGAAACAAAACAAATCAAGCGGCGACTAACTGTGAAAGTATTTATTTATTACGTATTCATAGTTATTGAACAGGAACGTGGCGTGTGCGGCTCGCGTAACAACCGAAATGCACCGATCGTCGTCACAGGTATAATGACGACTAACAGCGCACAGATGTAAAGACGAGAAACTATTCGAATGTTTACCCCTTCCACCGAGAGAAACATACCCATGAGCAAAGCCCAACCGTTGCTCCGTTAAGCCATTAACATTACATTGAAGGTGGGGAGAACTGTATTTTGTTCTACTTCCATATCGTATAATACATAGCGTGTGATCAAGATCCCCAGTCTGCTCACCGCTGTTGTAAGATGAATTTCGTCTCTGCGTTACAAAATAACACGTTTTCGCGGTTAACGTATGATGAAAAACTCGCAATAAAAAATCTTAAATGGCCGATGCCTCAATTATGTTTAGAAAATAAACAATCTGTTAAAGGTAAAGACGTTACAAGAAAATTCAAAATGAATATTTATCAGAAAAATGACTGGATTTGTGGGTGTGAAATTAAAAATACTTTGTTTTGTTTTCCGTGTTTTTGTTTGGTGGTGAACCGTCTTGGTCAAAGAACGGAATAAAAGACTTAATTCATCTTAGTGCTAAAATTACGAAACATGAAAATTCTGAACGGCATTTGAAAAATATATTTAGTCTAAGAATGAAGGGCATTTTTCGGGAATTGATAAATTTTACGGCAGAATTGGATACATCGCTCAGAGATCACATCGAAGCAGCACCGGTTTTTAAGGGATTATCAAAAACGATACAGAATGAGCTGCTTGATGCAATGTTGAACGTGTGTCATGAACAAGTTTCCAGTGAAATTAAAGCAACCGACTTCATATCTGTGATAGCTGATGAAACCACAGATGTGTCCAATCAGTTTCAGTTGGTGGTTGTTTTAAGATATATTGTGAACGCGAGACCGGTCGAAAGATTTTGGAAATTTCTTCTGCCTAGTGGACATGATGCTAATTCGTTATCTGCCTCCATCCTTAACGAAATTAGTTTGCTTGTTGATGACCTAGAAAAACTGATTGCACAGAGCTATGATGGGGCAGCAGTCATGAGTGGTGCTATTAACGGCGTGCAAAGACATGTCCAAGACCAGTATCCAAGGGCCAATTTTGTACATTGTTACGCACATCAGACAAATCTTATTATGTCACATGAAACAACGAGCAGTAGTAATTGCAGAATTTTTTGCCAATCTGACGGGATTATGTACTTTTTTCTCCACTTCACCACAACGAGCTGCAAGATTGGAAGAATTCCTTCAGAGAAAAAGCTTACCTCGTTCTTCAAAAATAAGATGGAACTTCAATTCTAGGACAGTGAATACAATATATGAGCACCGAGAAGAAATAATTGAAGCTCTAGAACAAATCGAGGGAGAAGCTAGTTTACAAATTACCATTCATCAAGCTGGTGCCAATTTGCGAATTTTAGAGGAGGAAAATTTTATCTATTGGTTAACTTTCTTTCATAAAATTATGCCACATGTGGACATATTGTTTAATCAATTACAAAATGTCAATACAGATGCATTAAAAATCAAGAATAATTTAGATAATTTTGAATGCGCTATTGGAAAAATTCGAACCGAAATCGCTGACACAGATAATCAGTTGGTTAAACAAAATGACTCAGAACTGACTCCTCGACCATCAACGCGACGAAGAGTAACTGATGGTAGCCAGAGACGGAGGGAAACTATTAAAGTGTGCGATTTTATTTTGCTTGAAATAAAAACTAGATTTCGGTATACAGCGCAGTTAATAGTAACAAACTTAATTTCTTTTAAACAGTTCTCCTCTGTTCAAAAAAAAAATTTCTGGAAGATTGCCTTAAAGAAGCAGTAAAATTTTATCGATGCCTCAATGAAAGCAGACTACGAACTGAATTAAGTGTTCTATATTCTATAGAAAAATTTAGGCAAAATATAGAAGTCAGTGCTGTAGGTCTGCTAGGCCTTCTGCTGGATGGATTAAGCGACACCTTTAATGAAGTTGTTAAGCTTTTAAAAATTGTCATTACAATCCCAATGACAACGTCGGAAGTGGAACGCCAGTTTTCACGGCTGAAGAGAATAAAAACTTGCCTGAGAAATACAATGAAAGAAGATAGATTAAATGCCCTTACTATGTTATCTTGTGAAAAGGAATTTATAAATGATTTCCCAAATTTTAATGAAAAAGTGATAGAACTGTTCTGCAAGTCAAAGACACGCAAAATGGACTTCGTTTATCGTCAGATGTAATCAAACTGTAGTGTTATATTTACTATTCCCTCAAAACAAACTGTACAATGAACAGTACCTGTCTGGAACAGTACCTATGTCGGTGAAACTTATAAAGATTAGGTAAGCGTTCTTGTATTATACTTTTTAATTTTGAAATTATGCACTCCCTATGTGAACCACCCCGAGGCGCCACTGGTATAGAGTACTTTACATTTATAGTCACATTAATATAGTAATAATACAAATTGTATCTTATAAATAATGAATTGAATAAAAAGAATTGAATTAAACAAAATGGATTTGAGTGGAATTTCAAGGTGTTTTTAAACGTGTGATAAGTTGCCTTATAATTGGGTATGTAATCCACCAAAGTTAATGTTTTTACTTTTAAAAACAATGTGAAAATGATTTTTTTCTGAATACGTGTTTTGGTCAAATATTTTCAAAAAAAATTAATAACTCAAAAACTATTGGCTCACTTTTGAAAAAGAAAAAACAGTTGTATAGAGTATAGTCCTTTACATTTATACATACATTAATATAGTAATAATACAAATTGTATCTTATAGATAATGAATTGATTAAAAAGAATTTAATTAAACAAAATGGATTTGAGTGGAATTTCAAGGTGTTTTTAAACGTGTGATAAGTTGCCTATGTAACACACAGCGTTGTTCCGTCTACCGATTTTTCTTCATTTCTACCGATCTACCCATTAAGCCATCATATCTACGGAATTTATAGGAATGAGGAAAAATCTAAATAAAATCACAAACTGGAATTGCTTAAACTGTTTATATTCATGTAAATAATACGATTTAATATAAATATTTATGTTTCTGTAAAATGTTTAAAAAAGCATAAAAATACAATATAATAAATTATTCTCGATTATTAATTAAATGGCATTCGTCTTTAATCTATGACTATAATAAATAAAATATTAATACAGGCAAGTTATTTTATAGTAATAAAATCCACTATGGATTGTAGTCGATATAATGCCTGCATTCAAAGCCAGAAATACGCGCTCTTTATTCCGAAAAAGGAACTATTGTGTTTAAAAAAAAACTTAAACAAAAGTAGTTTTCCAAATAAAAACATGTACCTACTTATTGGCCTAAAACTAATTATTTAAAAATATTATATCAATAAAAATAATCCTTTTCATTCGAATGAATGAATGAAATAAGTACAACATATCATTCAATAATTGAATAATATATAAAACATATATAAATAAAGACAGCTGTTTCGATTTCAAAATAAACAACAAATTGCTGTTGAAAATGAATGATAAAACATTAAAAAATATACCTGGTGAAGAGTAGTGCGCTGGTAACACACGATCTTACAAATTCACACATACAGTTTTATAGTGATTAATTAAAATAATACAATTTGATCGTACTTGTAATGTATTATAAGTGGGTATGTAATCAAAATTATATTAGAGGACTATTTTCCCTATTATTGTATTAGATATATGGAAGTTGACTAGATAAAGGTCACTGATGCATTACAAAATGTTAAAATGAAGTATACAGGAAGGCTGTTTGTGAGTAAAGTAGGTTATTTTCATACAAAGAATGTATGAATAACAGAAGTATTACTAAAATTACGAATTTAATGCGATTACAAATTCTAATGCGCTGGGTTTGGTTGTTTTATTTTAAATGATATCATGAAGCATTGAACCTTACAAAATTGTCAATGTATAATGATGCCCCTCAACATAACGGAAATTAAATTCTCTCAATAGGAAATAGAAGTATATCAAACAAGTTAAAGCTATTTAGCTGATCGTATTTGCAAACGAGTGCCAAATACGAAACGAAAGTAAAATGTACTTCAACGATATTTATAAATAGGAGAGCAGTGGCGGCTCGGGGTGGTTCACATAGGGAGTGCATAATTTCAAAATTAAAAAATGAGGTGTGGCCACCACACGACTTTCTTATACGTATGAAAGTGTTACTTCCGGTCCGAATTTTGAAATTTCATGTATACAAAAAATATTCCAAATCCAACTCTAAATACTTTTGTACTCTTCATAAATATATATAGAATGCATAATTTACGACATATTTGCAAAAAATCGTTATTTGGTAAGAGTAAAAGTGTTACTTCCGGTCCGAATTTTGAAATTTTTTTTATACAAAAGATATTTAAAAATACGTTCTAAATACTTTTATACTGATAATTTACCTGCCTAGAAAGCATGACTTGCGTGATATTCGCAAAAAACTGATTTTCGATAAGAGTAAAAGACCTACTTCTGGTCGGAATTTCGAAAAACCTTATTAATACAATTTTTCTCAAATTTAATTTTGAGTACGTTTGAATTCCTTATAAATTTGTTTAAACTTAGTAATTGACGAAATATTTGCAAAATTCGATTTTTTCACTGAAGTAAACTACTACTTCCGGTCTGCCGATTTTGCTCAAAATCTAATCAGTTCTCAAGAGGAAGATTATATTCGTAAATACAAAATTTGAAATTGATATCTGTAGCGGTTTGATCGCTATCGTGGTCACACACACACAGACAGACAGACACACACACAGACAGACAGACACACACACACACAGAGAGAGAGAGAGACATTTTTTAAAAACCATTTTTTTGGTATCAGGGGACCTCAAAACGTGGACATCTGCAAAAATCTCGAAGTCGAAAATTTTCATCATCACAATACTTCCTTATACTACGTATAAGAAAGTAAAAGTATAATACAAGAACGCTTACCCAATCTTTATAAGTTTCACCGACATACTGTTCCAGACAGGTACTGTTCATTGTATAGTTTGTTTTGAGGGACTAATAAATATAACACTACAGTTTGATTACATCTGACGATAAACGAAGTCCATTTTGCGTGTCTTTGACTTGCAGAACAGTTCTATCACTTTTTCATTAAAATTTGGGAAATCATTTATAAATTCAATTAAAAACCGGTGCTGCTTCGATGTGATCTCTGAGCGATTTATCTAATTCTGCCGTAAAATTTATCAATTCCCGAAAAATGCCCTTGGTATTCGACGTTTGCCGTACATCATGACCCCGAAGTGCCAGTTCAAACGCGCCACAAAATCTAATGCAATTTATTATTAAATTTAACACATGCCTATTTTTTGTTACCTGTTCATTGTGTTGTTGAACTGCTTTTCTATATGATGATCTAAAACATTCTGAATGTTATTTTTTCCTAACATTCTTAGACTAAATATATTTTTCAAATGCCCTTCGGAATTTTCATGTTTCGTAATTTTAGCACTAAGATGAATTAAGTCTTTTATTCCGTTCTTTGACCAAGACGGTTCACCACCAAACAAAAGACACGGAAAACAAAACAAAGTATTTTTAATTTCACACCCACAAATCCAGTCATTTTTCTGATAAATATTCATTTTGAATTTTCTTATAACGTCTTTACCTTTAACAGATTGTTTATTTCCTAAACATAATTGAGACATCGGCCGTTTAAGATTTTTATTGCGATTTTTTCATCATACGTTAACCGCGAAAACGTGTTATTCTGCATCGCAGACACGAAATTCATCTTACAACAGCGTTGAGCAGACGGGAATCTTGCTCACATGCTATGTATTATACGATATGGAACTAGAACAAAATACAGTTCTCCCCACCTTCAATGTAATGTTTAATGGCTTAACGCAGCAACAGTAGCGCTTTGCACATGGGTATGTTTCTCTCGGTGGAAGGGGTTTTTACATCCGTGCGCTGTTAGTCTTAGTCGTCATTATATCTATGACTACGATCGGTGCATGTAGGTTGTTTCGCGTGCCGTACACGCCACGTTCCTGTTCAATAACAATGAATACGTAATAAATAACTACTTTCACAGTTAGTCGCCGCTTGGTTTGTTTTGTTTCAAAATTCCAGGGGGTGCAATTGCTCACTTGCTCTCATTAAAGAGCCGCCACTGTAGGAGAGCAACTTTAATCGGAGTTACTGAATTGCGAAGGGTAATAGTGAAGTGCAACATGAATAATAAGTTATTGTCTTCAGAGAAACTATACAATAAGAAGATAAACAACGATACAAAATTAAGGGGTAACTTTTCTGTTTTGTTTACAAAGTTATAATTCTTGGAGATGGAATGCCATACTGTTGAGCAACTCGCCGAAAGTATATTATTTTTTTAAAGGAAAATGGCTGTGATATTAAACATTGTCGTGGGCAAAGCTATGACAGTGTATGAAACATGTGCGGCCTACAAGCATTGATTACCTACGGAGATAAATAAGTATACATGATACATTCTCTGCTTTACACATTCATTAATTTGGTGCTCTGCCGAATATACAGGAGCATCAATTATCTTCGATTTTGTTGAAAGCCTTTACCTATACATTATTTTCCTGTCCGAGCTGATGCGACGAAGGCACCTTTTGGTATTTTACCTACATTGGTTTTGGAAGGCATCTCTAATAACATCGGTCAAAAAGTAGAATGTCGTAGTCAGATCTACGGACTAGTTTCGAAGATGAATAGAACGCTTGCAAGCGACCAGCGCTTCGTTGCAGTTATTTTTGTGGTATTTAATTAATTAAAGGTTCAAACTTGTATAGGCGCCATACTGAATTTGTTAATTTTATGGCTTTTAATAAAAAATCGCTAACTTTGGTGGACAATGTTTGACAACTACTAATATATAATAGTTTAGATTTTATTTAATACTTTCTCAAAAATGATTTTCTCCCTAGAGTGACATGAAATTTATATTTATCTGAGAAAATAGTAGTGTAGTTGTTGCTTTTACTATTATTAAAATTTTGATTGTCTTAGCTTATCATTACAGCTAAAGACTTTCTCCCTAGAGTGACATGAAATTTATATTTATCTGAGAAAATAGTAGTGTAGTTGTTCCTTTTACTATTATTAAAATTTTGATTGTCTTCAATAATTTAATTTTTAATTTACAATTTGTTTTTAATATTGTTTCTTACACGCTTGGATATGCAGTACACGCATTTCATGGAATACTTGTATTCAGGTATGAATTTTCAATGGGTGCAAACCTTCAGCACACAAAAATTGAATGACCGTCCGCTAATGACACTGTTGATAACAAATGCTATTTTAAAGTCATAATGCTTATATTGCTGTCAAATGTAAACGAAATCAATTGGTCAGTGTAACAGTATCAATCACTACTAATGTTGTGAAACGTCAGATGAGTGATTACAATTGTTTACAAGACTAACTTAATCAAAAGTGGGCTTCAACTAAACATCCTTGTATTACATACTATAACTTCTGCACTTATATAATTAGAATTGAACAACATATGTGTATATCACTAACAATTGAAAAAGTAACCTTACCTTCTAAGACAATGAGCAGCTGTTAACACATAATTTTGGGTAATCAATGATCCACCACAAAAACTGTTGCTATAACCTTGATAGTATATATATAAAGCGGTCTATTAAACGATAAAAGTACAAGTTACAAGTGTTGTTAAATATAGTGCAATGGGCCATAAATACAAATCGAAAGATTTTACCTGAAACGGAAAGTAGTGCATTGGCACTTCAACTCCGCCAATAACTTTGCTTTCTTTAGCTTCAAAAAAATAATCGGTCATATTCAACTTTGATAAATCAATCTGAAAGTGAAAATATATAAATTGGAAGAAAACCTTGAAGTAAAGACATTACACCTCATAAGGATCAGGTAATCCATCCACTTCAAGACTTTTTGTTATTCCAATAGTATAATGTTGCATTGCGTAAGCTTCTTTAATATCTTCTGCCATTTGCAAATGAAAAAGCAATAGAAAATAACACCCGAGTAAATATTTCTGATACATATTTTTAAATCTTCTAAACAAACTAAAAATTTGTTTAGAACCCTCCGTTATATACTAGTTATTATTCTAATATATGGTAATTCAAAAAAATTTGCAATGTAAATTTTTCAGCTTAACATGAAAAAATTATCTTTGTAGTTTTTTATTACTTTTGCAGATAAAAACACAAATATACCTTAATTAGGGTTTCAACAATAAAAAGTTCATAGAGCTATTAAAATATGTGTTTGTACATTGTCCTAAAAAAATAGAATTAATTACATTATATACATATGTAAATCTGTATAGAATTTGCGATACACAATACCGCGCATTACTTTTGGTAAAGTACGGTAGTGACACCAATTTTAGTCAGTACACCAATTATAGCCACTTTTCATTTCAACTTCAGAGGAAAGAAAATGTCATTCATTTTGATTACCACAAATGCTGCAGATGAATTCCTGTTACCGCCGAAATATCAAAACTGCTTCGAAAATACTACACCCCTTGGATACAAAGTGATACATTTTACGTGTATTTTACGAATTTTTATTTCTTATCTTCTAACTAAAAATGCATCTTTTGCTATCATAGTCTTCAAAGATGGCCATAAGTTACATCTATCTCTAGACGTAAGCAAATTTTGTCAAGAGGATCAAATAATTTTAGTGAGTTTATATTCAAACACACTCACATAACACAACAGCTAGATACCGCCCTTTTCTTTCTTCTCAAACCTGCTTGGAAAGAAATTGTCAAGAAATTAATTATTGAGATTGACGGACAAAGCACACAAAAAAGGATATTCCAGCAGTTGTTAACGAAATCCCAACAAACAATAATTTCACAAACAGTCTAATTGCAGGATTTGTAAACGTTCCGTTTATGTCCTTTTGTTGCAAATACTTGAAATTCCTCAATAAGCAATCACCTGAAACAAAAAAATTAATTGTTGGGCCAAATAAAAACAAACAGTCATTAATATTGGAGCTTGTCAGTTTTATTGAGCTTTTTGAAAAAATTTTACGTCAGTTTAACCACACTTTTCGCGAAAATGCAGAGTTTTTATATTGATTTTGCTACAAAATAAAAACCAGTTATTATACAAAAAAAAAAAATTCAAATGATGAAATTTCACTTAAAAGTTACCCTTTAATACCGGACCACAGTTATATTAGAATTTCCATTTCCATAGTACGATTTGTTGAAGAATTATGCTGACAAAAATAATGCAATAATACGAGAAGCCAGAGAAGGAAAGAATTGGAAATCAACAAACAGCATCAGAACAAACAAAAATCACAGAAAACAACGAGCCAAAAATTTCGCGTGCGATCAAAACAATTAAACCTTCAAAGCGATCAGCTGAAGAAATCCTAAAAGGCGGTTTTGTTTTTCAACAAAAAAATCAAAAACAAGAAAAAGAGAGAACATTAGCCTTCAGTTTTAACTTCTGATAAATGGTATGAAATCGCAGAAGCAAAAGATAAAATGAAAAGATTAAAAGAAGAAATCGAAAGTTAAGCTCGAGGAAGCAAAGACAAAAAGAAAGCCAGTGAGGAAATGCTGGTAGCCTAATTGTTGACCCAATCTTATGAAAGGAGGATTGAACCAAGGTTTGTCGCAAATGGCTTTATAATTTTAAAATATGATAATCAGTATTAACAGGCTAAAGTTCGCAAAGATCTGGTATTTCGTTTGGAAGAAGTGGAATTAATTGGAAACAGTCAGAGAAAGCTGACACCTTATGGTATTCGTATGATGATAGTATATTTCTTCACCATCTATCAAGAGGAATATATTCTGTCCCAGAAATTACCAAATATATGTAGGATATTCTTTTCAAAATCATCATTAATAAATCTTAAAAGTTATTGTTAGCATTTTATTATTATTGTCTTCCAAATAACTATAAGTGATGTTTTCTATTGACTAAAACAGGTAAATTTGTGGCCAAAATTGACGAATCCGAGTTTTGAATAGAATAGATTTTTCTTCGCACACGCAGTGATTGTTAATTCTGTCGTACATGAGTGTAACCTATCTCAATCCATTGTCGTTACAATCGGCGAAACTGCTTGGTTTACAATTATTTTAGAGATTAAAGCAACTGTATTAAAGTGTAAAATGTTAAAGTGGCCAAAACTGGTGTTGGTACCCTACTAACACTTTCTGTAGTTTTGTTTCAGCATTGTGAATCACGGAGTAGTCGAGTGATTCCACTGATGGTGAGTAATTTTGCAGTACTTGATTGGTTACGTTTAGGTCGAGATGCCAATAGATACAGATACAGATAGATACAAAATAAGGAAATGGTAAAATAATATTCTTCCAAGTACAAAAACTTTGTTTGCATGCAGTATTTGTAGCAAAATTGCCATAGATCGTTTATTATGTGTTGCAATTTTTTTGTGTGTATTTCAATTTATTTATTCCAGCATCCTCACAATATAATTTCATTTTGTACTCCATAAAACCAATGAACGGCTGATTTATTCATATTTTCATATGGAAAAAATGGATTTGTTTTTATGTTTCAGTGCAATTTTCTTTTACGATTATTGTGTTTTTTTTAACGTCGCACCCTTTCTAGTATCGTAAAATAAGGTGGTAAGAAACAATTCTCAGTCTTGATGCTTCAGATAAAGAAGTAATAGTACATCAATTACTTGAAGATATGTAAAATCTCTGGTTTTAGTTGCAGAATACATAGTCATTGGAGCATCAAAAAATAAAAAATAAATAATGTTTCTTGTAAACCCACGATTGGGGCATCAAGAAACATAGTAGGTTTTTATCATGAATGTCTTATTCGAGGCATGATAAAATATGGTTTCAAAAATATTTTATTAATTAAGTATATAAAAAATACCCTTATAGGTATAAGTATATAAAAATAGGATACTTACTGGTAATTTTTTGACCTCTATTTACTATATCTCGAGCTAGATGTGTCCGATTTGGTAGTTCTTGGTACTAAATGAAAGACATTGAATTGATGAACAAATATATAATGGGATATTTAATTGGTTAAGTGTTTCATATGATATCGATAAATAAAAATTAAAAAATTAAAATTGTAATCAGATTCTGTAGCCACGGAAAAATAGACATCAATAAAAAAACGTTCTGTTTCTCTTCAGATACGTAATGCTGATACTTTTACGCAAAAAATAACACCAATCAGAAGAAAATCGACGGAAAAAATGATGAAGCTATTAGCGATTGAGTGAAGAAATCCAAATCCCACATTTTCTGCATATATTAATTTTTTTGACAGGCGGCCATCCGGCAACGCTTTTTTTGTTCTCACGTAGACGCCAATGCTACAGCGAAAACTGACATTTTGTTTTTACAGCTTCTACAAAACATACTGTGAAAACGCGTTACTTGCCTCTCGCCTGAAGCAAAGGAACCTTTTCGCTCCGGGCGTGAGTGGGACATTTTATTAAGCAAAAGGACATACCTACTGCACCGATATTCCTGCTTTGTTTGAGCAACTCGAAGAGCCTGCAATCCCAATGAGTGGCGCTTGTTCAGTGACGGTAGTAAAGACAGTTTGAAAGCAGTCCTATTTGGGTATTGAAAATGACAAATATCCCTCATGCCATCAACACTAAAGAATCATACGCCATAATGGCCACTTTGATAAAATACATTCAATATCAGCATCATAAATGGAAAATACGTTCCGATCTGAAAGTCGTCGACATGCAGGATGGGTATACAAGACGTTTCTTTGCCTTTGGAATAGGCGCGCTGGTGATCATCAAATTATAGAAGAAAAAACTGGCCAGAAAGGGATATCGTCACAGTGGGCAAAGACAATACTAAATACGTGCCACTTGTCAAGAAAGAAAACATAATTGTATTAATAATTAGACAAGCAAAGGCATGTATGCTCCTATTTGAGAATCTTTTTCCCACAGCTTTCAACAACAAAAATCAAGGAATTCGTCTTTGATGGTCCACACATAAAAAAATTGCTCAGAAGCACAAAGTTACCAATTTATTTAACAAAAGTTGAAAACGAGGCTTGAAATTTATTTCAGCTAGTTCTTACCAATTTTCTTGAGAACAATAAAAGCCCTAGCCACGATGCAATTATTACTGATTTGCTGAAGAACTTACAAAAGATGGGTACGGATTGCCATTAGTTCATTTCATCCTTGTTCATTTTCACTTGTATTCTTTTTACCATTTTATTTATTTCTACCGGGCGTAAATATGTTCCAGAAAAACCATTGTTTCCTTTGCATTAGAATTTATTTCCGGACAATTTTGGTGACGTAAGTGACGAAAACGGCAAGAGATTTCACCAACAAATTAAAACCACTGAGCAACGCTATCAAGGGTTTTGGGATGAAGCACTTTGGTGCCGATGTCACCTGGCAATACTGCGCTTATCACTTAGTTAAAAAAGAATAGCGTAAGAAAAAAGTTGTTTTTTCCCAATCTAAATGCTATTGTTTTATTTTAGCTAACTTAGAAGTATACATATTGCAAGCGATTAAACTCAATAAATTGTCGAAAAAATTAATATATTCTTAAAATGTGTGGATTTGGATTTATTCACATAATTGTTAATAACTTTGTCATTTTTTAGTCGATTTTCTTCTGGTTGCTGTTATTTTTTGCGTAAAAGTATCAGATTTTGTACATGAAGAAAAAACCGGAAGTATTTCATCGATTTCTATTTTTCCGTAACTACAGATCAGCATACATTTTTTTTTTAAATCTTGAGTACTTTTTCGATATCGTTTGAACCGCTTACCCAATTAAAGATTCCATTATAAGTGTTCGTTCACCATTTCAATGTCTTTCATTTGGTACCAAGAATGACCAAAGGGACACATCTAGCTCGAGAAATGGGTTGTAAAGTGAAAAAGGTCAAAAAAAATGAAAATATCTCAAAAACTATTCCGCAAAAAGAATTTGCGTTGATTTTCGAATTCAACAGTAGAAAATCCGCAAGAAAAATCACTTCTCATCAAATGCGTGAAAAAAATTTCATTTTGTAAGCGGGTGTTATTTGTCTCTTCAAACAAAATAATAATAAAAACAAACCTTTTTCTCTCTTCAATCATACTTTTTAGCCCATCTGTTGAGAATGACACTGTTTTATCGACTGGAATATGATGTTCTTAATCCAGTCAGTGACAGCATTTGCAATATCCTTGACACGTGATTGACCTATCAGTGGCAGTAAAGTGTCCTAAAGAGTTCTTCTTTAGGACCCGTAGATGAAATAAATCGAATAAAAAGTAAAACTTGCGCTGTGTCATTTATGCCACAAGATCATGAATAGCTACTGATAAAACTGAAACCAAATTAAGATCGACGTTTGTTGAATGACTTTATTCGAAAATATTTTGACAGACAGTGAGAACTTTTTATTTTTTTAAGAATTTCTACCATACTTAAACTCCCGGAAATAGTTCTTGGGATGCATTTATAAAACAGCTTTTAATGTATATTTGCCATCTGTGTATGGTTTGCTTGCCTTAGTAATCTCTTAACCAACAATAAAGCTTGCAAAACTAACATGGTTGGAATATGCACCCAATCATTAAATACAGAACTTAATTTTTCTTATCTCTTCAGCAGTTCCTCAAGTGCTTTCTGTCTCGTATCACCGACGGGATATTTACTGCTTAATGCAGATATTTTTTGTAATGTGTAACAATTATTGTTTTAGTTTGATCATCAGTTAATTTTACGTTCACAAAAAAATAATTCGTATTTGTTTTTATTATCATGTTCATTTTTCAAACAGTTTCTCTATCCAAGTATATAATTTATTTAAAATTTGCAATAATATAAATAATTTCCTTATTTGTTTTATGTTTTTATTGCACGATAATTCCTTGTAGCCGCATGTTTTTTCTCTTGACATTTGATTTTCACTTTTGGAAAATAGTTATGATATTCTATTTTTTAAGGATTTTGCTGAAGTCATCGATTACGTCGTGAATATAATTTAAGTGAGCGTCTATATATCGGTTATTTTGGAATGGTGTTGTTTTAGGAGTGAATATCGATGTATGGCTGCGTCAACATAATACGTTTTTCGAGCATTACGCGCTTTATCTGGTTGTTGGGTATCGCGTGAGCTGCACTGACCACAGTTGGAAACCTATCACCAGATCCATTACAATACCACAAAGGTCCTATCCAAGCATTTACTTGCAGTCGCAAAATTCGTGAATCATACCAACAACTTGAGTCGAGACATAGGATCTCCACCACTCTGGCAAGTCCCTCATTCAAAATCAACTGAACGATAACATACACCTTCCACTGAACTGCACTTCTAAACATAACGTTAGCCTGTTTCAGACAATACCAGTAGAATCAACAGTTCTGAAGATGTCTCCTAGTATAGTGGACAAAATGTCGGCACCTAAAATAGATGATTACGCTGTTTCAACTCTGATACCAAGAAATTATGATAACCGTGGAAGCCTACGATTTAGTTTAAGTTGTCTACGCTGATATTCCACTCGGTATTGAGAATGTCCATCATAAAGCATCAATATTTGTCTAATGCATCTATATGATTGATATTTTTTATATTCCAGAAAGCCATGAAACTATTTTTTAAAGACATTGTTTTCGCCTTGATAAATAAAATACAATTTCCTTGTGTGTACTGTGATGATATTTTAAAAATGAAAGAAATCACAAAGTGTTAATAATTGAAACCTCCTTTCGAAATGGAAAAGGGTCATACTTGCGCAGACATATGAAGAGCAATTTCTTACAGATTTCGAAAATTTGTAGTAAACTATGTAAGTTTGCTCTCCGTTGAGAGATACCATGAAACGTCTATAGCTCAAAAACCAAATGGTAACAGAATAACATTGCTGACAGGTTACATTGCCACGTAAAAAAGATATTGAGAAGCTTTCATAGGTAACACGACTTTCAATTGAAATATATAAGTTATATTCTTAAAAAATATTCTATAGATTCGCTTACAAGTTGCGTTATGTGCGGTTCATCCTACCACATAAACATTGAATACGACTACATTTCTGTCAATAATTTTTACCTAGATGAACAATGATGATTAGAATTCAGATTTTTATGCACAAGAAATGCTTTAAATATGCGCATAAACATGTCAAGTTTTTTCCATAAATATGTCAAATATATGCTTCGGTTTTACATTTTTATGTACTTTACTTTTGATGTGTTTTGCTTACTGGAAATCAAGGGAAGAGCAGTAAAACAACAAAAGATATTCTCAATTACGTTTATACATAAAAATAATAATTATTACATATTATATAATAAGAACATTACATAAGAATATGGTAAAAGATTGTCTTTACTGGAGACGCGTTAAGTTCAGTTGCACGTCATCGATGACGTTTACATGTTGTCATAACTATATTATAGAAACTAAAAAAGTTACTTGAGGGCATTTATTTCATTAGCTGAAATAGAAGATTTATAAATTAATCGTAATATACGCATTTATGGCAAATAAACACATAATTTCCGTTTCAATATTAAATTTCTTTATTACATATTTTTAATAGACTAATAGTTCAATTCGGTGTTGACAGATAAATCATATCTGTCAAAAAGACGTGCGTCGTGTATATTCTTCCTGTCAAAATTTTCATGTTTATTTTTGCTTTGATATAAATTGTTTAAAAACAATGCTTCTTAGAAGTGTATTTATTATTTATTTGCGTCCATTGAATATAATGCCGAAAGGTTTCTGCAAACAATCGAGGCTTTTTACAAACTTTTCTATAATCATGTGTTAAATTTAATGTGAATAGCGTAAGTATTGCTTATTTTAAATTATATTATGGATACGTAATGAAACATTTAAGGTTTTTCGACAATCTAAATCAATATAATAAATAAGTTGAGAAAGACTGAAGTCTTAGAGCATTTCAATTACTAAATATATTGCGTTATAGTTATTGTATTGTGAATATTTTTTTTCTTGGTTATATCAAATGTCACTGACAGAAATAAAAATAGATCCGGCAACTTATACAAGGCGAGTCGTCATGGATCTACTATGACGTGCAACTGAATATAATGCGTGTCCACCATACCTACATACAGTTCGTCTAATGGATCATTAGACGCACGTCATTAATTTTTATGCGTACGAATGAAATAGGTACTTCCAGTTCAAGTGAAGCACTGTATACATAATGCATTAATATAAACTTCACATTTTTTAATTTTTCAATTGATTAATGCAGTGGTCTAGATATGATTTGTATTGCAGACATACGTATTTTCCGCACTTGAATATTCGACACCGATATTAAATAAGGATAGATAGACTGACCGACAATCTTTGCTTATGTTATCAAATAATTACGTGCGTCTAAAGATCCATTAGACGAACTGTACATATAATTCCAAGGATGTTACTTATTAACTATTCACTTTCGCAATGAGATCTACTTCACTTATTATTGTACCAATTAATAATTAAATACTTTTCTAGATTTTCGACACTTAAATTTTGTCTTCTATCATTTAAAATATTTTTATATGTTGAAAACGTTCTTTCTAAGTAAACTGAAGTAAGAGGTACATTAATGATAAAATTTTAGATGTTTTTGTTAACTTTTGAAGACCATCATTCTTTGTTGTAACACTATAAAATTTATCCAGTATAACTTTAGCAGTTCGACCTAGAACATTTTTCAATAAATTTTCACAATGTTCTACAACAGAAATTGACTCTAATAGTTCAGTCTCTAAGTTTTTAATTTGTCCACATAAAAAACTATAAGGAACTTTAATATACGTCAACTGATCTAGAATCTCACGTTTTTCGAATAAACTTTTGGATTTTATGATTGATTCAGCTGAGTCAGGAAAATCTAATATAAGGTTTTTTATATGATAATAGTTATTGGGGTAGAATACGGCTGCGTTTAACCACGTTCCCCATCGGGTAATTACCGGTTCAGGAAGTAGAGGAACATTCGGCAATTTTTGTTTATATACTTGGATTCCTATCGGTGCTTTGTTAAATATTTTTTTTACGTTCGAAATTAAAGAATTAACCAAAGGAAGTTCACCTCTTATTTCCTCAGCAACTAAATTTAATCCATGCGCCGCCGCATCTATAACGAAAAGAAGAATTTTGTCAGTCGACAGTATATCTGGAGCAAATAAAAACCATCAAGCTTTCATTAACAAAGCGAACAATCTCTAGGCTATTGGTTTTCTCTTTCGTACTGATTAAAAAAGAATTTGGCAAAATATTTTGATTAAGAACACCAACTAATAAATATACAATATAGCGAGCACGGACATCAGTCGTTTCATCAACAATAATGTACATAAATCCTTAATATGGTTTCTTATATCTTGAATTACATCTTTGTAAATGACACATACATAATTTTTTCGTAATGTACTTTCGTGGGGTATATTTGTGTTACAATATATTTCCAAAAACTGCTTAAATTTGGGATTTTGTGGCTTATTTAGTGGAATATTTGCACTTAACACTGCTTCACATAGCCGCAAATTGAAATTATCTTGAATGGTTGTTCTTGAAGATATCACGAAATGCAGAGTTGTAAAGAAGTCTGGCAAATGTTCGTCTTCCTTATTCTCTCACATCCACTTTTATGTTTTCCAGTGGCCACGTGCTGGTCTATCTGCGATTTTTTCTCACATGTTACCTTCAAAATAAATACTCTTTGAATATAATAAATAAATCATATTTAGTGTTGAAAAACTTTAAAACTTTAGAAAATGTATGTAAATTGTGATCAAATAAAGTTTTATATTGTATTATACTAATTTAAATAATTAGTGACAACTTCCCACTTTTCCACAGGCCTTGCAATACTTCTTCTTTCTCCAATGTTGGTTCTGGATGATTTTTTAACCACATAGCCACAAGTTCGGATAGAAAATCTTCTTCTCTTCTTCTTCTTCTTACTGGGTTTTGGTTAGTTAAGCTTATCGCTTTTTACTATAAATCTAAGTATGGATGATCTTGGTTATGAGGGAGTTCTTGATGATCTCTTTCAGAGGAATCGTCAAGTTGTAGCGAGCCTGGGTCTCTTAATTGGCAGATAGATACGACCCGCAGCGTATGATAGAGCTGCGGAGAGAGAGGTGTTTTCGTGGTCTACATTCTTCTCGTAGAAATCTTTGGTGAGCTTTTTGGTGAAAGTGTGTATATCTTCGAGGTTGGCTTCGTTGTGAAGTTGAGAGTTTCTAATGTACCAAGGCGGACGGAAGGCCATGCGTAGCGATGGTGCTGCCTAAAGCCATATCTGACAAGCGTAAGTGATCATGGGTCTTAATATCTGGGTGTAAATTCGGAGTTTTAGTTTCGGAGATAATGTACTGGCTGCCCCCAGCATGGGCCATAGGGCACCTCTTGCTTTCTTTGCTTTTAAGCATGTTTGCTTGACATGGAACGAGTAGGTCAGTCTTCTGTCAAGATTAACTCCGAGGTATTTTACACATGGGAGCCATGGAATTTCGATATGGTCTATGTATATGTTGCCTATAATGAGTTAAGGTTTCCTCCTGAATATTATAGCTTGGGATTTCTCGCCGTTTATGGCAATTCGTCAAGTGCGGCACCAAGCAATGACGTTGTTTACTGCTTCTTGGAGATTCTGTATGGCTATGGTGGGGTTAATGGAAGAGGATAGGATAGCGGTGTCATCTGCGTATGATGCTAGTAGGGTTTTGTTGGTTTGGCGGATATCAGCGGTGAAGATTGCATAAAGATGAGGGGATAGAGCAGAGCCTTGGGGTACTCCAGCTGTTAGGATTCTGGTGGAGGAGTGAGAGTATATAGCAAATAATTTGCAAAAGCTATATATATATATATATATATATATATATATCATCATGAAATAAGAACAGGGGAAGATGTGAGATTTCTGGGGCTGCAGGTGGGCTCGCGGTTGGACTGGAGGAGACATATTGAGTAGCTGGCGGGTAAGATATCGTCTTTTAATTACGCTTTAAGAGTGATAACAACATCAGTAAATGAGAAGGCGGGTCTTTCTGCGTACTATGCGTATGTTGAGTCCAGACTGCGCTATGGTATTGTTTATTGGGGGGCACTCGGATGTATCCAGAGTTATCATTCTCCAGAAGTTATGTATTAGAAACATTTTTAAAATGGGAAGAACTGATTCTTGCAGGGAAGTTTTTAAAGAAAAAAAGATTCTCACGCTACCGTGCCTATACGTGATAGAATGTGCCCTATTTGTGAAAAATTACGAATTATTTAAAGAGCAGGAACTTCATCACTGTTATGGGACCAGGGGAACAAAGCAGGTTTCGATTCTACCACCTCGGACTTCCAAAAGTGTTGTGCAGAAGAATGCAACTACACAACTAGTAAAAATATACAATCACTTACCACTTGATTTAAAAAAGTTACCAGTGAATATTTTTAAGAAAAAACTTAATACGATTCTAATTAATTGTGCTTTTTACACATTACAAGATTTTTTCACGTACAAATTCAAGCTTGTGTCACCATGACTTTACTACTTTTAATACTGTGATATTGTTTGTACTATTCTGACGTGTTCAAACATTAGATATGTAAAATGAACTGAATAAAGTTATTATTATTATTATTATTATTATTATTATTATTATTATTATATATATATATATTATCTTGTTTAAAGACTCTTGGGGAGTTTTGTGGGAATTTTCGGCAAAAATAAACACTTAGTGGTTTATCATTAAGTTTAATTTAACGTTTCGACCTCATTTTGGGTCTTCATCAGAAATATGATCACTGTAAAACAATGTCCTTAATTAAAATTACAAAATCTATACGCGACATTAGATGATTTCCTTTTTAATATTTTTTTAAACACATTAAAATTCATAATCACAAAAACATAAAGATATAAACAATATAAAAACATATATGTAGGAAAACTTACTCCAAAATACGCAAAACACTGGCTTTGGGCCTCTTTTTATATTAGTGGCACAATTAATATACATTTAAAATTGTTTTGAATGACAAATATCGAAAAATGTGACAACACATTTGACAGTGTGAAATACTGGCATACTATTCTCAATTAGACTGAAAGCCATAACAACTGGGGAAAAAAATTATCTTTTTTGTGCATGTATTTTCATATATGAAAGAGTTTCTTTAATGTCTTATATATGGGGTTTTGATTTATAATAAATGTCGATATATTACTGATAAGTTTGCGATTTCGCCTCTGTCATTTATTGCATTTTGATGTTTTTGTATTTCGATCATTTCTAATACATTTCAGGATTTTGTGTTATATTCCTTATGCAAAACAGAAGCCCGATCAAAATCAAATATATGAGAAAATTGGCTTGAGTGTTTTTTCAAAGCAGTACTATTTTTCGCATATTTATGTGCTTTGATTCTTTCTTCAAGGTACTGTTTTGTCTGGCCAATGTAGACTCCTTCACAGTCCTTACAAGGAATCTTGTATACTACATGCGTTTGTTTTTTTATTGGTATTTTGTCTTTTAATTTTGTATATAAATACTTTAAATTGTTATAATTATTATGTGCGATTTTTATATTATATGGGGTCAGTATTTTGTCAAGTTTCTGAGAAAGATGGTTGACAAATGGTATAGCCACATATTTATTGACGTTTTGTTTTTGATCAGTGTTCTTTCTGGTGTTATTATATGTTTTATGAAGTTGTTGTTTAACTATTTTATTTATAAAGTTGGTTGGATAATTATTTTGTGTTAAATATATTTTTGCCTTGTTTATCGATTCTTTTCTGAATTCCGGACTTGTTAATCTGATGGCCCTGCTAATAAGATTAGCTGCAACATTCTTTTTAAAATTGATAGGTTGTGCAGAATAAAAATTCAAATACCTTCCCGAAGATGTTTTCTTTACATTTTGTTTTGACAACACAACCAACACGAATCAAAGTAGTGTCTAAAAGATTAAGTTTATTATTAGTTTCAGTTTCCACTGTGAATTTTAATTTTGGATGATAACTGTTAAAACAATCCAAGATATATTGTGTGTGTTGTATCGGTACTGCTGTGATACAGTCATCCACATACCTTTTGAAAAAAGGAAAAGGAGTTGTCAAAGACGGAATGATGCTTTCTTCTAAGTCTTCAAGAACCAACTGTGCGATGATACTGGAAATAGGTGCACCCATGGCACAGCCGTATTTTTGTTGGTAAAATTTGTTTTTGTATGAAAAATAAGAAGAAAATATTTGACAAATGGCGACAAGAGCAATGAATTTATATATAGCTACAACAGATGTCTACGTTGAGGAACAAAAAATGTTGACACACTTACCTAGGACAAGAGGTAACAAATTGGGAAACTTCAATAAAGAAGTATTTGAAGCACAGACATTGTTGTGTAACTGTCAGTGTAATTCATGTGTGTTTGAATAAAGGTGACAACTTAAAAAAAGCAAAGAAAAATTTAACTACGAATATAAAAGGACAGCCAACTTAAAATTTGAAATAGAGGGCGCAAAAGCAGCGATTGTGTTTTGTTTGCCCATATAAACAGGAAGACAAGATATATATTAAATGGCTAGAAGTACTATGTGAGAATATTTGCTGCTAGCAGTTAGTGTGAACCAATTTCATATCATTTAAGTAGCAAGACTCTAGATTACTAAAGTACTATGTGCGAATGTTTGCTTTAGTAAAATAGTGACGGCATCGTGTTAATAAATTTTCATAAAAAAAAAAGAACAGATGGTGAACATCCATTTAATCATCACTATATCTATTTCACACATTTTACAAATTAAAAAGGAATATAAATAATGTTAATTAAGAACAAAATTTTATTAACAGTTAATGTTGTTAGTCATAATAATTTAAAATATATCTTATGTTAGAACAAAACATAGATATTGAGTTTAATTTCCTCACCTTATCCCAAAGTAGACTAAATAAGAGAAAGATCATAAATCAAGAAGTAAATCGCTGTACGAATTCACGAATAAAATTTAATAATATATGCTATTATAAACAAATAGAATGTGAAGGTATTACATCATTTATATCAATTATAAAAGTAGGTATCAGTGCATATATTTATTTGGCTCAAGCCAACGTGGGGCAATGTTACATTTCCATTCCAAATATATTTATTATTTATAGGCAATGTTGCATCCACAGCAGTACGTAGTATGCGACTGTGCATTTCTAATTAAATATAATTGGAATCCTGACTGGTGACTTCGATGTAACCTTCGTTGCATAATCTCAAGTTTGGTATTACCCATATAATCCTCACACTGCTGCACCAGAACATTGGAAAAGCTATTGCTGCTATCCCTCAGACACAGCTTCTGCGCGTGTCTCACAGTTTGATAAATCGGGCACAGCAGTGCATCGACGTCAACGGTGGCCAATTCTAGCATTTCCTGTTCATGAAAAAAGGTCAATTCCACATAAATCTTATAAACATTTTCCGGGGCGGTTTTATTATTACTAGTGGTCCAATGGTCGAAATTCGACCTTAATTCAATAAATTTTTGAGTTTGAACGTTACGTAAACAATGAATGTTTTATTTTATATAATTTAATGTATTTGTAACACGTATTAACATATTATTATTATTATTATTATTTTGCCCATTCTGTATATATTGACATGGTTTAAATAATGATTCTTATAGTGATAAAATATTTATTAACTAAAGTTGGAAAAGTAAGTAAAATAGTTGTTATAATGGATGATATTTTGTGTGGTTTCTTGGTTCATTCCGTATAGCAGTGGAACGATAAGATCTCTTTCTTCTATGTAATAATTGTAGAATCTGAAAAATATTAGTTTTGTTATAGAATATTATCTATTATGATTTTTGTACAAAATTGTTTAATTAACGGTGATGTGTCAAGTAAAATATAATAATCTAATTGATTTTGAGTATAAGCAAATTTGAATAAAGATTCCCGCTGTTATTTGAACAAGTGGAAGTGACAGTTATAGTTTGACAGATCCTATAATAGGTATTTAAAAATAGGATGTAAATGGTAAAAGATGCATGGAAATGAGTTTTTTAAATGGGAAGAGAATAAATAATGTGTGTAATTTAAAATTTAATGGTTATAAATATTTAAAAGAGTATATGAAAGAATTATGTTGAGTATTAAAGGTAGGTGTAGATCTCTCATTGGAGAATTCAAAAAGTGTAAAAAGTCGTCAAGGTAATTTTCAAAATAAATAAAAAAAAGGAGAATAATTTTCTTGTGAATTGAGTGCGGAAGTATAATTTTGATGTTGCGGAATTAACATCAGAATTTATACTAAAAGAGAAGAATTCTCTTTCAAAAATTGTTAAGAGTAATAAAAGTGTGAATATAAAATAATCCAAAGCATAAATAAAATCATTTACAATTTATACGTTGTGTAAAAGCAAAGGCTTACAATAAAGCAATTAATGAGTGTTTAAGTGATTAATATCGAACAAGCACAAAGAATATAGAAGATTTTGATATTAAATTGGAAAAA
This sequence comes from Amphimallon solstitiale, assembly GCA_963170755.1. NCBI lineage: Eukaryota > Metazoa > Arthropoda > Insecta > Coleoptera > Scarabaeidae > Amphimallon > Amphimallon solstitiale. The sequence continues at coordinate 98,112,850 of OY720676.1, read as the reverse complement.
CTTACCTTTAGAATATAAAATTGTTCCTGTATATGCCGTTGTCCCATCCATAGTTCCAAGGAAATTGCAAATTTAACCAATAGATGAGATATTTGGAGTAAAATTGTTCCTGTAAACCGTTGTCCCATTCAGAGTTCCAAGGAAATCGCAAGTTTAACCAATAGATGAGATATTTGGAGTAAAATTGTTCCTATAAACCGTTGTCCCATCCAGAGTTCCAAGGAAATTGCAAGTTTAACCAATAGATGACATATTTGGAGTAAAATTGTTCTTGTAAACCGTTGTCCCATCCAGAGTTCCAAGGAAATTGCAAGTTTAACCAATAGATGAGATATTTGAAGTAAAATTGTTCCTGTAAATTGTTATCCAGTCCAGAAAATCTTGAGAAGTGTTTTTTTCCAGTCCAGGAATAGTGTTTTTATTTTAGGAAATATCATTACATCTTAGCCGAGAACTGCAAGAGATTATCGCAAGTATCTTTTGGAAACATACATAATCTTCAAGTACGGAGGTAGCTGCGACATTCAGGACCATACTATAAATCCAAGAATATTTGGGACCTCAAGGCAGGATAAATCTACGAGCAAGAAATTAAAATTTTTTTGACGTTGTGATTGAACTACGATACATTTATTTGATTTAAGGTTGTATAAAATATTTATAAATTAACATTGATAATTAATTGATATCAATTTTTGAACATATTCAACGTAAAGCCTATATTATAGTTTTAAATCTGACATAAATTAGGGTTATCCTAATCAAAAAGTTAGGTTATATAGTAATCTATATGAAAGATACCTTATTGGAAAATAATATTGAATTTATTATACATAAGAGTGAATATAAAATTTTATTTCTTAGAAATGCTCACATGGAAATTAAATAACAATGTTTTTTTTAATCACTTATTTCCACATTTTCTTTTTATGGTCTGCATTAAAATGTATATTAAGTTCTTATGCTTGTTAAAACTATTCTTGAACTTTTTGTTACACCATAACATTGTGGCTGGTGCAATTTCACAATTTATAACGCTAATCATTTCCACTTTTATAGCACTAATGCTTAAATGTATATGCTTTTTATTACTTCACTTGAACACTGTTTGGAGAAATAAACCTTGATTTGATTTCACTAACATTTTCACTTTTATGATACTATGGCTTTCAACCTCTTATCTGGAATATGGTAATCCTATAACAAAAATATTTTTTAATACAAAGTTATTGAAGGCTTGTTTGATCTTCCAAAACAACCAGGGTGACCTACATTTGCAGGTAGTATATTCCTTAAAAACGATTTGTTTCTGTATGGTAAACATAGAGTTTCAAGTTATATTGTACTCAATTTGATTATGGGGATTTCTAAAATACACATTTCTACAGAGTATTTCCTGTCCCCTTGTTCATTCCGCTGGTCATTGCGAACTTCGCCCCATCATGGCAATAAAACGGTATTGTTAAACTTAATTTAAATATGTATTTTTCAACCACATTAAGCTCAATTATTTGAATATAAAAATATCTCTGCAACTTCAAAAATGCGTAATTACTTCTAACAATGACAATTATATGGTCAATAATAAATATGGTAAGGAACGTAAATGACAAATTTGAATTTCAAATTATTGATTACCTTTTACACAAACTTCACATTGAAAAGTAGAAGGGGAAAAACATAACCGCATGCAAAGTTTTGTACGTTATTTTAATCTTTTTGCAATTAGTACCGTAATCATACCATTTATTTCACTAGTGCTGTAATAGGGTCTATTACAGCACTATAGTCTATTTTTTAATTAGGAGGAGTGTTTTTAAATTGAAGCGCTAAAAAGGACGCTTGCTATTGGTCAGTTTTCGGGAGGAATTACAATATGGAAATTTTACATGTTTACGGCCACCATACTGTTACAACAGCTGTTATTGTATACATCGTTAATTTTGTCAGTGCGTTTCTGTTCAATTTTTTACGTTCAATTTGCGTTATAATAGTAAAATAGTTCTTTTAAGAACTGAATCGACTGATATACTCTCCGTGTAAATCATTTTCATAACGTTTTTCTTGGATATGGAGGAAGTAGCAAGCACTTCTGGATCGAAAATTTCCCCGTTGAGAAGGCGAAAATTTGTGATCTTAGGACATCTATCTGTTGTTGAGAAGCTGAATATAGTAAATATATTCAAAAAATTACGTGCTGATAACCCCAGAATGAGGATTACTGCTATTGTCGCAAGAATATCGAGTATGATAGGTTAGTGTTATAATACATTACCATCATTAGGTATATATTATTATGTTATCTTGTTTTTAGGAGTGGCACGGTCTACTGTCTATCGTACCATAAAAGAATATAAGCAGAAAGGACAAGTTATCCCACCCAAGCAAAGTTCTGGAAGACACTCTTTAATTACTGATTATAGTGTAACCGTCAAGAATTCTATAAGGCAAATAATTCACAATTTTTTTTTATAAAAATGAGCTTCCTACACTTGATAAAGTGCTGAATGAAATCAAACAGCGTGATGATTTGCCACAGATGAGCCGTTCAACATTATACAAATTGATGAAAATGATAAACTTTAGGTCAGCGCCAATGTTCTAATTAATATGCAAAAAAAATGAGTATATAAGTACTCAAATTTATATTTTACATGCTTTGATATGTTAGAATAAATATGATATATTCTTGTAGGTATATGAAGAGGAATCGAAAGAGTGTTTTGATAGAACGTGATGATATAATTAGGTGGAGAAGAAGATATTTGATGACAATTAAAGATTATCGTCGTCAAAATCGGCTAATTTATTATTTAGATGAAACATGGCTAAACGAAGGTCATACCAAACAAAGAGTTGGGGTAGATGGCAATATAAGAAGTCGACGACAGGCATTTAATGAAGGACTGACTACAGGCTTACGTAATCTTGCAGGGAAAGGAAGACGTCTCATTATTTTGCATATAGGATCTGAGGCTGAATTTGTGGAGAATGGTTTATTGATTTTCGAAGGAAAAAAGACAACCGATTATCATGAAGAAATGAATGCAGAGGTGTTTAAAATATTAACAGTGCTGCCAGAAAATGCTGTTATTGTTATGGATAATGCTACATATCATAGTCGTAAAATTGAAAAAATCCCCACAACAAATTCTAGAAAACTCGATATGCAGGCTTGGTTGAATTCAAAAAATATTGAGTACAATGAAGAGATGGTTCGATCTGAACTTCTTCACCTAATTCGTCTCAATAAGGACCAATATAATATACATGTGACAGATGAGATGGCCAAAAGTTATAACAAAACTGTTTTGAGGTTACCACCCTATCACTGCGAACTAAACCCAATCGAGTTGGTGTGGGCTCAAATAAAAAATGAGGTGGCAATTAAGAATACTACATTTAAATTAGCTGATGTGAGGATACTTTTACTAAAAGCAATCCAGAATATCACTACGGACAATTGGAAGAAATGTGTAGGCCATGTGATTAATGAAGAAAGAAGAATGTGTGAGTTAGATGGGTTGGTCGATGATATAATCGAGCCATTTATTATATCAGTGGGTGAAGATAGTTCAAGTGAAATGGAAAGTGATAGTGAATAATTATAAATTGTTACTGTTTCATATGTATATGCTATAATTAACATTTGTCTAAATTGTTGTTCACTTGTATATAATAATAAAAAATTGTGAATAATTATATGTTTTATATGTATATGCTATAATTAATATTTGTCTAAATTTTTGTTCGCTTATAAATAATCATATGAGAATAAGAACCATCTGTGTTTTCTTTTTTAATTTGAAAATATACAAATCACCTTTAAAACTTTTGATTTAAGCATTTCACTTACGATGATGATTCCTTTTTATTTCAAATTAAAATTATCTAATTTTTTAAATACATTTTTAATTAATTACTTGACTACAATTTATATAAAATCGTCGCTAGTTTTAAAACTGCCGCCAAAAAGTAATTTTCCAAAATTCCATTGTGTAAACGCGCCTTTTTATTTTACTCCTCCGAATTAAAAAATAGACTATAGTTGCGTAATAGAAATGGAACATTTAAACAGATTTATTTTAAGTTGGTCACATTGCAACAGAAATGGAGATGTCAATATGACATTTTGTAAGCAAGTTTGAGGTTTTTATATTGAAATTCATTGTAAGATTTGATATTTTTAATTAATCTTTGAAATAGTACAACTATTATAAACATTTATATTAACGTTTGAATTATCTTTCGAAGTGATAGTGATACCGTGTGCAGTAGAAACATTCTGTTGAAAATTATCAAAAATGTGTCAATTTTAAATTAACTTGTCAATTTAAATCTTGTGCCAAACCAAGGTGACAACCGCCACAAAATTTCCCTTGATTATCAAATTTTTCTCGTTTTGCTTTTACAAAAAGAGAAATTTTAAAACTAATTGCAAAAAATAGCATAAAAGACACGTTTCATTTGACATTAAAGCACTCATTCAGTTAAGAAACTCGTGGCTACGCCACTCGTTTCTTAAACTCTGAATTCGTACTTTGAAACGTCAAAATGAAACTTGTCCTTTAATATACTATTATATGCATATTTTTTTATTATTATGTAAGATTTAGTGAGTTTTATTGTGTACAACATTTGGTAATTATTTTTTGAAGTTAATATTTTGTTTGATATGTTTGTTTATAAATTCATTCAGTTCTTGTTTGTATGTAATTTGTTTGTTAAAAGTTTGGCAATAAACCTAAATTAATATATATATATATATATATATATATATAATGTAATAATCCCCTCTACCATATTAATGGTGTGGGGCGTTTATCCTCTTCTAACTTTTTATGAATATTTTCCATTCATTTCTATTCCTCGCCATGCTCTTCGCCTCTGTCCAAGTTTTGCCTTTCCTCCTCAAAATCTCTGCTATGACATCATTCCATGTCGTCCTTGGCCTTCCTCTTCTTTTATTTTTCATTATTCTTGCTTCCCATATCCTTCTTGTCTGTCTCGTATTTTCCATTCTATATAGATGTCCCCACCATCCCAACTGTCTTTGCTCAATATGTTCCAACACTGACTGTATATTTAGATCTTTTCTTATTTCCGAATTTCTTATTCTTTCCATCTTTGTAACTCCTCTGACTCTTCTTAAATATTTCATTTCTACTGCTTGTATTTTACTTTTTTGTCTTGTATTTAATATCCAGGATTCGCATCCATATACTAATGTCGGTCGGTATATTGCCTTATATACTTTTAATTTTGTTTCGCGGGATATCTCTTTTTTGTTAATGAACTTATTCCTCATACTATAATACAGCTTGGTTGCTTTTTCTATTCGTTGGTTAATCTCGGCGTCCTGGGTCCCTTTTCCATCAATTCTCACTCCCAAGTACTGGAACGTTCTCACTTCTTCTATTTCAATTCCTTCTATTTCGATTTTCATATCTATCTCTTCATCTCCCACTACCATTACTTTGGTTTTATTCTTATTCATCATCATTCCACTGTTATTTAGTGTCGTATTCCATATTATTAAATTCCGTTGTAGATCTTCCGCACTGTCAGCTGTAATTACTATGTCGTCTGCGAATGCTCCCTGTGAAACTTCGACTAGCTTTCAGTTAATGTGTCCAACTCTGATCTTCTTACTTTCTTTTGTACACCTTTTGATAATGTCGTCCATATATACTATAAACAGCATTGGGCTCAGGCTTCCTCCCTGTCGGAGTCCCTCCTTTGTTCTGAAGGTTTCTGATTCTAAATTATTAGCTATTACAGCGTTGGTGTTATTATCATATATTTTCTGTATTAATCGTCTAATTTTTCCATTGACCCCTCTCTCTTTTAATATATTCCACAGTCTTTCTCTTGGTACCTTATCGAATGCTTTTTCTAGATCTATAAATGCTAAAAATACTTTCTTCTGCTCTCTATAGGCTTTTTGTATTATTTGCTTCACGGAAAATATTTGGTCTTGTGTGCTCCTTCCTTTTCTAAACCCACTTTGTGATTCGTGAAGCGTATTTTCGAATTTTGCTCTTAGTCTTTTATCTATTATTTGCTCAAGAATCTTCAATGCAGTGCTTAGAAGGGTTATTCCTCTATAGTTATTGCATTCTTTTTTGTTTCCTTTATTCTTGTATATTGGTACTATTAATGACTTCCTCCAATCGTTTGGTATCTCCTCTTCTCTCCATATTCTGTTATATATTTTCAACATTACTTCTCTTCCTTTTTGTCCTATATTTTTAATCATTTCTGCCGTAATCTTGTCGCAGCCTGGTGCTTTCCCATCTCTCTGTTTATGTATTGCTTCTTCCAATTCGTCCATGGTAATTATTTCTTCCGTCTCTTCTTCTTCTATTGTTTGTTGTTCATCGGTATTCTCATTTTCCACTACTTCGTTTAGCAATTCTTGGATGTATTCTTTCCATCTTTCTATGATTTTTTTTTATCGCTTAGTATTTCTCCCTTCTTATTTTGTATATTATTATGGTGTGTAGATTGAGACATTTCTTCATTCCTTACTGACTTCAAAACTCTATAAAATAGTTTTTGGTTTTCTTTACTATTTTTTTCCATCTTTTCACCAAATTCTTGCCATGTCTCTTTTTTGGCTTCTGCCACTAACTGTTTTACTTTTTTTCTTTCTTCTTTGTATATATTGTATTTTTCCGCTGTTTGTTCTGCTAAATATATTTTCCATGCCTTTTTTTTTGACTTTACTTGATACCTTATTTCATTTGTTCACCACTTTGTTTTTCTTCTTGCTTACTCCACATATCTCTTTAGTTGTAGTTATTATAATTTCTTTGAACGTATTCCAAGTTTCTTCAATATTTCTATTCATTTCTACATTTTCTACTCTTCCAGTTATCCTTTTCTGGTAACTTTCAGCGATATCTTTACTTCTTAGTTTGTATGTTCTAAGTAATTCTTTTTGGTTTTCTTTCTGTTTGTATATACATTTCTTTTCTTTATTTTGAACTTTTTCCTTTATTTTGGATATAACGACAAAGTGATCGCTCCCTATTTCCGGTCCTCTTCTTACTTTTGTATCAGTCACGATTCTTCTATTCTTTTTGTCAACTAATATATAATCAATTATGGACTTCTCTCCCCTGCTCTTAACTTCCCTGGTATATGTGTGTATATTTTTGTGTTGGAAAAGACTATTAGTTATTACCAAGTTGTGTATCATGCAAAAGTCTAGCATTCTTCTTCCATTGTTATTTCTAACCGTCTCTCCGTTTGTTCCTAATACTTCAGTGTATTCACCGTCTCTTATACCAACTCTACTGTTGAAGTCTCCCATTACAAAAATTATTCCTTTCGCATCTTCTACCACCACTGTTAATTCTCCCCAAACTTATTTTTATTATCTGCTGTGTCGTCTTCATTTGGTCCGTATACTACTATTATTGTTTTCATTATGTTCCTCTCCTTCATCTCTATAAGTAATATTCTTTCTGACCATGCCTTCCAGCTATGAATTTGGTTTTCTAATTTTTTGTGTAAAATGCATCCTACTCCTGCAGCTGCTCTTCTTTCTTTTCCTACACCACTGTATAATAAAGTGTGACCATTGTCCATCTTAATTATTCCCTGTGCCTTTTTCTTCGTTTCCGTAATTGCTAATATGTCTACTTCTAACTCTTCGAATTCCTTTTCTATTTCCTTTTCTTTTCCTGTTATACTTTTTATGTTCCACGTGCCAATTTTCCATATTATGTTTTCTTTATCCTTACTTTTCCTTATCTTTTCTATTTTTTTTGTGTCATCGTTATCATATTCATCATTATTTTGTTTATTCTCCTTTATCGTGTCCTTTTTCTTGCCCGGGTCATCATCTTCATTTCTACTAGTCTTTATTATTAGTTTTTTGACATTATTTTTGCGATTTCTTTTTTTCTTTCCAATTCTCCTTCCTTCTCATTCCAATTCTCTTTTTCTCTATTCCATCTCCATTGTTCTCCCTCCACTATTAGCTTTTGAAATCCTATCTTGACGGTTTTTCCTTTCATTCTCTCTTCTTTGGCCTTTCTACGTATCTTTTCTTGTATTTCTCTTTCCTCCTTCGTCATATCATCGTTAATATCTTTTGTTCTTTGTATTCTCTTAATTTACCCTTGTTTTTCATCATTTGTATCTTATCATGTGTATTCTTCAGTTCTATTAAGCAAGTTTCTGGGCCCAGTTGTTTCACCGCTTTAATTTCTATTTGTATTTCCATGTACTTCTGGATAATTTCTTCTACCACTACTTTTAGGTGCCCTTGATCACTCGCATCTATTTTTAATCCCTGCATAACTGCATTATTTCTTCTATTCACTCCCTCCAGTCTATCTAGTCTTCCTTTCACACTCCTAATTTCTTTTTTCAGTTCTGCATTTTCTTCTTTGATTTTCTCATTTTCCAATTTAATTCCTTTCATTTCTTCCATATATTTATCTTGTTTTCCCTCTATATGTTGCACTTGTGTAACCAGTCCTTGCATCATTTCTATTAACTTGTCTAATTTATTTTCGTCATCGCTTGCTCCTTTCTCCGTTGTTTTAGTTGTCTTTTTATTCTTCCTAAGCATTTCGGTTATATCTCTTTGTCCCCTCTTTCTTTTTCCCTCATCTGTTGTGCTCCCATCGCTATCCATTTCCAACAGTGTTCCTACTATTTTAATTTTTCTTATGACGGGCCTTTTCTTCTTATCGCCTCTATTTATTTTATTGATGCCCGACTTCTCTTCAGGGTACCGTACTTTATTTTATTATTTCTGTTTCCAAATCTCTGGTGTGGTTCGCAGCACCGTACTTTTTTCTTTAGTTGTTATTGTTGAAATATATCCGTGTGTGTCGAATGCCCGAGTCGACCTCTCGGAGGCAGTCAACACATGTTTTATTAATCTGAATAAATTGTCTTACCTTCTACTTTCTGCTTGTATTTCTGTATCACTTCTACTTTTTCTTCTTCTTCACACTTGTCTCCTTTCTGTGTATTATTAACTCGGTTTCTCCCTATTATTGGGTTAAAAATCCGGAGCCGATATATACACGTCTACACTATACACTGGACACCACCACCTCCCTAAAAAACCTAAATTAATAATAATTAAATATGTTTTCCAATCTAACACCAAATCAGGAAAAAAATAAATGTTTTCTGTGGAATATCATCAATCCAGTACATTTGAGAGTATTTTGTTGTAACGTTATTGGAAATTGGCTATAACAATGAATACACTAAACTATTGTAGTATCTTTTGTGTTATATTTTGTAAAGGTACATGCATTATAATGCAATTAAAAAGAATAAAATGCCCCAAAGTTGAGCGACATAATGTTTGCCGGCTAAACTCAAATCAGATTATCTCAGGGCGATTTGGATTAATAAGAAATGATTACGGTGTTCCTAAACATTAATTACCGTATATTTAATTAAAAAAAAATACCATTGTAAAACTAAACAATTCGTATATTCAAAACCAATGAATTATATATAACTACTTTTTACATATAACACAAGAAATAAAATATATTTAAAGACAATTTTAATATATTTTTACAAATAATTAATCGGATACAAATATTTATGTGTATTAATTATTCAATATAGTCAAACATAAACAACGGATGCCAGAATTTACTACGTACGCTGGTTTTGTGTACTATTATATAAATACACAACAATATTAATACAGATCAAATTACATTCTCCTTCACAGAACGGAGATGATATGTATATATCAACTTTATTATGTTAATTTCAATTTAAAATTTATTTCATAATCTTTAACTCTTCAATATCAACAATATTTTTATTTACAATAATCTTTCAAAAATACCTTATAATAAAGTTTCTTTCTTCGCTCTTCAGCGATGTCTATCTTCAGTAAAATCTTCTTTTTCTTGCGATGTTTTCATCGGTATCATTTGTTTAGTGGTCACGATCCTGTAGTGACGAATCTACTTGCTCTGCTTACTGGAGCACAATATATTTTCTATAAACTTTTAACACTGTGCACATTTACTCTTTAAGTGCTACTTTAATCACTATTTTTCAAATAACAATTCTTATGATTGTTATCGAATTTATTATAGGAGTTTTAGGTTCTCCTTTTTATAGAACATTTAATGTATATTACTTGAACCTTTTTGCTAGTCGGGATTTGGCGACTTCTTTATGAAGCCAGCCAGTCAAATCCCTCCGACTTTGGAGTTAACTTTCCGACTCGAATCAAGTCTAGCGGTCGACTCTCTCGTTTTTAGCGCGTGTTTCTATTTTATATAAAAGTGTCTGTGGTTCCCCTTTCTCTATATAGTTCGGTTATTTCCACTTAGTTTCCCATACACACTCTTTTACGTAGGCGAATGTTTATCACACTTGTAGCGTTTATTTCACTGTTGTAAACATTCGGCGACACGGTTCTTAGAACTAAATACACACTAAGGTTATGACTAATATTTACTTAATAATACCATAACATATTCATTGATTTTAAATATTATTTCTCTTCAAAATATTAATAACAGAATATACTTAATTAAATCCTAAAAAAGTAAAATTATTAAATTAATAACTGAAATGGTCTGTACCGCTATAATTTCATATTCTGTCAAGTAAATAAAATGTTAACAATCACTTCCGTATTTTGTTTAAGACTTTTGCAAAAATATAAAATAGTGATCTAACAACTTACACTTTTCAATTTCAGTGTATCCTTTTTATCTAATTAAAATTAACTCTCTTTAATGTTGTCACTACTTCGCATTTAGTTAGAGTGCAAGGTTCTGTCCATTAGTTTTATTACGTCAATGGTCAAATAATGATAAATTAAGCTAAATACTATTCTGTGCTAAGTGTAGCTATGTTTTTTATGCTTTTTAAAAATACTTTTTGGAGTGTTCTATGATATTTTTATTATCAAATTTTCTTGTAAAATAATTGTCAGCACAGTATTTTGAAGTGGTGTGGCGAAGTTATAGTCAATGCTAACTAGGGCAATTAAAATAAACTTCTACTACTACGCCGCAAGTAATTTACCACAAATTAATTAATCTGATAAAAAATTACATATTAATTTCGCAGCCGAAATCATGACAACGAGAAAATAATATTGCAACTGAAAAATCAGAAGCTCACTACAAATAACAGACTAAACAAAAAATAAAAGAACAAAGAATGTATGGGACATCTATGGAGAGCAGGTGGAAGCAATTGGAAATATAGTCAATATACGGAAATTGATGGCGAAGACCAAAATATAAGAAAAACAAAGTTCAAAAAGTCAAATATTTGTCGTATATATGCAATTGTGTCTTAGCCTGAGTATATGAAAAACGCTTAAAGTTCGTTAAAGTTGATTTGCAACGGGTCAGCACATTCTTCACTCCAGCTAAATTAACGAAGCCATTCAACACTCCAATATTTTAAATAAATTTACTCACAAACTATGCAGTTCACATCAAATGTAGAAATAATATAACTCATTTGTTGGCATTTACTATATCCAGATGCGAAATGCAAATCTAGATCATCAGTTAATATAACCGAATGGTTTTGCAAACAAAGAGAATACAAAAATTATAGGTATGGGGAGACGCGTTATATTCGATTATATGTCATTGATGACGTTTACATATTGTCATAACTGTATAAGAGAAACTAAAAAAGTTACTTTGTTAAATTATATTTGAAGGCTTTTATTTCATTAGTTTAAATAGAAAATGTATAAATTGGTCGTAATATACACATTCATAGCAAATAAACACATCATTTCGGTTTCAATATTAAATTTCTCCCTCACATATTTTTAATAGGCTAATAGTTCAATTCGGTGTTGGCAGATAAATCATATCTGTTAAAAAGGCGTGTGTTGTGTATATTTTCCTGTCAAGTTTTCGTGTTTATTTTCGCTTTGATTACGTTATGAAAGACGAAAGTTGAGAAAGACTGAAGCCTTAGAGGATTTCAATTATTAAATATATTACGTTATAGTTACTGTATTGTGAATAATTTTTTTTGTTATATCAAATGTCACTGACAGAAATATAAATAGATCCTGCAACATAAACAAGACGAGTCGTCATGAATCCAGTATGACGTACAATTGAATGTAACGCGTTTCCTCTATATGTAATATTTAGAAATTGTTGATAGTCGGCATTAGCTGAACTAAATATGTATATGTTTTTGATTATAAAAGTCAGTACCTACATAAATTAATACAGTAAGATTTACAACTACGTGCATTTGGCATACTTTGTTAAATTTCAAAAAGCTAATATTGGACTTTAAAAAAGATTTAATCGTCTGACCTATTTTGAAGTTGTCATACCCTGTATATTCAGTAATCTTGTTCATCATGTAGTTCACACGTCGCGTCGCCTTCGGCGACATTTAAATTTAATGTAATGAGTTCAAATACATTTTGATATAACAATATATTCACGCAATATCTCAGATTCACCAGAAAAAGTAAATAAAATATTAATTATTTTGTTTCAATTTCTACAATTTTTAGATCTGGTTTCCGTGTGAATACAATTTAGTATTAGCACTTGTAGGTTCATTATAGTCTCTTTCCACGTCTATGGATTCTCTAAAGGGACGGATGTTCTGATATTTTTCTTAAAAATGATAGGTATTTATTTTACTTATTGTATCACATTAGCGTACTTGTAACGATTGAAATATTATTGTAGCACAAATTGCTTTTTGTAGTACCTGCGACGTTTGAAGACATTAAAACGTTATTACTTTTTTTATAAGCCATTATTCGCTTGGAACAAATCGCGGCAGTACATACGAGCGCATATTTTCGCATATCCGTGATTGAATTCAAATAACATGTGGCGGTTGCTTTTAGAAAATAGAAGCAATATTCCAAGAAATAATGTAAGACCACCAAGATTTGATTCGCTTCATAGTAAACTATTACAGATACGTTGTTAATTAAATCTAACTTTTTATGGAATATCGAACGTTCTAATAAAGATTAGGGCATAATGACGGCGGCAATAAAACAAGATAATTACTATGGAATTACCAGTTCAATCCAGCGACAATTAGAACATTAAGTGTGATTTTATATAACTAAACAGAGGTAAATTTTAGTACAAATACGTGAGGTAAAGATCCAGTCAGTAGATTAAGACCGTACAACAATTTGCACTGCAACGACCCATGATAAAGAAAAACTGCTCTTAACGTACTTGCTTTTACATACGATATACCTATATATTCCTAGGGAGAACAAAAAAGCCATAACATTTCAACAGTAATTATGTAAATACTAACAAAAGTCATGTACCCTAATTGTGCACATGATTTTTAATCTTAATCTCTATAAAAAGTGGCATATATTGGATATTATTGAAGAATTTAGTATATATAATTATAGAATTGCACTATACAGACTGATCCAAATGAAGGTGCACTATTGCTATCTTCGTTTTATTAATTGTTTCAATTTATTGGTTTAGTAATAACTAAGGTATAAGACTACTACTATATCAAATCTCAAATAAGAAGAAGTGGTTCAAATATCACGCCAAAATGGTACATATTTTTAAGGGATTTAATTGGTTCTTGCGTAAACAAGTTAAATAGGAATAAGAAGTAGGCAAAATTCGCCATTTTATGCCATAAACTGTTTTCTTTTTTTTTGCTTTAGTTTATCATATTTAACTGTGTTATTAAATAAAATTTGTACCTGTAAGTACAACATGAACATGAGTGATCAGCCAGGTCCCAGCAAAGCGACTCTCCACGCAAATTGTTTACGTTGCATCTAGTCCGTCTTTATAAAGAACAATATAATATGTATATAATGGCAGCTGCTGCATATAAAACTGTACTGAGGTTGCCACCATATCATTACGAGCTCAATCCGATTGAAATGATTCGGGTTCAAATTAAAAATGAGGTAGCTTCAAAAGATACCACTTTTAAAATGTCACATGTTTCAGAAATTTTAACAGAATAAAAAATTTAAAGAATTTTATCGATCATGTAATTAAACTAGAAAAGAGAATAGCTTAATCTGAAACCGTTTACTATTTGTGTTGGAGACAGTGATAGTGAAAGTGACTTATTATTGTCCGGCACAAATGAATCAGAATAATTTATGCGGCAATTTTGTTATATTTATAATCTTTATTGTTGCATTTTTTATTTAAAAAATTATAAAATGTTACGCTGCTTGACAAAATTTTACTGTAAATTTTAAGACTTCAAATAGATTTTAATATATGTATATATGTGTGTACATGTACAGGATGGCCCAATTTTTACCACCACAGTCAAAATGGATCTTATTTCTAAAGAAAAAAATGAGGTGTGGCCACCACACGACTTTCTTATACGTATGAGCGTTTCAAACTATACAATTTTAAGAATTTTTTTATACAAAAATCATTCAAAATCCTATTTTAAGTACTTTCATTCTCTTAATAAATCGCTATAGAATGCATACTTTGCAAGATATTCGAAAAAAAGTGCTACTAGCTAAGAGTAAAAGTGCCACTTCGGGTCCGAATTTTGAAATTTCATGTATACAAAAAATATTGCAAATTCAACTCTAAATACTTTTGTACTCTTAATAAATATATATAGAATGCATGATTTACGACATATCTGTAAAAAATCGTTATTCGGTAAGAGTAAAAGTGGTACTTCCGGTCCGAATTTTGAAATTTTTTTTATACAAAAGATATTTAAAATTATCATTTAAATACTTTTATACTCGCAATGTACCTGCCTAAAAAGCATGACTTGCGAGATATTCGCAAAAAACTGATTTTCGATAAGAGTAAAAGACTTACTTCCGGTTGGAATTTCGAAAAACTTTTTCAAGATAATTTGTCTCAAATTTAATTAATTCTGAGTACATTTCAATTCTTTATTAATTTGTTTAAACTTAGTAATTGACGAAATATTGGCAAAATTCGAATTTTTCACTGAAGTATACTGCTACTTCCGGTCTACCGATTTTACTGAAAAACTAATCAGATCTCAAGAGGGAGATTATACACGTAAATACAAAATTTGGAATTGATATCTACAGCGGTTTGACCGCTATCGTGGTCACACACAGACACACAGACACACAGACACACAGACACACACACAGACATTTTTTAAAAACCACTTTTTCGGTATCAGGGGACTTCAAAACGTGGACATCTGCAAAAATCTCGAGGTCGAAAATTTTCATCATCACAATACTTCCTTATACTACGTATAAGAAAGTAAAAAGACTAACATTTTATGTAAAATTGGATTAAAATGTACACTACATACTTAATAAAAAAATGAGGTGTGGCCACCACACGACTTTCTTATACGTATGAGAGTTTGAAACTATACAATTTTAAGATTTTTTGTATACAAAACTTATTCAAAATCCTATTCTAAGTACTTTCATTCTCTTAATAAATCGCTATAGAATGCATACTTTGCAAGATATCAAAAAAGTGCTACTCGCTAAGAGTAAAAGTGCTACTTCCGGTCCGAATTTTGAAATTTCATATATACAAAAAATATTGAAAATCCGGTTCTAAATACTTTTGTACTCTTGATAAATATATATAGAATGCATAATTTACGACATATTTGCAAAAAATCGCTATTCGATAAGAGTAAAAGTGGTACTTCCGGTCTGAATTTTGAAATTTGTTTTATACAAAAGATATTGAAAATTATGTTCTAAATACTTTTATACTCGGAACATACTTCTCTTAAAAGCATGACTTGCGAGATATTCGCAAAAAACTGATTTTCGATAAGAGTAAAAGACCTACTTCCGGTTGGAATTTCGAAAAACTTTTTTAAGACAATTTGTCTCAAACTTAATTTTAAGTACATATGAATTCTTTATAAATTTGTTTAAACTTAGTAGTTGACGAATAATTGCCGAAATTCGATTTTTTCACTGAAGTAAACTACTACTTCCGGTGTGCCGATTTTACTGAAAATCTAATCAGATCTCAAGAGGGAGATTATATTTGTAAATATAAAATTTGGAATTGATACCTATAGCGGTTTGACCGCTATCGTGGTCACACACACACACACACACACACACACACACACACACAGAGAGAGAGAGAGAGAGAGAGAGAGAGAGAGAGAGAGAGAGAGAGAGACATACACACACACAGACACACAGACATTTTTTAAAAACCACTCTTTCGGTATCAGGGGACATCAAAACGTGGACATCTGCAAAAATCTCGAGGTCGAAAATTTTCATCATCACAATACTTCCTTATACTACGTATAAGAAAGTAAAAATCTCCAACATTTTTTAAATGTGTTAGTGGCAGCCAAAAAAACGAAATATTAACACAAATCTTCCTTTTTGGGATTGATTTTTTTTTAATTATTATTATGATGCAAATATTTTTTAAAACATACTCATCTAAGTTAAAAACAAAACTTAGCTTAATTTCTTTTAAATTTGAAGTCCAGTGGAAAGCATTTAAATTCCATTTATAATTTACAACAATTTTATTGGAAGATATACCTCTCAAAATCAGAAATGAATTGCGAGGGCAGAACTACAAGAATAATTGTCTTTTCCGCACTAGTGCGGGAAATAAAAAGGAATAAATCATTATTAATTCCGTATGTTTATCCGCAAAAACATGCACTACTGGTCCCGACAAAATCCACTATTAACTTACCCATCATACCCACAAATAAAATTTAGTTTGAATGTGTGGTGTGGTTGGATTGGTAGTCATGTAGTAGGTCCTTTGTTTTATTATGGATCGCCTACGGGAGCGAGATATGTCAATTTTATGGTGGAAGTATTGGAAGAATTCCTAGATAATATTAATTTAGTAGATCGTCAAGTGATTCACTTCCAACAAGATGGAGCCCCTGCGCATAATTTCCGCGAAGTTCGTGCAATTACGCAAGGACTTCTTGAAGACCGCTGGATAGGGACAAATGGTCGATAAAGTGGCGGGCCCGTTCTCCAGACTTATCACCATTAGATTTTTTCTTTTGGGACAATGTAAAGAATAAGGTTTACGAAAAGAAATACCAATGTAGTGGAATTAGAAAATAGTATTCGTTTATGCATTAGTTCAATAGACGGTAGAAGCATTTCGAATGCTACAAAAGGCGTTCATAAAAGAGCTTTAAGCTGCATTCAACAAAATGGTGATATTTTTGAACATTTATTGTAATTTTACAAAGTTAAATAAATGATTATTTAGAACGCAATCTGAGTCTGTCACCTGATGGTTTACCGCGCTTATATCCCCAAGGTTATACCATCTTATTCCTTGACTACAGCGTACTGATTATGACCAGCGAGTCAAAAACGCGTGTCTACGGTTGCTTCACAAGGGAATTTATCCGATGGTCTTCTTATTCTTGTTTTTTATGTATAATAATTCTTTTTTTGATTATCTTGCCTGAGTTCGAATGCACGCGGGTTTACAATTACTCCTCTTGGCGATATTGGTAGTTTTCCTCAAAACCACAGGACTTCTAACTGAAGCTACAAATGGCGGTCTGCCATGTGATGGTCTTCCGTGTATGTATATCTCTAAAGTTATCTCACCTTATTCCTTGGCTACACGTAATGATGAGTCAGAACCACGGTTGCTCTACAGCGGAATTTACCCGATATATCTAACCCATATATATGACAAAAAAATGTTGACAAATATATTGGCGGCAAATATATAGTACAGACAAAATAACTGGTGAAGTTTTAAGCTTATGTTTTGTATTGCTAATATGCTTTTCCAAAGCTGTAATGTTTTTTTGCATATTTGTGGCCATTTAGTCTATCTGATTAATACTGCATACCTCTATGCATGCCATTACAATCTCCACATGGAATTCATAAAGTTTAAGGATAATCGTTATTGATTTATACGTCTTTCATTTGTTGTAGGATTTTTGGCCTATATTCAGAACTTGTTAGTTAGACAGATTGTTCTGTCTATTTATGAAATAACACTTTTTTTGATTGACATGGCTTGGTAAGAATTATAATTTAAATATCTACCTGAAAAAGTTGGTTTTGGATATAATTTTGTTAAAATTTTAGTATTTTCTCGAATTAATGTTAAATCTAAAAAGTTATTTCATAATTTGTTTCTTTAATTAATGAAAACTACATGCTAGTACCTCTTGATGTTTATCACTGTATACTAATATAACGAATTGGACTTGCCAAAAGTACTGTCAAAAACATTGGAAAGAACTTCAAGATTTTATTAGTTTGCCGATAGGAAACTTTATTAAAGCTTTAGAACTTACTTTAAATACAACTCATTTTCAATATAATAATGTATATTATAACCAAATTTTGGTTGCGCTAGGGGATCTATATCTGTATCTGAAAATATAGAAAAATAAATAAAAAAATCCAAAGTATAATACTTAGGTACGTTATTAGCAGCATAAATATATTTGGCGGATATATAAACAGTACATAGTAAAAAACATAAAAGAAAGGTCTAGTTATAATACTTAGATATTCATGGGCATAAATGCAACAGTGCTTGCGAATACCATCATTAAATGAGTAAATTAGGATCAATACACAGGGCAAAAGCAGCCTCATTGTTTTCCCTGCAGTAAACACTTGAGGTACTTGCGGGTTGTGTTCAGTTTAAGGTGGGTACAAATAGCAAGCAATACAATATTGTTAACCACTTTAGCTACATTTGAGGAGTACCAATGTTTAAAAATGTCTCGATTATGTTACGGAATTGTTAGGGGACGTTTTGTCCTAATATTTAACCGATGCTCTTGATGTATGTATTCAAGTTTATTTATTATACAACTATACAGGTTCCCTTAACTCTTTGCTGCACGAGATTTGATACAATTTCCAGACCCTTGCTACATGAAAAATTAAAATACAAAAAAAGTTATTTTTTAAAGTTTAACCTTTGACATGTAACAAAATAAAGTTTTATAACACAAAAAATATATAAAAAACATTGTCAAAATGGCCTTTACGAGGTGGTCCATATTTTGTAGCATTGTGCAGTCTTCAGCAATATCTACTAATATTGTTATCCACAATCAGGCAAATGTTAATTGATTTGAATCTTTATTATTACTAACGTGATATTTTTGAAAACAATCTTTGTTTTTTCCAAGACACAACGCAACCTCACATATAATACATGCCCAATCGGATCGCATTAGATTTGCCTTGGTACTGCAAAGTGCACATCTTCGCCGGGTAGATCGAAGGCGCTGATGAGATGAAGATGTAAATCTAACTTCTGAAGGCACCTTACGCCTTCTCTTCTGAATAGACCCACCATCATTTTCTCGTTTTGTTTTAACCTCTACTAATATCTCTGCAAACAAACCATCTACGACTTTTCGTCTGAAGTTCTTAAAAGTCATAGGTGGCAATTTCTTCAGTTTATATAATACATAACTGTTTACGACGGCACAGTCTATAAAATGCCAAAATATCCTCATGTACCAACTTTTGCTTTTCCTATCGATTTTATAAGTGGATTTAAGTTGATCGAATCTATCTACATAATTCATATTTCTATTATACTCTGTTAGAGCATTCGGACATGGAATTTGTTTTGATGAGCCGTCTTTATCTCGCCTTTTCATTTTGTTTATAGATTGTGGATCGTGAAAATTTGAAAGCAACTGAATTGTGTTTGTCTTGTTCCTCTTGTTGTAGAGATTTATCTTCTTTCAGCTTAGGTAGGTTTTTCGATTTACCATTACGGTACCACAAGAATTTATGCCATTTTCCTTCAATTCCTTCATTAAATTATAAGTAATGAAATAGTTATCAAAAAATAAAAAATCCTATTTGTATTCCAACCCCTCCATTAATCGTAACATTACCTTTTCTCCTAATTCATGTTCTACATAGTCTTTTGTTTTCCCCGTGTACATATGGATAACCCTCACTATCAGCTAAAGCCCAAACTTTATAGCCTCGTTTGATTGGTTTTTTGGGCATATATTGTTTTAGTTAACTTCGTCCTTTAAATTTTATCGTAGATTCGTCTATGGAAATGTAGCGATGGGGATTTCTGAACATTGTTCTTCAGTTCAGATATGAATGCTCGTAATTTGTACAGCTTGTCGTTATCGGAGTCATTTCTAGTAGGCATTACGGAATTATCATTCAAATGTATATGATTCAATAACCGAACTAAACTGATTGACAGGCATGAATTGCGATATGCATGGATCCCGCAAATCATCTGCAGACCAATAATCCCGGTAGCTAGGTGATCTCTTTATGCCCATAAGCAAGTTGAGTTCAATAAAAGTTTTTACTTCAGCAAGGCTTGTTTAATTGTACCGTTTATTAGTAAGCTGGCGAGCTTGTTCAGCATAGGTATTAGTTTGGAAGGTAATATTGTCTAATATATCGTTAGAAATTAGTAAATTAAATAGATTATATGGTGTACAACTATCATTATCAAGCTTTTGAACTCCGCCTGCTAAACAGTATTCCGACAGGAATGCACTTGGTTGTCATTTACAAATGCAGATAACGGCAGGTTATCTTGGGAATTTTCTAAATCAGTGACAATCTCGTCAATATCCCTTGGTTCATCAGTATTATTTTCTTCCCCATCTACGTCGCCAATGTCCGCTTCTAAACCACTCGGTATACCATGTGCTTGCCGGCGACCTGCGGATACAGCTTACTGTTAGATAAAACAACGACACCGAGAGTTTGTATGAGTTAGTACGAGAAAGCAATATACAAACTGCAGTACAGCTGCTATCTATCCTTGTTGCCCTGATTAAACGAGAGTCAGTCTACCCCGTCTAGCCTTAGCGTAAATGTACTCGAATCCCCTCTTTTCCAACACTACACTCGACCAAAAAGCAGTTTGTATATTGCTTTATAGTACTAACTCATACAAACTCTCGGTGTCGTCGTTTTATCTTACAGTAAGCTGTATCCGCAGGTCGCCGACAAGCGCATGGTATACTCTTCATCATCAATATTATCTATCAAGGTATATGCTTCATCAGAATTCAATGTGTCTAAATTAATAACTTCGTTGGAACCCATATTACAAACTGTAAAAATAAATTTCAGATTAAATCGTGCTTAGCTGCATAATGGCTCAAAATTTAGACTCGCAAAAAAAGTAATTGCAACTAATTTTAAATAAATGTTGACTATATACATAACAAACACCAACTACAGATGTAAATAAACGACCTTAATTGTACAATAATATTCTCAAACACTAACCTCAATTTTTCTTCAATACTGAATCAGTAACCACACCCTGGCAACTGTTTACCACAAGTACTTTTCTATTAGAAAGAACTCAACCGTGCTAGTGTTCTCCGTTCACGCAAATACTGTTAAAAGGAAGTGGGGATATGTAGCCCATAATTTGTGTTGTTGTGCAACTACATATAAATGATTTTGTAGGTGGTCCATTTTGTGGACGGATGTGTCACAACTTGCTGGAAGTTGGTGATTCAAGTTGCAACCCCATATGTGGCAAATAGTTAACTGTAGTATGTTTAAGTAGGAGTGTGAAGCAATCGCGTATTCATTATGTTTAGTGTGGCCGTTTTTCGAATTTATTAGTTACCTCATGCCTACCCTTCATATCATGTCTCAGTCTGACAAAATTATTCTACATACTCTGTATTCTTAGCGCCCCACGTCCACCTTTCCATAAAAGAGCCACAAACAACATCAACATAAGTAAAGTGTGACAAAGCTAAGTTGTCACACAATACACGCCTAGTTGCCCTATCGAGAAGCTTACTATTCATACACCGGGTGTCTGTTTAAGCTCGGCCACCGGCCATATCTCGGCAACCGTTTATCGTACAACCTCGCGGAAAAAATCTTGATAGTAAAATGGATGACGGGAATTACAACAAAAATATTTTTAAGTTTCCAAAATAATCGCAAGGGGGCGCAATTCTCAAGATGAATTAAAAATTCGATCATTTTTCATTAAATTCTAGATTAAGATAGATTAAAAAATTTACTAGCAACATTTTTAGACGTTTTTATACAACTTTCATTTGAAAGTTTTTGATCTAACTCCCATACGAAGGGGAGAGTGGAGGGGGGCATGGCTACGTACAAAAGTAGGTATAACTTTGGTTTGCCCCAGCGGATTTTAATGTTTCTGGGCTCATTAGATAGAGAATTTTACAAGGAATTGAAGGGTATGTAGCACGAAATTACGTGGTTGTCAAAGAAAATAACAGGGTGCGCTGTTCTCAATGTATGTATATTTCTTGTTTTTTCTTTAAAATTTCAAATGGAACGGTATATTTTTAATATCGTAATATTCAAGCACATAAAAAACTGAAGAGAATGATGAAAACCGAAAGTTGCTACCTTTTTTCTTGACGAAGATATAGTCATACGAAGACAATCCAGAAAAATAAAACTCTTTTAATACAAATTTATTTATTTATTGGGAGTAATAATTTTATATTAATTTTAATAGGGTCTCTAGACAGTGTATAACGTTTTCACTTGAAATTTCATCATACTCTTCGCTAAATGTATTTATTTCAATCTTTTAATCGATTTTTTAATTCATTGCATATGTTACGTTAGATTCTCCTTTTAAATGTTTTTAAATACTCTAGCTATTATTTTTTAAATATCATTTCTTATCCTTTCCAACATTGAAATAAAATAATAATAGTGAACAGTGTAGTTTGCTTTTTTTTAAAAATTTTTGTCATACAACATGGCATGCACAGTGATACTAAATTACATTATGATGAGATTTTCAAGGTAGGCCATGAAAAGCGAAATGCAAAGATATTAGTGTCACTTGTAGTTAAAATTTTTGTACGTATTTAGCAAATTAAGTCTTTTTGGACACTTACACATAATTATTAAGTTTGTAAAATATCGTATTCTAACGTCGAAGCTTATGACATGATCAGAATGTATTTTCAATACTTTGAAAATGCATTCTTGCTTAAGGGAAATATTCCCTAAATTGTCCCGAAAGAAGACATTTTTGAGTTTTTATTCACCTTGCCAGATGTTCTTGATGTTTATTTATGGGGCAGAATAAAAGACATAGTTTATCACAAAAAGTCGAGTACAACAATTGCTGCCTCCGAAATGGAAGTAACTCTGCTCTCTACTAATGGACAAGTAAACGTGTATTGAAAATGAAGGTGAACACTTTGAACATTTGTTAAGTTGAAGTTTTTTCTTGTTTTTTTTGTTCTTTCTGATTTAAATATATTTTCTTTTTCTTTATATTACTTGGTCAATATATTTTCTTATTTATGTTTAGGTATATAATAGGTTATTTTATTTACTTTCATTTCAGGCAGGGATGATTTAGATATCAATTTGTGTACCCTTTCGTTACTAATGAGTAAATGATTTGATTATAACTAATGCATTATATTATATCGTTTTTTTTTCCGTTATTTTCTACTTAGTTCATGAGTTATAGACATTATTTTTGCTGTTTTCCTATAATTAGATCTACCTAAATCAGTTGGGTGATAAAGATATATTATTATTATTATTATTATTATTATTATTATTATTATTATTATTATTATTATTATCATTATTATTATTTTATTTCAATGTCTAAAAAGGCAAGACATGAAATTTAAAAATAGCTAGGGAATTTGAAAACATTTAAGAAGAGAATCTAATGTAACGTACGCAAGTACTAAAAAATCGGTGAGACGATTGAAATAAATACATTTATGCTGAAAATTCAAGTGAAAGCGAACTATACACTATCTAGTGACACTTAAAATTAAAATAAAGTTATTACTCACAATAAATAAATAAATTTATATTAAAAATTGTTTAGTTTTTTTTGGATTGTCTTCGTATGACTATATCTTCGTCAAGAAAAAAGGTAGCAACTTCCGGTTTTCATCATTCTCTTCAGTTTTTTATGTGCTTCAATATTACTATATTAAAAATATGCCGTTCCATTTAAAATTTTAAAGAAAAAACAAGTAATATACATACATTGAGAACAGCGCCCCCTGTTATTTTCTTTGACAACCACGTAATTTCGTGCTACATGTCATTCAATTCTTTGTAATATTCTCTATCTAATGAGCGCAGAAACATTAAAATCCGTTTGTGCAAACCATAATTATACCGACTTTTGTACGCAGACATACCCCCCTCCCCTCTTCCCTTCGTATGGGAGTTAGATCAAAAAGTTTCAAATGAAAGTTGTATAAAAACGTCTAAAAATTTTGCTAGAAAAATTTTCAATCTATCTTAATCTAGAATTTAATGAAAAATTATCGAATTTTTAATTTATCTTGAGAATTGCGCCCCCTTGCGATTATTTTGGAAACTTAAAAATATTTTAGTTGTAATTTCCGTCGTCCATTTTACTATCAAGATTTTTTCCGCGAGGTTGTACGATAAACGGTTGCTGAGATATGGCTGGTGGCCGAGCTTAAACAGACACCCGGTATATAAATTTTAGTGAAAGCATCCCTTTTACTTTCTTATACGTAGTATAAGGAAGTATTGTGATGATGAAAATTTTCGACCTCGAGATTTTTGCAGATGTCCACGTTTTGAATTCCCCTGATACCGAAAAAGTGGGGTTTAAAAAATGTCTGGTGTGTGTCTGTGTGTATGTGTGTGACCACGATAGCGGTCAAACCGCTGTAGATATCAATTCCAAATTTTGTATTTACGTGTATAATCTCTCTCTTGAGATCTGATTAGTTTTTCAGTAAAATCGGTAGACCGGAAGTAGCAGTTTACTTCAGGGAAAAATTCGAATTTTGCCAATATTTCGTCAATTACTAAGTTTAAACAAATTAATAAAGAATTGAAATGTACTCAAAATTAAATTTGAGACAAATTATCTTAAAAAAGTTTTTCGAAATTCCAACCGGAAGTAAGTCTTTTACTCTTATCGAAAATCAGTTTTTTGCGAATATCTCGCAAGTCATGCTTTCTAGGCAGGTACATTGCGAGTATAAAAGTATTTAAATGATAATTTTAAATATCTTTTGTATAAAAAAAATTTCAAAATTCGGATCGGAAGTACCACTTTTACTCTTACCGAATAGCCATTTTTTGCAGATATGTCGTAAATTATGCATTCTATATATATTTATTAAGAGTACAAAAGTATTTAGAGTTGAATTTGCAATATTTTTTGTATACATGAAATTTCAAAATTCGGACCGGAAGTGGCACTTTTACTCTTAGCTAGTAGCACTTTTTTTCGAATATCTTGCAAAGTATGCATTATATAGTGATTTATTAATAGAATGAAAGTACTTAGAATAGGATTTTGAATAAGTTTTGTATAACAAAATTCTTAGAATTGTATAGTTTGAAACGCTCATACGTATAAGAAAGTCGTGTGGTGGCCACACCTCATTTTTTTGATTAACCGAGATGTATTCTGTCGGAACCGAAGCAGAGAAACCACATGAAGACGTATGTCCTTAACGCACAGCGACGGTGTTATCTGGCGGCGACTGTATGTAGATATGAACACGTTTCGAACCGAATACAACAGTTTGGGTTTTGGATTGATCAATAGTTGATGGGCCTCACAATAAGGTACTTATATTCTCCAGGTCCTCATTCATGTATCTCTGCGCCTGCATATATTGAGACGGCTTGAACGTAAGGTACAGTTGTGTGTCGTCAGCATACAAGCGATGTGTGCTATATTTAATAGCCATAGGTAAACCAGATGTATATATGCAAACAAGCAACGGACTGATAATCACGCCCTGAGAAACACCATGCTCGTTGATATTGTTCTGCCCACCTTAATCTGCTGGCTTCTGTCTTGAAGGTGAGATTGTAATAATTTCAAAGCAGAAACAGATGAGTCTTTTCCAATCAGGGTCGGGAAGTATGCTGTGGTTCACGGTATCAAAGGCTTTACTAAAGTCTAATAATACCACTATGGTGAGATTACTGGATGTAATCCATAGATATACAGACCACCTACTTCAATTAGAAAAATTAAATAGTAAATTAATATAGAATCGAAGGTCTTAACAATGCAAACTTTATTTAAGTCATAAAAACATTTGGTGAATTGTATTGCTCTTTTATTTGTTACTACACTTATTAAATTGTTCATTACTTAATAAGGATTCCATAAACTTAACTTTGGTGTAAATAAAACAATATTTAAATGTTTCTGCATGTTACGCTTTCTATTTGTAATTTAAATATTTTACTGTATCCACATCTAGTGAATTATATTTGCGTGTACATTCACAGGCACACTGTATGTTAGACGAACTTTATAACTGCATCGTATAATAGATTTCAGTATATACTGCAAAAGAGCTTGTTCTTTATAGACAAGAATAAGTAATGAACTTGCTGCTGTTCACTGCACTGGTAATCATTATATTTACTCTGGGTGGAAATATTTAGCAGAACTAGGAATTGTATGTCGCGTTTGAACAAGTAGGTATAATAATAATTTAATAATGGTTAAGATTCCTCAACAAAGCTATACTACATATAATTACATGTATTAAATCTGCATTGTTATAATAATAGCTAATAATAATGTAAAAATACTTAAATAATATTTAGAAATAATTGCATAAGTATTGATTATTATTATTTAATATACAGAGAGCGTTACTGCATTCTTAATTATGTGTATCAATTAGGAAGGTATAAGTTTTGAATATTATAAAGTCAAATTAAATGTCTACTTTATTTCATATAATACTGAAAAAATGTCGCTTAATTTATTATTACATGTTATTAGACTTTTAACTGCCTGTAGCGCCTTTTTATAATGTATTAAGAAACTATGTGTGTATATAATTCAAGAAGTTTATGGCTAGAAATTAGAACAAGGCCTGCATATCAGATTTGGATAATACAAGTATGTCGGATAATGAAGTATTCGTACAGGAAATTTAATATTGAGAGATACTAACTGGATTCATTATCCAAGATTTCTATTCCGGATTTTTTATTCGAGAATCAGAATCCAGATCTGCTATCTAACATTATTAATAATATCTAATATTATTATTATTTAATCAATATAGCTTCTGCGTTATGTGACAGATTAGTCTAATACATTTCGTGTATATTTAGCTAATATATATATATATATATATATATATATATTGTGACAATACTCCTTATAAATACAGAGTATTATTACATTCAAGTAAATTCAATCTTCGATATTAACATTTACACATTATATTTTAAATGCCACATGTTAGGTCAGCCATAAAATGTACTAGAGTGGAGGAAATTTGCTTTCTTCACCTATTTTCAACTCTAAACTTATATGTGAATATAAATTTACAATTAGTAATACGAATATACCACCACACTTCTAGTCATTCAAATAAATCAGAACTTTATGCCAATATTTTTATCTCTACACTTATTCGTTAAATCTCGTATATTGTATTCTTTAAATTCTTTTATGTAATAAAAGAATTCTTTATGCTTTTAATAATATATCAAGTTTTATGTAATCTATATATTATGCCCAAACACTAACACAGATATATGATTTAAATACTTTTAATACTCTCAGTAATTAATTCAAACGTTTTAAATTATAAATTATATTCTCTCTATCGATATTCATATATCGCCATCTATCTCTAATTTTTAGAACACTATAGCATTACTAATAGAAATAATTCTATGTACTATGTTGGTACAATAGTTATCTTCAAGCTATGGTAAATTATTATTTTCAAAACAGGATTAATTATTATTATGTCTTTTATATTTATTATTACCACTAATTATATTAATTGTGCTATCGTATCGATTATTTTATATGACTTTTGTCCAAGTATTTACCATGTAAGTACAAAAAAATTACCAATACACAATGTATGTATCTGACAGATTTTATATTTTTTAGGTTAAATGTACCAAATAATATTTTTATAACAATGAATCTACCACTAGTTGTACTCTATTCATTCGAATTAAAAAGAATGTTCAAAATATAATACATTTATTTACAATCTACATTTATGAAAAAGGATATGGAACATTTCCACTAAATTGTGTATGTACTGAGATTACAAAGATCGTAAACTTGTTCAACTACGTAGAAACTGTAAATTACTATACTCATGTATAAGAACGATATTTTTAAAGGTAAGATTTTATTTATAATTTCGTTCAAATGAAATAGTATACCTATAAGTATGACAAATTATATGTAAGTATGAATACCCCAAATTACTAGAATTACGTAATATTTCATGTATGCATATACCATAAATTATTTATGCTGTGCCACCTTAATTTGGTGAAAATAGTAAATTTAAATTATTAAATAACATAATATATTCATTTCATTGAATACTGTACTCAATCTCTTATGGATATTTAATTATTTCTGAACTAATAAAATTCAAATAGAATTCAAATTAAAATATACAACCTCCTTATAACTTATTTCTTTATGTCCAATATTTCTTCCGCGGATTTATATGATTCTGATTTCAGCACTGGATCTAATTTAATGTAAACTTCTTGCAAAGTATCCTTACGTTAGAAGTATCCCCGTCTTCTTGAAGTTACTGGTGTTTTAATAATTATCCCCTTCTGACTTGGATTTGGTAAGTATATTATTCCTTCTTCTTGTTTGAATGGTGTAATTAATTCCTTTCCTGTTCTTGTTTTATACTAGTGTAGACTCTTCGTGTTCGGAGTCTCTAGATGAATTTTAACTGTGTCTCTTCGTACTTGACCATAACAGCTGGACCCCTTTATTTACTGGTGGGAATAAATGGACATCTATAGTATGTAAATTTACGCCAATCCTCTTCTAATCCCGGATGTACTAAATGGATCACCTCTCGGACTGGATTCTATTATTTTTAAATCTTCTCACAGGATTTATTTGGTAAGTTTATATAATTATTCTTTTATAATTTAGTATTCTTCTTTAATATACTACCGTTTTCTTCAATTCTAATGGAACCATATGATGGTATGTAAATTTTATATGTGATCTCCAATAGACCCTAAAATATAACACTCACTTCACTTCCACCGATAGATATTATCTTATAGCACGCTATAAACTGCTTTTTTAATTGTGATAACTACTTTTACAGCTAATAATAAGATTTTTCCGCGAAAGAAAATCTACTGATCTTTTCACTGCGGAAAAAAAAAATAATCTCTTTTTTTTTATTCCCTTGGAGATGTATCCTTTTATTTCTATCAACCAATTGCTTTATTCCAAATTCAAAACCTATTCAATAAAAGATCTCTTTTTCACTTGACAACATTAAATACTCTTTCAAATATGTACAATCTATTATTTAAAATTCTTTACTGATTTATATCACTATTTCCACATATTTTAAACACCTCAATACCTATTTCTACTATTTCATTTTTCAACTGTCAAAACTGACGGATCCCAAATTTGAATTGAACCGCGTAAACTAATATACCTTTAAACTTATACGTGTTACAATATTTACCATTTCTTTACTTTTCTTATACATATGTGTTCATTAAACAAGTTTTTACAAATTCATTTTAACATTTCAAAATTTCAAATAATTTTCTTTAAATTTTCTACTTTCAGAATATGGTGGAAAATAAATCTACAATGGAACTGAACAACGTCCTCCCACACAAGATATAATTATTTTAGTATACTATTTCTCTAACAAACCCAATAAATAATATTGTAAGGAAAAAACTCTTCTATTTTATTATGTAGAATATTTTAATTTACAGTCTTTAAGTATACCAAAAGTAACTTCATAAATTTATGTTATAGACATTTATATAGTAATTGAGTAGTTATCACATACAAGATATATATATATATATATACTATGTATGTAGCTTACTACCGCAATGGTAGAATTAGGGTTTAGGTAATTTTGTAAATAAAATTCGTATTTTCGGCTTTGTGACGTTTCGGTCCTCCTTCAGAACCTTCATCAGACATTTGCCGATGGCCTATGTATTTGTTCTAATACTTGCATCTTAATTTTATGACACTTTAAAATTTAACATTAACAAATATCAATTAAAAAGTTATTACGGCACATTTAAAATTAAAGTTCTCAAGAATTATGTACTTAATAATTACTATCTTGAAAGAAATTCTGAATGTAAAGTCACTTTACATTCAGAATTTCTTAGGCCATCGGCAAATGTCTGATGAAGGTTCTGAAGGAGGACCGAAACGTCACAAAGCCGAAAATACGAATTTTATTTACAAAATTACCTAAACCCTAATTCTACCATTGCGGTAGTAAGCTACATACATAGTGATATACGTCATCAGTTAAAAAACTGAATTTCGTCGAGCATTATATATATATATATATATAAATTGTAATAGTTATATCCTGTATTATCATATGATAAGTAATGATCTTATGTAATTAGATATTTCCTTAAAATTAATTTAAATTATTAATATAACTTATTAAATGTACCCTGTATTTCGAGGTTTATAACAGACTACTAATGACAGGAATAAAACTTTTGCGCTGTTGGTATTTTTCTGATTTGTAAATACCATGCATTAAATAAATCTTTATATTAATTCTTTTCTACAAGGCGTGTATATGGTTCGTTATTATTAGAATTTGTATTATAACTAAATTTGTATTCATAAACAAGTCAAATATAGATTTCTTTATATACTCTTTTTTGAATGATATCTAACCTCTGAAGACACACATTCCATCCATAACCAAAAATACGTTATACCAACAATGAAAAACAAGATTATATCAGTAAATTTAATGATCGTTTGGAAAATTATACATACATAATATATTATACTCAAAATATGTAAGAACACCATATACTCAAATAAAATTGTTTAACACGTTGAATGGTCTATCAAAAAGAAAAGGGTATAAACAAGTTTAATTTTCAAGGTAAGATTTATAACCTGACAATTTATTTAATACAATATTATCAATCAATCAATAATGTGTTTTTTAGTAATCATTTAATTAGGTATTATGTTCACTTCGATAATATCAATGGACAATACTATATTCAATATTTGATTCCCACAAAGACATATTTCAGATTTATGTCAATATAACCTAACTTTTATAAGTATAATAACTATTTTATTTCTGACGTAAATAATTTAATTTGTATTCAATTTATATACTGGTTTCACTTAAAATATGTTATATACTTGTTGAATAATGTTTTCTAATAACACTCTGTATATTATTATACGACCTTAATGCATAAATGTTCCATAATTCTATCAGCTCGTCAATTTATTAATATCCCTCTTCTTGTAGATTTGTACTGTCTAGCTGTATGCAAATTTCTTGAAGTAGTTGAATGGTACAGGATGTCTCTGCACTCTCATCACTTCAAGTTTGTGGTTATAGCTAGTTGCTGCCTGCACTTGTCAACTGCAACTCTCGGATAAACTATTTTCGGTACCCTAAAATAAAAACACTTCTCGAAAACACCTCTCTAGCAACAGAAATTACAGGATGAATTAGATAGTACATTAATAACAAAAATGACAATTAGGAATTTAAGTAGAATTATTGAAAAATCTTTGATTTATCAAAAACGAGATTCAACAATATTACAAGGCAACAGTGCCGATCATGGGTGGTTAGGCAAAGAAAAATTATAATGCAGATTTATGTAAATCAATCATGAACATTATGTGTTTGGCAGCCATAGACACATCTTGAGATGGGAATAGATTTAGAGTTAAATCAGTAAGTCGGAAGTATTATTTTACTTTAAGTGAATAAATCAAACTTTATCAATATGTCGTGAACTAAAAAACAAATTTCTGAGAAATACAAATGTACTTAAAAGTGAATTAAAAAAAATATATAAAACAAAATTTCCAGGTCTTTTAATCTTCAAAAAATAGTTTTTGTAAATACCGCGCAAGTCATATTTTCTAGACAGATATATTGAGAATATGTCAGTATTTAGAGCTTAATTATGTATAATTTTAGTGTAAATAAAATATCAAAATTCGGACAGGAAGTAGCATTTTTACTCTTATCTGATAGCAGTTTTTTGAAAATATTTCGCCATCTGCATTCCAAATGTATTTGATAAGAGTTTTTTGAGTTGGGTTTGGAGCAGTCTTTTATACAAAAACTTCAAAATTAACATTTTTACTCACAGGTTTACTAAGAAGATAAAAGTATTTGAAACTTAAGTTGGCAAAATTATAAAAAAAATCAGAACACAAATAGGTATAAGAAAGTCATGAAGTGCCAACACCTTATTTTTAAGACCAAACTATATATTTAAAGTACGCATTTTCAATTTAAAAAAAAAGGAAGGTCGAAACTTAATTTACAGATGTTTTGTTGAAAGGAATTAGATTACGTAGGTCACAAACAACATGGAACGGTCCATATACTTGAAATTAATTATAAAATGTGAATAATATGATTTAGGACAACATTTATCTCAAACAGTCTTGATCGTAGCAATAGCAAGAGAGGTATGGAGGAATGGCTTTTAGATGAAACACTCTGTATGTACCTACAGAAAACAACATATTCCCATCTTTAAACATCTTAAATTCGTAACAAGTTTCTACGTGCTTGACACAAAATATCACATATGGGCTTACGTCATTGTAAGGAAAACATGTTATATATACATATACATATAATGTCTATATACATATGCCTGTCATGTATGTGTCTCCGGCATTACCAGAACTTTAACTAAATTAATATTTAATATATGTATAATTGGAACGTGAAATTAAAATGATTGATGATTAAAATGTGATATGTAAAACAATGTAAATATTCATAGGTATACAAAGGTTTTTTTTTTCAATATAAAACACGTTATGTATTTTTGGATTAAAAACTTAAATTATTATTGATTCTTCTGTCATAAAAAAACTTTTCTTTAAAGAATATATATGTATATATATAAATATATAATACAGCTTAGGTATATAAAGGATATAATATATAATATAATGAAAACATAAATACATAGTTTCCAGTACCTATTAGCGGCATAAAACTACAATAAAAAACATTAATTAGAAGCTTTGACGAGTTTATTCCTGTCTTCTTCAGTATACAAACACACTTTCTAAAATATACATAATACCAAACTTCGTTTAGAGGTAAAACCAGAATGAGTATAATTTGCATTCTTTCTTATATCTATGGAAGTACGCAGTTTTTTATAGAGTAGGTACCTACCTCTGATTTTATTTGCATGACTTTTGTGTTTTCTAAGCGATTGTGTGCTTATTAAAGCAAAAGAAAACAATTTCTTCTAACTGCAGTTCATACACGTGGATATCGTCCTCTTGTAAAATACCCTGTATCTTCTGGAAAATGAGGTTTTCATATTCCATATCCATATTTTCACTCATGGTGTATAAATTTAAAGCGGTTTTTTCTTTGCCGTACTATTTAAATATGTTGATCTAATAAATTCCTTTTTTGGAATAGCGGTTGATAAATTACTAATAAAACTACCTTTGTTTCGACATTTATTTATCTTCATATGACAATAATTATGTTTTAACTTAAGTTTGAAAATGTGGTTATAAACTTCTTTTTTTTTCTATTTTTATCGTTTTGAAGTTTGAGTTGTAGTTTTATTAATGTTGTCAGTAATATATAGCGTGGCTCTTCTAAAACATCCTGTATCTTCTGGAAAGTGAGTCGCTATTCCAAAGCAGAAATTTATTATATGAAATAGTACGACAAAGATAAAAACCATTTTCTCTTTTTTCAGAAGATACAGGATGTTTTAGACGAGGACGACTACATATTACTAAGAAAATTTCATAAAATTGGAATTCAAGCTTAACAACGCTAAAAACGAACAAAAAATGTTAACATTTTGCATGAAAAGAAGTTTACAGACAACATTTTTAAAGTTTAAGTAAAACACATTGTTATATGAAGACATAAATAAATAACGAAAACGTTACAAAAAACAAAGGTAGTTTTATTAGTAATTTATCAGCGGCTTTTCCAAAGAAGAACTATATTATATTTAAATAGTACGGCAAAAAAAACATTTTAAATTATTTAAATTACTATTATAAAATGAAGTTTATTTTGTAAATTAAGTATTTAGATACGACCCTGGTGGTAGAAGAACATGAACATTTCTAAATCGCAATGCTTAAATCAATTACAGAAACCTGTAGATAATAATTTCATATAGCCAACTATCATATGATTTTAATCTGACACATCTAACATTTGCTGATATTTTAAAAATGCTTGTTATATCAAAGGAAGCGAATTACGTATATACTAAATGGTGGAACACATGCTCAATCTTTTAAATGCAGTATTCTTGCCTCTCTCTATCTTTTATTACACTAATGGGAATAACGAAATATATAATAATTAACTAGGCAGTCAGCAATCCATGCATGGCACGTGGCAACTGCTCCGCGTTACCACGTGACTTCTAGTGTGTTGCACATTGCCAACTTATAAACATTATAGTGGTAATAACACACTATATTTATATTTTATTGTCCAAACGTTTTATTTTATGCTAGAATAACACATAGTAGCATAGTAGTGCTTTCATTAGGTACTCTTGTGTCACTTGTGATGTTTTTCGTATCCGTTTACCTAGTTACTTCTATAAGAACTCAAAAACTCAAACAAAGTGCGAAAGAAGTATAGAAAATTATAATCTTAGCAATTGCAACTGATACTGTTATTTAACAAAATTAAATTTACGAGATCGTAATTTTTAATAATTCTTTCGCTCTCATTTAATGAAATAGCGGGGCAGCAATGCACATATGAATGTTTTTCTACAATGTATTACATATAGCATCAGTCCATTTTACATATACTTGATAGACCACAGATTATTCAAATTTAAAATAAAACATTCGGTTTGGCAACTAGGACTCTTCTAGGTATTCTATGATCGTTTAAAACACGCTTAAGTGCTTGAGTGTTTTCTTTACTAATTTACTTTTCTATAAATGTAGGTACCCTTTGTGTAATTTGTGTGTAATTTTTATTATTTTTGTCAGATATATCGATAAAGCGTTTAGTAGTTTATATTATTCAAATGGAAATAATTAAAAAATATATTAGAAGGTATGTATTTATCAATACAGGCACCCCCTGATGAATTATACGACTTGTGAAGTTTCAAGTTATTGACACAAAGTAAAAATAAACCTCTATAATCTGTCTTCAAAACAACTTTTTGATTTCACCAAATTGGTTAAATTACTGATTTTCTGTGCTCTTGCTCTTTTATCCAAATTTTACTTAAAGATACGTCTTTTTGCGTAGTGAATGTAATTATTAGAGTTCAGTTGTCAGGTAGGTCTGCAGGTCTGGACTTAAATAAATAATATAAAAATCTCGTTATGTGACGGCCTTATATCTCGCTATCGCAAAATCCTCACTATACAACGTAATTGAACCCTAATTAGTGTTACCTTTTGAATTGTTATAAAAAATTATAAAATTAAGTGAAATTGTTAGTCTTAACAGTACCCAATAACATTTTTAGCAACACTTACTTAATTTTATTTTATTCTTTTTCACTATTTTAAAATTATTAATGTTAATTATTCTAGAGTTCATGTTTAAAGTGTTATTTTAAAGTTTATTTCAATGAAAATTCAGAAATTATTTCTTTTGGGTGGTACTAGATGGCGTTACATAAGGATCAGTATTTTGAGGTTACCAGAATCAGAATGAAGTTCACCAATGTAAATCGAAGTTATGTGATGGCCATATATGGCGCAGCGATAGCGAGATATAGATGGCCATGGTTCAAAACATGCAATCTATATGACGGCTGTATATACCAAAAAAATTTTGTTGACCAAGCGAATATATTACGTGCATATAAATTATTTCTGTTTATAAATATAAAATTATTAATAACTCGACCACAGCGCCATCTATCGGGGCAAGACTTTGTGACTTTCTGTTTTGGCACTAAACGAAGAAACATATATAGGGAATATTTCAATATTAGTCATTTTGGTCCCTTACTAGAATTTGTTCATAACTCGACTATAGCGCCACCTATTGGATCCTAGCAATCGGTTAAGTAGTTCAGAAGTTACACGATCACTTCCATATGCACCAACCATTTATATACAATGCGATCAATTTCAAGTGAAGGTTGCGTGTACTAAATTTTTAATTTGGCAGCGATGACTAATTAGTAATATTGAGAAACATTGCACTTGTATACCTATAGGTATTGGTATAGCCGTACACATATGGTTTTGACAGATTTGTTATGTTACAGTTGGGGCATCATAAAGCGGAACATGTCTTATAATCAAATGCTCTGTTACTTTGATATTGTAAGACCTACTTTTGGCATAATTATCATGTCAGTTCGATGTAAAATAAATTGATAGTAGTTTAATCATGTATAATTATTACAAAGATAGGAAGATCCCTTTATGTCAAAAAATCTACTTTTCACTAATACAGCTTAACTGTCCCGCATTATGATCTCGCAAATGTAGATTTACATCAATAAAGAGGAATGAATCAGAATGAAAGGAAATAAAAAGAAAAAAGGACAACAAACTGAATCAAAATGACAGCGATTGTACCTACATATTCAGGATAGGTACCTGTACGTATCTGTCTAACAAGAAAATACCCTAATCTAGGGATTTTTATGATACCACCTCACTTCATTTGAGATTGATCTCAATATATATATATATATATATATATATATATATATGTATATAGATGCTACTTTTGTCTATAAGAATCAATGTACCAACATTCAGCGTTCTTACTTAAGCCGTTGAATTGATGCCAACTTTCAGGGCTTTCTGCCCCACTGTGCGTCGATTGAGGTTGTGTCTTGCATACAATAATTACATCTCCAAACCGCCAAACTTCCATTAGTTCTCATACTTGTATATTTTTTCACAGGTATTTTGACACAAGATAGGCATATGATAATTTTGATCACACTTGCCTTTGTACGCTATGTAATCATCATATCTGTCGATTTTCTTCTCGCACATGTAGCACTTGATTGCCATTTTATATACAATAAACTATAACTACCGGATCCGAAGAAAAAATCATCTAAGAAGCCCCTAACACATGCCACCACTGTCTCAATGGGGTCCCAACCTGTATAATAACATAAAGGAAAATTTAAAGAATAAACCCGATGGATTTGGGAGAAAAGTGAATAAAATAGTAATGGAAAAGAGGTGTGTGCACCATACGATTTTCCTACAGGTATGACGATTCCAAGCTTTTGTATATAAAATTTGTTTCAAATTAAGTGTTAAATACTTTTATCCTCTGACTGAAAGTATTACTTCCTGTCCGAATATATTTTTTTTTATACAAAATTATATCAAATCCAGCTTGAAATACGTTTATACTCTTACTAAATCTGTATAAAATACATACATAATTTGCGAGATATGTATTTGCAAAAAACTGCTATTAGATAAGAATAATAGTGTTACATTCGCTCCGATTTATGAAATTTTTTGTAAACAAAAATTGTTCCAAATCGAGTTCTAAATACCTTTATGTTCTTAATTAGTTTGTACAGAATGCATAATTTACCAGATATTTCCAAAAAACTGCTAGCAGGTAAGAGTTTAAGTACCCACTGCTTTCTATCAGAATTTTGAAATGTTTTTTATAATTAAATTAATCAAAATTAAGCTCTAAGTACTCTTATAATCTGAATATATCTGTCTACAAAGCATAACAAGCGATTTTTCGATAAGAGTAAAGAATTAAAAAAAATGTATAAAAAAGTTTCAAATTTACACACAATACGTTTTTACTTATACTACCTATACGAAAGTATAAAAAATGTTAGAGCATCCAAGACTTTTAGAGAGTCCGGCTATGGCAAAAATATATAACTCCTTGATTTTGTTACACTGCTTAATTTATTTTTTCTACTCGCCCCCTGTAAGGTGACATTTGGAGCATGTGTCGCTCGACCAGGAAGGAGTATTGCGCGGTCGAGGCGATTGTAAAAATTGAAAAAAACACTGGCTCTTTGGGGTATTTAATAAAAAAATTAACTTGATGATAATAAAATTTAGTCTATAAAATACTACTTCCCTCGACTATTGTTCACTAAAAATTGGGGAAATAGGAGTAATAATTGAAAATTCTTCCAATAAATTTGTGGCGCCATCTATTTAACTACATCTTATGCGACATTCAAGCGCCATCTATCTGACCATATCGACATTCATATTGGCAGTTCACAATAAATTGTAGATAAACCAAAAAACGCAATAAATGTACTATAAATTTATAAACATAAGAATAAATACCTCATGTTTGCCATGTGTAAAAATATAATAACTTAATTTTAGGGAAAGGTGAGTAATAGTTACGTACATGAAATGCTTAAATTAATTAGGTAATTTATTTTAGGTTAGGTATGATACTAATGACATTAATCAATATTTTTAATTTAATGTTCGTACAAAAAATATTGTACAAACCACTTGCGTGAAGACATCTTCCACGCATCCCCGCAATGAAAAGCACTCACTTCCTGCGGTTGCTCGCCGCACTTGGTTCGTAAATAACTATATTGATTGTGTTTTCCATTATATACATATTCATTTAGTACCTTCTATATTATAAACAAGATCATCATTAAATTTGCTTTTAACGAATGTGATAATTATCACATGAATTGATTGATATGATGATAACTATAATATTATAATTACAATTACAAATATATTATTATTATTATTACTGTTATTAGTTCGAAGTAATATCTGAATTTCTTTATTTTTAGTATTCCTTGTGTAATTGTGGTTTCTTGGAGTTGAACCATCGATAGTTCAAAAGTATCTTGCCTGTTTCGAATTTTACTGTATACCTATAATCAAAACATTCATCAGGTACATAGTGTAAAGGAATTTACTCAAGCATTTTAGCTTAACAAAATAAATACAATTGAACACAAAATACGAATTTAGTTGACTGTTTTAACAATGAGAAAATGGCATTAAAACGTAGACAATTATTCAATTGCATGATAAAATACGTAACAGTAAATTAATACTTCAAATTATATATATATATATATATATATATATATATATATATATGTATGTATTGAAAAAATAATAATTGGCAAAGAATTGTAATATATTTTATATATATATATATATATATATATAAATAAAAGGAATTATCGCGGATACATGAAATACAGGAAAGAGAAAATTATTGGGTAAATTCCGCTGTAGAGCAACCGTAGACACGTGTTTCTGACTCATTGGTCGTCATCGGTACGGTGTAGCCAAGGAATAAGGTGGGATAACCTTGGAGATGTATGCTATACGGAAGACCATCAGGAGACAGACCACCATTTGTAGCTTCAGTTAGAAGATCCTCAGTTTTGAGGACAACAACTAACGTCGCCACGAGGAAGACAATGTCAACCTGCGTGCCATCCGAGAACCCAGGAAAGATAAATAAAAGGAATTATCGCGGATACATGAAATACAGGA
Source organism: Amphimallon solstitiale (assembly GCA_963170755.1). NCBI lineage: Eukaryota > Metazoa > Arthropoda > Insecta > Coleoptera > Scarabaeidae > Amphimallon > Amphimallon solstitiale. Next base: position 98,073,365 of record OY720676.1, on the reverse strand, counting down.
AAGAGAAAATTATTGGGTAAATTCCGCTGTAGAGCAACCGTAGACACGTGTTTCTGACTATTGGTCGTCATCAGTACGGTGTAGCCAAGGAATAAGGTGGGATAACCTTGGGGATGTAAGCTATACGGAAGACCATCAGGTGACAGTCTCCCATTTGTAGCTTCAGCTAGAAGATCTTCAAATTTGAAGACAACAACTAACGTCGCCACGAGGAAGACTAATGTCAACCTGAGTGCCATCCGAGACCCAGGAAAGATAAATCAAAAAAAAAAATAACGCGGATCCATGAAATAACAACAAAGAGAATAATAACAGGTAAATTCCGCTGTAGAGCAACCGTAGACACGTGTTTCTGACTATTGGTCGTCATCAGTACGGTGTAGCCAAGGAATAAGGTGGGATAACCTTGGGGATGTAAGCTATACGGAAGACCATCAGGTGACAGTCTCCCATTTGTATATATATATATATATATAATTTACTATGGTCATCATGGGTGTAGCGGCCTCTTATTTAATTAAGGTTTGTTTATATAAGAGAAACGATGGTTTTTACGTTTCGATATTATCTATAATATCTTTTTCAAAAAAGTGTATATAAGTTTGTATGTATAGTATGTGTAAAAATAAAATGTGTTTGACATTGTTTTTTCATTGGACTTCTTATAGATTTCCCATCTGCATACTAATCGTATTTCTTTTCTTTTTTATTTTGATAAAGTGGAGGTATGTACACATTCTTTTATTCTATTTGTCTTTGATAATTGAAATATTTAACTAATTTTGTGTGTGTTTCTATTGCTCAAGATGTTATTAAATTATATCTCCGTTTGTGTGAAGGTTGCCAAAAGAAACTAAAATCTGACAAGAAAGGACTTGTGGTTAAACCAAGGGTGTTTTCGGAGATGAACAGCCGTTGTCAAATGGAACTGATTGACATGCAATCGTATGCAGATGGAGAATACAAATCACTAATACACATTTACCAGAAATAATAAATTTCACAGCCCCCAACGCAATCAAAAATTCTTTCGAACTATTAGATAAATTAAAAAATGTTGTAATAACCAGTAACATGAAATTAGTCTCCTTCGATATTAATAGCCTTTTTACTTCAGTACCTACCGATGAATTAAAAGCAATTTTATTTAAACAGATACATAAGTCTCAGCTGATCCCAGAACAACAAAACATTACAAAAATCTATTAACACTTGCTTCAACCAAAATTATTTCAAATTTTGCAATAAATTTTATAAACAAACTAGTGGTCTACCCATGGGTAGTCCGCTAAGCCCATTACTTGCCGAAATATATATGACAGATTTTGAAGATAGATACATAAAAAATAGTAACAACCCTTTCTCAAAACTCATTTCCTTTTGGGCTAGATATGTAGATGACATATTATGTATTTGGTCAGGCACAGACAGACAATTAGATCAATTTTTCAGTCATTTAAATTCATTCAACAATAATATTCAATTTACAATAGAAAAAGAGGTGGAAAAAACTCTAAACTTTTTAGACATAAAAATCACTAGAATTGAACAAAGATTAGAATTTGATATATTTAGAAAAACAACTACCACAGATACTATCATTCCCGCTAATTCAAACCAATCTTGGAATATAAAAATGGCAGCCTTCCACAGCTTAATCCATAGATTACTCAACTTTCCTTTAAACACTGACAACTACAAAAAAAGAAAAAGATATTTTAAAAACTATAGCATTAAATAATGGTTATAGCACACAACTCATTGACAGAATGATTGAAAAGAAACAAAAAAAGATCTTTATAAAAAAATTTTACATTGAACAAACTCAACATACAAACAACAAGCGGTTTCATTCTCTTAACTATATTCTAGGTCTTAGCAACAGAGTTTCTAACGAATTAAAAAAAGTTAGGTTTAAATATTATCCAAGTGAACAAAGTAAATTTAGGAAAAATCTTAGTCAATAACAAAGAAAAAGCAAAATTTTGTGACAAATCAGGTGTTTATGAGGTAGGTTGCAGTGATTGTGACGCAATCTACATTGGCCAAACAGGCATACCCGTACAAGATCGCATTAATGAACATAAAAAATCAATTTTAAACAATAATAAAAATACCGGCTTTGTTGAACATTGCATAGACCTTGTACATATATTTGATACCAATAATTATACATTACACGTCCTGTCTTTAGAAGTAAGAGCATACAAGTTTTGTGAAAGTTGAACAAACGTAAACGTAAAACTTTGCCATGATCAGGTAACCACACACAAAATTATTCCGAGTTTTGGAATTGAGTGATACACATAATACACATTTACCGATAAGAGTCTATGCATGTTTGCGACAGATGGAAAGAAGCTGATGGTAAATAGATTACAATTATGTAATATCAGTGGCGGCTCGGGGTGGTTCACATAAGGAGTGCATAATTTCAAAATTAAAAAGTATAATACAAGAACGCTTACCCAATCTTTATAAGTTTCACCGACATACTGTTCCAGACAGGTACCGTTCATTGTACAGTTTGTTTTGAGGGAATAGTTAATATAACACTACAGTTTGATTACATCTGACGATAAACGAAGTCCATTTTGCGGGTCTTTGACTTGCAGAACAGTTCTATCACGTTTTCATTAAAATTTGGAAAATCATTTATAAATTCTTTTTCACAAGATAACATAGTAAGGGCATTTAATCTGTCTTCTTTCATTGTATTTCTCAGGAAAGTTTTTATTCTCTTCAGCCGTGAAAACTGGCGTTCCGCTTCAGACGTTGTCATTGGGATTGTAATGACAATTTTTAAAAGCTTAACAACTTCATTAAAGGTTAAGCGACACCTTTAATGAAGTTGTTAAGCTTTTAAAAATTGTCATTACAATCCCAATCAACAACTTCATTAAAGGTGTCGCTTAATCCATCCAGCAGAAGGCCTAGCAGACCTACAGCACTGACTTCTATATTTTGCCTAAATTCTTCTCTAGAATATAGAACACTTAATTCAGTTCGTAGTCTGCTTTCATTGAGGCATGGATAAAATTTTACTGCTTCTTTAAGGCAATCTTCCGGAATTTTTTTTTGAAAAGAGGAGAACTGTTTAAAAGAAATTAAGTTTGCTAATATTAAGTGCCCTGTATACCGAAATCTAGTTTTTATTTCTAGCAAAATAATATCGCACACTTCAATAGTTTCCCTCCGTCTTTGGCTACCATCAGTTACTCTTCGTCGCGTTGATGGTCGAGGAGTCAGTTCTGAGTCATTTTGTTTAACCAACTCATTATCTGTGTCAGCGATTTCGGTTCAAATTTTTCCAATAGCGCGTTCAAAATTATCACTTATAATACCATGAGTAGTCAAAGTTATGTCGATTATTTTTGTGGTGGTTACACGAATGTCTTTCATGATTGCATTTAAATACTACGAGTGCGGAGCACGAGTAGTATTCGCAATTATGAAAGACATGAGTGTAAAGCACCACAAAAATAGTAGACTCAACTTTGACTACGAATCGTATTCGAGAGACTATTCAATGAACCAAATCAATTTTTCATATTAAAATGACTCAAAATTTAGTTACACATGATTACGTTTCCATGTCAACAAAAAAAACATTTATGTTTGTCATTAAAATTTTTGGAATCGTGTTCCTATTTAGTTCGTTTCGTTGAATAAAAACTGGTGTTTCTAAATAATGGGAACTGAGAAAAGATTTGGCACGAAATCTGAAGACGAAATCGATGCTGAAATTTGCGAAAATATCCCTTGGAACACGAAGAAATCCAAAGATTCAGTATGGAGACAATTTAGTACATTTTTAACAGCAAAAGGCTATAAACTGGATCAATCTACTTCTCCTGTGGACTTAAATGTCATCTTAAAGTCGTGGGCATGTAATATGAAGAAAAAAGATGGGTCCGATTATAAAGAAGCACATGTGGAACGTGACGGCGAAAATGGTTCAAGAAATGTTCTTCAATAAGTGGAAAATAAACGTAAACCCGTTTTCTGATGCAATATTTAAGTCAGCACGTGACGCCAGGGATGCTACAAGAAGAAAACTGCAAGCGTGTCCTGAAAAAAGAACCAGCAACGCGGCGGCACTTACAGAACCAGAATACTTAAATATGATACGCATATTAGATGAGAGTACCCCAGACGGTTTACAGAAAAAGTTTTTCTTAATAGCATCTTACGAACTAGCTTGGCGGGGAGGAGAAGGGAGCAACTGTTTCACCTATTACTTCAAGGAGGAACTCGATAACAAGGGAAGAAGAACTGGTAGAATTGAGTATAATCCAGTATTTTCGAAAACTGCGCAGGGGGGAACTAAATCATTGACAGGCAGCAAGTGGTTGATAGAGAATAAAAGCAATACCGATATGTGTCCAGTTAGGTAACCTATTTATATTTAATTTCAAGACGGTATAATTAATATTCTTCTGTTATTTAGATTGTATTATCTACTGAAATCGAAGAGAGGAAAAAATGTGAAAACAGAAAGGATGTTTTTGACACCGAATCCGTTTTGGGATAAAGTTGAGAATGCGGTGTGGTATAAGAACAGTCCAGTTGGTATATGTGAGATCAGTAAATGGGTGAAGTTATTAGCTGAAAAAACTGGATTAGATGTTAAAAGAAGGAAGATATCAAATCATTCGGTACGCTCTTCAACTGTATCATCTCTGGCGAAAGTTGGAGTTGGAGAGCAACAACTGATGAAAATAACGGGACACCAAAATCTGAATTCCATAAAATCGTACTTGCAGCTTGATGATGAGCACCACGAGTCGATTATCACCAAAATGCGAAGAAATTTTACAACAACAAATGTGTCATGTACAACTTCGACATCTGTCAGTAATAGTGACGGTATTAAGCTACAAGAGAAAGGTACTCCCTCGGGTACTCCCAGTGATAGCTCTGTTCCAGAATGTCTGCTGCAGCACTGCAGTAATGTTAGTTTTTCTAATTGTACCTTCAATATTGTTAGTAAATGAGTTACATTAATAAAAACTTTCACTTGTTTAAAATATCCACTTGAATACCTTCTAGGAAGATATAATCGCTGAAATTTCCTGTTGCTATGATACGAAAGTAAATATTTGCTATTTTATTGGTTCATATTTGAACAATGACAGGTGAATTGAATAGTCACTTATAATACCATGAGTAGTCAAAGTTATGTCGATTATTTTTGTGGTGGTTACACGAATGTCTTTCATGATTGCATTTAAATACTACGAGTGCGGAGCACGAGTAGTATTCGCAATTATGAAAGACATGAGTGTAAAGCACCACAAAAATAGTAGACTCAACTTTGACTACGAATCGTATTCGAGAGACTATTCAATGAACCAAATCAATTTTTCATATTAAAATGACTCAAAATTTAGTTACACATGATTACGTTTCCATGTCAACAAAAAAAACATTTATGTTTGTCATTAAAATTTTTGGAATCGTGTTCCTATTTAGTTCGTTTCGTTGAATAAAAACTGGTGTTTCTAAATAATGGGAACTGAGAAAAGATTTGGCACGAAATCTGAAGACGAAATCGATGCTGAAATTTGCGAAAATATCCCTTGGAACACGAAGAAATCCAAAGATTCAGTATGGAGACAATTTAGTACATTTTTAACAGCAAAAGGCTATAAACTGGATCAATCTACTTCTCCTGTGGACTTAAATGTCATCTTAAAGTCGTGGGCATGTAATATGAAGAAAAAAGATGGGTCCGATTATAAAGAAGGCGTCATCAAGCACATGTGGAACGTGACGGCGAAAGTGGTTCAAGAAATGTTCTTCAATAAGTGGAAAATAAACGTAAACCCGTTTTCTGATGCAATATTTAAGTCAGCACGTGACGCCAGGGATGCTACAAGAAGAAAACTGCAAGCGTGTCCTGAAAAAAGAACCAGCAACGCGGCGGCACTTACAGAACCAGAATACTTAAATATGATCCGCATATTAGATGAGAGTACCCCAGACGGTTTACAGAAAAAGTTTTTCTTAATAGCATCTTACGAACTAGCTTGGCGGGGAGGAGAAGGGAGCAACTGTTTCACCTATTACTTCAAGGAGGAACTCGATAACAAGGGAAGAAGAACTGGTAGAATTGAGTATAATCCAGTATTTTCGAAAACTGCGCAGGGGGGAACTAAATCATTGACAGGCAGCAAGTGGTTGATAGAGAATAAAAGCAGTACCGATATGTGTCCAGTTAGGTAACCTATTTATATTTAATTTCAAGACGGTATAATTAATATTCTTCTGTTATTTAGATTGTATTATCTACTGAAATCGAAGAGAGGAAAAAATGTGAAAACAGAAAGGATGTTTTTGACACCGAATCCGTTTTGGGATAAAGTTGAGAATGCGGTGTGGTATAAGAACAGTCCAGTTGGTATATGTGAGATCAGTAAATGGGTGAAGTTATTAGCTGAAAAAACTGGATTAGATGTTAAAAGAAGGAAGATATCAAATCATTCGGTACGCTCTTCAACTGTATCATCTCTGGCGAAAGCTGGAGTCGGAGAGCAACAACTGATGAAAATAACGGGACACCAAAATCTGAATTCCATAAAATCGTACTTGCAGCTTGATGATGAGCACCACGAGTCGATTATCACCAAAATGCGAAGAAATTTTACAACAACAAATGTGTCATGTACAACTTCGACATCTGTCAGTAATAGTGACGGTATTAAGCTACAAGAGAAAGGTACTCCCTCGGGTAGTCCCAGTGATAGCTCTGTTCCAGAATGTCTGCTGCAGCACTGCAGTAATGTTAGTTTTTCTAATTGTACCTTCAATATTGTTAGTAAATGAGTTACATTAATAAAAACTTTCACTTGTTTAAAATATCCACTTGAATACCTTCTAGGAAGATATAATCGCTGAAATTTCCTGTTGCTATAATACGAAAGTAAATATTTGCTATTTTATTGGTTCATATTTGAACAATGACAGGTGAATTGAATAGTCACTTATAATACCATGAGTAGTCAAAGTTATGTCGATTATTTTTGTGGTGGTTACACGAATGTCTTTCATGATTGCATTTAAATACTACGAGTGCGGAGCACGAGTAGTATTCGCAATTATGAAAGACATGAGTGTAAAGCACCACAAAAATAGTAGACTCAACTTTGACTACGAATCGTATTCGAGAGACTATTCAATGAACCAAATCAATTTTTCATATTAAAATGACTCAAAATTTAGTTACACATGATTACGTTTCCATGTCAACAAAAAAAACATTTATGTTTGTCATTAAAATTTTTGGAATCGTGTTCCTATTTAGTTCGTTTCGTTGAATAAAAACTGGTGTTTCTAAATAATGGGAACTGAGAAAAGATTTGGCACGAAATCTGAAGACGAAATCGATGCTGAAATTTGCGAAAATATCCCTTGGAACACGAAGAAATCCAAAGATTCAGTATGGAGACAAATGTGTCATGTACAACTTCGACATCTGTCAGTAATAGTGACGGTATTAAGCTACAAGAGAAAGGTACTCCCTCGGGTACTCCCAGTGATAGCTCTGTTCCAGAATGTCTGCTGCAGCACTGCAGTAATGTTAGTTTTTCTAATTGTACCTTCAATATTGTTAGTAAATGAGTTACATTAATAAAAACTTTCACTTGTTTAAAATATCCACTTGAATACCTTCTAGGAAGATATAATCGCTGAAATTTCCTGTTGCTATGATACGAAAGTAAATATTTGCTATTTTATTGGTTCATATTTGAACAATGACAGGTGAATTGAATAGTCATATATAATACAACGAGTAGTCAAAGTATGCTCGATTATTTTTGTGATGGTTCACGAATGTTTCCTTGCGCTTGAATATTAATAGGACGAGTGCGTCAGCACGAGTCCTATTTACAAGCGCAAGGAAACAAGAGTGATAACACCGCAAAAATGATCTACCATACTTTGATTACGAATTGTATTCGAAGGACTATTCATCGAAAGATTCATTCATAAATGACGAACTGAGTTTTTTAATATTCTAAAATTAAGTAGCTATTGCGTTGGTTTCCATAGTAGTATGTTTTCAACAAACTACTGTCAATGTAGAAAATTTTCTACGATTCGAATTTAATAAGTTATTGCAAGAATAAATAGATTTCTGATATGGAAAGCAATTCAAAAAGGTTTGGTGAAAAAGGTGAAAGTGAAATTGATGCTGAAATTCATAAAACTATTCCGGAAAACACAAAGAAAACAAGAGATTATATCTGGAGACATATATCTGTCAAAAATATCCACCGATACCACTAGTGGTGATTTCAATGAAATACCCACTAGTGTAAATACGCAGCAGTATTTTTGTTGCTAGGACACAAAAATGTGATTCTTTGATTCTTATTGGTCATATTTTTACAAATGACACATGAGTTGAATAGTCTAAATTATTCTTGATTTTTAATGCATCTGTATTGACATTTCGTAATTGATTAAACAATATGTCCACATGTGGCATAATTTTATGAAAGAAAGTTAACCAATAGATAAAATTTTCCTCCTCTAAAATTCGCAAATTGGCACCAGCTTGATGAATGGTAGTTTGTAAACTTGCTTCTCCCTCGATTTGTTCTAGAGCTTTAATTATTTCTTCTCGGTGCGCATATATTGTATTCACTGTCCTAGAATTGAAGTTCCATTTTATTTTTGAAGAACGAGGTAAGCTTTTTCTCTGAAGGAATTCTTCCAATCTGGCAGCTCGTTGTGGTGAAGTGGAGAAAAAAGTACATAATCCCGTCAGATTGGCAAAAAAAAAATCTGCAATTACTACTGCTCGATGTAGCATGTGACATAATAAGATTTGTCTGATGTGCGTAACAATGTACAAAATTGGCCCTTGGATACTGGTCTTGGACATGTCTTTGCACGCCGTTAATAGCACCACTCATGACTGCTGCCCCATCATAGCTCTGTGCAATCAGTTTTTCTGGGTCATCAACAAGCAAACTAATTTCGTTAAGGATGGAGGCAGATAAAGAATTAGCATCATGTTCACTAGGCAGAAGAAATTTCCAAAATCTTTCGACCGGTCTCGCGTTCACAATATATCTTAAAACAACCACCAACTGAAACTGATTGGACACATCTGTGGTTTCATCAGCTATCACAGATATGAAGTCGGTTGCTTTAATTTCACTGGAAACTTGTTCATGATACACGTTCAACATTGCATCAAGCAGCTCATTCTGTATCGTTTTTGATAATCCCTTAAAAACCGGTGCTGCTTCGATGTGATCTCTGAGCGATTTATCCCATTCTGCCGTAAAATTTATCAATTCCCGAAAAATGCCCTTGGTATTCGACGTTTGCCGTTCATCATGACCTGACAAATCCAGTCATTTTTCTGATAAATATTCATTTTGAATTTTCTTATAACGTCTTTACCTTTAACAGATTGTTTATTTTCTAAACATAATTGAGGCATCGGCCGTTTAAGATTTTTTATTGCAATTTTTTCATCATACGTTAACCGCGAAAACGTGTTATTCTGTAAAGCAGAGACAAAATTCATCTTACAACAGCGGTGAGCAGACTGGGGATCTTGCTCACACCCTACGTATTATACGATATCGAAGTAGAACAAAATACAGTTCTCCCCACCTTCAATGTAATGTTTAATGGCTTAACGAAGCAACGGTTGGGTATGCTCATGGGTATGTTTCTCTCGGTGGAAGGGGTAAACATTCGAATAGTTTCTCGTCTTCGCTGTTAGTCGTCATTATATCTGTGACGACGATCGGTGCATGTAGGTTGTTACGCGAGCCGCACACGCCACGTTCCTGTTCAATAACTATGAATACGTAATAAATAAATACTTTCACAGTTAGTCGCCGCTTGGTTTGTTTTGTTTCAAAATTCCAGGGGGTGCAATTGCTCACTTGCTCTCATTAAAGAGCCGCCACTGTGTAATATCGTGCTCGAAACCTTGAGACAGATTAATATATAGTCTCAACTTAAAGGTTCACTGCCAACATACAGTAATTGTGCCAATTAATATTTGTGCAATATTAATGAGTGAGTAAAGATTTACTTCGTACTCTCATCCAGAAGGGCAAATTCAGATTTCGATATACTTATGTATTGATTGTTTGTCTATAAAATAAAACGTCACTGATTTGTGGCAGTGGTTTTTATCCCGTCGATATGAAGACGGGATAAAAACTTCACTCTATACCATTTCAAGCATAGGTATGATTTATTTTCCAAAGTGTTAATGATTTATGTTAACTAACGCACATGTATCTGTTTGAATACTCTACTACACTGTACAAAGAAAAATTTACAAATTTAAACGCTTAATTTTTATAGTCTAAAAGTGTAATTGCAAAGATAAAATTTCCCAAACGGGTCGCATACCTGAGTGGATAAAATAACAAATACCTACCGACCTTCTCAGAGGGATAAAACTAATAGACACTTATTCGCTTCGTTTCTGTGTCATTCCTAATTATTTTCTTTTACCAATTAGCGTTTGATTTGTGGTCCTTTATGCATCGGTATTCGCTTGATACCTACCTGCCTAGTAATACATGCAAAGAACACAATATATACAATTTATTATTGTTTCTTTGTCTAGAATGTTATCTTTCAGAGAACTAATACCGATCTAAAAGTATTTTATAAAAAGTTTGTATTATATTATTATTAATTGATTCCAAACTTTTTAATTGATGGTTAGCAAAAACAATATTGTTTAATTACAATTAATATTTTTATTAAGCTAGGATATAGAGAGTAGACAATTTTATTTTTCATTTATTTTATTCCTATAGGTACTAATCTGGTCAGCAGTAATTATTTGTTACAGGAATTTAGCGTTTTTTAGCCGTATAGGTATGTGTAAAGAAAGCAAGAAGAATATAAAAGATACTATGTAAATAGATAGAGGAAAGCAAAGAGAATATTAGAACGATTCGTCTACATGTATCAATAATATAAGACAAAAGAAAGTTACAGCAAAGCATTAGGAAGTCATCAAATGCAATGTTTTATTACCAGAAACAAAAGTAACTAAGCAATGATTATGGAAAAAACATCTAGTTGTATTACCGCGGTGTAGCCTGGGAAGATTGCCTCACCATCGCTATTGGTCCATGTCTGATGCTGTGAGATTCCCACTACTGTACCCGCGGGGTACAGGGCGGGAAAGCCTGCGGCTGCGCGTCTCTCCAGTAGTCATTCGGCCGCCTGTAAGTGTGTATCTCAATGTGTGGTATCTTCTTATTCGCGTTTACTTGCTAAGTCCCCAATGCGGGCGATTTTTTGTGATGATGTGCAGTGTCGTGTGGCGATTGTTGTGTAGGAGCATGACCCATGGATATTTATTACAATTTTTTCTTTTACTCCTCAATTTACTACAGGTACATGTCATGATTTTCTCTTAACATTCACGCGCTTCTTTTATTTTGAAAAGTTACCCTTCTAGCAAGCGACGGCCGACGGCATTCTTCAGACGCGACACTGCTGCATGTTATTCTGTTCTTTTTCATTCAATTATGAGTTTTCAGGGTCAGTAACGGGCTTTCGAAAACTCGTAGTATAGCTTGCGTGCACCAAAAAATTGGACTTTTTAAAGTTTCATAGCGTGCATCTAAATTAATTGGCCGCGATATACCTATTAAAAGTGGATAATAACAACACGCAAGAGTTAACACCGGAATTATATTCTAATATTCTAGTATACAGACTTGTTAATCCCTCACAGCATTAAGTTATTTACATAACCCTATCACTAAGTTAATAATTCTTCTGTAACTAGTCCGTAACTAATCACATGTTGTTATAGGCAGAGGAGAAAGGTTATAAATTATGAATAATTTATTTATTATGCCATTTTTTTGCATTCATATTTTTTCTGTGATAATGAATAGGTGTACATGTAGAAAATTTGAAAGTTTATTGTAAATTGTAATATCCACAGAATTATATAACAAGTTCGGCTGTTTCCAGACAGGTACAGGTACAAGACGAATGTTTGTTTATATAGGTAGGCATGTAGGTACACCATGCTAAAAAGTCTGGAATACTTTCTTCACCATACCGACGTAGATGTATATATGATAAATTTTAAAACTTAATTTTAAGATTTTTAGTAGTAGATGCAAGATTTACTTATTTTCTATTGATGATTTACAAGGAATACCGGTCGTTTTCCTTAGATTATAGTTATTAACTGCGGAACTTTTTGTAATAATTGAAATACCTATAGGTTCTGTGTTCTCAATACATATAACTACAGATTCAATAGTTACAGAACATAATTATCCTTATAATAATATGGCGGCTGCTAAGAAAAGGGAAAGATTTTTCTCTTGCAAGTCATGCTTGTTAAGAGTGATAAAAAATATTAACCTATACGTGTTCCGAGCAGTAATAATTTTCATTATGAGAAATTATGTAGATTTTAATGCTCACATTTCTTATTTTAATATTTAATATTTTTATAGGTTATGAAACTGTCAGAAATTTGATTGTTTTAAAAGTTTCTGAATTTTACTCATAAAAGATCCACAATATGTATTAAGAAATGTGCCTGTCTATAACTAGATTTCAGGTGAACATAAGTGCATGAAAAAAAAAACAGAAATTCACTTTCATTTTGTGTTTCTGATTTTATTAAAACTATTAATGCGGTAGTTTCTTATAGAAACATAAAAACAATGCATTTGAGTTTATCCCACGTTGTCCTTATTATTTTATAAAAGGCTACAAGTCACATCTACCAATAAGCTTTGCTTTCTTTAACATCCATTCTTTGCGATATTTTTATTAGTTTTGTATCAATAGGTAATAAAGACTTACGCTAGAGCAGACAAATTGGCAGTTGATATCTTTGTAATATATAGTCCATTTAACTGTTTATTCCAGAAGTTTCGTTAACCATGCAATAAATTTACACTCCTCAGAAGGAAAATAATTATTGTTCTGAATTATTTGAATACATGCACTGTAAATAGAATTGTTAATAGCAAGTACAAAGAGATTCATAAAGAATGTATCTATATTCCGTATCAGAAGTACATATCATGTAGGTATTGACAATTGAAACTTTGCGTCTCTTGCTACTCAACATCGTATAATCATTAGTTAGAACGCTTTTTTCTTTTGTGCAATAATCTACTTAGTTGAAAGAATACGAAGGAGTTCGAATATTTTGGGAACTCCACTTTAATTTATAGGTATATTAGCCATAATTTTACATAGAGTAAAAAATGGCAAAAAGGCATCTCAAATATTTGATTTAAAATATAAAAGAAAGACAAGTTGCATACGAAAAAATACATTTTTTATAACTCCATATTAAAATAATTTGTTAAGAAAAGAAATAAAATTATTTACTATCCAGTTTACGGCGGTGCAGTTCGTCTGACAGTTAAGTCATCAAAGTGTCAATTAGATGAGAGAAAGGTATTTGATTAGTTGCTGAAGAACACTTGTTTTTTTGTCGAAAATAAGAATTAGAGCTGATTCTACTGGACCTCTATTATTATCCCAAAATAGCCCAAATAGTAATATTAATTTAGAGCAAACTGCCTCAATATGAAGAGCATTGTTGCATGTTATTGTGGTTGTTTTCACCAGTCAGTACGAAAAGACGCCAACTTACGAGGTAGGCGCCATAAATTCTCGGCCTGATATTTTTTATTTTTCAAAGTAATCTCCCCTAACTTCTATACATTTATTACAACGATTAATTAATAATTCGATACCCTTGTAAAAATAATCTGAAGTTTTTCCCTCAAAATGTTCTATAACAGCTACTTGCATCTCATTGTCGTTCAACTACGTCACCTAAGGTTTTTTTTTTAAATTAGAAAACAAAAAAAATCACAAGGCCCCACATCCGGACTATACGGTGGATGTTCCAATTCTTGAAATTCGCGGATGGCAGATTGTGAAATGGCGACAGTATGGACGGGGGCATAGTCTTGCAATAATCGCACACCTTTTGTCAATTTTGCACAAATATTGTCGCTTAATTTATGGAATAAAGACGCATAATATGTGCCGTTCACACTTGTATTGCGCTCTTTAAAGTCAATTAGCAAAATGCCCTCACAATCCCAGAATATTGTGGTCATCACCTTTATCGTTGATTGAACTATTTTCGCCTTTTTGGGACGAGGTTCATCAGGTCGCCGCTCTTCCATGGGCTCCCTTTTCGATAGAGAATCGTAAAAGAAAACCATTGTTTCATCTCCTGTGACAATGGACTCCAAAATCGGTTTTGGGTCGTCTCCACACATGTTTAAAAACGACTGCGTACATTCGACTTGACGTTCATGTTGGAGAACAGATAGAAGTCGCGGTACCCATCTAGCACTAATTTTATTCATACCCAAATGTTCATGGAGAATTCGGCGAACACTTGTTTCGGAAATGTTTGTTATCACTGCTAATTCCTTCACTTTCAAACGGCGATCTTCTAGCACTAAATGTTCAATAATTGAAATTTGTTGAGGCGTTATCACATCAATTGGTCGACCCGACCGATCAGCATCTTCCAGGGATTCTTGTTCCAAACGGAAACATTCTACCCACTTTTTTACAGTTGAATACGAAGGAGAGGAATTACCCTAAACGCCGTCTAAACGTTGTTTAATGTGATAAGGTGTAAGCACTTCTTTTGTTAAAAATGTAATGATCGCTCGGTACTAAATTTTCGTTACATCAGACATTTTCGTGCGCTAGTCACTTTGGTTGGCTGGTTACTAAAAACTACTAGGCTTCGAACCATCATATTTATAGTGTACACCTCGCGTATGTGCATGCATGACGTGACGGAGTTTGAACACGTTTGAACCTGTATAAGTCTGTCAGGCCGATATTTTATGGCGCCTACCTCGTAAGTCGCACAACAAGCGCGTAATAGTAATTCGTGGTTCCTAAATCATTGTATCTGTAGTTAGTCGTGGATCAAAAAGAGCATACCTAATTTACCGATTTCATATATGCATATATATAATTAGTTACTTTTATTTATGAAAAGGGTAAGGTTAGAATTAAATATATATGTTTTATGCAGACTACATGTATCAAATTAATGTTGTTATGAATTATAAAAACAATAATAATCGTTATTATTAACATAGACATATACCTCTTCATTTGTCGTTGGCATTGTTAATATTATGTCCCTATATTACCCAAAATCCGAATATATGATATTAGACGCATGTGGTGTGACTTACGTGGTAGGTACTAGGTACCTCTTCGAATTCACAACTAATTGAGGAAAGCCATCGCAAAACCTACACTCAGAGAATATTATTGCTCCAGACTACTTATTACACTAACGTAATTAATTAATAACACTTTGTTTTGATGATCTATGAAATAAAACCAAGATTTTTAAGACATACTGAAACTGTAGAAACATGTGGAAATTGTACCACGCGATCATTTAAATTCTAAATTATAGCAGGCGGGATTTTTTTTATTAGGTTGTCCAGAATGTCAATTATTGATTAATTAACATTTTGAAACGTCACTTTGACAATTCAAATTGTAAATTAGTACTTATATACCAACTTAATTTAAATTTCACAGCCTGCTCTAATTTAGAATTTAAATGATCGCGCGGTATTTGTGCATATAATCCCAACCTTAAATTTTTTGTGCTTCCAATTTCGTAGTATTTAAGTTGTTTAATTGTTTAATTCGCTTTTTCACACTTTCTGTTAATTTGTTTCATATTGAAATTTATTTTACTTTATAGACCCTCTTACTAATTAATATCCAAGTCCATTTGAATAATATAACCTATATAACACACATGATGGGATAACATTCATTATAACATTATTATGGCTCCAAATAAACACAACTTGTTAAAATCATAAAATTATGCCCTGAACGAACTACAATTTGTTTTTAAAACTATATTGGGTCTATAAACTTTCGAATAATAATAATAATAGAAATAATAATACGTAATTAATATTATTTCTGTTGAAATATCTTTTATGTCAAATAAGCTAGTAGACAAATTTGAAATCGTCATTTTTCAGTTTTTTTTCCAATAGCGGACCTATTGTTCAATTGCTTCGTATTTTGTTGGCATGAACACCCTGATATCTTGCCTCGTTTGACTTATTTATTTTTTTAACTCTCCATTTCTCACCGGTTATAAGATGGTAAGCTAACCAACTGTATCAACTTATATAACATATGTATGTGACATATTTAAAGTCCAGCTCATTTAAATATTACATCGAATAAGAAAATCTGAATGAGTGGACTACTGATAGTCACTACAATTTTATTGTATTTCATAAAGATAAATTTGATAATAGTCAGAAAACAGAGTCTATTTGTAAAGGGAATGGGGGATATTATGCATTAGATGTTAAGACTACTCAAAGAGTTTTGAAAGACTACCTATGATTTATGATTTATAGCAATGCATTGTTAAATAATTTTATTCTTTACAATAAGATGCATGATCTATTCCGCTGCTTCTTATTGCAGCGGAATAGATCATCAAATAAACGAAACGAGATGCGTTTGTTGCAAACAGAAAGTAATAGGTATAGTGCATTCCAGGATAGGATTTTAAGATAGGCAAGGAATCAATCACGTTGATTTTTGGACATGAATAAATTATCAAATACAGTCAAAATTTTCAAGGTTTGTAGGAACCGGTTCAGTAAAATGTGCCTTGTTTAATAGGAAGAATATAACTACTATATCTGCCACCAATGGTAGCGGTGTGCGTAATCAATTTACTGATTAGTCATTTGATTTTAGCGAATTATGCGTTTTATTATTTCTGCCTTTACTTGAATTCAGCATAATTCTCAAATTTGACATTATAATGCCATGAGCGTAATTGAAGTGGTGTATAGCAATGATTTGAAACATTATCAATATGCATACTAGTCAATTTTAACATGAATTTAAAATTACTGGTTATAAATTTTATTTATCATGTTAATAGGCTACATACTTGCATGGTGTGGATGATTATATGACTGTAAAAGGATGTTTATATTGTAAATTAAATATTAGGCACGACAAATTAATAACAAGTAAATTTCTAAATTGCAAATATAATCAATTACAGACACCCGTTATGTATTTCGCAAGTCTCGAAAGATGTGCGTATACCAACGGTATTATATAATTTATTTTGTAAATATCGCAATATGATGTATTAGGTAGTGCCAACATTATCCAAAATTCGAAGTGAAATACACTTTTATTCCTTCTTTTGAAATAAACGAAATTGTGTCCATTGCCGTCTCCGATGCACAGCCTCCACATGTATAAGAATAACACATTTGCACAAACATTATTATAACTTTGTTATTTCTGTGAATAAACCCAGTGTGATTATATTGAAATCATCAAATTATGCTCTGATGTATAAAGCCAAAGCGAATAAGAAAATTTGTATAAAAGTATCAAAACGTTATTATATTATTATTTTAATACCAAATGAATTCTGCATAAAATGTACTTTAATAATGCTAAAACACCTTTGTCTCATTTAAACCACCACCACTTACGAAATTTCAATGGTAAACACACTATCTGAGACACTGTGCATGAGAGATTTAAAAAAAATTCTCTAAAAATCATTTTATTAATCATATTATTGTTGTTCTCTTAAAATTGGTCCCCACCACACATGTGCTAATGCTTTTGCCAATCGTCGAAGCATTCGATGGATGCCATTTTTGGTACTGCGTTTAGGTCTTCTAGTTATTTTGTCTTTTCAGACTTTCTTTAAGCTCGCCAATAGGAAGAAGTTATAGCGGGCTATATCCGGCAAATACGGAAGCAGAGGTATCGTAACGGTGTTGTATCCAGTTGATACTCCATATTATCTGTACCACCTGGTGGCTAGAATTATGGTATACTATGCTGTTGAAATCCAACTTTCGACGTTTTGTTCGGTCTTGCTGCTTGACTAAGACTGAACAGGAACAATTTCGACGTTTGTTTTCATGTCATATCCTTCCACTTAGGTTTCGTTTTTAATTATGCTCCACTTGAACAATTCTGTATTGCTTTACTTCAGCAACTTCTAAGCAATTTCCATTCGGCATTACTTGACGTCGAAATTTAACAATTTCGGGAAAAAAATTGGCTGCGACGTTGCTTGTGCTATAACCAGACGAAAAAATGTTTAGCATGAACCAAATGATATATTATCATCCCTTTTACGTCATTTTCACGCCCCGTTTGATAGTGTTTACACCCCTTGTAAACACTGGTTTTATTTATATATAACTTGACAAAAGCAACATTAAACATAATCAATACAGCGCTGCATGTTATTTTCTTCTTAACGCAAGGTTATATGCATATACATTTTTCCCTTATTTACACAAGTAATATATCGCCGAGCACACCAAGTTTTACCTTTTCCACAGTCAGCAGTAAAATAAGCATCCAACATAGCTACCAATTTTAAGATACGTCAAGAACATGTGTACTAAAACTACACAAAAAGATTATGATAATTGGACCAATAGAGTCTACGCAATTTCACGTATTTTTTGATCAGGCCTTGTATACAAGAAAATATTTGTTTCAGGACGATCAATGCCTTCTGAAAACGAATTAATATTTTGCAATATGTTCACAGTAGTTCCTATTACTAATAATTTAATTTAATACAGTGCCAATGCATATATTCAAGTTGTTACAAAATTAATATCACAATAAACATGCAATTTAAAATGAATTAAAATTGTTTAAATCTGAAATGATGGGCTTTTTGAACGTAACATAGTGTTTCTGCTGGTGTAAGGCGATACTCTCATCGCCGGTATTGTATATATTCACAGATATCGAGTGTCTACCTAGTACTATGTGTATATTGTAATAATGCAATGGCGGTGACGTGTATCAAGTTACACTGAAATACTGACTACAATGATACGCACTGCTGCTGCAAATTATATAGTAATTCCGTTCACGTGTTTATTGATTTTGCAAAGGAAATGTAACTCATCTGTGTGGTTTTCCGTCAATGTAGGGCATCGACTTTTTGCATTTTGGATACAAGTAATTAGGTTGTTATTTGCATTGACGACATTATTGAATACACATGCACTTATTTCTTTCTGAAACAGATACTTCCTTAGTCGGGTGTGTTTTCTTTAAATCGCACACACTCATCCGGATATGGGCAGAATATATGGCTTGAAGATATGGAAAACATTATTTGGAAGTCAGTAGATTATGTGGAAACGTTAAAACAAGGTCCATTGATTTTAAAAGTAAAAATTTAAACCATATTTATTAGGCATTGGTAAAAATGGGTGAAAACTATATTAATTGAAGATGAATTACGAAAATGTGATGTCTGAATGCCGATATCCATCAGAAAGGAACAATAAACACAATGTGCTTAAAGCAACAAATGCTCCAGAATAATTAAATAGCGAAAATGTTAGTGCGACAAATCGTTGATGTGAAATTAATATATTATGCGGAGATGCCGCCTGCAATTCTAATACACTAATAGGTAGCTATTTATCAACACAAAGCCGGTAAAATATGTACGGTGAAAGCAGGCTTACTATAGTTATTACATTAGTCGTCCGACATATTCATATCCAGCGGTAAAAGGAGGCAATAAATTCATTGTTGTTATACCATACACCGTTCGCAGTCGGTTTATTTAAACTGACTTGTCTATTTATCTTGGAGATGGATTATTAGCTGCCTTCTTCCGGTCTTCTCAGTGGTCTTCAGCTTTTTGTTGGATTGCATTCAAGTATAATATAGACAAGTCTTCTTCCATTTCTTGATATGCTGAAATCACGTATTGTGTTCTTTGTCTTCCCCATCTCATAATATCCGTAATGTTACACGTGCTTTTTTTTATTACGCTATATCTTGTAGGGGTATTGGTCCCAGTTTTTAGGATACTTTTGGTTACGTTCGTTTAGGCTGGGGTTGTTATGTCGTGGTCATAGCTGGTCTTACGCAAGATTTTGTATTTTCTGACATTGGTCTCTAGCCGCAAATATTTTTTGCATGACATCTCTTAGACATTATATTACGTTAGAGTTCTTGCTTTGTGTTAGCTCCTTGACTGGGTATTTTAGGAGTTTCTACAGCTTACTTGTTCTATGGTCTTATTTTAAGTTATCAATTCCAATGTCTTGGGCTTTTTAAAATTGGAATATTTATATTGAATCATTTGTCGCTTTATAGAGTCTGTGAAGTACTCTGCAAATCGTCTCTAGATTTTGGTATTGTTGTACTATCATAACGTTTGTATAGGAAACCAGTGCAGACAAAAGACTTGTCTACGTGATAAACCATAGTACACGTTTTTAGTGAAAACATGTATATTAAAATAATCTTGTGGATAGATTAATATTAATTATTAAGAAAAAAAAGTCTGCTTTTCCTGTATATTTTTTTTTGTGAATGTAATTTAAATATATAGTAAAGTAGGTAATAGTTATGAATTTATGATGTAGTTAAATTTTGACTAATAAAAAGAAAAAAACATGCTATATACCTATTGTACTTATGTCCAACGTATTAAGGGGCCCACACACTGCGGTTTTGTTCGACAGACTTGTTCGTCGAACAAGTCTGTCGAACAAAACCGCAGTGTGTGGGCCCCTATATAAACAGGCCGAACCAGATATTTTCAGCAGCTTTGTACGCCAACATCAACGACGGTTTTCGACCCACACACTTCAGATTTGTTCGACGGTTTTGTTCGACAGACTTGTTCGTCGAAAAAAACTGTCGAACAAAACCGCAGTGTGTGCCCCTTTAGAAATATAACAGTATGTAATTTTATTAGATTTACATTCATTTTTGAATAATTTGTATTTTCATTTACTAAATTTATTACTCCATATATTTTATTTAATTATTGAAAGTAGTCCCATACTCCGAAAAGAAATGCTTAACAACTGTCAAAATAAATATCTAAATTATTTAAATTAAATTAGCCAGATTTAATTTTTACTCCCGTAAACCAATCTATGAATTCCCAGAAACGTTTTTCTAATGCAGAAAGTCAGCATTTGTGAGGAAAGAATAAGTGATTTATAGTTTAATAATGGGTGTGTGTCTCAATAAAAAGTTCTAGGTATACAAGAACATGCAATGTTTTATATTCGTAATTAATTTAAAAAATGGTGTTGGCTTTTGTATCAATTAATGTCTGAATAAATGATTTTTATTGGGAAACGAAAGTGCATTGGTAGAATAAATATTAAATTTCTCTGCTAATATTATTAAATGGTACTGTTTTCCGTCTCTCTCTTAATACATCTGGTAATAAAATTGTGTAATACTTATAGAATAAGTGTCAATTAAAAACTATCGCAAACACCTAAAATAAACATAAATTTAAATATTCTCACATTGATGTTGATCGTTTAAGATAATGGATTGACGGAATAAAGATACATAGGTAGGTTATTGTGAAAAGACCCCACATTTTGATTACAATGTAGTAAAGTTGTTACTGTTGAAACACGTTTACCAGTGTTATAGTAAAACGTAAATGTCGAGCACACAGATTCGGTATTTACTTACGAAAGAATGTACTTTGTGTGAGAATGGTGTCAGTTCCAAAGGCACAGGTGATTTTTACAGTATTATCCATAGAGCAGACTCATTTTTTCACAAGAATTAGGAATTACTCCCAAGAGCAGTGTAAATACTCCCGCGTCTGTTCTATTTGAAGAAATGATTACAAATAGTACGTTTTGAACTTTCTATTTTTTTTAACTATTTGCATACATTTTATTCTTGTTTTTAGTTCTGATTATAGTGCTCCACAGACATATATTTATTTCTACCATTGGTATTGCGTACAAAATATATATAGGTGTTAATAATTAATAATTGTAATTATAACTTCATACAGACTTATTCATAATCATTACTCTAATAGGATGTTAGTGTGCTACTACTATGTCCTACTAAAATGCTATTAATTTACCCCAATCATAAACTCTTATTTAATGGCTACTAAGTAGTTGGATGTTAATAAAAAATTGTATATGGCAAAAGGGTATGAAGAACAATCATGCGTTGACTTATAAATTTAATTTTTCGAAAATCATCACGATAGTAGTATAGTTATCATAGATAATGATTAAGAACAAATAGATGCAGATTGCAAGAAGTTGAGGAAGGTCAAGTGAATGGGGTCTAAACCCAAAAATTTACGTAAATTTATTTATTTGAAAAAGTTTAATCTATTGGAAATATATTATGACAGAGAATTCCATACAAAATATAGAATGAAAAGTAATAAGTTGCGTCTTAATTAATGGGTGGAAATACGTTTCAGATACTACACATTAAATTATATACAGATAGTTTATTCTTATATTTTGAATTAAAAATAATCTACACTGGTATGCGATACTAAGCCAAGGATTTGTGATATACTTGCAAGGTGAAAAGAGAGCATCTGTTACTTAGAGAATTTGGAGCAAATGTTCATTCAATATCAGATTAATTAATTGCTAAGAATAATTGAAACAATATTAATATTATTTCAGAATGGAGATATAAAAGGTATTTTGATTCGTGATCATGGATATGGATGTTCAAGATATATGTTAACTCTATTACGAACACCACACCACAAATCCCGTGTTAAGATATAATAGACCCTATATCTCGACTAGGCGTTAGGTTAGCATACAACAACACATTTTATTTAAAAGCACATTATCATAAGTATATAAGCTAAAATATAAAAATCTCTCCATACACTAATTTCTTTCCTTTTTCTCTTTCAACAATTTCATTCTCACAACATGATGTTGAAATTCATTTTGCATGTTCATATCGTGAATTAGTAGCGGCTGGTGAGTGGCGAGTACGTTTTGGCGGTGCACGTACATAGACAAGACTTATTCGTTTATTATCGATGATATACTAGGCATCTGGGAGTATATCAGCGATAATAAACGAATCAGTCTTGTCTATGCACGTACGCGCTAAATCGTACTCATCAGCCGCGCCTGAATAATCGTGAAACATTGAATGTTTCCATTTCATTGTATTTAATTAAAATGTTATTATCCTCTGTCCAAAAGGAAAGTCTGACAATCTTTTCTGTTCGTACCAATTTCATTTTTTAGTTTATCTTGAACGATGAACGTTGAACTTTAAATATAACCCTACACGCTGCTAAGAATTTAGTTGACTACTTTTTAGCTTACTACACTATTAAACACAATTATGGATACAGCTTTTTTTAGTAGGGCCTTATTTGAATCTTAGTAGTCACTAAATTTGGTTGCCAATAAGGTTGTTTTATTTTATGGTCATCACTAAATTATTTTATTTTTATATCTTTTAACAACTGAATAATGTTGATGGAAATTGTAGTACTAATTAATTATTTAATTACACATTACACATTGGAGTCTTGCTGATGTGCTATTAAATAAAACTATTCTTTAAAACACATCCTGTCACATTTGATCAAAAAAATTATTGGACGAATATTAGCATATAGAGGTTAATTTGTATATCAGCTGACTTCTGTCGTTTATGACGTGAAATCCGTACCAGTGGAAATTTATTTAAAAAGAAAATTCGCATGTAAAGTGATAGTGATCGTAATGTTAGTAAGTTAGAGAAATATACGTCGTTGCATATATTTTCTTCGCGTTTTGTGATTAGAAGGTACTTGACATTTAGGTTGCTGTTATTATAGCGTGTCATTAGTTTCTTAATATACTGCCATACGCAATTAAATTCAAAGCAAAAAAATTCTTTATTCCTTGCGCCATCTATGAGCAATATATACCTATGTTAGGGATTCTAAGTTGAAAGCCATGAAAACAAGCATGTTGGTTTAGTAAAGCATAAACGAAATCGTTTCTTTAAAGATTTATTTTGGCACTACCTCTTAAATTGCTGTGCTAATTTGATAATGTGTGTATGTATATAGCGAGAACAAAACAACAGGCATATGTAATTTTGTTTGAGGTATGTAAAAATGTCGAATGATATTCGAAGAGAATTAAATTTTAAGTTCTCTATTATACAGGGTGTCATTTTGAAAACGTGCCACCCTCTATATTTCGGCCCCTATAGAAATTCCAAAAATATGCAAAAACACGTCAAACTTATTTTTAAGGGGGACATTTTGTAGGCTGGTTTTCAATTAAATTACATCAACCCTCTAGCGGGGGTGGACATAACCTCTAAAAATTTAAATAGAAATGGGGGTTGAGTGATACCTCATTTTAAAGGTCGTTTAACCCGCTTTTCAAAAATGCTAATTTCTTGTCCTTTATTTTTAATACTTTTGAAGAAATCAAGTCAAACCATGAACATACAAGTATCAAGTGTTTTGCAATAAAACATTAAAAAACTAATAAAAAGTAAGTAACTTATTTTATAAAATTTTAAATGCAATAGAATGGCCACCACGATCACCCGACTTATCGCCTTTAGATTTCTTCCTATGGGGGCATCTAAAATCGATTGTTTATAAAACACCGCCTCGAGATTTGCATGATTTAAAGAGAAGAATAACAGCTACATGTAGAGAACTTCAGGCAGAAGTGTTTCGAAATGTTAGAGAGGAGTTTGAGAGTAGACTTTATCACTGTTTAGAAAATAATGGACAACATTTCGAAAATTTTATAAAATAAGTTACTTTTTATTAGTTTTTTAATGTTTTATTGCAAAACACTTGATACTTGTATGTTCATGGTTTGACTTGATTTCTTCAAAAGTATTAAAAATAAAGGACAAGAAATTAGCATTTTTGAAAAGCGGGTTAAACGACCTTTAAAATGAAGTATCACTCAACCCCCATTTCCATTTAAATTTTTAGAGGTTATGTCTACCCCCGCTAGAGGGTTGATGTAATTTAATTGAAAACCAGCCTACAAAATGTGCCCCTTAAAAATAAGTTTGACGTGTTTTTGCATATTTTTGGAATTTCTATAGGGGCCGAAATATAGAGGGTGGTACGTTTTCAAAATGACACCCTTTATGCCATTTTAATTTAAATCAGTAGTTGTCAATTAGAAAATGTTCAGATTTGATGAGGAATTCAGAAGTACCATTATATACAGGACCTTATTTAAAAAACTAAATTTAGATCCTGTGCATACCATACGGGGAACCCTGTATAATTTTTGATAGTTGCAGTAGGAGGTATGCTTTGGAGGAAATCATTTTAGCTGGGACCCTATATATGTATATATACCTACACACTATAGACTAACAGTATATAAATGTCGTTGGCGTTCCAACTTGTACATAAAAGAGTAAAGTAACTAAAATAATACGGTGTTTTTTATTTGACGTAATCCGGTGTAAAGCAATTAATTTTTTACTGAATCTGAAACGTATATAATTGGATTTCTAAAACGGTGTGAAAATAAAAAGAATGTGCTATTCTTCGTATTTAAACTTATACAGGCACTTTCCATGAAGTCAAGACTTTTTTCGTGTAATATTTAAAGTATTTAATTTCTTCATTCATGTTCGTCTAATAATTGTTAAATACATGTTTTTTTATTCATGTAAACTTATTATTATTATAAGTAGTAGACTACTATTCGTGGCTATATTGTTTTCCATTATATTTTGACATTTACAGTAAGTTTTCATTTGATTAAGATGTAGCAAAATCTTCTCCGTTTTTCAAATAATATTAAATTAAATTGGCAATAAGAATTCCAATGTTAAAAAAAATATTATCTGTAATATGAATATATATAACGTTAGTGTAGAGATTTTGACAAATTGATTGACCCCTATATAAAGGGAGAGCATAATTTAGTATATAGGCAAATAAGTTGTAGCTGCTTGGTGGGGTGCAGGGACGATAAAACTATTGCACACTTAACGGGTTGTGATTGTTAAGTGTGCTGTATTCATATGATAATAAAATTTATGAGATTATATAGATTAGCCTATTATTATTTTAAAATTAAATGTACTTCTTTATAATTATGTATTAGAAAACAAATCATACCTATATTTCTTGAAAAGAAATCCATTGCATTTTATTGTGGCTTAAATTAAATACGTACATCATTTGTTGTTTAGCCAAACGTCTGACCAGTCTTAGTTTAATAATCTTAGTTCCTTTCTTCGTTGTTCCGAGTTTACCATAAATTGTTTCAAAAAGTTGTTCGTAAGAATGAACATTTTTTATTCTCTCAAATAGACAAACAGCGAGTTAAAATTAAAAACAGGTGGCAAAAAGGCGCTTATTTATAAGACATATTAATTAGCACCACTTTAAAAATTGTGTATGATGTTTATTGCTATGACACAAGCAATTACTTTCTTCGAGTCAAGAAACGATCACAATTCATCCTCTAGCCTTCGAAAATATTAAGAAGTACATAAAAGATAAATTCTAAGTGTTCATTTTATATTCTAATTAAAATGTAAAATTATTACAACAATTTGTTTTGTGTATTTTGTAGAAACATCAAAGGATCCGACAATACTGTCGCTTCTCTATAGCACGTTGTTCTTTGATAATAAGATAGGTAATAATAATATACATTGTGGGATTTTTTATTTACTAACATTTACTGTCGTATTGTTATATTGTTATGTATTTATCAATATTATATGTTTGTAACTTACATAAAAACTGTAGGCATTGGAATAACCCACAAATATATCCATAAAAACATCCATTAAAATTTCCAAAAATGCTCCATTTAAAATTATAATAAAAGTACCAATTTTAAAAAATGCGTTAATATATTTTTGGTAAATGCAAATCAATCCATAACAAAAATATTACTACTTACTTATTTTAACGTATTTGCTAGGAACAATAATGCTATGGAGATCGCAATGTTGCGTTTTTAATTTGGATCCCGGTTTGATTAAAAAAAAAGATTTTAGATGTATTAAATTGAAGATATTTTAGACAGATATTTCGTAGTCTTTTTTTAGAAACGTCATCATTTTAAAATATAACGTAATATGGTATGTACTAATAAGGATTTCAAAATAGTATTGAAATATGTACTTAATCTCCCCAACCTTATTTTCTTCCGATGCACACAGATGTATGCAAGCACCTTATAGTAATATAGGTCAATATTTATATAAGATAAAAAATATCATATTTGTATATTATTAGTTCTCACGACATTCCAGAATTTTTTTGGTGAAGAAAGTTTGTTGTAGGAATGAATTACACGGAGATAAATTATATCCAGCGACATTGTATACTATCATTTATTATTATTACCGTTAATTAGGACTTTACAAAATGTAATTAATCCTTTAGCTCTTCTTTAGAGCGAGTACATTTCAGTTTCTTGAACTAACCTTAATTAATTCAATTTCGTAGCTGTTCTTTAACAGCTTAATTTATTTAGAGTTCATTTACATACAATTTGAAGTACCCAGAAGTCACCATTTATAAGTTAATCTTTACATATACATATGCAGGGGTTTTGTTCCGTTCTATAAAATGTGTACTCCATCTTCGTACACAATAGATTGTAGTGTGTTGATGTGTCAAAATAGAATTTAAATTAAGCACCTAGGATGTTAAATGTTTAGAAAGGAAAACATAATATTGTTATGTGAACTTTTTACCGAAACCAATTGTTCACGATTGTTAGTGTAGTTTGGTAATATTTAAATTGATTAATATGTTCCATAATTAACGTTGGTTTAAACACGATTTACTATCGTAAAAATATGTATCTGTATTTCATTACTGTAAATAAGTAATTCATACATTATAATATCATCACACTTAAATATTCTTGAATGAACTATATTAATTAAATATTCTGAAGGTTTCAAAAGCCATTATGGTAAGACAGTAAAAATGTTGAATTAAGTAATTTTTCTTTGACAAGTAAACATTGATTGATTTTAGAGAAAACTATATTAAAATAGACGTAAGCAAAGTGGATAAAATTAGGGATAATCGGATATTTACAAGACGTCTAGTTTTCTATTAAAGTGTTTAAAATAATTATTGTAAAAAGATATACGAGAGAACACAAAGCCTTTTCCCAAAAGTTATTAAAAAACATCAATTTCAGCAAATTTGCCAACAAGACAGCTATTTTTTTGGAGTCTATATACATGAAAATGCAATATTTAATCTCGCAAATATTTTATAAACCATTTATTAAATAAAAGTACCGGGTGGCCAACTAAGAATGGCCGCCGGCTATATCTCAGAAACCAGTAGTCATATTGCTTCCGGGTAAAAAAATTTCAAGTAAAAGTGCCCAAGAGAAAATGCTGGAAATTATTTTGCAGTTTGTAAAATGTCCGCAAGGGGGCGTAACAGTCACGATCAATGTTAATATTTAGAATTTATTCATATTTTTACTAATTAAGGGGTATTGAAAATTTCTAAATTTTATTCCTTACACATTCTTTAATACTTTTGGTCTTGCACATTTTTCACTATCTAGTGAAATAAAGTGGTGGGGGCAGTTCAAATGTTTTTTTATATAAACTAGGATTACTCCCGTTTGGCTTAACCGATTTGAATTAGTTTGGTCTCATTCAAAAGAGCCTTATTTGCTCTACAAACTGCACTTGTGTTTTTGTATCTCGAACTTTTGCCGTTACCGGTAGATGGGGTTAACTGAAATGTAAACAAATATTAGGCCATTTTTCAAAAAAGTTAAATACAATGATATATTTCTTTTTACATAAGTTAATAAAGAATTAAAACCTCTACATTTCGGTAAAAAAACGAAATTTGTAAGTTTTTTAGAACAGGAGATATTGGCAAAAATAGATGAAAATGCATGAATTCTCTTGTATTAATTGTCTTCTTTTTATTATATATATATATATTATTATATATATATATATATATATATATATATCATTTTACTGAATTTATTATATATATATAATAAATTTAGTAAAATTCTAACACGCAGCCCAAATAATAAAATATCACAAAAGCGGAAGAAATTTGAAAGGCATTCCTGTAATACCGATGCAAAATATATAAAAATATATTAAATATAAAAAATGTATGACATTTCGTTAGTTCCTGTTTAAGAAACCAAAACCACATAAATGTAATTTTATGTAAACGTTCGAAAATCATGTATTTCAAATTTTCATATACTATGATTTACTGTATACAGTGCTTTTCATTTAACTGTGGCCATAGGGATTTACATGCTAATATTTCGACTCCCTGTGAACTTTCGTTCTCATAAAAATATTTCATCCATTTTTGCATTACAAGTTGAAGAATTTCTTTCTTTATTAAAATGATTTCAATTTATCATTAGAAATTACAATGAATCTACCAAAATTTTTTTTTTAAATCTCATTTTATACGACTTTTTAATTTCTAATAGCTTGGATTTTACGCTGACATTTGCAATTTTTGGCCGACACGAATAAAATTTAACACAATGTTATAAGATAGGTGTGTTTTCTTATAAAAATTTATAAATTTTATAAATAATTTTATTGAAATAAGCAAACATAATTTTCCCTGTGAACTTTCGTTCTCATAAAAATATTTCATCCATTTTTGCATTACAAGTTGAAGAATTTCTTTCTTTATTAAAATGATTTCAATTTATCATTAGAAATTACAATGAATCTACCAAAATTTTTTTTTAAGTCTCATTTTATACGACTTTTTAATTTCTAATAGCTTGGATTTTACGCTGACATTTGCAATTTTTTGCCGACACGAATAAAATTTAACACAATGTTATAAGATAGGAGTGTTTTCTTATAAAAATTTATAAATTTTATAAATAATTTTATTGAAATAAGCAAACATAATTTTATTAAAGTAATCACTTATTAAAGAAATTGCTCAAAGTGTTGTCCTTGTGTGGCTAAACAATGTCCCAACCGTTCAGAAAAATGTCTACGCGTCTTTTGTAACTCTCGAACTGTGATGGAGTTGCAAGCCTCTGTTATTCTTCTCTTCAACTCTTCTAAGTTCTCTGGCTTATCTCGCACATTATCGTAGACTTGATTTGATAAATGACCCCACAAAAAAAAAGTCGAGAGGAGAAAGTTCTGGGCTTCGGGCAGGCCATTTAAATGGTCCAAATCGCCCTATCCAACTATTGGGAAAACTTTCATTTAAAAATGCCGTTATAACTGCGGCACTATGAGCTGGGGCTCCATCATGTTGAAAGATAATTTGTCCATTCGCTCTCAGGTCGTCTAAACGAGGGCCTACTTCCATCTGAAGCAAATCCAAATATTTTTGCTGATTAAGGCACTCATTAATAAAAAATGGCCCCAAGATGTTATTCCCTACAATTCCAGCCCAGACGTTAACTTTCTCAGGCCATTGTGTGTCAGATTCTCGAATTTTGTATGGATTTTCTCGTGCCCAAATGCGTCGATTTTGTTTATTGACTGTCCCATCTAAGTTAAATGTACTCTCATCAGTAAATAGAATTTTCTTTAAAACGTTTTGATCATTATTAATTTTTTCCATCCAAAGTTCACAAAATTCCATCCTTGGCAAGTAATCTCGTGGTAATAATTTGTGCACATTTTTAATTTTGTATGATTTGTACTTTTCCTTTTTTAACACCCTGAAGCAACTACTCTGCGAAACATTAAATTGATCCGCAAGGGAATGCAAGGTAGTGCAGCTCTCATCTTCTATTGTCAAACATAAATTACTTTTCACCTCTTCTGTCAGAACCAAAGAATTTCTCACACGTTTATGATGCTCAGAATTAAGACAACCTGTTGTGCGAAAAGTGGCGTACATTTTAAGGACTGTCGTCTTACTAGGAATGGGACGATTGGGATGTGCAGCAGCAAAGTTATCTACAATTTCTCTGCTAGACATACCTTTTATGTATCCCATAACCAATTCCACTCTTTCTTTGATGGTATAAACCGACATTTTCTTTAAAAGTCACAATAAAAAGCTTTGGCGGAACTTTATAATAATTAAATGACAGCAAGCATAATGACATTTTAGCCACGTTGATTTTTCTGGTTTAATTATCTGTGTTATTATTCCATCTTGTAATAATAAAATAAAAAAATAAAACATGTTCATGTTATTGTGGCAATGTACATTTCGTAGAGAAATGTTTGATTTATTAATGAAAACCAAAAATTTCTTAAAATTTATACGACTACAAAAGTTAACAGGGAGTCGAAATATTAGCATGTAAATCCCTATGGCCACAGTTAAATGAAAAGCACTGTATACTAACAATTAATACTAACACTATCAGAATAAAACTAATATTAAACACTAAAATAACTACAATTACATTACTGTAAAGATTGGTTTGCAAAATTTTTAATGACGGCCTAATTGTTCAAAATGCCGCCCATCATTGTTAATGCAAGCCTGCAACCTTTGCAGCGTGGATAAAACAGAAGTTTCAATTTCCGCCTCCGATATGTTTCGTACTGCGCTGCTATAATTTTCTCCATCACATTTTGTCTTGTTGTAGGTCGGTTTTCAAAAACAATATCCTTTACTCTCCCCCAAAAATAAAAATCTAGGATGTTAAGGTCTGGTGACCTGGCGGGCCAGGGAAATATACTACCCCGTCCAATCCACTTGCCAGGATATGTCTGATCTGAGAAATCCCGGACGCTTTCCGCAAAATGCGCCGGACACCAATCGTGCTGAAAAAACTTATCACGACGAACGTCCAGAGGGACATCTTCTGTTAGAAGGAGCAGCTCATTCATAAAAAAAAATTAAATAAACCTCTCCAGTGAGATGTCGGTTAAAGAAAACGGGTCCAATAATTTTTCCTCCTAGAATACAGCACCACACGTTTACCGACCAGTGGCCTTGATACTAAACTTCCTGCATCCAACGCGGATTTGTCCTGGACCAATAGTTCATATTGTGCAAGTTCACACCACCATTGCTATTAAATGTTGCCTCATCCGTCCATAGGACGCGAGAAAGAATTTCGGGGGTTTCCGCTACCATATTTAATAGCCATTGACAATAGTCAATCCGGCGATCGAAATCTTCAGCCGTTAAAACTTGATGAAGAACGATCTAATAAGGATACATCCTGAAAATAATATGGCAAACGTGAACGAAACTCTGAGATAAAATTTATCCACCTTGTTAGACACTGTTTTAGGTAACTTACTATTATAAAGTATTACTGTGGTCTATATAAACGGTATCGGATAAAAATGGCCGTGATCGGTAAACAGACAATAAATAGGCAGATGAATGTATGAGTTCAACTTAAGGAAACCGAGCGGAACGTTAAAAACAACTGTTATGCTAATGCTTAAAGGTATTAAAACAAACTGTAGGAGATAAAGCAAATCTAACAAGGGCCTTACAAAAAATCTCGAAATAAAGTTTATTTTATTTTTAACTTAATTAAATCTTTCAATATATTTTGGACGGTAGTTCTACAAATGCCCAATTCTCTATTTGTGGTTTCGGTCACTACATGTGGATTAAATTCAATATATTCTAATACTTTTATATCATTTTCTTCGGTTCGACCAGTAGGTTGCCTTCTGCCTTCTATACACCGGAAGATTAATATTTCCGGTGGTCCTAAGCCTTTCCGCTAACCTACGAAAAACACTGCTCGCATAATGCCGTCTTCCAGGGAACTGCGTAGCATACACTCTGGAAGCAACTGTACCATTTCGCATGCATTCGAAATAGACACCAATCATATCGAATGCCTCTTCATTCGCTAACCGCATCTCAGTAAAAGAGAAGTTTTCCCAAACACAAAAAAGTAAACGGAATCAATCAAAAACTGACAATAATATTTATTATTTTCACAACTCGTCGTTTTAACACCGAGTTATTGTTTTATTTTTTCATAGCTTACTTTTTTATTTTGAATGGTATATTTTTTGGATTAAAATAAGTATTAAAAATAATCTTGCTTTATTAAACAGGGTCTTACAAAATGGTATAACATTTTTCTTGATAATAATAATATATGTAGCTCAAAATTGTTAGCTTCATAAAAAAAAGGCCAGTAAAACAGGAGAACATGAATTTTGATCTATTTTTGTCAATATTTCCTGTTCTAAAAAACAGACAAACACAAGTTCAGTTTGTAGAGCAAACAAGGCTCTTTTAAATGAGATCAAACTTATTCAAGTCGGTCAGGCCAACCGGGAGTAATCCTAGTTTATAAAAAAACATTTGAACTGCCCCCACTACTTTATTTCACTAGATAGTAAAAAATGTGCAAGACTAAAAGTATTAAAGAATGTGTAAGGAATAAAATTTAAAAATTTTCAATACCCCTTAATTAGTAAAAATATGAAGAAATTCTAAATTTTAATATTGATCCTGACTGTTACGCCCCCTTGCGGACATTTTACAAACTCCAAAATCATTTCCAGCATTTTCTCTTGGGCACTTTTACTTGAAATTTTTTTACCCGGAAGCAATATGACTACTGGTTTCTGAGATATAGTCGGCGGCCATTCTTAGTTGGCCACCCGGTACAATTAATTAAAACGAAAATAACATTTAAAAGTTTAAGAAAATTTTGAAGCTACATTTTTCAATTATATGAAAAACACTTATCCTAAGGGGATTAGAAATCACTGGGTCGCCATAGGAAGGAAATAAGACACTTCACGAAAGGAACAATAGATAAGAGAGAGTTGGACTGAGCTTTTGAAGAGTACGCTTTGTCAAAGTGTCTCCACAATTCTAAAATTTTACGGCAGTAAACCCCTGCAAGTATAATTAAAATGAGCCTGCGAAAATAATTTAATTAAAATACACTTTTAAAACTAGGATCGACGAAGTGACATAATTTGCAAAACATAACCTTTTATTTTGATTAACAATCATGCATGTTTAAAAGCATAAATTGAAGCAAACTCAAATAAGAATACTATTATACTTCAAGAAGACAGATTGCATTAAGTCCCGAGTAATTAATAATAAAAAGATCGCTACCTGATATTACAAAAATCGATATCCACAAGATCATCCTCTTACTGAAAGAATTGCTGTCACGTACTCTTGGTTTCCTAATTCTGAGCAGAGTGTTCCGATTAAAACAGAAAGAGAAATCATCTGTTCCATATAAAAATTACACGCTGAGAGATAAATATTGAATATTGGTTGAGTTCTACTCACCTATAATTATAATAAAATAAGACTCAACATACCAACTTTAGATGTTGTATATTGTCTACTTCGAAGCACTACAATAAGTGATTATCAGATTTTTGAATCAAAATATCGTTTACACAAGATATACATAATGTACATATTCTTAATCGACAAAGAAGATCCAAACAGAGATAACCTACTGAGCTAGCTATTCAAACAAAATTAGGAATGTTCTGTAGAGCATCATAGTGATCCACACATGAGCTTCTATAAAGTGCATAAGTATATCTCGCCTTTAATAACAAATTATTTATTCTCCTTTCACACAGGATCCTCTTTCGATCAATACCTTCACATATAAAGTGACAACATCAATAGTGGAGCGATTTTATTGAGGTAACGGTTTACCCATCACGATATGCACACAGACATTATGCCAGTAGTTCAGAATCAATAAAAAGACTGGTTTATATGTATTAACAATTCTTTAAAGCTCGATATAAAGAGATTAGCATAATAAAAATGTGTTTATACCGCTTTATGTACTTGTTGAAAGCTTGTTTTACAGAATTCAGTTTCTAGAGCTTATTCTATATTAACGCCACATTATAGCAAGTCAATTTCTAGTTCGATTAAAAGTTCTTATAATAATAAGTGTAAAACGCGTTATTTTACATCACTAGTTCAAAATCTTGGTGGCCTTCAATTGGTAATTGCATAATAAGCTTTAAGCACAAATAGACACCTACAAAGATATATGATTTAATAATGTAAAATAATATTACATTTGGCAAATCTTCGTTTTGGCGCTGCAAGATCACCAATTTGTAATTATATCATGCGTTCAGACTGGCGTTTGAAAACTGTGACATTTCTCTTGGCGGTAACAGCAAATTTGTTTCAATTGGTTGATAAATAGCAAAGTTATGACAGTTCTCCCAAAACAACTTTTTTGTCAATGTTGAAATACCAATATGGAACAAAGAGCATCTGTTAAATGTCACGCAAAACTTGGCAAAAATTCATTGGAAACATTCTGAATGATGCAACAAGTGTACAGCGATGATTGCTTGACTAGAGCAAAAGCTTTTCTGTGGCATAAACGTTTTTTGGTAGGTATTAATCGTGAAGGAAGGCCAATTTCAGCTCGGACACCAGAAATGATCAAGATAGTACGAGATTTTATTGCAAATGATCGCAGTGTTTCGCTGATAATGATGGAAATGAACTTAAACCTTCTTACTTAACGTACCGTAAAATTATCACAGAATTTATTAAGTCGTTCACATTGCCTTAATTTACGTCAATTTACGTTAAGTGCGCAGGCATATGAGTAGCTGGAGTCCCAATCATATAGGTTTTAAAACTGCTTTTTGTCATATAAATGGGGATAACTATGCACCAGATCAATTAAAACGCCATCGTTCATGATAATATAAGACAGCAACGTACAAAACAATAAAATAACTGGCAAATTGTGCAGCAAATTCGCAAATTTAGGTTATGCTAATTTCAAATGACAGATTATAAAATATGCTGTTTCTGGAGGTTGTTGATTGGTGCACTGTAACAAATTTATGGGGAATTTTACTCTGATAATCGGATGCAACTTTTCTACCTCCGATATCCGAGTAAATTTCCTGAGCTGAGTGATTTTATAATCCATGTGTAAAATTCCAAAGTAAGAAGGGAAAATTGCAAGTAGTAAAGTAAACATACTTGGGAAAGTTACCATGCAAAGGCAATTTTGTTGCGCGGAGGTGAAATTTAATGCTTTAGTTTACCATCAAGGGGTAAATTTACTTCTCGCAATTTAACATTCTAATTTTATAAGGGGAATTTTAACCACAGAAAGTAAAATCTACCCTGCTGTAGTAATTTTATCCACATACTAGTAGTAATAAAGTTGCATCCGATTCTAGTAATAAAATTACCCTGTTTTACTGTTCACTTATACTGCATGCATTTACTGTAAGTAGTGATATGTAATGCACTTACAAGCCGACCTTGCACATTCTTTTCATTGTCCTAAATCCAATCATAAGTGAATAGAAGTCTACACTTTCTATTATACTGGAAATTATTTTAAATCAACCGCGCATAAGGTTTTTATAAGAACTCCGAATATATAATTATACTGCATAGAATTCATTGACATTCGTTATTCTACTATTCACTCTATTGATGTCGTGGGCAATTAACGAAAGGTGGCTGGTATGCTCAGCATTCATACTTGATGTCGGTACTGTGTGGGATATGATAATCTTTTTCCGAAATGGTGATACATTTCCTTCAAGACGAATTACAATACTTTGGTAATAATTGGCAAATACATTAGAAATCGATGATAAACACTAGAAAAGTCTGTGATTAATAAATAGATTAAAGTCAAATGGTAAAATTTCACCGCGGCCAAAGTTGGGCATTATATATATATATATTTAATTCCACGAAACTCTTAAATTGCCACAAAAATCTGAAAGAATAAGATTGACCTGTTGGTTGCATTAGTTACGTTTAAGTATACAGCACTTATTGCAGTGCGTCATTTACACTATAATTATATAATTTGGTGAGTGTTACATAATTTACATTTTGCCCAATTCTGACTGAAGTACGTTTTTTTTAAATTTTTAAAACTATAAGTAGAGGAACACTTTCAACTTCATTCAACATCGTTATTTCTTGTTAAACATATTTACATTAAACATTATCTCTTAAATAATTCAGTAAGTTTACTACTTTTGCATGTGTTTTCTTTTTGTTTTTAGTGCCTGAAACAGAATTTATTTTCATACAATAATATTGAAAAAATAACATTGTGTGTGATATGTCTTTTGGATTCCAGGTTAAATATAAAATATAAAGTAAATAGTTGACTTAATGCCTCTCTTAAATATGGGGTCCCTTGGTTCAGGTGCTGCTGTTCCATTTTTATGACATAACGATGAATATTTTCATTGTCATCTGAAAACAGAAATATAAGTAATTCAATATCACCTACATATTTGTATTTTACCTTTCCTACATAAAATGTATGGTGAACTATGATCTAGAAGTTGCTTTTCGTCCTGGAAGTACTTCAACCTTAAATATTGTTCGGCATTTTATAGTGTCTTAAGGGTTAGCAAAGAAACTTTACGGGAACAAAGGTCTATAAGAGGTGATGGATGATAGCAAATTAGCAACTTTTAAATATAAAGAATGTAGTGGTGGACGAGATTTACTATCAAAGTCAGTAAGTCTTGAAGCTAGTATCTGAGTGAACATTTGTAATGAAAATTGAGTATTTGAAAAAAAAATGGGTACCAATTTCTTGTGTTTATCACTATACTTCTTGCGTTTATCACTATACTTACATTGATTTTACAAATAATGAGCTCAACATTGTATTTACTGTATTCCATAAAGTATTCGGGATATTTGCAGTAATACCGAATGTTTCGTACATTCATCTCATATTGTTCGAAGCCTTGAATTACAAACAGTACATTCATAGTTATTATCCATCTTATTTCTACAACAAATAAGTTTGTAAATCAAACTATTAATTAGCAGTTATTTTGTTGTGTTATTTAGAGAACATGCACAATTATTTCAAATAGATATGGATATCTTAACATGGCTGCTAAATTTATAACGTAAAAGCACACATAGAATAAATATATTTTCTTTTGAAAACAGGTTTATATAAACAATGGACTTTTGTATATATACGTGAGGAACATCGATGCTTCGAAATACTATCAAAAATATTAAACACCTGTACATTCGCTAATAAAATAATGTATGTACTTAACCCTCCAAACATATCTTGTAACGTACACGCATGAACAAAGCAGGTACTGTTGTTTTGATCTTCTCATTACAGAACATAGTAATTCATATACTAATCTACACATTCTTAATAAAAAAGATTTTCATATAAACATTATTATTAATTCTCACCTATCGTAGAAATCGGCAACAAAAGCACAGTTAACAAAACATGCAAGAGCATACAATAGATTATAGAATGTGTACCGCGACTGTCTTTGAGAGCATGCGTAATAGGTATGGTTTACTTGCAATTCTTCACTCATATTCCACACAACTAAGTATAATGTTCCAGTGATATAAAAATATTACTACCTATACCACTTCAAATTCTTTAGTCGCACAAAAACGTTTGCTATGATTTGTGCCTCCAATATATGTAATTCAGTTCAATGAGTGAGATCAGTTATAATGAATGTACATACTACGTTAGATAAAATGAAATAGACGAATCGCTTGTATATTTAAATACCACATATTTTTACTTATCAGTAAATAATATTACTTTTTGCAGACAGTTTTCCTTGCTATAGATAGGGATACTCCATGCATTCGGGAATACTACTTTTCTTGGAGTAAATTTACTTCGTAAAGGGAGTAAATACCCAACTCAGAGCTAAAATTGACGAACTCCTGACAATTTTCCCCTTAAATTAATTTTACTTTAAAAACGGCAAAAATTGTTCTCTTTATTTCGAGGGATTTACGGGGAAAATTACCCTCATTTTTTACAGTGTGGAATTAATGAACGTAAATTAAGGAGTTCCTTTAAGTTGAAGTTCGGCTGACTTAGTACAATGTTGATTTATGTTAAGTGCAATAATTTTCATTGTGACTAGATACATAAGAAACCATGTATTTAACTTTTTTTAATTTTGCTACTACCATAATTTATGTTAAGTTAAGTCGATGTGAACAACACTTAACACTTAAACGTCTATAATTTGAAAATTTAAGTATGACAACTGTCAGAATTTGACGTTTTCAAAAGATTAACATGTACACTAACATTGATTACTTAATTACTTAAAAAAAACAACATACTTTAATGAGATAAGAGTTTGAAGGCACAGTACAACTGGGAACAACCACTACCACAGCGGCGACAGCTCCCGTTAGTTTAAGTGGTATTCTAGGCTTAAAAAGTTGCAGTTTTACTAGATTTATTATTCTCTATCAAAATGTGTCGTTATCCTTTAATCATATTAATTTTTTTATACGTACTACATGATTTGCAATTTACAAAAAAAAAATGTTTTGTGATTCCAATTATCTTATTATATTTGACAATATTATAAATGCCTTTTCAGTCGTTCATATATGCATATACCGCGCGATCATTTAAATTCTAAATTATTAGAGCAGGCTGTGAAATTTAAATTAAGTTGGTATATAAGTACTAATTTACAATTTGAATTGTCAAAGTGACGTTTCAAAATGTTAATTAATCAATAATTGACATTCTGGACAACCTAATAAAAAAAATCCCGCCTGCTATAATTTAGAATTTAAATGATCGCATGGTATATTACTTACTATTCCTTTCACAATCCTAATCGCAAGTAGGTAATCGAAATTCGTTTGTAAGTAGGTAGGGTTCCGGCCAATATTATCTGGGCAGCAATTTTTCCCACTGTAAATGGATTTTAATTGTTACATAAAAAAAGTCGCCTGGAAAACTATACTGTCATATTGATTGACGAAAAACGTCAATTATAAAAATGCCACATTTATCTTTGACCGAGAAACTTAGGGTTGTGACGTTACTGGGAGAGTGGTGGTCGGAACGTCGAGTCGCATTAAGATTCCAAATACCAAAGAGTACTGTGCATAACATTAAGAGAATATGGGATGAGAGACAAACGTTTGATAGAAGATTGGGTAGTGGTAGGCCCAGAGTTACAACGGAGGTTGATGATGGTAATTTGGTTGATTTTATTTGCGAAAATCCCTTCCATTGTGCGGTAGCCGCACAGGCTGAAACAAACTTTCCAGGGTCTGTTCGAACGGCAAGGCGTCGTATCAAAAATGAATCTGATCTACGTAGTCGTTCTGCAGCGAAAAATCCTTTTCTAACTCCGCAAAATAAGGAACAGAGGGTAGGTTTTGCTTTGGAATACTCCTTAGAAGTGTTAAATTTCTGGCAGAATGTTGTTTCACAGATGAGAAGGTATTTAAATCGTGTTTTGACGGACACGTTAGAGTTTATAGACCTCCGAACTCTCGCTTTGATGAACGTTATACCCATAAATCACACACAAGCGGTCGTTTTTCTATCAATGTCTGGGCCTGGATGAGCGCCCAAGGACCCGGAGTTATAACACATATAATAGGTAGATGCAATGCAGAGGTCTATGTTGGAAAATTGGAAAATATCATGCTGCCCTCAGTAAATGCAGTCTTTCCCCGAAATAATTTTATATATCAACAAGACAATAGCCCCATTCATACAGCCAGAGTGACCTCAAACTGGATGCAGCAACAGAACATACAAGTTCTACCTTGGCCTTCACGTAACCCGGACTTGAACCCCATTGAAAATATGTGGGGTTTGATAGTAAAAAAATTAATAGAGGTAATAATTTTCGCCCACAAAATATAGAACAGTTATGGGAAAGAATTCAAGAAGCATGGATCGAATTAACTCCAAATTATACTGCAGAATCAGTAGCATCAATGCCCAGAAGGTTAAATAATGTTATTGAAAAAAATGGAGCTGCTACAAAATATTATTTTTTTATATCATTTGTTTATGTTTTTCATTTCTAAAATAAACATCAAAATTTTCAATTTAATTTAAGAACAATAATATGGTTGGTCAAAACCAAACTAATTTCAGTTAAAAGACAACACTTTTTAAGGTAATGACTGATTATTGAGATAACCATCACATGATGGCTCATGCCCTAAGTGCGTATCCAGAGTAACGTAGATTGTAGCAAGGCTTGATTTACCAAATTTCATGAAAAAGTCATGAAATGTCAAATCACTGCCCAGATTAAAATGGCCGCAACGGTACATTCATATTTTGTGTAAGAACGAAACAATATGATTTAATGTGCGTTTTTTCTTTAACTCAAAATGTCGTATAGCGTGTCTGCTTAATTAGATAAATCAATTTTTTTTATAACCACACTTTCTGAACTAGTGTGTGCCCGCTTTTGATTATAAAAAAATACATTATGTTCCGTTATATTTTTAATTTCACTAATATTTAAATTATTTTACAGATAACGTCCTACACTAAAAATTATACCGGGTTATGATAAAGTAACGCACAAAATTCATAAAACGTACAATGTTCATTTTTGAAAAAAATGCAAAAACACCTCAAACAGTTTATTTTATTCCGCGTCTTTTAACATAAGTCAAAAAAATAAAACGTCAAATTTGTCAAAGTTATGACGTCATCAATATTTTTTTTAAATATGAAGCTTGGTTTTTTTTTACTTCATTTGATAAAGCTTGTTTTTCTGCATTATAAAGAAATAATTGAAGTAGGGGTCACATAAGAAAAAACTGAGAGAATTAATAAAACACAAAATAAACTTTATTATAGTAATAACATTTAAATTAACTAAACAGTCCATTAAACCAAAACGGTTTCTTACAGGAATTGTTCAAACTGTGTCCCGTTCACTATCTGACATAGGCCAAGACGATGGTAGACCTGATTTACAGAGTCTTCGATCATCTGCGGAGTTATACGAGCCATTTCATGTTTAATTCGTCTTTTTTTTTAGTTTTTTCTTATGTGATCCCTACTTCAATTATTTCTTTATAATGCAGAAAACATTGTACGTTTTATGAATTTTGTGCGTTACTTTATCATAACCCTGTATATAACTGTGCTTTATAGGTATGTTAACGTTTTTTAAAATTACGGTCGGTAAATTTTACGATCAACAGACTACATTATGTGACGTTTTATGAGTTGAACTGCGGAATAGAATCAGACATCAAAAAGGTTACGTACTAAGTACATGTACGTTAGAAGCTGTCCAGATGCATTAGTGAATGTTTTTCAGTCGTGGAATATACTATAAAATACACAAGAACGCCGGTTGTGATTGGCGCAAGGTGTGTGAAAGTTCACGGAAGTGAATAACGAATGTGTGCATGCACGTTCGAACCCTGTGCAGTTCTGTTTAGACGATGGCAAAGTTCTGGAAAAAGATGCTGCTAGACCTGCCTACTAGTGCCTACATACATACACACATGCACAATTGTATCAGACATTGAGCCACAATTCGTAAGGAGGTCTGTCCTCTTTCTCGTAAATAGAAAATATGGAATGATTTATAGGTAAAAATACATCTATCCAACGTTTAGTATAGCCGAATGAGTTATTTGAAGACCTCAAACGCATTACCACGTTATCTCAAATAATATTTATTGATAATCTCAATCATAGATCAAATTAAATAAAATATCTGTAAAACTTAATTATACATTAATTTGACGTATTAATATACATAATTAATGGGAAATACATTGTTTAACACATGATTAATCAATAATTTGCTAGAAAAGTGTTTAAAATGTTTGTCATATATTTTGTTTAATTGGTATGCATCACCTACAAACATTCTCCTACAATCTAACGGACGCTGACGTATTTCAAACATTTTGTTTGATAAACAAATTGTTTTTTATTATTGGTGTGAATCTAGCTTTATACACACTTTACTATTAATCACTGATATTTTATTTGACTATTTGAAAATGCAACGCTCTACCCGCAAACTACCTAATAATAATAGAAAATGTATCAATTAAAATACAGAAATACACGCTATTGGAATATTTTTAAACACAAATTTCCACAGCAACGTTTCTATGATTTTAGTTGAAAGTGTATTATTTAACTACGATATAGCGTTTTTAATTTTGCGGAATGGAAAGGTTGGATGGTATGTGAGAGCTTGTAACGTGTTCAGTGACTCATTATTAGTATAAATATAAAGTTATAATACCATCGCGTCAGTAGTCTTTAAACTATCGTCGATCATGCGACTTAATCGGGAAGGAAGTGAAATGAATATGGAGAAATCCAGTATCGCGCCATTATAAAGTTCCTTACGAAACAAGGAAAGTCTGTTTATACCATACTGGAAGAGATGTCATTAGTTTAC
This sequence comes from Amphimallon solstitiale, assembly GCA_963170755.1. Classification (NCBI taxonomy): domain Eukaryota; kingdom Metazoa; phylum Arthropoda; class Insecta; order Coleoptera; family Scarabaeidae; genus Amphimallon; species Amphimallon solstitiale. The sequence goes on along the minus strand of OY720676.1, from coordinate 98,030,351 downwards.
GGGGACTCTTGCTCGGGAAAACTGGTTTATAAGTAGCACAGTCACTTTACGCAAAATATGGATTGACTTGAAACAACGAGGATGGGGCGGCCAATCGATGGGAGCATCCAGAACTTGTTAAAAAAGTCTAAAAACTAATAATGGAAGATGCTCGGCCTAAGAAGGAATGACTGGAGTATCTGGTATAACCGTTTTTAACATTCTTCATGATGATCTTGGCATGACTAAGCAAAAACAACAGCGCATGGCGTTTTTTCATCGCTGTAATGAAGGAACGGATGGTGTGTTGAGTCGAATTGTTACTGGGGATGAAACTTCGGTTTATCATTGTGAACCTGAGTCTATGCAAGACTCCTTGCATTGGCATAAAAGGTCTCTCCATCACCTAAGAAGTTTAAGGTGTCACAGTCGGCCGAAAAACTCATGGCTACTGTTTTTTGGGACTCACAAGGAATCATGTTAATTTATTACAAAGATAAAGGCGTTTTTAAAACTGGAGAGTAAGCGCTTTAATCTGGGAGTTGTTAAAAGAAGTCTTGAAAAAATAAAATAAAAACTGACGAAAGATGTCCTGCTTCTGCACGACAATGCTCCCGTCTACAAGAGGCCTCCCATATTTTCCGTTTCCAGACATCTCGCTGCCTTGCTTTTGCCTTCCAATTGCGCACTTTCAGTAATTGTTTAGCGTCCTCCTCAATGTTGTCCACCCATCTCTGTCTTGGTCTTCCTCTTCCCCTGGCGCCCTCCATTTGACAGTTATATACCTTCTTTGGGATTCGGTCCTCACCCATTCTTTCTAGGTGCCCCGCCCATTTCAATCTGTAATTTAATAAATTCGACAATATCTGGTTGTTTCTACTTCCGCTTTAATTCAAAGTTGTATCGGATTCTCCATTTCCCATCCTCCATCACCGGCCCATATACTTTCCTTAGGATTCGTCGTTCCCATCTTGCTAGTAGCTCCTCTGAGTGCTTAGTGATTGTTCACGTCTCGCTTCCGTATGTCACCACGGGTCTTATCATGCCTTGTAGATTGTAATTTTTGTTTTTCTTGTGGCTGATTTGGACTTGAATATATGTGCGAGTGAGAAGTAATCTCTGTTTCCAGGTAGTATGCGTTGTTATATTTCCTATTTAATGTCGCTTTCACTGTTAATTTGGGATCCGAGATATTTAAATCGCTGCACCACTTCGAAATTATTAATTCATATTGTGTAATTCTGACCAATCCTTCTCCGTGGTTTCACTGGTAGTAGTTTGGTCTTTGTTTCATTGACCTTCAGTCCGATCTTACTGGCTTGTGTTTCTAGTTTGTTGAAAAATCTATTAGGGTTGCAGAAAAGAAAAATTATTTTGTATTTTCATTTTCTCTTGTTTTCTCCCATTCTGCTAATTAAGAAACGCTCCTCTGTACATGATATCGAGTAAATTGCAATTTGTGTGGTAATCAAATGACATACACACAGAAAAATAGACGCAATGATTTAATCAACACTTTGCAAATCTATTTTATTGTAAAATATAAATATTTGTATGAATTAATGAATGCATAAAAAATTATAATATGATAAAAAAGATAGAATGTACAATATCATAAAAACAGGAATATTGTTTGAAGCTGTACCTACCTTGCCATTATGACGCTACACTATTTACTTTCACAATATTGGGAAATGTCCGAAAGAAACCTATCACACACACTCATTGTCTTGGCAAAATCCAAAATGAAAATTATCTTTATATTGTACCATCTATGAGTTATTTTAAACTAAAATATATTTTATTGTAAATTTTAATTCCATATGTGCTTGATTACAATACAATTTAGTGACAGAAATTACGATGCCTATGTATTTAGCAAAGTATAAATTAAAAACAAGAACTTCATTATCTTATGTGTTCATCCTTCCAAGGTATTTTCACAATCGTTGATGCATCATGGCATACATTCCAATAACCGGTCAATCTCTTCTTAAAATACCTAATCTCAGCATATTATTATATCATATGCGATCTGTGGATGCTGTGGTGGGCATGTCAAAATTCCCCAAATTTCTATGAACATATATTTGTTCTATTAGACATATATCAAAAAAATTAGGAGATCATGGACAAAGATTGGTATGCGCCTCTTCTAAGAGGTTTAAGAGACGCCTTTTTATTACGACCAATTCAAATATTTTAATATGTAACATAGTACGAGGAACACTACTTATGTATTGAGAATTGGCAACACTGGTATTGCCAGGTGAAATTTGAAATTGTCATCGTAAAGTTTGACATTTTTGACGTTATAGGTAGTCAGAAAGTTTTGACGTGCGAGCAATATTTGTGTTTTTTGCAGTGTTTAAAATTTCATCTCAGCCAAAATATGGAATTAACTCGCGAAAATTTTCGAGCTATGATTTATTATGACTTTCGACGTGGTCTAACTCAAGAATAATGCATCAATCAACTGAATTCAACTTTTGGTGATGAAGCGCCATCCACACCCACTGTATATCGCTGGTACATTGAATTCAAACGTGGACGTAGTTCGCTCACGGACGAAGTTAAAGAAGGTCGTCCAAAATCGGTCGTTGTGCCGGAGAATATCGATGCTGTGCGAAAACTAATTGAAGAAGATCGTCATGTGACATATCAAGAAATCGAGAGATATTTAAGCATTAGTATGACCAGCATACATAAGATTTTGCACGAACATTTGTGTGTTCGGAAGCTGTGTGCGCGTTGGATTCCACATTTGTTGAAAGATGCTCAAAAAAATGCTCGTGTCGATTGGTGCCGTATGATGATTTCAGAATACAACTGTGGTGCATTCAAAGCGGTATACAACATCGTCACAGGTGACGAGTCGTGGATTTATTCTTATGAGCCAGAAAGAAAAGGTCAGTTGGCAGTTTGAGTGTTTCAATGTGAAGCAAAGCCAACAAAAGTTGTTCGTTCTCGCTGCGTTAGGAAGCAAATGGTGGCGTTTTTCTTCACGAAAACTGGTCCTGTGGCAACTGTGGCTCTCGAAAATTAAAAGACCGTTAATTCAGCGTGGTATACGACCATTTGTTTGCCTGAAGGTTTCGGTAAATTGAGAGAAACCAACCCAAAACGACGAATCATTTTGCATCATGACAATGCGAGCTCACGCACATCACATACAACAAACGAGTATTTGGACACACAAAAGATTGAATTGATGGGTCATCCGCCTTACAGCCCCGACTTGGCACCCAATGACTTCTTCTTGTGTCCAGTAATTAAAGATAAACTGCGTGGACAATGATTTTCATCGCCCGAAGAAGCGGTTGAGGCCTTCAAAACGCATGTTTTAGAGCTACCATCTTCTGACTGGACAAAGTGCTTTGAAGGGTGGTTCAATCGCATGCAAAAGTGTATAGATCTTAAAGGCGATTACTTTGAAAAGCAATAAAGGTATTTTTCATCAAATTCATTTGTTTATTTTTTCTATTCTCAATACATAAATAGTGTCCCTCGTAATACAATTACCTAATTCATATAAAATTTACTGTGTTACTTCCGTACGTTTCTTCGATGTAATTGATAGTAATTCTAGAATTCAAGAATACCATTATCTAATTCATTATTATTATTCTCGAATGTTGAGTTGATAAATTTTGGTGTTGTTATTATATCACAAATTATTGTACATGACCTATAGAGGTGTTTCTCTTTCTATTTACAACATCCCATCATGATATTTTCAAAGAAACACAGTACAATGCAATCGAACTAACCGTGGGTTTTACTTTATTAATTTACAATGACATAACCACAATTAGTACAACTTTTGAGAAATGTATTTCTTTAGTATGATCGTTTGTTTGTCTATGATTGCATATGATGCCACAATGATATTTCTTACATGATATCGAGAAAATTGCAATTTGTGTGGTAATCAAATGACATGCACAGAAATATAGATGCAATGATTTAACCAAAACTTTGCTAATTTATAAGTTCTTGGTCATTATTTTATAGATATACATATGTGTATAGCGTGTCCAAAATTATGTGTTCACCTCTACTAACTTCTATATTATTAGATCTAAAAAGCTGCTTATATTTGCAAGTTGTAGCACTTATTGTTTTGATTGAGATAGTGTAACAGAAAAACAATTAAAAATTTAATTTAAGACATTCACAAAATCGCATTTTTTTATCTGAATTATATTTTTACATAATCTGACAGAAAATAATATTCTGGACAGAAAAGTATTTGTACATTACTACTGTTAAATTAGAAATACGCAAATAAGAATTACTTGTAATTTCTGATAATTCTCAAAATAATGTGCAGATAGATAATGCTTTCGACCATTTCTTATAAAATAATTAAGTGAACGTAATTTATTATTTTCTGTTTCTTTGTATAGTTAATTAAAGCTTGCCGTTAAATTCTCTCTTTGGCTTTTTAGTGTATATTGTACTTAAAATCTCTTTCTGTGTAGTATATTTAATATGTATTATTATTAAAAATTAATAATTTTACAGTAGTAATGTATTAATTATTTTTTACTCGGAATTTTACTTTCTTTAAGAATACTTAAAAATATATAGGCCATTCTATGAAAAAAAAAATGTAGTAGTATCTCGAAAGTGCATCTTCAATTGTCTCTGTTTCACCATCTCAATCAAAAAAAAAAATTCCACCAACTTGGTAATTTAACTAATTTCATAGCTTCAGTAATGGTGAACAATTAACTTTGAATATGCTCCTTAAATCAAAAAAAATGTGTTTTTGTTTAATTATAAAATTAACCGAAAAAGGATATTGAATCGGTAACTATACCTCGATACAGTGGTTATGATAATTATAACTAGGAAGATATTTAAAGCAAAAAGTGTTTAAATTTACGACCGTCTTTTGGAAAACTATCAAAATGATGTAATAATAAGTTACAACTTTTTCTTTTCAGTAAAATATATTTAATAAATTTAGTGCATACACATATTCTTCTGTGTGTTGGTACTGATTTAAAATTTTATATCATGATGGAAATACTGTAATCATAATTGTAATATTTTATGAAGCTATTTTGCCGGGCCTATCTCCCTAGGTCCCCTGAAATGTTTTTGAACATGGTGTTAGCGATTTGCAATTTAAAAGACTTTAATATCTAACGAATTGCGATTTCTTGATAATCATAACATAGAAATCAAATTGAAATTACTTACGATTTCGAATTAATGTATAGTAAGGTGTTGATAGTTGAATGTGTATAGTGGCTGAAGTGTGTCGACGTCTATTGAGCAAATAATCCTATAAAGAATTCAATAATCTGCATCAATACACAAGCAGGATACGTATATATTGAGTTCATTTGATCGCGCACATCTAAACAACCAGACACATAATGTACAAATAGCACATATTGGTGGTAGTAGATTTTCATTTAATGAATCAATACTGATCCTTTGCCAAATAATTCGATACGTGGTTGTATATTCGTTTGAACAGCATAAATTCAAAGACCTTCGATATAACAGAAATAGGGCCATAATTTCCAATCTCATTTTTATTACCATTCTTAAACATTTGTGTGACCCGGGTAGTTCTCCCGCACATAGGATAAACTTTGTGCTTTGAAACTAAATTGAAAGTGTGCACAAGTGGTCGCTGTATGATAGGTCTACACAGTCTACACGTAGTATAAGGAAGTATTGTGATGATAAACATTTTCGACTTCGAGATTTTTGCAGATGTCCACGTTTTGAAGTCCCCTGATATCGAGAAAGTGGTTTTTAAAAAATCTCTCAGAGCGGAAGTAGTAGTTTACTTCAGTAAAAAAATCGAATTTTGTCAATATTTAGTCAACTACTAAATTTAAACAAATTTATAAAGAATTCATATGTACTCAAAATTAAATTTGAGAAGAATTTTATTTATATTATTAAGTTTTTCGAAATTCCTAGGTCTTCTATTCTTATCGCAAATCAGGTTTTTGCAAACAGTTCGCAAGTCATGCTTTTTAGACAGGTACGTTACGAGTATATAAGTATTTAGAACTTGATTTTCAATAACTTTTATATAAAAAAAAGTAGAAGTTATTGAATAGCGATTTTTTTCATATATGTCGTAAATTATGCATTCTCTATATATTTATCAAGAGTACATAAGTATTTAGAGTTGGATCTGCAATATTTTTTGTATACATGAAATGTGAAAACTCGGACCGAAAGTAACACTTGCTTTTAGCGAGAAGCACTTTTTTTCGAATATCTCGCAAAGTATGCATTCTATAGAGATTTATTAAGAGAATAGAAGTACTTAGAATTAGAATGGGATTTTGAATAATTCTTAAAATTGTATAATTTGAAACACTCATATACGTATAAGAAAGTCGTGTGGTGGCCACACTTCATTATTTTCGTTAAAGAAGGACCATAACTTCTTCGGTTCAGTCTTAATGATGTAACATTGATAGTCGTTCCGTACGCTTTTTCTAACGTTTTCGATACTCTTTAAAGTTACCAACGTAGTAGTATTCAGATTTAGATTTTCGGAAATGTTTTAAAAGGTAACGCTTTGAATCATATGGCTTATGGAAATAAGGAAGAACCACGTTCGAAGTTTTGGCGATCAATTCTTTTGTAAGGGTACGGAAAGTTGAAAACAAATATGAAGTACTTTGTAGAATCTGAAACAGGCCACCAGGACATTATCCAACTCAAGTATTGGTTGCCAATCATCATTGAGGAGCAGTTCATATAAAAGTTGAAAATCTACACGTTTAAAATTATAACAAGCAACAGAACCCTAACGAATAATTAATAATATTACTTGGAGTGGTGCTACTTTTATTAAAAGCATCTGAATCACCTCTATATACCGTTTGACTGAAATAAAAGTAGATATAGGGAAACACAAACACGCACACAAGTGCATGCAAACATGAAATGGAGGGGTACGATAGTAGGGGAGTACAGATGAGTTCATATCGGGCGTGATATCGGGACACCAGTGCACAACGTGTCTTTTAGTATGCAGTAAATTAACACAACCTTCTGTACGAAATTGTTTCACAATCTTATGGATAGCTGGCACAGAGGGAGGTGGACGATTTTCATACGCCGCAACAAATAAATTTTGCACGTCTTTGTACGAATTATCCTTGGCATACCATAACACAATCTGTATTTTTTCCTCGACAGTTAAGGGCATTTTATTTTAATATTTGCGAGTCTGCTCAGATACAATGTAACGTTCACGCTCTAAAGTTACGGAACGAATGTGTTGTCCCCGCTTTCGATCTCCCCACTATCTCCCCACACCACCGGTCTTATACATAGGTACATGTTTATGTGTGTGTATTTGAAGATGCATATTAACTTTTAACTACGACAATCTGTATATATATTATTCTTAAATTACGTGAATTAAATATATACAACAACAGTATCTAATTAACACATTCATCTTACAATTACTACTTAATTATGATATTTTCTTGAATATTTTGATCACTAATCTCAACAACGCAAGCAATGTAAACTTGCAATAAAATTGTTAATGACTCTATTTCACTAATAGAAACATTCTTAACGGTTAACTTGATTTCTTGAATAGCAAAGTTTAAAATAACAAAATTGTTTTTGTTAAGAATTTAATGAAAGTTCACTTAAGTAAATTTATATTAAATGTCAACTATTTTTGCTTTCAGAAAAAGCGTGGATATAACAGTTGCATAAAGTGGCCACCTTCTCACGTTTTTAGGTTTAAGTTGTTTTAATCATTTTCTCAGTGTTGCAAAAAGTTGCTGATTTTCATATAAGACAAAAATTAATTTGCATATAAAAACGTTATACGGTTTTTTGGTTTTATGTTAAGTAACAGTAATAAGTTTTATTATTGGTATATACAAGTCTGCATTTAACCTTTATATTGATATAGCATTCGTACAAATATATATATACAAATAAAATTCCTAAAAAACTTGAACTTTTAGTATTTGTAGATCATAAATATCATTAATGAATAGGTACTTGCAACTAAAGAAGGAAAACAAACACTTCTTGAAGCTCAAGGCTGCTAACTTATTATAAATTTAATTGAATACGTCTGGTACTGATTTTGTTATATAGACTCGAGGGTTCAAATACAGTTTATCATTAAGGATGATTGAAAACGTAAATTAATTTACTTTCATTTTTGTCAGGTATTATCAAAACACATGATACAAACATACACTATACTCGTAGTTCAACTACCTAATTAAAGTTGATATCACCGTACATTCCAACACAAAAGTTGTAAAGTGTCAAATTTAAAATTTATTTTAACCTAGCATTTGCACTTTTCATATATGGATTTTTCCTATAAATATAAATAAATAAATGTTTCTTGGGTAACTTTGTGTTATTTATCGCTATGGCTAAATGTCCGCCGGGAGTCTTGTATAGGTTGAAAGTTCCGCCGGCCGGCGATGTAGTAATGAGTCTGCCGACAAAGGCAGTATTTAGTTTGTGCTGACACGGCGGAATGGTCGTATTTGTTTTGTCGATATCCGCCACTCGGCGGCATGTTACTATACTACATAAAAATCCTACCATTGTCGTAACTGTCATGACCATAACCAAGGTTTATTTATTAATGTGTGCGTGGAACTGCATTACAGACTGCATATAGACAAAGAAATTTATTAACGTGGCGAAGATTTCCAAGGGGCGACATTTTAGCAATACCTAACTTTGGTAGATTATATAAATAGAAAATTATATTGGGTTACTTTGGGCATATTAGGGTAAGTCCGGGAGAGATGACCCACTTTTTTTAAAACAATTACCACACTGTACATTTAAACCATTTTTAAAGTACAAAAATTTATTTGAATAGGTAAATACAGTTGAAACCATATAACAAAGGTGAAACACAGAAACAGTTACAGAATCTTTGGGAAAAAAATAAATGTTATTTCATGTATAAGAGCCATCTAACCCGGACTGTCCGGGTGAGATGACCCATGATTCAGGGTGGCATGGCCTAGTTACAAAATACACATTTATAAAAAAATTATTGCCTTTTTTACATAAAACTTTTCCACAAAGGTCACATAAGTTCAAAAATTTTGAACATCGTTCGTGAAACCATTGATAACATTTTACACATTGAATCCAATCGTCTTGTTTCGATGTGCAGCTATATAGCTCACCGCATCCTACACATTCAGCATTAGTGTCGTCTTCCTCTGGACTGTCATCAGACTCTCGAGTAGAAAAATCAGACAAGTGGTCATTTGAAGATGAATCATCCAGAATTTGTTTCGACTTGGACTTAATACTTCTTTTTGCACGTTTTGCTGCTCGAGATTTTTCTAATTCTATTTTCTTTGCTTCGCTGCTTTTTCTTTGTTCTATGTTTTGGTATGATGTCAAAATTGCAGCAACTTGTTTTCCTCGTTTTCGTGTTTGCAGAACCACATCATGTGTTGATATGCTAGGTATTGGATTAAATTTGTTCAACATTGTGCCTGGTGTGTCTTTTAATGGAGTCGTTTCGTTGTTTGTTTGTGAACAACCAGGTAAGTTAGTTAGGTTCTGGTTCTTTATTATTATTTATATCTTCCGTAGCATCAACAATATGTTGTTCTGGTTGTTGTTCTTCATTTAGGAAAGCGTAGTCTGGAATCATATTTGGGTTGTACGGGTAGATGCCAGTTGCCCTGAAACCCGATGCTCCATTCTCCACAGTGGCAGCTTTAGACCAAGCATCTCTTAGTAACTGACCAAATACTAACCGATTAATTTTTCTTGTTGGATTTGTCTTGAAAAATAAGTTGCAAGCCTTTGCATAATGAGACTTTAAACTTTTGAAGACTGATCTGTCTAGAGGTTGAAGAAACTGGGTGGTATGGCTAGGAAGGCACAGCAAGATTATTCCTTGCTCCTCAGCATATTCTAACATTTCGACGGAGTTACAGTGGGTTGACTGACCATCCACAATTAAAACTACTTTACCATTTGGCTTTCTGGGTGTGAAATGAGTCTTCAACTATTTGAAAAACAATGTAGTGCTAATGTAAGCAGACTTTTCATTCATATATACTACCGAACCTGGAGGCATGCCATCCTCGAATTCAAGCTTTTTGTTTTTGCCTTTAAAAATACATACAGGCGGTAAGAATGAGCCTTCAGCATTACAAGCAGAAATTACAGTGATGGTTTCGCCCTTTTCAGATGATGCAACCGCAGCGACATTCTTTGATCCTCTTTGTGCAATAACATACCCGGGCTTATTATTTAATTGCAGGCCTGTTTCGTCCATATTAAATATGTTAGCTGGCTTGTTCACAAGTTCGTTTGCAATTAAAACTTCTTCCAACAGCTGGAAATACGACGTAACTTTTTTTTTGTTCATTCCTTGACTGCGAGCTAATGAAACACCTTCGGATTTTCTTACACTAAGATCTGGGTGACGTTTTAGAAACATGTTCAACCAATCGTACCCGGCCACTTCCTTCTCTGAATTAAATTTGTGCTTGACACCCAAATGTTGGGCTATATGGAACGCCATAGATCTTACACCCTCTCTCGTTGGTGCAAAACCGGGTTTTTGCAATTTTTTTATATGAGATTTAAGCTTTTCCTCATTTTCTATACCAAGCAATGAAGGCGGTCCTAGCGTCTTCTTAGTTAAATCATTATTTTTCATTCGTCTCCTCAGCGTCGGAGCTGGTATGCCAAAGTTTCTAGAGGCAGCGTTTACGCCCATAGTACCATTTCTTACTGCTTCGACAGCTTGCAAAAGTTGATCTGCAGTCCAGCATCCTCTCGCACCAGCAGTATTATTCTTTCTTTTATACTCAGTCGACATGTTACTAAGAATGATAATAATAACAATAATAATAATAATAGTAATAATAATAATAATAATAGTAATTATATAATAATAATAGACTTTATTCAATAAAGAAAAGAAAATACAATCAAATCAAATACAAATGAGGCGAAATTCGCGTAGGTGCTCTTCCACTATTAATATTTTGCAATAATAGGTATGCATGCTTTAATAACGAGCCATCTATCCCTTAATAAAATGAGCCATCTATCCCAAAAGTGAGGGAGAGATGGCCCATTTGATTTTCTACATAAGCCACCGCTCACATCTCACTACACGAAAATTAACCTAACCTCTAAATACTATAATAACACATCGCACTGACAAAAAGTCATTACTGCTTGGCAAAATGTAATTAAATCAGAAATTAAGTAACAGTCAGAATATTTCCTAGGTCACTTATTTCTAATATGTGAAATAACTTACCCAATTTCCCAATGAGACGCAAACAAACACGTACCAGCAGAGCCAATGTAACGGGTAGTTAGGAAGCTACAATAAAAAGCGGGAAAATTTTAACGTGTCTGCAAAATATGAGACCGAGTCGATTCACCCGCAGGGCCATCTCACCCGGAATTACCCTACTTGTAAACAGAAATTGAGACAATATCATTTATAGAATGTGAATTCAGTTCTCATTGATGAAATTATTTTACAATACATTTGCTATACACTCTCCATAAACTATCATTTAAAAACTATTATTCATTACATTAATTTGAAAGGACAAGGATCGTATAGCAAGTAAGGTAAAATATGTTTCGGTTTTTCCTAACTTGCATCGATCAGTGTACTTGCGTATACTTCTTTTCTTTAAGTTAATAGTAACACTGAACTCACAGATTTATTAAACAGATAAAACTACTTGAAACTTGATACATATAGGACAATTCGCTTAAACAACTCATTCTTTGTTCACGTTTTTAAATATTTTACAATACAATTATACGTGACATACACTTTTTGTATTACTTACTTTTGTATTAAGATTGATTCCTTCGCAAACAATAAATTTTATTACCACTTGTAGCTTATTAAATATTGTTTGTTGTATTTCTACAAATTACATAAAAATCATTATACAAGTAGAACACTTTATTCGATAAAAAATGTAATAAATAATTAATTAACTGTTGCCATAGGGAATTGCATGGTAAAAATTATACCCCCTGATAACTTATGATGCGATTCAGATTTGGTGCTAATTTTTCTTTTAGTGATAAATCACCAATAAGACTACAAAATGCATACTGTTTGAACAACCACAAGCAGTTTTATATGTCTAATTTCACTCTTCAAACTTGAAGGTAATGAACATACATAATTTGACAAAAAACTAAGTAGGCAAGATCAGAACAAAAATTTACAAATGTCATTTTATTCACAAGTTCTGCCAAATACCCGGTTATTGTGAACAATTGTTTGAAAACGTCTGTTTTCACAACTAAAGAATGTATTGAATTTGTAACAGCATTCATTAAAGGTATGTCCAGTAGAGAAAATAGCCAGAATTTTGCTGCTGCATATCCCGATCGCTCATTCCGAGCAAAACTATAATATTCAAATATTGGGTTGCTTAAATCATGAGCTTAAAAAACGGAAAAGAAACTCGTATGTTGTTACAGAAGATTTAAGAGTGAATATCTGTCTGGTGGTTGAAGAAGAACCACCGCACTTACTTCTCTGGCAGAAGAATTTCACGCTTCAAGAAGCAGCTGCTTTAAAGCCTTGAAAATGGAAAAGTTCAAGAAGTCGTACAAAATTAAAAATGTGCAGAAACTATTGCCCCGTGATTACTTTCCAAGAATGGAATTCTGTAAATTCTGGATGGAGAAAATTAATGGAAATCGAAATATTTTAAATAACATTCTATTTTCTGATGAGAGTTCGTTCACATTAAATGGCAAAGTTAACAAACAAAACAGACAGGTTTGGGCAAGAGAAAATTCCTACAGAACACAAGAAACACATACGCAATATCGTGATAATGTTAACGCGTGGATTGGAATTTTAGGGAATCACTTCGTAGGGCCATTTTTTTATTGACGGAAATTTGAACCAGCATAAATACTTAGATCTTCTTCAAATGGAGGTAGGCCTGCTGGTGAATGCTTTGTGATGCAACGGGGCAATAATATTTCATCAGGACGGAGCACCAGCCCATTCTGTTGCCATCGTCATAGAGATTTTAAACGAAACATTTCCTGATAGTTGGATTGGCCAATATGGACCATTCCATTGGCCTGCTCGAAGTCCTGACCTAACACCACTCGATTTTTTCTTATGGGGGCATTTAGGAACAGAAGTTTACGACCTCATAAGAGGTCAACCAGAAACTGTGGAGGAACTAAGGGCAAGAACAACTGAGGCTTGTACTTCCATTACAGTGCAAATTTTTACAAAACACAGATCGCTTGTGACATTGTCTAGCAGTCGAAGGAAAACACTTTGAATAATTCCTTTGATAATTACTGATAATTTTTGTTAATTTGTTGGGTTATTTGTGCTTTAATGGTTTCTACGTTTTTTTTTTTTTTTTTTTATAAATAAATAGTCATAGCCTCAAGGAGCTTTCGCTATTTATTTTTTAAAACGAAGCCTGCTAGAAATGATAGTGGAAAGAAAACGCTTTCACAAAAATATTTTTTTCAAAACTTTTTCGACAGTTTAGAATATTGAATTGTAATCTATCCGATAGTTTAAAAAATCTTCCAGCTTTGTTCCAAAAATGGTTTAAATATTTTCATCAGAACAAAAGTTGAATTTTTACCATGCAATTCCTATGGCAACAGTTAAAAAAACGCAATGTATAAGCATATTCTTAGAAGTCACTTACTGGTATAATGAGAAAAAGTACAATTTTTGTAAGTGCATCTTGATAAATACATTTTCTACTAATTACAACACCTATTTTGACACATAAATAACACATATTTCATACTTACTAATTACTCACCAACATTTTTTTGTTAGTATTTATTTGCATGTTTTAATAGATGCAATGCTTATTAATTGTTACAAACCTAATTTTAACTGAAATAAAAATATAACAGTAATAATTCAAATACAATTAAAACACATAGTAGTGAAGTACTCATAATAATACAAAGTACAATTTTTGACGTTTGTTTTTGCCGGTTTTAATTAATAAGTAGATTCACAGGCACATTAATAAATAAAAATAGGTTATGATAATGACCCTTAGGATAATGGCGAACTTTTCATGCAGTATAGTAACAAACCCCCGACCGGCGGAAATCGACAAAACAAATACACCCATTCCGCCGTGTCTGTCCAAAGCGCTGCCATTACGGCACACACATTACTACAATCCTAAAAGTTCCGTCGGTCGGTGGAATACAGGTGGCTGTGGTTTGCTGTCCTCAAAGGACGTAATCATACTAGTGTCACGCGCGTCTTACTAGGTGTGTGTGTGTCTGATTTCAGAGTCTTCTGAGGACTCCCTGTCAAAATCTGGCCGAGATCGACCGTGTGGTTCCCGAGATATTTGTGTTTGAAGTTCGCGTAATTTACCGGCTTTCGCTTGTGATTTCCATTCTACGAAATCAGTTAAACAAGACTCCGGGCTTTCGCACCGGATTATTATTCATTACATACATAAATAGATATTAAAACAGAATGAGCAGTGAGATGTATATTATTATTTTAAAGGTGTTTCTTACCTGTTTCCCTTACGGTTTTCGGCGTATTCTACAGGAGGTTGAGTGGCTCCGTGACAAGCTTGTATTTTCCTTGTGGTTTCTCCTTCATAGTCTCCTCCAGAGAGGAGTTTTCTATGAGGTCCGCCCTAAGGAAAAACTTCCTGTTAGGATCTTCTATAAACTCCTCCAGTGAGTTTATTTTGGCGATCTTCCTGATGTGTTCCATCAGTGTGCCCTTCGATTCCCTCGTGGCAATCCTCAAGCAGCGGTTCTGCACCCTCTCGAGGCGTCCCAGTGTGGTCTTTGACGTGGTTATCCATGTACGACTGGCATACGTCAGGATTGGCCGCACATGTACTTTGTACAGTATCACGGCCGTTTTCGTGGTCAGCGCCGTGGATCCCAACAGTGGCATCAGCTGGCCTATCCTTCCTACAGCTTTGCCGCATGTCCTGGTCACGTGCCTCCTGAATACAGGCAAGATCGCCAGCGTTTATGTATTGCCTCAGTGTTTCCGTTATTCCCCACTACTTCAAGGTACCCCAACTGTTTATATCTACTTTATTCAAGGCTTTGTCTAAGTAAGTGCCTGTTCTCTCTGTAAATTTGCATTTGTCACTACTTCTTTGTTTTCTCTAAATTGTGAATCTTAAAAGGATGATTGCTGTATAGTTTTTATCCCAACTTTTTAGTTCATTGTTTCTCCTATATTTATAAATAAATGCAATATTTCTACAACTGGGTTTTATTAATTTAGTCCTAATTTAATCGTATTTTAGTGCCTTATCTACCTACATGTGATTATCTTGTGCGTGCATTATTGTATTATTGCAATAAAGATTAGTTTTAATAATCTGGTTGATATGTTCGCAATTTGAAAAGCTGTTATTAGTAGGTAGGAATAATTTGTATGAACTAAATAGACGTAGGCTTATGATACGTAGGTATATAAACATCAGAATTACTTTATTTTGAACTATTTTTTAAAACTTTAACCGGTTAATACTCACTGGTGGTAGTACCACTCCGCAAGAACTAATTTACATGTTTCTTGATAATTTAATCGAATTCAAGTAAGTGCAATTAGGGATAATTATAGTCTGTCACTCTTGTAAATATTAAATGCACTTTAATTGTCTGTCACCTATACATTCAGGTTTTGCTGCTGAGAAAAAAGAAATACATTTGGTACATAGATATGCGATATATATAAACTGTGGGGTAATTCTAATGTATGCGGTATATATTCCTAGGCTATATATACTTAGAGTACTGGCTACGGCCAGATCAAACTTTTCGAAGAAGTTTTAATTTTCTTATTAATGTCAACTTCTGCTTTGGAGATTATTTATTGCATTATTATAATGTATTTAAGAAGTGTTTATTATGTTAAAAAGACATCATTCAAGTTCCGTATAGCAATTTTTCTATCATGTAACAAAACTGAACGCCCTGAAGGCAGTATGATGAGAATAGCAACACTGCAAATGAAATATTTCAAATAATGCGGGCTCTAGCTAGAGAATTATAGCGCAAATTTTGAAAAAGATGTATACTTAGTATGACGAAGACATTAATTATGATAATTGAAGAATACCAACAACTGAATCTGTTATTCCTTTATGTCTTAAGAGTCATATATTAGAGAGAGCATAATGTTAGTTTGTGGACAAATAAATGGAAGCCTGGTGATATAAGAATGTTACTTAGGCAACGCGTTTAGTCAGTATTTTAATAGACTTCCATAATTGATGCCTTTGTTTTTCCAATTTGTTTTTTTTTAAATTTATTAATATTTATTAATTATACCTTAAAAAAGTTATCGTTGTTATTGAAACTGGAGTTCTGGAAGTTTATTAAAACGGTCATAGATGTGTGTATACTGTTTTCGATTAGTACCAGACTTTTTCTAAGTTCTGTGTGTATTCACATATTCCTTCTAAGGCCCTCTTATATCATCAATCAATAATATATCATCATATTATTGATTGTGTTAAAATTATAGTTCAAATATATAAATAATAAATTACACAAATCTTCGGAGAGCCATGTATTTTCTCTTCTCTGATTCTAGCTTCCCTCTATTGCTTTTTCTACTGTGACTTGTATATTGAGACACGGAAACCCAACTACATACTTTCTAAAATATTTAAATACCATTGAATCTATAATTTTTTTAGGAAGAAAATACAAAACACATATACTTGTTTTCTAAATTAAATCCGAGTATACTCAAGAGGAAAATGGCCAGTATCGCAATATAATGCTCACACAATGGCGTCTGTAAAGAAACCCATCGTAGCTTCATTTTTAGTAACTTTCTTCTGTCATCCTAGGTTTGTTTAAGCATGTGTAAAATTAGTTTTGTGGACGTTATTGTTTATTGATAAAATTGCTTTACCATTTGAAATTCGATACTGCATGTATTTAAGTTAAAATTTTTTATTGATTTTGATAGAACACCTTTTTACAAATTCTTTAAATAAAAGTAACTGTAGGAGTAAGAGAGTAGTTGAAATTTATTCTCAAGTTTTTATTACTGTCTATATGAATTGAGGAAAATTGCGTACAGTCTGTTTAATTTACGCTTTCTAATTACTTTCTTCATAACTTTCTTATCGAAATGAGTCTATCTGGAATTACAAACGATGAGGGTTTTTCTTAAGAATTTAATTAACTCAATCGTTTAGAGCGAAAATAATGTTGTTTGTTGTTACTGTTTGAAAAATATCAAGAGGATTATAATAAGTTAACACATAAAATATGTTTTTTTCATAATGATGAACGCTGTCATTTGGCGTAAGTAATTGATAATACATAAAATTAAATTAAAATTATATTATATTATATCAAGTCTGTCATGGAATTACGCTTGTATGGATTTAAAAAGCATAAGTGTTTTTCAAATATCAGGTTGGCTAAGTATGTGTAACTTCAAAAAAATATTTTTTTTAAACGTATGTACGATATACCACACTGGGTTTCTTTCTGTTCCTGTTTGTTCTATGCTTGCCGATCTTAACGAACAACCGCGATTTTTCAACACAATTTTGCTTGTTTGTTTTTTATAAGACAACTACAGACCATCCATTTGAGAGAATGGATTTAGATACCAGACCAGAAATAACTTCGATAAATATAAAAATAAATGCTTCAAACCAATCGTATTTAAATGATTATTTACTTACCAAATTAAAATGGATTATTAATGGTTACTATTGTATTTGCTAAAGAACATTGAAAATTTATAAATATTCAGCATAATATTTTTTACCAAGATCTCACTGGTGACAGTAATTACAATAAATCTCCAAGCAATTTAACATTTTGTCACGGTTAAGGATAATAAGGGTCTGAAGTTATCACAACGAAAACTTTTTACCAATTATACAACGTTCAATAAAATGTCTTTTCTCTTTTATCCATTATGTAAAGCTCGTTAATATTCCTTGCGGGTGCCGCTCAATAGATTTTTATAACAATAATCAAATCGGTTTTGTTGGTTGTATCTATTGGAACTTGTTTTAAATGCAAATCATACTAAGCTACGACTTCATTAGATATGCTTGTCTCAAATACACATTGTTCTCTGCTGTACTTAGTTCTCTTTATAAATATTTTGTTGGAATTGTACACAGAGACATAATAAAGTAAGCTAGCAGAAGAGACCTTTCTATTTTTATTTACAGTATTTTTAGAAACCTAGACGAATAAGAACAGTATGAAAGGTGTGGATACAGGAATTCTTTCGATATTTTTATTTCTATACATGTAGAAATGCACAATATTAAACATTACATGAACAATTATAACATAATGTGCCAGGAAACGTGTTTATGTTATATAAAAATAGATTTTAAATCTTGAAAATACTGGTAATATGCAACAATTGTTTTTATATATTTATATAACCATAAATATCCAAAATAAAAATGCGTATTAAACATTTTTAGAATACATATTACTACATTTTATTCAAGCATGGCTATACAGGGTGAGTCATTAGTAGCCGCTTCTTCGATTGCTCTTTTGTGTTTTAAATAAAAGAAAAAACAATAAGTGGAAGATTTATGGTTGCTTGTGGCGGATATTGTAAAAATACTTTAAGCTCTGACGCACTTCCGATTTTACCGGAAATGCACGACACTTAATTGTTTTAAATGACTCACCCTATATATTTTTAGATTTTCTTGTACTGCTTTAAATTGTCTGTTCAACAGTTTTTTCTTTTTCAAAATTGAGCCAATAGTTTTTGAGTTATTAATTTTTTTTGAAAATATTTGACCAAAACACGTGTTCAGAAAAAAATCATTTTCTCATTGTTTTTAAAAGTAAAAGCATTAACTTTGATGGTGCTCGTAGCCAGGAAAATTCTGCATAATTTGGTAAAGTTGCACTAGACAATACCTCAAAAAGCTTTGTTTTTTCAAAGCCTGCTTCCTGAAATTTTCACATACCTAAACTTATTTTTTTTAAATAGAACACCCAGTATTTTATTGAGGCCTTTTGTTCCTTTTTTTATTTTCTTTCATTTTTGTTAACAATGTCCTATACCTATCTTTTGTAATTTCTGAGATAATCACTATAGGAGCAATTAGCGGTCAATTAAAGAACTACGAGCGCTGTTGTTCTATGCACCAAAATATTCGTTCAACCAATGGAAGACAGGAATGGGGCCCGACTTCCCTAGTCAACTGCCAAACAAAGTAAATGTTCAATCCAACTATGCCAAAATTAATAATTTTACAGAATGAAGAGCATCGCATTTCAATTTTATAATTCCGGCAATGTCCATTTGCAGTATTTCATTTTTTACACTGTTGGTTAATAACGAAATAAAATAAAAGTTATGTTTACTGACATATTTGAAGATGCCTTCAAAAAGTTTTGAAAATCCGTCCATAGAAAGCGAAGATACTCTCCTTCAATAACATTTTCATCAAATAAATAAGGTCCAATTACTTAACTACTCACTATTCCTCCCCACACATTTAATGACCAACGATTTTGAAAGTTTGCAGGAGTGATAAAGTGAGGTTTTTTTTTTAATGTGTTATAATAACGAAAATTGTGACGATAAACGTATTAACTTTAATAAGACGTGGCTTCGTCGGTAAACAAAAAAAAAATTGAGAAAGCCAGGATAATTTATCTGCCGCCCATTGACAAAAATGGAAGCGATTCTGAAAATTTCTTTCATCTAATCCTGTGTATGAATATGCTACGAATGAATTACGTATTTCCTAATTATTCTGGATTCTCAAATTTGACTTAAAGCTAACTGACGACTAATTTTCATAGTACCTACCTACTAGTACGGGGGTGTTCGACTACTTTCGCAAATACCATAAACCTCTTGCCCTCACCAGTTATTGATTTTGTCCGCTCTTTTTTTCATATTCAGTAGATTCTGTTCACTCAAACCGTTCGTTTATACTTTCGAAGGTTTCTGGCTTTGGGTTGACTTCTACCATGGACCGCAGTGCGTAAAGTCGGGATGCACCTAAAACGTTTATCATATCTATTAACTCTTCATAAGAATAATTTATTTGGATGATAACTAATAGCGATGCTTTGATAAATTTGACATAAATGTTTACCGACTTTCTTTAACAGTTGACTCAGACAGTCGGCCGCATTCCAGCCTTTACTGGACGAATATTTGGGTGCATAGAACAGCGCTCGTAGTTACCTCAGAAATTACAAAAGATAGGTATAAGACATTGTTAACAAAAACGAAAGAGAATAAAAGAGGCAAAAAAATGCCACAATAAAATACCGGGTGTTCCATTTAAAAAAAATAAGTTTTTGGTATGCGAAAATTTCAGGAAGCAGGCTTTGAAAAAACAACGTTTTTTGAAATATTGTCGAGTGCAACAACAACAGCACTACCAAAGTCAATGTTTTTACTTTTAAAAACAATGTGAAAATGATTTTTTTCCGAACACGTGTTTTAATCAAATATTTTCGAAAAAAATTAATAACTCAAAAAATATTGGCTCAATTTTGAAAAAGAAAAAACAGTTGAATAGACAATTTAAAGCAGTAGTAGAAAATCCAAAAATATATAGAGTGAGTCATTTAAAAAAATTAAGTTCCGTGCATTTCCGGTGAAACCGGAAGTGCGTCAGAGCTTAAAGTATTTTCAGAATATGCGCCCCAAGCAACCATAAACCGTTCACTAATTATTTTTTCTTTTATTTAAAACACATAAGAGCAATCAAAGAAGCGGCTACTAATGACTCACCCTGTGTATTTTAGCCCAAATTATAAATGTTGTAAACCTACACCTATTAATACCCAAAACCAAATTCAGAAAATTTTAAACGATGATGCAGTATTTCATTTGAATAGGAATTTATATTTAATTAGGGGCACTAAAATTCGCATTTGCTCAGGACTACTTGCAATATGGTATTTGCTGAACGTAATTAGGCCATTCCTACTATTTTTGATTTTGCTGCAATATAAGATTTCACACACGAAAACCTCTAATCTAATTCGCAGTAAAAAATTGCATGAGAGTAATCATAGTACTATTAGAGAATAACGATCGAGGAGCGACAGTATAGCTAGGTTGCGTTAGATTATTCTGAGAACACTATCCGTTCTTCGTGGGCAGTCACTATAGATATGTCATATTTTGTTACCAAAAGTAAATAATATGTATATAATAAAAAGAGGAATGGCACTGCGGCTGTTTGACTCCAGCGGTACCAATTAAAACACACCTTACAATTTCCGAACTATGTAATATATTTGGCCAGCAAACTTCCATTGTCAACACTATCAGAGGCTCTAAGGAAATCTCATGATATTTTATCAGGTATATTGAACATTCCCATATAATATGGAAATATGCACAAAGGGAATGATTACTGATCCCTATGAATTTCGTAAAGTTATTAATACAGAGCGGACGTCCCAGATTTAAACTGCGACGAAGCAAAGAAATAATGTAAACAGCACGCAGTCACAGAATAGCACTATTCATATGGTGAACTGCAACATCTGTTTACGCCCGAGAATGAGAGCAAAAAAAGTTTATTTAACTCGTAAATTTCCTATTTTCATCGGCGTATATAGGAGCGTGAGGGATTTCTAAAATTTATTATATTTTGTAGGATAAATATAAAGTACGGAAAGTTTACTCGATTTGAACTACAAAATAAACAAATAATAACGTATTTTGTAATTTATAGATCACCACCAACTTGTTATCCAATTATATAAATAAAATTAAATGCTTTTTAAAAATACAAAATTTCAATAGTGCACCCGTAGGCGATGAGTCATCAACCTTCCGTGTCCGCTCTGTAGTTATTAATAAGTTACAAGACATCGTAAAGTTTAGTAATACTATCAGTAATGCAATTATTAGTATACAATATTTCTAAAATATGTTTGTTCGGTGCTGAAGATAATTTATCTTTCAATATCCTGTATATTATTACATTTTTGTATTCCCCGTACAATTCTTAGTCAAAATGTTACAAGTAAAGGCCTAACATTTTTCGACTTAATACTATTTTTTTGAATAATTTAATGTTTTTAAAAAATTATGTTTCTCGAAAAGACGTCTTAGATCGCCACAATTTTTGGTAGTGGTGTTCGTAATAATAGGTCTTAATACAAGTGATGGTTTTGACTATCGTCGAACAATTAAGCATGTTTAATTTTTCTTCATTTAGTTATTGCATGTGCAGGAAACAGGATTACACTTATGTGAAAAAAAATTTCTGAAAGTAATTTTTTTCAAATTGAACAGCCGTATATCCTCCATTTTTTAATTTCTTACTAAATAGCACACCAAAAACATATAAGGCGTTGATATTTGCTGCAAAATAGAGAATTGAATGAAATACATTTAATAAAATAATTGAATTGTTTTTATAATGAATTTTTCTAGAGAAGAGCTTGCAGATATATTATTGTACTGGAGTTAACCAGCTGCATTACACTTGAGGAAGATGTCCCAGGACAGATTCATTTGAAAGAGTAATGGACACATTCATTACTACTCGTATTATTACTTATTCAGAACCACTGAAACCTAAATATGTGATAAATGATCAAAATTAATTACGTATTCTTATAGCACCAACAGAAAATGCTCAAGTCAGTCACCGTGAAATAAGTTGTTTGCTTGATATTACCCACACCAGCGTTGTAAAGACTTACTTATAATAAATATTATTTGTATCGAATATATTTAAATATTGAGTTACGCACCCATTATTTTGAAGTTAGATGAATGATCTGCCAATGGGCAATAACTAAAATTATTTTGGAGATAATTTATCAAACGAATGTACTAATGGACAAATGAATGACAAAACGTTTTATTTCGGACCGGTTGTGGTGGATGATGTTCGCCGGACTATTTATGGTCTTCAGAATAACAAGTCAGCTGGGATTGATGAAATTCCAGTAAAACTCGTCAAGGAGTGTGCCTTGGAGATATCTCCGATGATTGCTGATATTGTTAATCGCTCTGTAATGGAGGGAGTGTTTCCCTCAGCACTAAAATGTGCAGCTATTGTTCCAATTATTAAAAAGGGAGATCCGAAAATGATCGAGAATTATCGACCTATATCTCTTCTAAGTATTTTTTCTAAAATAATAGAGAAGATGGTTAGCAATAAAATTGAAATATTTTTAAATAAACATAACATTTTGACTCGCTCTCAGTATGGGTATAGAAAACGGTATTCGTGTCAAACAGCTGTAATGGAATCCACCCAATACGCGTACGATTGCTTACACAGGGGGGAGTATGTGGCCTTAGTGTCTTTTGATCTTTCAAGGGCTTTCGACTCTGTAAGGAGCGACTTTGTTTCGGACAAAATATATAATATGGGTCTTCGAGGCTCCATTAACAAATGGATAGTCTCTTACTTGAATGATAGAAAAATTGTTATAAAAATGAATCAGACTAAGTCAAATAAATTTGATTTAAACTTGGGAACTCCTCAGGGGAGTGTTTTGGGTCCATTGATATTTTTAGCATATGTGAATGATCTGCCTGACCACATAAGTCACGGTAATGTCTATATGTATGCGGACGACACCAATATAATAGTGTCGGATGCAGATCCTGATATGTTACACTGTAAACTTAGGACTGTGATGGATCAATTTTTTAATTATTGTAACAAAAACGCTTTGGTGGTCAATATTCAAAAGACTGCACTTATGGAGATTCACAACAAACGAAGGTCACCAATTAACATAAATCTTGATTTCAATGGAAGTATGTTGGGTGAGAGCGCGTCGGTGAGGTTTCTGGGCTCAATTATTGACTGCCATCTCTTATGGGAGGAAGAGATAGATCGCATATGCCAAAAGTTGAATAAGGGTTTCTACGCTATTTGTACTTTGAAGCGCATGTTGTGCAGTGAAACGCTGTTACAGGTGTATTATGCCCTCGTTTATTCGGCGATCTTGTTTAATATTACTGTTTGGGGGCAATGTAGTGACGTTGGACGGGTCTTTGTTCTCCAAAAACGTATTATTCGCTTAATATTCAATATAAAACCGAGAGACTCTTGTCGGGATGCATTTCTGACGCGTAAGATCCTAACAGTGACGTCAATTTATATTCTGAAGCTCTTGACATACATTTTCGAACATAAGGATTATTTTCTCAAAAATTCTAACTATCACAATTATAATACTCCTACAAAAGCGGACATACGTTTGGACAAGGTAAATTATATGTACTATAAGAAATCACCCATAAGTGCTGGATGCCGATTATTTAATCTGCTTCCAGAGAGGTTAAAGTCACTACAAAATGTAAACGTGTTTAAGAGGAGGCTAAAGGATGTATTGCTTACTAATGTCTTTTACAATATTGAAGAGTTTGAAAATTATTTTAAAAATAACTGACTTGGCTGTGCTCAGCGGACATTTCTATGCTACTCTGTGACAAATGTTTTTAATGTTTGTTTTCCGTCTTGATTTGTTATTACCTTAGGTATGAAATGTTATTTATTTACATGTGTGTACCTGTGTGTTTTTTGTATTTACTTTTATAATTGCATACTTAATTATTTGTGACTTGTTCCATATACATTTGATTGTATCCTTAGGAACGAATAAACTATTATTATTATTATTATTAATGGTCTAATATTAATTTTAAAAATGTGTTATTTGCGGATTAAGTTAAGTTAAGTGAACGAATATGCATTTCAGTACATATCTCTAAGCTCATTCATTATAAAATCATACTTGTCAACTGAGAAGCAACTTATTAAATGTCATTCATAGAATTGCCAATTTCATAGCAAATATCCATCGCTCACTGGACCATATTCAAATAAAATACATGGAGTTGTTAAAATTATATCAAAAAGTGGGTATGCATATCTCAGCTATGGTCACTTTTAAATTAATAAGGTCTGATATGTTTTTGGTGTGAAATTTAGTAAGAAATTCAGAAATGAAGTGTCATGTAAGTTTAATCCTGTGTTTGCACATACGATTAGTAATTGAAAAAAATATTATTATAATATACTTTTATTAGAATCTTCTACTATGAACAACACTACCAAAAATTGTAGCTATATAATACGTCGTTTTCGATAAATATATTTTTTTAAAAACATTGAATTTTTCAGAAAAATGGTAATAAGTGGAAAACTTTACATTTTAGCCCTATACTATGCTATTACTTTTTGACTACAACTTGTACTGGAAATGCAAAAATGTAATTATATACAAGTACTCCATTTAAAAAACTACAACTATGGTCAGCCACCAAGATATGGAGCACTCTAAATAATACAATATAAATTTAAAAGGTTCTTCTGATGAGCGGATGTCACATGAAAAAAGCTGCTTTAAAATATCTTTACTCATAAAGTCACCATCTGTCTTCCCCGCGGAGATGAGCCATCCTGTATATAAGTGATATTTATGTGCACATTATTATATTGTTTAATATGGAATGTCTAATTAAATAGTCTTTGCGATATGTACAAATTATATTTTTTCATTGACTTGTCAATCCAATTTTTATTTTTTGAATAAATAAATTATTTATATTATTATTACTATCCCATAATTTTTGCATTAAGAAAAATCAAGGCAATTTTGGTAGACTCTTTTTTCTTTACTTTTATAAATTTGTTTTATAACTCTAACTACCTGTGAGTTTTAGTGAACATGA
Source organism: Amphimallon solstitiale (assembly GCA_963170755.1). Taxonomy (NCBI): domain Eukaryota; kingdom Metazoa; phylum Arthropoda; class Insecta; order Coleoptera; family Scarabaeidae; genus Amphimallon; species Amphimallon solstitiale. The sequence continues at coordinate 98,004,664 of OY720676.1, read as the reverse complement.
ACTTATAACAACTAGAACTCTACATGTCATGAAATTCCTGACTTATAAAAAACATTAAATCGACTAAATTAAGAAAGCGTACTTGAGGTGATAAGGTGAATGAAAATATCAAAATAGTGTATAATATTTCACTTAATTTAGTTGTTTAGACGGATAATATACTTATTATAGTTTATGTGTGTTTTACTAAAATAATGCAGAATTATAGTTTTATAGTTTAGAGATATATGCTTGTGTCGAATTCTTCTATTTCCTCTTATTCAAACTCCATAGTGTTTCACAAGATGCAGTAGTTTCTTAAGGAGCTGTTTAATCTGGTCATTGTCTACTATAGTTTTAATTTAAAAGAATATATCTGCGTAATGTTATGGAACTATTATGAGATATAACACACGTAAATAATGTCACTTAGTTGTTCATTAAAACATATGTAAAAATGCCTATATATATCTTAATACATCTATTAATAAAAAAGTGATGCTACTTATATGAAATCCCGGTATTTTAAGTATCTAATCACAACTGAGGAATGGTTAGATATGGTTTCTGTTGTTTCAATAGAATATTTTATCTTTTACTTCGGTAGTAGAGGAGATACCCTATAAAAGCGCTCAATTGGGCTAAGAGATGCCAAGCAACAACATTGAAAAGCAATCTCTTTAATTTTTTTTTAGCGACATTCAGTTTTTTTTTATCAATTTGTAAGCCATTTTTTTGAGTTTATACTTATACTTGACTGGCTAGAACCACTTCGTAAAAAGGTTAACATATTTCCTTTATGGTTCGATAACACGTAGTTATGTACTTCTATGTAATAATAAAATACCGGCAATGAAAATACGACAGTATAAAAATTGTGTAAGAAAATTTTTGAAAATTTAGAACACGCGTGTTTAAGGAACAATTGTTATGCAAATTGCAGGTTATTAGCATACGTACGGTGAAATCTTCCTTTCTAAAAATGCATCGGTAAGCATCTAATTTGATAATGGAAAAAATGGAAGTTCTCAACCTTATCGATCTAAAAGATTGTTCATGCTTGTAAAGGAGAGGGGCTTTCTTTTTTGTAAAGTTTAGAGTTTTACATGAATTATATTCACTGATGCTTATTTTACTATGTTATTAAAATATAGTGAAATCCTTTCCAGTTGCATTAATATTCTTATAAAATATTATTACTTACGTATGTACGTATGACGAAGCTAGTACACACTTCTTTTTATTAAATAGAGTTTTATATAATTTTATAACATTTAATGTTCTTTGGACTACTGATCCTATTGTAGTATCGTTTACGTCTTGTACAGGAGCATACTGCTACAGATATTTTCCATTTCTTACTACTTTATACAAAGAAGCACCATACTCTCCTACTATTTCTACTTTCTTCCTGCATTTCGACATGTTGATGACGATATTTTTCGACAAACGAAAATAACAGATTTTCTTGAACATTATTGTATATCTAAAAATAATTCTTGGGTAGTAAAACGTACACTTATCAAATGTTCAGAAAAACTTTGCTAAGATTACGTGACGAAAATTCTGCTTTGTATTATAATTCTAACATGCTAATAAATATCCTACTTAGTAGGTGTAGTCTGAATAAGAATTTAGTTCATGGCAGTATACATTGCAAGCTATGAATTCTGGCAGATACGTTCATAGTTTAAAAGTGTATATAGATCATGATTTGGAGCAGTTTCGGACCGGAAGTAACACTTTCATTCTTATTGAAAATGAGATTTTTTTTGCTAATATCTCGCAAATTATACATTCTGCATAAGGTTATTAAGGGACAGAAGTATTTAAAACTTGATTTGACTTTTGTATGAGAAATTCTTATTGTACTTATAAGAAAGTCGTGCTCACAGTTAATTTTTCACATTTAATTTGAGGTTATTCAATGTTATTCTTCAATTGATAATGCAATGAAATGATAATATAAGCACGATAAATAGATTCTAAACATACTGTAATTTTCATAGTTAACCCAGCCCAGAAAAAATAACATATTTACTTTATGTTTAAATACCTTCAGAATTGCTTTCGACAAAAATATTGCTTTATATAAATTTATAATCGTATTGATCGACCTCTACTAGGTTTCAGCATATGCGCAATTACAAATTTGTCAATCTACATGTGTATGCATTTGTATATTGTGGCTATTTTTTTGTTTTACTGACTAATTAATACGGCCCAATAAAAGCTTGTGAATTATTTATCATTTTCAAAATGTTTATCTCAGGTTTGAAACCTTCTTTTCAATCCTATGTTGATCCTTTACTTTCTTTCATTGTTTTATTCCCACTTATTGTAATTAGTTTTACTTTGTATGTGATATTTTTCTTAGCATGAAGACTATAAGTTAACTCATCTCTGTTCGTGTTTCAGACAGTCCTCGATGCGCCAGACTTGTCTGACAGCCAGTTATTGATTTTAACCTACCGCAACCTATTCTATCGTAATATCTTCTACCAAAGGGTACTAAATATAGCTCTATAATTTATCAGAGACCTTGAAAGCAGTAACTTGTATTTTTTACCAATATTTTGTTATAGGTATATGTAGCACAAAATACACATGAAAGATGTGCTGTATAATAAATGTTAATATTTTATGTTTGTAAAGCTACAAGACAAGCGACAGATTTAGATCTGACAGCCAGGTATCCTTGTTTTCAACTAATCGCTCGCTTTGTAACAGAAAACTAAAATAGCGTATTATGCGAAAATTATAATTATAATTATAATGCCAACATATTTTCTTAACATTTAAACACTTACGAATTATACCAGCTGGGACTTTAGATATTACGAAGTTGACAGTTTGCCGGGAGTAGAGAAATGAGATAAGAATTATTTCTGACCACCGCAGAATCCGAACGAATCATCTGACATGAGAATTAAAACAGACCACTACTGTTGTGTCGCAACAATAACATACACACGAAGAAGCAATACGGTTTATTGGATACTAGTTTGCGGTCGAAAAATCCTCCCTTTTCGATTTTAGTATTTCCTGAGGAACAAAAGCGATCGAAATACGTATCCACTCGCTGAATTGATTCTTTCATCATTATCTGAATACGCAAAAGTGTGGTAATTTTGCGTATAAGAATAATAGTAATCATGATAATATTATTTCTTTATTTACACAACAGGTTAAACCCAATAACAGGCTAAGATACATATGTGTATATGTACAAAAACAATATATACCTACATATAAACTTCCGTAGATAGTTCATATAGTTACGTATCTAAAGATATCTTCTTCCATCCCATCCCGTCTCCCAATCTGATTAGTATGTAGGTGGCTGTTCCCCTCATTACGTTCGCCTTTGCGTATGGGACCATAAACGTTGTGCCGAACATCGAGAAACAAGAAGTACAGGTGCTGGAGAATATATGGACAATCGATTTTATTTTACAACAAATTGCTTAAGAAATTCTTATATAGTTCATTTCTTCTGCAAATTACAGAAATTATGTTCTCTCGCTCCATTAAATTGCTTGTGGTGTGCCCCTGTCAGGATATATTCCATCAATTTTGTAAGACGTACACTTGCAAAAAAAGTTTCCACTAACCATGTAAATAATGTGAAATACATGAACGTGCACAGTTATACATGGAAGAGTATTTTAATATTTTGTCATATACTTCCTCAAAATTAGAATAATTGAAATTGACTTACAAATTGAGAGTAATATGCGATCACCTTTTCTGGTACGATTCTGGTTCGTTTCCACCGCTCAGGTTTGATTATAGACGGGATGAATGCTTGTGTATATTTACCCATACAAATAATTAAAAGTAGTAAACACGGAAGGAATTTATAATAAAGTAATTAAAGCTATGAATTAGCATAGTTCCAAAATAAATATAATAGCTAACATAAGGCCGCTTAAATATAACCTTACGTTTATCTCGTGGGTTATGTTATGATTACTTCGTTACTATAGCAACCAACGTCCTTTTACTTACCTTTCATCGAACTATCCGACATACAGCGGAATGCTGGGAAGTGCGCTCATGAAGCGATTTGTGCCACCAATATGCTCCTGCCTGTTTGCAAAACTTTTCCAATTATTTATATATATATATTATTATTATTTATCAGAAAAAGAAAAATATTGGGTATAATCCGCTGTAGAGCAACCGTAGACACGTGTTTCTGACTAATTGGTCGTCATCAGTACGGTGTAGCCAAGGAATTAGGTGGGTTAACCTTGGAGATGTAAGCTATACGGAAGACCATCAGGTGACAGACCACCATTTGCAGCTTCAGCTAGAAGATCCTCGGTTTTGAGGACAACAACTAACGTCGCCACGAGGAAGACAATGTCAACCTGCGTGCCATCCGAGACCCAGGAAATATAAATGAAAGAATAAGAAATTATTGCGGATACATAAAATATCAGAAAAAGAAAAATATTGGGTATAATCCGCTGTAGAGCAACTGTAGACACGTGTTTCTGACTAATTGGTCGTCATCAGTACGGTGTACCCAAGGAATTAGGTGGGATAACCTTGGAGATGTAAGCTAAACGGAAGACCATCAGGTGACAGACCACCATTTGCAGCTTCTTTGAGGATCTTCTAGCTGAAGCTGCAAATGGTGGTCTGTCACCTGATGGTCTTCCGTTTAGCTTACATCTCCAAGGTTATCCCACCTAATTCCTTGGCTACACCGTACTGATGACGACCAATTAGTCAGAAACACGTGTCTACGGTTGCTCTACAGCGGATTATACCCAATATTTTTCTTTTTCTGATATTTTATGTATCCGCAATAATTTCTTATTCTTTCATTTATTATTATTTATATATATATATTTATTATATAATTTGTTTAAAACATAAACCGTAATTAAAATTAAAAAAAATAGTCGAATATACAGGGTGTAACAAAATAAGTGTAAAACATTTCAGAGGGTGATTCCTTAGCGAAAAAGAGATAGGGTCTTTCATATAAAAAAACTTCAATGGAGCATCCCTTGTTAAGATCCAGCCCCATAAAGGGTGTACATAAAATTTGTTTTACAATTTTTCTCACAAACACTAAAAATGTAATTTATTTCCAATGTAACTTTTTGTCTGATTATTTGTTTACCATTTAAAAATCTATTTCCAATACCTTGTTTCATTCGAAACAAAAAATGTCTCTTGAATTTTTTGCCTAAAAGTAATCAGTTCGCAGCAAAAAATTATTTTACGAACAACTACAGAGATACATCGTCATAAAACGAAAATGTAAAACTAATTTATTTAGTAGGCCGCTAGTAGTGGTATCATGCTGTCAGTTTGTAAATTTTTGAAATTGAATTAATACTTAATTGTGTATCGTTGTTTTGTTCGTAATTTGTTAGTTTAATAATTCACTTGTTATTAAAATGGCATACACAAATGAGGAAATGGCTGATATGCATTACGTTTACGGTCTGTCGCAGGGGAATGGGTTAGAAGCTTCTAGAAGATATGCTGAAATGTATCCTCAACGGCAGCTTCCTTCGCATAGAATATTTGCCTGACTTCATCAACGATTACGAGAATATGGTTCATTCGACAAAAGAACGCAGGATTGTGGTCGCCATCGAGAAGTTAGAACAACACATCTTGAAGAAGCAGTACTTAATTTGGTTGAAGAACAACCTACTAGCAGTACTAGAAAGATTGCTTTCGAGTTAAATGTTGATCATATGACGGTATTTCGAATTTTAAAGGAACAACTCTTATACCCTTACCATCTGCAACGAGTACAGGCACTGTTACAGCGAGATTTTCCGAACCGTCTTGAAATTTTCAATTGGATGCTGGAAATGATTAGAAGAAATCCTGACTTTCTGAAGACGATCGAATTCACAGACGAATGTACCTTTTCTCGGGACAAGATAATTTATTTTCATAATAACCACATATGGGCTGATGAAAACCCTCACGCTATTGTACAAGCTAACCATCAAGAACACTTTTCTCTTAACGTGTGGCTCGGAGTTACTGGCATTGGGGATTATTTAATTGGCCCTCATTTTCTACCTCCTCGATTAAATGGTGAGGCATACACTCAATTTTTAAGAGAAGTGCATCTAGTACTGCTGGAGGAAGTCCTTTGGGCGTCAGAAGAGATATGTTTTTTATGCATGATGGGGCTCCCGCCCATTTTAGTCAAGCAGCACGTCAGCATTTAACCCAAACATATCCAAATCATTGGATAGGTCGAGGAGGACCACAGAATTGGCCCGCTCGATCCGCGGATCTCAATCCTCTCGATTTCTCTACTTGGGGCCATTTACAGACTTTGGTTTATCCTACTCCTGTTCGCGATGTAGAGGACTTAAGAAACCGCATCATCAATGCGTGCAGGGTAATTAGAGAGAATCCAGGAATATTTGAGCGAATACGTGGCTCAATGCGCCGACGTCTAGACGCATGTGTAATGACTGAAGGTGGACATATTGAACATTTACTATGATTGCTACATGTTTTATGTTTTGTTATTAGTAAATTAGTTTTATTTATTCATCTTTAATCATAGGTATTTTGATGCAGGTAGTAACTACAAAATAACAATACTAATCCAGTTCGCATTTATGACGATGTATCTCTGTAGTTGTTCGTAAAATAATTTTTTGTTGCGAACTGATTACTTTTGGGCAAAAAATTCAAGAGAAATTTTTTGTTTCGAATGAAACAAGGTATTGGAAATAGATTTTTAAATGGTAAACAAACAATCAGACAAAAAGTTACATTGGAAATAAATTACATTTTTAGTGTTTGTGAGAAAAATTGTGAAACAAATTTTATGTACCCCCTTTATGGGGCTGTATCTTAACAAGGGATGCTCCATTGAAGTTTTTTTATATGAAAGACCCTATCTCTTTTTCGCTAAGGAATCACCCCATGAAATGTTTTACACTTATTTTGTTACACCCTGTATAACTATTGTGGTACAAGCTGTATCAGAGTAGTTATAGCAGGCCTCTCATGACCTCTAGTATTGTGCAAAAAATTGCTTTGCTATTTTACCTAAATGGAACGGTAATGGAACCAATCTCTGAAAAAAGAGGTTTTATTGACCGGCGAAAATTCGAATCTACTAACACCGACGTACTTCTCTGTCTAGTCCTCTTGTCCACTGAGCCATCTATTCATTAAATGTTGATAATTAATGATAATGTATGATATCATTAATGATGTTTAGCACACTGCAGTTGAAACACATATTTTGGAAAGTATTTGTCATGTTTTACATTTGTTTTATTTATTTAATATCATTATAAACACACTCACTCACTATACCTTACACCTACGGGTTCAATAAGGTTTTTGATTATATATATATATATATATATATATATATATATAAACACAATATATAATGTTCAAAAAGAAAATATCATATTTGCTACTCAGTACATTATGACCAGCCAATATAATATAAAATTAACTTCACTTTTGATCTTAATAATGCAAATACAGGCTACTAGGTGTTTGAAATTATAAAGTACCTACGTAAGACTACTACCTCTTTGTAGATTTCGTACTTATTTGACTACATTCATCGCCGTAGTAGGTATATAATAATTATAGACCGGACATGAGTGGCCGATGACTCATCGCCCATAGGCGCACTTTTAAAATGTATTTTTAAAGAGGTTTTAATTTTATTTATATAAGTGAGTAGTGATCTATAAAATACAAAATACGTTATTATTTGTTCATTTTTAGTTCAAGTCGAGTAATGGAGTATTAATATTTATTAGCAATACTTTCTCAAGATTCTCTTCTGTAAGATTTGTTCTTTTTGAATGTAGTACATCCATGTAGATAGAAAACGTCCTTTCTATATCGCAACTGGTTATAGTGCATACTGGAAGTATTCTTTTATTTCGGCGTATTTAGTAGTTATATTTTGTCATTGTCTCCATACACAATTGCCGTAACGTTATTAAATATGGATTTCTATTAAAAAGTGCGTCTAATTATTCACTTGGAATACTTTTGAAATTTTTAATAGCCACATCTAATGTGGTTAATCCATCTTTTAATTTGAGATTTCTAGTTTCAAAGTATGTGATTAGTTTAGGCAAATTTCCAAAGTGTTACTGAAGGAATAACAACTGATTTTTTAAATTTAGGATTTGTGTTAGTATCTTGCACTCAAAAATACTTCGAGCATCGTCATTTAAACATATAACGAAATTTTGTAAACTATCGAAATTCTCTGCATAAAAGCTAGTAGCTTCCAATCATGTTCCCCATCTACTTATTACTGGCGAGGGAGGCAGTGACAAAGACGGAAGTTTTTCACTGTAAAGAGCTACTCTGAATGGAGCTTTTCTGAAAACTTAAAAGTGGATACAAGTCTATTAACTTCCGGATAGGTGTCTCTGATATATTCACAGTTTCTGTGGAGAGTATGTGCAACACAAGTAATATGCAGCATATAAGGACATGTTTCCTTTAATAGTCTGCCTGTTTTTAACATATATGCGGCACTGTCACTAACAAATAAAAGTATTTTTCCTCGTACCTGTTGTCCGCAGGATACATTTTGTGCAAATTCTCGTCAATGGTTTTAGCAACTGTTTCCGCATCAACTGTATTTATAACTTTAGATGCTTTAGAGCATTTCGACCAGTATATTTTTGGAGAAATGTTTTCAAACTGTGATTGTCAAGTTTATTTAATGGGATATTAGCCGCCATTAAAGTTTCACAGAGTTCTTCGTAAAAATTGTCACCTTCCAACGGGTCTAATTTCTGTGTATGTTTTAGCGATGCGAAGTGACGTTGTACGTGCTTTTTTGGTATTCTATAACGATATTTTACAGACATTGCAATAAATTTCGAAATCACTGACAATGGAGGACATACAATCGGTATGACCCTTAATCCAATTCGCCATTGTTTCACGATCCATTCTCGACGTCTTCCATATCATATCTGGAAAAAGTAACAAACGGTGTTCTAGATCTAAATAAATGATAACTAAAAATGTATGCGTATGTTATTGAAACTTAACGAAGTCCAGTGCATACTTACCTCAAGATAATTGGGAGAAGTAGATTCAATGAAACGGTATTAAACCGGAACTATTACAAAAATTACGAAGTAGGTATGTAATTAACAGTCATAACTGTGAAAAATGGAAGCTAACTCCCCGTACTTTATTTATCTTACGAAATATAAGATAAATAGAATTAATTTTAAAAAACACGTCACGCTTCTACCTACGCCCATGAAGAAGGGAATTTAACTCTAAAATCATCTTGTTGGCCGTTTTTGCGACAACAACAGATGTTGCAGTTTACCATATGAATAGTGCTATTCAGTAACTGCGAGCTGTTATACGTCATTTCTTTTGTCCGCGTAATTTCGGCCCCGTACGTCCAGTCTATAATAATAATTTGCTTATTTGAATGATAGAATTTAATCGAGTACAACAATTCTTGCTGTATAACATTATACACTGTGTTTTTACAGTTGTTTCATTTATTTTAACAGGTTGTACAACTCGTAAAGAGAAGTAAGTATACTAAAATTCATTTAAATAAAAGTTGCAGAATAACAGAGTTAAAGTAATTGTAGTGGCTAGTTACAACAAAAATGAGAAAAATGCATGTTCAGTGGTAAAATGTATCCCGTTGTTATAAAAATTGTTGAAAATTGTCACCATTATTATTTAAAATCGGGGTGTCCACTACTAAACAAGCGTTTTCGATACGCAGTAGTAGTTCCTCCACAATATTTACTTCCCCATCGCGATAAACTAACTGTTTCAAAAACCCCACAAAAAAACATCGCTGGGCGTTAGATCCGAGGCGCATGCAGGCCAAGAAGTGAGTCCATTGCGCCCTATCCATCCATTAAGAAACTCATTATTTGTATGTTCGCGTACCCCTCGTCTAAAATGAGGCGCAGCTTCATCATGTAGATACCACATATTCTGTCTCACATTTAATGAAACATCTTCTAATAATAGTTGCAAAGTGTGTCGAAGAAAGTGTAAATACATTTCACCTGTCAGACGAGATGGAAGAAAGTGAGGTCCCATAAGCATGCTATTTACTATGCCAGCCCAAACATTCACTGAAACTGGGTTCTTGTCAAAGCATGCTGATTTTCTACTGCCTATACATGCCTGGGGGAATTATTAACTATGGTGGAAACGCGTTACATTCCGTTGCACGTCATACTAGATCCATGACGACTCACCTTGTATATGTTGCCGGATCTATTTTTATTTCTGTCAGTGACATTTGATATAACCAAAGAAAAAAATTATTCAGAATACAATAACTATAACGTAATATATTTAGTAATTGAAATGCTCTAAGACTTCAGACTTTCTCAACTTATTTATTATATTGATTTAGATTGTCGAAAAACCTTAAATGTTTCATTACGTATCCATAATATAATTTAAAATAAACAATACTTATTCGCTCTTCACATTTAATTTAACACATGATTATAGAAAAGTTTGTAAAAAGCCTCGACTGTTTCAGAAACCTTTCGGCATTATATTCAATGGACGCAAATAAATAGTAAATACACTTCTAAGAAGCACTGTTTTTAAACAATTTATATCAAAGCAAAAATAAACATGAAAAATTTCACAGGAAGAATATACACAACGCACATCTATTTCACAGATATGATTTATCTGCCAACACCGAATTGAACTATTAGTCTATTAAAAATATGTAATAAAGAAATTTAATATTGAAACGGAAATTATGTGTTTATTTGCCATGCGTATATTATGATCAATTTATAAATCTTCTATTTAAGCTAATGAAATAAATGCCCTCAACTATAATTTAACAAAGTAACTTTTTTAGTTTCTCTAATACAGTTATGACAACATGTAAACGTCATCGATGACGTGCAACGTAACTTAACGCGTCTCCAGTATACATTTCTTGTAAATGTGGCCTCGTCCGTAACTAAAATAAATGGGATGCATTTTGCCAGTGAACATGCATTTTTATTGTAACTAGCTGCTACAATTATTTTAACTCTGTTATTCTGCAAGTTTTATTTAAATAAATTTTAGTAAGTTAACATCTTTTTACGAGTTGTACAACTTGTTAAAATAAATGCCTCAACTTTGAAAACACCCTTATAAATGCTAGCTAGTTGTATGATTTTACTTTTCCACACAACCCAATTATCATAAATATTCCAAATAATGTCAAACATTTAAACACAGCCAAATAATCCTTTGTTGAAGCTGTATGTCAACTCATGCGATTTAACACCGACGCTAGAGACGGCGTCATAATTTCTTATGACGTAGGTTGACTGTTATGTAAATTAGAATATATTTAATTGTATTCATTCTGAATTACGTATTAATGTTGTATTTTAACTAATTATGTGTTTGTTTTTGCAGTGCGCGCATGGTTCCGGGTTTTTCGAACTGCAAGTTCTTGAGATGTCAAATCCGCGTGGTGAACTGTCAAATGGGAACTGTTGCGGGTACGGTGGACCCAAACCGCCTTTGTCACCAAGATGTACATCGCCGTGTAACACTTTCTTTAGACTATGCCTTAAGGAGTATCAAAGTAATGTTACTAGTACTGGTGCATGTTCATTCGGAAACACGTCTAGTTCGGTACTTGGTAGGGACTCTTTCACATTGTCGGATCCAGAGCGTGGAAGACTTGTACTGCCTTTTACATTCAGATGGACGGTGAGTGATTTAATTCTTATATAAAATATGTGCCAGACGTAAAAGTGTTATGTCTATTAACATGTTAATACATCCTGTATAACACAAATTTATATTTTCCTGTGTCGAAAAATTCATAAATATTTATTCTGTAAAAATTGGAAGTCAATACATTTGAAATGACAAAATTATGGGTATCAAGATGTATTGGATGATGAAATATATTTCTGGCAAACATACATATATGTATATTAATTATTTCCTAATATCGTAAAAATATAAAAACTAGTATTTTATATAGGCTCTTATTGATACATAGAATAATTTAGGTGTCTTGATGACTTGGCGGTATTACTAATTTCTCGGTTATATAATAAGAAACTTGTTTGAATCAAATTAAAATAATCCACGATGCACTTATCGAGATATTTAAAACACAATATTTTCAATACTTATTGCTGATAATTGTACTCAAGTCATAGTCGTTGATGTTCCACATCATTAGCAATTCTAAACAGTAATAGAAAATTTGCAATACACGTTAATTATTATATAAAAGATGTTATTCTGCACTTACAGTGGAACAACGATTATATTTCTTTCTTAACAAATTATGTATATATTTATGAATAACAAGTCGAGACTGGTATTGATCCAAGGACATTTATCATTAGATTAGCATGTTTAATTACAATAATTACGAAAATGCAAAAAAAGCATGAGCGTTAATCTTATTAGAAATCTAAAAATAACTAAACATCCATGAAACAGATTTAGTGGAACACTTACTATAGGTACAATAAAAAAAAAAGAGTATTTTTTTATAATTCTTACGATTTATAGTATAATAACATTAATTTTCAATTAATTTCGGTCTCAATATATAATATGCTTATAATAAATTAAACTCACGCACAGAAATAGAAAAGGTTAATTTTAAGTTGATAACTGATAACGTTATAACGTTATTCTAATCTATCCCATTAACATCAATTAACCAATTTACACGGCGACAAAACAACACATCTGTTATTGTAGTTCATAAAAATTAATTGACTCACAGGCTCATCAACTAGTTAATTGACACTTTTATTATTTGCAAATTAAATATTTCCTAAGAAAATGTACATATATACAGCGTGTTTATGTAAAAAGGAAGGACAGATATTTAGGTGTATCTGGGCATTAGGAAACACTACACGAATCCTCAACCAAGATGGTTGACGTCATGGGCACTAGGCACAGGTAAAATTCAGGTACATTTTAATAGGATTCTTTTTTTAGTATATTTAAAAAGGGCAAATTAAGACTATTTTTATTTTTATGGGCATTTAAGTCTCAAAGAGAGGAACTTAACATAAAAAATACTTGACCCTGCTTTTCCATACACAATTAATGCCTGCAAATTGTTTTATCACTACTACAAGTACCTATTAGAATGTTTTTTTCTAAAAAACGTTAAATGTATTTAAAGCACCACATTATTGCAATTGTCATGTTTATATTAAATCATTAGTTCATACTCTGCGTCTAACCTTTTTATAATACCCAACCTGAGACGTTTTCTAAAGTATATGCATCTATTACAAGCAATGTGGTGTATATTATTTGGAACGTGGTTTTTATCACAATTTTCTGCTTATTTGAAATTTGTTCTTTAGAATATCGAAAGCAGGACGATATGAGATTCCTCGTTTATTGGTGCAATAATATTAATGACGGGCTGCCGGCTCTATTAGGTGCATAGCATTTCTCTGTGCCGCAGTATCCTGCATCCCACTATACAACACTTTCTTCTGTTCTTCAGCGAGAACTAATTTAAGGCTTAATGCAGCTTTACAAATACTCTTAATACTAATTTCAGCCATTCGATTAGATAGTCATTTTGTTAATTAGCCATCTTTTTTAAATACATATATTATAATTAAAAATTAATTAAAACCTGTGGTTATTTTATTACCAGAATTTATTGTTACTATTTGTTATTGTTATAATTGTTAATTTTGCCTTTAACATACGTTATACTGATTACAAAGCTTATATGATTGCAGGTTGCCAAATGGCAATTGTTTTAAATTCCTTATAATTTTCATTATCATTATTATTTATTTTGTATTGAAATCGTTGCATTTCCCCCCCTAATATTTGTGATTTTCAATCTTCCTTTATATTATTTTTTCATCGTCTAATACTGTAATTGAAGTTTTGTAATATATTAGGAGAATAAAGGCTTAACCCAAGTAGATAAATCAATGAACTACCACGGAACACTTCCTTGGGGAAGCATTTGCCCAACATGGGTATGGTTCACTCCTGCTGTAGGAGTGGTAGGTATATTATTGGAGGAAACAAGCGCACTTAATAGGATCAGGCAGAAGCTCTTCGATAATAAAGCATTGCCGCTTATATTAATACTAAAACTTCCCTTGAGGTTCCATTGGAGAGCAATGGACTGTTTGAACGGAAGTGAAACCTCAGTGTGGGGGGAGGGGGGGGGTACAAAGGGTATGTTTAACTGTGTAAGTGTTTTCTTTTTTGTGTTCCCAACTCAAACCGGAATGATAGGACATTCATTTTATTGTAACTTATAAAGTATGGGAATAATTTCCAAATCTATAAAATTTATGGCTATTTTAATGGATGGTTTGTATTTTGTATACTAGCTAGATAATTTATATACCAGCTAACTTTGGATTTTACTTGTAAAATAGATATACATATAACGCAATGAAGAATAGCGTTCGGGGACTGAGAGTACAGACCAGCGCGAGTGCAAAATGGTGCATGTGATTGCCTGTAAATTGATTAATATTCTCGAATACTTAAATGACTCTATATACTAATTGCATGTTTGGTGATAAATTTGTTGCTTATTATGTCTTTTTTTTTGATACGAGTCAAAGTGTAAATAAGGATTCCAGTCCATGGCGGGGCCTAATACAAATTATGACTTTGAATCTTCTTTCAAGCGAGAAATTTTGCATTAACTAAATATGTTTGAGTAGGAACTTTGTACTTTACTAATTGTATAGGAAGTAGTTATGTACGCAAATGAAATACTTTGAAGTTATTGATTAATTATTGTGAAGTAATATTGGTCATACATATTAAACCCTATATACATATTTTCTTTACCCCTTTTAAAAGAAGGAAAATCTTAAAATATGCATGAATGTACACGTAAAGTACTGCATATAAACAGAGAATTATGAACTGAACTTGAATATTAATGGTTTTCTCCAAGCCGTACTTCTTATTTATTACCCACTAATAATGTTTGAAACTGAAACGTCAATACGAAAATAAGAAACGTTGAATCAACAAATCATATAAGTTTTGCCACAAAGACAGAATATACATGACGGAAAGACCGTGTAGTTGACAGAACTGTGACCAGAATGATTAATGAAGTTAATCATTTGGTACTTTAAAAATGTTTGTGCGATTATTTCTCCACAAAAGATATCCTTTCACAGATTAGCGCACCTTTTTGTAAAAATGAATAAAAGTATTTTTACATATAATATTTTCATTATTATTATTTATTATGCATTTAGTACGGTAGTACTAAATTGTAATACTAATTGCCTTTAAGTGCCTAAACAACTTCGATAAACAGGCCAGTATATAATTTGAAGTATCGTTATGCTCCCGAAGCTCTTTACTCATGCAACGCGCGATATTCCATCGTATATAAAATGAAAGGTCCGCTGTTCACCGTTTTCCCACGGTGACCGAGTCACTCATGATGTCATCCATTGAGTCTCTCCGCTTGTGAGACTAGCCGCTACTCTCATGTATCACCACTCTCTTCGCTCTCTGCTCTAAAATTGCCACTTGTTCAGTTAAACTACCTCTGCGTTTTTGTATGAAGCTTTCTGTGAGCTTTATCATTTTTCAATAAACATTTCAACCCTGAAGTGGGCATGCTATCTCGTGTGTCAGTGTATGCACCACATTTATTTATATATAGTTAATTGTTAGGTACTGCATTTCGATTCACATACGTAAGCTGTTTCTCTTATCTTGTATGTTATTATAGGTGTACCGCACATACACATATTCTCAGAATGATGTATCCATGCATGTATAAATATCTACATGCATTCATCAATAGTAATCGTGTGTCTGTATGCACCGACGCAAAGGGAAATGAGTTTACTTCTCGGATGATTATTACGTCGGCGTCGTTGAACTATTATCAGCTGATATAATTACATTAAATGTAGTTCAAGGAGTTCTTTATATAGTATTGTTTCGTTTGTAAATTGGCTGCCGTAAACAGAATAGAGTATAAAGTTATGAAAACAATTCTTTTATTTTACGATTTTTATAGTAGGTTATAATGAGTCGGCAACACATAATAAGAATTAGTTATGCATTCAGCATTTATTTATATTTTGTGCAGGTGTTCCTTCTGTCTTAGTTTTATACACACAACATCAAAAGAGTTGGACTCCCAAGAGATTATGCTAATAGCGTGTTATTAAGAACAATAAAAATATTATATTAAAAACATGTTTTTTTTCAGATGAAAACTTGGTAATGATAATCAACGTAGGCACTGACAGAAGAAGTAAAAAGACTAACTTAAAAAGAATTTAATACACAAGAAAAGATGAAACAAAGGAATGAATCAAACAAACAATATTCAGTAGTCAGTTTGCCCTCCTCTGCTTCTTACTAACCCATTGACACGCCATCTATTGAAGTAAGCCTTGAATTTATGATTTCTTGCAAAATATGGTTCCATTCTGCTATAGCCGCTATGGTTAAATCTTCCTCGGTGTGGGGTGGGTTAAGCCGATTGCGAATGGCTCAACATACGAGGAAAGAATAGAACAGGAGAGTCTCCTTAATAATAATATTTGTCGAATGTGGTAACTCAATATGGCCGCCGCAGTGCATAGGCGTGCATAAATATTTTGTATAGGGTACTTTGTATGTTCTCGATAATCGTTCAAAATACGTTCTTAGTCCAATAATAATTAAAGTAATATCGTGAGTGCATTATTTTTTCAATCCTTTTATTCTTTTTAATATAATAACATTTATTCTAACTGTTTTAAAGAAAACATAAAAAAAAAAATGCCTAGAATATGTATGTTACGCCACTGAACACATAATCAAACATACGGGATATATGACAAGTTATTCAAAATACTCAATTTATAAATTATGATTGGTCAATATTCCCATAACTGACCTGCCTTGAAGTGGTAACTTCCGTCTAAATAATACCTATTACCCCCCCCCCAGTTTATTATCTGTCCTGTTCTATTCTTTTCTGGTAGGGTCTACTAACAAAATCCCACATAATTCTATTGGATTAATATCGGGGGATTGTGCTGGCCAATCCAATCTGGTGATATGTCCTTTTTCAATTGCCTCGTTTCTTTTAATAGAGAGGGTACCAGACTTATGGAGTTGTGTGTTTTTCAGTTTCGGTGAGGTTGCGTTTGAATGTCTAAAAAATGTGCAATTGTGCATATTTTTCAAAATACTTAATTATTATTTGACAATTACTACAAAGCATTTGCATGTAATATTTAGAAAGAAAACATACTGTTTCAATTTGGAAGAATTTTTGTATTAAAATTATAGGACGTTATTACACTTCTTTTTTTTATATTCAATGCAAAGTTATACCGCATATTTCAAACAAGGATTTTATTAAATGTCTGTCTGTCTTTGATTCTGTGCAGCAATGTTTTCCTCTCTTTACTCAATGAATGTGAATTTGTTTTAAAGCATTAATGTATTTACAATAATAATAAAAATATTTCATGTCTTAACATGTCTCAACAGCTTTACACCAATTATATTACGACCGACCTAAGAATACATGGTCCATGATCATGCGTTATTATCATACCAGTGCTTTTGGTGTATTCGCCAAGATAAAATCACAGGGAGATGGTCAACAATTGAGCACTTTATTTCCCCAGGTAAAAATGAATACCGTTCCTGGACACTCCAATTGAGCACCAAGGACCAAACGGAGACCGACCAATTGAGCACTCTAGATTAGCCAATTGCGCACTTTATTACTAGTTTATTAGTGAACAAACTAACAAATTATCAGGTGTTGAATTAATACAGTTATCTTTCTCTGCCAAATTAAAATCAAAAAATAGTGGGCATTTTTTATTTAAAAAAAATCATATTTAATAAAATATACATAGTAATAAAAAAAATAGTTTACGTTAGATAAATATAGTTGCGATAAGTAATACTACTAATAATAAATTATAGTAAATAGTGTTATAGTTTGTATCTATGAGCAACTAACATGACAAAATCATATTCGGACAATTCCTTATTGTCTAGCTCCAAAATCTTCTGATTTATATAGAGGAAACGCGGTACATTCAATTGTACGTCATACTAGATCGTATTGTGTATCTTGCCGGGTCTATTTTTATTTCTGTCAGTGACATTTGATATAACAAAAAAATTATTCACAATACAGTAACTATAACGTAATATATTTAGTAATTGGAAATGCTCTAAGCCTTCAATCTTTCTCAGCTTCCGTTTTTCATAATGTAATTAAAGCAAAAATAAACACGAAATTTGACATGAAAAATAAACACCACACATGGCTTTTTGACAGATATGATTTATCTGCCAACATCGAATTGAACTATTAGTCTATTAAAAATATGTAAGAGAGAAATTTAATATTGAAACGGAAATTATATGTTTATTTGTCATGAATGCGTATATTACGACCAATTTTCTATTTAAACTAATGAAATAAAAGCCCTCAAATATAATTTAACAAAGTAACTTTTTTAGTTTCTCTAATACAGTTATGACAACATGTAAACGTCTCCTCTATAAAACTCTCCGCATCTCTGACATTTTTCGTTTTTAAAACAACAGGGTTACTAATACTTTGAATTTTAATATATAGGGATTGAAATTCAACAAGAGTTTTAACAAAAAACATGCACGTTAGGATGGTAAAAACTTTTGGAAAAATG
Organism: Amphimallon solstitiale; assembly: GCA_963170755.1. NCBI lineage: Eukaryota > Metazoa > Arthropoda > Insecta > Coleoptera > Scarabaeidae > Amphimallon > Amphimallon solstitiale. The sequence continues at coordinate 97,985,990 of OY720676.1, read as the reverse complement.
ATAGTTTCCGAAATGTAACAATTGACTAAAAAATCTACTAATTTTGAAAAGGCGTTACATTAAAAGTTTTGAATTTTTCGATACCAGCTTTGTGCTAAATGGAATCGACAACCTAAAATGTTTGCGTTTGGCCAAACAGACTGTGCAGAATTATGAATGGCTATTTCGAAATCTATTACTATTTTCTGAGGATTTAATGAAATATTTATGCTGTTCGATAACATCAGTAATTTATTGAACAACATACGTTTTGGATAGCTTATTGGGAATTGTAAATAAATGATAAAAGAATTTTGTACAATATTTAAATTTTCCATCCATGTATTGAGTCGTCAGAAAGAGGACTCAGGTTCAAAGTGCTCAATTCACCTGCCTCAAAGGGTCGCTTCGAAGAGGTACCTGATTTGCATGGTGCCCAATTCGCCGGTCTTCATTTATTACATCGAGAGCTAGCTTGGTGCCCAGTTGACACGATTCCCCACTAGGAGGCCATCATTTAGAGAGTAATTGGATTGATGCCTTTTTCCAATTGAATGAAAACCAGTTTTAATTGTACCACTTTGTTTTTCTTAATATCATCGTCGCTGGTTATTTTTACATTTAACTTATTCTCATGCGTTAAGGCCATTTTGACCTGTATCTTCTTGTACTGTTTTACTTTTCGACTAAAGTTGCTGCTGAAGTTTCCAAAGCCTATTTTCATTCATTTAAGCTTGCGTGTGTAGTTTTGCTTTTGTTATGATGGGTGACCATTGCGTTATTCCTACAGAAGAATGTCTCAATTTCTGTATTGATAACTATATTCTTGTTTGAATATCTGCCTACATAATGTTAAACCATATTTACTAGACACAGTTTTGTATTGTACGATTCATATATACATCAAAATTGATATGAATGATACAAACTGTCCTAAACGAATCTTATCTATTAGAACATTGATGGTTTGCAAACAAAATACGCACAACGTTCCGCTTGTAAATTCTAGGTATACACATAGGTACTTTAATCCAAAGACGAGGGTTTCATATATTGCAGTCCACGATTTTCCCGGAACTGATATCCCAAATCAAAGTAGAAACGATTTTTTTTATTTAGAAATGCATATGTATAATTGTAGTTTAAAACATTGTTTATATATTATTGGAGGAGATGAAAAAATCAATTTATTAAAATAAATGGTATGGTTCAAAATTGAGATACCCTCATATGTATATAAACGGTGATAAAAGAGGTATATATGAATAAGAATTTTATAATTATTTAGAGAGTTTAAATATAATTTGGGATAATAATAATATAAAACGATATAAATTCGTTAATCTGCTAATTAGTCTGTTAGATTAGTTACAAATTACGAATATTGAAAAGAATATGATAATTAATACGACTATAGTTTATAGGTACGAACGTTCCGAGACCGGGTTTATCTATCTTCATAACGACGGTTTTCGGAAAACAAAGTTGTTTGAGCACAAAGAAGATTCTTTCTAATTTCCGTTGCAATATTTTCTTAACTAGTATACATATAGGCAGATAAAACATTAGATTATTATTTTTTTTATCAAAAATATAAATAAATGAAATAATAAAATTGTCAAAACAAAGAGGTATATTTAATCATTGTTAAAAATGTTTAAATAGAAACAGTTAAGAAGGAGCATCACTTAATAATATTCTACCTTGTAATTTGCGTCATATAACTTTGGGGGTTACTCCTTTGTACCTGTGTACTTGTGTCATGCCTTTTGCTTAACATCACTCAAAGTATAACGCGGATAAGTATTGTTAAAATCGGCAAAAAATGTTAGCACTTAGCGACGCTGTACCGGAATTTGAATCTTCGCCCCTGGACTATGAAGTGAATGTGAGAGACATTACGTAGAAGATCCTATGAATAATATATTAAATTATACGTAGTATCAGGAAGTATTGTGATGATGAAAATTTTTGTTCACCAGGTTTTGAAGTTCCGTTTTACTGAAAAAGTACGGTTTTCCTCTCTATCTCTCTGACCAGGATAGCGGTCATGCGGTAAAAGATATCAATACCACGCACGGTATAATCTTTTTCGGGAGATTCAATAATTTGATTTTCAGTGAAATCGATAGACCGGAAGTAATAGTTTTACTTTACGAAAAAATCAAATTTCACCAATATCACGTCAAATACTAAGAGAAAATAAAAAACCTCAAAAGCGAATTCGAAACATTTTTTTATAAAACAGAGGTTTTCCGAAATTCCTTCCGTATGTTACTCTTATTGACAAACATTTTTTTGTGAATATCTCTCGTCATGCTTTCTAAACAGATATGTATATTGAGAGTATTAAAGTATTTCAAGCTTGATTTTGACTAATTTTTGTATAATAAAAATATCAAAATTTACGTCGGAAGTAGCATGTTTAATATGATAGCAGGTTTTTGAAAATATCTTGTAAATTATGCTTTCTATACAGACTTATTACGAGCACATAATATGCGGGATAGCTGGATTTGGAACAACTTTTATATACAAAAAATTTCATAATTCTACCGAAAGTAACAACACTTCTACCCTTATCGAGTTGCAGTTTTTTTGCAAACATCTCGCAAGTTATGCATTCCATACGGATTGCAAGAACAACTTAATGTAAAAGAAAATCAGATTCGAACTGGAAGTAACAATTTTAGCCGCCAAGTTTATGAAGAAAATAAAAGTATTAAAAACTCATTATGGAAAATCTTCTGTATATTAATTTCGGAACGCATATGTGTATAAGAGAGTCGTATGGTGCCCACATCTCATTGTTAATATATGCACGACATATGAAAGATTAAGTAATTACAAGGGCGCGGAATCGAGCGAGTCATGACTCATCGCCCATGGGCGCACTATTGAAATGTATTTTTAAAGAGGTTTTAATTTTATGTATATAATTGGATAACAACTGGCTGGTGATCTATAAAATACAATACCTTATTATTTGTTCATTTTCTCTTCTGTAAGACTTGTTCTCTTTGAGTTAAGTACATCCTTGTAGATAGAAAACGTCCTTTCTACATCGCAACTGGTTATATGTGCGTACTGAAAATATTCTTTTATTTCAGCGTATTTAGCATACACAATTGCCGCAATGTTATTAAATCTGGATTTCTATTAAAAACTGCGTCTAACTTTTGCCAAAGGCCACATTCGAAGTCACTTGGAATTATTAACAGCCACATCTAATGTGGTTAATCCATTTTACTTTCTTATACTTAGTGTAAGGAAGTATTGTGATGATGAAAATTTTCGACCTCGAGATTTTTGCAGATGTCCACGTTTTGAGGTCCCCTGATACCAAAAAAGTGGTTTCTAAAAAATGTCTGTGTCTGTCTGTCTGTCTGTCTGTGACCACGATAGCGGTCAAACCGCTACAGATATCAATTCCAAATTTTGTATTTACGAATATAATCTCCCTCTTGAGAACTGATTAGATTTTGAGCAAAATCAGCAGACCGGAAGTAGTAGTTTACTTCAGTGAAAAATTCGTAATTTGCAAATATTTCGTCAATTACTAAATTTAAACAAATTTATAAAGAATTCAAATATAATCAAAATTAAATTTGAGAATTGTGCTAATAAAGTTTTTCGAAATTCCTACCGGAAGTAGGTCTTTTACTCTTATCGAAAATCAGTTTTCTGCGAATATCTCGCAAGTCATGCTTTCTAGGCAGTTACATTACGAGTATAAAAGTATTTAGAACGTAGGTACTTTTAAATATCTTTTGTATAAAAAAAATTTCAAAATTCGGACCGGAAGTAACACTTTCATACGTATAAGAAAGTCGTGTGGTAGCCACACCTAATTTTTTACTTTCTTATACGTAGTATAAGGAAGTATTGTGATGATGAAAATTTTCGACCTCGAGATTTTTGCAGATGTCCACGTTTTGAAGTCCCGTGATACCGAAAAAGTGGTTTTTAAAAAATGTCTATGTGTGTGTGTCTGTCTGTCTGTCTGTCTGTGTGTGACCACGATAGCGGTCAAACCGCTGTAGATATCAATTCCAAATTTTGTATTTACGTGTACAATCTCCCTCTTGAGATCTGATTAGTTTTTCAGTAAAATCGGTAGACCGGAAGTAGCAGTTTACTTCAGTGAAAAAATCGAATTTTGCCAATATTTCGTCAATTACTAAGTTTAAACAAATTTATAAAGAATTGAAATGTACTGAAAATTGAATTTGAGACAAATTATCTTAAAAAAGTTTTTCGAAATTCCAACCGGAAGTAGCTCTTTTACTCTTACCGAATATCGATTTTTTGCAGATATGTCGTAAATTATGCATTCTATATATATTTATTAAGAGTACAAAAGTATTTAGAGTTGAATTTGCAATATTTTTTGTGTACATGAAATTTCAAAATTCGGACCGGAAGTGGCACTTTTACTCTTAAGCGAGTATCACTTTTTTTCGAATATCTTGCAAAGTATGCATTCTATAGCGATTTATTAAGAGAATGAAAGTACTTAGAATAGGATTTTGAATAAGTTTTGTATAAAAAAATTCTTAAAATTGTATAGTTTGAAACGCTCATACGTATAAGAAAGTTGTGTGGTGGCCACACCTCATTTTTTAATTTGAGATTCGATTTTCAAAATATGTGATTAGTTTAGGCAAATTTCCAAAGTGTTCCTGAAGGAATAACAACTGATTTCAATTGCGATGATGAAAATTTTCGACTTCGAGATTTTTGCAGATGTCGAGGTTTTGAAGTCCCCTGATACCAAAAAAGTGGTTTTAAAAAATGTCTGTGTGTCTGTCTGTCTGTCTGTCTATGTGTGACCACGATAGCGGTCAAACCGCTATAGCTATCTATTCCAAATTTTACATTTAGTAGTACAATCTCCCTCTTAAGAACTGATTAGATTTTGAGAAAAATCGGCAGACCGGAAGTAGTAGTTTACTTCAGTGAAAAAATCGAGTTTTGCCAATATTTCGTCAACTACTAAGTTTAGACAAATTTATAACGAATTCATATGTACTTAAAATTGAAATTGTGAACAACTTTATTAAAAAAAGTTTTTGAAGTAAGTTTTTTACTCTTATCGAAAATCAGTTTTTTGCAAATATTTTGCTAGTCATGCTTTTTAGACAGGTACGTTACGAGTATAAAAGTATTTAGAACTTAATTTTCGACACCTTTTGTATAAAAAAAAATCAAAATTCGGACCGGAACTAACACTTTTAATCTTACCGAATAACGATTTTTTGCAAATATGTCGTAAATTATGCATTCTATATATATTTATGAAGAGTACAAGAGTATTTAGAGTTGGATTTGGAATATTTTTTGTATAAATGAAATTTCAAAATTCGTACCGGAAGTAACACTTTCATACGCATAAGAAAGTCGTGTGGCGGCCACACCTCATTTTTTAAATTTGGGATTTGTGTTAGTTACTTGCACTCAGAACTACTTCGAGCATCGTCATTTAAACATTTAACGAAATTTTGTAAACTAACGAAATTCTCTGCATAAAAACTATTTCTGTGTATGTTTTAGCAAAGCTAAGTGACGAACTTGCGATATTTAGGCATTCTGTAACGATATTTTACAGACTTTGTAATAAATTTCGGAATCACTGACAATTCATTTTCATATCAGAAAAGTAACATAAACAACGTTCTAGATCTAAATAAATGATAACTAAAAATGTACGCGTATGTTATTGAAACTATACCTATAACAGTAAGTATATACCTACATATCTACATTATTTTTCTTGCGAAATATAAGGTAAATATAATAAATTTTAAAAAACCCTCAGGCTATCTACGTCGATGTAAAAACAAATTTTACTCTTAAATTCCTTATTTTATTGCCATTTTTTGCTCTGATTCTCGGACTCTTGTCGAGCGTAAACAGATGTTGCAGTTCGCTCTATAAATTAGTGCTATTCAGATATAATGTAAACAACACACGGTTGTTTACATTATTTCTTTGCTCCGTGGTAGTTTAGCTCGCTCGATTCCGCGCCATAGTAATTACGTAATGTATTAATTAATTCCATATTATCGCTATTTTAGATACCCGGTTTATGGGACACCCTCTCATAATTTATCGGGCGAAAGTATGCAACAAGTTTCTGTAGTCAGGAACAACTTAGGCTGATATGAGATGTGGACGACCAGTTTAATTTCTGTAACTGATAACATGGTAATACAATGTATTTAGACTGAGAGTAGTTTGGTTTTTTCTTCTGCTGTGTAGCTCGCTCATGAATCTTAAGGTGGCTACACGCATGCGATAGAACATCGTACCGAACTCCGTCGCGTCTCAAGTTTGGACGCAACCACGCAACAGTGCAACATCGCAACATAACGGCGTCCCATCACTTCTCGGGTTCTGCCATCGCATCAAAGAAATGTTGCGCGTTCACGTTGCGCCACATGTTCGCATGCCTGGACGGGCCTGGCTGATTATGGGGGGATGGGACGGCATTATGTTCGCGTTGATGTTGGGCGACGATGATCTGTTGCACCTCAAAACTTCTCCCGCTTTCGCGCTCACCGTATCTGTTAAGGTGGCTCTACACACATGTAACAAAACATTACACAAATAATTTCACAAATTCAATATCAAGCTGTTTTTTAACTATGGGTGAACAATAAATTTAAAGCCCATATAAATAATATTGCCGCTGTTGGACAAAAAGAAGTGAATTCTTTCAATAGATTCTTATTTATTCTCACGGTAAGGCTGTCAACGTCGTTGTGTGCTGCCAGCGTTGACATAACGTGATTTGTTTGGTTGTATAGAAATATTTGCAACAAATTTAAATTAATTTATATGCAACATGACAATTTACAAATGCCAAATTCTCAGGCGCATGGAGTTGAGCTTTACTTACACTTTTATTCTTTAAATAGTGTACAACTAGCCAGTCCTAAAATCACTTCCATTACAAGATGTTAAATTTAATATCACCTTAAATTTTAATTATCAGTAGACGTATGTTTATAACAAAACGAAAGTTTCTAGTTCGTGTCACACGTCATAACTATTAGGTGTATGGTGCCCAATTGCTACGATGATAATGTGAAGAGCAATACGCATGAATAGTAAACCAGCATACGTAGTTTACATATTTTTTCTTATTATTTAAAGGTTTACGTGTATAAAATTGTTTTTGTCAGTATCAAATATGTAATAAATTAAAGTGAAGGCAGAAACAGTTTATATTTTCAATTATCTGCTTCTATTAATCTCCACATTTCAGTTAACTAGAAGAAAAAAATAGTATAAATAAATATGTTGCTAAGTACCGGTCTAAACATCGTAAGTGCGTGTAGCAGTCTTCTTAGATCGATTTAAGGATGTCGTTAAAGTGTATATCGCGCGGAGATCTTACTCGGAAGTCGTTTCGGTTTCGGAATAAATTAGAACGGATTAAATCTTTTGAAGTGATTCCTTTTCTTGCGGATTTAGTTTCTTTTAATGGAAAGTGATCTAAAAGGTTTTCTTTTTAAACGTTTAACTTTTGTTCTGGATATGTTGACTCTAGTTATGAATTATTTATTGAGTTTACATCAAATTAAATGACCTTTGATGTAGGCTGCCGACCATGTTCAGATTTTTCCTATTATAGCGAAATGTGAAGTGTTATCCAAGCAAAAGTGCATATAAGATAACTTGAAGAAAATGAAATGCTTTAAACATTTGACGAAAATAAGTTTTATTCTTAACGGAGTTCGTATGCGCCAGTGGCGTCCCTTTTGATTTTAATAGTAAGGTCATATATTCTTTATGCGGTTTTTCGACCAATGCTCTTCCATTATCATTGTAATTCCACACGGAGGTGTATCCAGTGCTGTTTTGAAGGATCGGGAAGGCAAAGCTTTAACTTTGAATCGAATACATTCATATTCATAACAGCCACGTGAGATATTTTTCTGCAATTTCAACTATTCAATTCAGACAGTCTATAAGCCTTACGCAGTGTTAATGTGCGTGATCTGTGATAGGCAAAGACTAGCTAGGGGTTTTACTGCATCGGATCATACAATAATACTATTGACATTCTACGTGGTCTTTCTTTCGATGCAAGTATCTATAGACAGTGGATATAAAGTTGCAGAGATCTAGTCTTCCCTGGCCCAGACATTTGATAGGGTGCATCACGGGATCTTACTGCAAAAATGATTCTTTTGTGGAATCCGGGCGCTACAATGTATTAATTCGTATTCACATGGAAGAACTCAACTTGTTGCGATGACAGTTTGTTGTAGTGAGTCTGCTTTTGTTAGGAGTGCATGGTGTGCATAGAATGGTTAGTGTTGAATTGTAACAAGACGACCTAATTGTATTTTGAGCGAGTTTGCTCTGGTAACAAGTCTCCACTGGTCTGGCTGGAGGGAGCATCGGTGCCAGTAGTGATAGTTGGTTGTTGGGTTTTACTATTGATAGTGGATTGTTGTGGGAAGCGCATATTACCGGATTGCGTTCTGGATTTAGTAGTTTGTTTTACGCAACGCGGAAGTTAAAAGAGTTTGTTTCAACGGACATTATACTCACATTTTAACATGCGTCGGTTGAATCGCATATCCGCTACGGTATAATGTTTTGGGGGCATTCATCATTCCCGAGCAGGGAATTCATTTTACAAAAGAAAATATTGAGAATATTATTTGGGCTCGATTATAACTCATCTTCTTGAATAACAAATTGTTCACTTTATCTTCATTATTTCTGTATGATTGCACAGTATGTACAATGCTGCATAAGACTGATTTTGTCCTGAACAGCGATATCGTTGTGTACACCGGTGGTGCGATTAGTGTTCCACATGGTTGCCTTCTATGAAAGGAGTCCGTATTTTAAATAAGGTCTGTAACAAATTGCCAAGTTATTTGAAAAATTTAGTGCAATTCACAGGATTTAAAAGAGAAATTAAAAGATATTTTTTAGAATATTGTTTTTATCATATTGTGCAGTACTTCGAATGACATTTTTAAACTTAGTTGCTTATTATATATAGCATAGGTATATATTTCTTTTTCAACTTGAATGTAAAATGATATTCTACATCTTATGTACTTATGGTATTGTATGCTATTTTATGAAATATCGAGTTGTGATCCATGACCAATAAAGTTATTATTATTATTATTGTGGGGTTGTAAAATAATATGTGTGGCAAATATACTACCAATTCCAAGTTTCTCATAAACATATCCAATTATTTCGATTACGATTGACTGGAACTGCGTTACTAGTAATTTTATATCCTTCCCAATGCTTAATTTGTTTGCTTTAGTCTGTATACTAGAATCATATTTATCAAATCACCAGTCCAGATCATGGACTGCGACTTTGATAAAACGCTACTATATTTGTACATATATAAATATATACAATTTAATATAGCAATATTGAATGATTTTAAAATGAAGATTGCGATTTTGATTTTCTTTATAGACGTGTCACGTGAGTGTGCTACCATATTAAAAAACCAGCTCTGGTATATGAACTTATTGTTCTTGTGCGCCTGGTACAAACATATTAAGGCTTTATGAAAAAAATACTAGCAAAGTTAATTATATATTGTAATTGACAGTTTTATAGTCATACATTCAGACTTCATGATACCTCCTTACATGAATAAATATAAGCGAATAAAATGAAACTTACATATGATATTATATATGCATATATATACTTGCTTATATATGATTGTTCAAAATGTCAATAATGTTTAACGCAATAAATACGTTACAACGTTTGAACACTTAATTAACTTTTGTTTTGCTGGAAAGGTTTCCAATATTAGTATGCTTTTCTCAAGGTTTATGCCACTAACAGCCTTAATATAATTATACCATTATTTCTTATTTACTACGTATAGGTATTTACAGTAATTAGTTTATTGTATAAAGATTTCTTTTCAGTTAACTTCTGATTACCATAAACGCATACTGCAGGGCGGACCATTCAGCCAGTTCAGGACCGCGCAGGGCTCTAATACATGTTAGATAACTAAAATTGGAATATTATCCATTGGACATTATGTTGGCTTAACACATCTCTTATGATTTGTGTGTTAAAATTGATTTTAACATGGGTTTCTAACAACACCTCTCCTAACCTTCCGTAGAAAAAATGTATTACTTGTTAAGCAAATAAAAATGGTGGAGAAAACTTTCATCTTGTAACATATAATCAACAAAATGTTTATTTACGTTATTAGCATTATTCAGTATACTTTTCTAACACTGCAATAGAAACAATAATTCATTTTTTCTTATACGTAGTATTGTGAAAAATTTTTCGAAATTTTTACTGGAAGTAGGTTTTTTACACGAAAATCAGTTTTTTTTTGCGAATATCTCGCAAGTAATGCTTTCTAGGCAAATACATTATGAGTATCAAAGCATTTAAAGCTTGATTTTCAATACTTTTTGTGCAAAAAATTATCAAAATCCTGACCGGAAGTAACATTTTTACTCTTATCGAATAGCGATATTTCGTAAATTCTGCACTCTATACAGATTTATCAAGAGTACAAAAGTATTTAGAGCTATAGGCTTGGAATAATGTTCGTATAAAAGAAATTTAAAAATTCGAACTGGAAGGAACACTTTTACTCCTATCGAATCGCACTTTTTGGCAAATATATTGCAAAGTTTGCATTCTGTAGAGATTTATTAAGTACTTATAATAGGATTTTGAATAACTTTTGTATACAAAAAATTTCAAAACTCGGACCTTAAGTTATAGATTTTTTACACACGGGTTAATTTTTTTAAGAAAATAAAAGTGTTCAAAACTAAATTTATAACAACTTTTGTATAATTTGAAAGTCACACACTTAAAATAAAGTCGTGAGATGCCACACCTCATTTTTTTAATTTTAAATAACTTCACTATGGCTTTTATTCACCAGAGTTAAATTCTAAGTAAACTTTACTTATTGAACTTAAGAGCATTTCAACTTATTTGGCTACTAAGTATATGTTAGTGGTTTTTTGGACATTGTTATAACTTTTTTATGACGTTTCTATTTATAACATTTTCATTTTTACTGCTATAAAAGAATTCTATAGATTAGATTATTAATTAACGATATGACATACATTTTACATGAAAATTAGATGGTGTAGTCCATCTAATTTTCTAGTCGGGCTGTTGACTGTAGGGGTAAAATTAAAAAACATAAATTTTTGTTTTGATATTTGCTAGTCAAAAATAAATTTTATTAAGAATATTTGTTCCTTAGGTATTAGTAGATATTTTGCATATTGAATGGGCATTTTCAAATGACATCTTTTCATTTAATGCTGCGTAATTATGTTCGAAAAAGTACGATTTATTCCCCGAAAATTAAGGATTATAAATATTTTGTCACTAGAAGAATAAGAGCATAACAATTAACAATTCTTCTATGAAACAGAAACATTTGTTTGGTGTTAAATTTGGATTAAAGTGACAATAAATCTGAGTAACTCACGAAAACAGTTTCATTGGTTTTATTACGTTTTTTGGCACCTGGACACATACTAAATCAAAAAACAGGGAACTCGTAGTTTCTTGGTTGTATATCTTTCTTTGAAACATCTACTCGAAAATTATCACGTTGGCAAGGTTTTAATCTTATATATAAAGGAATTGAAAAAAGTAGGGAATAGTCGATAAAAAGTTGTTTCCGCTGACAAATATTTTATATGTGGTTCAAGTTTATATTCATATATACATGGGATTGTTTTAGTCTAAACCTGTGCTAATGTTTGGAAAATAATATTTTAACGCACTGATGATTCAAACACGATGAAATGCTCCATTTGAGCACATATGTAGGTCGGGCGTGGCTTTACATTTTCATTACTCTCACGGCAACACTCTCGGAGTTGTTATGTGTTTCTGCTGCAGAGTTTTGTTCAAGATTGTAAAATCAAATGTAACAAATTGCAACTACTATTGCACGCAAAACGAAATTTTGCAGATGTTAAATTATCATATCACAGCATTCGACTATTTCGTGTATATACATGTTGTATATAAAGTTCCCAAGTCAGCTCCAATTAAAAAACCATATAATGCAGCATATTTGCATGTCTGATGGCGCGCGTCTTTACATTTTATTTATTTGTGCTAGCTTTATTTCTCTTTATAATTACTAACTTACACCAAGATGTTAGTTAAAATATTGTTTTGTATTATGTAGTATTCCAATACTTCCAAATTAGATATATGTATATCTTAAACTAAATCTTAATATATATCTAATAACGACTTTCACAACTAATTCTGGCGTACACGGTTTTTAGGCTTCGCGATCGTGTTCTACTTGTACATAAGGCAATCATGGAGAAGTTAAAGTGGCGCAAATGACGTGAATCGAACTGATTTATTAATAATTGTTTTGAATTATTTCACAATGCTCGTTGTTTTCTGGGTACTAATTAGACTTAATTAATGGTTATGTTGCTAGTACAGTGAAGTTAACTTGCCGAGTTTGTGTTGTTAAGTCAGGTTGTAGTGCAAGTTAATTAAATGCTTTTCTACGGTTAAATAATCAGTTGTACACCAACCTGCATAAAAGAAGGCTATTCAATAGTCATAGAAAGTAATTGTGGCCGTGTTTTTCAATGTCAGAAATATAAATGCCTACAAAATTCACTGTATGCGATGAATTAAACTGTTCCTCTTTTTCGATTTGATTTATGTGGTAGCATTTTGAGTTATTAATGGCGTTGTCGGCTAGTACACATGTTTATTTATTTTTATTAAATATATACACATAAATAAATTAGTTGTGTGTTTATTTATTGTCAAATATTTTCGGAGGAACTGCATTTTAAAATAAATACACCTTAATGTTGATTACTTTTTCAAGGGAACCGTCTTAAGTGACGTTTATTATAGTAATTTAAAAATTGCTTCTGAAATTTATTTTTTCTATTCCGGTGCTATAAAGTTCACTTTACGACACCCGTTTTGGTTGCATAAAGTATTACTTTATCGCACGCTAATTTTATTTTTTTGAAGTTGGTAACAAAAAAAATGGAACCAAATCGTATTTAAATGTCAAAATATAAGCCTTTAAAGTAACAAAAATGTGCAATAAAATTGTACAAAGAATAAAAAGCACACATGCTAACATTCCACTTACTAATTAGCAATATAAATTGTTAAGCAGAGTTGGATGATAAGTTTTCGGATGCTACTATTGACATTTACTTACCATGTTGAATAGTACAACTGTTATAAAAGTTTGTTTTGATAAATATGTAGAGAGTTTGTGGACGACAGATTTTGTAAATTGTCTTCTGCTATTTTGCGAATCTCTGGGGGCGTACAGTTATTTATTTCGTCCTTTTTGTTGATAATTTGAAATAATTTATTGTATAAATCAGTCTGAATTTTAAACACAATTACATATAGCACCACCGATATTCAAATATTTAAAACGTTCTACTTAAAAATCAGAGTAACCAACTTCAAAAAAGCAAAATTTCTAAAATATTCGAACAAAACATGTCTCTTATTTTAAACTTTTTTGAACTTTTAATAACCGAAATAGAAAAAATAGTATAAAATACACGTTTCATAAAACATTTTGCGCACTTGTTCTTTAGAAAACTCGCCTAGGAACGCGTGCGCAAAAATCGTGTCTTATGAAACTTGTATTTAAATATACTATTTACTGTTTAATTTCTATAATGTTCGTTTTACAAAACGCGTTTCGGTTGTACCAAGTCTTGCTCGGTAACACGTTTTTGAAAACTATATTTCTATGTTAAATATAAGCGTTTTATTGCCACAACTGTATGAATTAGAAATTGCGCATAGAATAAAAAGTACACTTGCAAAAATTTTATTTATACGCCGTCAATCATATGCTGATGGTGAATGTTAACATTTCTAATACTTTTACTTTCTTATACGTAGTATAAGGAAGTATTGTGATGATGAAAATTTTCGACCTCGAGATTTTTGCTGATGTCCACGTTTTGAAGTCTTCTGATACCGAAAAAGTGGTTTTTAAAAAATTTCTCTATATTAACCAGTTCATTATTCACACTAAAACCTTTCCTATGTTGCATGAAGTAGCGCTTAAATCAATCCATAACCAAAATGTAACATAATGACTAATATTACAAAATAATATGGAACTGCAATTATTTATTTATTACTTACTTTCATTGCAAAATATATTTTATCCCGAGCTTCTATTCTAAACCATTTAATATGCTTTACTTCCAAAATCTTGGAGTTATTAGTCTCGTCACCTCCAGATAATCTTTTTATATATACAAGTAGGCTTGAAAATGTTGAGATATCTGTGTTTTTATAAATATTTAAACAGAACATGTTTACGTATCTAATATCTGAAGTAGAAAAGAAACATAAAGTATAAAGTATACACATTTCATAAAACTTTTGTGCACTCGTTTACAAAACCCGCCGCAAACGGCTCGTTTTCTAAAGTCAAGCTTGTGTGTATATTTTTGTTACATTTATCTTGAAATAATGGCTTTTTAGTTAGTCTGTATCTAAACATATTTCGTTTATGATTGTTATCATCCACATATATGTCACATCGTAATTTAACGATATCCATTATACACTAACTATACAAATATCTACGTAATATTTATTATTATTATCTATTTATTGCTGATTATGACTTAATCAGCAGCTTTAAAACATAATTTGTGTATGGATTGCATAATTCTCTGTTGCTAAGATAATAGCGCCCCTAGCCAAGACGAGGGTAATTTGTAACCATGTCAAAATATTTGTATCTTTTCATGATGGACATGAAAGAACGCCTAATGAGTATTATAACTTTTTGCAAATATCAATCATTCTCTATACAAGAATATAAATCCTCTTTAACAGCAGCATTGAAAGTATATGTTAATTACTTATGCACTTCTCTATAAATATATATCTATTCGATGTCGCAAAATTTATTGGCTGTATTATGGTTGCTAGTTTGAATTCATTTAGCGATAAATTGGTTAGATTGTTTTATAATATAATAAAAAAAAGAAGCTGTTGTTTCGAGATAAATATAACATCAAATATAACTATACATTAGAGCTTTTCTAAGGCAGGGGTGGATTAAAATTTTATGAAGCATGTGTATGCTTTATACTTTTTTTTCTATTTCAAAGTTTAAAAAGACATCTTTTGCTCGAGTACTTAAAAATTATTATTTTTTTCATGTTGGTAACACCGATTTTTAACTAATCATTTTAAATATTTGATTATTGGCGATGTTATAAGATATTTTAAGTTTAATATTTAGTATGTTATAAATTATTTCACGTAATCAATAAAATGGATGAAACAAGAATTGCGCGCCCCCAGGGATTACAGCAGCCTTTCAATATATTTCTGAAAAGTATACTAGCACTTTCTAACTAGGTGTGGAGAAAATAATATCTGGAATGTTACCGAAAATATAATGATTGCTTATTTTAATAGCCAAAGCAAATTTATGGTAATCCAATAGCTAAACTTATATTTATACCAGTGTGTGTTAAACGAATTTATAAAGTACATGTATTTTAGTTTAGGTAAGAGTGTTTATTATATTTGTTAAAGGTGAACAAAATTAATTTTTTTGTTTATACTCGGTTTTTGTTAACAAACACTATCTCTGGCTAGAAATAATTAATACCAAAAGTCAGAAATTCTGCAGATAAAAGTTTTTATAATGTTTAAATAAAAATAAAATTCATTATATGCGATTTCCATAAATTTGATCTTCGAAAGAACAACATTTAAACACATTACAAAAATGTCGAGGATAATGATCCACATAAATTCTGGTGAAGGCAAAGCGTATATAATTTATTTTTTTTAATTTATGAAATGTTATTATTATTAGTGATTGAAATACCGGGAAATAGATGTTTGACTGCTTATCAATTTCATTCCTGCTTACTGCATTACTAGATATTTCTCACTATCTGAATTTTTCAATATATTTCGGAAACGAATACACTTTCTAACTAGGTGTGGAGAAAATAATATCTGGAATGTTACCGAAAATAGTATGATTCCTGATTGTAATAGGGAAAGCACATTTATGGTAATCCAATAGCTACTTATATTTAGATCCAGTGTGTGTTAAACGAATTTATAAATAAAGTACATATATTTTAGTTGAGGAATGAGTGTTTCTATTATTATTGTTAAAGGTTAACAAAATAATTTTTTGTTTATACTCGGTTGTTGTTAACAAACACTATCTCCAGCCAGAAATCATTAATACCAAAAGTCAGAAATAAAAGTTTTTATAATGTTGTACTAAATATAACATTCATTATATGCGATTTCCATATATTTGATTTTCGAAAGAAAAACATTTAAACACATTACATTACAATTACTTTTTTCATGTTTTTTGGATTTTTGAAATGTTATTATTATTTATTATTGAAATAATGCATCGGCTTGGTTTTTTTAAAGCTGTGGAGTTCTTCGGTTATTTGTGTCCTTCCAGTTTTTCTCCCAACTGTTATTTTATCTGTCCTATGTACACTTTATCACAATTATTACAATGAATACTGTATACCACATTAATTTAATAGAGTGGTAGTGGTGTAGGTATATTGGTTTTATTGTATTATGGTTTTGTAATGTCAGCGTGAATTGACATGGATTGATTATGTTATCTAATCTTTCTGTGAATTTAATTTTGAGACATCGTGAACTTCTTTTGTAACGAAACGTGCACGTCCTTATGACTTTCAAGCTGCCTAGCTGAATTGTGTACAATTAAAGTAATAACCAGTATGCAGTAGTACAAGGAAATATTTTGACGCCGAACTCACCTGATACAGAAAAAAGGTGGTTTTTGCAGTGATGCCTCTCTCTGTGTCTGTGTATATTGTCTCTATCTTTTTGTTCACGATAATGGCCATACGGTTACAGTTGTCAATAGTAAACCTTATATTTAAGAGTATAATATTCCGTAAATCTGATTAGACTTTCAGTTAAATTGGCCGACCGGAAGTAGTAGTTTCGGTGAAAAATCCAGATTTTATCAATATTGTCTTGTCAACTACTAAGTTTAGAAAAAATGTCTTAAAGTATACAAAAGTGTTTAAAAATAAATTTGAGAACAATTTCGACAAAAAGTTTTTCAAAATTCGTACCGGAAGTAAATCTTACTTTGATGGAAAAACAATTTTTTGTCCAAATATTTGAAAAATTATACATTGTAAGTTTATGACAGCTCTCATGGAAAAGCATTTTGTTGCAGATATCTTGTAAGTTATACATTCTAGTCAGAGAAGATATAAAAACTATAAAAGTATTTAGTGCTTAATTTACAACAATATTATTAGTATACCTACACTGTCACTCAGATATATGTAGAGGGATAAAAGTATTTAAAATTTAATTTAGAACTTTTGTACAAAAAAAAAAAAAATTATGTACCTCTCAGATAGTCGTGTGGTGCCCACACTTAATTAGTAAAATGGTTTGAAGAATATGATGCAATAATAAAATCTAATTAATAACAAACCATCGCGAAAATTTCGAATGTATTGTATCACCTTTTAATCTTATTACAAATAGGTATAACATTATATTCTTTCAGTATTTTGACAGAAATTTTTAGATTTAAATTGTACATTTAGAATGAAGAGTGTTAAAAATAGCAGAACATGACGCTATTAATAAGAGAAATTTCTCTGAGCATTACAATCGGCGAGATTTGTTAATAACAACGTAACGTCACAATGACCGAATTAGTTCCAGTGGTTTCAGTTCGTTATTCTTCAAATGTAATAACAAAGTTAAAACCGTTTGCTAATGTACTACATTTTATTATTTCACGACAAACTTCTGTTCTGTTCTCTAGCCACTTTTCAATTTGTAATTCTTCTGTTTTAGATTTCACTTAGCAAACAGAGTTGTTTATTGTTATTTATAGTGTTGCTCTATATTTACAGTCTATAGATTAGGACTGTTAGTGATTTTTTCATATTCTATTTGTATTAATATTTTCTAGTAGAATTAAAATATATAACTAATTTGTGCACGAATTTCATATAACCTTTTAGATGCACACATTCTTTATTTGCAGATTTCAAGAAATTACTTTACGTTTACGATTCTTTATAAGTAGTAAATGATAATCTAAACATGAGATAACATATATGAAAAATTATTTCATAGATTGTAATTTAATAAGGATGATGTGATAGTCTTTTGAGCAAGACGCTTGTTCAAATCCTTGTTCCGACAGTGAAAATGAATACATATATACCAAGATACCAGACTCTGGTGAAATAATCAATAAATGGTCAGAGCAAAAATCTTATAATCTGTAGTAACGAGTATAGCATCACCCCATCTAACTTTTCTGATGTAAATAATGAGGTGAATCATTGAAAAATAAATATAACAACGAGTATTTGAACATCACACTCAGGGGTAGTCGGTGCGAAGTGCTAGCCCGTTTACAATATATAAGATATAACAGATCTGTGCAGTTACTGTGAATAGGTCTTCCAAGATATTTCCATTTAGGTAAGAATATATTATCAGTATAACATCTATGTTATCAGAAAAGTTCATCTCAATGTTCATTTGTGAAATGCAAATATTTACAGTCACCCTGAATTAAAGTTAGCAACCATCAAATTATCATAGAAGATACCATTTTTTAAAAAATAGTTCGTTTTTTAGCCTGATTACGGACACATTAAGAGATTTGTTACCTCTCATGGTATTGTACGATGTTATTTTCCAGTTTCTCTGGTGGTGCAGATTACAGATTTTATCGATATTCATCAGCTTCTAAGATACACTAGTAGCACTAGAAAGTGAATTTGAGACAATTTTTTTGAAAAACTTTTTCATAATTCCTATAAGTATCTCGTCGAAAAACAGTTTTATGCGTTTAACTCTTATAAAAGAAAATGTTCAAACGTCGGAACTCCTATACGTGTTTTTTTTTTAAAGAAAAAACATTGTTATACTGCAGAGCTCCCTGTTAATGAGGTAATTATATGTTAAACTGTTTCAGTCATCACATCACCAGATAGCAGCCAATTATGACCTATGCGTTAAATGACTTACGAGTAACAAAACATAGAAAAATGATAAGGCATAAATGTGTAATTAAAATGAATTTTAGAAAATTTCTAGTTTTAGTACTGGAGACACATTCTTTCAAATTTTTAGTTTACTCTATTTGTCAATAAGCCACTACGTCAAGATGTAATTTTAGATTAGTTTTATACATTTTTAATATTATACACTGGCTCCGAATTATTAATGTTTTTTATACTATATATTACTAACAATTTTTTGCAAACGGTAACCGACAACAAATTTTGCATTCGATTATTTTCCTAATGCATTACATTACTGTCAACATCCTGAGTATATTCTAATTAAAGCACTGCTACCTAATGAAAGCTATTAAATAGACCCAAAAGGATAATTCCGATCCAATCATTAAGAAGTTGTAATTAAAAGCTTTAAAGGATAATTAACATTCACTTAAACTTTAGGTTTTATAAAGAAAGTTTGTTAATAGTAAAATTAGCTCAAACCATAATTTATGAGTACATAAATATTTCTAGAAGCAATATCATGTATTAAGCAATTTGTAGTTTGTCTCCAGATATCTCTCGAAATAAAGAAAACAAATAGGAATGACATTAAAATAGTGCATTTCGCTTAATTGGCTAGCGATGGTATCTGACCGATTTGGTCTGGGTAATCTGATACTTAAGTATTCGGAACTTAGGAGGCCATAATGATGCACATTTTATCGCATTAAAATTAAGTATTTTTTACATAAACAATCGTTACTGATATTAAATATAAATTATCTTTAATTTGTGTTTTAATAACTACTACCATTGTTATTAAATTTTAACCCACATTTTTAAATGAAACAATAACTAATGTAGCTAGCATTTAACATATTCTGCCTATAAAAGTCTAATATCTGATATACCTCATTTAAAATCTTTTTAAGAAACTGAAATGCATTATTTAGACAGGTAGACTTTTAACCTTTCGACTTTTGTAGGTTTTATAATTATTATTATAGATACATATTTTTAATTATTTATTACATATTACTTATTATATTTACTATATCAGTAATTTGGAAAAAAATCATGTAGTAGAACAGTGTATAATATGGTATGCCAGAATAATTCAAAAAACTGTTTTGGCAACGCTGTAACTGGCGTTGTCGTAAATAGGATGATAATTTTTTTATTAATTTAAAAACACAAGTAACAAACAAAAGGTAACAACAGAGAACAAACTTATCGAGTTAGCATGTGTCTAGGCCAGTTATAAAAATTATTTAATTAGATATGCTATATACAAATGGTTTGGATTTATTAAATGACAAAACTTCAAGTATTAAATATGGAAGACAAGAATAGTATATTACATACCGAGGTGGAGTGTTTCATTACTGTCGAGAGATTAAGTAGTTAACAGAGACGCGAAACTTTATCTCGAAACAGGACTGAAACTTTTCACCGAGGTTTGTATACTATTTTATTTACAACCATAATTATTATATTTATTTGTAATAAAAATTCCGGTGAAAGTTATGACATATTGAATTGTCAGATTTGTGATGTTCTAGCGTAAACGTCAAATAAATGTACGTCAGTTTTTTCGGTGAATAGATTATAAAAGAAGTGTTGAGTAGTAAAGTCTTCAAGGACTATCCTACCTTAGCAATCCAGATATCTTGGCTAGAATGTAGGACAAGAAATCACTATTTCATAATATCAGCAATAGCAGGGCGGCCTATCTACATGGATTCAAGCTTCCAATAATTCTAGTGTAACAATTAATTTTATTTACAACCATACAATTAAGAATTATTTGTGATAAAAATTCCGATAAGGTTTTGACATATGGAGTTGACAGTTTTGTGATTGACATTGAGGTTAAGAAACGAGGGCAGTAATAGAGGGCGGGAAGTAAATGAGGGCAGTAATAAGAGGGCGGGAAGTAAACGTGAACAAAGTCACACTTCCCAACTTTTAAGAAGTCAGAAATGCCAACATTACGCGTAAGGTTGTAAATAAATATTATTACCGCGGGAGAGGCAGCGAGGAATATAGTTTAGTTTTAAAGTCTATTGCTTTCTGTTAAAAATAAATAAATATGTTGCAGAGGGATGAGCAACCTTTTTAACTGCGGCATTTTCAATTCTAAAATTAGTACGGGCACTAGACAACTTTTTTATCCGAATTTATATGCAACCGTTTTTTCAAATTATTTTTTTATTCTAGTAAATCTGTGTAGAATGTATTGTGATTTTAAAATCTGCTTTTCGATAAGAGACAAGGTATTACTTACGGTTCGAATTTTGAAAATTTTCTTATTCAAAAATTAAGATCTAAATAACTTTATACTCTTAACATAATTTACGAGATATTAACAAAAAAATCCTGTTTGATCAGAGTAAAAGCATTACCTCCGATCTGAATTTTGAAATGATTGTTGTATTAAAATCCAATTATAAATTGTTTTATTGTCTTAAAATATTTAGATTTGCACTTTAATAAACACAAATTGCTTTTTCACTGCATGGAAAACGAAATAAATTCATTGAATACAGAAGAACAGTAGATATTTTAATTTATGTCATAACTTTTAACTTTCATTTAAAAGAATAAATTAATTATTATAATTTGGTTTCTTTGGCTTAGATATTTTGGATTTTAGTTAATTCTACACATTCCGTTATACACAGACAATCAAAATACAGGAAACTAGATTAATCGTAGTTTATGACAGACAGACGGCAGATATTCTGTTTCTTTTATAAATGACGATTCTACAGGTCAAGTGCTTCTCCGGTATAGTTTCTTTAGTTGTTAGATGCATGACACACAGTTATCAAGTTATGTCGTTTTGAACCACTAATTAAAAAGAGTATGATAGAGGCCGTCTCGAATTCTACATGTCCATTACTAATTTGAACACCTTTAAAACGGGCGTTAAACAATATACTGCCCCTGAAGTATCAGATCTTTCCTCCTCTAATTTTTGCATTCATACGTCTATAGCCTCGCACCCCAAGGGATATTCTTCACATCCTCCGCAACGCAATTTTCTGAGTTTTTCCTTGGTTACTCACCGATCTCATCCATTGTATTGGTCTGAGGAGAGTTCCTTTTGGGGTTCTCGTCTAGTGTATCCTTATAATATGCTCTACTCATTTTATATTTTGTGCATGATAAATGTCTCAATTCTCCGCTCTTAGAACAGCCTATTCTCTCATATAAACATCTGCTTTTCGTAGGAATTTCGAAAAACTTTTTCTATAAAATTGAGCACTTTAGAGCAGCCGTCGGCAACCATTGGTCCGTGACGCAGTTTTAATGGTCCGAAAAGCAATTTAGCAATTTATATATTATTTAATTTCCCTTCTTTCATGTACTTCTTTTTAAGTTTTTTTAACCTGAATTTTTATATGTTAAATAGAACACGAACATTATATTGGGAATTGATTTTTACAAAACACTACTGTAATTTGAATATTGTTATTCAAGAGAAGACGATCTCAGAAAGGGAAATAGGTAGATCGTAAATTCATTTTCTTAAAATATTGAGGAAAACAATTTGAATGTAAAAGAAAAGAAAGTTTAATCCAATTATCGTCGGATAATATTCTCTAACTTAATTCAACCTTAAAATGTTTTACTCCATTTACAAAGATTTAGGTACTTGGGTGAAAAAATATTCTCAACTCTTAGGTTTGTTCCAAGCCAATCCAAGCAACGGTTTATGAACGATACACTGACCAGTACATGCATCAGTTTATACACATGTATTAACCTAGGACTAGTTTTTACTAGTCCATGCGATAGCTGTTCGATGTTGTGTACTAGTTTTGCCGTACAATTACTGATCACGGGCGCGATCCTAAAGTTGCTTGGAACATTTTAGTTCATTCAATATAAGATACACTTGTCGGATGGAATGTTATTTTTTCATTGCGCTTGTACTGTACCGCGCTTGGAACAAACCGATTAAAAACAAGTACCTATCCCTGTCGGCTCGTAGGTCACTTAAAGCATAGATCAGCTAAGCATTGTTTACCATGTGGTCAAGTTGGTTGTTGTCCCTAATAAATTAAGGATGTTCTGAGAAACTACAAATGGCGGTCTGCATTTTTATTGTGACAGTTTATATTAATTCTATACGGTTCTTTACTAAATATGTATGTATATCATAGCTTATGCTCTTATTATATTCGTACCTTTAGGAATTATGTTAGTGGTCCGTGAAATTTTAAATTGTTTAGCTGTCCGCAACATCTAAAAGGTTGCCGACCACTGCTTTTGAGTACTTTTCTTCCTTTAGAAGTTTACCTAAACTTAGGACTTGGCGAAATATTGGTAAGATTTGATTTTTTAACAGACTGAAAGTATACCCATACGTTTCTAGTAGGTAGATATAATTTCATATGTCGGAATGTTTTTAAAAGGTTGCGTTTACGCACCTTTGGCAAGTAATGGGTTAAAAAGAAATTCGAAGAGAAGCGTAGCTATTTATGGTCTAAGGAAGCCTAAATCTAAGTAATGTGAAAAAAATCCTTTTTTTTAAACCAAGACCTTAATTCGATCATCCAATTGTCTTTTCTGCAAAATTATAAACGGCAGTCTTTTCTTCACTTTTTAGACGAATAGCAATTGCTACGAATTTTTTATTCATTTAAAGTAAGACGCAGTTCAATAGTTTGGATATCAAAAAAAAAAATGTTAACAAACATATTGACTAAGAGCGATACTTTGAACTACTGTATCTACTAACATTATTTTATTAATTATGAAAAATAATCTTAGCAAAATCTATTTTCTGTTACACATTTGTATTATTAATTAAACAAAATACCTTTTGTTTTATCGATATCACTATGTATTTACATGTTTATATACATAGTTTACTTTAATCTACATTCTCTCTCATAATTTATATTCGTCATCATCATTTATTACCTATCACAAAACTTTATTCATGCAACTTGATGATTGGGGTTCATATCACAGAAACGTATAAGAAATTTTCAGGTTAGGAGTTTCTTGTTGGGGTTGCACTACAAATAATACAGATAAATTTATACACTTCAAATTGCAGATAAAAAGTTGAAGTGGGTTTGATGAGTCTATATAGTTTAAAGAATAAATAATTGGAAAATTCCATATTACAAGTTGACTAATATTGTTTTACGGAAATACATATCATCCGTAGCAGCACTATGTTAAAGGTAAATAAACACAATACTGTTAGCGGAAAGATGAGTGGTTGAATGTAATTAATTAGCGCATTGTTGGTTCCGCTTTGCCAAGTATTATGCGTTCAGGATCCTTTAATTAAATTGTTCTTGCTTTCTTGTAATCAACAGCTGTTTCTAGTTTTGTTTATGTAAATGATTTAGTGTTAACCTAGTTATTATTTTCAGTGCGTAATGAATATTACGTTTCCGATGTTTTCTTTTATAAATACTATATGTATGTATCAAAAGTTTGTATCATTTTTACCTAATCACTCTAATTATTTCAAAGTTTTGCACAATTTTACTGCCAATAAATCACTCACTCTTTTGTCTTTATAATTTATGGGAATATAATTATCTGAAGAAGAAGGTATAATACCTATATGCACTTATGTACGTATGCTAAAACAGTTACTGTGATTAAATACATACTTTGAAGATCTCATCTAACATCTCTTATATTGAATTAAAAATTATTTACGATGCTGAGGTCACCAGGCCGCAAGGTTAGAGTTCACCTTGCGACCTAAATTCTAAACTACCGTTAAGATAGGAAAAATTTCTTGTGTCTTCAATTCTAAAATTAGCATCTTCTACCTGTTGAATCTATACGGTTCTTATAAAATATTCAATCGTACGGACGTACTGCACATTCACTCATATATACAGTGATATACGCATGTGTATGTTGTGGGCTGCATTTGTATTAGACTTTGTTAGAGATATATGTATATTTCTCCAGAAATATAATGAATATTCATACTTTTATTGCGTATGCCTTTAAAAATCTATAACACTATTTCATTTTCTATTCACGAAATTTGGGGAAGTAGTAGGAAATAGTGTTGGAAGAAGATCCAACACGTTCAATCTTGAAGCTATATATTTTCTGCTAGTTTTCTATAAGATTGATTGAGAAAATATTACATTAAGTCTCATATTGAACAGAAACAGCTATCTTTATGCATGCTATAGAGATTGTTGTGGTCATCCATAGTGCAGCAATCAACAATAAAAATGACGCTTTGACAAAAACTAAGAAGGAAAAACCGACACTCTTTGGAGAAAACCTACCAAAGTATTTAAAGAATTTAAAATATACCATAAAATATATGTATTAAAAAGAAAAATGTTGGCGACCCTGTATCAAAAGGTAATAGAAGCTTAAATTAACCTTAAAAAATTAATTACAGGTGAGGTGTTGCAGAAATCGCAAGCGACAGTCGTAGTTATTACACATATATTGAGGGTAATTACAAGAAAAACACACTTCCGTAGTAAGTGAAACTGTTAAGATAATCGTAATACTTACATTTGGAAAATCGTTAGCGAATATGACTTCACTTATAGTGTTGTTGAGAGTGTTAAAAGACTCTTCATCAAAAAACTTACTGCTCTCGAATATTTGTTGACATAACAAACTTTACAGTTTTGTTGAAATTTTTCAATTGCTTTTCATTAAAAAACTTAATGAAATTAATAAATCAAGGAATTTTATAGAGAACAATAGAGCCGATTCACAGCGTTGTTCATGAATAAAATAGAGATTTAGAGAACAAAGGACATTGCTATGAAGTATTTTGGACAAGCTTTTGATTAAGTTAGGCAAACGGTGTTTTTATCTACACTTAAAATGTCTTCCACATTATTTATTCGAGGAAATGAACTCAGAATGGACATTTTCAGGTCAAACATCAGTGTTTCAGCACAATTGTCAAAACCTATCGAGCTAGTGTTATGCAGGGATCTATATGGGGGTCTATATTGTATCTGTTTTACATAGCTGATATAGCAACCATTCAGATACCTACAAAAGTAAGATATATACAAATTCAACCGTGCTGTAGTCACATAATGACCCTACAGGAGCTACTCGAAGTATACAGATTTCTCTAAATAACATACAAGATTGACTTAAAATATAGACAATAAAAGCAATCGAAAATGTTTTTTCACACACCCAACAGAAGTGAAAACTGTATTACTGTAATATAAAATAGCCAACTGCTGAAATATATGTATAAAACATTTTATGTATCTTAATATGATGCTTGAGTGGAAATTAAATCGGCGAGAAAGTGTGTTTAAGAGGCAAACAGCTTGTTGCTTATTATTCTGAACTGTATTATTATTGGACGATAGCTGAGATGTCCAAACAATGCTCAAGTCGATATGGACACATGTATAAATAACTTCAACAATGAAATTATACAAGGTCTTCAAAATGAAGTGTATCATCTAATCCTGGTACGATCCTTATGCAGTGATGCAAAATAACTTAAAAGAGACGGGTCAGTGAAGGAAAATATCCAGAAATATTGTGAAAACTAAAGCGAAAAGTGTACCCTAATGTGCTCGCCTACTTATTTTGAATCACTGATGGATGTCATAATTGTCATACCAGATATTAAACAGCTGAAACATTATAACCTTACGGCCTAACAAAACATGTTTAAATAGTATGGGATAATAAAAATAAAAAGGTTATCAGTAACTGGAATGAAGGAATATTGATGGATATTAGAAAAAATAACAACATAAGAACTTACGAAATTAATGATGAAATTAGAGTGAGAAGTGACGATATTTAGAACTTCACAATTAGCAGAACCACGCCTTGGAAACCACTTATTTAGAAATCTATAGGTACTATATACCGAACAAAATGTAAAGTGATTTTTGCGATTTTTTTTATGCAATGTGAATTTTTGCAGTTTGGCCAAATGAATGTATTTATCATTAAATATATTTTTGTCAAACACTTTAACGAATAACTTTACGCCATCGCGTTAGAATTTATAGGTTATAACATCAACTAGATGGAAATAAATCTTCTTTGCGGAATGTGCTTTAATGCCAATTGGAACACTTACTTCCAAGCTGAATGCGAAAAGCTCATGGTGGATTACCGCACAACTACCAAAGAGTTCAGGCAAGTATGGTACTAATTTGCCATTTAAAACAAATTGAAAGAAATGCGTATTTTTTTTTGATAATTTACTTGTATAGTAACGGACTGACATAATTATGAATCTCAAAATATGTATAACAAACGAAATTAAGTTAACCCTGGGAGTACCCACTTAAATTTTAGCAAGAAATGGAACTGAACAAATCTCAAGAGAGAAGTAGGCAAACGCCCTGGACAATTGATTCCCACTAATGCTTGTATTCTCTAGGATAAAATATTATGATCATTTTGTAAGAGATGGGCAACAATGTGTATAGTGACCGGCATCAAATCTGGATGGATGTAGGACGAGGATTTCCTTGTGTTCATAAACCACTGTATTAAACATGTGAGACCAAGTAAATGAAGTCTCGGTAACTCTTGTCAACCACAGTTTATTTACATGTTATAAAATTACTATTATAACGCTGATACCCTACCCTACACACACTACAGGTCTTTTAAAAAATATTTCAATGCCTTATCAATGAATAAGATAAATCAGTAAACATAAGCTTGCTGTGATTTGCTCTCAGCATACTGCTTTGAGCAGTTGGCTGTTTAATAGATATGTTTTTCTTAACAACATTGATTTTATTTTATCACAAGTTTTTTGAAAATGTTGAGACTGAGAATGTAAAAAATCGAAAAATCCTGGAGCAAAGAATACAGTAGGTACTTATTATCTGATCCAAACTGAATATGTAAATAAGATTTATTATATGAATTTCAGAACTGCAGTGGTTTATCATTTCTGTACATCAAGAGCAGTACACAGATGAAAACCACTAACACAGGTTTAAAAACTCAGGCAGGTATCAGAAGTTATAAATTTCTTGTCTAACGGAGGCATTCAAAAATGTCGAAGAGAGGGGAGAGCAAAATGAAAGGCTGCAGTATGAACTGCCACTCCTCAAGAAGCGAGCCGAACATATAATAGGAGAAAGAACACTCTAATTACTGTGACTTACATATATACCTTTATACGTAAAACGTATATGTATATATGCATGTGTTTGAGATACACACATACATTAAGTGCCATTGCCGATAATCGAACGCACAGACACCGGTGTTTCGACCTATGAGGTCTCATCAGTGTACGTGGAGATTCTCGACAATAGCCTTCAAGACTTTAATCGCTGCCTATGTCATTTTCGCATATATGTAAGTCACAGTAATTATTTACTGCTTGATGTTAGTTTTAACATCCATGTGTTCACACTTTTCATTTTCGTTTTGATTGGTGACGCCACCTAAGGCTCTATTACACGAGATACACTATTAACATACAGGCCTCTGTATAGCAGAACATGCTGTCAGAAGCCATCGCTTTTTTCCATGTCATCTTTTAGGTGTTAGATGTCGCTGTGATACTCTCACTACATTTAACATGCGAAAATGACATAGGCAGCGATTTAAGTCTTGAAGCTATTGTCGAGAATCTCCACGTACACTGATGAGACCTCATAGGTCGAAACACCGGTGTCTGTGCGTTCGATTATCGGCAATGGCACTTAATGTATGTGTGTATCTCAAACACATGCATATATACATATACGTTTTACGTATAAAGGTATATATGTAAGTCACAGTAATTATTTACTGCTTGATGTTAGTTTTAACATCCATGTGTTCACACTTTTCATTTTCGAAAAAACACTCTGTTTAAACAAAAACTAAACTCAGAAAAAGCCTAAAACAAGTAAAGTTGAAGCACTACTACTATCTGAAGACATCTCAATGATCTAAAGTCTTGTATATCTGAGTGAATATTCATAAATTAAAATCGAATATATAGGTACAATGTACACAATGAAAGAAACAGGCACCACGTATGAGTTGCATAACTCAAAGTACCTTCTATGTTAGCAACAACTATATTTTAAGTTATTTTTCTATAATTACTATAAATGTTATGAATATATCTTTAGTATATTGTATAAAGATGAAAAAAAACTTATTTTTTTACTGTATTTAACATCAGTTTTTTTTGTTATAATTGACACAAACCTTTTACTATCGATACCGAGGTGGTGTCTAAAGTAACATGTGTAGTTTACTAATAAAACAAAATTTCTAGTGAATACAATGTAAATTATAACTTCAAAACCATATAGGACAATAGTTAAGTCAATAAAAAGGATTGTAATTATTAGATTTCAACGACAGGGTAGGAATGTAACTTCAAAGTACAAAATTTTGTAACGTTCTATTAAACTACAAAATGGATGAAAAGTTTAAGGAAGCGTATTTAAGAACCATAGGAAATAAGCCCAGGTATTATATAGACTATTTTAAATATAAATTTTGATAATAATGAGATGAAAAATTTCGATAATCTGTACCTACCTAAAATATTTGCTGATATCAAACATCATGAAATTGATATCATAAAATATAATAAAATCAAGTTCATGTTGTAATAAATATTTAGTTAATTAGTTTTAATACAGTTATATTGTACGTTTTAATTGATCTATTCTCCGAAGGGAAAATATATAGGCTCCTAGAAATATAATCTATTTTTCGGTAGACAGTTTATAATTTTTACCATTCAGGAATTACCCTGCTGATTGAAATAAATAATAAGCTAACGAGCATCGCCTTTATGCAAGTACACAGATCTTGCCACGCTACGGAGTTCATTAATTTTTTAATGCTAACGTATCCGATAGGATGTTCTTGAGCCATTAATCTTTATGTTTTGTATAAACGAGCTTGAATAGGATGCTTTATTAGATTTAAAGGTATTTTCATATTCCCATCTGATTCACACATAGGAAAATAATATTTACTGAATTGCACCGTAACGAGGAACACAGTTAATTTAAGATTCCTGTAAGTTAGTATTTGATTAGCTACGATTGAATATGTCATACATATAGAAAATGTATGTTCGATCAGATTTTTGTGTTTCTTTAACGAACGACCTATGTTGTTGCATTCAGTCTTTTATTTGTCGCGTATGTAATTATATAAGTATAGGTATGCATATTTAGCATAAAGTAATTTAGTTAAAATATCAAGATTATTAACAATTTTGTCGCAAGTACTGGTAAATCAATCACTGTATTTTCTTATAAGAATTATTTTCAACATAATTAAATAATTTTTTGCATTGAATAGATTTTTCTGCTGTAGAACTCCTGGTGAAATAAATTTTAAATACAGATACCTATATTTATACCTATACCTATATATATATTAATTTCTGAAAATATGTTGTGGCATTAGAAGCACAATTTATATTAAATAATACTCAGAAATATCTGGTAGGAAATATAAGAACTCGTATGATTTTTTCTTGTTCTGGATCTGTAATTTTTTTAGCATTTGTAAAATACGAAGACATACTATTTTCAGAACTAAAACACAAAGTATTTCCTCGTCTACGTTCGTTCATTTTGGTTAGTTTACATCACGGATGTAGTATATGATTTACAGATTGATTCCAACATTCGAGTGAGACATTGTGTGTATGAGATGTAGCTAGTACTGGCAAAACATCCGTGCGCATTCGCAAAAGATTTACATTACTCTTGATTTTGTACATGTATTATCTTGTTTCATATTGACCGGATACCGACTTTACATTTTATGAGAAATGTTGATTGCATGATTTTTAATATTTATTTAATACATATTTGTTTAAAATTTTCTTTATCGTACTATGCTGCTAATATTATTTTGTATATAAGACGTCACCCATAAGTATATTTATTATCTGCGCGGTCGCTTTAATTGTGATTTAAAATATATTTTATATGAGCGCCAGCCGTATGTTTTGCCAATAATAGCTGTATCTAATGGTGGCTACACACATGCAACAAAACATCGTAAAGAACTCCGTCGCGTCTCAAGTGTGGACGCAACCACGCAACAGTGCAACAGCGCAACATCGCAACATAACGGCGTCCCATCAGTTGTCGGTTTTCTGCCGTCGCATCAAAGAAATGTTGCGTATTCACGTTGCGCAACATGTTCGCATGTCTGGACCGGCTTGGCTGATTATTTATGGGAGGATGGGACGGCATTATGTTCGCGTTGATGTTGCACGACGATGTTCTGTTGCACCTCAATTCATCACACCGCAACTTCTTCGCGCAACAAGAAACGTTGGGCGACGGAGTTCGGTACGATGTTTTGCATTTGTTTGGTTTGATACAGGCAATCCATATAGTTGCTACATCCATGATTTACATATACGTCAAGTTTGAATTTCGTGAGTACTTTTTGTAAATCACGCCATCAATAATTGTTATTGATACGGTGGGCCACATCATTACAGTAAATACATTATAAATATATGATGAGTACTGTAAAAGTCAACTAATTGCACTACTGTTCACTTTTACATTAATTTTTACCCGAATATGGGCTAATAGGAATAATTAAAATAACTAAAGATGAAATATCAATGCGACCTCACGGCTAGGTTAGTACGACACTAAATATGCCCTGCTTTTCATTAAATTATACAAGGGGCACTTCAGTAACGCGGCTGCAGTCGTACAATCGCAACCATTGTAACAAGGGGACACCAGTCGCACCGCACAACTCGACTGTTTTCGGGAGAAGCCCATTCGTTACAACCGCAGCAACAATTTGTATAAATTATTATGGATGATTAACGTTAATTAAATTTGTTCAACAGCATCCCTGTTTCATCAGTGCAAAAAATCCACATAATAAAGACTTGAATGTAACAATTTTTTGACAAGTATCATAACAAATATTATACAGGACACAAAAAACTAAAATTGATATATCCCCATAGTAAATATATAAATTTACTATGTACTGAGAAGAAGCTCTTTCAAAATTTTAAATTTTCGTTTGGTTATTTACTGTATAGTTGTGTTTTTTTTTTATTTCAATTAGTTCTGAAATATTTCTGCTTTTGCTAATTTGTTCTTTGCATCAAATTTTTATTTCATCATATGTAGGTAAAAAATATCATTTGTGCAAATAAAAACACCATACTTTAAAAAATACAACTCAGTACCTACTTAGTTTTCCTAAATGAACACTGATCTTTATTTCAAAGTGTGTATACGAGTGTGTATGATAAATAGATCGCATGAGGTTCGTGTCTCATTAATTTATCTAGTAATAATAATAAGGGATCTTCTTCTTCAAGAAGACATTAGGGCTTAGCCTCGGCACTAGCAAACAGTTCGTATAAGAAATATAAGCAAACATATACAACAAAAAAGCAATGGCGATAGCTAAAGCACTAACTTGTCATTACACATTCCATAACGATTCGTCTTAAGTTAAATTTTTAAGGACACATCTACGAATTTCGACAGGATAAGCTTTATGAAAGTAAGACAGAGACAATATTATGCTCCCATGTATTATGAAGTTTTAAAAGTTGGATTCACGCATTACGATTACAAAGGAGAATTGGTACGGAAGAACATTTTTAGAAAATCCGGAAAAAGTAAACATTACGTATTTCTCAAATATACATAGATTATTGCCACACAAAACATCATCCATCCCATCCAACTTAATTTTCTTCTAATACCTAAACCTAAATATAAACGGAATATATTTGAGAAAAAAATAGTAATGACTATTCAATTCACCTGTCATTGTTCAAATATGAACCAATAAAATAGCAAATATTTACTTTCGTATCATAGCAACAGGAAATTTCAGCGATTATATCTTCCTAGAAGGTATTCAAGTGGATATTTTAAACAAGTGAAAGTTTTTATTAATGTAACTCATTTACTAACAATATTGAAGGTACAATTAGAAAACCTAACATTACTGCAGTGCTGCAGCAGACATTCTGGAACAGAGCTATCACTGGGAGTACCCGAGGGAGTACCTTTCTCTTGTAGCTTAATACCGTCACTATTACTGACAGATGTCGAAGTTGTACATGACACATTTGTTGTTGTAAAATTTCTTCGCATTTTGGTGATAATCGACTCGTGGTGCTCATCATCAAGCTGCAAGTACGATTTTATGGAATTCAGATTTTGGTGTCCCGTTATTTTCATCAGTTGTTGCTCTCCGACTCCAGCTTTCGCCAGAGATGATACAGTTGAAGAGCGTACCGAATGATTTGATATCTTCCTTCTTTTAACATCTAATCCAGTTTTTTCAGCTAATAACTTCACCCATTTACTGATCTCACATATACCAACTGGACTGTTCTTATACCACATCGCATTCTCAACTTTATCCCAAAACGGATTCGGTGTCAAAAACATCCTTTCTGTTTTCACATTTTTTCCTCTCTTCGATTTCAGTAGATAATACAATCTAAATAACAGAAGAATATTAATTATACCGTCTTGAAATTAAATATAAATAGGTTACCTAACTGGACACATATCGGTATTGCTTTTATTCTCTATCAACCACTTGCTGCCTGTCAATGATTTAGTTCCCCCCTGCGCAGTTTTCGAAAATACTGGATTATACTCAATTCTACCAGTTCTTCTTCCCTTGTTATCGAGTTCCTCCTTGAAGTAATAGGTGAAACAGTTGCTCCCTTCTCCTCCCCGCCAAGCTAGTTCGTAAGATGCTATTAAGAAAAACTTTTTCTGTAAACCGTCTGGGGTACTCTCATCTAATATGCGTATCATATTTAAGTATTCTGGTTCTGTAAGTGCCGCCGCGTTGCTGGTTCTTTTTTCAGGACACGCTTGCAGTTTTCTTCTTGTAGCATCCCTGGCGTCACGTGCTGACTTAAATATTGCATCAGAAAACGGGTTTACGTTTATTTTCCACTTATTGAAGAACATTTCTTGAACCATTTTCGCCGTCACGTTCCACATGTGCTTGATGACGCCTTCTTTATAATCGGACCCATCTTTTTTCTTCATATTACATGCCCACGACTTTAAGATGACATTTAAGTCCACAGGAGAAGTAGATTGATCCAGTTTATAGCCTTTTGCTGTTAAAAATGTACTAAATTGTCTCCATACTGAATCTTTGGATGTCTTCGTGTTCCAAGGGATATTTTCGCAAATTTCAGCATCGATTTCGTCTTCAGATTTCGTGCCAAATCTTTTCTCAGTTCCCATTATTTAGAAACACCAGTTTTTATTCAACGAAACGAACTAAATAGGAACACGATTCCAAAAATTTTAATGACAAACATAAATGTTTTTTTTGTTGACATGGAAACGTAATCATGTGTAACTAAATTTTGAGTCATTTTAATATGAAAAATTGATTTGGTTCATTGAATAGTCTCTCGAATACGATTCGTAGTCAAAGTTGAGTCTACTATTTTTGTGGTGCTTTACACTCATGTCTTTCATAATTGCGAATACTACTCGTGCTCCGCACTCGTAGTATTTAAATGCAATCATGAAAGACATTCGTGTAACCACCACAAAAATAATCGACATAACTTTGACTACTCATGGTATTATAAGTGAATATATTTGAGTGCTAACACTTGTATTGAATTTGAATGACACCTGGTCGAATAACAAATTCCTTAAATAAAAGTTGTATCTCCCCCATGACTACTTGGTATCATATATAGCATATGGATATAGGGAATCTGCTGTATTAACAATGCGGATCGTCTTGCCGATGTAATGAATACCAAATTGGTCTACGCGGAGAAATCACTTTCAAAATGAAACTGATTATACCAAGGATTGTAGTACATTTTGCGAATACTTTTTTAGTGGTGCGTTAAGTTGCTTTCCGTCTCATTTTGGAAGTAGTCTATCATGAATCGTGCATCTATAGCATTTAATTGCAGCTCGATATTTCTTAAAAGTATTAGATCATCTTAACCTCTATACTTTATATTTAGTATTTTTGCAGAACTCAATGTATTTCATATTTCTTTTGATGTATTCCTACCGGCAAATGTATTGGAGTATCTTTATATTTTCTGTCGTGTTCTTCAGAATAATATGATATAATTTTGTTTGATTTGACTGCTTCGATTTTTTATTTATATACCAAAAACTAACGCTGTTGGAATTAGAATTCCAATTTTAAATTCTCTTAAGACCTGTTGTAAATTAAGGTATTTCTTCCATTAGCTGAGGCTGTTGACTAGGTCCTAGCTCAAAGTTCTAAGACATCTATTTTTTTAAATATTCATTAATGACCTGTCCGATGCAGTAATAAATTTGCGACATAAATGACAAAGCTATTGAAACAATATCTCAGTTAACAGAATAATGCAACAGGTATCGTTTAAATTTCTGGGTATTACTTACTTTTTACTTTCAAGAACCAGCTGGGTGCTGTTTGTAAAAAATTAAATAGTAGATTGGGAGCGCGGCGCATTCCTGTAACCCAGCAACTTGGAAGTCACTTATAGCGGTAGTAGATCAGATGGTTCTGGACTAGAAAGATGCGAAAAATTTCCTTAGAAAAAATGGTCTATGGAAGATGATTTTAAAATCAAAATTCTACACCAAACTTATCCGGTTGAAGTCATAATGATGATATTAATTATTATTAAGATGTGCGTTAACGAAATGTGCATATGGAGCAGAAAATAATATTACTTTATTTTGTTACCTTACGTAATAATTTTGCAATTACTATGTAGTATACAGTGCTTTTCATTTAACTGTGGCCATAGGGATTTACATGCTAATATTTCGACTCCCTGTTAACTTTTGTAGTCGTATAAATTTTAAGAAATTTTTGGTTTTCATTAATAAATCAAACATTTCTCTACGAAATGTACATTGCCACAATAACATGAACATGTTTTACTTTTTTATTTTATCATTACAAGATGGAATAATAACACAGATAATTAAACCAGAAAAATCAACGTGGCTAAAATGTCATTATGCTTGCTGTCATTTAATTATTATAAAGTTCCGCCAAAGCTTTTTATTGTGACTTTTAAAGAAAATGTCGGTTTATACCATCAAAGAAAGAGTGGAATTGGTTATGGGATACATAAAAGGTATGTCTAGCAGAGAAATTGTAGATAACTTTGCTGCTGCACATCCCAAGTAAGACGACAGTCCTTAAAATGTACGCCACTTTTCGCACAACAGGTTGTCTTAATTCTGAGCATCATAAACGTGTGAGAAATTCTTTGGTTCTGACAGAAGAGGTGAAAAGTAATTTATGTTTGGCAATAGAAGATGAGGGCTGCACTACCTTGCATTCCCTTGCGGATCAATTTAATGTTTCGCAGAGTAGTTGCTTCAGGGTGTTAAAAAAGAAAAAGTACAAATCATACAAAATTAAAAATGTGCACAAATTATTACCACGAGATTACTTGCCAAGGATGGAATTTTGTGAACTTTGGATGGAAAAAATTAATAATGATCAAAACGTTTTAAAGAAAATTCTATTTACTGATGAGAGTACATTTAAGTTAGATGGGACAGTCAATAAACAAAATCGACGCATTTGGGCACGAGAAAATCCATACAAAATTCGAGAATCTCACACACAATGGCCTGAGAAAGTTAACGTCTGCAATGGGCTGGAATTGTAGGGAATAACATCTTGGGGCCATTTTTTATTAATGGGTGCCTTAATCAGCAAAAATATTTGGATTTGCTTCAGATGGAAGTAGGCCCTCGTTTAGACGACCTGAGAGCGAATGGACAAATTATCTTTCAACATGATGGAGCCCCAGCTCATAGTGCCGCAGTTATAACGGCATTTTTAAATGAAAGTTTTCCCAATAGTTGGATAGGGCGATTTGGACCATTTAAATGGCCTGCCCGAAGCCCAGACCTTTCTCCTCTCGACTTTTTTTTGTGGGGTCATTTATCAAATCAAGTCTACGATAATGTGCGAGATAAGCCAGAGAACTTAGAAGAGTTGAAGAGAAGAATAACAGAGGCTTGCAACTCCATCACAGTTCGAGAGTTACAAAAGACGCGTAGACATTTTTCTGAACGGTTGGGACATTGTTTAGCCACACAAGGACAACACTTTGAGCAATTTCTTTAATAAGTGATTACTTTAATAAAATTATGTTTGCTTATTTCAATAAAATTATTTATAAAATTTATAAATTTTTATAAGAAAATACACCTATCTTGTAACATTGTGTTAAGGTTGTTCAGTACATCAAAACCATTAAATTCAAAATAAGTAAAGGCGATAAATTATGGCATTTATGGATATATTAGGTAAATATAAGTCTAGAAAAAATGGTTAAAAAAATCTACCTTTGTAAATAAATATAATATTAAATAAAATAGCACAAAAACCGCCAAATTTTACTCAATCAGAACAGGAATTTGAATAGATTTTTTCAATAGAATCTAATTAATTCATATTGAGAAGTACCTGTAAAACTTCCTGAGAGAGCTATTTTGATAAATAAAAAATTATCGACTTGGAAATAAGGACTTATAATAATCGATAATTTATTCAAAGCGTAACTCCTACGCTATCATTATTTTTTCATATTTTGCTCTTACAGGAACTTTAACATATTGTAAACAAAAGAATAGTACAAATGGTTTATTAATATATTTTGCTGTTGTTGTGTTGTTGTTGATTATTGTTAACGGATACCGCCCCTTGTTGGTACATCCCATATATTTTGTAAACACGCCCATTTTAAATCATGTGGTATAATAAATAAGCATAAATGCAGAAAATTTGCCAGATGTTTTTCCTTCTCTAATGGTGTCTGATATTAGGTGGACATAAATCGTAAGATTAATGTATAAAAGTTATTTGAAATAGGATGTAAAAGTAAAATTTGTGCTTGAAGACGCAGAAAGAAAACAACGAAATCCAGGAAAATGTATAATTTGCATCAAAAGTTTTGGTAAATTTATATTTTATTTAAATAGAATTATTTTAAATTATTTTTTCTTGTAGAGAATCTAAAATAAACGACAAAAAAACAAATGTTAAATCTGAATGTGCAATTCCGGAACAGGAGTTTGAAGTGAAGCCTCAAAATGATAATTCAGATATCCATTCTGTCGAAATGGTTGACAATGAGAATTTAGACGTTTATCCTCCTACGGAAGTGGAAGTGGATACCAGTTACCAATGTATAACGGATCTCTTACAAGGACGAAGAATTGTCAATTTATGTCATGTCCTAAAAGAATATGAAAAAGTTATAAAGCATGGTAACCATTGCACAATGGGGAAAATTAAATTTACAAAGGAAACCAGAATTGGTCTTGTTTCTAAATTGCATTTTTTGCGACAATTGCGATACGTTTATAGTTATTTGCGCAGACCCGACAACGTAATCCGAGACAAATCTAACAGAAGCTATGGTTTGGGCAAATTTAGCAATTGGAATGGGAAAAAGCCAGTATGAAGAATTATTTGCCTTAGTGAATGTACCTTTTATGGCAGATAGAACATATAGTAGAACAACATCAAAGGTTAAGGAAGCTTAGGAGGAACATATGCTTAAACAAATGAAACAAGCAGGTGAAGAAGAAAGCAAAATTGCTAATGATAAGGGAAACGTTAATTTTGATGTAACACCCTTTATAACTGTAATTATAGAGGGTGGATGGAGTAAACGCAGTTATGGACATGGCTATAATGCCCCTTCGGGTGTAGCAATTATTATTGGAGCCGAAACAAAAAAAACACTTTTTATAGGCGTTCGTAGCAAAACATGTTCGGCATGTTCCCATCATAAAAAACACAAAATGAAATCCAAAAAGCATGACTGTGTCCTAAATTTTACTGGTCCATCTACGGCAATGGAGCAAGATGTTATAGTTGAGGGATTTACCAAAAGTATTGATCAGCATGGACTCATGTACAAATATGTAATAGGTGACGGAGATTCCAGTGTTTATGCCCGCATTATAGAAAAGGTTTCATATGGTCGACAAGTGATAAAAATTGAATGTGCTAACCACATGACACGTTGCCTCAGTGAAAAGTTACACAAACTCTGCGTCAATACATCCTTCCCTATTGCAAGTAGAAAAATTTTGATTGCGAAAGATGTGACGGGAATATCGAAACTTGAAAGACTTATCAAAGGTATAAGGACGTCAATCAAGAACAATAAAAGCAATTCCACGGCGTTGCGAACAGAATTAAAGAATGCACCATATCACGTTATTGGTAATCACACTAGATGTGCAAAACATTTAACTGAAGATGATTCTTCTACCACTATAGATAAACAATTTCTTATAGAGATCCAGAAATGCATTGAACCCATGATAAATAAAGCCGACAGGCTTGCGTTCAATGAAACAACCAATCAGGCGGAAAGATATATGGCATTAGTCGCAAAATGTACCGGGGGAAAGCGGATTAATTTTTCACGAAGTACTTCGTATACAGCACGAGCTTATGCTGCAGCGATTTCACAGGCAAGTGGCCCTGGATGGCACATTGAGGCATGGCGAGGAAGGCTTCTGGGTCATTATTCTCATCTAATTCTAAACCGAAGGCAACGAAAACACTATTTGCGGAAAAAATCGGAAAGTCAAAATATACAAGAAAGCGTAAACAACAGGACCAGATATTCACTATGGGCCAAATGCTTCTTTGCCAGATATTCGTGAAAATGAAATGGTAGAAAAAAAGAAAGAGTTTCTGGCGAAACTTAAAACAAGAGTATCTTCACCAGAAAAAGTAAAGGAAATTGAAATATCTACGAGAGGGCAGCATGATAATAACTTGTGGCGAGAACTTAGACAGGATTACCTAACAGCCTCTAATTTTGGTGTGATTGTGAAGAGAAGAGCTTCAACACATTCTCATAATTTACTCAAAAGACTGTTATATACAAATAAGGATTTACGGACAAGTGCAATAATCTATGGAAGAGTATATGAGTCTGTTCCTATTGCAAAGTATGAAGCTCTAACTGGTGTTGAGGTTAATAGATGTGGATTTTATATAGATGCTGCATATTCATTCCTCGGAGCCTCCCCAGATGGACTAATCGCAGATAATGGAATTGTAGAAGTAAAGTGTTTGCCTTCTATTAAGGGAAAGTTACGGGATTCGAGTAAAACTGATTGTTTTATCTATGTCGATAACAAAATCACATTGAAAAGAAACCACAATTACTATTTTCAGGTACAAGGTCAACTCAACATTTTGAAAAGAAATTTTTGTGAGTTTATTATATACACTGATGACGATTTTAATGTAGAAAGAATATTTAGAGATGACGATTTGTGGAACAAAAATATGTTACCCAAATTGATAACATTCTACGAACAACATCTGCTATCAGAAATTATTGATGGACGAATACCAAGAGGCATGAAAACAAGAAATTAGACTTAAGTTTACTTTTTATTTTAATCAAGAATTACTATAGAAAATATATTGCCAACATCTCTAAATTGACTAAATAAAATACATATATCAATAGATTAATGGCAATTTTATTTACTGCCTGAACACCCCCGCTGTTCCCTATGGTTGGGACGTACTTAGTAAACAGCCGGTAATTTTTAAACTGTTTAGTTTTCTTTAACATCCCAAGAAAGGTGAGAGCCGTTTCTGTTTATTTAGTATATTTGTTATTAAATCATTTATATTATTATGCATCTGCACACAAATGTGAAAACTGGTTAATTTATATTTCTTACGGAAACATCAGGTACTATTTTTGGAAATTGTAAGACACTCTTCTTGAAGCTTCCTGAATATTTTACAAAATGAAGTTACTATTACTAAAATAAAAGCCTTCAATTTCACCTTCAACTATTGACAATAAGCAATAGCAACTAGCAAAATTATAAAAATGTCGCCTCCAGTAAGATTTTTATAATTTCTTTTCTAAAGAACGGGGAAACCTTTCTGTCAATCTAATAGTAATAAGAGAAAGCCCATTTGTTTCAAACTGAATAACGGGCGTTCTATATGTACAATAGATATAGGAAATTTAGAAAATAAAATAAAAATGAGTACCTGTATATTAATAAACGGAGAAGATATGTGTTTTTACTTTTAACGTACAAAAATATATTACCCATGTTTATTTGTAAGAGACCATAATTAATTACATTTTGCCAGTAATTCCTAATATATAATAACAGCTATAAGAAATATTTACACGCTCCCTACAAACTATATTTTTATGAACACGTGTTCTCGTTTTTCTCAATGTATCTATTCATTCTTCAGTTTTTCAGACTCAAAATATGGAAAAACCTTGGTTCATATTTTGACGTCAGCAAAAAGTAGGCGGGACAATTCAGACAAAAACTATTTTCTTGAAATGTGCATACTAGCGACCCCATAGCGGATTTAGTTTGCGTAACTGGGTACTGAACAACCTTAAATTTTATTCCTGTCGGCCAAAAATTGCAAATGTCAGCGTAAAATCCAAGCTATTAGAAATTAAAAAGTCTTATAAAATGAGATTTAAAAAAAAATTTTGGTAGATTCATTGTAATTTCTAATGATAAATTGAAATCATTTTAATAAAGAAAGCATAATGACATTTTAGCCACGTTGATTTTTCTGGTTTAATTATCTGTGTTATTATTCCATCTTGTAATGATAAAATAAAAAAATAAAACATGTTCATGTTATTGTGGCAATGTACATTTCGTAGAGAAAT
This sequence comes from Amphimallon solstitiale, assembly GCA_963170755.1. Classification (NCBI taxonomy): domain Eukaryota; kingdom Metazoa; phylum Arthropoda; class Insecta; order Coleoptera; family Scarabaeidae; genus Amphimallon; species Amphimallon solstitiale. The sequence continues at coordinate 97,944,260 of OY720676.1, read as the reverse complement.
GTTTGATTTATTAATGAAAACCAAAAATTTCTTAAAATTTATACGACTACAAAAGTTAACAGGGAGTCGAAATATTAGCATGTAAATCCCTATGGCCACAGTTAAATGAAAAGCACTGTATAACTCAAGTTCTAAGATTATTATTTTTTTTTCTGAAAACGTTCTTGCTTTAGGAAGTTGAAAAGACACAACTTCTGTTACTTCTCGACATAATCTTTCTGAAGACGTACTGCTTAGAACACTTTTTTAGGGATGAGTTTTATCGATTGGAAAATAACTGAAGCCTCGATTAAAAAATGAGCGGTCATGGTTGAAAAAAGCTAGAAATTGAATGATGGTACATACGAAACTACCTCAAAGTTGTTATCACAAAGGCACTGATGCCATAACGATTTTACCCTTTCGATGAGGATCACGCATTCACTATCTTAGTCACCAAAACTTTCTCATCAGAGGCCGTTACTGGAAATTTTTTCGGTGGAAGTGAATTAAAAATGTTACTCACATGTCATTTACCGTCACAACTAAGCAAAAGAAAGCGCCATTAACGGTTGTATCACGTGTTAACACCTGCTGAAAACGACTCACTGTGATGAAACTTCCCACATTTTCAGATAGTCATGCAAAATGGACTCCACGGACCCTATGAAAATGTCAAGTTTAAAAAACGATATCACGCACACCTAATCGACGATCTTCTATATGCAACTTGTTCCACATGCGCAATCAAGGTTCCGTCCGACTAATTCGTCGGAATTAGTTGATTTAATCGTAACAGGACTTTCGCCCTTCTTCATAACGCCTTTACCGCATGTTTCATTCAAGTGGCAATGAATTTCGACGTGGGTTTCACCACGCAAGTGGAGTAAACGAATACTTACACATTTATCAGAAAAACTCAACTTACCATTTAAAGTATATAACACATCGCTCACAATATGGCTGCAAATGGATCTCTGGTATGATTCAGTGGTGTCATCTTAATTAAAAATTTAGGTTTTGACCTTAATTTTTAGGAATGAATTTTGCAAACACTTACAGGCTTACAGGTTTTCGAGGCATATTAAGACATATTTGAAGCAGCTAAACAATTTTTTATCGAAATCTACACAAGTTATGCTCTATTATTTAGATCGTGTCGCGAGACGCTCGTCCGCTCGGGCGCATGAGTTCCTATGATTTCAATATTCTGAATCAGAATAACCAAACATTTTCTTAATCTATATCAATGTAGCTATTATCTGAACAAGGATTAATTAAGTATTTTTTTTTATAAAAATCGCAGCTCTTTGAAGTAAAAAGTTCAATTTTTCTGGAAAATTTTCAACAAGGACGTATCTAAAATATACAACCTATCGGAATAATCTTAGTTGCAACTATGATTGAAGGTTTCCTCAATATGTTTGGCAAATCGCCAATTAATCTGTCCAATAGTTTCTGAGATTTCAAAAATTACGTTTAGAGAAAAAGGCGTTTAAGTTTGGCATACATACAACACTGATACTGATTGAACTTATGGCGCACAACAATTGATTACAGTAACTCACTCTTAATCAGCCATATTGGGACTATAAAGCCTTCTACCACACCTTTGTGAAACGAAAGAAGAGGGGGATGAGGAAGGGATAGCAAGGGAATTCTCCAAATCGATATACATTGTTATAACGAAGGAAGGAACGATTACCTGCCGCGCTACAAAATTTGGTATAGTCTTATAACTATGGGAGGTTACCCCTAACTATAAGAAAATCCAAATTAAAGAAAATCGATTCTTCAACATTTCTAGCCGGTAATACCCCCTCAATCTCACTACTGATGAAAATATTTCGAGAACTTGAACGCATCTCTTACTTGTAACCAACCAAATGGCGCAGGCATTTTTCGAGTTATCAGAGATGCAAATGATTTATGTAATATTTTATTTATTATTTTAACAAATTGCTCATGTTATATTCAGTATTATCTGTTGTAATTAAACTGTTGGCGTAAGTACATAGTCTCTTCTGAATGTATTATTTTATACTTTTTCTACTCCCATACTTTAATTGTATTATTAGATATGCCGAACCTGTACTATAATGATGTTCATTACGATAGAGATTTTCATTATGTTACAAGTTTATATCCAATAGGAATACAGATTTTTCATTACGATACAAGTTTATATCCAATAGGAATGCGACATTTCAATTTTCAAACAATATTCAATATGGCTACTGCATATCTGACAGATATACAAATTAAATAAATGTGACAGTTCTCTGCAATTTACAAGTAAGTACTTAAAATTTGTGCTTTTTTGAAAATATAAACGGTAAAAATGAGGGATAATGACAGTGAAATGTAATAATTGACTCCACCAGAAGTTATGGAACAAGCCTTAGTAGCCACGAACAATTTATTACCAGCCAAATTCACAAAAACGTACGGAAAATTTTAACCTCAATTTATGAAATGGATTGTTTAAAAAATATGTTTTATTATGGGGTCGTAGAAAAAATAGTGTATGCAACTCGCATTTAATGGCTATTAAGACACTCGTATTCATTACAATACTCGGCTTCGCCTCGTATTGTAATTCTCTTACTCGTGCCTTAATAGCTATAATTAAATGCTCATTGCATAATATACTATTCTACAACTTTGTTTTTTAGTTTGGTTTTATGAATCAATTTTGAATTAGTGATAAGTCTTATATACCTTGCTTGAAAGACGTAATTTTTTAATTCGTTTCCGTTCTTAGTAATTTTCTAAATATTTGTTTGTTGTTGTTTTTATAATTTCATTATTAAGTAATTATAATCTTTACTGAAATTTTGTTGCCCAGTATTGAATTCTACCTGCATATTATTATAGAGGTAATTAATTAATAAGTAATAATTAAGTTTGAAGAGTCAATTTGTATGATCCAGTTTTACAAATGTGTTACTAATATAGGAATCTGTCAAGTTTACACTAACTTCTTATGTAATTGTTACGGTTCACATAATTCTGTATTACTTAATGTATATAAATATGAATGTTTTAGAGCGTATAACATAGCCACATAATTTATGTATATGCCGTGTGTATTGATTACTTTTATGGCATGAATACTTATTAGTTCCAGTCTAAGAGCACAGCAAATAAGGAAGCTACATTTGTATACACTGAACCGTTGGATTTTCAGTTAATACATTATTTTATTTAGACCAACGGCAACTATTTTTCATTCTCTTGTCATATATATGCAAGTTTTGGTGAGAGCATTAAGAAATTAACCGTTCTCTGGTAATTAGTTTCTGCGCTTGCCTCAATTATTCCGAAAATTACATTAACTCTGAACTAATAAGTGATAGTTTTGACACCAAAGGTCTTTATCAAAATTAATTTTACTGGCATCACGTTTTTGGTTATTTTTAATAGGTTTGTCATGGAATGGAGTAACTTTAAATTTACTTACATGCACGCATGATTTAGCAAACTCTTTAATATATATAGTTAATTATACAAGAATATCGTTTACGTAATCAGTACCTACAATTAATTATAATTAAAAAAGAGTTAAATGTATTCCCATAATCTTGTTTTAGATATATATTTCAGTCTGATCTAAATATGGTTTGTCAAAATGAATTAGTGTTTCTCTACGAGACATTTACTTAATTATTTAAAATTTGGTATTTCATCCCAAATGACAATAACGTATAAGGGTATGGTTCACAATAATTCTAACAAACATTAAGCAATTCTGTCCCGACCATTACAACTTTTCTATACGCGCATTCTTGTAAGTATGCGATTACAGTTTCTACTTAACACCGGCAACTGAAAACTAAAATTTTAATAAAATTACTAACTGATAGATTGCTTTTATATAAGAACACATTTTTTGTACGCGACTGATATTTTTATTGCTCTATCATGCTCTGGAGCATATTACATAGTCTCAGATAACACAAATATGTATATTAGAAATGTGTAAATTAATCTAAACTGAACTGAATAAATAAAATACGTAAACTTAGTTTCAAAAATTATTTAATAATACCTATCACTACAATATCGTTTGGCCAAACTTTGGCTTCATCAGGTGATGAGTAACTGATGAAGCCAATGTTTGGCGAAATAATATTGTAGTGATATTATTAAATAATTTTTGAAACTAAGTTTACGTATTTTATTTATTCAGTTAAATATGGAGTTTCAACATGTATCAGCCTCATCAATTAACTAATCTAAACTGTTATCATGACGCTCAGGCTTCTTTAATTTTCAATTTATCGGTTTCGTGTCTGTGCCGTATTGATGAAAACAAATTTAAACATAAAACAAAGTTTAAAACACGTATCTACATTTGCCACAACTGCCGACTAGACCTAATAATATATATTTTCGTTTTTAATTTACACAACTTTACGTTATTATTTTAGGTATATTCTTTTGTCACTCGTGTGTTTTTTAACACATAAGTGGTGCTATGTGGTAAATTAGATGTCGTCCCGGATAGATCAAGGACCTTCACTTTTAGTTTCATAATTTGGAGTCTTCATATTAATATTCTTCGTCAATCGTTTGTCATGTGGTGTAGTTCGATGTCGTCTTTGATAAATCAGAAGCCATCCGATAAAAACTACACAAATGTAGTTTGCTTTCCCATTTCTTTTTTTTTATTACTAATGGTAGATATACAAATGAAAGAGATGAAGACATATTAATAAACAAGTATCGAAACGTAGTCCTTAAAGGAGACATCATGCTTATTTCGTGATTATTTTATATTAGAATTTATGTTACATTTTAACTCATATTATAGGCATTTTGTACAATGTTAGTTTATTTCACCTGTATAATTTTATCTGGACTTGACTTTTCCGAGTCTCAGTGACTTCGAAATTTCGCAGACTAAGGCTGATCTATTCTTGATGTGAAATAAAACAAACAAATGTTTAAGATTTACACTGTATTTAATAACAACGACAGCTGTTTCGCTACACTGTAGCTTCGTCAGGTTGACATATACAATAATAACTATCTACATACACTTGACTCTTATATATAGTGTGTGGATATTAGGAATTCTAAGAACTGATATGTAAAGAACAATTTCTTGTCTAAAAGTGTCGGGTCTATACACAAAGTACGTGGAACTAAATCTATTGCAAACAGATGTTATGTGTGAAATTAGGTAAACTGTATTACTAACTAGTCGTAAATATATTTAACAATGGTGATGAGTTTAACTATCTACATACACTTGACTAGATAGTTAAACTCATCACCATTGTGATGAGTTTAACTATCACCATTGTGATGAGTTTAACTATCTACATACACTTGACTAGATAGTTAAACTCATCACCATTGTTAAATATATTTAGTTAGTAATACAGTTTACCTAATTTCACACATAACATCTGTTTGCAATAGATTTAGTTCCACGTACTTTGTGTATAGACCCGACACTTTTAGACAAGAAATTATTCTTTACATATCAGTTCTTAGAATTCCTAATATCCACACACTATATATAAGAGTCAAGTGTATGTAGATAGTTATTATTGTATATGTCAACCTGACGAAGCTACAGTGTAGCGAAACAGCTGTCGTTGTTATTAAATACAGTGTAAATCTTAAACATTTGTTTGTTTTATTTCACATTGAAAATGGATTTACATCAAGTAAAGACCAACTCAATCCAAGATTTGATCTATTCTTTTTTCGTGTATTCGTATTTGGCTGCCCAATACAAAATTTCTTGTTTCGCCATTTAACATACTCGCAAGTAATAAATATTATTTTTGTTTCATCACCTGCTACTTAACTGTCAAACAAATTATTTGTTTACTTAGAAACTCAGGTCATAATGAAATGTTTCCACAAATTCCTTCACATTACAACCATTATTAACAAAGTAAAAATTGCTCTTACTGAAATGTGCTTTTAAAAGAAAATCATTCTTATTAAAAGCTGTTAAGTTTAGTGGATTTTCAAGAAATACGAGAATATTTTTAATCTTCATATCTAGATCACAATATTTCCTTTTTCTCTCTGGCTTTGTCGTGAGAATGTATTATGTGGATTCATCTTAAAGAACTTTCCACAACTTTACTTTTTAAATGTCTTATTCAAGTTGTCTACGACATTCTAGTACGATGTTTAAACATATATAGTTTATTCCTCCGTCTAACCCCTAAAACTAGTCATTAAATGTAGCAACTTCAATATTTGACGCTTAAAGCACAATTTTGGGCTATCTTTCGTCTATTCATTTCGGAGGTAAAAGTGGCACACATTTTAATTGTCAAGTCTTTCGTTTTTTCGCCAAAGAGCTTGTTTACAATGCAAATGTGTTTGAGTTTCACTTCTAGGTGTATTTTGTATTTTGTTGATGGCATTTCTTTCAAAATCATCGGTATTTTTCCTTTACACATTTTAATAAACAATTAAATTGATCTATTTAAATTAAATCAGTGTCGAGCAGAAAATTATAATTACAATGAGTGTAACTGGAACAACACACACAACTGTCAACTTTTAACAGTTCCATTCCAAAAAAAAATTGCGTTTTGCATGTGAAAAAAATTGTTTTCAAATAAAAGGAAATCTCTATGTTTGTCTTTGCGTTGTTGCATCAGAAAGTTATTGGTAAGTGAAATGTACCGGGTGTTTTTTATCTTTGATATCATTTTGATTACCTGCAACTTTTTTGTTTTTAAAAATATCAGAATGAAGCAAAAATCATTTTGCATAGGTATCTATGAAGTTTTTTACGTTTTAAAAAATAAAACAAAACACTAACGTTTTTCCAAGATATTAACCTAACTTATATTTTTTTAAATGGAAAACCCTAAATATTTTCGGATATTTCGATTTTACATGAAATTTCAAGTATATTTTATAAAGCATACCCCATACCTATCTTCAACGGTTTGCGAGAAAACGGCGTTTAAACATGCAACAAAGAAAAATTTAGTTTTGTAACCCTGTTCTTAAAGATGTCGAAATCAAACAGAAATCATTTTTCATAATTATTTAGAAAGTTTATTTTTAATAAAACAAAAGATTAACGATTAACAAAGTAACAAATTATTAAAAAAAACAATTTTACAAAATTAAATTATTCTAAAAATGGCATGTTTAAACGCCGTTTTCTCGCAAACCGTTGAAGATAGGTATGGGGTATGCTTTATAAAATATACTTGAAATTTCATGTAAAATCAAAATATCCGAAAATATTTAGGGATTTCCATTTAAAAAAATATAAGTTAGGTTAATATCTTGGAAAAACGTTAGTGTTTTGTTTTATTTTTTAAAACGTAAAAAACTTCATAGATACCTATGCAAAATGATTTTTGTTTCATTCTGATATTTTTAAAAACAAGAAAGTTGCAGGTGATCAAAATGATATCAAAGATAAAAAAACACCCTTGCACTTCCGTTTCAATGATCTAAAATGATGAATTTGTATCACAAAATCAAGTCCTTTGTTAAATTGCAAACACATTACAATTATGTAATACTCGTATGTGAAACAAGTGGATTTACCTATTTTTTTGTCGAGTAAAGAATGAAAAAATGAGGTGTGGCCACCACACTACTTTCTTATACGTATTAGCGTTTCAAATTATAGAATTCTCATAATAAATTTCCATAAAATGCATAATTTGCAAGATATTCGAAAAAAAGTGCTACTCGCTAAGAGTAAAAGTGATATTTCCGGTCCGAATTTAAAAATGTCATGTATGCAAAAATATTGCAAATCCAGCTCTAAATATTTTTTTACTCTTGATAAATATATTGTAACGTTTTCGGGTTCGCAATAAACAACTCGTGCAATATATTTATTTAAAACAGTCTGTATATTCACACACGTAAAATTAATTACAATATAAAAATATAAAACTAATGTATCACACTTAAACTACTACAATTTAAATTAACACAGGTATTTATTTCTATTACTAATATTTATGTCCGTATATTTATATCACTGCCATTTATATAACACCGCACCACTATATTTATTTTGTACTACTTATATTTATGTTTACTCTTCGACTACCACTCAATGAACTATTTATTTAAGTTTATTTATCTTCGCACGAGACTATTGAACGAATCTCTTATTCCGGAATGAATCATCCATCGGTTCAACTGCTTTTATATACGCATGCGAAACATCTGGAACACACCAGAAAAACGCTAGTGTCCTTCTTGATAGGCCTGGATGCATTCGAGAGACAGTCGAGACTCTTCGTCGCCTCGCCGTACATGTGATTTATTGTCTAACGACTTGTTTACCAGTCGCGCCGAATATTTGCCTTTTTCTTTTGTAGACTGGTTTCGTTACAATATATAAAATGCATAATTTACGACATATTTGCAAAAAATCGATATTCGATAAGAATAAAAGTGTTACCAGTCCGAATTTTGAAATTTTTTTTATACAAAAGTTATTGAAAATTAACTTTTAAATACTTTTATACTCGTAACTTACATGTCTATAAAGCTTAACTTGCGAAATATTCGCAAAAAACTGATTTTCGATAAGAGTAAAAGACCTATTTCCGGTAGAAATTTCGAAATACTTTTTTTGATAAAATTCTTCTCAAATTTAACTTTTTGATTAGATTTGAATTCTTTATAAATTTGTTTAAACTTAGTAATTGACGAAATATTGACAAAATTCAATTTTTTCACTGAAGGAGACTACTACTTCTGGTCTACTGATTTTACTGAAAAACTAATCAGATCTCAAGAGGGACATTATACACGCAAATACAAAATTTGGAATTGAAAGCTATAGCGGTTTCACCGCTATCGTGGTCACACACACACACAACACACACACACAGAGAGAGAGAGAGAGAGAGAGAGAGAGAGAGAGAGAGGAGGGGGGAGAGGAGGGGGGGAGAGAGAGAGAACGTATGAGAAAGTAAAGGGTCTGAACAAATACATAATCTTTCGGTGGCGAAACACTAATTAAGGAAACAATAAATGAAGTGCAACTGATCACTTCTAGTATTTATAAAGTTTTCACAGTCATTAAATTACTGAAATATGGAGCAACTTCTGAAAGCTGTAATTAAAAAAAGTGAGAAACGCCTTTGCAGATATCCAAAAGAAAATATTGCTAAGGATATTTAATTTAAATTTAACAGTAAATATTCACGTCAATTAGTATGCGTGTCGTTACAAATAAGCTATAACTGCATCCTTCCAATTACAAATGAACTTACTTCATAGTTCCAGAATTTTAATTTAATTTTAATTAGGTAATTGCGGAATTTAAGTAATGACAGGTTATAAAATATAACAAATAAGTATATTGATTCAATTATCAACAAGTTTTGTTATTCTGTTATTACAAATATGCACGTATACATGCGTGGATGACCAAGTATTTTTATACTTGCATTTAAATTTCGATTATTTGTATTTATTTAATTAACTGATTTAATTATGTAGTATTAAAGTTTATTTAAATTTACAGGACTTGTATATGAATCAGGATAAATACGTTATATATTATTTTAATCAGGTTTTATCATATTTCAATATTTTCTAGTTATTCGAAGTGGACAGTTTATGTTACAATTGATGGTATTGTAGCACTAATAACTTCCGTATTTACATATAATGTGCCTACATGGGTCGGTATTTTATTTTTTATAAATGATAATCGGTTTCATATGTAATGCTCAATATACTGTAAAATTTAGTGTTACAAAAAGAATTATGTACAGATTATGATCATGATATGACATGAAGTTCATAATTGAAGCTCTTAAAAATTGATGATTGCAAATCATACCAAGCATGGGTTGCCAATACGTATATAATTAATTTCACGAAATTTGTTAGTTAAAGGGACACTGCATATTGCCGTAAAGATGTATGTACAATATGTGATCAAATAAGAATTCAGTAACACCAAACAATCACATTTATGTCGATATGTCTAATTGAGCGATTCTTTGACATTTCATTCACTGAGATTGTAATGCGCTTCACTTACATTATCGAATATTTGACAAGCGCAAATAGTGCAAAAAGGTTATTTGTGGCAAATATGGAGAACTACGTAGATTCGACCCATGTCTGATAATTTCTACCACGTAATACTGCTCATTTGGCGTGCGTAATACAAATATGTCTGCAGTGTCTTTGACATCACAAAATACAAAACGCTTTGAATGTATTCTTGTTGCGAATAAAATATCAGTAATTTGTGTTTAAAAAAACAGATGTTTTCCAATATTCCTAATGCGAATATGAAAATATAATTTGGTTTTCTCTATATTTAGAATCGTGAAAACGCCCCTTTTTTATACTATTTTATATCTAATACAACATCCATGAAAATGATGTTTAGGTTAGATTTATAATAAAAGCAGTATACAGCATGTGTAAAATCATATTGGGGATAGGACATATGTATACTATGCATACCGGCAACAATGCGCAGGTCGTGCCAGTAGTAAAGTACGATTATAGATAAGCATTTCAGTTGCTTACAGTCAGCCGAAGGATGAACATGTATTTATCTCCTCATGCATCACACGCTTCGTAAGTACATATTTACCAAATTAGAATTCAAAATACTTCTGCGAGTTTTATTATATTGCGTATACAACGCAGTAGGAAAATAAATGCACAAATTCTAGTTAAACATTAATTCTTAGTAAATTATTCTATAAATTTACTAAGTAAATAAAAAATATGCAATGATTCAAATTCATTTTTTATAAAAATCTAATTCGAATGTAAATTATTATTTGAATTATAAATTACGAAGTATTTGTTTTCGTTTTCATAATACCGTTCCAGAACAGTTTTATAATCATCCATAATTGCGTTGTATACGCATGTCCTAACCCCAATATGATTTTACACATGCTGTATAATTTCGCCAACAGTGATATTTACTTTTCAAAATTCAATATCCAAAACTGTATTTTTCAATTGTACAATAAAAGAAGTTTGGTTTACAATTGCAAAAGAGAAAAGTTTTGGATTTTGGATTTAGAATATCTTTTCCACTTCACGTTAAGGAATTTTATTGTTGGCAAAATTGATACTTTGAATCTGAAATACGTTTTATATACCATAGTCGTCAAATTTTAATTTCGGTTTACACTTCTATCCCATGCAGAAGATGACCTTATAATATGCAGCGATGCCTGCTTGCTAACAGTGGTGGGAGAGCAACGCAGTGGCGAGGGACCCTCACGCCCATTTCATAGGAAACGTTTGTCGAGTCTTGGCAGCCTCGCATATGTTTATCTTTAGTTTTTTTCGTCGCGCTCATTTCCTCTTTCTACTTTCGTATCAGAAATTAAAATATGTCGACTACGGTATACTATATCGCAGTCCTAAGCCCAAGCCGATCAAATGTTTCTATTTGGTTTAACAGATTTAAAAATGGTCGCGAATCAGACCGTGACGACCCCGGTCTCACAGACTTTTCATTTCAAAAACCGACATAAACATTGTGAAATTCAGGGATATGACCCAGAAGCAAAGCCACAGTCATGGCAGTAGAAGAGTCAATGTTCACCGTGACCAAACAAAAAAAGCGAGTCATAGTTGGTCGAATGTGAAGAAAATACTCTTGATTTTTTCGATTCTACAGGTATTGTTCATCATGCATATGCTCCTCAGGGCAGTCAACAATGATAGTCAATCAGGCGTAGTATAAAAGTGAGCGTTTGCGTGAAAATTTGCGGAAGCAGAGACCTACAATCTAGCAATATAAGGATTGAATTCTGCACCATAGGATAACGCTCATTATGCGTTCTTATTCAGGGAGGTTTCGGCAAAATTCTAAATTCTTCTGCCTCCGCAACGCCTTTATTCTGCTGATCAAGTTCCTGACAACTTTACTAAATTGAAAACTTCGCTAAAAGGAAAGCGATTTGATTTCAGTCAAGATATCCAGGCAAATATATAGGACGTTCTAAACACTCTTACGAAAGTACATTTTCAGGAGTGTTTACAGAAGAGCAAACACCGTTGAAGTCCGTGTCTTCAGTCGGACCGGGACTACTTTGAAGAGATCGATCGCAATAACCTGTATGTACTGCCATTTTGAAATTACAAGACAAGCTTTGAAACTTTCGAATAACACTTCACATGTATATATACTTGTCTTCAGACAATTTGAAAAAAAGTACTCCCTTCGAAGTTGCCAATGTTAATGTGTATTATGGCTTAATGATAAAGTGCATTCTATTAATTACTTATCTATTTAATTTAAACTGTTGTTAGATCATTCTTATAGCTGGACTTTGGGCTAATAAACCTATATCGTATTTACACACCCTTTCATAGGAGAATGCAACTCACAAAACGTTTTTATTGATAATACAATGGTTTTAATGCTAAGGATTTTTTAACAAATTTAAATTTATTTTTTGTGATGAGTTTTACTAAATTGTTTTTCTTAAATGGCGCACTATCCACATCTACGCGTCTAGCTGAAAATATAGATTAGTATTGCGTGATATTGTATCCTCCTCTGTAAGTTTGCAATTGTACAGTAGTGTAATATTTCGAAAATATTTTTTTTAAAACTAAAACTATACCAATTTTGAAACGCTGATGTCAGTCGAATCAGTGACACAAAGTTGAAAAGGCTTGACAACTGAAATATCTTAAATATGTTCCCTGTAGATTTATCACGTTACGTGATTTACGATTTTGGCTGTGAACAAGTTTTGTATAATGCTTTCTTTGAAAATGCTTTGTCTACTTGAAGCAGTATTCTTCTATTTTAATTGCGCAGAATGTAAAAGGAATTGAATGTATTTTTCTATACTGACTTTGGTGGTGAATCACTGTAATTTCATAAAGTTTTCTTAGTAAACTCATTACAGTATTTTGCTCGGTAAATTAATTGTCTTGGATAATTAATATAACGAAACTATCTTCACAAAAGAGTCTGTTTAGTATAGTGTACTTTTTTTTATCTATTGTAAATTTAAAATTCTCATCTTGCAACATAATAGAATAGTTATAATATTTTAACGTCAAACTGAAATATCGGTGTACTATTAACAAAGTAAAATAAACGGGGAAAAAACGCCAACAACAAACTGAAGTATCTTTAGTAACATACCTAGTCTGTTTTCGCTTCGCTTCTGTCGTTATAATAAAACACAAAGATAAAATCATCTCAGTTATTTTAATTAAAAGTTTTTCGAGTGAAAAGAAAAAGGAACAAGAATACAAGATGATTCAAGTCCGGATGATCACATACCAAGTATTTTGCACCACCCGCCGATAGGTCTAGACCATTTTGCGGACCTGGTTCTCAACCAATTAAAGCGACTTGAATTTTAGTTTATTATCTAAACCTGATTTTATTATACCTCGTCCTTACGCCGTGTTATATACAGATAGGTTAAAATGATTTTGTTGATTTTCGACGGAAACGTTACTGTCAGATATAACAAAGTGAGTAGTAAATTATTCTAAAACTGTTGTTTCTCAATAATTTTACGATTGCTAAATGTATAAAATTTGTTTTTTTTTTGTTCTTATGTTTACTTTATACAGATTGGGAGACTATTCTAAGAGCAAATTCATACGTGTGGAATTTGTTTGTTGGTCGGACGCATTCGTTAAGAAGTAAGTGGGGATTCCTGACATATCACCAGTGAATGTGTTATATGCACTTCAAGAATCAGTTCAAAATATTATACATTATAACCAGAACAATTTCTTTACTCACATTTGCATTGGGTTTCGAAATATTCTTTTAGTAGATACAAGTTATTCTCTAATAGTAATCGGCAATATTTTTGGATCTCAAAACTTTTATCTTTGCAGTCTTGATCTCAAGCATATTTTCTATTATTCTAGTATTCAGCAGGTTTAATTTCCAACCATCCCATTTACTTTTTCCTTTAATTTTAATATCAACCTTTGGTCGTGTTAAATGAATTAAATTGTGGAGGATGAGTTTCTGAATGAAATACTGACCGTGTATCAGAAGCGAAACATGAGAAATACCAATTAACTAAAAATGTTTGTTCCAAATGAACGAAAATAGCACAAAAAAAAATGATGTGGTTCCACCTTGTAGCAACAGCTGCACATATCAGCGCCGGTGTTTTTCCATCATCCTATCATAAATTTTAAGCAACACATAAAATGCTGAGTTCTACTTAACTCTTGCACGGTATATTTAAGAGATACTAAATATAAAATGAAAGCTTAAATTTAAACCAGCAATATCGCTGGATAAAGAGCTTCACTTAACAAATTTATTTAGACAAGTACAAAATATCGTAATTGTGGCCTTATATCTTCACTTCATTTGAACGGAAATATTTCAATTTAATTAATACAAATTCCCTAATGATGTAATAAATGTAATAGTGTAATAGTGTTAGATTTAGTGCTCAGTGGATTACCGTATATTTGTAATGTTACATGTTAAAAAATTTCTCTAGGAAATTCCTATAGCAAAGATTCTTGGTGTAGCGGCCTTGTTGATATAATTCAAATCAAATTGCAATTCAAATGAGAGTTCCAAATAAAATAAAAAACAAAAAATTGAGTATCTCGTAATAACGTTTCGAATTTATTCAGTTTTTTAATTATAAAAGTTCTGTTTTTTTACCATTAACCAGAATACATAACTATGTTGTACAACACAGCATGTTTTATAATTAAGTATTAAAAAATTAAAACTTAATTAACTGGAAGTTTATGTTAAATTAAAAAGAAATGGAAGTATAGAAACCGGAAATCAAAAATTATTTCAAACAAGTTATTTATGTAAGTTGTAAATTGATATATTTTCACATTCTGTCGTAGTCGAAGTACATCATCTTACAACTTTAAATAACTTTTTAGAAATGATTTTTGATTTCGCGCTTTTGGCTTTTATTTCGTTTTAATTTAACATAAACTTAAGATGATTAAATTTTAATTTTTTTAATTTAATAATAAAACGTGTTAAAAAAACTGAACTTTTATATACATATATGTATTTATGGTTTATACATGTAATTTAGCATAATAAAAACTTTTTTCTACAAAGGCAAGCGTGCAATCGACCCTAGGTTATATCTTCTTGCAAATAAATGAGGAAAACGGGAACTAACCGGGTCGAACTCATGTGTTCACCATACTAAATATATGCAGAGTCTATTTTAGTATAGGTTTACTAAGATGTAATTTTGTTTTCCTACATTTTTAAAATATATGTTACTGAATCATCCAGCATGTGCCTATAGGTATATGTTACCGTAAATAGCCGAAATCCGTTTTTACGCGTAGTTACTAGTTAGAATGCAAACTAACTACGAGTATTTGTAATGTCGCGTTCTTACTAGGAAATACAAAAATTAAGATTTTAATTCAGCTATTTACTGCAGCTTTCGATTAGAACCCGTTCTAACTACACGGATAACAGTAAGTAACCGAAATACATATGTCTTAACTGCGGACATACTTCCATAGGTCACACCTCTATTTAATGGACAATATTTCAACATGGTATGAAAATACCTCTTAACAAACGGAAGGTATACTAAATACCATATTTCATTTAGTTTTCTTATAATAAAACACGATTGGTTTCAAGATTATTTAATGCGTTGAGAAAGAAACTGACTTATTTATTATTACATGGGCTACTATTATGACAATTTGAATTGCATAACACTTGTTTTTTTTACACTTACACATATTAGTGACACACTTTTTTGTGCACTTGCACATGGAAAATTCTTGGCTAGATCCTGATCCAATATGTCAATAAATTTTTGCTTACAAATATCTAATTCTTATCTGGTGTACAATGATCTATAACACCATCCTTAGTACCTAACTGGTACTTGTTGTCATCGGCTTTTAATAAAACAACAGCTATAATATTTCTGAAAGCACCTTAGCTTTGTCAACGTCGGGACTGGCTTGCTTCAGATCGTGTTGCCATAATGTTATCGTCAGTTGTACAATTTCAGCTATAGTCTCGTCAAAGTTAGCATCTATAAGATTGCACTACATTTAAAGCATAATCTAGATTATATTACCTCTGGTTCTTTTTCTTCATTTTAAATTCTATGTTTGAATCTTCTCCATGAATTTCCGTCCTATTAACTTTGACGACAACAACAATAGGTACTTTCCAAATCTTCTTCCCGCTCTAGAGAAGAAATAAAGTCAATAAGCAAATACGGTGTAGTTAACCAACGCTAGGCTCAATGCCAAACATAGCCTCATTGGGCTTTCGTTTATTTTATAAAATATTTCTTCTGCTCGTTTAGATGTTAAAGCTCTTAATAAAATAAACTTGGTTAGATAATCTTGATAAACCATGATGAATTTATATTCGCCATCTGCTTGACTTTGCATATCAATAAAATCTACTTGCATCGGCTGTTTAACTCATTGTGCAAAACTAGTTTAGACACTAATCCCTTCTTCTTCTTCTTCGATTTTTTACTATTGCAGACTTCACACATTGACAGGAACAAATTAATTATTTTAGTAGTAATGTTGGCATATTTTCTACTTGTTTCCATTCGAAGTCTATCGCGACTTCCATATCTAATTGCTTTGTGAGGTGCTTCGATTACATCGAAAATTTCTTCAACTGGCAGGTAATATATTATTTCATACTCTTGGCTGTTATTCGCTAAACGCCGCCAATTTCTATTACGTCAAAAAGGTACACGAGTCGTTTTCTTCGATGCCGGTTTAGCTTGTTTTATTTCCTGAAGTAATTCTTCATATACCTCTCTATTCATTACAGTGTATTTAGAAGTATAGCATCTTCACTATTTAGTACGTGATTAGAAGAAACCAATCACCGCATAGATCATTCATCCTCATACTGATATACTTGTAGCTAGAATGGGTTCTAACTGAAAGCTGCAGTAAATAGCCGAATTAAAATTGTAATTCGTGTCTCTCCTGGTAGTAAGAATGCGAAATTACAAATGCTCGTAGTTACTTCGCATTCTTACTAGTAGGTACGCGTACAAACGTATTTCGGTTATTTACGGTAACATATATATTAAAGTGCTAGGATTCGGATGAGAATTTTATATTCATTTTTTGAACGACATCAAGACAAAGAAAAATTTCATTAGAAGGCTCATGCCTATATACAAATGGATGTGGATGAATTCTTTGAGTCCTGCTGTTGAGTTATGGAGAAACAATTTCAAGATATGCATTATCAGTTACTTTTAGATTTATCGAGTTCCATACTATGTATTTCCATTTTAATTTAGTTAGCTAATTATAACCATCTTGGATGGTCTTTAAATTTACATGTGTGCATAAACAAATCTTTCAATCATGTTACGAATCTTAAAGCTTACTCAATCTTAATAGCTTACAATTTATGTAATTCTAATAAATCATCTATAACATATTTATCTTAAATATATTTCTTTTAGATTCAAACTATAATAATATTTTTAATTTATAGAACAATTATAATTTTTACGCTTTCGCAATTTATTAGAATCGCTTTTACTTTTCAAACCTGTGATGTTTACAGTACTCGTTTCTTTACATAATCACTTACATATACTTGGCTGCTTGGATTTATTGCCTATATTAGTAAATTATACAGAAACTGATATTTAATGTCAAAATTGTTTTAATGTGTTCTATATGGAGTCACTATTACTATGTAGGAAATTATGTGTTTATAAGCTACCGCGGGATCATTTAAATTCTAAATTAGAGCAGGCTGTGAAATTTAAATTAAGTTGGTATATAAGTACTAATTTACAATTTGAATTGTCAAAGTGACGTTTCAAAATGTTAATTAATCAATAATTGACATTCTGGACAACCTAAAAAAAAAGATCCCGCCTGCTATAATTTAGAATTTAAATGATCGCGTGGTACTATATCTACTATTTTTATATAGATTGGATTTTATTGTATGTATACAATCAATTATGAATTATCTTTTTTTCTAGAACACCGCGTTATAAATACCATAATTACTATCTTATCCAAATTAAATGTTTCGAAGAGTCAACTTGATTATGCCAGAAACTTTGTGGGTACGAACATGCAACGGTTTTTTTATGGTCTATTTACAAGTCTATAATGTTACATTCACGACTGAGAGGTCACATTATATTTGCCTACTAGTTCACAGTATTACAAATGTGCACATTTTCCTAGCAACACACTTTCGTCATTAAAACTCTTTGGAGTTACTTTTATTTATATTTAATCAAATACTATATAGTTATGTATTTGACAAAACTACATATGTATATCTATTCGGTTGGATTTGGGTCTAAATTTACAAATTTACAAATCCGTTCTTCAAGTAGCACAATTTTTTTAGATGCAAATACCACATTTTATAAATGCTAAGATGATTAAAAATTCTATTCGCCAGTAAATAAGTGTAATGTTGTTCTTTATAAAATATTTAAAAACTCTGATAACATTGAATCCTGAAATTAGAAGATTTTTAGAGAAGTATGTACATGTTTTAAATGTGGTTGATGTGTTGAAATTCTTTCTAGTAGATACATTTATCGAATGGAATGACAAATAATAATTATTATGAATGTCGAATTATTGTCGTTGTGTTGTAAATTATAATCGAAAAACTTATGATTCACAAATCTAAATTATTTAGATGATAATAAATAAGTGTTATTTTAGTACTTTCAAAAAGTCAGTTTTTACAAATTGATATACATTTTTATATATGTAGATATTTATTTTAGTCTAACTTCCGATGATAAACGACAACTATTTGAATAGTCACAAATTTCAAAGTTCCAACATTATCCAAAATTTGTCAATAATAATATGGTCCGCAAGTCTTCTAATATATCGTCCTTCTGGAACAGTTTATTGTCAATTACTAATTTGGATGCTTCTCATGTATTAACTTCTTCAGAGTTCAATTTTATTAATGTCACAAATTATGAGAGTAAACTGATAACCACCGCCTTATCGGACCAGATCTGGTAATATCGTGGTTGAATACTGAAGTTGTGGAAGTTCAAGTTTACAGAAAAAGATTCTTTGATGAGGAGAATCTACACATTATATAAGAAAAACTGGGTGGGACACAACGTTTATAAGTAGCACTAACGTCAATCAAAGTTACGTCCATTTTGCAAATATGCATACTAAAAACTGTTACCGATAACATATGTCCAATTAAAACCGTCAGAAAGAGGAATAATGAAAAACTTATGTCGCTAACTACAGAAATAAAAAATAAAAGTCAATTAAAACGACAACTATACGAAGGTGTATTGAGTAACAAAATAACGAACTTGCTTCAATCTTCAAATGCTATAAAAGCAACATGGGATCTGGTGAAGAAGACTACTGCCAAACTAAGGCAAGACGATATTGATCTAGAACTAGGCCTATTACTTTACTGTCGAATACACGGTTTATGATTTGTTCAACGGAAACAAAATATAATTAAGATGATTTTATCTCGTCACAACATTTAAGCATAATTTGAACTTAATTCTTGGAGGAACTCGCTCTAGCCATGATCCCAGTAATGTGACAGCTTTTATACTTATCCTTAGATCGAATCCGGTTTTAATTCTGTCATTCTCGACTGACTATGATTTTCGTTATACTTTCGCTGATAAATAAACGCGTTGTTGCCAGATTGGGCGCTATTTCAGAGAAACATATTTTCTTAAATGTCAACACCGCGTTTTTTAAAAAATTTCCTAATACATACATCATGAGATTCTAGACAAAACAAAGAGGATGCAAGTTTTTGATTAGAGTGGCGGTTTACGAGCTAATAGTGCCTAAACTTTAATACATTTTCCAACATTAAAGGAATAACAAGGAGGCTATGTTTGTCCCTGCTGTCATAACATGACTATAAATTTTGTGTAATCTTGAATTAAAATGGATCCCTGTATATACAGTGAGGACGCGCGGATTGGAATAAATTCATTTAAAATTTTCGGTTTTGTTTTATGAAAAAACGCTCGGATAGGTCGATTTTTATTTTTAGCTGCAGTTTTTCTGATGGTAAATTGATGTACATAGGCTGGTCCAAAAATAAGTTACGACCATCAATTTTTTTTTCAAATGTAAACATGTTTTTTATTTAATTTATTAATTCTGCATCGAATTCTAAGTATGTTTCATGTACCAAGTCCTAACCCAAACTCAATAGTTATCGAGAAATTTACAATTGAACATATCAGTAACTGGGGCCGTATCCTACAAAATTTATTACACTCTCTTGCCTAAAAACAACCGATTTATTAAAAAAAAAACAGAAAAACAAGTCAAATTAAATGTTCAAACTGTTGACCACTAACTTCCTGACAATAGGCAAGCCGAAGATCAGTTTCTCGTAACACTGCAGTTAACGTTTGCGGCTTAATTTGTTGTATTTCGTTTATAATTTCTCGATAACTGTTGAGTTTGGGTATAGGACATGGTACATGAAACATACTTAGAATTCAATGCAGAATTAATAAATTAAATAAAGAAATATATGTTTCCATTTGAAAAAAAGAAATTGATGGTCGTAACTTATTTTTGGACCACTCTTTGTACATCAATTTACCATCAGAAAAAAAAACCGCAACTAAAAATAAAAATCGACCTATCCGAGCGTTTTTCCATAAAACAAAAGCAATAATTTTGAATGAATTTATTCCAACCCGCGCGTCATCACTGTATATTAGTGAATAGTAAGAGTTTTTGAGTTTTACTGTTACTGTGAGTAGAAGAAGAATCAAATGAAATATCTATATCAGTCACAAAATTAAATGGAAATATGAAGCTTAAAACGTTAACGATAGTGGTTTATTTTTACTTTTAACACACAAGAAGTTATATCGTTTTCGTCAGACGTACAAAAAAGTTCTTTATTTATAATGCTTACAAATAATACTTGTAACTCTATTGAATAGGTACGTAATAGTTTCGTTTATTATTTTAATGTTCTTTTATGAGGCATATCCAACAAATTATTTGATCTTATTTTAGACACAGTTGTATAATAATATGTAAACAGAAAATAATACATCTAGAATTCCATGGGCAAATATTTTCATTACTAATCTGCCTGTATGTATCATAAGCCCAATTCTTAACATTGCAATATGTATTTGTTCTTGAAAACAATTATGGTCGTTAAGTGGTAAAGAAGAACATCTAAAGGAATCTGTATACCTACTCTTAAAGAAAAGGGGCATTTTAACCACAGTTTCCGATGTTCCAATATTTAATCTGTATAGTTAGTTACGGTCAATTTAACTTTTAAAACTCATTAAAACATAGACCTCGTTGTACGGCGACAGGTGTGAGCGATATAAACGTTGTGTACTTATCACAGTGATTTTTCAAGCGAAAAATTATATTTTCATGGCGCGACCTAAATAAAAAAAATCCTGCATGCTTCACTTGGGAAACGTTTACCTTTAAATTGAAATTAATTTATTTCTAAGTTATTTTCTAATATTTTATTTGTAAACTAAATCTCATAATAGGCATTTAGTTTATTAACCATTCTAGTTGGTGTGCGACTTGTAGTGTTATCGCTTTGTATAAAAGTACCTACCTACTAGAATTATTGGCACATTCATGAATATAATTTTAATATTATATTAAAGAACTAAATATGTATTTCTTTCGAATTTTGCAAATACATTTCTTTCTACTATTAATTTTTCTTGAATTCTTAGAAAAATTTTCAGAATTAGAAATAAATATAGTGTTTTGTATTATGGTAGCAACTTATACAAACTATTATTAATTATCGTACTAAATTGTAAATAATTTTGAAATTAGTTTTTGTCAGTGTTTGAAAATAAAACAATAGAATTTTTACACTGAGAAAAACTAGTTTTAAAACTAACTTTCAAAACTATTTACGATTTAATAAAGACACCGGACTACAGTAGGCAACTTAACATTTGTTACTTAATATGATTCAATGTGGAAGAAACGACTCGAACTTGCATCACGTTCGGTGGGCCGGAGGCAAGGGCATCTGACTAACGATTGGGAGGTAGTGGGTCTGAATCTCACCCGTCGGTAAATTTTTATAATCAAATTTACCTTATTAAATTATCAGTGTTATTTATCGTATTAGTAGAAGACTTCAACATACTAAAGAGATGTGTCACAGTGGACGAAGTTCGTTTTCTTAGAGAAAAATCTTCAGTACATTATATGAATAATAGGTGTTGATACATGCTGTACAAGAATCTACAGCAGTCAAATGTACTGATCCATTTCAATTGCATTGTATACCTTACGACAGTGATTCCTGATCTAGAAAGTCACAAATCTAGTTTAGAAAATCGCTCGTCGTAATATCGTAACCTTTTTTACGGTCGATATTAATTTCAGTAATCATTATATATTTTATGCTCAACTTGATCAATTAACTTGAGAGGTCTTCAAACAAATTAAAGAATGTCGAATGAGAAATTGCTAGAAATCTTTTTTATTAAAATTTACAATTTTGCGTTAATTGGAGAATATGCCAGCCTAGTTGTTAAAGCAGTGAGTTTGTTACTATATTAGACAAGTTATTTATGGAAAACAAGTTATATTGTAAATCATGAGAAATCTAGTCTAAATAGAGCATTAAGATGGCTGTTTTGCAAACCATAGAAGCTAAAGTCGACCATCTATAATTTAAAAACAATAATATCATGAAAGTCATTAATTTTCTATAAAAAGAACAACTTGCTTTATAGTTTTTAATTATTAATCAAGTTTTATTAAAACTACTTAAATATCTTCAATTTTTGGCACAACATTTTTGGTTGGTTTGAGACAAGCAGTGGGATTCCGAATACTCTACACGACACATGAAATTATCTCAACACCAAATATACAGCGTTTTAGTGACTTTCATAAACGTACTCTTGACATTTTGTACTTTATGATGATTCTCCACGAACTAGTCCGAATGTCAATAATTTATGATAATCGCTAAAGGGTGTCGTGAAGTGTTGTGTCGAGCGTTCGAAATCACACGACAGGGCAAAAATTAGAAGGTCGTGTTACAAAACGGTTAAGATTCTTTGCTTACTACACGTGCTTACGTTGTTCTTCAAAATGTTGAGAAGTTTCCTATGGTTGGCGAAATTTAGCAATTTTAACAAAGAAAATCTATTTCATTAATACGTATGTTGGCAATTCAGAACGGCAAATCTTGTCTTCGTTGTAAATTGCTGTCTTGATCCAATTTCCAACAAAGACCCGCGTTATGCCTCACATGATAAGGCAGTTATTTGCATTTAAATATTGCAATTTTTTTATGGACAAATCATACTTTCTTATGCATTGAAATGTATAGTCTATCACTAATTATTTAGGTATCTAAATTGTTCTCTAGGACTTTTCTTTTGAAGCTGTTTATTCTATTCCAATATTTTTTATTTAAAGATATCTAATAAGATTTGGTCTAAAATATCTGCTGTATGTGTCATTACGTGTGCAAGAATTAACAAGGTACTTATTTTATTTTCTTGATATGGGAATTTCTTATATTTGAACCAGATTTTATGCATACCTTTATATGGGCTTTTAATAACATTCCTTATAGAGTTATTTTCTATTAATTATGTGTAGGTTCGTGTTGATCATTATACATGGGAAGTATTTTGAATTTTACTTTACGTTAAACTTTCACGCTAGAAAATTTAAACGGCCAGGATGGTACTGCTATACACCTTGCACTACATCCGTCGTTTTCATTTCACTCTATCTGACTTATCTCACTAAAATGCTAATAATTTCAATTAATTATCCACGAGCAATTATTATAATTCACAAAGAAATAGTAAGTTCTCTTAACGGAACATTTTTCATTATATAAATGCAAATTGCAATAAGCGCTGTTACGACTGTTGCTAATATGTATTAATAAATTTAATTGACGTTGTGCATTATTCAGGTTTACTGTTATGTTATCCCATAGTATGTAACTATATACATTCTTGAATATATAATTACGCGGAAAATTGTAACAATGCGAATTATAATATCGTTGGGCAACAACGTGTTAATGTGATCGTATTAATGCGTTTAAAGTACTGCGTGGTGTTAATTAGTATTTATTATGCATAGAAGCGATAATTCTGTAATGATAAGAATACTTATGAAAAAACTATAGCTTTTTTAACGTTAAAGTAAGTGTAGTCACATAAACTAATTATGCATATATTTTAATTAAAAGGGAACATGTATTTTCCTCATAAGATGATATCTTGAACACTTGGCATCTTTAGGAAAAGTTTTTTCTTTTTTGCTTTTATTCTTAGCTTTCATGGAAGGCCACACACACTCAAGCTAAAGCGCATCACATTCATGACTATTACTTATGTATGATAAAAATTACGAAGACACTTGAGATATTTTCTTGCTTTTGATAGGGTTGACGCAATAAATGCCATATACCTTCAGGCTAGTGTTGGACCGCGCAAGCATCCATATCATAACCTACCAGCTACCAAAATAGCTTGGATAGACTTTACATTAGAGAAATGTTTATAAATATAAATTTCCAAATAGTGTGGTCAGAAATCGATCCTCGAACCTATAGATTGATAAGACAGTGAACAACTACTAGAGTATAAAAATAATTTGCAAACTAAATAAAAGTGTGGTATATCCAGAAACTAAGGGGCGTTTCCCCATTGTACGCCATTTCTGTAATGCCAACATTTAATTCTCCTGCCGCTGCCATCGCAGATTCTACTGAGAAGGTGTGATATGTTAGCATGATATGGGTTTGCGAATTTTAGAAAGCAAGAGTAGATGAATAGGGAAGTGGCCGCTCCTTGATTTTTAGCAACAATATGCTGGAAAATTTTGAAAAAGCTGAAGATCAAGTCTAATCTTACTTCATGAAGTGCATGCAGTTAATTGAAGTCTGCTTACTAAAGCAATTATTAAAAACTTGGGTTATCGAAAGCTCACAACCTAATTTCTGAAATTATATGGACGGGATATCCTGACCTATTCACAGTCCTATCATAAACCCACCCTTTAACTTCAATGATGGAGGTTCTATCCGGAAGATATGAGGGAATGAAATAAGTCGTATTGCTACACGAAATATGCTATCCAAAATGCGTCAGGAATTACGAATTTCTGAATTGTATACGATTCTCACGAATTATTTCTTTGACATCAATATACCAAGCGTTTTTAAATGTTTGCGGAGTACATTCATATTAATTCAATTTTTGTGTAAACAAGATTGCAACGAAACTTCTGTAAAATTATATGAAATATTTCTTTTTTTGAACTATAAAAAACCACAAATTTTCTCTAACATATTTAAATGCAATTACATTTTCAATACTTGTTAACATATATACTGAAACCGAAGAATTATGTTTAAACTATATTTTTAATTTATTAGGTATCTTATGAAATATCCCTCATTTGTTTTGAATAGTGTATTTTCTAAAATTTCTACATGATGATGTGTTACCTTTTTGTTATCTTATAAGTATTTGCTTCTCGGGATAGCAATAATTAAATTGCCTTCCTAATAATATGAAATAAGTAATGCGGTTGAAAAATGAGATACGTATCTATTGATGGGCGATAATAAATTCTTTTTGCCTATCATTATATCGTAACGTCAAAGAAATGGCTTACTTCACATTATATAAGCTTTAATTCATGGATTCTACTGCAGTAGTTGCTTAGAAGCATTTTTGTATATATTAAATCCATAATTTTGAAAGGAAAATATATACTTTTTCCACTCTATTCTTTTAAAATAGCGCGCATTGATGAAGTGTATATTCTTCTTAATTTCATAAATCTAGAAAACGTGATATATAATAACGAAATGTTAGCCTAATCAATGTGTTACGTTTGCAAAAATCGCAACCCCGTATAATGAACTTTTATTCGTCTGCGTATAGCAATACCGAAATGGTAGTTATTAAATACAAACATCAGATTCCCTTAGTAAAGTCAAAATTTCTATACATTTACACTTCTCTAATTATATGACTTTTAAAAACAATTTATCTAATGTTCTATGTATTATTTTTCCGAAAAATTTAATTATTTTAAGAGAGCAACGTCATGACTTGTTCTCGTCATAAATATATGCTCGTTGTCCGATAATACCAGATATTCGCGTGATCAATACCTATAGGTTTGTGGCCTGGAACCACGAGTTATTCATGTACACAAAACCCGCTGCAGATATATAAAGCTATGGTGGATCTTGGATATACTTTAACTAGGAACGCTGGCTTCGGGCGTGCAGCTATTGAATGCTGCTTCCTCGCTTACTTCAAAAGATCACTTAGGCTTTAAATGCTGTCGTCTAGCCTGCTTTACTACTAGTTAATCAGTTGTCTTAACGATCTGCTAGTTAGTCCCCATAATCAGCTGTCTTAATGATCTGCCGATTAATCCGCTAATTCCAAATAATCAGCTTCTTTAATGATCTCCGACAAAACTCCTGCATGCGACATTAATTTATATCAGCAATAGGAATCTCTGTTTTCCATTATTTTATCAACTTACGTTCGTAAAATAATAAATATTATCTGACACGAGCGTACTCTGTTTTTCGTATATAAAAATTCACCGACGTCTGTTAATTGGTAATCTACGAGAATTCATTTATTATTATGTTTTTTTTATTTTCTTTGTTATTTTATTCGATAAAAATAATTATATACGACTTACCTAGAAAATCAAAGAACAATCTCCGACTTGTGTACCCCGCATAAAGTAACAAGATCATCTTCACACTCACATACCCAATTAATTAAAATCAATTAGTCATTATCTAGATTAATATTAAGTGGAAGGTTTGCTCGGTGCTTTGATTGAAGATGAGTGTCCGCCGCGTGTGTATGTACCCACACCAGCATCCGTATAGGACGATCGAAACGATAGCTTGAATTCTTGGACTCGTTTAATAATTTTCGGGTACAGCGTACCGAGATGGACAATCTCAACCAATGCAAGTACCACTGTTTTACCTGTTCAAATAACTGGATGGTGAATAATGTATTAGAGGAACAATACCTATATTAGTCAAAAATAAGTGTAAACCAGTGTAATAACAATATCTGAAGTGGGAAACTATTTTTTATACGTATATTTATCAATTAATATTTTATCTGATTCAGGCCTAATACGTTTTCAGTAATAGACAACCAATCGAGGCTGACTGGTTGCTTGGTTTTTCGTTCACCGAAGAAACCAGTTCGAAGGATGTCGTCGTCCGATGAGGATGTCATTACTGGGTTACCTATACTTAAGAGTACAAAGAAACAGGCGCAAAAGATGTTGGGTTCATCCGGATTTTGAAAGACATAAAGAAAAGCAGTGTAGTCGAGGCAATGAAGACATAAAAATGGGCTTTCATTACAAAAGGTCATGGAGAGTTGTTCTTTGGTAGATTTTTACAGTTCGGTGTCTTAATTAATATTTTGATTTTGCGACCTTGAGCGACCGCCATATTGGAAAATGGTACCAAAAACGATTTTTTTTTGAGAATATTTTCTCTCTAGTACCACATAGATTGAAAATATCTATTAGAAAAATTATAGAGCATTACATTTTCTGCAACTTCTGTAAAAAATATTTTCCAATCAGATGTACAGTTCACGAGTTACAGAGGAGTCAACTTCATCAAAATTTCGTAAGATCCGTGACGAAGAGTATATTATATCTTTCTACATTACCCCCTACTAGAGAAGCTGAACGGCAACATTCTCTTCGGACCTACTACTAAGTTCAGGCTTAGGGGTGCGGTCGAGCCTGTGAAAACAGCGCAGAGATTTTTGCGGGCTCTGAAGAAGAAGAAGAAGGCGACTACGACGAGAAGACCTGACCGTTGCGAAATTATTGGCACACGAGGACGAGGAATACAACGAAGACGAAAAAGTGAAAGAGGAGGAATGATATTTGCAAGATGATATTGATATCAGTGAGCTTGGACCATCTACGGCATCGAATCGCAAGAAAAGACATGAGTAAATAACGAAATGTGAATTAGGTCTACTGGGGATACCACATGAAAGAAAACGCGCCTCTTACTCTACCTCATGGTGGTTCAAAATTGCAAGCGAGTTCAAAATCCGGTTAAGTTTAAACAAACTTGCAGAATGAGTGTTTTCGTGAACTTGAAAAAATTGTCGGCATAATTTTCTAACGTGTAATTTAATGTAATTATATAGACACGAGTATTTTTCAAAATCCTGCACAAATCTTATGTTTGCACTTTCTTCAGCTTTTGATGGCAATCACGGCAAAAACTAAAAACTCGCATATCAACTGAACTATACAAATAAAGAATAGCTGTATCAGTCGAATCGTTGTAAGCAGCTAAAGTTTTGGCGACCAGTCAGTATAATTGTGCGCGATAGGTTGCCTTTCACAATAGGTCGTAGTCGCCACAGGTGACCGAATAGGTACAGTTTTTAATGTGTTGGTCATCGGCGCGACTAGTTGCTTGGTTGTAAGCGATTGCTTACCTCGTTTTGGTTTTCTCGGTGGACGAATTAAGAATTTTTATCTAGGATTAATATATATGTAATATAACAACAAATAAAACCATACTAATGATGTAATTTTCTATTGTTTACACAAACTAATATTACTGTCCAAATAATACCTTCTACTGGATAACGTGTCATTATATAACATGTTACACTATACAGAAGGTATTAATTATGTTTTGATTTACACATCGCAAATGATATGTGGAATGTATATACATCAAATAAAAGCGCTATGCAATTGTTATATGATCTTTACCAATACTAACTATAACTGGTTAATGTACATTGACCATATACCATTTATTTAAAGTAACACTACCCCGATTGCTTCACCGCTTTGCATCTTCTCGTTATACCAACGATTAGTGGTAGGCGCAGTTAGCATATTGGTCAAGTGCACAGCGGAAAGGATCAGGTCTTAATAGAACCACGAGATATAATAGTATATTAATGATATTGCATGAGATTTTAAAATTACACTTAAATAGTAATATAAACAAAACGAGTAATAAATTAAAAACAAAAATATAGATGAAAACAATAGATGAAAAGTAACTAAGGCGGCTTTACCATGCCAGACAAATTAAGAACGTGCAAGAAGGCAGCTCAGCTGATCGGAAATATGAGGGAATTGGAGAAATAAGCGCACTTTAATGGAGATTTCTAGCAGTGATTTTTGAAAGTTATGAACATAAACTAATCAACTTAGATATGTTGTGAATTCATAATTGCAGGTTATTAATGATATTTTATCATAATGACAATGTGCTTACATGATTATAAAGTGATATTTATTTTGTAAATGAAATAGTTCCATGTTGCCGATTTGATACCTTGAAAATTTCTAAAACGTACTGCTTAAATCAATTACAGACATCCTTTATGATTATATATTATTATTAGCATTTATAGTTCGATATTTACATAAAGTCATGGAATTACTGTTATCAATAAATAAGTGTATAATCACTTTAACTACTCCATTACTATAGAATAAAAGGGAACCAATAAATCGTAAACAAAAAAAAGCTGATAATTTATCCAGTAATGTTTCTACATGAGAAATCAATAGTAGTGTTCAAATTCCATAGTCACGACAACTTCAAAAATATTTTATTTAAGTTGATACTACTGACTACTAATTAGCTCTACCTCAAAGATGTATTAAAGAGTTAAGGACCTACTTTTTATATCTAAAATAATGTGATACAATTAGTACGTACAATAAGACATTATTATTTGAACTAATAATTTCTTGGCTTACTGTTATTTTATTGTTTCGACAATTAATTTGATTCAAGCAGTGGTGGAAGTTGTAAAACATCAAAATCGTTAAAATTCAAATGGAGGCGCAGGAAATCAATTATATGCATATTATACCGTGCCTTCAAAATCTTACCTCATTAAAGTAGGCTGTTTTTTCGGTAATTAAGTAATCAGTGCTTGTGTACCTGCTAAGCTTTTCAAAACTTCAAATTCTGACAGTTGTCATACTTAAATTCAATTTATGACATGACATAACCAAGCTATCAAATTATGCTTTTGTGCCTGATTACGTGCAGTGTCACCAACCATAAAAGCATGGTCGTCTCAAACAAGAAATAGTTATTTACGAACCAAGTGCGTGAAATCAAATTTCGCGAATGAGTGACCAGTTTAAAGCGCGAGCCGAAAGGCGAGCGTTTTATGGACACGAATTCGCGAAATGTTTCACGCACGAAGTTTGTACAATATTTTTTGTACGAGAACTATAATAATAATACATATTGTTAAATACGTTATCGTTTATGACACACTACTAATCTCTTGATATTAATTAAAAAAAATTGAGTTGGCAGTATTGATTATTTGAAGTGACATTTAATTTAAAATTATCAAATTCAAAAAATTCCATACAAAATAAAAACCTCACCAACAACATGAATTCTGATAATGAAATGCAATGTACACCGCCTGAAATTCGCGAAGCTGCCAATATTGCAGTGGATAATTTATTACCCATAAAATCAAAAAACGTATACAAAAACACTTATACTAAATTCGTAACTTGGGCTAGATCTAAAAATATACAAAAATACTCCGAAAATTGTTTGTTAGTTTATTTTCAAAATTTACAATCAAATAAATCATTATGGTCCACTTATTCTATGTTAAAATCATGCTTAATAATATATGATAATACGGATATATCTAAATATGCAAAACTCATAGCGTATTTAAAACAGACAACCAAGCAACATCAGCCTAAAAAATCAGCAGTATTAACCGAAGAACAAATTACTAAATTTATTGTTGAAGCACCAAATTCTTTGTTCCTACTAATGAAGGTAAAGTCATTTCCGTATATTTAAATTCCATACAACACTATATATATGTATTTATAGGCTGTATTAATATTGGGTATTTCTGGAGCGTGTCGACGTGAAGAACTTTGCAAAATGTCATTGCGAGACATAGAATTTAAATCGAATTTAATTATCGTAACAATTCCAGAAACTAAAACAGGTAACAGCCGTACATTTGCTATCATTAAGCCCGAATGGATTACATTAATTCGGCAATATGCAAATTTAAGACCGGACAACCAGCATCGATTCTTTTTAACATATCGCAATGGCAAGTGTGTTTGTTCACCTGTTGGTCTTAATACAATTGGCAAAATTCCAATGCGAATAGCTGAGTACCTTCAGCTTGATAGCGCAAGTAACTTCACAGGTCACTGTTTCCGAAGGAGTTCAGCGACATTGTTGGCAAATCAAGGAGGTGACTTGCTTACAATTAAAAGGCATGGTGGATGGAAATCATCTACGGTTGCAGAAGGATATATCGAAAATTCTCTGCATAGTAGAATTCAATTAGCTAAAACAATGACCCCGTTAGAGATATCAACTCCGCCTGCAACTTGTTCGACATCTGAAATACAAGATATATGTAATAATACAATCAACGTTACTCTACCTTCGCAATCAAGATCAATTCAAACAAACCAGTTAATCCCTGGGGTATCAATCTCTGGTTGTCAAAATTGCCCAATCAAAATTTTTAATAATTGTTCCGTTTCAATTTCTGAAAAGAATGAATAATGGTAATTTATATAATATTTGTTACTGTTCTGACATTGAATTACATACCTTCCAAATATAACAATTTCTATTTCATTTCCTTTTATTTTCATAGAAAAACAACGAACTGGGTAGCATATTATTAAGGTTAGGGATTTATGATTTTAAAATGTGACTAAATTAATTAAGTTCTGGGTAGTACCAACTTTACTTTTACGCACTCGTGTTTAAAGTGACTTTTTACGCACGCAAATCGAATCGTGAAATGACAGGTTTTGATAAGCGAGTACAAAATAGTTATTTACGAACCAAGTGCGTGAAATCAAATTTCGCGAATGAGTGACCAGTTTAAAGCGCGAGCCGAAAGGCGAGCGTTTTATGGACACGAATTCGCGAAATGTTTCACGCACGAAGTTTGTACAATATTTTTTGTACGAGAACTATAATAATAATACATATTGTTAAATACGTTATCGTTTATGACACACTACTAATCTCTTGATATTAATTAAAAAAAATTGAGTTGGCAGTATTGATTATTTGAAGTGACATTTAATTTAAAATTATCAAATTCAAAAAATTCCATACAAAATAAAAACCTCACCAACAACATGAATTCTGATAATGAAATGCAATGTACACCGCCTGAAATTCGCGAAGCTGCCAATATTGCAGTGGATAATTTATTACCCATAAAATCAAAAAACGTATACAAAAACACTTATACTAAATTCGTAACTTGGGCTAGATCTAAAAATATACAAAAATACTCCGAAAATTGTTTGTTAGTTTATTTTCAAAATTTACAATCAAATAAATCATTATGGTCCACTTATTCTATGTTAAAATCATGCTTAATAATATATGATAATACGGATATATCTAAATATGCAAAACTCATAGCGTATTTAAAACAGACAACCAAGCAACATCAGCCTAAAAAATCAGCAGTATTAACCGAAGAACAAATTACTAAATTTATTGTTGAAGCACCAAATTCTTTGTTCCTACTAATGAAGGTAAAGTCATTTCCGTATATTTAAATTCCATACAACACTATATATATGTATTTATAGGCTGTATTAATATTGGGTATTTCTGGAGCGTGTCGACGTGAAGAACTTTGCAAAATGTCATTGCGAGACATAGAATTTAAATCGAATTTAATTATCGTAACAATTCCAGAAACTAAAACAGGTAACAGCCGTACATTTGCTATCATTAAGCCCGAATGGATTACATTAATTCGGCAATATGCAAATTTAAGACCGGACAACCAGCATCGATTCTTTTTAACATATCGCAATGGCAAGTGTGTTTGTTCACCTGTTGGTCTTAATACAATTGGCAAAATTCCAATGCGAATAGCTGAGTACCTTCAGCTTGATAGCGCAAGTAACTTCACAGGTCACTGTTTCCGAAGGAGTTCAGCGACATTGTTGGCAAATCAAGGAGGTGACTTGCTTACAATTAAAAGGCATGGTGGATGGAAATCATCTACGGTTGCAGAAGGATATATCGAAAATTCTCTGCATAGTAGAATTCAATTAGCTAAAACAATGACCCCGTTAGAGATATCGACTCCGCCTGCAACTTGTTCGACATCTGAAATACAAGATATATGTAATAATACAATCAACGTTACTCTACCTTCGCAATCAAGATCAATTCAAACAAACCAGTTAATCCCTGGGGTATCAATCTCTGGTTGTCAAAATTGCCCAATCAAAATTTTTAATAATTGTTCCGTTTCAATTTCTGAAAAGAATGAATAATGGTAATTTATATAATATTTGTTACTGTTCTGACATTGAATTACATACCTTCCAAATATAACAATTTCTATTTCATTTCCTTTTATTTTCATAGAAAAACAACGAACTGGGTAGCATATTATTAAGGTTAGGGATTTATGATTTTAAAATGTGACTAAATTAATTAAGTTCTGGGTAGTACCAACTTTACTTTTACGCACTCGTGTTTAAAGTGACTTTTTACGCACGCAAATCGAATCGTGAAATGACAGGTTTTGATAAGCGAGTACAAAAAATATTTTAAAGCACGCTAGTATTCTTTACGTGTCATCTAACTTTCGACGATCAATAAACCATTACCATAAAGAGATTTATTACTTATAAGGTTTAATCAGTGGGAAAGAAAATCTTGCCCACACTTGTTAGTTTTTGAGCGTCTGCGGTATCTGCTTAAACATAGAAACTAGACTTTAGATAAATATGTATATTTTTCAATTGAGTTTCTATTTTAGAGCAAATTAGTTAATATAAACGTGTAATAATAGCATAATAATGTGATTTTTCTATAATTATTTATCGTCAATTACAAGTGCCAATAACGTATTATAAAGCCATCACAAATAACATATTTAAATTTTAAAATCAATGATGGCATTTTATATAGGTATACATATACACATAAATATACAGATTATCAGATTTAACCTCGTTTTAATTGAATGTCGCACAAATATTTAGATTAAAAGGCAACTCGGTAATTAAAGAAACATTTTTGTACATTTTATGCACAATTATTTACATACTTTCGGATTAATTAAATTAATTTGGAAAAACTAATTAGTGTGGAAGTCATAACAGAAATTCTTTGTCTCTGCAGCTATCGTCTAAATTATGTTAAGCAAGTATTGGATACCGTGGAACTCGTTTGCAGACGAAAACACTCAACCTGTTCTGAGCAAGTGCATTGGACATTCACATTCCAATTTATGTAACACGTACACATATTTACACACACACATATCTTTCGCTTTCTCTCTTTTTAGTTTTTCGTCCACTTCAACATATATTTTAATTAGTACTGCTCGTTTTTCTTTCGGTTGAACTTCGAAATGGATATTGCAAATAAAAGCTCACTAAACGTTGAAATAATAAGATTTGATGCTTGAGCATGAATAATGTTTTGTGTAAAACTAAAAGCAGATAAGCCTCCTTTTTTACTGCTTTATAATTATAATTGATTAATAAATACATAGTGAACGTATCGCTATATAATTAATTATATTATATATCCCCTTCACTTACCTTATAAAGAAGCTTTTTAACTATTTTTAGGTCAATAGTTTTAAAACTCGTACAATATTGAAATTCGAATTACTTAAATGTACATACCTAAGAAATGTATTCGACCCTGTGAGTACTTTCAATTTAAATAAAGCTAGAAGAAATAAATGAATGCTTCTTGCTAAATTTGAATATTTATAGCCTTCAATTAATTACATTTAATAGTTTAATTATTATTCTTTACCAATTTTTTGTTCGAAAGCCAGTGTTTACCTGTTTCTAAGTCACTTGCAGAGTGTTTGATTACTTTATTAATTATTGGGTCGAGTTTGACTTACATCAATCACACTATTGTTCCAAAAAATTATCTAGACCCAAAATGTGCCTACTGATTGGAAAAATATAATTACAATACCAATCTATAAAAAGGGAAACAAGAACGACCCGAAAAATTATAGAATGATATCTTTATTAGCCAGCATAAGGAAGCTCTTCACAAAAATTATAACAACAAAAATAACGAACCGAATAGAAATATGCGAAGAACAACAAGGCTTCAGACAGAATAGATCGACAGTGGACGCAAAATTCATCCTCAGACAAATGATTGAAAAATCTCTCGAATATAATAAACCTTTTTTTCTCTGCCTAATAGATCTCAGGAAAGCGTTCGACATAGCACAAATAGCCGACATCATAGATATTCTCCAGGAAAACAAGATACCTAGATATATTACATTAACGTAATAAAAGAGCTCAATAAAAATACCACCACAAAGATCTAAACATCACAGGGATTTACAGAACAAGTACCAATACTAACTGGAATCCGCCAGGGAGATAGTTTGAGCCCAATCTTGTTCAACCTCATTATGGATAAAATAATTCATAGTGTAAAAGAAGTTGATAGAGGATACAGAATGGGGCAAGAATCGATAAAGATACTATGCTACGCTGACGACGCATTTTGATGGCGGATAACGAAGACGATCTACAGCGACTACTATAGAGGTTTCAAACAAGAGCGGAGAACCTTAATATGAAGATATCTATAGAAAAAACACAATCAATGGTCATAGCAGGAGTCCATTAGATGTAAACTGCCTGTGAACGACAAACCCATCCACCAATGTATGCAATGTACGTACTTAGAATCTGAAATAACAAGCTCCAAAAACTTACAACAGGAAGTCAGAACCCAAGTGAGCAAAGCCTCAAGAATCTCTGGCTATCTGAGGGACAAAGTCTGCATATATAAAACTGCCGTGAGACCTGTACTCACATATGCAGTGAAAACTCGAGCGGGTACAACAAAAGCGAAGAGCATGATGAGGGCAGCAGAGATGAAGACGTTGAGGCATATTAAGGGAGTAAGCTTGGGAGACCAGATAAGAAGCAGAGATATAAGAGCAGCTCTCAAAATTCAAGATGTCGTGCAGTTCACGAGATCGAGACGACGATATTGGAGAGACCACGTCGACAGAATGACAGACGTTCGATGGGAAAAATGGGCAAAGGACGAAAAACCGAGTACAAGGAGACCGCCGGGTCGACCTCCCAAAAGATGGTGCTTCCCAAGAGGCTGAACGAAATCAAGAGTAGAATAAACAAGACTAAGTCTTAAGAAAAGAGAATGAAGAAGAAGGGTTTGACTTAATTTAAATATTTTATTCGTAACCTTTTGTCATGTGGCAACGTGCTATATGCTAAAAACGGGTCTTTTGAAAGAAGAAAGTGTTGTACATGGTAAAACGTGGTAACCAGCTACATATACGGAAATCTGCCGTTTAACACTATACGGATATATTTAATATGTGCCTTATTGCACTGAGTACCAATGTTTCATAAGTGAGCACTTTTTAATGAATTTGCTTTCCACTTATAACATTATCTGTCACTTTGAATGCCAATAGAACAACAAGTAACAGGCGTTTAGATTATTAAGTAATTGTTTACTAGACGATAATGTAACTCTAAAACTATCTTAGAGTCATATGTATTTGTTTGATTATAACATCATCATTTTAGAGCGTACTTCAATTATTCTGGTATGGAGTGAGAAGACCACCTTTGCAACTCATGGAGTTCTACTTGTGCAACAGGGAACAGGTAGTCGCGTGGAATGGAATTGTATCGGAAGTATGAACAATAAGCACAGGAGTTCCGCAGGGGTCAGTACTATAACTAGTATTGTTTATATATAACCTTTCAAGCAACATCGGGGCGGGAAAAGTTATTCAATTTGCAGACGATACCTCGATACTGACTTTAGACCGGATGAGGTATGGGAGAAAACAGCAAATGCCATGGGACAGGCGCAAGAATGGTTTGGCAGCAATAACTTAAAAATCAACAAAAGTAAAACCAATTATCTGAAAATATCAACCAAATCAAACACTTGTACTCAAACAGTTAGGTTCCAGGGAATATAAATGAATAACAATCTTAAATGGGATTCCCATGCGCAAGTGTTGCACAATAGATTAGCATCGGTCATATATCTCATACGAAGAACCAGCGAGGTATCGAATTACCATGCAACAAGAACCGTGTATTATGCTCACTTCCACTCCATATCTTCGAATGGGATAATAGTGTGGGGTTCGCATGGGGCGGCTTTGAAGATATTCTTGCAGCAGAAAGAGGCATTAAGAGCGCTAACCGGAGCTAGATACAGAGACAGCTGTAGAGATATTTTTAAACAGCACCAAATATTAACCTTACCCTCGATATACATAATTTCCTGTCTTCTTTACGTCCATGGATCCCAAAACAAATACCAGAGGCACTCTGATATCCATCCCTACCCCACAAGACATCAGAATAACATGGTGCTACCAACGCAGAACCTGGAGAGGGCTAAAACAGGAACGAATTACCAAAGTATCAGGTTCTACAACCACCTTCCGGAAGAAGCCTCGACGATCGAAAGTTATATAAGTTTATTAAAAAAATTCTTGAGAGGGGCCTTTTACACCTCAGAAGAAATTTTGCGTTTTAGTTTTAATCCATACCCTTCAGTTGTTGCGTATTTACTGAATATGATGTACATTTTTATACATATTACTATAGTTTTGTATACATTTTATTTACTTTATTGACAATTGTAATTGTTTTTGAATTGGAAATAAATTTGAATTGAATGAATCCATCGTATATTAATATAGTAACTATATTATAGTCAATATAATATTTTCTATACAAGCGTCGGAATGTTAAAACCTGGACATTGGATTTTTGCAATATATCAAACTGAAATCTATTATATCCTTTTGGCGATGAATGCACGTGTGTATTAAATATATATATTCCCTTCCTATAGTACAAGGGAGAGTTTTTTAGTGCGCGGAATAGGGGTTGTATGGTAGTGGGAGAGCTCTTTATTGTCGTAACGTGTTCAGTGATTTATTTTAGAATACATACATACATTAAAGAATTCTATGTTCAAGAAAGAAAATACGTATTACGTATGTATACTACCATACAGGTACGAAAGTGACCAATGCGTTTTGCCTCACAGTTTATAATGATACACCATTTCCTTGCACTTCTCACACATCGAACTAGTAGGAATCGCACGATTCCTGATTTTTTTTTGCATACAATTTCTCACTACTCTTACCATTTCTTTTCCACGCTGTTATAACACTGGTTTCCCGAGGCAACAGCGTAGGCATTTGTCGAATACAGACGAGTTTTCTATACGGTCCACATATGAGTACTCAGACAATTGTTATGCATGAAGTAATTTATTAGAAGAAAAACCATAAAGTTTTAGGATTATATATGGTTATCCACGATCAAATTCTATCCTATTTACTTATTTTCTCTCATTTGCCATTTATTACTCAAAACCATTTTGTAATAATTTTAATTTCTTTTTTACTAAAAGCAGGGATAAGGTGAAATAAGAGAAATAATAATATTGATGATTTTGTTCTACATTATAATGAACTCCACATATCGAGAATGGACCAACAGTGGATTGATAAAACTTAATGGTCAATGAAAGCAGACTGAATATGCATGGAAGATGGAAATAATAAGATTAAGCTTTCAAAAGCTACAGAAAAAATAAATTCATTTATTAAAAGTTTTTTTTCAGTGTAAGCTTTATTCCTATATAAATATGATATTGTAGTTTTAATTTGTGTTCTAATATGTACTACATAGTAAGGCCCTTTTGTGTGCAAAAACATTAAAAAAAAAATACAAACTATGATTTTATTTACCAAAAAAACAGTTCAATATTGTTCGAAGTCTCACTAGAGGCTGACTTATATTCTGCAAGCACGCTCAAGTGATCCCAATTTTTTAAACAAAAATTAAATTATCGTCTCTAATGATTAAATATATTAAAAAATTGATATGTGATGTATTGCTAAGTTCATCGATATATCGACACGCGATCTAAATTCGATATTCATCGATATTCGATGTTTATGTATACAGGCTGTCCAGAAACTCTCCTGACAAACGAAGACCGGAGATTCCTCAGATAATTTTAAGACAATTTAACCCAATTCACCCTAGTCCGAAAATGCTTTCTAAGGGAGCTAGAGCTCTTTGAAGATGGCGCCTTGTAGTTATTTTTTTTTAATATCTCCCGAAAAAAAAATAATAAATTGAATTTTAATGACGAAAAAACGAAAAATTTTCGAATCGATTTTTCTAGAAAACGGTGTATCCTACCGACTTAAAGTAAGAGTACCTTTTAGTACTAGAATACCTGAAAATTTAATAATCTAGTGTCACAAATGCTTAAAAGTTAAAGACAAAAAAGTTCTATTATTGAATATAATGTATTGTCAATTTATAGTAATTAATTTGTGTGAAATTATTAGTAGACTAACGCCCAAATATAATCTCGTAAAATAAGTATTATTATAAATATGTACTTATCTAAAGGGAAGTTAATGTAAAACTGATTGAGACAAAAATACAAAAACAAAAAACGGGAGGGTTTCGAGAGTATGAGCTTTATCAACGTATTAATTAATTAACGTATCTGTCATTGGTGCAGAAATGGAACGAATTAAACAATTGTGAAAAAGATTTCTTTCGGAGTTTGACGAGGCAGCAACGTTAAATTACTCCTCTTTAAAACACTAGATCAGAAGAGTTTAAAACCTAGAAATTGAAAGAAAATTAGTCAAAGTGAAAAAAATATATAATTACACAAAAGCAGAAACTGTTAAAACTAAGTTAAAGAATTAGGAATGAAGCACATTGAATCTGCTAAAAGCAATTTTAAGGAAAATTCCTAGATTAAAGTTAAATACATTTCTCCGATTCGAATCAAATTTTAATGGAAGACTTCCAAGTTCCCGTTTCCAAGTATGTCTTACCAAGGAAACTATCCTACCCAAACCTATACCCAAACTCATCAGTTATCAAGAAATTTACAATTAAACATCTCAATAACTGAGACCGTATCCTACAAAATTTATTTCACTCTGTTGTCTGAAAAGGACCGAATTATTAAAAAAACAGAAAAACAAATCAAATTAAATGTTCAACTATTATCGATTTGTTTTTTAATTTTTTTTTTTATTGTTGACTTGTCACCGTTTGACAGATTGCCGCGTTTAACTGAGAAGCAACGTATAGAAATTTTGATGATGGTAGGATATGACAAGACTCGAACACAAGCTGAAGTTTGTGAATTGTTTAATGATAAGTATCCGGAGAGGCCTATTACACGATCAGTAGTTAGTAAGATAGAAAAAAGTTTAGTCTTTGGTCACGCAAGAGACAATTACAATACCAACAATATTATAGTTCCAGAAAACACACAATTGAATGTTTTGCTCGATTTACAAGAAAATCCTCACAAATCAAGTCGATAAGTAGCTGCAGAACTGTCAGTAAGTAAATCTTCTATTTTAAAATATTTACACAAGAACAAAAGGCACTCATACAAAGTGCATTTAGTTCAGGAACTTGTTGAAGACGATCTCGACCGCAGATTAGAATTTTGCGAAAGATTGATAGATAGATGCAATGCCGACCCACAATTTTTAAGTAATATAGCTTTTTCCGACGAGGCAACTGATACTGGGCATCAGAAAACCCACATTGGGAAATGGAGAGTCAAACACAATTCCCCCAGAAAGAATGTTGAAACGTTTGGTCCGGAATTATGGGTACCGCAATTGTGAGTCCCTTTTTTATTGAGGGAACACTTAATTCTGAAAAATATTTAGACCTACTACAA
Organism: Amphimallon solstitiale; assembly: GCA_963170755.1. Classification (NCBI taxonomy): domain Eukaryota; kingdom Metazoa; phylum Arthropoda; class Insecta; order Coleoptera; family Scarabaeidae; genus Amphimallon; species Amphimallon solstitiale. Next base: position 97,903,453 of record OY720676.1, on the reverse strand, counting down.
AATTACATAGTACCCAATGTAAGTGCACTTAACACGAATAATGAGAACCTAATATACCGGCAGATTCGATATGGTTCCAACAGGATGGAGCGCCTCCATACTATTCGAGAACAGTACGAGAATACCTACATAATATTTTCCCAAATAGATGGATCGGTAGGAGAGGATTTATCGAATGGCCAGCTAGGTCTCCAGATCTAACCCCATTAGATTTTTATCTGTGGGGTTATCTAATATCCAAAGTGTATTTCAATAAACCGGAAAACATTAATGAATTGAAGAATAGAATTATAATCCAAATACAACAAATTAAGCCGCAAACGTTAACTGCAATGTTACGAGAAGTTGATCTTCGGCTCGCCTATTGTCAGGAAGTTAGTGGTCAACAGTTTGAACATTTAATTTGATTTGTTTTTCTGTTTTTGTAATAAATCGGTCTTTTTCAGACAACAGTGAAATAAATTTTGTAGGATACGGTCTCAGTTAGTGATATGTTCAATTGTAAATTTACCATCAGAAAAACCGCAGCTAAAAATAAAAATCGACCTATCCGAGCGTTTTTCCATACAATGAAACCAAAAATTTTAAATGAATTTGTTCCAACCCCTGCGTCCTTACTGTATATATGAGAATTATGCTCAATCTGTAGATTATCATTTACACACATCTTAAAATATCCATGATAAAGTTGAGTACATTGAAATTTACATTAAGTCGTCACATAAACAGTAAAATTATATTGACTAGACGCGCCTGTTTTCATTAGTACCTAGAGCAGTATTGATGATGATAATAGAAATAATTAAAAAGAACAGATTTAGTGTGAAAGAAACTGTTAGTAAACAGGAACCAAAAGATAGTAATAATCATAATATTTATTGTTCAACAGTATTAATCATTTATATTGAAAATTGTGGTATGCCATTAAACTTGTATAAACTGTAGGTACATATATTCTTGCTAAAGATCCGTAGATAAACAAAGAAAATAAAATATACAAGGCAGCTGATAAATAATTAAACTGAAAATTAAAAAGACTCATTCTAGTTAATATTGTAGTCAGTGAATTAGGATAGCAGAACTGTCATATGTTGGTTGATGCCAGTGTATACACAAGTATAGCTAGTAATTTTAAATAACAAGAAAATGGGTGTGCTTAAAACCACACAGCAGAAGTGTAAACTTCATCAAGGCGAGGTTAATAATACGAAATACAATTTTTTTTTTCGTTCTATATTACATTTAAATAATCGTCCGCGAAGTTGCCAATTCGCGAACGCAACATAGTTCGCGAAATACAATTTCGATGTTACACATTTTGACACATGTTTAATCACACATTCTACAACTTATTTTGACAACTATCAAGTATTTGTAGTTTATTATATTCGTCTCGTTTCCATGGTAACGCATATAAAGCAAGTAAAGCACTTTATCCACAACTATTAAGTAATATATGTATTAAATACGCGATTTCTATCAAGTAATGCCATGCATTACTAAATACTGTTGAATAATAATGACACTTCGATGGAATAATATTTATTACTCCACCGTTGTGTCAAATTTGACATTTCATAAATATACTTATATTATATATGAATTTAAGCAACTGTAATGTAACGATTAATAATTATTATAAAAATTAATTTTTTGTGTATTAGAAACGTCACTATTAATAAATAATGTTGTTCCTTTATCTCTTTATCTTTTGTATTTTTGAACAAACATATATAGTTGTGAATATGCGGTATACATAAATCGCATTTTTTGTTTGCCGTGTCAAAATGTCATACTTCTGACAGTGTTTGTAGAAAGAAATATTGTTCTTTATCTTTCGTATTTTTTGAACAACATTTAAGTTGTGGATAAAGTATAGTATTTAACTCGCGTATAATGGCTATTACCCACTCAGATGTTACAACACTCGCCTGACGGCTCGTGTTGCAATTTCATCTTCGTGGGTAATAGCCATCATTACACGCTTGTTGAATAATATACTATTAATTTAGCACCTTTAGAAATAAATTAAATTAAATTGTGTCTCAATTTAAATTAAATCGATTGAAAAATTTAACGGTTGCCCAAAAAATTGTGTGTATATCTTGTCCGCAAAAAACTTTAACGTACTCGAGATTGTCTTGCCTCGGCCGCAAGCATTATTAAGGAGATTTTCGGACGCATGTATATAGGTATATATAAATAGACGATATGAATACTGGCTTTCGACTCCCGCCCTTGGTCTAATGGTTAAGTGCTGGCCTCTCGCCCAGGCGGCTCGGTTCACATCTGCTCTGGGACATGAATTTATTTATTCATTTAAATTTCAATTTAATTGAAATTAAATACCTCTATATGATATATTTATTATTTTATATTTATTTATCTTGTTCCCTTACCCGACTTTACCCGAAGAGCGTTACATATCCGAGCGTTGCAGATCAGTCTTGTTCACTGCCTACAATCAGCGCAACGCGCCTAAAGAAGTTTACACTTCAAAAAAAAAAGACATTCAATGTATTAAATATTCAAGTAAATTGATACTAGTATAAATCATTGCTAAGATTTATAAAATAGTTCTGCAATCATATAATATGTAGAACGTACAAGGATAGAATCGGGATACACCTCCGTAGCATTATATTACGAAATATTAGTATAGATCTATTTCGATATTTACCAATGATTATATATTCCGATGTTTCGCGATTTCCATATTTCGTCACTTTGATATTACGTTAAATATCGATTTTATGGATACATTATTATTCGATATCAAAATCAATATCGCCCACCAGTCAAAGCTGCACCACTTTACACAATGCCGTAAAAAAGGCGAATACATAGTAGACTACCCAAAATCCTACCACATTCAATAAGAAAAAATGATATGATTGAGAAAAGTAGAAGAGGAATTTGGAAGAAATATTGTAATTCTGAATAAAAGTTACTTAATTACAAAAGCAAATACCGGCTTTTTATTTTACTCTATTACTGCTATAATTAAACTATGAATCTAGAAAGTCTCCTTAACTCTTTGCGGGCAGCGTTTAGAAATAGTTGTTTCTCACGTTTGATTTTAAGTACACAAGTAGAAAATAAGTAAAGCAGCAACGTCAATTTTTTTCAAAATTTTTATTTTATTAGTTTTTTTTACAAAAATGTTTCCTTATCCGAGAGACACAAAGCGACGCCACAAGAATTGCAAGCCCATTTGGACCTCCTTTGATGGTTTGTGGTACTACATAGAGCACATCGTCGGTAATTTCCATAAACTGGCATATGTAGAGATTGATCCCATCTTTTTTCGAGTGGTACTACGGGCTTGTAATTATTCGTTTTTTTCTGTTCTAAACTTACTCTTCCTTTTTTTAATTGTTCATTCCCAGCTCCTACCAATCCTGCTACTACGGCCAAACGAAACGCCTTCAGATTCATACCACCGCTGCCACCACATCGTTGTTGAAAAATTATAAACGCATTGACTACGCTGACATCAATAAAGTGCCAAAATATACGTGGCCACCATTTTCTGCTCTTTCTATTAATTTCGTACGTTTTCTTCAGCATGTCTGCTTTATCAACGAATCCCATATTTTGGGTATAATTTTTCAAAACTTTGGGGCACGGTACATTCTCTGTCTCGCCGTTCTTCTTGTTTCTTACAACATGGTTAGTTTCAGTTGGATTTTCCCAATTGGAGGCTAACAGAACTATTCTTTTGTCCATCCATTTTACGCAGGAAATTCCATCGTCTGTTACTCGCCAATCAAAATCACCACGTTTCAACTCCTTGTCAGCTTTGAAATTTTCTGGAATTCCTTTTCTCCCTTTTCGAATAGTTCCTGTCGCGTAAATATTTTCAGTCTTCAGCTGCCTTAGCAGTGGCATGGATGTAAAGTAATTATCGAAATATGCAAAATAATGCTTTTCAACTAAAGATCTCGTCAAATCCGTAATAACTCGAGGTCCTAATTGTTTCTCTACAGTTTCATTGATTTTGCCCGTGTACATTTGAAATTCGTCGATGTATCCATATTCGTCTGCTCTAGTCCAAACTTTATAGCCCCATTTGATAGGCTTATTAGGCATGTACTGACGAATTGACGAACGGCCTTTGAAACAAATCATAGATTCGTCGATTGATATTTTTTATGCATTTTATAGTAAAAAGTAAAACTACGTAATAATGAATTCAAAAATGGACGCACCTTATACAGTTTGTCAAAATTAGGGTCTCCGCGCTTTGGCTGAAGATTATTATCATTCAAATGAAAATTTCCTAAGAGCCAATCAAATCTGGTGCGACTCATCAAAGTTGAAATGCAAGAATCCCTCAGCTCCATCTGCGCTGACCAGTAGTCCCGATAGCTTGGAAGTCTTTTCACACCCATCAAAATGTTTATAGCCAAAAATATTTTTATTTCTTTTGCAGTTGTGGGAACAAATGTTTTACCATTTTGGGTAGCGTAAAGGTTTGTTTGAAAAACAAAATGTTCGATCATTTGTTCGCTTACAAGACACCCAAAAACATCAACTGGCGATTCAATGTCATCTGAGATGTTAACAGGCCCGACACTTTCTGAAAAAGCATTTCCTGTATCTTTGTTGGTGTTGGTGACTGTCAGAGACTTTTTCCAATTAAATTTATCCCTTGGCACAAAATGCGATAATGGCCGATCGTCTTCATCGTCCTCAGAATCAGATGAATTTTGTGTGGGAGCAGTTGTAATTTCATAAACATCTATGGGAGTACCTTCAATTTCCACGCCTTCTTCGGCTTCTTCATCATCATATTCATCCTCTGATTCTCCATCAGAAGGTATTTCTGCTAACATCGCATGCACTTCATCTTGGTTTAATTTTTCTAATTCGAGAAAGCTCCAACTCGCTTTTTCTAACAAAAGAAAAAAACTATGTACAAAATTTTCCGTGATATCGGTGCGTTGTGGTATATTTGACATACCACACAAATATATCAATAATAAACATCATTTTTGTGTAAACATTTAAATTTATGATATATTCGCATGCTAAAACCTTGCCTTGATCCTATCTAGGTACTTACTTGCCATTATTTTCGTTATTATGGATACAAAAATTGGCCGGTACAAAACGAACACCATTTGTGAAACACAGGATTGAAAACATTTTTCTGTAGGCACCTGCAGTCAGCTGCAGGAGTTATGCTACACTACACAGTAGAGGGCACCTCTAAGGAATGTGTTTTGCCGGTGGTACGTACAAGATACCGATAAGCCGAATCTAGGAAAAATATGCAATTTGTGGTATATATAATATACCACTCAGCGGGAAAGGGTTAAACAATTAAAAATAATTCAAGCGATATTGTGTTGCTTATAATAAGCAGTGCGGCGATGTTAGAAATGCTATAAAAAATAGAATCTATACCGCACAAAATTAAGAAATTATGTCCATGGATAATTGAACATACTCGTAGTACATCGATGAATGTAAAATCAATTTTATTTAGTATTCATTTCAAATAGGAGTTTACCGCTCACAAGGAGACGTAAACACATACGCGTTCCTAGCTTACGTACATTTCAGTAAACGAATTTAAATAACTGGTATGTAATAGAGGTATTAATTAAGCATTGCATACGTACTGAAGATACAAATATATCGCTTATAAAATTAAGGGAGATGTAATAGTTTTCATATTAGTACTATGTTTGTTTTAATTATCAGTTCCAATGAATTATTTAGATAACTATCCCGTATTTGTAAACATGCCGATTGATTTTTATATTTGTTATAACTTACTAAGAATCGTCTAAGCCAGAGTTCCATAGACAAATGTTATTATATCTTCCTAGTTTCAGTTATAAATAACACAGATAAATTCATACATTCTTAGATGTTACATATATGTATATACAGGGTGAGTCATCTAAGCGGGTAAGGCCGATTATGCCTTTAGAAGTAAAGATATTTCGAAGCGGCTTTTCCTTGTGTTAGCTGTTTCATAACTTGGTGGCTAACCATTGTTATGTTTTTTTAAATGGAACACCCTATATATTATTGCATCTTTGTATTGCCCGTATAATTTTTAGTCAAAAAGTAATAAGATAGTATAGGCCTAAAATCTAAAGTTTTTGACTTATTCCCATTTTTCTGAAAAATTCAATGTTTGTATAAAATTATATTTCTCGAAAACGACGTAATAGATGGACACAATTTTTTGCAGTATTGTTTACAATAACAGGTCCTAAGAGAAGCATGTTTTATTTTTTTACAGTTACTAACTGCATGTGCAGGAAACTGGATTAAAATTACATGACACGTTTTTGTATAAAAGTCAATTTTTTTAAATGGAACACCCTACATATAAGTTCATTTTTGAATTGTATATTATATTTCATATCAGAAACATGTAAGACGTTAATACTTTAAAAGTGACTATTACTGAGCTACTGTCGTTTTTTGATATGCTTTTGTTAGATTTTGCAAAAAAGTCAATTTTTTCAAATGGAACACCCTGTATATTATTTCATTTTTGAATTTCTTATTAAATTCCACATCAAAAACATGTAAGACGTTAATACATTAAAAGTGACTATTACTGAGCTGTTGTCTCTTTTTGATATAATTTTGTCAGTTTTGTGGTTTTAATTAATATAGTGTAGTATTGACAAAATTATATCAACAAGAGACAATAGCTCAGTAATAGTCACTTTTAAAGTACTAACGTCTTACATGTTTTTGATGTGAAATTTAATAAGAAATTCAAAAATGAACTGATATACAGGCTATTCCATTTAAAAAAATTGACTTTTATACAAAAACGTGTCATGTAATTTTAATCCAGTTTCCTGCACATGCAGTTAGTAACTGTAAAAAAAATAAAACTTTCTTCTATTAGGACCTCTTATTATAAGCAATACTGCAAAAAATTTTGTCCATCTAATACGACGTTTTCGGGAAATATAATTTTATACAAACATTGAATTTTTCAGAAAAATGGGAATAAGTCAAAAACTTTAGATTTTAGGCCTATACTATCTTATTTCTTTTTGACTAAAAATTATACGGGGAATACAAAAATGCAATAATATATAGGGCGTTCTATTTAAAAAACTATAACTATGGTTAGCCACCAAGTTATGGAACACTCTGTATAATACAAAATATTTTTAAAATGTGCTCCTAATTAACAGCTATCACAAGGAAAAAACCGCTTTGAAATATCTTTACTCATAAAGGCATAATCGGCCTTGCCCGCTTAGATGACCCACTCTGTATATTATGTAATGTGAGATTTATTTCTACGATGTGCTTTTTCCAAGCTGTAGGTAACATTGCCCGGAAATTAATCGAAGATTGTTGTGTATGTATACTCTTAACGCATTTAGAATGAAGTATTTAGGAAGCAAGGAATCTTGATGAAATTCCGGTGTCTTTTAATTGACGTACTTGCAGTATTTCTTCAATTCGATTAAATATCACGTTGAATTAAAAAAAAATCCACCAATGCTGCACTGCGAACGGCTTGTGTCGTTGAGTTTTTTCAAAGTTTGTATGGATTTTTTTAAAGTAACTGTTCCGTCATTATTTTGCAGTTGAGTCTCACCGTAAAGTATAACTTAATGCGTTTTATTGTTAATAATAGATTATAATGTTTCCGGAACAAACATTTGTGGGAATGCGGCTATGTGCAGAACGAATTTAAAATTGTCAAATTAAATGTCGAGTATTAGGAACGCTCCAGTATGCCTGTTTTAACAAAATTCAGCGTTGGTAATCTTTTTTTTTTCAAATTGTCATGTGTCGAATTATCAACAACAAACTAAAGTAACAGAAATCTCCTATATTACTATTTAATAGCATTTTAGGCGAATAAATCTAGGTCATTTCTAGTAGGCAGTATTGTCAGGAGATCATACTTTACATGCACTTGATGGAAATAATGATTAATATTAACAAAAAAATGATTCAGTTTTGGAGAATCAACTAAATCACATTGTATATTTAGTCCTTCAGAATAGTTTTTTTTAGATCTATACAAATTATACCAAAGTTCTAAATTGAATTTTTAATACTTTTGATGCTCTTAATACATTTGTATAGAATGCATAATTTGGAGATATTTACAAAAATATGCTGCTATGTAAGAGTGAACGTGCTACTTCCGGTCCCTATTTTGTATTTTTTTATAGAAAAATTATTCATAATTTAGGTTTACTTTTATAGACATTTATATATATTTTATATTTGTCTAGAACGCATTACTTGGAAGATATTTGCAAGAAACTGTTTTCAGATAAGAGTAAAAGACATACTTCCGGTAGGAATTTCGGAGAACCTTTTTTATAAAAAATTTTTCAAATATATTTCTGAGTACTTTTGTATTTTCTAGAAATTTGTCTAAAATTAGTAGTTGACGAGATATTGGTAAATTTTTTTTCCTCTGAAGTAATTATTACTTCCGCCCTAACGATTTCACTGAAAATACGATCAGATATCCCGACAAAGATTATATTTCTAAAATTTGGTATCATTTGTCGTTTAGCCGCTATCGTGGTCACACAGAGACATTGACAGGGAGAGGGAGAAAACGAGAAAAAGAGATTTTTAAAAGCCTTAACTTGAAAACCTGAAGATCTGCAAAAATCTCGAAGTCGAAACTTTTTGTCAGCACAATACTTCGTATAAAAAAGTTAAAACCAAAGCATACTGTTAATGTTTTTATATTTGATTAAAATTAAACAATATCTATTAATTGTGCAATTATTGTCGGTTACATGTTTCAGTTTTTTGTATACATCTCGTATTTAAAAATTAGGTATAGAAGTAATAATAAAATAAAACACCTGTTTCACAAAAATTAGTTTAATTCACTAAATGTAACATTTCGTGTGCACTGCACACATCTTCAGTAGTAACCAGCTTTACTACTGAAGATGTGTGCAGTGCACACGAAATGTTACATTTAGCGAATTAAACTAATTTTTGTGAAAAAGGTGTTTTATTTTATTATTATTTTTATATTTCACAAGTGCTCAACATATATTACAAATAGGTATAGAAGTTTTCTTATGTCACGAAGTACTTTGATCTGAACTTTGACTGATATTAAAAAACAGGTGTGGACACGACACGACTTTCTCATACGTATGTGCGTTCCGAAAGTTCTTCCAAATTAAATTCCAAAATTTGCATTTTCTTAATAAAATAAAAAAAGCGTTACTTTCGTTCCGAATTTTGTAATTTCTTTTATACAGAAATTACCTCAAATCCAGCTTTTAATATTTTAATAAATCTCTATACAAAGAATAATTTGAGCAATATTTGCAAAAACTGGTATATATGTTCCACATTAAGTTTCAAATACTATCAAACCTTTGTGTAAAAGCCGAATTTTAAAATTGCTTTCATACAAAAATTTCTTCAAATCCAACCCTAAATGCTTTTATACTCTTAATAAGTATATATAGAATGCATAATTTGACAGATATTTGAAAATATAAGAGTAAAACTGGGCCGAATTTTAACATTTTTTTATACAAAAGTTATTCAAAATCAAGCTTTAAATATTTTCATACACCTATATATGAGTTTAGAAAGCATAACTTGCGAGATATTCGCAAAAAAAAACTATTTTTCGATAAGAGTAGGCTTACTTCCGGTAGTAATTACAAAAAAAACCTTTTATACTTTTTTTCAAATTTGCTTTTGAGTACATTTGTATTCTTTACAAATTTGTTTAAACTTAGTTTGGTACGAAATATTTACCTATGTAATTTTATTTTTTCACTGAAGTAAACTGACAGACGACATTGTCGAAGAAATAAACTACTTTATTCAAGAACGCCGCTGGTTAGAATCACAATACAACTCGCCTGCTACAATTTTGTCACATAGTGATTTTCCAAACATCTCATAGACATTCACAAACTTCACCAAGTGAGTTCTGCACTAGCGGTTTTTCAGCGGTGCAGTAAGGAACGGGAACTATTTTTGGGGCGACTGTAATGGAGTTAAATTTCTGAATACCTAACCAAGAGATCAATCAAAACAATGGATGCATACGAACTCCCAGCAAACCAAAAATTTATAGAAAACCCTGTCCAACTTCTGCGTATGTATGGCTGATGTATTTTGAGACTGTAGAGAAACTTTGCTAGCGAAGTTCATGGAACTTGTTATCACAATTCCTGCAGCAAGATACTGCGAAACTTTGATACGTTTGCGGAGAGTAACAGAACAAGAGGAGAGTCATGTTGACGTCAACAATTGTCCTTCTTCTGTACACCTTCATGTGCAGCACAAAGAAAGGCATGCTTTTCAAAAATTCTTGTGTATAGTATATTTTTTTATTATTAGTATATTGGTTATCCAGAATTTATATTTTCCTTTGTGCGAAAGGAATTTTAGTAACATATTTCAAAGCGACGCTTTTATATTACTTCTGATCAAATTATAAAGTAAATCAACTTGGTACCAATCTTCTCCCCTATATGTTGCGGGTACGTACATAAATTGCATCTCAATATTCGTATCGTACATACCCATAATGAATGTGTTTTAAGATACAAGAATATACACGTAAATAACCGCAAAAATAAACCAAAAACAATTTTGACAAGAAAGCTTGGTAGAATTTTATAAAAATTCGTTCAAGTAGCTTTAGCCATAAAAAGAAAAATGCCCGCAACATCATTAATAACGATGACGTGCCGGATGGATATTACTTACTGGATGTTAAACGCATTAGAGACCATAAACTCGTTCCATGTTTACTAAATATTCCACATTCGAAAGTGTAACAAAAATATACACTTACATACATTGCCCTTCGGAACTTGTTTGATATGTAGTTATAAGCTATACATCCTTGATGAACTTACGTGTGTTTACTTGTATGTTTGTAATACTTCGAAACTTTAATTATTTAACCGAGGCTTCTTCAATGTAGAAAAAAGTGTAATTAATAGTTTTTAGTAGACCGAACCATTAAGAGACGTTTTAAATAAAGTTGAAAAGAATATACATAGAAAATAATTAATGTATTAAAATTATTATACCAAAAAACACATAGGATTTACAATTAGTAACTATGCAATTTGAGGTTATTCTATATTTTTCTATTAAATGATATTGTATTTTTAATATGAAACTGTATTATTTATAAAATGAGTAATTAATTTACGCCGGTGGCATTTGCATTTTAGCGATTTTTACGGTTTACAATGTCCACCCCTTGAATTCAAATTAATTGTCAAATTTGACGATAGAATTGCATAAGTGTAGTTTAAAGGGTTTTTACGAGGGCTACTATTTATATTTCGGGAATAGCTAATAATAACAAACATTTTTAAATGAAAATGGCTTTATTGTCTTTCGAAATATTCCCCTTGATGATCAATACACTTTTGCATTCGTTCAAACCATTTGTCATAGCAGTTTTTCCATTCCTCTTGAGACACCTTTAAAACATGGTTTTTGAACGCTTCAACTGCTTCTTCGGCGCTCGTAAATCGTTGACCACGCAGTTTACCTTTGATATTCGGGAACAGGAAGAAGTCATTGGGTGCCAAGTCAGGACTGTACGGAGGATGAGTCATCAATTCGATGTTTTGACTGCTCAAAAATTCACTTGTTTGACCAGATGTGTGAGAGCTCGCATTGTCATGATGTAGAATGATTCGTCTTCGGGCGTTAGTTTTACGAATTTTTCCGAAGACTTCCGGCAAACAAATGGTCGTGTACCACTCGGAATTGACAGTTCTACGTTGCTCAAGCGGAACAGTGGCCACATGACCCATTCGGCCGAAGAAACAGGCGACCATTTGCTTCGCTGTGCTCATTCCACGAACAACTTTTGTTGGATTTAGCTCGTCTTGGAATACCCACACGGTCGATTGCTGTTTTGTTTCCGGCTCATAAGCATATATCCATGATTCGTCACCTGTCACGATTTTATATACGTCTTTTGAAGCACCACGGTTGAACTTTTTCATTATTTCCTTACACCACTTGACGCGTGCCTTTTTTTGACCGATTGATAAATTATGGGGTATCCAACGAGAACAAAATTTTTTTACAACTAAGTGTTCATGCAAAATCGAATGTATTGAAGTGGAACTAATGTGCAAGGATGCCTCTATCTCACAATATGTCACATGACGATCTTGCATTATCAGTTCACGCACTGCATCGATGTTTTGTGGCACAACAACCCATTTTGGACGACCTTCACGGAATTCGTCGGCGACAGAACTACGACCACGATTGAATTCACTATACCAGCGATATACTGTGGTTTTTGATGGTGCTTTATCGCCATACAAAGAACTGAGTTCATCGACACATTCTTGTTGAGATAATCCACGTCGAAAGTTGTGAAAAATAATCCAACGAAAACCTTCTCTTGAAATTTTCATTATTTTGTCAAATTGATTTTCTGAACTCACTGTAAACAAAACAAATAGCACTTGTACATCAAAACGTTGTGAGTACTTTTATGCTAAAAAATTTCAAACTTTATTATGGTGTTGTCAGATTTTAGCTATTGACATTAGTGTTGCCAATTCCCGAAATATAAATAGTTCCCCTCGTAGCAGTGATTTTGAAGATTATCGACGTTAAGTAATCAAGTTTAATACATATGAATTCGAAATTAGAGGTTAGTGCTATTTCATCATAATGATGGCAATGATTATAGTGGCACATAAGCATGGTCATATGTTACTAAAAAAATAGGTATGCTTATTTTTGTAAACTAACTATTTAGACAGGCTACTAGCGGTAAAAGAAATGATGGAAGATATTTCCAAGTTACCGATTTAGTAACATGAAGGTTGCTAAATTGCAATGCGTAAGTCAATTACACACACCGATTATATGAAAACACAAATAAAATAGATACTTGGTATAATAACTAGAATTGTAGGATATTTGAAGTTCTTGCGTCTGAAGTAATGTTTATGCATATATTTAACAGAAAATTAAATTACCATTACCTATATATGCAGTGCAGACGCACAGAAATAGCATATATATTTTGGATTTGATAATAATTTATATAATAATTTGAATATTATTTAATCAAATACGGCAAACTGCTACCTAGTTCGTCTTCATACACATAAAGAGATATTGATACTAAGGAAAAATTTACTCATATCAAATTATAATCTTAGTCTAAATTTTACTCAAGCCAAGGAAGAATAGTCTTATTCTGTGATTGTCAGAGTCATTATTTCTGAACATTGAAACAGCTTTCATAACACTAACATCCTGAATTCTTCATACTCATCGAATTGAAGCCTCAGCATTCAATTCTATCAAGCATTGTGTCATTTGATAGTTTTCAATGCCTTATCTTGTAAGTATACACTACGACGGCGACGTACTATGTAATCCATTTAGATTGCCTCTTGTCGCATTAATGGGTTAGATCTCAATCCTATACAAAAAAGTTGGTTCTATTATTACTTTGCCGATTAGTTGTTTTATATTTGAAACATTAAGACCTTTTATGCGTCTCTGTTCTTGAGTAGGTAATATGTAGCATTTATATTTCCCGTCAAACTATATTCCAATTTTTTGATTTCTAAGTACTTGAACGTTTCCACTTATCTGATTCGCATTAACTAATATTTCATCATGCATCATCACAAATGATGCTCTCAAATATTGTTCCGTACTTAAAACAAACTTCAGCTGTTACACAAAGAAACATATTTATCTACACAGGCTCATCCTTCTGGCGATACGTATATTGCATACATGTTATATTCGTGTTAGACATAATCGTTCCAATATAGAACCCCAGGAATTTGAATATGCATATATTAGCCATGCTAACGATACTCTTCTTTAAACTTTTGTATATAAATTATTACATTTTTAAATAGTTATTTACGAACCAAGTGCGGGAAGACTGTTTTCCCGCATGAGCGCACATTGTAAGCACGAGCGACCGCAGGAAGCGAGTGCTTTTAATTGCGCGAATGCGTGGAAGATGTCTTCACGCAAGTGGTTTGTACAATATTTTTTGTACGAACATTAAATTAAAAAAATATTATTGATTAATGTCATTAGTATCATACCTAACCTAAAATAGTAACTAGTAGTACGTAACTATTACTCACGTTTTCCTAAAATTAAGTTATTATATTCTTACGCATGGCAAACATGAGGTATTTATTCTTATATTTATAAATTTATAGTACATTTATTGCGTTTTTTGGTTTAAATACAAACAATTCCGAACTGATATATGAGTGTCGATGTGGTTCAAATAGATGGCGCTTGAATCTTGCTTATGATGTCCCTTAAAATGTCGTCAAATAGATGGCGCCACAATTTTTTTGGAAGAATTTTTAATTATTACTCCTATTTCGCCAACTTTTAGTGAAGAATAGTGGAGGGAACTAGTATTTTATAGACTAAATTTTATTACTACCAAGTTAGCTTTTTTTTTGTAAATGTCAAAAAGTGCGGGTGTTTTTTTCAATTTTTACAATCGCCTCAACCGGGAAAACGTATTTCCCAGTCGAGCTACACATGCGCCAAATGTCACTTTACAGGCGGTGAGTACAAAAAATAAATTACACTATTCTTTTTGTGTACCTTTCTGGAAATTTCTAATCACTTCTTACTTCCAAATTATTGTCTCTCTATTTTTTCAGTCTCCCTTAGACGTTTGCTCTTCTCATTTTCCAAACATCTATAATCAATGAATAAAACAACATATTCAAGTGTACTGATTCTCAAAAAACTTACTGCTCTTCCTGCTCCATTAGAATTTACATTTCACAAACTTGTTCTAGGCGTTGCTGCGTTAAAATATTGGTAATGATATGAGGAAAGGCAAATATTAAACAGCATTATGAAAATAAATAATAATTTTTCCTTTTCACCATCTTCTTTTTGCCTCCTGTTTCCATCTCACTTGTACAATAAGAAATTCCTTCATATTATGTCTTGCAATTGCATATTGTTTTATTCAAACATATACAGTATTAACTAGTCACGCAGTTTTTCTTATGAGTTTTTTCACGTTCATGTAGTTTCTGTATATAATTAAAAAGAGGGTTGTTTCAGCAGATACCTATTATAAATGTATATTTCAAATTTTATTGTGTATTTTCAAGTGTGTCATATTCTTTAAAGTATGGGCTCAAAGTGCATTTTTAGAGTTTTACATTAGTACCTATTAAATACATTATTACATTTTTCATTATTAGATGTCAGTACTAAAAGAAGGTGTTGTAAGCAATACATATAATCGATGGACCAATAAGGAACAATTAGAATTTCATAATGAGATCCACAATTAAACACGTCCTTTTTCAGATTATCTGAGGGGTTGCGAGTACAATAGCGAGTAATAAAGGCTACCTATCGACCTAGGAAACAATACCGACACGTATACGAAGAACAAAAGAGTCTGGGAATTGTGTGGCTGTGGTCACTACAGAGTATAATATTCAGACAATTGCATTGTGATCGAGCCTAATCGTCTTTTGTGTCCATTGCAATTCATCCTGTGATATAGATGAATTTGCCAATTGAGATGTATCTAAGTATCTTGTATGAGAAACATGTGTTTCCCTACAGATTTTAATCGCAACACATGTTCGGTCTTTACTAATCTGAAAATTCTCTCTAGTCATGCTATGCATAGTCTATTGTATATGCGATGATAACTGTTCATTGCTAACGTCCATTTTGCATATCCAGTCCAATTTTGAAAACAATGCAATAAGAAAGACCGTATTGAAACATACGTATAAACTATAACGTGCATGAAGTAATGTGCTATATATGGAATTTTGGAACAAATATAATAGTGAATATTACAAATATGAGTGTTCTTCCCCAGCTTGCCTATAGATGGACTATATTGCGATTAATCGATAAATTGCAAGTGTAATCAAATATTTACATAGAATATTACGATATTACTAAATACATATGTTGCTGTCGATTCCTCATAGCCTAGTTTTCTAATCAGAGATGTAAAATTACCGTAATTTATGATTTTGGTAAAATACTGCTCCTTTTTTAGAATTAAGATTTATTCTCGCGTAATTTACAATTTTTTGAGTAAATTACCATGATAATTTACCACACTTTTTTTATTGTTTAAATAAAACCCCTGCAACAAAAAAAGTCTTATACATTTTATTAAAGGAAAAGAAAATAAAGAGTACAATATTAACATATTTTAAAATTAAACAATATTCTGAAAATAGAACGAAACAATGATTTATCATTATTACCATTATTAATTACAAAACTATTCCAGATCACTCTCAGACTCAGTATTGCAATTCGAATCAGAACATTCCAACTCTTCTGTTGGGAGATCTTTCAGTGCCGGTTTTTCTTTCAGTTTTAAATTTAAATTCACATATGCCAACTTAGCAGTTCTTTCATTAGTTAATCTATTTCGTTTTTTATTGTGTATAATACTAAACATTGAAAAACTTCTCTCCGTCGCACATGTTGTTGGTGGACTGTTCAAAATTTCTATTGCGACTTTACTTCAAGCTGTAGTACAATAAAGTGATTTCCATCATAATACAGAATTCAATTTGCCTGTCTCCAATGCTTGCCATAAAAAATTTTTTTAAATCAATTCTTCTTTCGATTTGTAATAAGCAACCTCTGTCATAATTTTTGCTATATCAGATCCACTAACTAGATGCGTTGATAGTTTGTTAATATATGTCGGTGCTGTTATATATTCCTCGTTATTGAGATTTTTGCCCATAAATTTTGGATCTAGTAAATTGGCAGCCAAATGCATAGGTGTTATAGCCATGTTCTTTAAAATTACGGAGACAGGGTGTAAAATTTTATGTAATGTATCAACTCTTTCCCAAAACAGATCATCTAAAATATTATTTTTATACTTTTGTTTAAAGTATTAGTAATATTTTTTTTATTTATTCTTAAGCTTTCTAAACAGAAAATATTAGAGCTCCATCTAGTTTGGCCAGGTAGTTTAAGAGATGTTAGTGTGTTTGATTTTTGTAATGCTCGCTGTTCATCTTGTATATTTTTAAACGTAGCATTCAAAATATGGGATTTTTTAATAGTTTTTACTATGACTTTACAATCAGTAATTAAACATGCCAATACTTCTAATTTTAAAATATCTTGTGCGAATAAATTCAAAATATGAGCACAACATCGATAACAAGTGAAATAATTGGACGGGTACATATCACTAATTAATTTCCAAGTTGATTTCTTATTGCTAGCATTATCAGTCACTATGCTTATAACTTTATTTATACCTAAGTCGTCAATAACAGAACTAAGCAAAGAACAAAGATATGCAGCATCGTGGCAATTTTCCTTGCAGTCAGTTACTTTAAATAAAACTGGTTCTGGACATGTAATTATTATATTTATAATGGATTCGTTTCTACTACTACTCCACCCATCCACTTGAATTCCAATTGTTTTAGACTTTGCCATTTTTTCATTAACTAACTGATTTATTTGAGAGTGTTTTTTTTTTATCTAAAAGCGCATTGGATAACTGATATCTAGTGGGCAATCGTAAGGAAGGTTCAATTTTTTTAAACAATGTTCGCCAATGAACATTTTCCGTAAAATTTAAAGGAGTATTACTAGCAAAGCATGCTGTTGCTAAGAGATCCCAAATTTCCTCTTCTTCTGATTTATTCATTACATCTACAAAAAAATCAAATTTTCACTGTAAGCGGATTTTGTAGCGCTTGCAGCACATTGTGGGCGAGAATCGCTTGAAATCGTCTCTCCATCGTCGTCTTCTAAATCTGTTTGCGGAGAACTTTCTCTTTCCGGAATCTCTAAAATGTTAAATATTTTT
This sequence comes from Amphimallon solstitiale, assembly GCA_963170755.1. Taxonomy (NCBI): domain Eukaryota; kingdom Metazoa; phylum Arthropoda; class Insecta; order Coleoptera; family Scarabaeidae; genus Amphimallon; species Amphimallon solstitiale. The sequence goes on along the minus strand of OY720676.1, from coordinate 97,885,614 downwards.
CCATAAAACCCAATAGAAATCAATCAAAATTACTCACCTTTATTTATTGCTTTAATTTTCGTAACACTTAATGCTCTTGATTTTGATTGTATTTCATTCTTTTTTTTACGAGGACAACGAATGCACTTATTCTGTAAGTGACTGGACATTCTGGTTACATTTGAAACATAACTTTGTGAACAGAAGTTACACGAATATAATTTCGAATGTTCTGCGGATTTTGAAAATGCTGTTAAAATTACTTTTTTTATTTTATCTTTACGCCCCATCCCAGCGCACAGTACTACGAGTAATATATTCACAAACTTTATATAGTTTAACTTATACAACGATATCTTTTGAAAGACTACTTCACTTGTTATATAAACGGCTGATTCACGGGCTTTTACATCTGCTAAAAGGGACTTCCAAAATCACCGAGTGTGCAATGTCATACATGTATATAGATGATGTTTTACTTTGTTGGTAATTTACGAAAATTTTATGTGGTAATTTACCGTAAATTACTGTAATTAATTCGGTAATATACGGGGTAATTTACCGACTTACATCACTGATTTTAATTCATTGATTCTAACACAATGCCAATTATATGGAAAAAAAGTTTCAAATGAAATGTTTTAAATTAAGAACTGTCTTTAAGAAATAAGAAAAGACGCTTGTGGCGTTTCGATCTTGATTAAGATATTCATCTGCAATAACTCAAACGTCACAATCTGAAAACAGCGTGTTTTCTTAATAAAGTTTTCATAACCATAATTCTGCCATCCTGTGATTTGACGCTTGAACCTTATTTTGGTCTTTAGAGAAACAATTCATAAAGTCTCGGATTACGGATTTATTAACATTTTGTTATTCCTGTCTAAACTTCACTTTCTTTACTGTCTTGTTTTTCATACGTATTGATACTACTATTTCGTTTATAATATACATGTACCTATGTATAACAGAAGAATAGATTGCTATCATCTTCTTTAAGACGAATTACCATTGAATTAATATATGCTCTAAATGTACTTATACATTTATACATAAACATAAACTAGGTATAAAATGACTCTAAAATAACATCTAGTCGTAGTAGCTTATTGACAAGTATATAATAAAATCGTATTAGCAACCATCATAGTCAAAGTAGGTACGAACTAAAGGCAACGATTCAATACCACATAGTAACCGGAATCATTTCGGGGCAAAAAAATTAAACTAGTTAATTGATGTTTAAAATGATATATAACATCAGCTACTACAACTACTATCACATAAAACTCAGTTACAAATTGAATATTATAAATAAAGTTATTAAGTATTACTTTTTTATACCTATATCTTATAGGCAAGCATTGTTGACAAATTTGTATTATTTTGATAACAATTATAACAAATGTTAAAATGGAATTATGACAAATATCAAAGGGTGTACGAATATTACTATTTATGTAATCCTAATATCTACTAAATAGATAAGAATAACAAATATCCAATATTGTTTAGATATTTGGATTAACTGAATATAAGTCGAAGTAGTAGTATATATATATATATATATATATATATATATATATAGAAGAGACATTGATTTCTTACCTTACAGTTTGGGCAACGTAGTATGCAGTGAACTCGACCAAATCAGTTCAGTTAAATATTTAGTTGACAGCTGGATTAGTCATATCATAGTTATGTGATATACTATGACTAGTGAGTATGGCTTTGTTGAAGAAGTTCGTTTATTTAATGCATCCTTAGTTTTAAGGGCTCGAAGAAGAATCTAGGCGCACCAAATGTTTGAAAATTCAGATATACCTACACCTACATAAAATATCTTTAATAGAATGATGTATCTAATATTGATATATAAAATGATATGGTAATTAAACTATCACATTTTCTTTGCTTTTAAGTTTGCTATAAAAGTGTTAAAAAATGAACTTGGTTTATGATTACCGATTGTCCTATGCTTATTTGCTTTCACTTACATTTATACATGACTGATTTTACATTCTATATTTTTTATAATATCAACAGCTCTACTCGTAATTTTTCATTACATAGTTGCGTCGTTATTATTTATATAATTGCATTAACTGAACAGTTTGTAGTAGACCCAAGCCTTTTGATATAACTATGTAAGTAATACCGACTGTCCTATGCTTATTTGATTACATTTTCATTTATACATATTTGATTTACATTCTATATTTGTCAATGTTTTCTAAATGACAACCAGTTGTCATATTGTTATTACTTTTATTTCATTGTCTGCCACTACTACCAAGAAGATATTCAATTTTTCAATACATTTGTATATTTGGCAAAGAATTGTAATATATTTTATTAACTGCCTGGTTGAAATTAGGCATTACACAGTATTAAGTAAGTATACTGTTGTTTTACACTTGGACATTTTGGATTGACATTTTAAGGTAATACTATATTTTTTTATTCAACACATATTAATGCTTCAAAATACACCTTGTTTGTTATGCTGCACTGACGAAACCAAACTAGGTAGAAACATATATGTCTGTAGCTACAAACACATCTTAACACATACATAGTTGCATCGTTGATTGTTTGTGTATTTCAATCAAATTGCACATGTTTAGGTAAACCTAAGCCGTTTGATAGGATTGCATAAGTAATACCGATTGTCCTCTGCTTATTTGCTTTAATTTACATTTATACATGATTGATTTTACATTCTATATTTTTTTATAATATCAACAGCTCTTCTCGTAATTTTTCATTACATAGTTGCGTCGTTATTATTTATATAATTGCATTAACTGAACAGTTTGTGGTAGACCCAAGCCTTTTGATATAACTATGTAAGTAATACCGACTGTCCTATGCTTATTTGATTACATTTTCATTTATACATATTTGATTTACATTCTATATTTGTCAATGTTTTCTAAATGACAACCAGTTGTCATATTGTTATTACTTTTATTTCATTGTATGCCACTACTACCAAGAAGATATTCAATTTTTCAATACATTTGTATATTTGGCAAAGAATTGTAATATATTTTATACAGGGTTATGATAAAGTAACGCACAAAATTCATAAAACGTACAATGTTCATTTTTGAACAAAATGCAAAAACACGTCAAACAGTTTATTTTATTCCGCGTCTTTTAACATACGTCAAAAAAATAGAACGTCAAATTTGTCAAAGTTATGACGTCATCAATATTTTTTTTAAATATGAAGCTTGGTTTTTTTTTACTTTATTTGATAAAGCTTGTTTTTCTGCATTATAAAGTAATAATTGAAGTAGGGGTCACATAAGAAAAAACCAGACAATTTAGAAGACTTAATGGAACGAATTAGACATGAAATGACTCGTATAACTCCGCAGATGATCGAAGACTGTAAATCAGGTCTACCATCGTCTTGGCCTATGTCAGATAGTGAACGGGACACAGTTTGAACAATTCCTGTAAGAAATCGTTTTGGTTTAATGGACTGTTTAATTAATTTAAATGTTATTACTATAATAAAGTTTATTTTGTTTTTTATTAATTCTCTCAGTTTTTTCTTATGTGACCCCTACTTCAATTATTTCTTTATAATGCAGAAAAACAAGCTTTAGCAAATAAAGTAAAAAAAAACCAAGCTTCATATTTAAAAAAATATTGATGACGTCATAACTTTGACAAATTTGAAGTTTTATTTTTTTGACTTATGTTAAAAGACGCGGAATAAAATAAACTGTTTGACGGTTTTTGCATTTTTTTCGGAAATGAACATTGTACGTTTTATGAATTTTGTGCGTTACTTTATCATAACCCTGTATATGTATGTATATAATATATTTTAATTTAAAAAAATTTCAAATATATAACATAAATCATAGCTGCGTTGATAAAAATATTAAATTTATTTATTATATAATTTCTGACTGAATTATCTACTCAGCAGATCTGTAATATATCAATGAAATTTACGTTGGCTGTATGTATGTCGTTAAAATATGTCTTGAATGATACCTCATTGGTATTCTGCAGTGTACCTTTCCGAGAACCGTACATGAGTATTCTCATCGTTTTGTTATTTACTCGGAACAATGTATGTTTTTTAACTCAATAACGCGGGCAGTTTATTCCTGATAGTTATAGGGCGTTTCTTCAATACTCAACGGTTTATAAACAACTTTTACCGTCAACCATTAATCGTATAATGCATGATTTTGATACTCCACCTTTGTACATATTTTATAGCTCGGATCTATACTTCAAGAATCTATAAAGAAATCAGGGAAGTGTGTGAGAGACTCGAAAACTTTTTGAATTGCAATTAAGAGTCACCCACGTCTTTCTGAGAAAGATGATGATTTAATTACTATTAATTTTTCTTGGAAGTGTATTTCTATTCTAAGATAGCGAAGATATTAACAAATCAAAATATTCATTGAAAATAGGTAGTGATCATACACAATAAATAATCTATTTTATAAGAAAATTTCAAAAGTGAGCAGATTAGTATTTTTATTAGGAAATGAAAACGTCTATTAAAACTACGGTCTTAAAAGTCCGAAACATAAAAAAGCTTTATTCATCACCAAAATATCTAAGATTCTAATAGAATTACATTTAATAATGTACAGGGTTTTTTTTGTATTAAAGTTCTAATATTTACCGTATATTAAACTTGCTTTGATCCTATTATTTCAAATCGTTTTAGAATTTCCAGTTGAAATTATTACATACCTATATTAATTTTAATCTTGAAGGCATTATTCCAAGATATAACATTTAGTTTATCCAGCAGAATTCACAAGTATAGAGTATCTAGAATTATAACTATAATGATGTTTTAAATTAGAAACAACTAACAAATTTATTGAATTATTTTCAATACCTCTTGTTAAATCTATGACATAAAATGTATTAAAAGTATTAATGGAATTTGAGAAATAGAAACTAATAAATAAATACGATTTTGCAACCTCAGGCTTTATAATACTCTTAAATGATTATCCTATTGCAAGAATTAGAGAAGCTAACTCTGACAATCAAACAAAACCGATAATTCACAGAATTTACTTTTCCAAAACTATACACTAAGAAAAATAATTTAAAAAAATGTTTTGCATAGCATGACCATAATGGAGCAACATGAACGTTTAGTTTAATGACCGTTACATGTGAAATATAGTGCCCAATATTTTCATAGTAGCTCAAAGTATCTAGTTTTAGTATTTCTCCCGCACATGAAATACTCCTAGTCCTAGATAGTCACATCAAAAGGCTTGGGGTCTACCACAAACTGTTCAGTCAATCCAAATATACAAATAACAACGACGCAACTATGTAAAGAAAACTTAAGAGTAGAACTGTTGATAATATAACAATATAGAATGTAATGTATTATTTTACATTCTATATTGTTATATTATCAACAGTTCTACTCTTAATTTTTCTTTACATACTTGCGTCGTTGTTATTTGTATATTTGGATTGACTGAACAGTTTGTGGTAGACCCCAAGCCTTTTGATGTGACTATATAAGTAATCTCGACTGTCCTATGCTTATTGATTACATTTTCATTCATACATTTTGATTTACATTTTATATTTGTCATTGTTTTCTAATTGACAACCAGTTGTCATACTGTTATTACTTTTAATTCATTGTATGCCACTACTACCAAGAAGATTTTCAATTTTTCAATACATTTGTATAATTGGCAAAGAATTGTAATATATTTTATATATACATATATAGGTACACCACTTAAAACTCCCAGGTAAAATATCTGGAAAACAAAAATAGAAATTTTTCTTATTTTCTTTAAACACGAATATCTACGAAACCGTTAAATTTTGGAAACTAACACAAATTATAAAATTTAAATTAATTTTAATAATCTTTCGAATAAAAAACAAATGAATATTATGCCGATCAAATAAAAAGAAAATCGCTACGCCATCTATATATTCACATAATAAAACACAATTGTGAGAGCAAACTATCACATTCTTTAGTAACTGCTTTTTACAAAATTCAAATATCTTTATCCGTTTCCCAGATATTTGACTTGGGAGTTTTAAGTAGTACAGACTGTATATATACAACAATAATGAAAAGTAGTTTATTTATCAATAGATTATTATAAATCCACTAAGAATTGGTGTATTGTACCGCGTTGTTTTAAAAGTGTTGTAGGAGATTTTTATCCAGTTCTTCAGAAATCGCTATTATTTCACATCACTTACAACGTGAAGTTAGGAATATAAATTAATGTTTATGCAGGAGATCGAAAAAAAAACGTATCAACTCTGAATAGCATGTTAGTTAGCATTTTGCCTTATTTGTAGTAGATTCACATAATATACATACATAGGTTATAAAACCTCTGCTGTACGGGAATGGAATATGAAATGATTGAATTTTATCTCGATTTTGAAATATACAGGGCGAAGAACGATTTTCACATGTGTGCATATATAAATTATGTAAATATAAGTTGTTTTTTCTTTCACTATTCTATTATGCGTTACTTTGAAATTGTTGTTCATGTATAGTAGGTACATAAATTGAATCAATATGTTTCAGTTTTTTTGTATATATCTGAATTATATCGTCATAAAATAGTTTAATATTTATATATATTCTCTACACCATAGAATAGAAAGGAATACGATGACATATATATTTATGTATCACCATCCATCTCCTTGTAATGTAAATGTTTGCGGAAATAAACTATTTTTGCCCAAAAACTGAGCATATGTAAGTAATATTTTACAAAACTAATATAATATGACTCAATATATCTTTGTTAATTAAATAAAGGTCTGATGACGGTATTGATATAATAATTTAGCAAAAGAAATTCTTGGTTTAGCTAAGATAGTTTAGTTAACACATGCATTAATAATTAGTTAAGACATGATAATAATAAAAGTCATTGTATAAAACGTTTCAACAATATATTCTATGAAATTGTGTATCTACACTGAATCTCTGTTGAATGAATTTCTGGATTCCAACTCCCTAATGTAATAATCCCCACCCCAATATGATTCTTGATCCAAGAGTAAAATCAAATTAAAATACCCAAGGTAACAATAGACAAGACAGAACCCAAATATTTCTAAACACAACAATTTATTTGCTAGAAGTTGTTCTAAGCCCTCTATGCAGTTTCATCCACGTATATAACGTGTAAAATTACGGAACTCGGTAATGTGCACCAAAATTGCAATAAGGGATCACAGCCGAAAACAATCTGCTTGTATTCAACAGGACGATAGATCGGAAAATGCCAGGATGACCCAGAAATTAAAGGAATGATACGAGCAATTACGCAACATGACTATTAATTTGACAGCAGCGACACCATTCTTAACTATAGCACGCTGTCGCGACTTATAAATCACAAAACGCTCTATATCAACAGGTGCTGATACGGTCTAATCACCAGAATTTAAATAGTGTTAAATAATTTAATAGTGAAACGGACGATAATTGATACAGGAAAATTACTAAACACAGAGGCAAAAGGAGGATTAATATTAGAGAAATCTTAAACCAAAACAAGTAATAGTAACATTTAACAGAAAATTAATTCTGAGTAGGCCGGAAAGTAGGCAACTGCTAGCCGGTAACAAGTGCTCGCTGACAACAGATGTCGACACGGTGAGAATTTAGAATTAAATTAAAAATATTAAAAATGGCAAAACCAAAACAAAATAAAGCAATAATTCTTCCAACAGGAATGAAAGCGACAAATTCTGAATATATAATTCCCTCCGAAAAAAAATAAATGTAACAGAGGAACTCCGTCACAAATATGATAGTGAGAGACACCAGGGTATGTCATTGCTGATTATTCAAAACTGGAAGGCAGATTTTTGACAGGTTAGCTATTTCGTTTCTGTTGTTTACAGCATTGTTACATTTTGCAATTTGGATCATTTTTAAAATCTCTCTGGCTTTAGTGTTATGCTGTTTCATCAAAGTGCTAGTATTTAGAAAATTAAACTTGTGATTTGTGATTGTTTGGTGTTTTTTTAATGCAGTTGAGTTCTTGGCGTATTTGTGACCTTTCAGTCTATTTTCATTCTATATTTCGTCCTATACACATTTTGCCGCAATTATTGCATGAAGTACTATATATTATATAATTATGCTAAATCATCGCGCTCTGATCCGAAGTTACTAAACGCCAGGGGCGGCTGGTGAGTACGTTTTGGTGGTGCACGTACATAGACAAGACTGATTCGTTTATTATCGGTGATATACTGCCAGATGCCGAGCATATCACCGATAATAAACGAATCACTCTTGTCTAAGTACGTGCTCCACCAAAACGTACTCACCAGTCGCCACTGCAACGCAAGTCTCTGATCCATTTGATGTAATTGAGATAAATTTATTTAATTGTATATTTGACTTTTTTGGTCACTGGAGATTTTTGCCTCTAGGTCATCGTTTCTCAACCTGTGGTACATGTACCACTGGTGGTACATTAAAGAACACCAGGTGGTACGCAAAATATAACAAAATATAAGGCCTTTTCCATAACTTTAATATTATTTCCTACTCACCTCAACGCGGCGCCCGAGAAAAAACATCTCGCCGCTCGCTGCGCTGCGCGGATGCGCAAAGCATTGTAGTCTGCGTTTGTAGTCATAAGTTATAAACGAACGCATATGTTTGCATGTTACTTTTTCGATGCTCGTCTAAATTTAACGGAGTAATGTAAGTTTAAAAAGCGGATGTATAATATAAGTTTACATATTATAAGAAAATTTTAAATTTAGAAAATGGATAAGTGGCTAGGACAGAGTAAGCGGAAACCTGATAATGCACAGGAAATATTCTTCACAGAACAAACTACTACCGGTAGTAATAATTCTGAACAGAAACGAAAATTTACCAAAAGGTATGATTCAAGTTATTTAGCATTTGGCTTCACTTGGAATGAAGATGAAATGGACCCTCAACCTCAGTGTGTTATTTGTTGCGAATTGTTCTAGAATCAAAGTATGTAACCATCTTTACTTAAGAGACATTTTGAATCCAAGCATCTACATTTGAAAAATAAATCTGTCGACTATTTTAACGCGAAATTAATTGAACTAAAATCTAGTAAACAGGTAATGAAAAGTTTTGTTAGTGTTAATGAAAAGTGCTTGCATGCAAGTTATCTTGTAAGTTTAAGAATTGCCAAAACAGGTAGTGCTCATACTATTGGAGAAAATTTAATATTACCAGCTGCTAAAGATATTGCTTTAACATTATTTAATGAAAAGACAGCTAGCAAACTTGATAATATTCCTGTTTCAAATGATTCTGTAAGAAGACGTATTGAGGAAATGGCAGATAATATAAAACAGATTCTTATTTGTAAAATAAACCAAAGTCCCTATTTTGCACTACAATTAGATGAAAGTACAGACATAACGAACTTTGCTCAATTGTTAGTGTATATTCAATTCGAGGCGGAAGAAAAAATAAAAGAGGATATTTTATTTTGCGAACCTCTTCCTGGGAGAATTATTGCGAAAAAATATTCAGGCTAATTGATAACTTTATGTCAGAAAATAATATTTCTTGGAAAAAATGTATTGGTGTTTGAACTGATGGAGCTCGAGTTTTAACTGGCAAACATTCTGGTGTTTTATCTCAAATAAAAGCAGTTGCCCCTGAAGCTAAATTTACTCATTGCAGTATTCATCGTGAAGCTTTAGTAGCAAAAGAAATCCCAGAAAAATTGAAGACTGTTTTGCATCAATCTGTTAAGGTTGTAAATTTGATTAAGAGTCGAGCTTTAAACACCAGAATGTTTGCAATTTTGTGCCAAGACATGGGAAGTGATTATCAACCTTATTATTACATTCTGAAGATGGCTGTCCAGAGGCAAGGTTTTAAATCGTCTTTTTAAACTTCGATTAGAAGTGCAAGCTTTTTTATTGACTTCGAAATTTGAATTGGAAATGTTTTTTTGAGATGAAATGTGGTTGGCCCGTTTATCATATTTAGCTGATATTTTTGGAAGGTTGAACGATTTAAATTTAGGCTCACAAGAACCGCACGTCAATTTTTTTACAGTTAATTATAAAATAACTGCAACAGTAAAAAAAACTCGAACTAATTATCAGTGAAATAGATAATAATACTTTCAGTCTTTTACCAACCCTTGAAAATTTTCTTACAGGAAACAATATCAGCAATAATGAGGAATTGGCATCAGATATAAAACATCATTGTTCCTTATTGATTAATAAATTTAAATTTTATTTCCAAGAAGATTTGGAAAATCAAAATTGGATCAGAAACCCTCTTCCTTCAAATATTCCAGAATATTTTTCACGTGAACAAAAAGAGCAAATAATAGATATGTCAAGCGATTCCACTGTAATGGAAAACTTAAACAAAAAAACACTGATTGAATTTTGGCTTCAACAAAGAACAGATTTTAAAGACATAGCAAACATTGCTATTCAGTTTTTAATGCCCTTCTGTACCACGTATTTATGTGAAAAAGATTTTTCATAAATGTTATATCTGAAGAATAAATACAGAACAAAATTAAAAATTGAATCAAATTTAAGATTAAAATGACATATAACCAGAAATTGAAAAAATTGTATCTGCAAAACAAGCGAAAGGATCGCATTGAATAGTTTATTTTTACTTTTTTTAGGTTTTTTGGATGTAAACTTTTAAATGTATTTCATTTTAAATTTTAAGAATATATTTTTTGTTGAATAAAAAGTAGACATTTTTTTTAAATGCTGACGGTACTATAGTTTATGTGATTTCCTTATGGTGGTAGGCGATAAACAAAAGGTTGAGAACCGCTGCTCTAGGTAATTAAATTCCATGACCTGTTCGATCATGGCATTGTCAATCTCTAATTTACATCTTCTGGGCTCTTTCGCAATAACCATTGATTTTGTTTTGTCTTTAGATGGAATCTATATAAAAGTCTTTTAAGTCGTCTTCCAAGTTTGCGACCAATACGGCATCATCCGTATAGCAGCTCTTATATGTTCGTTGTTCATCCAGATCGTTTAGACTTTCTATTATTTTTTGCATGATTGTGTTGAAGAAAGCAGGACTTTTGTCTGATTCCTGATAAGCATGATATCTCTTTTGTACACTGGCTTCGGTGTGTATTATAGTTTTGGTGTTTGAAATAAGGCTACGTATTATATTGATTACTAATGTTGGTACATTATTTTCCACCAGTATCAATTCAACGTCGTGTAACTGTACCTGATCGAACGCTTTCTGTAGGTTCACAAAGCAAAAGAAGAACTGCGAGTTGATTCCACCGCTTTTTCAGTTATTTGCCTGATTATGAATATAGCGTCTGTCGACGAGCGGTTTTTCTAGAAGCCTTGCTGTTTCTCATTTATTGGTATCTGTGTTTCCGTGACCGTAACCTACACAATGAGGTAGGAGAACTAGTGTCAAAAGGTGCATGGATATCGGGATACCTTAGAGATGCAGTATGGAAGAATCAGTGTTTAACGACGGAAAGTAAAGTTAAGATGTATACAGCCACTATATCCGGCTAGTTAACGTAAGCGCCGGAGACCAGAGCCGACACATCAAGGACGAATCGGATGAGCGCGCCACAGAAATGAATACATTGCGAATGAACAAATCAAGAATGGATAGAGTGCGCAACCAAACAATTAGAGAACAATGCCAGATAACAGACATCCTACGCTTCACAAAACATCGGAGAAAAGAATGGAATGATCACATTACCAGAGCGGACGACACAATGTTAATAAAAATCGCACAGGATAAATTTCCAAAGGGCAGAGCAGAGCCGAGTCGCCCAAGGAAGAAATGGATACAGAGCTGGTAGTCTTCGTCCACCGAGACACCATAGAGGAAATTTGCCAAGAAAACCAAGCATTTGTTTGCTTTAAAAGAAGAAGAAGATACTTTTTTGTTTGTTTGTTTTCATTGCATATTACTTTGCTAATTTTTGATATTATTTGACATTTCAGTTGCTGTCATTGTGGTGTTTTATTATTTTGGAAATTTATTTGACCATCATACTGAAAATTCTCGACAAAAATGCATGAAGCACTTAGACAGCTGGAATGTATAGCCTCAATCTTTTGTAAACAAAAATTGTAAACTGCAAACTTGATGTACTGACGTAACCTGTAAAATAAGAAGAAAGACAGAGTGTGTGTGTTTTGTTATAAATGTATGAATTATACTGAATAAAAATATGAAATAAAGACGACAGTCCTACTTTCTTATCTAAAAACTTTTTTTTATTATCTTACATGATGGTTCACATTTCCAGCCCACAAAATTCACAATTGCAAGTAATCATTTTATTCGTTAAACGTAAATATATTTTAACGAATTAAAGTTAGTTTGTATATTTTTCAAAATACAACAAAATTAAAGTTTTGATTTTCCAATTGACGTAAATTATATTACACTATTCATTATACTCTAAAATTTTACGTATAACCCACCAAACTATATTTGTAGCTGATGAAATGGATTAAGATGCAAATTACATAAACCTATTATATTCTCTTAATGGCTTATCAGATCTAGTAGGTACTTTCAAGAAATATCTAAAAGTGAAAGAATAAAAAATTTTCGTAATTTAGATAGATACTACCGATGTAATAGGAATTACTAATCTCCTTATCTACAATTAATTATGAAATCCTTTATCACTGTAACTTCTTAAGCAGCAAAGTTTTCATAAAAGTTTGTTATATTTATGATGTAAATTATATTTAATCCTTTTTACCAATAATCAAGCGGAATGATAGTATATTAAAGGTAAAAGAGTTATTATTAGGAATAATTTATTACCCATTTGGTTATTCTCTGTAGTAAGAAGTCTTGCTTTTTTCTTTGTTTCTATGTGTGCATAATATAAAATAGAAATTACGTTAGTAAATATTTTGACGTAATTCAAAAATTCGTCCATTAGCTTGTACATTCACATATTTGAAATAGATGTTTACTACAGTATGGCTATTAATTTATAGTACTGAAACTTTCAAACTTTATTCAATTAAAATTATATGTAATAATAAATATTAGCGTTACGAATAACATGTTCCAAGTGCTCTCCATTATGTTGAATGCACAGTTCGTATTGTTCTTGCATATTTGTGACCATAACTGAAAATAGAAGCTATTGCATCTGCCGTATCGTATTACTCTATTTCTTGCACCTCTTCTGGTCGGTGAAAACCTAAAAATGTATTGCAACGCCTATTTACATGACCCGATAAATAAAAATGACATTCATTACTGTACCAGATGTTGCTGATGTAACTGGGATTATCATATTGCATAGCAAGGATTCTGACACAGTATTCAAGTCTTGTAGCATAATCACCCATTATTAATTGTTGGATCGTCCGAAGAACGTATGAATGGGCAGCACACTTCCAGTTCTTCTAAATTTGGTTATAATGTCCAGTACAATAGCATTACGTGATGCCTCTTTATTGAAATATTCCGAAAATTGATCGCGGACGAATTCAATGCTTGGGCCATTTTGTCTACCTAAACCGCATGAGCGAAAATAGTGCTCAACTAAAAATACTTTTTCTTCAGTAAATAACAATATTTACGAACTTGCAAACATATCAGTACATCTAACCACAATCAAACGTGAATGTTTATGCCAAATACCAGTGTCAGTTGTTAGTGGTTTAACCGTTTCAGTACTGCAAACTAATAGCCATATTTTTTTATTAACTATATACATAGGATATATTTTTTAATAATTCCTTTTAATTTTGTATTGAATAAATTAATTTAGTATTTAGTAAGAACACCACTTGTGTGTACTGTGATAATTGCATTAAACACTGCAATCATATAAAAATTTATTTAGAAGGTAAAAATTGTATATTATTACTACAGTCACCGACATTAAATTTTGGTCGTCAGTGTCATTAAAAATTTTTCTCACTTGTCAAAAATAAAAAATTTCGTATAATTGATAATACTTTTGACAGTAATTGTCAACATTAAATTTATTTGTCATAACAATGGCACCAATTTCTTATTTTAGTAAAGTACAAATAATTTCTTTAATTGAAACTGGTCTATCTATCTGAGGCTGCGGTAGCAATTCAAATGGGAATGTCCAAAAGTTCAGTAAATTCTATAGTAAGACGTTGCAGGGAAAGAGGATCTCTGGAAAGGTTACCTGATTCTAGAGGTTCGCACCCTTCAACATATGAAAATGATGTTAACCTTTTAGACGTTATTGAAAATAGTCTCTTTTTAACTGTCGTAGAAGCAGTAACTTTTACAGGTTTTCCTGCATCTGTATATACAGCTCATCGTCGCGTTCGGGAAAGGAATATAAAATGCTACACAGCAGCTAGAATAGTCAAACTTACTGCCAGGCACCAAGAAATTAGAATGGGTTTTGCTTTAGAGCACATCGCTAAAGATGACTTTTTTTGGAACATGCCATTTTTAGCAAAGACAAAACGTTCAATTCATCTAATCTGGACGCTTGAGTGTTTATATGCCAAGGAACCGATGATATAGTAAGTTCTCAGTAAATATATGGGGTTGGATATCTGTAAACAGTCCTGGAATATTACTCCACGTGGAAGATCGCCTTACAAATCCAGTATATATACAGATTTTGGAAGGTGTCATGTTATCTTCAGTGCGACCAGTTTTCCCAGAAAATAACTTTACATTCCATCAAGATAACTGTCCAATTCACACATTGCGTCAATTAAGAGAATGGTTTCAAGATCATGAAATAAATGTGCTTGACTGGCCGACTTTAAGCCTGGATATAAACCCAATACAGAATATATGGGGAAGATTGACGAAACTCATAGGAAGCAGGCGTATGCAATATCAAAATAAGGAGGAATTTTTGGCCGCAATGCATGACGTCTGGAATAACCCTCCTCATGATTATTTTGGACATTTATGTTTGTCCATGCTTGATCGTTTAAACAAAATAATTGAAAGTAATGGAGAAATAACGTCATATTAAGTTCCTTAATAGTTTTTTTTTAATTGTTCGTGCCATTTTTGTTGTATTTTAAACTTTAAATAAACATGTTGCCCATATTTCATGTTCAATTTCTTGATCTGCTATACATATAAAAGAATAACATGACAAGATTTAATGCTAGTAACTGTAGGTATCTATATATAATATTGCCTAGTTTATCCACTTGTGTGCAAGTAAAGTTGCAAGTATTGTATTCTAGAAATTTAACTTAATTGCTGATAATAATGCAGCACACTAAATTCTGAAGGTTATCAAGAAGATACAATTACAGGCATAACCTACCTTTGTATCGCTCTAATAAGTAGGAAACGCGTTACATTCAATTGTACGTTATACTATCCATAATGACTCGTCTTGCTTATGTTGCCGAATCTATTTTTATTTCTGTCAGTGACATTTGTTATTACTATATTTTGTAATTGAAATGCTTTAAGACTTCAGTCTTTCTCAACTTAATTATTATATTGATTTAGATTGTCGAAAAACCTTAAATATTACATAACGTGTCCATAATAAAAAATAAAATAACCAATACTTACGCTATTCACATTAAATTTAACAGATGATTATAGAAAAGTTTGTAAAATGCTTCGACTGTTAACAGAAACCTTACGGCATTTTATTCAAAGAACGCAAGTAGATAATAAGCAGGATGTTGTACATACAGTTCTAAAAAGATCTGTTTTTAAACAATTTATATGAAAGCAAAAATAAACACGAAAATTTGACAGGAAAAATGTACACAACATACGCCTTTTTGACAGATATGATTTATCTGCCAACATCGAATTGAACTATTAGTCTATTAAAAATTTGTATGAGAGAAATTTAATATTGAAACGGAAATTATGTGTTTATTTGCTATGAATGCGTATATTACGATCAATTTATACATTTATACATGAAATAAAAGCCCTCAAATATAATTTAACAAACTTTTTAGTTTCTCTAATCAGTTATGACATCATGTAAACGTCACCAATGACGTACAATTGAATATAACGCGTCTCCTCTATAGTACTTTCCTCTAATGACTGTATTTAAGTAATTCAGGACTACACTAAATACTTAATATACTTAATATAATTAAGTATTTAGTAGTTTTGCTAGACTGAGATATTATAACTTTATGTGACGTAAGTCGTCTACCACGTAAATTAGACTATATAGAGATTGTATAAGTACATATTTATTCAAAAGTAAATTAAGGTGAATTTGTGATATTTCTTTTCTCAACCATTACACCTTTCTTATTTATTTAATTCTGATCGTAAATGAGTTTATCTCACGCTCTGTATAATACTTCTGTTGGTGTTTCTTTCTTTTTTTATTAATTACCGCAAATTATATAAATTGCGTTTATTTTTTTTTGCTTCCTAATGAACCTGATGTCTTCCGTAATAAAATGTCTGCAGTATGAATTAGTATGGATCACACATTGTATACATGCATAAAACATACCATAAAAACAAGAATTGTGTTTACATATAATTGATCTACACTAAATGAACATATCAAGTCAGATGAACTAATTACATTTTAAAGATATATTTTTTAGTGACGATAACTACTGCACCTGTTTACTAAAAATATTCAATATCATCATAATAATTAACTTAACGAGAACTGTTTTAATTACAAGAACATCTAAGGCAGATGTACAATATCTGCTTAGTTGAAGCTTTTACAATTCACCAATTATCAAATAATTAATTCGCAAAGTACAGGTTTTGTGCAAGTTGCAACAGGCTACATATGTATATGACCATGTTATTATATGTACGAGAAAACATTGAATTTTTTTTAGCTGCAGTTTTTTTTACAATAACAGCTGTTCCAACAGAATACAAAACTTAATTCGATGATGTGCGCCCGGTGTGGCTAGATGTGTGTGTAACGTGTGCTCAGTTTTACTTTTAAACAAGTCGTATAATTTATAAGCATGTATCATGTCTACCGATCGGCTGCTCAGAGGTGACAAAGCCCTAATCCAGAAGGTGGTGGAAAGACTACTTTCGCCAAGTACCTTCCTTAATACACTCTGTATGCAAATTAAGGAAGGGATGGACGATTTATTCACAACCATTAACGTAAACGTTAAAAATTTGGAAGCGAGGCTCGACGGGGGTGAGGACACCTTGGATGAGATTGAGCAGCACTCCAGAACTAATAGTATGCGTGTGTTTGGTCTGCCGGAAACTGCAGATGAGAATGTGGGTGATAAAATAATAAATTTATGTAAAGAAAAATTAAACATAAATGTCCCAGAAAATATGATAGATACATGTCACCGACTCGGTAAATCTGAAAATGGTCATCGGCATATTATTGTTAAATTTGTATCAAAAACGATTAAGAAACTAATCTTCAACAACAAGAAGAAGCTAAAAGGTTCAAGAATGGTAGTGAGAGAAGAGCCCTAACTAGGCGACGATATCAGCTATCGAAAGAGGTACAGAAAAAATTTAATACTAATGTACGAACTAACGATGGTATACTTATGTTCAAGCTTAATAATAAGATTTATAAGAATAAAAAGTTCTCTGACATGATAAATATAAAATAATATTTATTTATTTCTTATACGAACCGTGCGCTATTTTTATACACAAGCAGTTTCTTGTCTCCGGATTGCGTTTTTCTATATTTTTGTTTTGTTTTTTCTTTTCTTTCTGTTATTTTCTTTTTAGTAGTGTAATATTAAGTTGTAAATAGAATATATTTGGGATTTATTATGTTTACCATGTGGGAGTATTATTTGTAGAAATTATTATTTTGTTTAACTTATGAATTTTCTTTTGATTACATTTGTGTTACATTTAAGGGATCATCACAGTGTAAAATTTTCAAATTTTCGAATTTTTTTTTGCATTATCAGATAGTATAGATGGTTATAAACATGCTGTTCAAATTTTGGGGTGAAATTCGAATTATTTTGGTCACTACAGCCTTTCTTATCAAGCAGCTGAATTCTGACCTCGAAACTATGAACGCGTTTTTCTCGAAATGTAGTTTTTCAAAACTCTCAAAGGAAGAGTTCTCAAGCTATCGATCCCAAATTTTAACTCAACATTCTCTACGTTACTCTTTATCTTGCTATGGAAGCTTTTTCTATTTTTCGAAATCTTTCTATTTTTCATAACGAAAAAACTGTCAGAAAAATAGGTTGAATTCGATACTTTTTTTTCAAATCGCCGCCATTTTTTCACTTTTGATGATAAAAGAAAAAACCTCCATAGCAAGATAACGGTTTTGATACTGATTAATAACCTTTTTCCAGATTTTGTTCCAGATGAGATTTGCGGCTACAATCGTGTACACCGTGAGGACTCCTTATTTTCGATGACATTTTCGCCCGTTGAAAAAATGTTATCAAAAATGTGAATAAACGTGTGAAAATTTATTTTCCTGTTCTTCGTGAGTGTTTTGATACGACACAAAAAAATCAGATTATTAGCATATTTTAATCGTCAAAAATAAAATCACAAAAATCAGTTATTTTTCGACCCGTTATACTGTGATGATCCCTTAATATGTAATTGCATTTGATTATGACCAATGCTTGTATAAAAGTAGCATGTGTCAATATTAGATCTCTTTTGCCGAAGATTGGAGACTTGGGTTCCTATATTACTGAAAGTGCGATTGATATCCTATTTGTTACTGAAACCTGGCTTAGTCCTTCTGTAGCTGACATCAGCAAACATATTCCTAATTATAACATTGTCAGGGCGGATCGAGTGGGTCGTGGGAGAGGTGAATGTGTTTATTATGCCGCTGATTTGAGATGCTCTGTGGTTGATTCTAGTGATATCATTGAGCAATTATGGCTATGCTTTCAATTATCGAATTATAAATTTGTTATTGTCGGTATTGCATTGTTTCTCTATTACTGATTTCTAATAATATATTCTGTTGTGATTTCAATATTGACTTGTTGAAAACGAATGATTCTCCTACAATGTTCTTAATTGATTTTATCGACTCGATTGGTTTTAAAAAAAATTGTTGAACAGCCGACCAAATTAACCTGTGATACTGCTACGTTGTTAGATCTGGTAATTGTTAGTGAAGATTCTGTTGTAGACGGCAGGGGGGGTTATCTCGTGTGATCTCTCTGATCATGATCTCGTATTCTTTTCTATTAACCTGAGAAGGCCCGTTAGGCCACCCCTCATGCGCTCGTTTAGATCGGTTATTTGGTATTCATGATATTGACAATAAGGTGGAATATTTCATTGCTTGTTTATTATGAGTTTTCGACAAGCACGCCCCATTGATCACGCGACGATTTACTAAGCCTTTCATTCCTTGGCTAACTGAAAACTTAAATCTTTTGATGTCCTTGAGAGATCGTGCTAAAAGTCAGTATCGCTGATCTGGGTGCCCTGGGGATTGGAGCTACTATAAGACATTACGGAATTTGAAAAGAAGGCCTACTTTGATTATTTGTCAAGTAAGAAGGACCACACTCGGCTATGGAAACATTGAACCAACTTAGGTTAAGTCCCAAGCGTTCGTCAGAAATTCCTCCTTACTTGTGCGATGTAAATAAAATAAATGATTATTTTGTGAACAAGTTGCCGGCGTCAACCAGTGATGCAGATCACATTAAAGATCTCTATGAAAAATATCACACTGGGCTGAACATACTCTTTGTGACTGTTGATACGTCCCAAATATACAGCATACCATACCATCAGAGTTTAAGTCCCTCACAGTATCCAAGTTTAAATCTAGACTCAAGTCACACCTTTTATCGCGGTAATGGGTTGACGCATGTTGATTGCTGGTTATCGATATGGACGTTCCCTTTCAAAAGACTGTTTATGTTCTATTATTTAATATTATATTATTCATTTTAGTTTATGGTGCTCATCATCGAAGTTTAGGCTAAGTTAGTTTTAAGCAGGATCTTCTTTTTTGTTGCATATTGCTCTTATTTTTTACCAAGGTCAAATAAACAGTTTCTACTGGGGTTCGCCTTGCGATTATGTTTCTACCTATCATTGTATTTCTTTGTTATTTGTACTTTGCACATTTCTATGTACGTAATAAAGACATTTATTATTATTATTATTAATTTGTGTTCGTTAGTACCCCAAAATATACTAAAATGTTAAAAACCAAAAGAATAATAACGCGAGCGTGTTCACAGGTAACTAATAAGTTGTACAACTTTTGCACAACTATTTTTAAATTAATAATCGACGAAGGAGATACATGTTGAAACTCCATTATATATATATATAATAAAACACAAGTGTATAGTTTCAAAATTATTATAATGTTTAACACACTACATATGTTTCGCCACACTGTGGCTTCATCAGGTGGATGAAAATACGTATTTTCATCCACCTGATGAAGCCACAGTGTGGCGAAACATATTGCTGTGGTATTTTCTTGTTAAATAAATAAATAGATAAATAAAGAGACCAAACAAATAAAAAAATCAACAAAAATAAAATATCACTATGTTTATTTTAAATAAATATAAATTTACATGTTAGATATAAATTATAATTTAATATTTCAACAAAATAAATACAGAATAATTCACTAATTTATATAAAAATATATTTATATAATTCAAATTGTACCATAACGATGGGTACTCACACAAATTGATGACTATGCAGTAAAACACACGTCAATGCAATATGGGTTGCATACCCATAAAAATAATAGCACACAATTAAAAATAGAATGGATAAAAATATAAAACAATGTTAAATAAATTAGAGCACAAAATTGTGTTAAATGCCATACAAAACATGATGCTTAAATACTGACCTCAGTTTTTAAAAAAGGATATGTAATGATTTAGACATTATTATTAGTGATTAATAAAAAGTAGGTCACTCGGTGACACATGCTCTGGCAGTAATAATAACCGATGAATAAGCCTGCGTTCAACAGATTGCATTAATAATAAACACTACGACACGAACAAAGGTCTCTATACATAAATAAATATATATTTCACTTATTTCACAGTCACAAAATCAATTATATTTTCTTCTGTATGGGACATGGAAATGCATACAAAGGTATATGATTTACTTGTTTTCGATATACACCAACGCATCCAGAATGTAAATATTGTGGCCTGGTTCACCATTAAAAATAAAACATTATGTTGGTTATGCAATTTCACTGATATTCACAGAATAAAAGATATTGTTGAATGTACATCTAAATATGCGGTTAGTACATAGCTTCATTCACATACAAATGCTTCAAGACATTTCAGGCTAAAATAAATAAATAAAACATTAGTCAGTATACAATATAAGACAATAAAAGAATACCTACCAATAGATAAAAATCAATCAAAGGTCCAGAGAATAGAAAATATAGAATATGTAAATAACAACAATAGTAAACATGGCGGAAAGAAAGTCACATGACCACGTGACATCGATAGTTATCGTAACAAACACGGAGGGCGCAGCAGACCAAAATTTTTAAACTGAACGAACAATTTAAAACAAAATAAATCGTTCGTCAAATGTTAATCGGTATAAAAAGGCAGGCACCGGCAAAAATAGAGGAGTCCATCGGAAGATCGTCAAGACCTAAGAAGAAAAGAAAAGTTGAACCAGTGCTCCAAGAAATAAAAATCTAAAAGGCATAAACGCCTTTAAGATACAAACGCTGCAGAATAAAACGTGTGATACGCGGCATAAACGGAAAAGTGCGCGCTATAAATAAAGGCGCGAAATACTACTATTGGACTTCACAAAGCCGTCACAATAAATTCGATGAGATGGAGGGCCTGGACTACCAAGGAGAGTTTGAAATGTTATACAATCAAGAAAAGTAAGTACAAGCACTATAAAAAAAATAGAACTCCATCTTGCAATCCTATAAATAAATAAATAAAGGAATCTTCATGTGTGTTTCCAAAATTATCAAGCAACAAAATTTAGAATATTATTTAAATAATTAATAAATGCTTCTTTGGGTAAGCTTTGGGTTGACGTGCGAATCTTAACTCAAGGCGATTCAACGGAGTATTAATAAATTTTCCGGATAGCAACAAAATTTGGAATATTATTTAAATAATTAATAAATGCTTCTTTGGGTAAGCTTTGGGTTGACGTGCGAATCTTAACTCAAGGCGATTCAACGGAGTATTAATGAATGTTCCAGATAGCAACAAAATTTAGAATATTATTTGTATAATTAATAAATTCTTCTTTGAGTAAGCTTTGGATTGACGTGCGAATCTCAATTCAGGCCGACTCAACGAGGCGTTAACGCTTTTAGTTGAATAACGATAACTTCGAAATAGTATAGGAAACATCTAATGGTTCCTCCTTGTTTAATCTCGATTTTGACGTGCGAATCTCAGGTCGAGATGATCCAATGAGGATACATCAGTAAAAGTAAAGAAAGTGAACTTAGTAAAATTTCCTTGACACATGAGCATACATGAAGAATAAGTGTAGTCATTTTTTTTTTAATATTTACAATTTCTTAAAGAACAAAGGATTTGCAAGGTGCTTGTACCATTGATGAAAAGGCAAAACATAATAATGAAATAAATAAAGTATTGTATTATAATAAAAAAATTTACTCAATGTTTTTATAAATTTATATTGAAAATAAAATAAGTTGTGCTGACATTCAATATCTACTTATTTATACCCATCCCAAAGGAGAACATAAGGAAAGTAAACATCACTATCACAGCTAGAACTCACAATAAGTACAAGGCTGCGACACATTACCCGTTATAGGAAGCAAAGAAATTCACACTTAGACCCTGAGACTATTAAAGTATATCAATTTGTTAATTTAACTATTGGTTATTAACCAAAGTAGAGGAGGTCACAGCAATATGTAGTGTGTTAAACATTATAATAATTTTGAAACTATACACTTGTGTTTTATTATATATATACAACTATTTTTATTATTTTTAGTTTCTGGTTATTTCATTCATTTCAGATGCAAATCGGCCTTTTGTCGAAATGTAACCCAGCTTTTGATGTCATTAGTATCAATGCTGCGTCATAAAATCAACGTAACATATTCAAGCCAGGTACAGGTATAGGTTTGAGAGCTATTATTGACTAGTGGAATATTTATTGTAGTGTGTGTTTTTAGGGTGAAAGGGTATCGTAATATTGTATATTTCATCTACTTCGTCAAATTTTTCTCCACAGACATTTTCTTTCTACCTTTGTTCTCAGATAAATTTATTTCGCCTGCAATTATTCGACGGTATTCTTTTATAGTCATATTTTCTGTATTTCATATAATATGTTTATTTCGATATAATTTACACAAATTTCGGATTCACACATTTAGTGAAGAATGACACTTAAATATTAATAAACAAACTATAGCCGCTAATGTTCGTCAATATTATGATATTCATATATTCAAGGACCAAGAAAAACGATTACGAATGTCAAATACTACTGGTGCAGGAGGACGTGTATAGCTCAATGCCGAATCAAATCTGCTGGAATAGGATGATGATTTAGTGGGTCTTTTTTCTAACATGGAATTACGCAACTGGCTTTGATGGATCTATTTAGTTTTAAAATATTTTCTGTGTTTGTGTTGCAACGTGGCGAAAATCCACGTGCGCTTAGTAATAAGGGTGAGACTATGATGTTTTTCTCCCCCATTTACAATTTGCAGCCTCTTTGAACCGAGGATGGTCATAACTAGTCTTTTTCTATCTCAACCTTCTGCTACCGTCCTAGAATCATTCCAACACACTTGCACGTCCACGATGGCCAGGACATTATCTGGCAAGTGTCATGTCTGATGTAAACAGCTGCTTGTGAGGATGATATACAATAGGCTCTTTTTCTGCTATGATTCCTCCGCGACACACATGGCCAGTGAGCTTGTCAACTACTTCTTTGTGATGACGGGTCCTCTCATGCGTTATAAGACAGTCTCGTAAGATATGAGTCTACGATTTTATTCTTTGACGCCTCCTCGGCATTAGCGTTGTTTCGGGTCCATATAAAACAAATTTTGCTGTCCTGAGTCGGACTGTTTAATGTAGTCGCACCCGGCCCATTGGAGAAGAGTCCTTTGGATATTTTTCCCCTCCAATATGCTTCGCAAGATCTAGCTCATGATACATGTTTCATTCGGACTCTAACTTTTCTTTTAGAAAACGGCGTCGAAAAGCTTCCCAGTCAGGATATCGAAAGCCTTTAGATAATCAGTGCGCCAATTTAGGATAGACGGGCCTCCATCTTTGATAGAGTCATGCAAAAATTGTGTTCCAGTCATGGATAGGAAGTTTAATTATAATTTAGATTGGACATCCATTTGAAGCGTGGTCCCTCTCTTCCTCTCTCCGTCCTTTTTTACCCCCACTCCCCCCTTCTAATTAACCTATAAGAAATATGTATCCAGTCCATAAAGAAGAATTGTGACACTTTCTGATTCCTTTCAGGTATTCTGATCCTTGAAAACAGAATTTACGAAGTATTTTAGTAAGCCAAGTTTCAATAAAGAAGTCTTGGCTCTTTCCAATACGGACAGAAGAATTTTGCAGTTCTTCCACCGTTTGTGAACCAAATATTAAACTATTTATCATTAGAGGAGTCGTAATATTTTATCTTAGTTAAATCAATCAAATTTCCAGCATTCAATAATCTATAAAGACATATAAATTATTCATTATCAGTTATATGAATTAAATATGAAAAGAATTTGAAGGCCGTATTATAAATAAAACTTATTATTGTATTTTATAAACCAAGATTTATTAAAACAATATATTAACATTATCAGTGTAAAAAGATTTCAAATATTCACCAGTCTGGTATATTTAAGTGAACTTCTGATATTTCAATATACCGATAGCATATCAAAAAAATATATTTTAAAAGACGCTTTACATTTTGAATTGATTATCTGTAGTAGTATACAGATAGAGTATTTGCTTAATAAAGAAATTGTATATACCTGAATGATGTTTTATTAGTTGTATTTAAATTCACTCAAACTATAATTGTCCAAATAGATGTTTCTAAAAGTAGTAGTAAAGATTGCTAACTAAACTTGATAAATATGTTTCTAATTCATGATATCGAACCGAACTATTATTTATTTAATCTGTATTATATACCCGTAATATACTATATCTTGTACAGAGGACAGTCCGGATATATACAATCATAATTTATTGTTATTATTCTTATTATTATATATAATAACTATATATTTTATGCCACTGGCCTTTAATAATTACATATACAAATAGATAACTATTGTTTGTATTTTATTCTTATCACACTTTAATTCTCACTTATTTGTTGTGAATTTAGCATTTTCAAACCTATCAAAGTTAATTTGAATTGTGGACGTAATGGGACATATTAGTCTATTCATCAGTCAACTATATCTCAACAAAATCGCAAAAGAGACGTCTACTAGTTACGTATTTTTCGTTTCTTGTGTATTATTATACAGGGTTATGATAAAGTAACACACAAAATTCATAAAACGTACAATGTCCATTTTTGAAAAAAATGCAAAAACACGCGAAACAGTTTATTTTATTCCGCGTCTTTTAACATAAGTCAAAAAATTAAAACGTCAAATTTGTCAAAGTTATGACGTCATCAATATTTTTTTTAAATACGAAGCTTGTTTTTTTTTTACTTTATTTGATAAAACTTGTTTTTCTGCATTATAAAGAAATAATTGAAGCAGGGGTCACAAGAAAAAACTGAGAGAATTAATAAAAAACAAAATAAACTTTATTATAGTAATAACATTTGAATTAACTAAACAGTCCATTAAACCAAAACGATTTCTTACAGGAATTGTTCAAACTGTGTCCCGTTCACTATCTGACACAGTTTGAACAATTCCTGTGAGAAATCGTTTTGGTTTAATGGACTGTTTAGTTAATTTAAATGTTATTACTATAATAAAGTTTAATTTGTTTTTTATTAATTCTTTCAGTTTTTTCTTATGTGACCCCTACCTCAATTATTTCTTTATAATGCAGAAAAACAAGCTTTATCAAATAAAGTAAAAAAGAACCAAGCTTCGTATTTAAAAAAAATATTGATGATGTCATAACTTTGACAAATTTGACGTTTTATTTTTTTGACTTATGTTAAAAGACGCTGAATAAAATAAACTGTTAGACGTGTTTTTGCATTTTTTTCAAAAATGAACATTGTACGTTTTATGAATTTTGTGCGTTACTTTATCATAACCCTGTATATCTATGTATGTTTATCAAATGTCTAAACTGCACATATACAGGCTGTTCCTAAATATCATGTACATAAGGAAGGGGGTAACTATTTGGTTTATTTTGTGCCTAAAATTTCATATAAACATAGGTCTGCAAACGCTTCGTTACCAATATGCAAGGTGTTGAAATTTCAAGAATTTTTCACTTTTTACTGTATAGCTCCTGCAGTTTTTGAGATGTTTTGTTCAAATTTGGAAGGTAGGTTACGCTATAAGGCCTGCATCATTAGCCATGCCAAATGATTATGTAAATCTACAGGGTAATAATTTTTTCGGGGTCATGCCCTCTTTTCTCACCCTGAACTTTTTTGCGATGCGCCACTGCTAGATTCTAAAATACGCAATAAATTTTCTGCCTTGTTTAGAAACTTTTTGATCTCTTATATTTTTTTCTTATCTCTGACCGTTATCGAGAAAAAAAATAGAAAACAATTTTCTGTAATTCACCAGAGAAAATTAAATTTTTTAAAATGGTCTAGCAGGCTCTGGCTTTATTCAGATAATCACTTGAGTTTATTAATTTGACAATTGACATTAGAAATCGTAAAAAAACTGCAGGAGCTATACAGTAAAAAGTGAAAAATTCTTGAAATTTCAACACCCTGCATATTGGTAACGAAGCGTTTGCAGACCTATCTTTATATGAAATTTTAGGCACAAAATAAACCAAATAGTTACCTCCTTCCTTATGTACATGATATTTAGGAACACCCTGTATATATACATTAAATTATAAAACATACATTAAATTTTGGAAAACGTATCTAACATAGTACAATATCGATTTTTAAGTGAACGTAGTCTTTAACAACGTTACCTAACTGATGTGATAATTTGCATTTAGTACAAGCAACCTACTGTAGAGAATTTAATTTACTATGTTATTCGAGTGATTTAACTATGTAGCCAACATAAAGCTGAACATTCCTACATGTACATTGCACTGCCGCATTAAGAATTGGCGTGATTACATAAAGCTGCCTTCTATACAAGGTTTTGTTTTGATCACGGCGTTAATGATTTTGTTTTTTTCCTTTTATAAATATCCTTTGAACTTGTGACCATGCAGCCAGTTTCAATATATAGTGCGTTCATGATGAACGGAACAAATTCGTTTAAAATTCAGGTAATTATTTTGCAGAAAAACGCTCGGACAGGTCGATTAGTATTTTTAGTTGTAAATTTTTTGATATAAGATATTATACAGGCTGTCTAAAAAATAACATGCAACAATCATTGTTTTTTTTTAATGGAACAGCCTGTATATTATGCCATTTTTTGAATTGTATGGTTAATTCTCAAAACTTTTTGTGTAATATATCATATCCCCGAAATCAGCGGTTTTCCGAATAATGACGTTTGAAATGTGATAAATTAAAAAAAATACATGAACCCTAAATAATAAAGCATACAAAAGAAATAATAACATTTGCTTTATAAATGTTCAATATGTTGTCCGTGTACTTCAATACATTTTTGTAGTGAACGGATTGTTTCCTGTTGAACGTTTTCAATTATCTCCGGTAGAATAAGTCTTATTTCTTGGCGTATTCTATTTTTCAGGTTTTTACGATTATTTGGTCTGTTCGCATAAACTTTAGCTTTCAAATAACCTCATAAGAAAAAATCTAATGGGGTTAAATCCGGTGACCTTGGTGGCCACTCAATAGGACCTCTGGGTTCAATCCATGTATTTTAATTTATCACATTTCAAACGTCGTTATTCCGAAAACCGCTGATTTCGAGGATATAGTATGTCACACAAAAAGTGTTGAGAATTTACCATACAATTCAAAAATGGCATAGTATACAGGGTGTTCCATTAAAAAGAAACAATGATTGCTGCGTATGTTCTTCTTTAGATACCCTGTATATAATTTGCTTATGTCAAAAAATTCACAACTAAAAATACTAATCGAGCTGTCCGAGCGTTTTTCTGCAAAATAATTACCTGAATTTTAAACAAATTTGTTCCTTTCATCATGAACGCACTGTATTATAGAGAGCTGATATCAATAAGTTTGTATTAATTTATTTTGATATTTTAGAATAATTTATTCTGAATTAAATAGAACTCAGTAATACAAAACGTGTTAATCTAAATTCAATGTTATCTCCGCATGCAAGACTAAATGAAGCCTCAAGTTCTATAATATACACATTAATTAACGCAATTATAATAAATCGACTTTATGAAAAATTATCTTTTATATGACAGGGAAATAACGCGTTTAATTTTTCGTTTGTAAATAGTATCTAGTACTATTATTCTGTCCTTTGTGTACGTTTGGTTAATATTCTTTTTAGGAGGTTCTTTGTTGTAACGGCTAAAATCTGAAGCCTGTTTCAGGAATATTTTTTGACAGAATAAAACACATTTTCTTCTGTGTTTTTATATGTATTATTGTCATTTGATACCAAAAGATTTCTTTGTAATTAGTATTTGTATATTTGTTTGCAGTCAAAGTGATCTCAAAAAAAAAATTATGTGTGCGACTTTCTTATACGTAGTTCTTCCAAATTAAGTTTTATATTATGTATCTTCTTAATAAATAGACCTCTGAGTAAGTATATATTTCTTCCGATCCGAATTTTAAAAATTTTTTGTACAGAAATTATCCCAAATCCATCATTAAGTAATTTTATTCTCTTAATAAATGTCAATAGAATGCATAATTTGCAAAATATTTGCAAAAAATTATTGAAATTCACTTTTCATCATCGCCGATTTTCAAATATTTAAAATATCTAGTTAAAAATCATTGTAACCAAATTCAATAAAAAAGTCAATTTCTAAAACTTTTAGGTATTTTTGAACTTTTAATACTCGAAGTAGAAAAACTATAAAATCTTAGGAAACACGTATTTTAATGTGCTATTTTTATGAAGTAAAGATTAGACTCGACACTGTGAAACTATTAAATATGTACTACTTTTTAAATTGTACACTCTTTAAAAAAATATATTAATCAATATCATATTTCGCATATATATATAGTCCACCAGAAACAGAATGTCATTTTATTAAGCATATACACACATACGTATATTAGAGCAACAGAGAATAGGTTAATTAAAATCTATGGGCATATAAGAGTTTCACTTTCTCTGGGGCAATGAGTTTCATTATTCCCACACAATGTGTACCGTGAATACACCCATTGAACCTGCTATAAATTTAACAGTAACACTTTACTTACATTTAGGGTGAATCAAACAACAATAGACCGAATTATCTGCACACTTCAGGACATCTGTGCATCATATAGTCTGTTGCATTCATCATACATTATATTTAATATAATACTTGAAAATCCAGAATTCTCCAGAGATACTGAACAATTGGATTTAATAAAACACTTGTTAGTAAGAATAAATTATTAATCCCAATGCCTTATGCTTGTCATTGTTGGGAGAATGTTTGGGTGAGTTATATTGGGATGCGTATATGTAATAAAAGGTTTATACAAAATTTGGATAAAATAATGAAGTTCAATCCCTCATAAAAATGAGGTGTTGCCACCACACGATTTTTTTATATGTTACTGCTATCCCAATTTTGTTAATAAAAGTTATTTATTTATTATTTTTTTATTTTATTTATATCTTACGTGATTGTCAAACTATTCATTAAATGTTCAATAAGAACAGAAGTATTGCGGAATGTAGGCGGTATACATGTAAACCGAACAAGAAAATTATTTATGATTGAATTGAAAAATTAAAGAATGCATTCATCATATATAATAATAAACATGTAATTAATTATTACTTAATATTGGTATTATACTATAAACAAAGGTTGGCTGCCGTAATTTTCATTACTTTTTCCATAATTGTTCTTAAGTAACAGCAAATGTACGCGATGGTAACGAATAGGCGTTTACCTAAAGGCAGGATGACCAGCTGACGGAAGTGATTTCTTAAGTTGCATAAGGATAAGGAAGAGAAACATTAATTGAACGTATTTCTTTTTTAACATTTTAATATCTAATGACATAAATTATCATATTTCTCAATGATTCATAATTTGATAAAAACAACTCCTCGATATAATTTGTGAACATTATTCCGTTCATAAAAGTGCGTCAATTGTCAGTTTTATATTCTCATTTACTTACAATTTGTACTATTAATATGTTGAGCACTTGTGAAAATACTAAATATAATGAAATAAAAACACCTTTTTCATAAAAAGGTGTTTTCATTTCATTCTACTTACAATTTGTAAACAATATTCAGCTAAACTAAGAATAATATCATATACATGGTTACCGCTAAATAGGTACCAAGCTACGCGAATCTGAAGAATACGTATAGATGTCTAACTGGAAATCAACAAAGAAATTTATTTGTAACTCATCAAAAATTTCTACATTTTTAGGGCTAAAATGTAGTTAAAGTTGGTTCATAACTTTGTTTATCCTATACGCATTTACGTAAATACCACTAGTTCTTCTAAAAAAACGATAAAATGCAAATAGTTCCAACCTTTGTTAGAAATGAATGGCAGTTGAAAAGATTTTCTATGGCGATGCTTTTTTAGTACGATTTTATGTGGAAAAGGTCGTCACCTCGGTGCATTACCATGTTTTTTTTCGGTAAATAGAAGTATTTTATTTTGAAACTTAAATTCCTCTATATGGAAATTATTATGTTTGTATATTAACTGCGACAGGCTCGGACTCGGGGAAAGGAAAATCAATTTCTGTTCACTGCGTTCACATTGGACCGCGATTTTTTTTTTGTACAGGCGTTACTCATATTTTTCTTTCACCCCCTTTTTTTAATGACGCTATTTAAAACTAACCCTGTATACGTATACATATATAATATATCTAACGTGACGGACATTATTTTTTGAGTTGTAATGAAACAAATCTTGTGGAATTAAATTTTAACTAGCTATTTGTTTGGATGTTATTTATCATGCCTGAGTTGCAGCACAATTAAACTAGAGGGTCATGGCATTGTTTTTATAGTTCAGAAGGAAAATATGACAAGTACTTTTTGACTTACTGAAAAAACAAAATTTTAGCAATATTTTTACAGAATATATTTTTGATATGTCAAAAGAAACAATTGTAGGACACTACTAAGACATTCATTATTGTAAGGTAATATACATCACTTCAGTAAACGAAAACTCAAGAGCTTAACTTATACGAAAATCAATATATTTGAGATTTCTTTTTTATAACTTTCTACCTTCAAGGTAAATGTTAAGTCCCATATATTACGTACAATTAGTATGAATTTAATAAGTTGTAAGTTTATTATTAACATCAAAAATATTGCTGTATTGTCAAATGCTAGCCATTTTTGCACAAATTGAGGGAAAATCAAGCTAACAACAGTGGACTGTAATACCTCCCATTGTATTAAACCCAACTCTAATAATAACAAAACCGTGTATTTGATCAAAATACAAATAATAATTGATTACTTGATTTGGAATATCCAACATGGGCGTAATTGTGCCCCACAACGATGCATTAAAAAAATAGTGTTTTTTGTACCAGTAGTAAAAAATCATAACATTTTTACACATAACAAAGCGCCACGAAATGTCATTTCTCGACCTGGAACTAATAACAGGTAAATAATGAGGCTATTATTGATCTAGGGAAATAATATAAACAAATAAATCGAATGCCGCAACCATGCACTCGTGCTCGTAGTAGTAGTAATATATGAAGTTGTCAACCGTCAAAATAAATAACTGTATTTTAGGCACAATTTTAGGTTAACAATACCAGAATATAATATACGTTTATTTAGCAATTGCTATTAATTTTATATTTTCTAACAATACTTTGTTGTTTACATGAAAAAATTTAACCTAATAAAGAAAATACCAGTAGGCAGACTTATGGACTAATATACTTACATTACATATATTACACAATGTCAGCATTTGTCTATTAATACATAAAATATGTATGATAGTATAATATGGAATCAATATATCACGTAACTATTACAAATGTAAAGAATTATTTAATTCATATTGAAAATTCCTGTATTTATTGCAGGTGTGGTTGCGTAAGTAGATGTAGGTAGATCTTGTAACATACATGCTATATTTTTTTTATTTACTAGGGAATCTTCGATATAACCTTTAGCTACAAAGTGGCTCCATTATTACAAACTTTTGAGACGTACCATTTGTGCTATTATGGATGTGAATAATAATTAAATTATCTCTCATGATGACATCACAAATTAATAAATTACACAGCTCATCACTTCGGCATGCACCAGCAACACCAATTACAAGAGCAGCCTACAGAGATATAAAGTATCAATAATTTCAAAGTATTAATATATAAACATACTACCTTAGTTGCAATGTAACATGTGTCGGGTGCCTCAGTAAGGAATTTTATAATTTCCTCGAGTAAATACTAATGATTTTTTGGGCTTATAATTTTCATTTTTTCTTTTTAAAAAGGCAACTAATTTAAAATATTTTGATATGTTAATATCCTCTTTTAGGCCAAGTGTAGCTTTCAACATTGAATATTGCGCCCATAAAGTCGAGGCTTTTTTATTTTTTGAATGTTCTTGAAAATAAGCCGGAAGTACGTTTTCAGAAGTTACTACTGTATATTTGGAATTATACCATTTTTTAAATTCTGTATATGTTTTCATGTATAAGTGATTAGATTTATGCGGAAGCAAGTTCTCAGCTGCCTGTTCTGCAATCTCGCGCATTTCAGGTGGTGTACATCTAAACTCTTCAGACATTATAAATGGAATGAAAAATAAGCTAATAAATACTTGACTTTTAGTTTCAGCATTTAAGTCAAAACTTATTTGTCAAATTTGTCAACATCAAAATTTAGCCTGCTTATTTGTTTACATGAAGTTTTATTACAAGGGTATTCTTACATATATGAGTAAATTTATTCATAATTATTAAGGTTTTAATGTCCAATTAGACTACTGGTACAAAAAATAGTATACATACTACGGTTGAGAAGACTATTATTGCCCTTGTGGCTTAAATTCCTCGGCGCTGCGCGCCTCGGAATTAAATCTCGCCACTCGGGCAATAATAGTCATCTTCTCAACCTTGGTATGTAATATACTATTTTATTGGGCCATTGGGATTAACGAACATTTTAATTATTATGATTTGAATTATTGTGTATTTGTAACATTTGAGATTGTAGAACAGATATAAAATTTGTAATATTTATAATTATAGGTATTTATTTTAATTTATTTGGCATCTATTTATAAATTGTTCACCAAGGAAGGCTATGAAAACTATTTATTTATTTTTGTTTCAGGTAAGTTCGAAATTATCTACTTGGCTATGCAGTAAGATTTAATAAGAATCTCTACAGACTGATATTGGCAAGAGTAAGTATATGTACATAATAAGAAATGTATTCTTTTAACAATTGCCGACTAATTAAGGAAAATGTATTGAAAAGAAAACCATGGTAACCACAACTTTTATTCGGGAGCATCATAAAATAATAAAAAAATTCGTTTCAACCCATGACTGTTTCAACATTTGTTGTTTTTTTTGCTGACCTATTGCCCAGATTAAGAATTAATGAATACACTAATGCACACACAGTCTAAATTTGAATCCAACACTAGTCTATAGAATTTTACTTTACTAATCTGAAAATCAGTGCGAGGGTAGTTTGCCAAATGTTTCTATTAAAACAGATAGTGAGAGTCTTAATCGTTAATATTAATATAATAAATTGTACAGCACTTCATGATTATAAAAAATAGTAATATATTTTAGGAGCAAATAATTGTGTTTATTCGTTTTTTAATAATGTCTAGTGGAAACATTATGCAAAGGCACAATTTCTTGTAGTATACAGCGTTCAATAAATTAAAACTTATGTAACATAACTTTTAAAGATATTAATACTCAAGCACAGCTCTATCGCTTGCGCTAAACTATTAAATACTTTTAGACTACTTTGCCTACCGAGGGGACATCTTGGATCTTCTCGTATATTTGGATTTATATTAATATAAATCAATTAATACTTTGTAATTATAACGGTTTGGTACATTTAAATATTATACTTTTTGAGGAGATCTCTAGGCGATGCTGAACAATAAAAGCATTCTTCTTCTGATATTCTTCAATGGCTAAAACTGTATTATCTAATTACAATACTTGACTCCAGTTTCTAAGTAGAAACATGGATAATAATTTCGTAACTCTTTATACACTGATATATGTTAATAAAAATCGAAATTGCCTCCATGACTTTTTCTAGGTTTTCAGGAAGCGTGGCTTATGGTGGCATTTAAGTCATCATGTCCCAAATTACCGTATACAAAAATTTGGTTACGATACAAATCATATAATTTGACAGTACAGAACTATGTCACTATAGATAAAAGTTGATATACAGTATTTCCCCGGATCGACTTTAAAAGAGCAAACATTTTTTTACTATTGATTCTCAGAAAATTTCACTCTGGATGATTTACTCTGCTTGTTTTCAAACCCCGATAACACAAATAACTTTTTATTTAACTCCAACGGTTCTCGAGATAATATCATTTTTCTTCAAAACTTGGACTTAAGTCTTTATTCGTAATTTTTAGAAGTAACTCTAGTAGGCGGATTTCATTGAAAAATATAACTGACAGCAGTTGACAAATCTAATAAGTTAGTATAACTGCAAATTAAATCTTCGCTAATTTGAATTATGCTATAATGTTGACTTTACAATAAAGAATTTATCTAATTCAATATTACGGAACTGGGGGAGAGTGCTACCGAGTTGTTATTAGAAAATTCAACCAAAAATACCCGGAAGCTACCATTTCAAATTTCAGAGCAAAAAACATGGTGACCAAATTTCTTAAAACAGGCTCGGTTTTAAACATTAAGAAGTCAAAGAAATTGTTCGATGGATGAAGATGATGCTGCTTCAGTTCTCGCCGTTCATTCCGCAAGAGAAGCTCCAGGTTGTCTTTAAGAAGGAGGGCAATAATAACAGGGATCAGTAAATCTCATTTACTAAGAATATTTAAGGAGAACAAAATTTTACCATTTAAACCGCAATTTAGGCAAACTTTAGAAAATGGTGATGAAGCCAAACTTATGGATTTTTGTTTAGAAATGGGCTACAGAGTTTTGGAAGATTCAAATTTTCATAAACGAATTATGTTCTCCGATGAATCAACCTTTTCAACTAACGGAGTTGTTTCGTCTCACCATTGCCGGTACTGGAGTGAGACGAATCCAAACTTTCGAATTACTTGTCGCAGACAATATTTAAAAAAAGTTAATGTGTGGTGTGCGGTTTTGTACAATGGCATTATTGGGCCAAAGTTTTTTGATCAAAATTTAAACCGTAATTCATATTTGGAAATGTTGCAAATTTTTTTAACTAATGAACTGGATGAACTGCCGTTAAACTACCGAATGGAAATGTTTTACCAGCACGATTCGGGGCCCTGCTCATTTTGCTGGCATTGTTCGCCACTGGCTCAATACAGAGGCCAGTGGCTCAATACAGAGTTCCATGATAACTGGATAGGAAAAGATGGTCCTATTTTATTGCCACCGAGAAGTCCTGATCTTACAATAAAGGACTTTTATCTGTGGGGTCGTTTAAAACAAATTGTGTACAGTGGGCACTAGACAATGATGAAGGGCAATTAAAAAATAGGATACAAAATGCAGTCCAGTCCTTATCAATCTTAGAAATAAGACGAAGTTTCAATGAATTTAGAGCTCGCATTGAAATCTGTGCAGAAAAAGGAGGATCATTGTTTGAATAGAAAATTAATAGTTTAGTTTTTTGAGAATTTTATTTTATTTTACCATTTATTTGTTAAATTTATTAAGTCCAATTTGTATATTTTCTATCAAGAAACTGATATTATCTCGAGAACCGTTCGAGTTAAATAAAAAGTAATTTGTGTTTTGGGGGTTTGAAAACAAGCAGAGTAAATCATCAAGAGTGAAATTTTCAGAGAAATCAAAAATAAAAAAAATTTTCCTCTTTTAAGGTCGATCCGGAGACATACTGTATAGAATGAATGAAGTTGTTATCATAATAAGTATTAATAAATATCTTTAATGAAACGAAATGGGGAAAGAAAGAATAGAAATAATTTATGTAATGTAAGAATTAATCAAAAATGTAAAGAATATCCTTTTTGAGAAAACCCTAAAATAATTTCTATTAATAGTGTAAATAAGGATGAACATAATTTCACGGTAAATGCTAATGTGGAAATTGCTGTGCTTCAGTTTCCGAATGAAGTTCAATTGCTGTATTTGTACAAGATAGCGCAAAACTCTTCACTTGATTTTCTAAGGCAAGTAGCTTTGTTTGCAAATACAAAGAATTCGTTCCTTTTTTTTCTTATGTTTATTTGGCCGTTTACATTTTTTTCTATTAAATAGCGAGGATAATATCCGTCACATTTGATGCACATTTGGAGTTGTTTCGAAGCATTTTCCATGTTAAGTCTTCTAGCGATAAATTCTCTACTTCTGGCCGAATGTTCTTTAGTTCCACCAAGCTATTAATATGGAACGATCATATAGGACAATCTGCGGGCAAGTGCAAACCATCATATCGAGTTATTAAGCGGTCCGGAAACACTTGCCTCAAAATCTTCACTGTTGCTCAAGCTGTGTGTGCCATTGCATCTTCTTGTTGGAACGACAACATGTTCTTCAAAGTCAGTTGATCAATTTCCGACAACGGGAAATCGTTTAACATGGCTATGTGACGTTCACTAGTCGCAGTAACAGTTTTGGACACCATCTTTGGAAACTTTGCACATTTCCTCCATAAACGCTGCACCAAACACTGAGTTTGAGATGACCGATTCTCTGTGCCCCAGAGGCCATAATATTGTTTATTCATGTATCCGGATGGATGAAAATGCACCCCGTCGCTCATAATGATTTTCATTGCAAAATAATCTTATTGTGGTAGAAGTTTAAGACAGTTTGACCGTAAATTTTGCGCGATTGACAGTCTGCAGGCAATAACGATACATTGTGTGCAGTTAATACGGGACTTTTATTAAAATTCTCTTTAAAAACCGTTTATTGATACTCAATTTCATGGCCCTTTGCCTGGTTGATGTTTGAGGGTCTTCTTGAACTTCCAACGCCACAACAGCGATATTATTGACTGAACGAGAGCTTCGGTTTCGATGGGTCTGATCACGTCTGATACTGCCTCGTCAGAGCCAGTTTCCTCGAGGTGAATGGCTAAACGTTCAGGGCCGGCATTAAGTCAATTTTGGAATGACGTGAATTTTACTCTGTATTTCTAGCAAATAATATTTTAAATAATCAACGCTTTCAAGAATGATGCATTTTATTAACACTTTGTGATTACTACAAGCAATATCGTCTAAAACAAATTACATACTTTTAGTATTTTGCATATATGATCTCTATTATGTCTATTATTAAACCTACAAATTTCAGCTGTAACGGTTTGCTACTTTCTGAGAAAGTGATATCTGAAGAAATTCTTAATCTGTATATATGTTATCTAATGTGTAGATGCGTGCATTTCTACCGATTATTTGTGAAAGCATTCACACAATTATTTCGCCTTCGTGAGAAGTATATAGAGTTATGGATAGTTTGTGTGCATTCTGGTCTTGATTACTTTACAAATGTCAAACGTCATTATAAAAAATCATTTGTGCCACCTAGAATATCATATCTTATAATTTTGATAAAAGTAAATGGTGCACTATATGATATTATCCACGCAAAATGTTTACATTTATTATGTGTAGTGTTATAACTGTAGCTTACATGATATAAAATGTGTAAAATTAATCAGTTTTTGCAAGAATATTATTTCTGAGTGCGTGTGGTCGACATGCTGTCCCCTAACCGCGATAACCACACAAATTCAGTACTGTATGTTTCAAAAACTTTTGCCAAATATTGAGTGGTTAACACTAATACTATTACCACGTTCTTCGATTATATGAGGTATCGTTCTAAACATTGAATGGCGTAGCGTGTTTCAACCGATATTTCAACTACAGGTGACTGACTGTTTTCTAATGGATTTGGGATAAGTTTTCCATTTGATGCACTGCATGTAGGTTCTCAGCTCCCAGATTACTCCGTATAAGAATTTAATTGAAGGCGTACATGTTACACAGAAGCTTCAGTTCTGCTACCGAATCTGTTTTGTTATGTTACAAGTGATAGATAATAATAAGTACACAAGCTATTGTTAAATGGATAACTCTCTATGCTTGTTTCAGTAGTCAAAACCGCAATAAGCATATCGAATATGTCACAAACAATATACCATAATGTGTGGTTAATAAAGTGATTCTGAAATTTGACGAAAGATTCCAAAACTCACTAATATGCAATATATTCAATTTAAAATAATATATTTTGTCTGCATAAACTATCTAACCGCAAGTCAACCTTAGAATGTTCACTTTATTATTTCGGATAATGTTGGTATTAAACATTTGTTCATATTTTATACAACAATAGGATATTTTAAAATTTTTAATTAAGAGCTTTCGTCTATAGTCAAATAGTGTTTCAATAAATTTTAAATATGTTTGGAGCATTTTTTGTAAATTTATTATTATAGTAGGGTGTGTTTTCATCAAGAACATTGAAAGAATATTTATTTCATTAAAAAATAAATGTCTTTTAAAAAAATTTCTGAGTAGTGACTGGGATTTAACAGTTGAATTGAAGTAATGTCACGCTGAATTACGTTCTCCACCAGGCGGCAGTAGTATCTCGGTGGGGTTCGACAGCTACCACAATACTCATCACGATTGACACGCAACATTTACCATCCTCGTCTATTCACCAAGTGATATATTCACTAAAAAAGATAAACGGATGAGATTTATACTGAAATAAAAATAAATCACACAATTGTAAGTATATTTGATTGGAAATTAAAGCACAAGTTGAACAATCTGAGATTCCAAGGCCATGCAGTATTGCTTTACCGCCGTACAAACTGTAAGAAATAAACTGCAGTCTATAAATATGGTATTTCAATATATACACATACTTATTTAATTGACCGGCCACTGTTTTTACAGAAGAGAATCGATACGCAACGACTTGAATTATTGTCTTCAATAAAATTTAATGTACTCGTTTTAATTTACGTTCGAGCATTTTTATTGGAATATTTGAAATTTTTAAAATCGAACATTTCAAACGAATGCAATTATATTTTAATATTTGTCTGCTGTACAGACCATAATGAGAATCAGGTCCATAAAAGAATATTAATCACTGAATCTACGAATGAATGTAGATAGACACTTAATTAGCTCTGAAAATTGGTATGAAATATGGAGTTTCAGCACGGTAAAATAATAAAAGTGCTCACGAATTGCACGAAATAAAGCATTTCACAACGACTTTTTACAAAATTATACAACTTTTTTGTTCGAATTTTTTTTTGTTTCGACATATTGCAGCAAGGCATTAATCTTTATTACCCACGTTAATGGGAAGACTATAAATTTGCAGTTGCGGCGCTTATTACAATGAACTGTCTCCAATTTAATCATGTTTCTCAATGTAAACTAAAATACTAACAACAATTTTAGTGTTAGGTGAACGAAGAAATAAACCAACAATAGCATACATGTGTGTATATAAAATATAACTACAAGGAGATATCGTATATCCAACCGAAGTTTGTCATTCTTCCGTTTAATTTATATAATTATACATACAAACGTCGCTTTATATTTATTTAACTTATGAAATAGATATCGACATGTGTTCTACAAACTGTGTACTACTTGAAAGAAGATTTAGCTAGGAGCTGTCATACTGCGGAAATATACAAGATCAAACTACGCTTGAAATCTTTCCCCTGAAATGTCAAATTGATATTTTGGTATTTGCAAATCCTTTACTTTATCTGTACTTTGGAAGGGTTTAACATATTTAGTAGAAAGCTGAGATAACTGAAAGACATTGAAGACAATATGACAATATTTCTGTAGTAATACTATTGTCAGCGATAACAAATGTGGAAAATAATGTATGGACTATTTTTGAAGATAAGCTCTAAAGTTACCATTTAGGTTACTTATAAAACGATGTCGTACATATGCTAGTAGTCTGCAAGATTATTGTAAACGTATGTTTTATTTTTTATCACGCAGATGCGTTTGTTTCCTATTTGTTGTATATTTTGTAGTAAATAATAAAATCGAATGAGTAGGAATAACTTTGAGCATTGAAGAATATGTTGAAGGATAACTTAATTTGTGCATACTTACCTGTAATATAATATAAATATGTAAAACATAATTTAATTTAAATGATGTTCTTAATTTATTATCTTATTATATTTAAGACTTACTTAGTTTTGACAATTTGCAAATAAATTGTCAAAACAAAAAATGTTTAAAGTCTAATATACAAATTGACTAGGAAGTACCGATTACAAAGTTGAAATTGAGAATAGAAAAAATGAGCTGGGCAGACAATATACACGGTGAGTCATTAGAAGCCGCTTCTTCGATTGCTCTTTTGTGTTTTTAACAGGGGGGGGGGGTTAGTGGAAGATTTATGGTTGCATGTGGCACATATTGTAGAAATACTTTAAGCTTTGACGCGCTTCCGGTTTCACCGGAAAATCACGAACTTAATTTTTTAAATGACTCACCCTATATATTTTTCGATTTTCTAATACTGCTTTAAATTGTCTATTCAACCTGTTTTTGTTTTTCAAAATTGAGCCAATAGTTTCTGAATTATTAATTTTTTCTGAAAATATTTGGCCAAAATATTATACGTGTTAAGAAAAAAATCATTTTCACATTGTTTTTAAAAATAAAAACATTAACTTTGGTGGTGCTTGTAGTCAAGAATATTCTGCATCATTTGGTATAACTTGCACTCGACAATACCTCAAAAAACTTTTTCAAAGCCTACTTCCCGAAATTTTCACATACCAAAAACTTATGTTTTTAAATGGAAGACCCAGTATTTTATTGAGGCAATGTGTTCCCTTTTTTTATTCTGTTTCATTTTTGTTAACAATATACCTATCTTTTGTAATTTCTGAGATAATCACTATAGGAGCAATTAGCGGTCAATTAAAGAACTACGAGCGCCGTTGTTCTATGCACTCAAATATTTGTTCAACCAATGGAAGGCAGGAATGGGGCCCGACTTCCTTAGTCAACTGTCAAACAAAGGAAA
Source organism: Amphimallon solstitiale (assembly GCA_963170755.1). Classification (NCBI taxonomy): domain Eukaryota; kingdom Metazoa; phylum Arthropoda; class Insecta; order Coleoptera; family Scarabaeidae; genus Amphimallon; species Amphimallon solstitiale. The sequence goes on along the minus strand of OY720676.1, from coordinate 97,844,133 downwards.
GGTTAACTCCAACTATCCGAAAAATAATAATTTTACAGAATGAAGAGCATCGCATTTCAATTTTTTAATTCCGGCAATGTCCAGTTGTTCATTTTTTACACTGTTGGTTAACAACGAAATAAATTAAAGGTTATGTCTACTGACATAATTGAAGATGCCGCCCCACTAGAAGGTGCATGAAACAATGCTGCTATCTTCAATTTAATTTGCCTAATTGTTCTTATTCTTTCATTGTTCAAGATCTTCATAAGAATTGGCTGTAGTTTTTCAATAATATATTGAAATACAAGTTTCATAAGACATCATTTTTGCGCACGCGTTGAAGCTTAGAAAACGAGCCGCGAGGCGTGCTTTCCTAAAAACAAGTGCGCAAAATGTCATAGTATTTTTCTATTTCGGTTATTAAAAGTTCAAAAAAGCTTAAAATGAGAGACATGTTTTGATCAAACATTTTAGAAATCTTGTTTTGTTAAAGTTTGTTACTTTGATTTTTAAGTAGAATATTTTAAATATTTGAATATCGGCGGCTTAAAATTTACACTGATTGATGCAGTAAATTATTTCAAATTATCAACAAAAAGGGCGAAATAAATCATTGCATGCCCCCAGAGGTTCACAAAACAGCAAAAGACAATTTACAAAATCTTTTGCAACAAAGTTCGGCATATTTATCAGAATCAATACCAGCACTTTTAAATGATCTATAGAAAATAATATAGCGAATAATAATACGTGTCAGTGAATGCGAACAACAAGAATTCAGACAAACCTAGTGTGTTCCCAAACTCTGCCTGTAATATTCATTAATACACACGAGTCTTCGAGTGTTATAGTAAACGTTTATAACAGTTGTACTATTCAACATGTGAAGTAAATTTCAATAATTGCATCAGAAAACTTACCATCCAACCCTACTTAACAATTTATATTGTTAATTATTAAATAAAATGTTAGCATGTGTGTTTTTATTCTTTGTACAACTTTATTGCACATCTTTGTTACATTTAAGGCTTATATTTGACATATAAATATGAATTGGTCCCATTTTTTTGCTATCGACCTCAAAAAAATTAAATTAGCGTGCGATAAAGTAATACTTTATGCAACCAAAACGGGTGTCGCAAAGTGAACTTTATAGCACCAAAATAGAAAAAATTATAAATTGATGTGCTAAAACGTTGATAGAAAAAAAAAGTAACAAAACGCAATTTAAATAACCTAAAACTATTGAGCAACGTAACAACAATCAAAAGTAAGAAAAACAAATTTCATTAAAGTATATGTTCAACATAACCTCAACTTTGTGCAATGCACTTCAGTATTCTGTGTTCCAAAGAAGTACTAACATTGCGTAAAATGTATCCTTGTAAACGCTTTTCTGATTTTAACGTTCATGTCTTCAAAAAGTTTTGAAAATCTGTCCGTAGAAAACGAAGATACTCTTTTCCATTAATATTTTCATCAAAGAAATAAGGTCCAATTATGTAACAAACCACTATTCCTCCCCACACATTTAATGCATTTAAACTTTCCAAATCAGAACGATTTGGAAAGTTTGCGGGTGTGATAAAGTGAGGGGTTTTTTGTGTTATAATAACGAAAATTGTGTCAATGAACGTAACCACTTTAATAGCAGGTGGCTTCGTTGGTAAACAACAAAAAATTGTGAAAGTCAAGATAATTTATCTGCTGCCCATTGACAAAAATATAAGCGATTCTGAAAATTTCTTTTATTTAACCCTGTGTATGAATATGCTACGGATGAATTTCTTATTTCGGTTGACTTCTTCTACCAGAGATCGCTATGCATAAAGTCTGGATGCTAGCAATGAGTTTCTTTCAGATTCACCCAAACCGTCAATCATATCTATTCACTCTTCATAAGAATAATTCATTTGAATGATAACTAATAGCGATGCTTTTATAAATTTGACATAAATGTTTACCGACTTTCTTTAACAGTTGACTCAGGCACTCGGCCACATTCCAGCCTTTATTAGACGAATATTTGGGTGCATAGAACAGTGGTCTTAGTTCTTTATTTGACCGCTGGTTGCTCCTATAGTGATTATCTCAGAAATTACAATAGATAGGTATAGGACCTTGTTAACAAACAGGAAAGAGAATAGAAAAGGGAACAAAATGACACAATAAAATACCGGGTGTTCCATTAAAAAAAGTTTTTGGTATGTGAAAATTTTATGAAGTAAGCTTTGAAAAAACAAAGTTTATTGAGGTATTGTCGAGTGCAACTTATACCAAATGATGCAGAATTTTCTTAGCTACAAGCACCACCAAAGTTAATATTTTTACTGTTAAAAGCAATGGTGTCCCTCATGGTTAAATACTCGGCCCTCCTTTATTTGACATTTCTATAATCATTTACATCAAATTTCTCGGAATGTGCTATATGTCATATTGATAACAAACTAAGTAAGTAGAAAAACCTTGATCGAACTGGTGAACTGGTTTTCTCTACGCAAACTGCTAATTAATCTTCGGTAAAGATCAGTATTTGCCAATATTTCAAAATCTAGGCACTGGGTTTCACAATTAATAATAATCTAAATTGCAAACCACATTTGGAGTCGAGTCTTTATATCAATTGCACACTGTATGTATTATTAAAATTCAAACTCTTTGTAGAATAGATGATTCAAGGAAGATATATTTCCTGCATTTTCAATCTGTAATCTATAAGAATGCAAACAAATGTTATCGTGCTAAGGGACTATTGATCGTATTTAAACCAAAGTAAGTAATTATATTGACGTTTTTTAAAGTAAAATTCAAGTATTCATACATATATATGATGTGAACGGAAGTCAAAATACGTTATTTTTAACTGAAATTGACTACAGTATATATAATCATGAAATTACTAATAATACTGCCAATTAGTAGTCATCAATAGATAGGCACGAATTACAATGTCGCTGATAAAATTTAGAGATGGCATTGATTTCCGCATAATGACAACATGCTTTTATTCAAAAAATATTCTATTGTCTTATAAACGTTCGGATGTTTCACGTCATTTACAAACTGTGAATATTGGTGTTAAATACATTGCTCCACAGGTCGAACACCCGTTAGGTAATGTAAAAACTCTTCAGAATATATTCTGTCTTTTCAGTGCGAAAAACGTTTTGAAGTAAACTTCTAGGTGCAAAATATTGCTAGTAATATCTTATATATAATTTATTTTATATATCGTATATTGTGGTGTGTTTTTGAACGTACTGGTGTGCATCGTACGTTGAGATTATTAATAAGCACATGGCATCTACAATGTGTCTGTTAATGTTCGTACGCCAATTAAGTTGGTAGTATGGATTTTATTTTTCTAAAGTTGATGAAATCCAGTAGCGGAGTATAGAAGGACGGCATGACCATGTTGTTCTGAATAATGACAAGCATTAAAGCACAATGAGGTTATATTGTACAGATTGTTAATGGACACTTTAAAACCCTATTATTAAATGAAAATGACTCTGATAAGTAGAAAATTAAGTTTATTTATAAAAATTGTTGAAAATGTTCTCCATTTGCTTGTAATCACAAAAACCCTATTATTAAAAGAAAATAAAAATGATAAGTAGAAAATTAAGTTTATTTATAAAAATTGTTGAAAATGTTCTCCATTTGCTTGTAATCACAAAAACCCTATTATTAAAAGAAAATAACACTGATAAGTAGAAAATTAAGTTTATTTATAAAAATTGTTGAAAATGTTCTCCATTTGCTTGTAATCACAAAAATGCTATTATTAAATGAAAATACTTACCTACAACTTACAAACGATAATTATTGAGCTCTAAAAAGAACTGTTCGAAATTAAAGGTATAAATATCAAGAATTCAAAACAAATAATTTTTACAAGACCAACGATAACAACTCACAATACAATTAACGACAATTTATTTACCTACGTCTATGTACATAGCTCAAGCGGCAGAGTTACCACAACACTTTGATATAATTGTAGACATACCAACATAATTGGCATACAAGCATTAACAGACACATTGTATATTGTGCTGCACACAGAAAAAGGAATTTTGAATGAAATGCTTGACTTTTTAGAAATTTCTTTGTTTGAAGATTATCTTTCATTAAGTGCATTTTTTTCTATATTTTACTTAAGATACATTTACTTGAATCAAGAACATTTTAGAATTATTGTAAGATACAGTTTTTTACATCGAGAAAATTATAGGCTTGATTTTTTAAATATTGTTTTGTCTGAAGATTATCTTTTATTAAGACAAATATTTTTTTTATTTTACTTAAGATGTGCTATCTGTCATAGAGAACATTTATTTATTTCGAGTAATTTTACATGCTTTGATTAACAAAAATTGTTTATTGTCAAATACATATCTATATATTTCCACCGATGAGCATTTAGAAGATCCGACGTCTCTACAGAAAACCTTCTGCCGTCTCAGGGTAGAGCTAGCCCAAAGATGCCAGATTTTCCGTAGAAACGTCGGATCAACTAAATCCTATCAACGATGTAAATATATAGATGTATATTTGGCAATAAAGCAGTTTTTCTTAACTAAAGCATGTTAACTAGTTAAGTAGCTAACGACTATACGTATTATATAAAAAATAGAATAAGGAACAAAGAAAAATATTTGGCAGTAATTAGTATATTTATTTATGAAATTAATATTTAACAAAACTTATTCAAATTTACACATAGATACATATACATTACCGTTTACATTTTTATGAACAACTGAAGTAAATGGTGATAACATATCTTGTAGTCGTATGCGTATGAATTTTTGAGTATTATCTACATGATAAGCTCGATAGTGAGAACTAAACCTAACGGTAACTAATTTTTAACAAAGAAAACATGATGTGTAGTGATGTAGCGTGCAATTTTTTTGACTCTTCAAAACGTGTACCCAGCCACTGTGGTACTGGTTTTATAAGGTAATTACTGGTCTCGAAATATTTAAACTATTTATACTCTGTGTTGAAAGAATCCAAAGGTGTTAATAATAAACTAAACATTTCTTTCACCGACGTAAATGATATATTGTTTATTCTAAATATGTCTTCGATGCATTTTTGTAAAGTTTTAATGCCACAATTTTCTAAAAAGAACTGAATATACAGAATGATATCTTGTATTACGTTTCTACTTATCGTAGAGTTATCATATAATTTAGCCATTAAGGTAGTAATGCATTTATGTATCTCTTCTTTAATGCGTTCTAGACAAGATGTAGTACTTGTTTGTATATTGTCTCGAGCAACGTTCTGACTATTCCGTACTAAATCTTCTTCCAGTATTTTATGTTCAGGTACACATGTGTTTGTTATACCCGTTACACGTTGTTCTTTCTCATGTTTAAGGTACAACTGGCGTTCTTTGGTGAAATGTTTCAGGTACAAGTGACGTCTAAATACGTCTTTTCTATGAAAAACTCTTCTACAATTATTTTCTGAACAGTAATAGTTTGTAAAATTATGCATATATTCCAAATGAAGAGTAAATTTGTTCACAATAGTGAAGCTTTTACCACTCTGATTACAAAACATGTTTGGTCAATATAAAAATAAATGGTTTTTAAATATTTTTAAACAAATAAAGAGAGAATTCCAAACTTAAAATTACTTCTTAAAATTATGAAAATTTTACTTATAGCCCATTCAGTTAAATTTACAGTGTCTCTCCGTGCTCTGAATCTGTATCTATTAAACTTTTAATATAAGGTGTTACTTTATCAAATTTTGTTTTTATGTTGCAAACAGACTTTTCAATCAGAATCCATATATGTTCAGAAGGTAGAGGATACAAAGTATTTAACACATGAAATGACTTAAAACATAAATCAAACCCTTCCATGAAACTGTTACACTGGTAGTGTATTTTGTCAATTATGACATATACCTGATTTATTTCTACAAAAGAAGGACCCTCGATTAAAATGTAAGGTTGTATAGTTATATTCTTGTCAATAACTCTTTATCTCTGATCAGAAACGATTTTTTCTATATTACCAGGAATCTGAAATTAAAGCTTATGTAAATGTATATAAACTAAAAGCACCTTATATACATATGAAAGCACATAACATCTAATCAAGAAATCTAATGAAATATATAAATGATTACTTGCCTTTGCATGTAATACAATAGATTCGAGTGCCTCCGCAGTTGAAAATTTCCAGTGTTTGTCACGGATTTTAACACGCCCCTTGGGAGGTACTAGATGAATCAATGTCATCAGTTGACAGATTGTCCTTCCGTCTGTAAAGAAGTTCAAATTATAAGTGGTAAAATAAAGGATAATCAAATGCTGATACGCTCATGTAGGGTGGGAACATCAACGACTCCACGGTACTCCAATTCAAACAGTTACGGCAATCGCAGCTTGCATGATGAGATCTCCTGTACAAACATACCTTCTGATAGATTATCACGTTCTAAAATTTCCATGTAATTATCAATTCTAGTGCTTATAACATTTCCTTTTAATGACAGAATTTTCTTAAAAAATGTATCCCAGACTAACTTCAAATGACTACATTTAGTAGGATATAGTTTTTGAAAGTCCAGTTCAATCTAGAAAACAAAGTTCACAAAATTATAGTACTAATATTTCTTGATATTTACCAAAATATTACACCTTGGCTGCTTCATTATTGGCAATTCATCAAGAAAGTATTGCGCAGTACTACATCGGGATTTTCTTCTCAACAAGAATGTTGCCTGCCATTTTTCTAGAACAGTAGTCCACGGTTCGCTATATTGTTTCAACCATTTATAATTGACATCCCCTTCAATATCTGTGATTTAATTAATAATATTGTAGAACATGTTATATTGAAATAACCTAATTAACAGACGTGCTTGCTTACCAAAATTGCAATTTTCTTCCTCTGTATCAGAAGAATTATTATTGGATGCTTGTCGTCGTTTTCTTCTTGTTGGCAATGATTCCCCACTCTTGAATAACAAATTTCGACATTTGTCTACCAAGCGCCCTTTTGCCAATATTAGTCTACCAGTTACAGAATCCTTTTTAGATACAGATGGAACATAGTACGTGGCTGCACATTAACTTACAGAAACTATATTAAATTAATTTTTAATAAATTGACAATAACGATATATTGACTGTATTTTTTAATATTTACTTGTGAAACGCCATTATAGCCATTACGGAGATATGCATGTACTGATATAATGTCTTAAAACTAACCTTCAAACTTTGGAATAAGTTGTTCGAATCCCCATTCCATTAATGTCAGTTCCATATTCGAATGCACTGCATAAAATATGTGCGTATTATAACAGTAATATTTAATATAGATACAAAGCTGTAGCTACCAATAATTCACTACCATTTAATATGAACACAAAACACATCACATAAGACGTAATTACGTATATGTCCATGCATGTAGAAATTACCTCCTACCCTCTTTTTGCGCAGGCGTTTACATTTTTACATAAGAAAATACTTATTTGGATCAAGAAACAGAAAGAAAGAAATTTTTATTTTAAGAATAATAACTATGTTTGTTTGAAAACAGATTAAAGTTTTGAATTGAATATTCATTTGCTTTGCACTGAAATATTTTATTTGAAAGGAATCATTTCCAAATTTAAGAATAACTTTTCTTAACTCTAGAACATAGGCGTGCTTAACATAAAATACTTGTTTTAGTGTAAGCATGTATCTATTTATTACAAGTAAAGCGTAAACGAGAAAATTTGTTGTTTTGATGGAAGAAATCCTTTTTCTGTGTGGCATGTATTGAGACTACCCATTTGACAAAAATAATTGCTTATACTGCCGTTATTTAAATTTAGAAGAAAATGAATGTACAATTTTATAAAACAATAGCTAATTGCTAAAAATTTATCGTAGTTGCTTTAAAATTACCCAGCACAAAATAAATGTCTGTAAAATAAAATAGTCTAGAATTTTAGGACATGACATCTACATTGCGCTGTATTGAGACTAGTCAATTCACAAAAATAATTGCTTATACTGTTTTTATTTCGATTCAGGAAAATCGTGATACAATTTTATAAAATAATTGTTAGTTGGAAACATTGCTTTAAAATTACCCAATATAAAATGTACATTTTTAAGCGTCTACAAAATAAAATAGTCTAGAATTTTAATACTTTATTATCTATAGTAAGTATGCGAAATGTATGTAGGTCGAAAACCCGTTATTATTCCTTTTCGAACAACTCTGCCTATAAGCCTACGGTTGAAGCTTTGATCTCAGAAACGTGGCTCAAATAAAATGAGGGCTTATATATTAACCTATAAATATGAACACAGTGACATTAGTATAAACTAACATAAGAAACAAGTGAATTAACAAAGATAATACCATAATGATCTGGACGTCCCAGATCACTGGCACTATATTCTGCTGCCGCATGCGTCCAAAACTTTTAAAATTTCTGTATATAGAGCTATCCGATTAGTTTTTAATAATAACGGTATATTACTGGGCCGTCTATTCTAAACTTTAATATTGCTTGAGTGAAAGATTTTCTCTCATCTGAATGATCTGTATATTAGAAAATGATGTGGTTAATGCCCGCGTATAACATTTACATAACCGTATAATAGGTTTATTAAATTGATCCTATGTAGGTGAGCTAGAAATTGACAATGTCCAAATTTTAACCTGAATTTCGAGACTTCAACGTTTTTATACGATGAGTTAACAAAGATATTCGGGTGAATTATTGAATACTATGTCATTTGTTTTGGCACAATCTTTGCCACTGCTTATTCCTCAAAATTTGCAGTATTTTTTTAACTATTGGTATAATGTGTTGGGAGCAAATTCTCTCAAACACCTCATGAGCGTCTGATATAGCTTGTTTCGCTAAGCTATCGACATTTTCATTAGCATGTCCTTTCATCCATTAAAATTTCACTACAACTTGACTCTTTAATGGGTCGGGTAAGATTTTAGAAAGCCGCTTCTACTGAGAATTCAGTGACATCCAGTCTGCTCACATAATCGAGTAATAAACCTTCTGCTTTGGCAGAATTAATTGATCTATTACTATATAGTTATAAATTTGAGTGAGATGCAGGAAAATGTATTAAATGGTAATTAACGAAATGTCATAAAAAAAAACTTGACAGTCAGTAATTCATTTTTAAGTAGTTTAGTGTCAAAATATACTTAATGAATTACCTACATCTTTATTATATTTCCTACTTTTTTGGAACATATTTTTTTAATTGTATGAAATTGAATTAATCCTTGTAATAAAAAACATGTGGAATATATATATCTAGGAAATTATATTAAAAGTAACATCATTATTAATTTGTAATTGTTACATTTCAAGTTACACAAATATAATGCATTATTAATATAACTTACAGTGAAAAAGTAGAACTAAATTTAACGACATTCAATAATGTATTTGTAGTGGCAATTCTCTTTTAAAAAAGTATATTGAGTTCTAATTCCCTAGTCTTCTCTAAATTGCATTTACTGCCGTTATTTCGATTCAGAACAAAATCATGGAACAATTTTATAATGGTTAATTGGCAATACATTTCTTTAAAATTGCTATAAAATTACCTAGCATAAAATGTAACCTTGATCCAAGCTTCTTCAGAATTCGAGAAAATGGTTCAGAATTTTAATCCGTTATTCTCTGTAGGAAATATACTAAATTTGTGTTGTTTTACGACGCGCTGTTGTTAATTATTAAAAGTACTTTATACTCAGACTTGTTAGAGATCGAAGACAATTGTATTAGTACCAACTTATGAACTAAGAGTATTTCTATGGGTAGATAATTTTGCAGCGTCACGATTGTGTAAGTTAACTTATTTTTTATATCGAGATGCTATGTTGATATTTATAAATATCTAGGGCGGTCCACAGCAACATCGATGTAATTACAGATAAGTTAGATCCGGAATCCCGCTGTGCTATCAAACCTGCTTTGCTTCAAAACACTAAACTATTCAGCCACATCTTGATTAGAATAATTAGGTGTACATAAATATAATTTGAAAGAGTCTACCATAGTATTTCCATAATTTATAAATGTTCTTTTATTAATAGCTAAATTCGTATAAGTTGCAATTTTTATATGATAAATAAGTGTAAAAAAAAGAAATACTTTGTTAAGAAGCTGAGGTAGTCTGCATGACTCTAGAACTACTTTTATAAGATACTACGTAAAAATACTTCCTGCAATGAAGCATGCGTGATTGCATGCAATCCCGACTTCTATACTACATGCTTTTTATTTTTACAATCAAAATATTTGTACTTACATCGATGTTCTTGGTTCGTGATCACAAACCTGGATATATGACATGCTCAGCTACCCACTTGCGCACAGATGTTTAACAAGTCGCAACTATTTATATGTTGAATCTACTTGTAAAACAAAAGAACCTGGAGCACTTTCATATAATAGATGGCTTCAGTTTATCTTCTTATAATCGAACGTATAATCAGTTTCCGAAGTTTTAAATCAAGTATTTTAATTGTATATATAGGGCAAATCCCCTTATTAAAAAGCACAAAAAGAATTTGTCTTATACAATATTATAATAAGATGGCCAGATTAAGAGAAGAGAATATTTCAGGAACTATCTTTTTACGATACTGGAAAAAACTACACTTAGCATAAGAAAATCGCAAGCTAGCAATTGCTTTTTACTGAAACGAAAGGTATGAATACATGGAAGTATGAAAGATAAAATATAATAAGTTGACGTATAAGACGCAATGTACACCGAAACATTATAAAAATCACTTTGTTGGAGAAAAATGTGATTCTGGTCGATCCAAGATAATTTATTAAATATTGTTGCGTTTCCGGGGTCGAAATAAACAACTCGTGCAAATGTTTTAAAACTGTCTGTATATTTTCACACTTAAAACTAATCACAATATAAAATAAATGTAACGCACTTAAAACTACTACGAATAAATTAACACACGTATTTATATCTACTATTTATGTCTGTAATATTTATGTAATAAAACTGCACCGCTCACTTATTTATGTTTATTTGAACTGCACGACTACTATTCAATGAATGAATTCCTTATCCCACCGGCGGTATTTATATATATGTGCAGACAAAAGGTCTAGAGATACACCAGCAAATTCTGGCTCTCTTCTACCATATTTCAGACTTTCTGTCGCTGACGCAGTATATGAGTGCAGTTGATTTACGACTTGTTTACCGGTCCGTTTTTGTCGTCGCCCGGAGGTCTGCTTCTTTTTTGTAGGCTTGTCTCATTACAATATTTCCATAAAATCTTTGGTTTCTCGCAGATTATATTCAATGAGCAAGCAAATTAGAAGCTTTAACGTTCATAATATGTCTGAAGGTTACACATAATGAGGTGTGGGAACCACACGACTTTCTTGTGAGTATGTGAGTTCCAATTTCTTTACACAAAAGTTGTTTAAAATTAAATCTCAAATACTTTTATACCGTTAATAAATAAATACAAAATACGTAATTTGCCAGATATCTACAAAAAGCTGCTATTCGATAAGAGTAAAAGTGTTACTTCCGGACTGAATTTCGGGAAAAAAATTTGGTCCAAATTTTAATTTTTTTTATCAAGAATGTTTCAAATCCGCCTATAAGTACTTTGAATCTCTGTAGAACCCATAATTTTCGAGATATTCGCAAAAAGTTATTTTTCGAGAAGAATACAAGACCTCCTTCCAGAAAGAATTTCGAAAAAAATTTTGCTAAAAAATGTTAAAAATTTACTTTTGAGTACTTTTGAATTCTTTACAAATTTGTTTAAACTTAGTATTTCCCGAACTATTTTCGAAATTTAATTGTTTTACTTTAGTAAACTACTTGTTTCTTATATCAAAGGTTAAAACTATTTCAATAAAATATTTGTAGGTCTTATATTAACTGGCACTTATTGTTATTTATAGGGAATAACCGTAAATTGTTTTGTGGAACATATAATACGTGCTTCTTCATACTAAAGAATTAACGAATTTCTGTAATAAAATATAATAGGAAAGTAACATTCTATTGAAAACAAGAGTAAGATAAGCTATGTTAAGTCTAAGAAAATGTTCGAAATTTTGACGAATGAAATTAAAGACACACTTACGTCAGCCGACTTAATTTACAAATAAATGCAAAGCTTCTAACAAACGATTTTGAAAAAACTAATTACTAAATATATAAATATGAAAACACCACACCTTACCGTCAGGATAGAGAGATAAGCAATGAATATGTATTATTGTGTTTTTAAGCTTGTTTGATGAGTGAACTTTCATTCATTTGTACCCTCTTTTCCTTGGAATGCTGTTTTCGTGAAAGCACTTGGTAAACGCTTGAATGCAGTTCATGTGCCATTGGGCACTCATGGCGGTTGGAGAATATTCTTCCTGTGTTTTAAATGGTTTTCAACGCGTAATGATAAGACACAGCAAACAATTATTAATCGGTCCATTAAACCGGTTCTGATGATACCAAAAGGTTGAAATACGTACTCACAAATGGACCACAAAGATTATTTGCTTGTTGTGTCTATTCAGGTATTTTAACCTAATATCCATAAATCTTGTTATTTTAACTAGAAAACTCGTTTTTAGAGTATCTAATTAAAGCCTACTGGCGTAAAAGGTAATTGGTCTAGATTAGTAGATTAGGCAAGAGAAACGTCAATAATGACCAGGAACTATTGAATGGAGCACGCGAACATAGAGATACAAACTAAACAAATTTATTCTTCAACACTTGTCGAAGTCTTGATCTTGTTTGATAAGAAGTCTGATCGTATTCAAGTAATCAGGATCGGCAGCCAGGATGTGATCACTATCAGTAATAATGATATTATCACTAGGCCCAAGTTCGAATTATATTATTCATTTAAGCAGTTCTGGGATGTACCCCTGACTGCCGATTGTATAACTATTATTGCCCCCACTTTCGAATTACATTATTCATTCTAATAAAATACTAATAGAAATAATTTTTAGTGAAGCTATAGGATTGAGCGTCCAAGCTTATCCAATACGTATATAAATACAGGTGTTTCATCTAAAATGCGTTCCTCTATAGCATTGTTATGATTGCAACTAATCGATCATAGTAATAGCACAGTATATAGCTATGTAATAGAAACAGTAGTTTGAGTAGAGGGAAATTGAGGGGTGTAGAAGCAAAACCGGCAATCTCCACTTTTCGGCAAAATTGAGGTAAAGGTTGCATACCATAGCTTACAAGCATATCTACAATCAGTAAAATTATTAGGTCGCAAAACCAGTAATATCCCATTTAAATTTGACGTTTAAATTTAAAGATAGTAGCAAAACCGGCAATCTCCTTAGAGCTGTTAGTTGCAAAAACGGCAATCTCCATTTTGACCAATCAGCGATCGACCACGTGGGAACTGCATTTTAACGTTCACATAATTGTTCAAACGTTTAATATCTTTACAATCAACGTGTGCTTTTAAGTTAGTTTACTTTGTGAAAATATTTTTGTTTGAGTAACAATGGAGACCCAAGCAATGCCGGTTACACCTACAAAGGCTCGCAAACGAATCAGACAAGTGCATAAATGGAAAAGAAATATAGAAAAGCGACAACGGTAAGGTTATGTTTATAATTTTCCTTTTTGCTCAGTAATTAGCTTATACCACAATAACTTGCGTTTTCACTAAAAAAGGGGCTATCTGTTTTTATTTTTTCTGCAGATATGCACCTCTACAACCTCCGGATTTTCCAAAATACAATCATATTACCAAGTCATATAGATGTGCAACATTAAAAATGTCTGATATCGCTATATTTCATCGTGACTTCTATATGCTTCTAAAGACAAGCAGCTGCAAGATGCATTTTTGGCGAGGTATTGCAAAACATTAACTTGTAAAAGAAGGCGTCCAAAAAATCAACTCAACAATCCTAAAGCTTTTACCACCAAATGTTTTGTAAGAGTAAAAGCAGATCTGGTGCCAGTTTGTCAGACCACATTTTTGAATATTTTGCATATTAAAAAACACAGGCTGCAATTTGTTATGAAAAATTATGTAATGACAGGCAAATCACCAAGTGAAAGAAGAGGGGAAGATCGCATTAGTTTCAAATTTAAAAATAAAAAGGAGGCAGTAATTAATTTTATAAAGAAGTTTAAATGTGTGGAAGCTCATTATACTAGATCTTCAACTATAATAAGACGTTATCTTCCCTCCGAGTTAAACATTAAAAAAATGTCAAAAATGTACAATAGTGAAACAGAGGACCCGAACCTAAAAGTTAAAGATAATTTTTTCAGAAATATTTTTAATAAAAGTTTTAATTTAGGCTTCGGAACACCTCGAACTGATGTATGTTCAACTTGTTTATCTCTGGACGAACAAATAAAAAACAACATAAACGCTAATGAGAAGAATAAACATATAATTGAAAAACGGGTTCATAAACTAAGGGCCAATGCGTTTTATACACTACTTCGGCAGACTAGGGATGATCTACTTACTATTAGTTTTGACTGCCAAAAGAACCAAGTTTTGCCAAAAGTTCCCGATCAGAATGCATATTATAGCCGTCAGTTATACATCTACAATCTGTGTCTTGTAGAAGGTTCATCAAAAGAAAAACAAACTAAAGACAATACATTTATGTACATCTGGACTGAAAATCAATTTTCTAAAGGTTCTAGCGAAATTAGCTCAGCACTGTTCCATCGTCTGTCTCAGACTAAACTGGATGGTGTAACAACCCTGAGATTAGTATGCGATGGGTGTGGTGGACAAAACAAAAATTGCATAATAGTGTCTACCTGTGCTAAATGGTTTTTAACGGCCCCTAACCAGTTAAATTCTATTGAAATTGTATACCCAGTTACAGGACATTCCTTTCTGCCTAGTGATCGGGTTTTTGGTAGAATCGAACAACAATTAAAAAGAAAAGAAGTAATAGCAAGCCCAGAAAAGTATATAGAAGATTTTAATAATTTTGGAACAGTAATTCGTATGGGAATAAATTGCGATGTTGCGGATTGGAAGCAAGAGGCTTACAGGATTTTTAAAGGGACTGCATCCTGGCATTTTAAGTTTTCTGTCACGAAACGTATTATATTAAGTAGAGCTAAAAACGGCATGAATGTTTTGATACGCGGAGAGCCACATTATCGCAACGACATAGGAGAAACCAAAAGTGTTTGTAAATCTGCAAAAAATGTAAATATGATAAACCCAGACCGTATAGAAATGGGTGTGCCGGTAAACAGTTTAAAATTACGAGACGTAAAAAAATTGCTGGTTAAACATTGGGGGGAAGATTGGGAGACAGTTGACAACTTGCAGTTTTTTAAAAATATTTTTCAGAATGATGAAAGTACTGCTGTACCAGAAGAAGAAATTATTGAAGGAGAAATAGATGGTTGCGAAGAACTTCCCGATTTAGTTGTATGAGATTATTTTGTTTTAAAAAAACGCACTTTTACTTTACTTTTGTATTAATTTTTTTATAAAGCATTTCAAAAATTATAGGTGAGTTTTATTATAAAAAGATAAATGAATTTATTCAGTCAGTGTGACAGTGTAACAGGTTTTTGATTTAAGTAGTACGTAGCAAAAACGGCAATATCCACCAGTGAGAACCAAAACAGGCAATCTCCAAATTAAAATTCTAAATTATTCCAAAAATATTGAAATAATCTAAGTTTTTTTTTTAATGACAGTAACCAGAAGCATCGAATTAACTAAAAAGTAAAAGGTGTAAGTGTTACCATAAGTATTAAACATTCTATCATTAAAACGCGTTTTCTGAAAAAGTAGCTAGAGTGGAGATTGCCGGTTTTGCTTCTATACCCCTCAATTGTCCTCCGTAAAACCGACGCGTGCGTGACTGCCACTGAGTGCGCAGTAGTCAGCTATCAGCTGTTGAGTCGTGGCGGCATTATTTTGTGTCGTACGTATAATGTAATACATTTTAAATGCGTGTGTAATATGTACTTAATAAAAAGAAAATGTTATCCTCTTTTTTTGTATTATTGATATAGCTTTTTCATAATTTTAAAAATAGATTAACATAATTTTCTCATAAACAACTTGGTTCTGACGCCACTGGTTTATTCCTGAATAGATGAATTGACTACGCCTCTGGTTGCGCGTGCGTGAATGCGCAGTACCATTTTGGGACACAAACATCAAAGGTGCCGACAGCGACTGAAACTACTGTGTCTATACAGCTCTATACTGTGGTAATAGTGATATCATCAGTATTACTGTGCCCAGTTTCGAATTACATTATTCATGTAAGTGCAGTCCTGCAATGTATCCCTGACTGCCGATCCTAGTAATTGCTATAAGTAAGAATTATCAAATCACAACAGCCTTTCAATATTTCAGCTTTTTATTGAAAATCTAGATATAGATATACCATTATATTGAAGAAAAGTCATAATGCTGTAGTAAATGAACGTAATGATCTAGAGACGCTACTAGTCTGACACATAAAAATGACTGTTTTATTTATTTTATTACTAAATACAACATAATATATTTCTCGTTTTAGGTTTGGTGCTGATAATCGCTTAAATTAGATTTAACAAGACTTGGCTTTATTTTGAAAACTGAAATCGCATTGGCCGACTTACTACTCCTAGTTGTTAAGACAAGTGTACATATTACGAATAGAGAACCGCTGGAATAATAGTAAGTCGATTGATCTTCTTAGATGTCGATATAGGTACAACAAATGAGAATTGATACGAACATGAATAGTTCAAACCATTAATAATAGGCTGTCTTCTTTTGTTTGTGTTCTTCATACTTTACGTCTAGTTCGGCGGTGTCTATTCATCATTTCACTCAAAGGAATTAAAGAAAAAAGTACTATAGAATCTACATCGATGCTTGAAGAGAAACACGTGTAAAACATTAGTTCTTTAAACAAACAATAATTTGTACGTGAATGTACATACATGGTAATTGTAGTTTAATTATTTTGCTATACTCTTGCGAAGAGTTATAATAGAATAGAATTAAAATGATATTTTGTGTAAAACAAGTAAATAGCTTTAACCTGCATGTCAGCACATTCTGCACTTATCTAAGTTATTGTACTTTTATTCAAACCACAGATAGGGAACTGTTGCAGAACTTCTTTGCAGAGTTAAATATTTGCATACGCCTCGTTTATTAGCTGACATTTATTATTCGGCTATTCAGATCCATAAGTATGGAAAAATGGGGTAAAATATCCCTTGAGATAAAATGATCCCCTCAAATATTGAAAAAAGCACCTTGTGCCATCTACGTCACAATAGGGGAATATGACAGTTAAAGTGTTCTATAGTTATGGACAGCACATGTGGTTAGTTTAAACACTATTATTTGTTTCTTAATATAACTTCGATATAAGGTGAGTGCTTTTTAAATTGTGTATTAGATGTATGTGTTGTTTGTTATTTATTGAATCGGGAGCGTTCATAATATGTTATGGTAAACTTTAGCTTTAAAATTCCTTTGCACGCATATTTGTTCATCGCAAATTTTTAGGTTACTTTAAAGTCATTTGGGGCAAAACGATCAGGGGATCCATCGGGATGGGTGGAGCAAAATGATCCTGGGATCATTTTACCTCTTGTTATTAAATACGTTGTAGTTATCAGTTTTTATTAATTAGGTATTCCTTTTTTAGAATGCCACGCAAATATCAGCGCAAAACTCAAAGACACAATTGGGATCCAGAGAGTATACAAAATGCTCTGACTGAGATTAGAAATGGAATGCCCATAAAAACAGCAGCAAAAACCTTCAATGTTCCAGTGATGTCGTTAAAACTCCAGGTGAGAAATAAGAATTTAATAGCCACGGGAGACGTACAACATCTTGGCAGTAGGATAAAAGTATTCAATCCAAATCAAGAAAACGAATTAATATAACATATTCTTGATTTGGAGACGACAATCTGTGGTATAAAAACACAAGATTTTCGCCGTATACTCTTTCAGCTGGCTGAAAAAAATAATACATCCTTGACTTTCACGTAAAAATATGACTGCTGGGAAAGATTGGTTTCCAAATAAGACATTCCGAAATTAGTTTCCGGAGTCCAGAATCTACATCAGCCGCGCGTGCAAAAGCTTTTAATAAGCCAGGCGTTACCAAGTTTATCAATCTCTTGAAGGATATAAGACAAAGACAAAATTATCCTTTCGACAGATTTTTTAATGTAGATGAAACTTGGATTTATTTATTTATTTATTTATTTGATACACTAATCAACAGACAGATATCTAATTACAAATTAGGGGCACAAAAATTATACATACATGATATTAAAATCAAAAACCACATGATATAAAAAAACAAAGTAATAGTAACAATAAATATACATGTTCCTAGAAGAAATTCCAAGACATTTGCCAAAAGGAATGAAGCAAGTCGCGCGCATTACTTTAGCTGAACGTGGTATATTAACAACAGCAGTAATTCTTTTTTTGCAGTTGCCTCCTCCGTTTGTCTTCCTCTTCCAAAAATGACTAATCAAAGAAGCCGTAATAAATGCAAGTCCACCAGCGCTGCAATTCTAACATCACTCCATACAATGACAACCTCGAAAAAGAGAATATAGAAAAAATTGAATCTGAAAAAAGGAAGTAACTTGAAGAAAGAAGGAAGACTGGCAAAGAGCAAACCAGCCCAAATTTCAGAAAGAACAAAGAAAGTGAATCGAAAGGAGGAAAAAGAATGGGAGCGTACCAGTAAAGATTCCGATAACACGGAATGCTTTTTTTATTGTGAAAATGTTCAGTTGACGAAGGTTGAATCCAATGTATTACGTATAGCGGATGGGCACATGATTAATGTACAGGTGTTAGCGATGATGAAGATTACACATGTAGCAAATGTGTATTTCGGGTTAACGTTGCGTTTGCTAAACAACAGATTCAACAACAGTTTTTTGAGTTCCTAAGAATCTTTCTTTATTTTTTTTCGTAGAAAATATATTATTTATTTGCATTTGCTGTGGACAGATTCTTATTAAAAAGCCTGACCTAATTTTTACGTCTCACGTGGTTTAATCTCTGTGACTGTGCCAACATGATAAGTAATGTATACTCCTCCTTTTACAAAAAAAAATTAATCTGTAACCCTTATTATAGTTCCACTGTGGGGTATTTTTTCCTAGGGGGATTATTATACCCCACTCTCTCCCCTACATTTGTAGCCATGAGCTTCCAGTGAGAATTGTCCATGAATCCTTTTGACAACTCGTACATAATATTATTTTGAAATTGTTGTAAATGAAGGCTTTTTGTGGTATGCACATAGTCTTGTTAAATGGCGTAACTATAGTTGTGGTCATTTCTATTGGCTAAAGAAGATAGTGACCTAAAATGCTTTGGGTGTAGATATCTAGTTTCTAATAAAATAAGGAGCGCCCAAAAGAAGCATTTCAGCATCAGTGCTAATATGTGCTTGTCGTACACACACAAACTGCGATTGATAAAATCAGTATGGAATTTAATAACTGCTAGTATGACAAAAGTTTAATTATTACAACGGTGATAACTTGCTCCCCTAACCTCACCTATGCTCTAATATACCTACTCATACTCCATATAGTCTACATTTTTTCCAAAGCAAACATTTAACTTTCACGTCTATCGCTTCAACGTAGAAGGGAAATTTCAAATGGAAGTAAATGGTAGATGATACAATTTTCTTCAGGGACTAGTATTTCTATCGTAACAGTTCTTTAATTTTGAAACTTTAGGCAATAATGTTTAAAAATTGTTTTTTAACATGTATGGCTCCTTGCTAACTAATTAAATTAAAGGAAATATGGATAAATAACACTCTTAATAGATTGTTCAATTGTTGGAAGAGTTGCAAATTGTATAAGGAAATAGAAACAAAAGAATCATTTCTATAGATGTTTCTTAAAAAAAATAAAAACCGAATTCTGAGAAATGCAACAATAAAGATTGCTTATTCTTTGCTACTGGGAGTCAAAAGCAACAATTTTGACCTCGAGAACAACGCATATTAAAATTGGCTTATAAATATCTACTCATTAATCTTAATGACAAGTTTTTGTAATTCTCATGATTAGGAAAGCTTTAGTTTGTTTATTTAGTTGCTTTGTAATATAATTGAGTGAGAATAGTAAATATAGTATAGAATGATTTACGTAACGATTGATATGTTACGGTTAGTGGTATTTGATTTTTATATACATAGTTTGTTATCACTGAGTTATAAAACTCTTGTATATAAGCAAACATTATAAGCGAAAGTATTGGTTTTGGTATTGAACTTGCATATAATGTTAAACTTCATTTACTTTATTTGTGTACGTTTTTTCTTTCATATATAAATACTTTTCACAATTATTTAGGATTGATTCATTTTTGACATCTTTATCACCAATACGTAAGACTTTTAAAAATAAAAGTACAATTTACGGTGAAAAAATTGGATGCATTTAAGTAGCAATAAATTTCGCATAGCCTGTGATTTTAGCTGGTGCTTCGCTTAAGGCTGACAATACATTTCAGAAACTGATTATTTTGTTGGAACTACACTGCCACGTTCACCATTAGCTTCTTTTCAGGTTACCGGTCTTAACACGGCCTCAAATTTAATGATTATCACCTTCTGTCTTGGATTACCTTTACCTTTTGGCATAATTTAAATTACCGCGTAATTGGCAGTACTTTGATACAATTCATTACAAATCTACGCTGTAAATTTTCAAAATAAGGCAAGAAAATTATTATATAATGCGCTTCTGGACAACATGGTGAATGTGTTTTATTCTTAATGTTATTATATTTTGCTATAGTTATTTGCAACACTAACATTAAAAGAAAATAGATAGATATACGTATATAAATTATGCTAGTGAAATTAAATGTTTTCTGACACTCCTATACTTAATACACGCAGAAGTATCTAGATATAATTGAAGAAATTAATATAAAGAGAGTTGATTATACAAATAATTCACGTACGCAGCCGAGTACAACAATATTTTTTTATTTAATACATATGCTATCCTACTGCATAGAAAACTATGAGCTAATTATTGAAGTTATGGCATGTATTCACATTTTTTGCTTTATTATTGAGTATAACTTGTTCGCACTTGAATAACTCTACGGAATTTGAAACATGCAACTATTAGATTGCTCTTAAACCTATTTAATTGCTTACTTTGAGTTGGTATAAATTATTGTTTTATATGTTATATCTTTTCGTCGTATTGAATTTTAATTATTTTATTCGGAGACTCTTTTGTCAATAACTTTCCTTGTTGAATTTCTTTAAAATTTCTATGTACTTATAAAGAAATATTAAATATAAATTTGAAACTCGAAACAGATATTAATTATTTTACTTCCTTTGTTTCTAATCTTTGAAGGTTTATTTCGTCATTGGAAGCTTCAACGTGCAGTAGAATTTTCTTATTATAAATGCGGCTTAAGGCAAAAGTCTCATAGCATTATTTTTTTAGATATATTTTTTTATATACGATTTATTTTCTTTCCTCCAAGATTGTTTATTTTTATAATAATAAGTTTTACTATCCAACAACCAGTTCAAATCAAGAACAAAAACAAAAGCATTCTTAAAACAAATTTTAAAAAGTAGAGTTCAAACTAGAGATCAGATCATTAAATACAGAGTGAAAACACACACTCAATTAATGAATGAAAATCAAACAATTTAAAACTAGAAAACAAGTTGTAATTAATAAAACTCAAATATATTTCCAAAATTCTACATAAATCGCTACCTCTAAAAGTTTAACACGGAGGCTCGATTCATGAATCTAGAATAAATGGTGATATCAAAAAAGTAGAGTTGATGCATGTCTGTCGGTCTAAATCAAATTAAATTGCAAGAAAATCCAAAATATAAATTGTCGTCTACTTCAAGAGAAATTATTTGAAACTGATTTGCTGATATCGATTCATCTGGAAGGCAATTTCCAACGCACGTTCTCAAAGCTTCACTTGTGAGATTCATAAATTCAAATTACACTTAAATAATATAATGAAGGTCGCAATTAGATATTAGATAGAAGTGTAAGGATCTAAGTGACATTATAAATCTTTAATTGAAAGTTGAATTTTCTCGCTACTTTACATTTTGATGTGAAGAGCAAATATTTCATGTTTGAACATTACGACACACCCAAGATCTCATACTGAAAGATTTTAGTGCAAACACTATGTTCTATTCTGTAGGTGAGTCGAGGCTAATTATTGAAGTTTCCGTCTGAAAGAAACGATCTTTACACAAAGAATAACCTGTTCATTCTAATCAAAAGCATTTGATAGATACGTATAGATATAGTCTTCTGGAGCGAGAACCATTAGAAGTGTCACATGAAATACTATATAGTGTGATATAGTAGTACATTTCTCATTAAAACCATGTTCGAAGTGCGAAAGTGTGGCAGGCTGTATCCGAGAATATATAACCGTTTCTAACGCCTTAGCAAAATTATTAAGTTCTTGCACAGTCTCGAAACAAAGAACTGGGAATACCGTCAGGGACATATGATGTCTTATTTTGAAGCCTCTTAAATGCATTATGAAACTTGGTTTTATTACGGGAAGGCCTTCACATATATTGCTGGCCTAAATGACTCATAGTCAAAGAATGTAGCATGAATTACGATTGCTTTAATATGCTTCAATATTTGAATCGGTGAGTTCGAAAACCGTACATGTCCAAAAACGTAGTTTTGAGAAAATCAAAAAAAACCTATTAACTTTAAAACTAATTATTTCAGAGCATTAGCAGATACAAGGAAGTTTTAGATTAGGTCGTTTGGGGTTTATTTGTTGCAATAATTTTTCCAAAAAACAAAATGGCGTACCACTTACAACTAAAAAAAGCTAATGGACTTGTACGGTTTTCGAACTCAACTCAATAAAAAAGTAATTAGTGAACATTGAACAATTTATTATTTAATAATCATACAAAAATAGGAAAAACTAAACTGCTAGTTTGATTAACATAACATCTAATCGTCGTTTTCGGCATTTGTAGTTTTCCACGATGTTACATGGTAGTAAAATTCCAACTGTTCACCAGTGAAATATGACATAACCTTTTTAATATCGGCGATTTTTTTTTTCATTGATAGGAACTGGATCTTGAAATGAAATATGACATAACCTTTTTAATATCGGCGATTTTTTTTTTCATTGATAGGAACTGGTTCTGTGTATGCGACACTATTGGGCAGAGGGGGACTTTCCTTATGATCTTTTAATAATTTAAAAGTATTGAAAATGAAACCGTCTATATAGTCCCATGTTGTCACATATCCCGGAGTAGAACTTTCATAGAGGTATTGCCTGTAGTTTGACACAGCAAAAGTTTCTTTTCTAGGAGTAGCACCACGAATGAACTTGGAACAAGTTTTTTTGTAATGAGCAGGCCACCAGTTTTTAAAATCAATAATGTCATTATATCGGATTTGCTTCACAGTAAACGGTCGTTTTTTTCTTGCAGATATTATCATCTCTTCATATTCTTCTGGGAGGTAAATTCGATCGTGTTTTCTAATGACTCTTTTTACACAACCAAAATCCCTGTCACAGGGCAAAAATGAATGTCCTCTGATTGGGAAGTAGTGATATATCTTGTTAAATCGCTTGGTCGCCTGCAATGCTAATAAAAATCGGACCATGGTTTGGTTACGGTTCTGCCCCGCACATCCATCGCAAAACAAGTGCAGCTCAGTTATTTCAGGTGGAATGTGATTCACTATGTAGTCATAAAGGAATGAGCATACCTCATTAGGCCCTTTTCGAGCTTGGCCTTCGTGATAAGTATAAAAATGACCAGTATTTTCTGTAAGGTTATGTATTTGAAATGCGTATACCCAAAGCTGTCTCAGATAAGATATTTCCTGGACGGGAATACGTGGAAGGGGCATATTTTGTATATAGTCGAAAGATAGACCCATTACTTCTGGCCGTTCATTACACAGAGTTTGCACTTGTTTAATTTTATTATAAAACTTTTTCGCACGTCTTTTATGAATCATGAGTTCTGCTGCAGCTGCCCTCTTTGCATTATCGTTTAGGTTACCGTCTTTAAGCCGAGCCCCAAGTCTCTCACACTCCGAGCAGACATCAACCTGTGGTCTTCCAAACCTAAGATTGTAGTTTTCATTATAATATTTTAGATAGAATTCGTATTTCACCAACTTTTGTAATTCTGGATATTTCACTAGAAAAAGATCATGCATTTTCTTTACGTTTAAAGTTGCATCTAAATAATGAATAACTTTAGAGGAGTAATGGGAAACTTTAACTGGAAATGACTCAATGTGCTCTTTAATTTTCCCAGTCCACTCATCGCAAATTGTACGGGGTCTATTATTATGCCTGCCCCTTAGATCCTTTGGAGATTTTCCTGCTAGAAGTAGGTTGTTTAATCGTTGAACTTGCCAATGTGATATGGCATGCAGACTCATAAATGCCTGCTTGCAAACAGAAATTCGATTTGATTGTATCAAAACATAGTAAGAAAAATTCGATTTTTTACTTGCAGCACCTCTTACTCGATGTCTCTGAATGGGTTTTACTACCATAAGTCCCTGCAAATAAGTATCTTGTTCGTTTTTCGGCCTATCCTTGTATAAGTTAGATATTATAAGTTTCTTTTCTTCCTCAGTAAAGTGCTGCATGCATTTTTGTTTACATCTTAAAAATATATATGTTACTTTTATATTTAAACAAAAAAAGTAAGTTATTTACCTGCATGGAGGGCCAACAGTCTTTGCTTCAACATGGCTCCCCTTGCTAGAAACATATGCCTGACCTTGCATACGTGCTATTTTTATTTTGTTTCCTTGCCAACTATCTTCATTCTTTTTCCTCTTCCTGCTACCACCACTGTTATTCTGTGCTTCTTCACTATCACTGGATGGCATACTTTTTATTTAAAATGGTTGTAAAATTACGAAAATTAAGAATTCAAACACACACGAAACGAACGCTGTGCTTACAACAAACAACAGACTGCCGATGGCGTTTGGTGGTTGTACTGAGATGAAAAACCGTACAAGTCACGGACATGTACGGTTCTTTGACTCATTATTCGTAGAAATATGCCACACACCGGTAACGGTTAAGTTACGAGTACGGTTTTTAAGCTCAGTCGATGAGGCTTCATTTGTTACACAAAATGGCCATCTTACTTTAAAATGTCCAATTTTGGACTTGTACGGTTTTCGAACTCACCGATTCATTTATCCAACCTACTACAAATTATCGTTCTATCTTTGCAAGCTTTTCATAGCATACATATACGTTTTCTGTTGCCTCAAAATATTTGATTATGTTACAAGAATTTGGTAACATCCCCTAGAAGATTGACGTCAGTTAAGGGGAACTACTATTCCTGTGGTGCGACTCACATTGCTATCAATTCGAATTCATTGGAAAATGTGAAAGCACACGGACAATCATTACTAATCAAAGAGATACCGGAATTTGGCTGTATTTTTTGAAATTTACAATACCAAAATAAAAATTCAAATCCCAAGATCGTAGTGACAACGAGACAGCTAACGTTGGATTCATTATCTTGTTGCAGACAATGAAAGACGATTTGTGTGTCATCCTTTTTTTTAATTATAGCCCTTACATGATTCATACAAATAACAGCAATCCTATTATAATTGAATAGAGACTGATGCTGAATGTATACTAATATATAGATTTTAAGATATTAAACTGTTTATTTTATATATGTCCGTATTTGTAATCTCTAATTTATTAGGTACTTCAATCAGTTTTTTTTTCAATTAAGCCTCTATTACTGTAGTATGTATTTACGATATATTGTACATATTGTAATTATAAAACATGGGGACTTACATATTGCATTATAAAGTCCTTCGGAAAAACTTTTAAAGCTTTGGCAGCACAAACTAATCTTCTATGTCATTTCTAAAAAATAAGAGTAACCGTACATTTGCAACAAAAAATACTTCAACAATCAATTAGATTTGATAGTTTTTTTTTCTGGAGCCATACTTTAGTGATCCATTTCAAATTTTTACCGAAGAAATATTATGCTTTTTATACTTACTAATTGTAGTTGAAGGAAATTCAATTTAATGGTTTCAGGTAGTTAATGCATCGCCACAAAAAACAATATAACCATGAAATAGCATATTACAAGTGAAATAAAAAGATTAGGAACTGCGTAAACAATCATCGGTACAGTAAAACATTTTTAGGGTACAAAGCACGTGAGATATCCGAATACTTAATATCATTCACATTGATTCAGTTCCTTTTATTGTGAAGCTTTTTATTTACTCAAAATACTTATAATTCCTTTCGATTTCTGAATAGCATTCCATTACTGCATATGTAGATACATAGGAATATAAAAAAAAACATTTTGTTGTATAAAATGTTTGCGGTTGGTCCGTCAAGATACATACAAGCAGTCCTAAAAGAATGTCAGTTTGTAGCAAAAAATAGTTGTAAAAACTTGCTAACAATGAACCATAACACAGCGCTGATTATTACACAAGTCATTGACATAATAAATAGATCACAATCACAGTTTTACGGTTTAACAGAAATTAGCTTAGGTAAAATGTAGTCATATACGAGGGTTAGTCCTCATGATTTATTTCTCACGTTTTAAATGAAGAGAGATATACAAATTATCTTTAACAAATATTAGTTTCATATATATATATATGGCGCTGTTAAATAAGACTGGGAAGAATATTATATTATTTACATATATTAATGTCTGAATATCTTGTGTTTTCAGCTCCTGGGGTATCCTATAATTTTTGCACTAGGCAAATAAGGCCACGAATGACTTCTAATAACAAAATGACAAACGTAAATATGTTCAATTTTCTATCCAGCTTCTGTTCCAAATGCGAACATTCATATTTCGACGTATGTGAACCTTAAAAT
This sequence comes from Amphimallon solstitiale, assembly GCA_963170755.1. NCBI lineage: Eukaryota > Metazoa > Arthropoda > Insecta > Coleoptera > Scarabaeidae > Amphimallon > Amphimallon solstitiale. Next base: position 97,817,162 of record OY720676.1, on the reverse strand, counting down.
ATTTGTTATTTCAGTGATCAGAACTGTAACGTTCTACTGTCGATATACTGACAGCTTTCACAAGTAGGTATCGCAGTATCATTGTTTATAACAGAATATTAAATAATTCCAAAGCAGCATAACTTAATCCACCATATTTAAAATAGTTTTAAAATATGCAATTTATTACGCTATTGAAGTTGGGTATAAAACTTTGATTAGTAGTTACTGAGAAAGTACAGACGTGACCTGACTAAATAGCCAGGTAGTTGCACGTGTGTACAAAATATGTCTGCATTTTTATGTAACAAAATTGAAGCTGATTCTTCATTTGCAGCACTCCTGTATAACAAAACTAACACTTTCAACAATTTAATTGAAATGCTTGACTCACTGTGACATCTTTATTAAAACATTCAATTTACGTCTTCTAGATTATTATTATTGGTATTTAGGTTATTTCTGTTGTACGGTGGTGAAAGATTTAGATGTACATTTTCATTCTAAATTAACGTTCCCTAACCACATCAAATAGCATCTGTATTGAGGACCTTAGCTTTTATTATTAGAAACACTAGACAGTTTGCATTGATAGAGACTGTAAGTTTTGTTCATAGTATTTCCCTTGTTCGCTTCCGCCTCGAATATGCTTCTTCCATTTGGTCGCCCATATAAAACTGATGTAGAAAAGCTTGATTCTAAAATATCTATATTTTAAAAAGACTGTTTAGGGAAGATGCTATGACGTCTTTCTTAAGGAATTTAGTATTTACTCTGTAGAGTTGCGAAGGGGTAGAACGGATATCAAGTTCCTTTATGATTTATTACACGATAAAATTGATGCCCCCACTTTATTCCTTGTGCCTCATTATCCCACGGTTATATGACAGGTATAATTTTTCAAGTTTGAATTCATATTGTGTTTCAGGAATATTGGTCCAGTTAAGATTTTTCAACTTTATATCAGAGGTATATCCAAAGACAAATGTAACTTAGAGGGATTGGCGAAGGAAGTGGAATTTATTCATGTGGTATGTGATTGGGGGGCCAACTTGTGATTGTGGAGCTGAGTTGAAACAGTTAAACATATTGTTGAAGAATGTCTTCTAGCTCAATTTGAATTTGGATATACAGATTTACATAATTTAACTCCAGAGGTTGTTGCTTAGATCTTAACAACTAAAGACCTTTAGTTTTGTGGCGCTGTGATGTAGGTTTTTTTATTCTGCAAGTTTTTTCCTACATCCTAGACTAAATGGTGCAGTGTTTCAAAGGGCCCCTGCAGTTATGGCGCTTCTAAATATATTTCTACTTTTGTAATATAACTTATATATTGCAGTGATCTTGAGTCTGGAATTGAATTGGAAATAGGTTTTCTCCAGATCACTTTTAGATTAAATATAACTAAATTTAGTTTTATTTAATTTATAAAAGTCCTAAATAAAAAATCAAACTATCTCCTATGTATTTAGATACTTATTTACTAAGTTAAGATTTCAGAAAATCTCAATTAAATTAATTAAAATAGTGTAAGAATGTTATTATAGTTTTTATTCTTGAAATTAATATCAGAATAAGACGTATATATCAATTAAATATTCATGACATAGTGTTTTCCGTAACTTTAGCGAAAAAACGATATAATGTCGGAGACCGTTCAATGGATTGGCCCGAAGTATATTCGATATATTATGCAATCAACAATTACGAACGTGTAACACATAAATGGCAATAAATACTTAGATTATGTATTGTAAATAACGTAATAACTATTTCTAACATTTACATATTGATGTCTTTAAAACAATTTTTTACATTATAATTGACGTACACACATCAACATTTAAATCAATATTTGTTGTCAAGCGAGAGATGTATCGTTTAGTCGCAAGAGGCAGTTAAGTGAATATGCATTTTAAGAAGTGGAAAGATAGTCGGTACAGAGCATGTCTAAATTTTTTATTAAAATAATGATAATATAAGGGTGAAACCTGGTAATTAAAGGCAGACCTTATGAAGCAAGTGAAAACCGCTATTAATAATAAACACCGGTGCTTATACTTATAAATTATTAAGAATTATGTTTAATTGAAACTTAAAATAATTTTCAATAAATCGGGACTTGTAAACATTTTACGAAATATTTTATCGGAACTTAGAATAATTCTCAATAAATTGGGACTTATAAATTTTTACGAAATATTTAATCGAAACTTAAAATAATTTTCGATAAATTTTGATTTATAAATTTTTAAGAATTATTTTTAAATAGGAACTTGGAATAAATTTTTCATCAAATAAAACTTATAAATATTTTAAGCCAGACAAATATTATTGGGGAACCAGAATGTTTTATTCTAACACGCGATGGTCTAACACTATGCGTTACGGTGGAATTTGGATATAAGTATAGACACTTTATGTTAGCAAATCTGTAGAAGGTCAAAAGTATCAAATTTATTTACGCATTTTTTGTTTGTTTTGTAGTGTATTTTCTTTCATAATTTGGACAAGCATTTTTATAAGTTTAAATTTAAAAAAAAATTTTTGAGATGGATGAGTGAACAATTAATATGAAGAATTAAGATAGTTTAATTGTGTTTATTTTTGTTTGTTTGGTATATAGTGTTGAACAGAATTTTATGTGGTGATTTATGCTGGAGTTTAAACGAGGTTGGTAATTTTTTTTTTATGAATCTTTCACAATTTATTTTTTTTTTGTTTGTGCTTCTGCATTAATGTTTGACGTGTTGGGTAATTGGTCAAGGATGTGTACAATTAATTAAGTAAGTGATTAATTCATAGTATGGAGCCTTGATTAACGATAGAGACACGAATTGGTTTTGGTGGTACTGTTTGGGAGCGAGAAAAGGCGCTGGGCAGTACTAATCAGAACAGAGTCAATATTTTAAAACACAATTTAAGCACGTAATAATAATTTACTAGATATATTGCATTAAGGCTGGACACGTAGTTGTGTACGTTAGGGGTGTGCGCAACGAGTCGAAAGGTGAACTCGTAGAACGGAACCCGGATTTACCAATTGGCGTGCGTTTGTTTTGGAGATACTGTTCGGGAGCGAGAAAAGGCGCTGGACAGTATTAACGTCAAAACAGATTCCATGTGTAAATGTGTATATTATTTGGACCGTGGGAATCCATTGTTTTTATTTCTTTATTAGCCAGTATAAATCACGACATTTAGCAAAACTTTGACTTGTTGATTGTTTTAGTATAGATATTCATGAATAAAGATGAGACAAAATGTTTAGTAGAATATTTTTGATTTAATTATTATTATTGTTTGGATTATAATTACTATTACTATATTAGTGTTTTTCTTATTTATTATCATAACATGCAACAGTATGATTTTGTATTTTAATTTTCTTTTGTTTGTAAATACATCTGTGTTATTCTTATTTAGTATTTTTAATAAATTATGTTAGTAGATTTTACTTTATTTTTATTTACTTTATCTGACCTGGAGAAAACTTGAGAGCATTCACTTTGGAGAAAGAACATTTTTCTATTTTCTGCCCCTGAGAGGAAGTATAATTAGTATAACCCAATTTGATAGATTTGCAATGTCAGATCTGTCATTTATTGAGTAGTTTTAAATACTGTAAAAACAACACCGCATTGAAAAAACATACTATTAATACTGGACATGAATTTGATTTCAATCGGGTAAAAATTCTGAATAAAGAATATAACCAAAAAGCAAGAGATATTTTAGAAATGATTCATATTAAAAAAACAAAAATACTCAATAAATGACAGATCTGACATTGCAAATCTATCAAATTTATACTATTCAATATTACAAAATTAGCAATGAATATATGAGAAAGTAGCCTATAAAAAATTAATGATTGATAAAACGAATTTTAAGGTAGGTTGCCCGTTGCCATACATAAAAAGAATTTTAATTATTGTTAGTATAAATCATGTTGTATCGTAAACTGTTATTTTGTAATTTTTTACAGTAATATATTGTATACACTTTAAAAAGGATGTTAAATTACATCGAAACGTTGTTAGAAAAATATATTAGTTTTAATTAAAACGAACCACAAACCCAAGAAATAAAACAAGTTTATATAAAATTGTGGTTAAGAAAGAAATATATATATATATATATATATATATATATATATATATATATGTGTATAAAACTTACTACCAGGAAAGGTAGAATTAGGGTTTAGGTAAAAATAAAAAATTCGTAGCTTTTTTTCGGCTAGTGACGTTTCGGTTCTATGTTTGAACCTTCATCAGACTTTTATTAGATTAGAAAAAAGAACATATTAAATTTTGCCCAGCTCACATTTATAAAATAATTAACAATCTTAAAAGCATCTATGTGTAACTTACTTTTGCCGAGGGGCTATATATTTGGTCTCATCTGTATATTCAACATATGACACATTAAAAAAGTAAACATTAAGATATTACGGCACATTTAAAATAATTTGCTTAAAGTAATTTTCCGTGTGCAGTTTAAAGTCTCGAAAACCTTCTGCGTACGAAGGTTTTCGAGACTTTAAACTGCACACGGAAAATTACTTTAAGCAAATTATTTTAAATGTGCCGTAATATCTTAATGTTTACTTTTTTAATGTGTCATATGTTGAATATACAGATGAGACCAAATATATAGCCCCTCGGCAAAAGTAAGTTACACATAGATGTTTTTAAGATTGTTAATTATTTTATAAATGTGAGCTGGGCAAAATTTAATATGTTCTTTTTTCTAATCTAATAAAAGTCTGATGAAGGTTCAAACATAGAACCGAAACGTCACTAGCCGAAAAAAAGCTACGAATTTTTTATTTTTACCTAAACCCTAATTCTACCTTTCCTGGTAGTAAGTTTTATACACAGTGATATACACTATCAGTACTCAAAGCTGAATTTCGTCGAGCATTATATATATATATATATATATATATATATATATATATATATGTGTGTGTGTGTGTGTGTGTGCGCAACGAGTCGAAAGGTGTATAGTTTCGTTAGAGACACTATACTGATCTAGGCGCAGTTTAGCTATAGCTATTCGTACACTTAACCTAGCCAGCACAGTATATTTGGAATAAGCAAAACGTAATCATACAAATACACAAGATGAACGCAATTAAAAAACAAACAAAATGTAATAATGAAACAACTTCCATAAATTTCAATATAAGTAGGTAAATATACAAAAATAAAAAAATAATAATTTTAAAACAAAAGTATGAATACAAAGAAAGAAAAATACAAAGTGATGCATAAATTGTAATATAACCAAGAGAAAATTGGAAAATAAAAAAAAACCTTTGTTTTTTCCTTTTTATTCTGTTTTCGCTTTTAAGAAAAATAGAAATTACTTCAAAAGAGCTCGTCTAACGCAGGACCTAAATTTATTTTTCATAGGCATAATAAATAATGTGCTTGAATTGTAATATTTAAACGAAAATGGCACATAATAAATTGGGCTATATAAATCTCAATTAATATGTTATTCACTCTTGAAATAATTATATGTCGTTGCAGTTTCTTCAGGTTTTTTTTTTTTAAATAGCCTTTTATGAACGGTAATTCAATTCCATTTTAAAGTCAAAAAGCTTGTAGTAATTAATTTAATTATATTTATTTACTTATCGCTTGTCCTTGTATCTAATACATATTTTAGAAAAATGCAGAAGCTTTTTTGTCGATTTGAGGTTCGACAGAGACAGTAGATGAATTAAAATACATGTCAAAAAACAATTGATATCGTTTTGAAAAATTGACAAAGCTTTATGTAACTGATATTCTATCAAGGGATGGTAGGGATACAAGCAGGTAATTGAAAGTCTTAACAAGATGCATTGTTTGAGAAACATTTAACTTACATTTACAATTGCTGTAGTACTACTAAAATTATAGAGCTCGAACATATACATTGTTTCCATGCCATATGATATAACGCTCTTAAATTGATATCTTAATATTATCTGGCTATTGTAATTTACCTTACAGAATACACTTCTATCACGATAATCGAAGATAGTATATAAATCAAAGCAGATTAAAATATATATTCAAATCTAACCTTTGCTTTACGAATATACTTACATAACTCTCCACACTTATCACCGGTGTAATTATTTGTCGTATTTTGTATGTATAGGAATTTATAATCGTCACTCTTCTATGATAATAAGAAACATCCATATTCAAATTATATAGTATCTTAAATTATATTAAAGAAACCTGATGATACCGCCAACAGAAGCCAGGTGGTTTCTTTGAAATAAAATCGCATTATTTTTGCCAATTATTAATAGTCTTAAATAGAAGCAAAATTATTCTTTCATTTTAGAAGCCATAATAGGCATTTTTTATTTTCCAATAGTCATTTATTTAGCTCTTACTGCTTTTTCTTCCAGTTTTCTAATATAACTGTAAATTAACGTGCATGAAATACATTTAATATATAGTAATTTTTCTTATTAATCCAAAGATGAAAGAAAATTCCTAAATGCTCTAACCAATAGAGCTAATACAATTTAAAACAAACTTAAAAAATTGATATATTTTTTAAGATGAACACAAGCTAGGTACTTCCAATTAAATAAAAAGTTGAAATTAATTGAATAGTTACTGGTAATATCCCAAAGATTTAATTGAATTACACTCTTTGTTGAAAAACTTATAATATTGATATAAATAGACCTTGTTAGGAAAAAACGCTAAAGCATGTCCTTTTAAAAGAGCCATAATGACTCGGATGGCTATTGTAATTTAAATACTCTCAGTACATGAGAGGCATATTTCGAATATCTCCTGCAACTTTTTGGTATTATTTAGAGATCGGTAGTCAGGGGATATTGGCAGAATTTATATGTTACTAATAGTTATAACTATTTATAACATACAAATTCTGCCAATGTACCCCTGACTGCCGATCCCTAGTTATGAGGTATACGCTGGGAAAACGTCAGCAGTTTCTGTTTATCAGTGTACAGACCAGGGATACTAGTTGGTCAAGTAAATAGTAAATAACATCTTCTTTGTTTAAAGCTTAAATTCTAACAGTTTCGAATAAAATATGTTATTTCAATGACCATTATCAAAAATTTTATATCCTATATAGGTGACTAAATATAATAATTTCTTATAGTAAAATATATTTATTTGTTCACACAGACTTAAATACATAAAAGTCATGTATGTTTACTATGTGTACATTAGAAGAATTATCATATATTTCATTGTTTATGTACTACTCAAACAACATAGAGGGAAGTTCAAATTGACAGCAATAAACGATGTCAAGATTCCATTACTATTTATCCCGATTTATTAGCATAGAATTTGACCACAGCATTGATATGAGCACACCTAATTCTTTGAATACATCCTTACTACATTTAAACAACAGCTAAAACTTCTGTCAAGCATTTAATTTTCCTCGTCAGTCTATCTATGGCATTAGAAATTCTTCATATCATCGATGCTAAAGATAACAGTTGAAAATAATAATTCTGAAATTTATTGCTCTTTAGAATTAAAATTGATCTTGAAAAGAAAATTAAAAAATGAGGTGTGACCACCACACGACTTTCTTATACGTATGAGCGTTTCAAACTATACAATTTTAAGAATCTTTTTATACAAAACTTATTCAAAATCCTATTCTAAGTACTTTCATTCTCTTAATAAATTGCTATAGGATGCATAATTTGCAAGATATACGAAAAAAAATGCTACTCCCTAAGAGTAAAAGTGCCACTTCCGGTCCGAATTTTGAAATTTCATGTATACAAAAGATATTTAAAATTATAATTTAAATACTTTTATATTCGTAATGTACCTGCCTAGAAGGCATGACTTGCGAGATATTCGCAAAAAACTGATTTTCGATAAGAGTAAAAGACCTACTTTCGGTTGGAATTTCGAAAAACATTTTTAGGATAATTTGTCTCAAATTTAATTTAGAGTACATTTAAATTCTTTATAAATTTGTTTAAACTTAGTAATTGACGAAATATTGGCAAAATTCGAATTTTTCACTGAAGTAAACTGCTGCTTCCAGGCTACCGATTTTACTGAAAAACTAATCAGATCTCAAGAGGGAGATTATACACGCAAATACAAAATTTGGAATTGATATCTACAGCGGTTTGACCGCTATCGTGGTCACGCACAGACAGACAGACACACACACAGACATTTTTTAAAAACCACTTTTTCGGTATCAGGGGACTCCAAAACGTGTACATCTGCAAAAATCTTGAGGTCGAAAATTTTCATCATCACAATACTTTCTTATACGTAGTATAAAAAGATGGGAAAAATTATAAAAGTGAAATTCTAAAATAGATATTAATATATTTTACCTTTTTTTTATGAAGGAGTTTAAAGACTTTTACTAAATAAAATTAATGCACTCACGGATATGAAAACACTTTCGCGATAACGACAGTAAGAAAAAAATCTCTGTCGCCCTTCGGTGGATAAGTATTTCGACCTTCTGGTTTCAACAGCACCACATTTACGTACCAACTCTCATTTAATTACTGCCTCTTCCTTTCGCGGGTCACTTTTTTCGAAGAACTTGAAACGTCAGGTGGAGATTCTCTGACTACTTCAGATGCCTTTGGGCACTATATGGCGGTCGAAGAATCTAACACCTACGTTTAAGTTATTTTCGAATTAATTGACTAGTTTAATACACTAATCTATTGAATTTATTTGTTAAGGGGGTGCAGATGAAAACAAAGGTCGTAAAACGTGTCCGCTGATGGATGGCACACATCATCTGCTTTTTGTTTTTGTCTAACGCTAAAGTGCAGTGATTATAAATAATATCTATAAGTGAGTTTATTTTACTTAGTAGACTCGTTTGATCACTGACTGTCAAATTAATAGAACATTATTGATAATTTTAAGCTCTGAGTTTAGGTGGGAGAGGTAAATACCCTTTTTACGTAATAGCATGATGAGAAAGTATTATTTTCCATTAGAAAATAATTCTGTTTGACACTGATTACTTAATTCTCCCTCCGTATGATTTGAACACACATATTCAACAATTTGTACATACACATGGAGCAAAAGTATTTGTTCAAATCACGTTATCACTACTAAAGTCATCAGTGTCAAGCCAAAATATATACAGCATGTGTCAATTTTCATTAGCCATAGGCGATCAATTCATGCAATACGTGACAACGTGACACCCCTACTTTCCTCTCCAATGCCAGCGCGACCGATACATGCTCGAGTATACAAGTTAGCAGTAACTATTGGACCACTGCCTTGGGTGTTTGTAATGCGTTCAGAAATAATATTTACTAGTTGCAAGGATTTGTTTTTCTGTTTCCTTTCAGTAAATGCAGAGAATTATTAAGCTGTGTTCACGCTGCATGACACAAACAAAAGCGTAATTCTAATAAAATTAAAAATAAAGTAAAAAGGATTCTGAAAATAATAATAAACTACTAGATCAGGAGATCGCGGCGGCCATTTGATGTTTCCCGTAAGACGGCTTTTATTGCAGACTAGATCGCAACGTGTTCGCAGGTACACATTGAATGTAAAATATGGTGGGGAGAAGTGGGAAGATCGGAGAAAGTCATTGTGATGTCGATTGTTGCCGGGATTGGTGACGGACAGTAGCGGTGCCACGTTGCCACGTTTTACTTGTATACGTATAAATCGCACGTAAACATTGAATCCCTATACCTAATGAAAATTGACACATACGGTATATACCGGGTGCGGTAATAGTGTGTCGGCGGGGCTTAGAATGAAAACTAATAACGTTGTAGCAATGAGGATTAACGTACGTATCATTGAGAAAGAATAGGTTGGGAGACGACGTCACGTGATCAAACCGGATACAGGTCCGCCATATTGATACTACACCTACGTCAAACAGGTAGTGTTGGTAAAAAGTGGAGTGTTTGTTAAGTGCATCGTGTATTACAGTTATATAATAAGTTAAATATTAAAAGACATTATGGTTTCTTATGCTCTACGTAGCTGCAACAGCAGAGACGGCGTTGATAAGAAGAATTCGTCTGGAATAACATTTCATAGGTTAGTGTAGGCCTGACAGGTGTGGGATGACAAATTATAATTTTGAGTAGTCCGGACTAGGTGAGGCAGCCATATTGATCCCACACTTAGCCCCGCCCAATGCTCCCGTTTTGAGAGTACCTACAGCAAAGATGCTTTACAGCATCTCCATAGTATTTTTCCTCAATGGTACGTATGTAGTATACTACTATGCATTTTTTTTTAGATTTTACAAATATACAGTCTGTTCCAAATTTCCACAACTATTTTTAACTTTTTTATTTTAAATACATTACTATACTTTCTAGCTATTGTGATGATAGCCACCCAAATTATCTTTGCAATGATATATGGATATGTGCCATGACAATAAGGTAAATGCAACACGTAACAACTACTAACAAACAAACAGAAATTGATAATTAACTAGCCAAATTTTGTATTAAAACAATTATAACATAAAACGCAAGTACAGCAAGGAGAAACTACAGAAACGAGTTTATATGGAATTTTGATGTAGAGATTTGATGTTTGGTTGCACAGCCAATTTCTTTTAAAAACAAAGGCCAACCAACTATTAGATGCCCCGCGTATTTGCATATTATAAACATAGGTATATCCCATTAATGGGTTATAACTTTAAAAATACTAGAAATAACTACTGTGTTATTGGAACCACTTTAACCGCAATTTTTCAAGGAATTTGCTGACTAATAAAAAAAATTATATGTTCAGTTTAAAAAAGGAGAGAAAATAGTCAATAAAGATCGATAACTTAGGCACGACATATTTAACACCCTCTATATGTATTTATGTTTTTTAACCTCAAAACAAATAACGTGTTAGTTCTTAAATTAGTAACACAAGAGTTCGTGATGCACTGTACCTATTTTCAGACTAAGGCTTAAAATGTTAGATGCTGCAAAAATTATCAATAAAACCAAAACTAACAGTCGTAAGTGCACATATCCATATATTATTGCAAAGATGATTTGGGTGGCTATCATCATAATAGTTAGAAAATATAGCAATCTATTCAAAATAAAAAAAAGGTTAAGGTGGTTGCAGAAATGTGTATATTTGTAAATAAAAATACAAAAAAGCAGAGTAGCATACTACACACGTACGTAAAGTTTCATTGCTACAACGCTATTAGTTTTCATACTAAGCTCCGCCGACACACTATTGCCGCACCCGGTACAACAAGTATATTTGGCACTGGAGAATAATAAAATTGCATTCATGTCATATAAACGAGTCACTACGTACAACAACTGTCCCTTGATACAACTTAATATGTCTTTAATTATTTATACAGACACAAATAAGTGTATCTCAGTTAGCTAGAGTAAACAATCTTAGAAAAGTTTACTTAGTAAATGGAAAATATAAAATACTTGAATGTGTAACGTACATCAGCGGATAATTACTATCACAAGTATACATTTATACGTAAACGTATATGCACATTTGTACGAATTGGGATACACAACATACACCTAGGTGTCATTACCAACAGCGAACGCGCAGACACGTGTTTCGGCCTTTAATGCCTTGTCAGTGTACGTGGTGCTGTTAGCAATTATCAGCAACTAAGATCGTATTTTATGTCGGCTTGTACTGCAAAATGCCCGTGACAATATCTCAGCGACATCTGCCATCCCAGCGCGACACCGAACACAACAGTTTCCTCTTGCACAATGTGCTAAAGAAAAGATCTGTATACTAAATATGTATCACCGCATTAAGACCAATAGGTGGCCACCACCATATCACAAATGGACAGCACCACGTACACTGACGAGGCTTTAAAGGCCGAAACACGTGTCTGTGCGTTCGCTGTTAGTAATGACACCTAGCTGTATGTTGTGTATTCCAATTCGTATATATGTGCATATACATTTACATATAAATGTGATAGTTACTAAATAAACTCGCACACGAATATTGTGTGAAAACACTACAGTTAGCTAGCAATTGGAATATGCGTGTTCAAGTCACACCGGCAACTTTAGTAAACAAATTTCAGGAATTAAATTATCGGTAACAACTAGAAAAATGTATATTTCAAGCAATATATCCTATACTGAAAAATACTGTGACATAAAAGTATTTTAAGTCGGTTATGTGCCTACCATTTAATACTGCACTCACATTAGTAAAAAATATAAACATTATTTAATAAATATATTATATATAATAAATAGTGATATTACCAATAATAATAATACACCATAGAAAGTATCCAATAGTGTACTTTGAATATATATATGTATATAGTATCTAACGAATGAATGACACTCTTATTCAATAATGAAATACTAGGATATTCAGGCTGTCGACAACTCCTTGATTGCTTATTTCGAATTTCCACCATTGTTTGTAGCGTGTGCGAGTCTTCTTTTTCTTTTTTTTGTCGATTGTTGCCCTTTCATTTTATTATATTTAATTAGTTTTGTGCTGTTGTGGTATCTTGTTAGGACTACCTTCATTCTAATACCTCCATGACATATTTCAGTATGTAAAAATGGACTTTATTATTTTTAATTTTAAACCGTATTTGGGAAGTTTATTTATAGTTCTGTAATTCCGTCAACCAATAGATTTTTATTGATTTTATCATTTATTAAGAATAATTGTTAATGACTAAAGACGATACTATGTTCTGTTTTATAAATATTCCAGGGTAAGACCATTTAATGTCTGTACGTGTTTAAAACGCCGATTCATGCAAAGCTTTCATTGTCTCATTTTTTTTATTGTTTTGTGTTTTTAGTCGTTCGCTGGTTCATGTGTGAGGCCCTCAGGTAAAGGAAGAATAACACTTCTTCACATTCTTGTTTTATTGTAATAAACCAGGCACGGAAAACAGGTTCCGTGGTAAAATTTTCTTATTTTTCGAAGATTGTATATATGATGGTAAATGGCTACTACGTCTGGACTGGATTTGCGGTAAAATCTCTAAATATATTGCGATATTTTGCGACCTTTTTCGTCATTAAAATATTTAACTAGATATTCTTGGATTTTGTCCCTAATCTTTTTTAATTAATTATGCGATTATTTAACTTTATGTGTCAATCTCTCGTTATATATATATAATTTTATAGTATTATGAATAAAATTATTGTATACAAGTTATTTTCTGTATTAACTTGCAAAACTTATAAAAAATTAGAATTGAATGCGAAGGGAACGTACACAGGCTTGGTTATGTCAACAGAATATTATTTTTCCTTATTGAATTTGCCTAAGCGCAAGAATCAATTACCTAAAACACCTAAAAATATGTACCATTTTGGCGCATTATTTCAGTAACTTTTTCTCATTGGTATATCATTTTCAATATTTTTGTCTTGGGATCGCTTTTTGTAATAGCACGATATACAATATTTACCTTCTATGATTTTGTAAATTTAATCTTCAAAATTAATAAGGAGCAGTTGATACAACACATAGTGAAAATATAAAGTTGAAGTAATTTACAAAATCGGTTATATCATGCCATCGAAAAAAAAATTATATTTGAAGGAGACTGTGAAATTTAAATTTTGTTCAAATAAATCTGAGACAATTTTAATTTTTGATTGTAAATGTGAATTATATATTGAACAGTATTTCCACGATTTTCATGCTATCATAAATAATGACAGAGTGTATTAGCTTGTTAAGGTGCAAACGTCTGCTTAAGTATTACGTTTGTTAAAGACTTTTTTATAGTAAAATGCCAAAAAAAACTGATAGACTTGAAAAAGCGCGGATTATTTCAAAAATAGAAGACGTTCGATAAAAATTACTTACGGCATTTTAACTTAAATAAAAATACAGTGTTTGTAATTAAGAAACGGTGGGAAAATGAAATGAACTAAAATGAAGACTGGTACATGGCTGTTCTATAGAAAATCAACTGTCGAAGAAGATATGGAACTTTTAGGTTATATAAGGGGTCGTCCATTTGAAACTGCAAGAAATGCTGTATTGAACACAAATTTCCTCGCCTCCAGAGTTACCGCATGTAGAAGAGTATTAAGATCTGATGAAGTGTCGTGTTGCTGCAAGGAAGCCGTAGTTAACTAATGAGCAGAAACAATCACAACTGTTACTTGCTTTAAATAATATTAATTTGAATCATTGGAACCGGGTTATTTTTAGTGTTGAGAAGACTTTTCAGTCGACTTACAACGGTAAAATCAGAGTCTATAGACCACGGGGGACTCGTTTCCATGAAAAATATAGTCGTTTTAGAAGAACTTCTGCAAGATTCGGAGTTAATGTTTGGGCTTGGATTAGTTCTCAAGGTTTAGAGATATGTTGAAGGATTGAAAACAGGTTTAATGCAAATTCATCGTATATTCGCCAATTCCCACTTAATATTTCAGAAAGGTAATTATCCGGTTCGTTCTGCTATAATTATAAGTACAGCTCACAGACTGAGACCTGGCCGATGAGATGCCCCTACCACTAGGTGCGCAGTGCATCCTTATAATATTAGGATAAGCACGAGCAGTCTGGAAAAATTGTCAAGCCCTACACATATATGTATCTCTTTTCAGTATATTACAATTTCTTATCTGCATTTACTCGTTCGTCCGGCTAATGTATGCGATGATGAACAAATGTTATCATTTCTTTTTTCCGAATACTTTCTCTGTCACGCACTGACCTATAAATCTGCACGACTTATAGGTCGAGGCTCCTCCCATCGGCCAAGACTCAGTCTGTGTACTGTACCTGGCTTGGATCTAATAACGTCGAGGTTTTGCAGTGGCTTTCCACCAGGCCGAACTTAAATCCGATCGAGAATGTATGGGGCTTTTGGTTAAAATTATCAATAAACGAAATGCTCAGCCAGAAAGCGCCGAAGTATTGTGGCAATGGATCGAAGAAGTATGGGAGGACCTGACAAATAACGAAGATTTAGGACTTTCATTAATCAATTCCATGCCGAGAAGACATTGAAAAAAAATGATGACCAAACAAAATAATACATTTCTTTTTTCAAGTTATTTCTTTATTGTTATTTACATCTATTAAATGGAAATAATTGTTTCATTTTGTTAACTATCACCAACACTTATAATGAAATTTAGTTACAACTAACATGCTGAAAGTCACAAATAAAACAACAAACGCATTGTTCCAGATTCATATGAACAAGTGGAATTGACATTACATTACAAGAGTTGTCCCAGATTTATTTGAACAGAACTGTACGTTAGCCACTATCACATAATGACATTTATTATTTGACACTGAAGTTGAAAATTTGTGTTTAGTCGTAAATGGATAACATTTTTGACACATTCTGTAGTTTTACGTAAATTTTAATTATGATTTCGATATTAAATGAATTATTTCTTTCATTTTTTGTTGCAGTATCATTTCAGTGCTATTAACAATAGGCGCTTTCCTTTTACTACAGATCTGAGCTCAACTAAAGTGATGTGAGTGTTTCTCCTCACTTCAAGTGAGTTTCTCTCACTAGGTTAAAAGATATTGACAAGTGAGATTTTTAGTATGTGTCCTTACTTGTCATCAGTCATAGTTGTGTCAAACTCTGAACTACTGTAAATCATTGCTATAATAAGATAACCTACTGTAAAATTAACTGTTAGTGATATTATAGGTACATAATCAACCAACCAAAGCAATTAGAATGCCTAGCATATCCAAATTTCAGAGTATGTAGATATTAAATGCACTGTGTTACCACTACCACCAAGTGATATATAAATCTCAGTAGTGAGGATAGTTTTGACCGGCCTCAGAATCGGAAAGAGGGGAGGTAAAAATCTCACTTTGTCTCAGTCAGCTGTACACAAATGGAACGCGTCCAAATGCGTCTAAATATAACCTCAGTTAAAGTGAGATGATATTATCTGAGATTTATGACAAAAGGAAAGCAGTTTTTGTTTACAATGAAAATGTCAAATAATAAATGTCATTATGTGGAAGTGGTTAAAGGAAATTTAAATATCACAGTCTACTCCAATTTTTATTTTTTTGAAGGCATGTTATTTATAATACGTAGAATAAAGTCTGCCCATAAATAATTCAAAATTTAAAAAATCGCAATCTCTTTTGAACAGATAAACACTCAAACTCATCTAAAACTAAAAGAATGCGTTTGCCTTTATCTGATTTGGATTGATTTTTACAACATTAATGAAGAGGGTTTACATGTGAAATAATATTGTTGCATACATTGCCAATATTAAAATGTTACTCTAAACCTTTCAACTATTACTGTAATAATAAGAGTTGCGTTAACACTTGCGAAGTTTTAATGATGATATAGATGTTTTGGTCGTTAAAACTTTCTGCATAGAAGAAAATAGCTTTCTAAGCAACTGCTTAGAAAGTTATTTTCTTCTATGCAGAAAAGCAGTAGTCCATTCTCTAAATTCTGTCAACACCAAATCGCAACTTCATAATGTAACAGCAAATTCTGGAAGTTCAGCTTTTTTACATCAAACTAATACTAGTTCGTATTCTATTATCATTGTTATATTTCGATTATGCTATTGACTGGATAATTCTCCGTGAACATAGGAAACATTACTGGAGTTCCACCTCAAACATACATTCGTGTATCGGCTTTTAAATTTCTCTTAACGAAATGGTCTCTGATCGTTTCTTTTTAGATATATTATTTCTGTCTGCAGTTGAAGACATCTTCAAAATGGAGTTGAGTTACGAATATACGAGACAATCGGATTTCCTAGTTGCGCGTACATAATTTGTTTTAACTATTGTTCCTCGTCAATTTAAAGACACCGCTTTTCTACCAGGCAATATCTTTCCGCACATGATATCTACATTCTTTGAAATATTGATGAGTTTTGTCTCTGAATTAGTGTTTGGACTAACACACAACTTCTGCTTAACTTGCTATTAGCTTACCATGTAGAAAAGATACTTGTCGTTTCCGGTGGGTGTCTCTGGATGCTACAAGTACCTACATTAATTATACGCTCATTAAATAAGCTATTTGTTATAAACGCTCATCAAAGCTGATCCGTCCATTAATATTTTAATTATTTCTATAAGGTGTGAATTAGTTAATTATAAGTTATTATTAGTTATGTATACAAATGTAGAACTTTTATTATTCGTACTATTAAAACTAGGACGAAAACGTAATATACTTTTTCTATTCCGGTGCTATAAAGTTCACTTTACGACACCCGTTTTGGTTGCATCAAGTATTACTTTATCGCACGCTAATTTTATTTTTTTGAAGTTGGTAACAAAAAAAAAATGCAACCAAATCGTATTTAAATGTCAAAATATAAGCCTTTAAAGTAACAAAAATGTTCAATAAAATTGTACAAAGAACACACATGCTAACATTTCACTTACTAATTCGCAATATAAATTGTTAAGCAGAGTTGGATGATAAGTTTTCGGATGCTACTATTGACATTTACTTACCATGTTGAATAGTACAACTGTTATAAAAGTTTGTTTTGATAAATATGTAGAGAGTTTGTGGACGAAAGATTTTGTAAATTGTCTTCTGCTATTTTGCGAATCTCTGGGGGCGTACAGTTATTTATTTCGTCCTTTTTGTTGATAATTTGAAATAATTTATTGTATAAATCAGTCTGAATTTTAATCACAATTACATATAGCACATAGCACCACCGATATTCAAATATTTAAAACGTTCTACTTAAAAATCAGAGTAACCAACTTCAAAAAAGCAAAATTTCTAAAATATTCGAACAAAACATGTCTCTTATTTTAAGCTTTTTTGAACTTTTAATAACCGAAATAGAAAAAATAGTATAAAATACACGTTTCATAAGACATTTTGCGCACTTGTTCTTTAGAAAACTCGCCTAGCGGCTCGTTTTCTAAACTTGAACGCGTGCGCAAAAAGCGTGTCTTATGAAACTTGTATTTTAATATACTATTCTTGTAATGTACTACTTTATATAACTTCCATTCCTAAATCGATTATAATAAATGTATAGCGTTTTGGCATAGAACCAATTAAACTTTCAGTAATTCTCATAAAAGGTTTGTCATACGATGTGGTCAACACTTATGATTATATATTTTATGCCTTAATCCCGTACAAATTTTCTACTGAATTCAACTGGCCATGATAACATTTCTACATGTTTTTTTACTTGTTGGAATATACACTATTTTGGTAGTTGTTGCTTGGGTATGGTAACGTATGTTGTATACCTCCCCGTTTAGTCTATTTTGATGTTAAAATGTATCCCATAGCCATGGATTATATTTTTCTTTAAAATTGCTGATTCTATTTTCTGACCATATTTAAGGCGGCAGGATTCAAGCATCATCTAATCTAATGAACTAACTTAGTACCACTATGCCCTTGCGGTCACCTAATTGTGCATTTTTATCATTTTGAGAAACAACCCCTCCCCTGCAATTATTTCATTCTCTACCACCGATTTTCCTAGCTATGGCATTGTTCTATATACCTTCAGCCAGCGAAACGATATTTATTCTGAAAGTCAATTTTTTATACTAAAAATACTACTGCAGTTTCTTTAAAACTTTGCGTTAAGAACGGTGTCTTAAACTGCGAACAAATTAGGTAATACTGCCTCTTAAATACAGCGGCGAGATGTTTTAATGGATCCAGAAAAATCTTATACATTTTAGAACATTGTATAGTAATGCACTTGATTCCTCATTTGAAATTTTTGCAAGCTTTGATCCTATATGACTATTAAATCTAGCAGTACTTTCACTTATACGAAATATTTCATAAACTATATGAGGAGAGAAGCCACATTATATTTTCATGAACACTCATGCATATTGAACGTGGTTTAAATACACTTTTGAATAAATAATATTGATACACAATATAATGGCTAAAGTTAAGTGTTATACGTTTTGAGGCAACGCAAGCGCCTCTACAAGACCTAGAACTGTCTGAGTACCCGGCTGTCTGTCCCGGGTACTCAGATATATCTTCACGGAATCACGATAACAGCTCTGAGAAATTTTTGTATTCAAATATTTTTAGAAGGTTATGTCTCGAATCAAGCCCAACACCTACATATACGAGGAAGCGTTTTCAAGTTCGCGAAATGGAGGGGTTGCATGATTGTGGGATAACTCTTTTGAATCGTAACATGTTCAGTGAGTGGCTCACTGTTACCATAAATATCAAGTTTTAACACAATCGTGTAAGTAGGCTTTAAACTATCATCGACTAAGCAACTTAATCGGCAAGAAATATATATGAAACATGGAGAAAATCGAGTATCGCACCGTTATCAAGTTCCTAACAAAACATGGAAAATCTTCTCACTGGAATTGGTAATTGGTTTACGGGAATTCTTGCCAGGAAAAAACTTTAAGTAATGCAGGGAATCACTTGAAGACGAAGACATTCTTAAAATTCTTCGTGGTCATCTTGGCTTAACTAAGGTCAGCGCAAGATGGGTGTCGAGAATGCTCACGCAGCACTTGCATGTTCCCGTGCGTTTTTGACCTCTGCAATAAAGGCAGGGATGGTGTATTTTATTAATTGTTACTGAGGATAAAACTTGGTTTTATCATTATGAATCTGAGCACAAGCAAAACTCCATGCAGTGGCATAAAACAGACACACCACCACTAAAAAAGTTCAAAGTGTCACAGTCGGTCGGAAAACTCATGGCTACTGTGTTCTGGGACTCAGAAGGAATCCTGTTGATTTATTACAAAGATAAAAAGGTAACTGGAGAATACTGCGCTTCTATCCTTGAGTGGTTAAAAGAAGTCATTAAAGAGAAAAGTGGTGTTACGCTGGCTGTCATGCTTAAAGCGGTCTTCGATATTTTGAATCGCCCACCATATAGTACGAACTTGGCTCCTAATGATTTTTACCTATTCCCTAAAATAAAAAACGAACTGCTTGGGTTTACGAAGTAAAAAACGCAGTTGCCGCGTATTTTTGTATTTTTATTTTCTCTACCTTTTTCCCATTGCGCGAACTTAAGGACGCTCCCTCGTATGTTGACAAACCAGTATCGAACAACTATTACTGCTACAATAATTTGTTACACTTTCATATCGAAGATTATTTTCTAATGTAAAAAGAGAATGAATCAGTTTAAATAAGAAAATCTCATTATCTTTCCTGAAGAAGGTGTAAACCCTTCTCGCACAACTTTTTTATTTTAAATAGAAGATGCTTTATGAGGACTTTATAATATGTAAAATATAATTGTCTTTATAAATGTATTAGATTTGCCTATACCTAACGTAACAGTTTTCTAGTAATTAGCACATTATTTTTCATGTAACTATATTTAAAAGATTTTGTTACCAAAAACAGTATCTAAATTTTTAGAATAATTTTAATAAAGTGGTAATTTAAAGACAGTCCAAAAAATACAACAAATGTAAGATTATTCTGAATCTGTTAATACATTTAATGTAAAGTTTAAAAATGAATAATAACATACAGTAAACAACTAAAGCAAATACTGTCCGTCTGTTTCACTACATAATCGAAATCTGTTTTGAATAGGCTTTAATATTCCATACAGTCTCTAAAATTATTGTTTGGTAAGCGGCTCCTAAGTTTTGCTTCAAGTCATTTCGTCTTGTCGGCTTTGTAGTATACATAATGTATTTCCTATAAAAAATAAATCCGGGTCAAATCTCAGATCTCGCTGGGCCATTCTCGTGGACCACATCTTCTAATTGTATACTGTGCTGAACCACCGTATAGCCGCACCAACATATTTTTTTGGGCGTCTAAGTATATCTAGGTACATGTTCCAAGAACTGTTGCAGTTGGTAGAGCATAAACTGGCGAAAATTTTGCTTTTTAAGATTACCATTAAAAAAGGCTCTGCTACAGGTATATAGTCCTACAATGCCTATCTTAACGAACCACAAACGAGGTGGTCCACGAGAATATTTAGCAAGATCGCTGGATTTGACCGTAATGGTTTTTTTTTTTAATAAGAAATGTATCAGAAACACCAAATGACATGAAGCAAAACTTAGTCAAGGCGCGCACCAAAGTGGCGTGGCGATGGCGTGGATTTGAAATGGCAAGTGATATAGGAGTGGCACGAACGTGGTGTGGCTGTGGAATGGCGGTAGTATGATTGCAATGTGGTTTAATACGCACCAAAGTGGCAGCCACGCCATTCCGCTTTGTGAGCAGCAGTCGTAATGTCTTCATCCGAGAGTGACAATGCTTTCGCATTTGTTCAAATCGCTAACCTCAGTGGTAATTGTAATAATCGTAGAAAAGCGCGCTGGGTTCATTCCCTGTGGCACAAAAATATGTAGTACGGAATTCATTACCGTAATGATTTATACTTGGACGACAAAAAATTTAAACTTTTATCGAATGAAAAAATGAGGTGTGGGCACCACACGAGTTTCTTACACATATGTGCCTTTCAAATTATGCAAAGTTGTTCTAAATTAAGCTTTAAATACTTTTGTACTCTTGATAAATATATATATATATATAGAATGCATAATTTACGACATATTTGCAAAAAATCGCTATTCGATAAGAGTAAAAGTGTTACTTCCGGTCCGAATTTTGAATTTTTTTTTATGCAAAAGATATTGAAAATTAAGTTCTAAATAGTTTTATACTCCTAACGTACCTGTCTAAAAAGCATGACTTGCGAAATATTCGCAAAAAACTATTTCCGGTAGGAATTTCGAAAAACTTTTTTAATAAAATTCATCTCAAATTTAATGTTGAGTACATATGAATTCTTTATAAATTCGTTTAAACTTAGTAGCTCTAGTTGACGAATAATTGGCAAAATTCAATTTTTTCGCTGCAGTAAAAAACTACTTCCGGTCTGCCAATTTTACTGAAAATCTAATCAGTTCTCAAGATGGAAATTATATTCGTAAATACAAAATTTGGAATTGATATCTATAGCGGTTAGACCGCTATCGTGGTCACACACACACACTGACATAGAGAGAGAGAGAGAGAGAGAGAGAGAGAGAGGGATTTTTTAAGAACCACTTTTTGAGAATCAGTAGACTTCAAAACGTGGACATCTGCAAAAATCTCGAGGTCGACAATTTTCATCATCACACTTTTTGCAGATTACTTGAAGAAGGGGGTCCTATAATACAGAAGAAACGAAACACACGAAATAAACATACAGGGTGAGTTTTTTTTTCATTATTTGTATGGGGATCTCGAAAACCATAAGAGATACGCATTAGGTTAAATGGAGAAAGATTTGCATCTTTATAAGCCTCATTCAGATACGTTTTTGTCAATTTAAGAAAATGCATGGTTTACTAGATATTTGCAAAAAATAGAAATTCTCCAAAACCTTTTCAGTGCTATAACACTTCTATTCTTAAAGTTAGAAAAAAACTTTTTGAATATTGTTTTTAAGAAATTCAATTTCAAACAACGACAACTTCTTAAATTTTTAATTTTGCTTAGCATTTTTGAGTTAGCAAGCAAAGTCTATTTTTTTTTAAATGGAAACTATAGTTGGCTATGACACATTCTAGTAGTGCATTTTTTTCTGCTTGCAGTGATGTAAGGGTTGTAGCACTTATTTTAATAAATAACTGCACAATACACTATTATTATGTTTAACAAAAATCACGTCTTGCCATGGAAAAGAAAAGAAACTTATAATATACATTGTAATACAAGATACAATAAAAACGCTAAACGAATTAATTATTAACAACACGTAACACGCTAAATTTACATTAAGTGTTTGAAATGCCCGCCATTATTATCGACGCACATACGGCACCTTTTCAACACTGAGTTAATAGCTCTCCTAATTTTGCGCCCATCTAAGCTATCAAATACATTAATAACAGCTTCCAATAGCTCCTCTTGGGTTGCATATGATCGCACATATACGAGATATTTTATTGCTCCAAAGACGAAGAAATCTAACGGTGAAAGATCTGGGGAAAGTGCAGGCGATAAAACTGGACCATTTCTGCCGATCCACGAGTTTGGAAATAATTCATCTAAATATCTTTTGACCTGTGCCTGATAGTGAGGCGGGGCACCGTCGTGTTGAAACCACCGTAAATTTGTACGGGTCTGTAAATTTAATTCATCTAGGATATTGTCGAAATCTTCCCTAAGGAATTGCAAATATCGATTTCCGGTTAAAGTTTCATTAAAAATAAATGCCCCAACAAGTTGCAAACCAATAACACCACACCATAAATTGAAGTCAAACCTAATCTGGGGTCGTCTTTCTTCTAAACGGTGAGGATTTATTTGCACCCACAGGTGTTTATTATGGCGATTGAACATGACGCAGTTTGTAAAACGTGTATCGTCGGTCCATAAGATCTGCATCGGAAAGTTATTATTTTCGTGGCACATATTTACGAACCAAGCACAAAAGTTTAATCGTCTTTCATCGTCTCCAGGGTGTAGAGTTTGACCAACTAATTTTTTATAAGCATGGTACTTATGTTTTGATAAAATTCTCACTACTGTACGTTGTGATGTAGCAGCGCCTTGTGCAATTTGCAGAGTTGATGTTGATTGATTCTGATTAACAGCAGTTAAAACATTTATCTGCGTGTTTTCACCAATATTCCCTTATTTCTAGGTTTAACAAAACTTCCATACTTTTTTAAATTATTGTATAAATTCTTGAAGGTGTCTAACGATTGTTGAGGGCGATCAAAATAACATAAAAAATAGCGTTCGGCGGCTTCTTTACTATTTTTGTTACAAATAATGTAACATTCAATCATATCAACTTTCTCAAGATTTGTGTACACCATAACTAACTTTGTAAAGCAACTAATTCACTAACAAAACCAACTATAGTCACCCTAATGAACGAACTGTCAATGATGAAGTAAACATAATGCTTCAATTATTAATATCGCGTTTTCCATGGCAAGACATGATTTTTGTTAAACATAAATAGTGTATTGTGCTGTTATTTATTAAAATAAGTTCAACAATCCTTACATCATTGCAAGCAGAAAAAATGCACTATTAGAATATGTCACAGCCAAATATGGTTTCCATTTAAAAAATTAGACTTTGCTTGTTAACTCAAAAATGTTAAGCAAAGTTAAAAATTTAAGAAGATGTCGTTGTTTGAAATTGAATTTCTTAAAAACAATATTCAACATTTTTTTTCTAACTTTAAGAATAGAAGAGTTATAGCACTTAAAAGGTTTTGGAGAATTTCTATTTTTTGCAAATATCTAGTAAACCATGCATTTTCTTAAATTGACAAAAACGTATCTGGATGAGGCTTATAAAGATGCAAATCTCTCTCCATTTAACCTAATGCGTATCTCTTATGGTTTTCGAGATCCCCATACAAATAATGAAAAAAAAAAAAGTCACCCTGTATAACAAAACATAATTCCCATTTAAAAAGTCCTTTACTTCCGCTCATACGAGAATATATCATTCGTATATAATACATTTAATGCATTTCCTATAGAAGGCTGCTTCATCCGGTATATGTATCTGCCGTGAAAATAACTCCTCAGCAAGGTTTGAACTCGTCTCCCCTATTGAAGATGGATAGTAGCTACATGTCGTAGATGAACGACTTGACGTGTTGTCCACTACAGTTAGTGCATTACTACTTGTAGACTCTGGAAAAGAGTGAGTTGCGTTTATATCAGTTGTAGGCTCAAGATTTGCCCGGCAAGGGTCGAAATTCCCACTATAAAAGATCGTTTCTGTCTGTTTGTCCTTTTTTAACTCTGGCAGTACACTTAAGAAAAAGTGTGCATCAGCGTTCTCCTATATCGAGACATTAGGCACTCTTCTATGATCCTTGTCTTTTTCTTTCAAAATATTCAAAAGCCGATTTATATACTTTATACTAAGTAATTCCATTTTAAATGCTTTTACGTTGTTCTGTTATGCCATCACCGAGTAAATCCTAGATCACTTTTGTTTTTATACTATTTCCCAGTTGTCTTTAATTATTTTCTTGCAATGAATTGGGCTCCTTAATTGTAGCAATATTTGCCTGGAACACATGTTGATTGTCTTCTTCTTAAAATAATACTTCTACATCATAATTCACTCCGATTTCCTTTTCCTTTCCACCTACGCAGTCATCGTCTGAAGAAACATCCTCAGTAAATACATCAGATACTTGTTCCGTTGGTGGAGCCAATATATTCCCTTTAGCTGGAGTGAAAAATACTGACAACCGCATTCTGCCACACGCCACTCGAGATTAAGCTTGTCAGAAAGCAGTGGCGACCGAGTGGCGCCACGCCACATCTATAACATCTCACCATTGCCACTCCATGTCGATGCGCGCTGTCGCATCTGATTTCACTCGTTTAAAAATTGCCACATGCCACGTTGTCACCACGCCACTACCATGCCACATACATACCATTTCGGTGCGCACCTCGACTTAGAGTCACTTAGCAATAATTCCAGATATTCTATGTGAATCACTCTGTATACATATAACAATTTTACGTATTTTCAAAGTATTGTAAACAATTTTTTGTGTATCTTTCTCATATACATTTATTAAACAATTATTTCTATTAACTAGCCTGTACACATTATGTACTAATACCTATAAATATAGCAGATGTATTATAATCTCACACTATATATGTGCATTGTCTGTCTTAGAAAATTTGCTCCAATTAAATATGCCGGTTAGGTACCTGTTTGTTAATCAAATAATGCGCCTTTCACGACCATAAATAAACTTCACTGTATATGGAAAGGGATTGGCGTTATAGTTCGAGATAATGTTACGTGGGTGTACTTACATATACATATACAATAGACATATCCAGCAGACGAATTGTTAGACGTAATAGTTTAGCATAACTGGTATTGGGACAATTTTTGAATGAGTTTGAATTGGACGTGACAATGTCTTCCAACCCGTGACCTAGAGCGTTAGCACCTGTTCATACGGTAGGACGTTGACCAGCCATTATCATACGCAACTCGTCTTTCCAGTTTCTATTTCGTTGTTGCATAGCTCACTTCTTAATATCTGTAGCCCTCCACATTCCGATTACTACTACTTCTTTTGTTTCTTTTCTGCCCATTCATTATAAAATATGAACGCTGTTACTTATTGAAAGTTCGAATTAATTTTAATTGATTATTGTTAAGTGTGTATGTTGGTCTTCAAAAGTTAGAAGGATGTAACCGTGAACATAAAGGAGAAAGCGATGTGGAAGTCTTTCTTTACTTTGTTTTTGATTAGAAGACACGCTTTTATCTGTAAGCGGACTGCTTTGTCTTAAATGGGTAATGTAACATTACATACTCCAATGGATATTTCACGCTTAATAGTTTAATGGCATATTATTAGATACTCTAACCTATAAATTTTTATGTGCAAATTGTTTGCTTATTATCTTAGGTTTGTATGTATTAGTGAAGTATGTGTAAATTATTATTTTATTATTATCTAAATTTGTTCATCACGTAATGTGTATTTGTATTAATATTGCGCCATTAAGTTTTCCATTAATATATTTTAGATAAATTTCTGTATTATTTTTTATGTTTAATTTATTCTTCAAGTCTAAGTTTTATGAGCAATGTTATAAATTTATAGAATTTTGTCGTTGCTTAAGTAGGTACAATTTGTACTGTATTTTGTTATGTGTTTTTACCATGAATGAGAGCAATAACAATCAAGACTAAACACCTAGAATTAAATGTTAATTATGTAAAAGTGCTTAAAATATTTTTGATACACTTGAAGATTTAGAATTTTGAATGACGTATGCCTAATAACAAATAACAGGCAGCATATGCAAAGAAAAATAACAACACTTATGGAAAAGACTGAACATATAGCTTAAGAACTAACAAGTGGAGAACTGAACTGGCTCGCGAAAAAAGGAAACTAATAAAATAACCATTAAATACAGAAGGATAGAAAGTTCTGGTACCTGGGGAATATGATACACCACAAAAATGAAGGAACTGAGATTGACATACACAAAGGAATTAATTTGACAGGAGTAGCTTTTAGAATACTAAATCAAGTATGGTACACCAAAGATAAGTAATTTTTTTTATTAAACTGTATTGTCGTCTCTTCTTCTACTGCTGACGTTTCATCCATTATCCTAAGGAATATCTTCAGGGCTATCGCCGGATCAGCAATTACCTTAAAGTAAAAGTTGAGGATTGGTTTTGATCACGATATTTCAGCATGAATGTAACATACCGTAAGTGTCAATTTTCATTAGCCATAGGCGATCAATCCATGTAGTATGTGGCAACGTGGTACCCCTACTTTCCTTTCCAATGCCAGCGACGCGACAACCGACACATGCTCGCAAATACAAGTTAGCACTTAGCAGTAACCATTGGACCACCGACTCGTGTGTTTCTAATGCGTTCAGAAATAATATTTACGAGTCGCCAGGATTTGTTTTTCTTTTTCCTTTCAGTAAATGCAGAGAATTATTAAGCTACGTTCAAGCTGCATGACACAAACAAAAGCGTAATTCTAATAAAATTAAAAAACAACCCTAATAAAATAAATAAAAAAGGATTCCTCCCTGCACAGCAAGACATTACCCTAGGCGCTCGTAGAAATTTACTCTTACGTTTTCTAACATGTGAGCAGTTACTGAATTAGCAGTCTCAATTATTTTTTCTCTCAAGGCAACTATGTTTTCTGTTCTAACAGCTTCATGGGTATAAACAATATTTTTTTAATATCCCCACAAAAAGAAATCATTTGGAGAGAGATCAGTAGATCGCGGAGGCCATTTGATGTTACCCGTTCCAGTAATAAGTCGGCCGGGACCACAACGTGTTCGCACCTAAACATTAAATGCAAAATCTGGGTCGGGATCGGAGAATATCGTTCTGATGTCGGTTGTTGTCGGCATTGGTGACGGACAGTAGGGGTACCAGGTTGCCATCTATTATATGCATACGTATAGATCGGACGTAAACATTGAATCCCTATACCTAATGATATTTGACACATGCGGTATACATAATGCGCTGATGCACATGGACTCAAGGTTCCCTGGCGATGCAATATTAACGAACATAGAGGAATATGTACTGCTAACCATGCACGGTCTGTTTTTATTACCATGATGATGAAAGTGGCACAAGCATTATTTATTTATTTATTAGTCAATAAAAATTAGGAGATAAAGATTAAGGCTGGACGCCCGCTTCAAGCTGAGTTCGATTTGAAATGGGCGTACCACTGCTTTTCGTGCAAATGTAAATAAAAGACAAATGTTTAAGGGTCCGCGTGCTCTGTCTTATGCTGAGGAAAGAGATAGAGAAAAGAACTTGTCACCTAATCTAATCTGCCTGTAATTTATGGCTGCGTTATGGTCTCAGATAATCGCCGGTTGGCGCACATGTTTGGCAGTCGGGAAGCAACCGCCCCTAAATTATACAATCTATATTTTCTCAAACACACAAAAAAAGTGAAGCTGGATATGTAAAATCACCTGCCGGATTCAAATTTTGAGTTGGAAAATAAAATCGAAATCGCAAAAAGGTCGAAAAATCGTTTTTTGTGTAAATTTTAAAATTTTCATTTTCTTCAATTATTAATACTTATCTCGTGATATCTCAGCAATGCAGAGAGCTAGGGATCTGTTTTTTTAAGGTTATACCCTAAAGTATTTGGATGATACTAGTGTTTTCGATTTTTCTTTATGGTGTGTAAATTTTATAAAAAAAAAAAAGTTTTAGTAGACCACCAATTTGTGTAAGATATTTTTCAGCTATCGAGTAACTAATCTTATTTTTCAGAATTTACCCATATATATGTGAAACAAAATAAAGCCAACATTCCAAAATTATTTTTTGTGCAAGAAATAAATTTCTAGATCGTTTCAGAAGCAAATTATTGCGAGTCAAATATAATAATTATACTCCCTGCTCGCAAGCCGTGTGAGTCCTAGCATGCGCTTCTAGCAGGTATAGCGTTAGGGACGGGAAGAGATATTGCTTTTACTTTCTGATACGTAGTATAAGGAAGTATTGTGACGCTGACACTGTATATGTACACTATTTTGTAAAGAAAATATCAACGGTTTCGATAAAATAATGTCCGAGTAACGATTACTTTCTTAACATACACCGATCTCAGAAGTATTTTACAAACTGCGTAGAAACTGCCCGAAATGGTAGGCGGAGCTACCTCTCGACACAATGTGCGAGCGTACCACATACTCTATTTGATTTCAGTGAATTTCGCCCAAATTTCAAAATTTTGTTTTCCGTTTCGTGACCTTATTTTTAAAAATTAAGAAAAAATAAAATTTATGTATTGCTGTTGAGTGTTACATAATTTTAAATAAAGGCTTGTTTTTTGAAATTTCTTACATTTTTATTTTTATTTAGGGCCCTTTGGACAATTTCGAAGAAATTACGATTTATCCATTGAAAGGCATTTTTTTCTTAAATTAGCGTGTAAATTCGGTAAGGTTTTCATGAAAAATACGATTAGGAAATGGGAAAAACGATTTCGAGGCCGGGCGTATAGCCTTAAGAAGTTTTTTTAAGAATATGGTTTTTTGACTGATATGCAGCAAACATTGGGCAACAACGCTGCATCAAAGGCCACGATTTGTTGCTGAATTGCTTACTTTAAACGGTGCTGAAGAATGTCCTCGACCTTCTGAACGTGTTATCGTTCCAGAAATGGTTGACAAAGAGCATGAATTGTTACCTAGCCGAAGAATGAAAGAGAAGCAGATTGACTATAGGGATGTTTACTGAACGTGTACACCACATTTTGTATCGAATTAGGTATGTCTGAGCTATCTGCCAGGTGGGTGCCGCATTTCCTAAATACAGATGAAAAATGTAAAACATATCTAATAATACTTCCATTCCGGGCATAGTTATTACTGAAAAAAGACACATCATGACAAGGCGCCGTCACACACCTGTCACATTGTTCGAGAAATTCAGAATGAATAACGACTACAAGTTATGATATAACCCTCTATTTATCGGTTCTGGACCCTTCACACCTCCACTTATTCCCAAAACTCAAGCTGTCTCTCGCCGAAAGGAAATTCAATACAATTATTGAATTACAATTGCCTTGATTATTTACATTGATGCTGATTATAACATAATTCTAAAGGTGCACGCATACTGAGGCGAGACGAAGCGAAGCGAAGAGAAGCGCATTTATTACGCGTATAGAAATGTACGTAAGCTTCGCTTCGGCATGCGACGCCTCAATGTGCGGGCACCCATTTGATTACGTGCATTTTTATCAGGCGTAATAAATGCGCTTCTCTTCGCTTCGCCTCGCCTCGCCTCAGCGTGCACCTTAAAGCACCGCCGGTCCAAGTGTGTTAATATAAAAAATGAGGTGTGGCCACCACACGACTTTCTTATACGTATGAGCGTTTCAAACTATACAATTTTAAGAATTTTTTTATACAAAAATTATTCAAAATCCTGTTCTAAGTACTTTCATTCTCTTCATAAATCGCTATAGAATGCATCCTTTGCAAGATATTCGAAAAAAAGTGGTACTCGCTAAGAGTAAAAGTGCTACTTCCGGTACGAATTTTGAAGTTTCATGTATACAAAAAATATTGCAAATTCAACTCTAAATACTTTTGTACTCTTAATAAATATATATAGAATGCATAATTTACGACATATTTGCAAAAAACCGCTATTCGGTAAGAGTAAAAGTGGTACTTCCGGTCCGAATTTTGAAATTTTTTTTATACAAAAGATATTTAAAATTTTCATGTAAATACTTTTATACTCGTAATGTACATGCCTAGAAAGCATGACTTGCGAGATATTCGCAAAAAACTGATTTTCGATAAGAGTAAAAGACCTACTTCCGGTAGAAATTTCAAAAAACTTTTTTAAGGCAATTTGTCTCAAATTTAATTTTGAGTACATTTGAATTCTTTATAAATTTGTTTAAACTTAGTAATTGACGAAATATTTGCAAAATTCGATTTTTTCACTGAATTAAACTACTACTTCCGGTCTACCGATTTTACTGAAAAACTAATCATATCTCAAGAGGGAGATTATATACGTAAATACAAAATTTGGAATAGATATCTACAGCGGTTTGACCGCTATCGTGGTCACACACAGAGAGACACACAGCGCCACAGACACACACAGACATTTTTTAAAAACCACTTTTTTGGTATCAGGGGACTTCAAAACGTGGACATCTGCAAAATTCTCGAGGTTAAAAATTTTCATCATCACAATACTTCCTTATACTACGTATAAGAAAGTAAAAGGGAATATGGTGAAGAAACTACGATAATCAAATCAAGTCAAATCACTCTTGTACGAGTTGCCAACTTTTACGTTACGTTGCCATCGTCGTAGATAAAGAGTTATGTGTTCTGTATACAACATTTCATAGTTTTATAATACAATATCTTCACCACTTTGTGAACAAAAATTTTATACTCCATATAGCTGAATACCAAATGAATTTTGTACTAACGCTGGATGTAATACTGCATTACGTTAAGAAGTCTATAAACTCTTGGAACTGTGCTAAGTAGTGATGAATAATTTATTTAAAAATTTAGGTTTATTTTATGTACTGCCTACTTTCAAATTGTATACCTTAAAACTTATTTTCACCGTAAATAGGTATATACTACTAGATAGTTCCACATAGAAGGCTTATATAGAAAAGAAATAGAATATATAAAAAGCAACAATTCTACACTCCGTTTGTTAAATAAATGTTTGCCAGAATAGTAGGTGTATCCATAAAATCTCTGTGAATTCAAAGAATAAACTTGAAACAGTATTGCTACTTGTCTTCTATTGCTGTTCCATATTATTTTTTATGGAACAGAAATATAGAATAGAAACAACACCTTTCCAGTCTAGTCAATTAACAGTATTCCTTCTTTACAGCGGAAAATTATCTTTAGGTCATCTAGTTAGAAAGTATATGTGTACATACATACTCTTCTCAAGGCAAAGTCGATATTTCTTATATTCATTACTTAACCATCATATTATGAACTAACTTAATAAACCCGTCATTACAGCAATAATTTAAAAGATTAAACACCAATTTGCAGTCGCTTAACCTTTTTTATTTTATAATTTATTCAAGACTGTTGCTCATTCATCTAGAGTATGATACTAGAACATCATATATGACTTTGTAAATACGCATAAAGCGAGACACACATACTGGTCAATTAAATATTTCATGTCAGCAATAATAAACAAGTACAAACTACTGGAAATTACCCGTTCATCAGGAAAACAGCTATGTTTCCCAGACTATATTAGAATATCATTATCTATCTAATCGCTTGAGCTGCATACGTGCTTAATTATTAATTTTGAAAGATCACGTATTGTTTTTGTTTACTTTCTTACGTAGTATAAATAAGTATTGTGAAAGATCAAAATTTTCAAGCTAGAGCTTTAGCAGATGTCTATAACGCTTCGAGGTGCCCTAATAACGAAATAGTTATTTGTATCACTAGTCCAGAAAATGATATTTTGCGAGTGTGAGTGATATTGCGTAGCCGAGGCGAAGCAACATGAGTAGTCGCAAAACATTTTCTGGACGTGTATTCACAAAATTTTTCATGCCAACAAATTTAAATCATTTTTAAAAGGTAAAAAATTACCTAAGTAAAAAATTAACCAAAGTAACTGGGGATTTAATTTTTGTGGTTGGTACCTGTTTCTAATTTGCAAAATTGCACTTTGAATTTTAACTTTAAATAATATTCCTTTAAAAAAAATAGTGTTGGATAAGAATCATGCACATGCTCAAGAATATTTATTACTCAATAATGTTACTTCACAATATTACTTTATTTGTTAATGGACTTGGACTGAATATTAAAATGGCGTTATTATTTCGTTTAATGAAGACATCTGAAGTTTTTGTAAACACTGGTGTCCATGTATTCGACAAACATTTTCATAGTCCACACCTAACCTAAAAAGCAATCACTGTTCACATTTGTATAAAAGCGTTAACTGGAACTTACGTTGACACACGATACACTTACACCGGTATGCTCACTTTAGCTGTCAATGACGTCATTGCGGAGCAAGTCAGATTGACAGTTCTCATATCGGCTACATTTTGACTCAGTTTGAAGTTGTTTTAACGTTTTTTTTAAGTAATACTCTATTTAATATGCCTAGTAGTACTCTATATGGTTGTCGTAAATGCAGTCGAAGAAGTGGAGATGGGCAGATTAAATATTACAGGTTTTCCAACGAAGAGATAGTACGAAATATATGGTTAATTGCGTGTAAAAGGCAGGATTTAATAAATTTGAAAAATGGTATTTCCATTCAATACACAATGCAAAACAGTTTATTCTGAGTTCATTTTTAGACTTTGCTATCGAGAGGCTAGAGTTATGCATTATGATCTGTGTAAATATCTGAAAATTGTAATTGAGGTATTGATAAATGTTTCATTTAGTGAATAAAATCATTGCCAAAATGTAAATAAAGATATTTATTTAACATATATTTTGAAGTATATAGTATTTTCTTTTGCACACATGTAAATCCTATTTAGTGAATCGCATAGATCTCAAGTATTCGATATTGGTAATGTTCAGCTACATCACTTTTAATAGAAGTGTCTTGTGCAATTGAAGAGATGATAAACAAACATTTGAATGAAGCAAATACAACTTGGCTGGACTTGTTATGTTTAATATACATATTTTACAAGTATGTTGAAATACAAGAGCATAAAACTAACTTCAAGCCATAAATTAATCTTGATTCTAGATTAAACAATAATTGTAATCACATATTTCAAAATATTATCTAATAATATTAAGTTAAAATTGTCAAACTTTTATCTTTTATCATGCATAACAAAATTTTTAATTTGAAAAGATTTTATTAGATTGTTTTTGTGTTTGATAAAAACGCTGTGTATTTTAACAGAATACAAATGTTTATAAAAGGCAAATATGTTGCTTAAGATACCATGGAGGTTAAGGATAACTGTTTGTAGAAGGTAGGTATTCTAATTATGGTTGCTAATATAAAGAACGACTTTGATAGTTTAAGAAGTTTATTTCAATTCTGTTCGAGTCAATGTTTTTAAAACTATTAAAGAAAAAGCTATACAATTTTGTATCAGATTGAAATCCAAATACTATTCTCACTATGCCCTTGCCATATATTAACGAAAAGCAGCCTGAAATAGTTAACAATAAATTAAAAATTCTTAATAAGCATAAAACTATGTATGTTGCTACGATGTATAGAATGCCTCAAAATACTTTATGAATGTTCGCAGATGTACAAATGTGACAGTCTTAGAAAAGGTATTGAATCAAATAATTCACTTTCATAGGCGATCACTGATCAGTAAGCATCGAGCAATTTAAAGCTTCAAAATAAGTCTATGTCGATGTTTCACACATTTTACTGCTCGATTCTAAAGTACTGTGACCATCTGTATATGTTTCATCAAAGCATTTATTTCTTGCTTTTCAAAGATTTTCAACTCATTGTTTATTGCTTCAAGCTGCCTTTTCTTTAAATCTGGGAACTGCATCTGAATTTAAATCTCTGTATGATATACTGGAAAACTGCAGTAATTCTTGTTGGGGTGATGTATGAAAACATGATGGTTTAAGATAAGCGGAACAGATACATGCTAAAATAAGTTGATTTTATTATGATGAACAATTATAAAATCAGATTTCTGGAAATACCATTTTTCAAATTTATTAGTCTGCCTTTTACACGCAATTAACCACACATTTCGTACTGTCCCTTCCTTGGGAAACCTGTAATATTTAATCTGACTATATCTACTTTTTCGATAGTATTCACGACAACCGTATAGAGCACAACCAGGCATATCAAGTAGAATATAATTAAAAAAAACTATAATAACTTAAAAACTGCGTCAAAATGTAGCCGATATGAGAACTGTCAATCTGACTTGCTCCGCAATGACGTCATTGACAGCTAAAGTGAACATACCGGTATAAGTGTATCGTGCGTTGACAGTACGATTACATCTACATGAATTATCTATTTATTAAATTTGAAAGTATTTAAAAAATATTTATGAATTGCTTGGTTTTAATTTCTCTTTTAGATCAAAACCACGGTCAAAACTATCAAAACTTTGTTGACATTATTTTAGAAAATTAAGAATCAATGTCAATGCTACCACCCCACTTCTAGTGAATTTTTAACAAATGTCACTTTTGTAAGTACTAGGCCGGGAATTTAATGTTCCCGGCGGATTTTGAATCCTGGAAAACCGTCGATAATGGCTGGCGGCATGAAAAAGCAATTTTCGTCTCTCTATGTATGCAGGACCACGAAGGCAGCCACACTATTAAAGCTATAAAAACCAAACCTTTTATCTAACAGTATAATCATCCTCTTAAGATCGGATTACATTTTCCATATGTATTTTCTCTCGATGAATTCGAAAATCAAGGTTTTTTTTTTTACTTTACTTTCACTTTAAAAACCACATCTCGAGCTAGATGTGTTCGATTTGGTAGCAAATAAGTCATTGAAATAATGAAAAAATACATATAATAGGATATTTAATTGGTTAAGCGGTTCAAATGATATCGATGAAAATAGTCCAGATTAAAAAAAAATTAAGCTTTCTGTGGCCACGGAGAAAATAGAAATCGCTGAAAAATATCCGGCTTCTCTTCATGCTTGTAAACACAAAAAATAACACTAACCAGAAGACAATCGAAAATGACAAAGTTATTATCGATTGAGTGAATAAATTCAAATCCCATTATTTCTAAATATATTAATTTTTTCGCCAATTTATTGAGTTTAATCGCTTGCAATATGTATATTACTAAGTTCGCTAAAATAAAACAACACAATTTAGATAGGAAAAAAACATAAGAAAAAAACAATTTTATTCTTGCGCTATCCTTTTTGAGCTAAGTGATAAGCGCAGTATTGCCAGATGACATCGACATCAAAGTGTATTAGAATATTTTAGTAATCTTTGGCTCTTGTTTTATTTTCAGTTATTAAGGTATTTCAAGCCAATATGTTGGTAACTCTGTGCTTTATGTGTGGACCATCAAAGACACCTTCCTTGATTTTTGCTTTTGAAAGCTGCTGCAAAAGGACCAAATTTAATGTGCGACACTAGAACAATTACATTTTTTCTTGACAAGTGGCACGTATTTAATATTGCCTTTCTCTGCCGTGACGTTATCCCTTTCTGCCAGTTTTTGCTTCTATAATGATGATCACGAGCGCGGGTATCCCAATGGCAAAGAAAACATCAATATTTTGTGTATATATCCTGCATTCCAGACAACATGCCGAACATATTTCCAATTGTGATGCTCGAATTGGATGTAGTTGATCAAAGTGGCGTATGTTTCTTCAGTGTTGATGGCATGAGCATACGTATAGATGTTTGGCCAATTCCAGTATGCAGTAGGACTGCTCTCAAACTGACCTTACTACCGTCAATGAACAAGCGCCACTCATTTGGATTCTAAGTCTCTCCGAGTTGCTCAAACAAAGCAGGAATATCGGTGCAATAGCATATGTCCTTTTTCTCTTTAAAATGTTTTGCGTAAGGCTAACGACGGTTTCTCTAAAGGTTCCGTTTCTTCAGACGAGATCCACCATTCACCTCAGGCTGCGTAAAACGTTGCAATTGCATTTCCGGTTTATTTTCACTACTTGTGCCTGCGGAAAATTCAGCAGTTGAATCGGGGCACTTACATGGAGCAAATTCACTTAAATGTGGAACTAGAAACAAAATAGCTACTGCCGCATAAAGCTATTTGTCATTCTTTCTTGCTGAGGAAAAAGTAACAAAAGTAATGTGTTGTCTAATTTTTAAAAAAATATAACGTTATTCATGATGTGTTCATATGAATCCATCAACAATTGTATATACAACTATAAGTTAAATCTTACTGTGTTGATCCAAAACCCCACGCGGTAAGAGATATATGACGCTATAAACACATTTTATTTGGTGTTCATCGCTAATGAAAAGGTGCAAGTGCTATTCCAAAATATTGCAGATAATTCTGTTTTAATAAATGGGACAAAATTTCCACACTTGTAACAGAAATTATTCGGATCGTTTACGCACTGAAATTCTTGTATTCTTTTAGCCTTTTCGTTGAGCGCAGCGCATTAATTTTACTCAAATTTATAAATTCCTAAATACAAACTAGCCACAGTATTTTTTGTAGAAGCTGTCAAAACGAAATGTCAGTTTTCACTGTAGCATTGGCGTCAACGTGAAAATAAAAAAAGCGTTGCCGGCATAGGTGCCTGTCAAAGAAATTAATATACAACGGTGGACTTTTTAAAGTGGACACCTTTTAGTTGCTATAGTATTTTTTTTATTTTTATGTATTGTAAATATGGTTTCAATTAGTGGCGTTTCAGTCAGTTGTGTCACTTTGACTTATACCAATGTAATGTACTAAGTACTTGTTACACAGGGTACATTAGGTGTCCACCTTGGGGAGTCCACCATAGTACATATTCAGAAAATGTGAGATTTTGAAAAAATTAAAAAATTACTATATCTCAAACACCGTTCCGTAAAAAATGTTGATTTTCGCATTCAGCTGTAGAAAATACATAAAATGTACATTTTTAATTTAAATTAGAGATATCTGTTACTATTAGCACATAATAGCATTAAATTGTTCAATAACAACATTTAAGTACTTAAACAACTAAGAAGTGACGTACGAGTATATTGATAATTGGAAAACATTTGTTTTTGAATACGAAAAAGAAAAATTAATGTCGGCATCTCAACCAAACACAGATATGTTGTGATTATATCTTTCCGTTCACGAAATTCGATATGAAGTTAATTAATTTCGAAACACATTATTCAGAAGGATTCATGAGTTAAAGAAACTTAGCTCTAGGGAAGTTGCGCTTGACTTACTGCGACTACTCCTGTTGTACAACACTACCGGTACTTTGTCTAGTGCGCATTGCTTTTGGGCAACATAAATCTTCTATTATTGTTCCATGTATTTTATATACACTACAGCCGAATTTTATACGAGGTAATATGCAGACCATATATGTCATTATTAGGTAATGGATTAGTTAATTGAAACAACCCATTCGCATCATCTAATAAATAGCTTAAAGTTATCTGTCCTCGTATCTCGTGTACAATATTTTATAGATCACATTTAGGACTTGCGTTTTGAAAGAAGAAATTAATCATAATCGTCTAATTGGAAATATCCTATACAATTTTATTATCACTATTTATAATATTATAATACGATATCATATACCTACTGTAATTGATTTCAATCCAAATGTGAAATGAAAGGTTGGCGGTGTAAATAATACCGATACAGTAGTTTTTGTGCGACACAAATTCAAAATTCGAATTAGGTGAGTAAACACGTTGTGATTAGATTTTTATTGGTGTTTATAAAAATTTAGAGCAATTTTGACGCCAATAAATCAAAAAACCATACTTGGCTCCTGGTAAAGTTTGCAAAAAGTTACTGCCAGCGAACGTGTTAAGTGTATGCCATGTTTCACGACATATGAGCATGAGTCGCACAACAATCAGGAGAATTGATAAATTAGATTTGGGGATGATAGTTTTTAAAGGATGCTTTGTAATACGATTACGTGCAGCTGTTTGACCAACAAGCATGCGCGAGAGATCTATAAAATCGCTGATGAGATTAACAAACAGAACAAAAATTATTGTTTACTATGAGAAGAAAGAAAATACCATCAAAGCCTCTAAAAAATACACAAAAGATAAGAGTTTTGGCCAATATTCCTGTAAAGAAGATATTCAACCTGAAAGATTCTACGTGGAAGAGCGCATTTTAGTAATTATGTTATTGTGTCTCCAGGAAATTTACACTGAGGAAAAATCTATACTTTCATATTTGTGAAAACGGATATGAAATTAGATACTCATTTGTACTATGACGATATCCTTGATATAATACTTCCCAATATGGAAGAGTTTCATCCAAATTTTTGTTTTATGCGAGACGAAGCACTATCACACCGAGGGGCACAAATAATTATGTTTAATTAATTTAACTGTCTTGATTTTATAGAACCCAATTTTGGGATACCTTCATGTCGTTATGCATAACTTTTAATATCATTTTATAGCAAAAATGATTTATCTCTAAAAATTGTGTTTTTTACCGGTATATTTTATGTAAAATCTTAATAATTGAGAAAATATAAGGGCACAAAATTTGTATCGTACTTTTTATGCCCACAGTGCAAAGTATTAATTATTAAATACTGTGACTTACATATATACATTTATACGTAAAACGTATATGCATATATGCATGTGTTTGAGATACACACATACATTACACGAGATACACTATTAACATACAGGCCTCTGTATAACAGAACATGCCGTCAGAAGCCATCGCTTTTCTGTGTCATTTTTTGGGTGTTAGATGTCGCTGTGATACTCTCACTACATTTAACACACAAAAATGACATAAGCAGCTTTTTAAGTCTTAAAGCCATTGTCGACAGTCTCCACGCACACTGACGAGACCTCATAGGTCGAAACACCGCTGTCTGTGCGTTCGATTGTCGGCAATGGCACTTAATGTATGTGTGTATCTCAAACACATGCATATACGTTTTACGTATAAATGTATATATGTAAGTCACAGTATTTATTTACTGCTTGATGATAGTTTTAACATCCATGTGTTTACACTATTCATTTTCGTATTAATTATTACATATCGATAAGATCGGAATCTATGATTTATGCTTGTCATATTAGGGCCATTCAGAGTACCATTCCTTCGTTACGTCACTTTCTCGATGTAGGTTGATTGATTTCAGTTTATTTATCAGAAAAATACAAAAGACTGACGCACCTAATGCAAATCTTTCGTACAGTAGAGTATACTAACGTTGACTAATTAATAACAGTAAATAGTGTTTGAAAATATCTCATTTAGGAAAAGTTATACCTTTTACGGCTCATCTCTCTAATCAAGTTCCATAAAATAAACTATAAACATGGTTTTGAAAATGCTAAAATAAATCTTAGTAAGATTGGGCAGTTTAATTCTTTATCAAAGTGTCACCCTCTTTGAGAAACCAATCACTAAACGGTTTTAAAAACAAATAAAGGACTTTAGTATAGAAAAATTGTAATAATGTCCCGTAGATAAATGTAATCTGTCATTCCACCTATTTCATATGTATGTATATATTTATATACCCGTGAATATAGAAAAATGTTAAAAATATTCAAGAAAAACTAATTTCAAATTTCAAATTCTTAATTGATGTTATATACACAAAATTATACTTAAGTAATTACAGATATATATATTTATTAACTTGCGTAAGTATAATTTTGTATATATAACACCAATTAAGAATTTGAAATCAGTTTTTCTTGAATATTTTTAACATTTTTCTATATTCACGGGTATATATTGAACTGGTCTTGTATCTTAGCCACGACCAATCAAATATGTAAAATATGATTATTTAGATTTTAGTTCATGTTTTAAAAGATTCACTTTTGGACGAACCCTCGTACATTGTGGTTAAAATAATTATTGTTGAATTGGGCATATAATTAAGGTCAAATGCGTATACAATGTACGCAGACTCGCATCACACATAACAAAGATATAAAACATTTGTATCCTGCTCATTGGTTTACTTATAAAAATATTTACTTTGGGTCGACAAATATGGCCATTGCAAAAGTATGATTTATAATAAAAATCGACTAAAATTGTTAAATTTGCAAATTAATAGGGATACTTCAATATCAATACTTGATGTATCATAGGTTTTTGTAAGCAAATGGAAATGTAAAGACCGTGGAAAAAGCAATAGCATCTTTTTGAAAAACATATCAGTCAAACGCGAATGTCATTTAAAAAAGTCAAATATCTCCCTAATTCAGTAAAGAAACAAACTTTTGGGTACACACTTATTGAACCAAAAGCCCTTTACATATTCAAGTACTGTACAAACAGGGCATGAGCATTATTAAGATTTCACCACATGTTTGAATATAGGTTGTCAAAAATCACCATTAAATAATTTTAATTTTTATAAATGAATTTTTGTCTGGTAAAAAGAAACGGAAATAAAATAAAAAGAAAATGTACTTAGTAGTTAGAAAACATTTGTAAACGCGGTATAATTAGAGATACACATATCAATTATTGTTAGGGAAATCAAACATTATAAAAAGCGATAATTTTTATGAGCATGCCTGTACTAGAACATCAAAGAGAGTACTATTAAAGTTTTTAACACGCGTTTAATTGTCAAAAACCAGAATTCTAGATTTGTATATAGGAGAAATAAATTTCAAAAGACTTTATAGATGCAATAACATCGCAAAACAATGGGGTTTGCACTTTGAAATGAACGGATAATTGTCGGCTTGATTGAATTTTGTTGGTTGCCTTGACAACCACCATACAAACATGAGTTTCATATAAAAGGGAGTACTCACATGAGAAAGGAAATTCTTCTACAATAACCAACCAGTAAGGTTGTGAAAAGAACAGTGCCTTCAAGATTTATACACAACCAGTAAGGTTGTTCTAAATATTCGCGAGCATCCCACATCTGTGAAACAACGTGCGGTAGGCTCAAACAAAGTGCGAGTCAGTGTCACTTCGAACTTAAGTCCATCCTGTGTTTAAATATTGGACAAACCCAGGGATTGAAAGAACGTACTGGAAATAAACAAATAATCAACAAGGATCCTAACCTCCACTACCAAGGGATTAAAAAATACGTACCTGCCTATCTACTACGAGTCTACTCATCTGTACGCAGAGCCACCAAGACGACCAACCTGGACAACATATCAAGCGAATCAACACGGAGGATCAAGGCATACCTTCATCTACGAGCATCTGTGGAGCCCCATTCAAGAACGACAGCAGTACCGGGGCCCTGACTTTCGCATCTCGCACCTCAAAGTTAAACAAACAAAAACTGTATGTAAAGTGATATTGACATAAGTTCACGTTCATTAGAAGGAACCAAGATAAACTTGTAAATGACTGCAATCAAGTCAGACTTAATTGTACACCGAGTTTTTTTACCAAGACTAAACGTTCATTTCTAACGTAGCCCGTTTTAAATAGTACATAATAGCCGGATATTTAAATATTTAACCTATAATTCAATTACCGTTCATGCATTTTAATTAGACTACATACTAAACGTAATACGTACGTGTTTTATTAGTTTTTTTTCTTTGACGAAGAGTCAGGACATCATATAGAATCCTAACGTCAAATCCATTTATTAACCATTAAATTGGTATACAAAGTAAATATTGTTATGTGTGTGCCTGAAATTACCAGCGTAGAATTATTTGTTCATGTTATTTCAAGCAGGATTATGCCTAATGACATCCTTCACAGAGATGTTTGAGCTGTAAACAATAATAAGTTTATATTCAATACAGCAATAATAAAGAGTATAATCAAAGAAATACCTGTGTTTTCATTTGACCCAGATACATTATCCATCAACCTTGACCGAACAGCTGTTTTAAAAAAGCATGCTCGATCGTACATTTGTTATATTAGTAGATTC
Organism: Amphimallon solstitiale; assembly: GCA_963170755.1. Classification (NCBI taxonomy): domain Eukaryota; kingdom Metazoa; phylum Arthropoda; class Insecta; order Coleoptera; family Scarabaeidae; genus Amphimallon; species Amphimallon solstitiale. The sequence goes on along the minus strand of OY720676.1, from coordinate 97,774,562 downwards.
CCCGAGAACGTCCTGTGGAACCCCTTTGGAGGAAGATATAACATAGAAGTAAGTCGTGTACCTTTCCTCAGGTTAACCGAAGCCAAATAACGACCCATTTTAATGAGATTTAATTTTATTAAAGTTCAAATTCAGAACGTTAAAACCGACACCAAACTGATTGTTTAAGGTTCGCATAACCTAGCTATCATAAGAGCGCGTACATTTTTTTGAATTTCTCTGCATCCACGTGTGTGTGACCCAGGTACGCCAACTGTGGAAATAAATTTGAACTGCTACAAATTCAGTCGCTTAGTAATTAATCCATAGTCTCTATACAGGGAGCAGCCAATTAATAATAAAACATTAACTTTATTTTTATTTACAATAGCTTTCAAATAGATAAAACAAAATCAGAGTCTCATGCAAAATTAATACAAATCGATGCACACCTTATAGGTAAGCAACCAACATAGCTAGCCGGAGGCGTTCTAAGAATAATAATATTCAACTTATAAAATAATTACAAGAACTTCTAAACGGTACTTACCGTATCTTATGCAAGTGCTTTTAAAGGGTGATACGCATGTCCTACCCCCATAGCAATATATATATTGTGAATAAATATTAAACATTTAATTCATGTACATTGTTATTGTCTGAAACAAGTAAGAGTGAAAGCTAGAAATGAATTTGTACACATTAAAAAATACTCCCTTTAGTGAGTATACAGGTTATGTTTGTATTTCATATAAATGCGTAACTCAAATGGATAATTAGGTTATCTTGCTTGCATGTTGACATAATATCTCGTTGCCTGTCTTTATATGTTCTGGATTTTAATCTTCATCTTTGTATTAAGGTACTGGAATTCTAAAATAAAAACAAATAGAATAGTTTTTATATGTTAACGTATAAAATAAAAAATACTCATCTTTAGATATGTTTAGATATATGGGAGAGCCCTCTAATGTTATATAGCATGTAACAGAATTGACGACTAATAAGTTAGATGTAAATGATCTGATCTTCATGACATCTGTGTATAGGGGATTGAAGCTGATAGGAAGGTCAACATCTATACGTATAGATGTCATCTTGATTGGAATATACCTATTAGGAGTATTGAATAATTAATGTAAAGAACATTAAGCACGTTGGAGGCTTTGTTGTTCGATCATAGGCATTTATTGGGACAAAATAGATATCACTATATTGATTTTGAACAGGATTTTATTGTAAATATAGTATGTTAGCCAGGATTTGAACAAGCTATTACGGAATATTACGAGTACGTAAAGATAGATTTCTGTATGAATATTGAGGAAAATAAATCTTTTATTACCAGTGTATTTTGCCACATGTAATTCTTTTAAAGTTAAAAACATATTATTTGAATCGTTCAATTTATGAAACATGCAGTAATTTAAACACTGTTATTAGAATAAAACTGGAATTAAGGGGTTATTAGTCTTGGGAACATGAAATCCTGATATATAAAGTAAGTTAAAACGTAAAGTATCATTCAATCTTCATATGTGATATTTTTTTTTATATATTAACTAATTCAAGGGAGGAATAATTGTAGTATGCTTAGATAATAAAAAAATAAAACAATTGAGGAGTATGATGCCATCGAGGAAAAGAAAAGCTTTGTTCATTTGGAAATAATGAGAAAATTAAATTCTTTATCAAGTAAAATACCAGTATCGGTAGTGAATATTAAATCTAAATAAGTGTTTAACCAGGCAGATTGTAAATAACAATTATAATCTGTGAAACTTCAACTCGAAGTCCATTTTTGTTGGAATTTTCTACGGACAATCCTTGGTGAATAGAAAAAGCTGCTGCTATCTAACATCTAGATGATTCCACTTCCTTTTAGGAGTACAAACGGAGTATCCTCGAGTGAGAATGGGTTCAAATACTAAAAAGAAACCAAGGTAATTAAATACATGCATGTAGTATTCGATAAGATTATCGAGAGCTTATAAAAAGTAATATTACTGATCTTCATACAGAATTAATGGTCTTTGAAAAGCATACTTACTCTTAACTAATAATATTCGAACAAGTAGAGTCACTTTCCTCCAAAGAATCTATTCAATTTAATTAAGTTAAATGTTGTCCGTTTGGATATTTTTTGTGTCAGTAGCCATGTTGGCTCTTAAGAAATATCTTGAATAATTTCAATATGTAATTATATCAAATTAACGTTTTCTTATACGTTGAATCAAGTATATTTACAGAATTTTAGTAGTTTAATGTAAAAATAGTAATCGTTATGAATTTAATATTTTAATTTGGGATATAATTCAATCCTCAGCTACAATTTACATGTGAAATAGAGGAAAATAATACTTTACCATTTCTTGATTCACTGGTGATACGAGATAACCAGATTATCAAACTTAGGTGGTACAGAAAGTCTTCTAACTCTAAATAGATTTATTAATTACAATTCAAACTGTCCAAAAAAACATAGAATTAATCTGATAAAATGCTTGAAGAACAGGATCGTGAAAATAAGTCACCCAGACTATATACAAGAAGACCTAAAATTCTTAAAAAAACATTCTAGTATTAATGTGAATATTTGAATATGACTGGTAGCGTTCTTCTAGTAGAAGGTTCGTTGGAATTGCAAGTCTTACTTCTTTGATATCTATTTGCATTCCAAGAATAGTTTGAAGAAACCGGTGAATATTTGAATGTGACGTTTCGCAATATTATAATTTTCAATAAAACGAGTCACAGGAATTTGTAATTTTTGATATACACGCCAATAATGCTGTCAAAAATATGTAGTTGAAATATGAAATCATCATTGAAGTACGTTTCTGTGAGTTAATAAGAAATTTGTTCAGTCCTCTTGGATCATTTGCCATTTTATTTATGTCTTGCACGGAGCCATACTCTGATTGTGGGAATTTTTATATTTTCTGTAAATCCTAGATTTTGTATGTTTCACCACCAAGACATGGTTCTGTTTTTCAGTAAGTAGGACGCAACGTACACGTAGAAAATGATTTTAGCCTGCTTAATTTGACAAAAATACATATAGATATTCCTTTTACCGTAGCAAATTTATTTCATCGTTATGATCGGGGATCAATGTTTTAGGCGTTTCTAAAATAATTAAACCCTGCACTCAAAGGCATACAGATTTAAAACACGCAATATTAAAGAAAAAGATCTTGAGAATCGCCTGATTTTTTGTAGATTATTTATAAACATTTTTTCATAATTTTTGTCGCAATCGAAAGCATAATCTTGTTAAGTCCTTAAAGGTTTAATATAACGTCGTTGATGTTGTTAGCAACTGCATAATAAATTGATTAAACACATGCGCGAAAGGTGTAGGGTAAATTTCAGTATCAAGGTACTTTTGAAAATATTGCAATTTCGAAACAGTGGTCGAAAGTCGACCTTATTTGATTAAGTTTTTAAGTTTGAACATTAGTGAGGTTTTGTCAAAGAATATTAAAAAGGGATACAATCTTTTTTCTTCACGTATTAATTTTATTTAATTAATTTAATGGATTTTTAACACATATTATACATAGATTGTATCTTTCTGTACTCCTTCTCCATACGAACTTTAACTATCCCAAATCTCACACTCCGCCGTGCGCGCAGTAAGCTTAAAAAGGGGTATAAAGTTTTTTCTTCACGTATTAATATATAGATATTTATCCAATTATTTTTTTAATAGGACCTTCTATTGCTTTTTATATCAATTTTGTAATTTTAGTAGTCTTCTCAGTGTTAATACGTACGTATGTGTGTGTACGTATTTAATTTTGACATGTTTAATGCTATTTATTTTTAATACGATGATATACATTAGCGTTTATAATTAAATGCATCATTTCTTCCGCATACCATTCCTTCTATAAATTTTAATATCTGATGGCACATCAATTTTCTATCTTATTCATGTACTTTTGATTTATTCATTATATCTATTGTGCACTATTTAGAATTGAACATTGCCTCTAGGTGATCTCTTATGTTTGGCAACTACGTAGTAAATTTTATATTTATCATCAACATACAAAAATTAATTAGTTTCCATTCTACCATTCTACAGCTCCACGGTATATGTTCTACATCAGTATCCGTATAATTATTACAGCTGTATCTGTGTCCGTACGTATACGTACCAAAATGTTATATAACTAATAGTCTTAAGATGGATAATGCTATTTTACTGCTTCTCTATTCTTTTTTATAGTCGGAAACTGCTGGTCCGTATGTAGGCTTATGATTTATAGTATATCTAATCGTAAGGTGCACTTTTAAATATATATTGATGAAGATTAATCGATTAGATCGGACATAAGATTAAGAAATTTTAATGTTTTGTTTTAGATATATTATTCTATAAATCAAGTACTATATGACAAGAGTAGGATTTGTTCTCTTTTGGTTTGCATCGTGAGTTTGGTAATAAAATTCGTAATCTGAAGTGTGTTTCGTATTTATTTTATCCATTATTCATTTAATTTAGAACTTTATCTTTCATTAAAATTGTAATTAAATAATAATATCAAAAGAAAAATATCTAAGTTGAATGTTGTAGTGTAAATCCTTCAATGCCAATTAATTTTATTCTATTTCTTTTACGTATAGAGTATTCTTAAATAATTCACATTGTAAAATATTAAAATAAAATTATAAATATTTGCTTTACTATATATTGCAAAAAAGAATATTATAAGACATAAGTAGGATGATTTGGAATGTATTAGATTAGATGGACCAATTCAAGCTTAGATAGATCACACGCTGTGTGTGCAATGGACCAATAAGTATAATTTTTATTAGGTCAAGTGGGATTATATTATAAATCGCATGCGAAAAGTTGTTAATATAAGTTTTGGCTATTTATTTACATTGCTTCTTTTGAGTCAAATGAAATTCCTCGATTAGACACTTTCTGGCCAAACACTTTTGGGGTACAGAAGATCCTCGAATAATTCATGAAAAAAGCCTTACACTCCCTTGAAGTCACTGTATGGTGCGGCGTTTATAGCCCTGGCGTTTTAGGACCGTTTTTCTTTGAAGATGATGCAGTTAATGCCATTACTGTTAATGACAAACGATACCGTGAGTATTACGTAATTTTCTCGAACCACAGTTGGAAGAAAGAAATCTGAGAAACATGTGGTTTCAACAGAATGGTACCACATCGCATACAAGTCGAGAAATCATCAACCTTTTACAGACGATGTTTCCGGTACGTCTTATTTCACGTGGTGGCAATATTATGACTGACTGGCCAACAAGATCGCCGGACTTGACTAGCCCAAATTGTTTCCTGTCTATCTAAAGGACAATGTTTACAAAGTCAGGCCAGAAACGCTAGAACATTTGAAAAGGAATATTCGCCAAACAATTGCAGACATAACAGAGGTTTTGGATACAGTTATGTTAAATGTGTTAAAAGAGCTGAATCTTGTCGTGATAATCACGGCACTCATTTAAATATTATAATTTTGAAATAATATGTAATAATTTACCTAAACCGTTTATTAAAAGTAAATATTAACTATTTACAAAATATTGTATTATTTGTCGTAATTATAAATGAGCTTAGTTATTTTTACCGCGCCCTTTATTAGTTCAACTAGATATATTAATAAGTACTAATAATAGAAAGGAAACTTATAATAAATCATATTTCTTTAACAAAAAACATTCGACTGGCTTGATTTTTCTTGTTATTGTATATTGTAGCGTTTGTCATAGTTTTGCTATAAGTCTTTGACAGCTTATTTGATCTATAATCTAAAATACATTATGTCTACCTATTGACATGCATCCTATTCATAACTATAACATTTGTTTGTGAACTAATAAGATAAAATTTTTAGTGTATTGCTCCATATTTTATACGACGTGGTCCAAACGTCAGTCATGACCGTTTTGCTACATTATTCATTTCCTATTTACTACTTTAAATTCTGATCTAGATATTATAAACCTATATCTAGTGATATACTTTTACCTAAAATATTTATTATATGAAAATGATTTTTCTAGTTTAAACGACGGTGGATCAGTGATCAATACTTATGCATGTTGTTTTGGATGTTGAAGATAATCCCCAGCTCAAAGTTCTGCAAAAAACTTTTTGTCAGCGCCACAGAAAATTGTATCTACAATTGTATATTTCTCGTTTAAGTCTACAACGATTACTAAAATTTCCGAAGATTAAACTTATATCGACCGCAATGAATTAATTCAATGCATTTGTAACTCGTTAAGGACAGATGTCAAGTTTGTATAGAACGCGAGAGCTCCTCACTTTCAAAATGTCACTAGCATTTTCTTTTCATATTTTTATACGTAGTAAAACATTATTTTCCATATGTAATTATGTATGATGCGTCTGTAATTGATTTACGTATCCACAATTTGCGTTTTATCAATTTTTATCTTTCACAATTTCCACCCCTGCTTAAAATTAAATTAATTGTCAAATTTGGTATTATAATTTTATAAGCAACTTTAACAGAATATGAATTGGAAATTACAGGTTATTAATGCTATTTGAGTATATTGGCAATCTTATAGTTACACTTAAGCATAATCATAAGATTATAAAATAATGTTAATTTATATTATAGCTACATATTGCCGGTTTAATAACATGAAAATTTTTATCAGCTTTTTGGAACAACCTACATATTGTTTTATTTAACGGACACAAAAATTGCGGAGTTTCTTTCTTTGCTCAGATTTAGTAGTTACTTCAATTGTTTGAACGGATTACATAATGATGTAATATAAGAATTATTTATTTCGGTCTTTTCTAAATCGTGGTAGCCGAAGAGTTTCTTTAATGGAAATTTAACATTAAAAAGATTTTCTCCTAAAATAATTTTCTTGGCACGCCGAAACCCTGACAAAATAACATTACGCAAATAGTACTTTCTAATGATTTTAACTATGCAAATATCGAGCATACAACCTCTTGATACTGTGAAAAACTTTGAGATAGTAAACAATAACTTTAATCTGATTGAAAAATGTCATGAGAAAATATGAATGAACAGGAATTACGATGGTATTTTATTCATGAGCATTTGGTAAATTAGAATAACAATGGGTACCGCGCCGGTACGCTTGTGAAATATTGCTTATAATATTTTTATTGCCTCGTGGTGGCAATACACATTAATTAAATGTGAATAAAGTGTCCTTGTATTTCAGCATTATCTCTATTTAACTGATGTGCATGTGTATGTAACGTTAGAAATAGTAAATCAATGCGCCTTTTTTTGATAGGATAAGATTAATCATTCATTCTGCTAAACTTTCACTTCATTATTCATTCATCAATAATTTTCTATATTGAATAACTGTATAAGCCTAAACGCTATAATTAAATTTATAGTGAACTCATTTTCCTTTCTTGTCGAGTAAATAGAAGAAGCAGTTGAACAACATTGCGCAGCGCATTCGATTACTTTTGAACATATTTTAAATTTACATACTAGTGGCCTTGTGAAATGATGATCTTACACTTGATTACGAACGTTTGAGCATTTCCTAGTGTAGTAGGTTTTAATCACTTGCAAATGTAGTAGAAAACTATTCTTTCGGACAAACGGTAGTCATGCTGTTTTCTTTAACTGTTGAGGACTCACTCAGCTGCTTCCAGCGGTATCGAAGTAAAGCAATAAAGCAATAGGAGAACACACACACACACACGATAGTTCTAATAATCTTGGCAATTTTAGGTTTAAGACTCATCACCGAACTGCGCCATAGAAAAATACAATAAACATATTTACACATACGATATGTTATGTAACCAATATACATACCTCATCTCGTCTACATATTGCAAGTATTGCAACCAAAAAAGCTTGTATGATAAACACTCTCAAAGTATATATAGGTACTATTATAATGACTGTCACGTGTTTCATAATTAGATACTAATTTTTACTTCTTGTTATGATAACGATAATTTCCGACGATTATACATATTTTTGCAGATGTCCTACTACTGTCCTACTGAAATAGTTATTACTAGTGTTATACATTACGTAAGCAAGACAATTGAATTTTAATTCTTATCTTATTTCTATTTTTAGACAGAAAATAATTAAAGATGTGAATAATGTTAACAAGTTGCATTAATCCACAACTACAGGAAGGAAGGAAATTGTCTATATTACACTTTCCGATTTAAAGACCTTAAATCTATCGAAGAGGGTCCTTCAATAAATTCCTATCCAATTCCTTGTTAAACACGCTTTTATTGAAAATATATGCACAATACTTCGATGTTGATATGGGTTACACGGTTAAGTTACTGCATAAGTAACTTTTGTCCAAAATAAAATTATTGATGAAAGTAATTTAATATTTAAAAATTGCAATGTGAAACCTAAACAACAACTATAAAATAACTATATAAAATAAAGTATATAATAATAGAAATAACGGGTGTCTGTAATTGACTTACGTAATGCAATTACTCATGCAACTTGGAATCGCCTTCCTTCATTTGCTCTGCTGCCAGAGTCGTGCCTAAGTAAAAATTACAAAAATAAACCTCATTTATAATCATATGATCATGCTTACGTACTTGCAACTATAACATTGCCAATATGCTGAAACAGCATCAATAAATCTGTAATATTGAATTCCTATTTTGTTAAAGTTGAGAGTCTATAATTACCAAAAACACTTATGTCAAATTTGAAAATTAATTTGAATTCAAGGGTGGAAATTGTAAAACGTAAAAATCCCTTAAATGCAAATAGCGTCGATTATTGACACATTATACCTATTCTGTTAAAATAAAATTACAGATGTTTTCCAATACAAAGATAAAACAAATCGTTTAGATAATTTGGACGTTATAATTATTTTAATTGCAGTAATCTTCACTTATACAGGAAAAGTATCACAGGCACTAAAAGACTCATTTTTATCTTTTTTTACTATGTTATTTATATATTTCCATTGACTTCTAAATAATTTATTTATTGATTAAAATCAATTAATCCTCCTAGGTAGTTCATTGTGTTAGAAATTACTTTGTAATGCTATTTTTCTTCTTCTGAATTATTATTTAACAGAATGCCCTGAACGAGGCTTTCAATCTTTTAAGGGAAAATGTTAACAACTATAAAGTGCGATGGATGTGGTAGGTCAATTCATGTTGTGTGCTCCGAATTGTCGGATACCGAGATAAAATGTTTTACATTACGCCCAAGTTCGAGGCATAGAATTAAATATATGTATTTAATGCGAGCAAGGAGTCCATCAAATTCCGAAATTAATTGCATTGATTAATGAATTGAGAGATGAAATTAAAGATATGAAAAATAAATATGCTAACTTGACTACTGCAGCTACCTCTGCTGCTTCATCTTCGGGTATTTTACTTACGGAGGAGGTAATTGGTGAAGTATATGAGAGGAGTCAGCGTTCGCGAAATGTTATTGTCTTTGGTAGCTTGGAACAGGCGGATTTTAAACAGGAGCAGAGTCGAGTGGACACTATTACGGTTCGCTCCATACTTAGGGAAGCTGGTATTGATCAGAATCAAATCAAGCCTATCCGACTTTCCGACTTGGTAGGTTTGATCCTACAAAGCAACAGCGTGCACATCCAATTCGTGTTCGACTTCCTTCTGCTGACGATGTCTCGAAGCTGTTACGTAAATTCAAAACAATTAAAAGCAACGAGCAACTTTCTCATCTCTCCGTTTCTAGTGACCGCACCCCTAAGCAATTAGCATTCTTTAAGACTGTAAAATCGGAATTGAACAATCGTATTGCGAATGGTGAGAAGAACTTGAAAATCAAGTACCGAAATGGTATTCCGTCCATTGCCGTGGTCGGTTCGGAAAACTAGCATCTCCCAACAGGTCTTGCATTACATACAATGTGTATTACCAAAACGTAAGAGGGTTAAATACAAAAACACATATATTTTACAATAATTTACTACTTCTTTCTTGTGATATGATATTCATAATGGAAACGTGGTTGAATGACTCAGTGTGTGACAATGAACTATAACTAATAATTTCAATGTTGTGCGGAGGGACAGAGATTTGCTGCCACTCATCGTACGCGTGGCGGGGGAGTCTTGGTTGCTTTTAAGCGCGATGTGTTGTTTGATGTGATTGATACTAACCATATAAGTACTCTAATACCTCTTGTTGATCTTTTAGCTTGCAAATGCCATTTTGGTGACACCGCGCTTACCATTGCACTTGCTAATGACTTGGAATTGTTTACTTCTGCGTTGGAGGCTCTTTTGGTTAGCACTACATTCATGATGCTTGGGGACTTTAATCTGCCTGCCTTGTATCTGCCGATCAATCAGCATTGCAACAAAACGGCGATATTTAGAGGTTTTTTTGGATGTGTTGGATGCCAAGCAGCACAATAACATCAGAAACAGTGAGGGTAAAATGTTGGATTTAATCTTCTCTAACATTGATCTCAACATGCAGATCCAGCAGTCTGACGATTCTGTTGTTCCGGGTCACTGTATTCCATACTAGACGTCCATGTCCCTAACAAAAATATGTCACATTCTTCATCATGGTTCTCCTCTGAAATTATACTAAACCTCAGAAATAAGAATTATTATCACAGTAAATGGGTCAAAACAAAAGGCATACGATTCCATAATGAGTTTAAACGTCTCAGAAGACTGGTTATAAAGCAAATACATGATAACTATAATATGTGTCTTATATCGCAATGAATGTAGCCCCTTCCAACTTATGGGGCTTTCTTCGGGAAAAAACACGCTCCACAAGAATACCTGGTAATCTTCGTGATAATGTGGGCAATGACTTTTCTGATCCCATAGAAATTGTCAATGCTTTCGCTAGATCCTTCTCATCCGTATATGAAATGCCTTCAAATACAGTGTATCCTGAATCAGTTTATAACCATTTATCTTATTCCTTCTCCAATGTAACTGAAGAGGATTTAATAAAACTTATGGCTACTTTCCCTAATAAACAAACAACTGGTGATGATCTTACACCTAGCTTCTTGATTCGGGACTGCAGGTATTTATTTGCTTCCCCTCTCAAAGTAATTATTAACTTATCAATTTCCTCTGGAATATTTCCCGAGCGTTGGAAAAAAACTAGGATTGTACCTGTTCACAAAAGGGGTGACCGTGCATTGATATCTAACTATAGATCGATCTCTATAATATCTAACTTCTCCAAATTATTCGAGAGAGTTCTATATTCCTTTATATATACCAGTATACGCTCCTTTATCTCAATTAGCCAACATGGTTTCTTATCTGGGAGGTCGACAGTTACGAACATGGCAGTACTTACTCAGTGTATCTCAGAGGTTCTGGACAGGCGCGGACAAGTTGATGTAATATACACTGACCTTTCGAGGGCATTCGACATGATTGACCATGACCTGCTACTGCGTAGATTTAGTTCATTTGGCTTTGTTCCTTCGGCTGTCGACCTCATTGGGTCTTACCTTAGTGGAAGGAGATGTTATGTCTGTTATAATGGTTTTTCGTCCTCTGAGTTTGTAATTACTTCTGGTGTTCCCCAGGGTTCAAATTTGGGTCCCCTGTTGTTCATATTGTTTATGAATGATCTTCTCCTACAGATCGATTGCCCTGTTCTTGGATATGCAGATGATATTAAAATTTATTCTGTAATAAATGGTCCTGCTGATGTGACTAACCTTCAGATAAATTTAAGTGTATTGTCTTCATGGTGTGAACGTTCTGGACTCAAGTTGAATGTGGATAAATGTTGTGCAGTGTCCGTCACACAGTCTTCAATTCGTACAATTCTTCTTACTTCATTGGTGACAACAAGTTAATGAGTAAAACAGAATTAAAGATCTTGGAGTTACCTTCGATTCCAGCTTGAGCTTCAAATCTCACATAGAGAACATTTGTACATCTGCGTTCAGATCGTTGGGTTTTGTTATGTGTGTGTCTAGGTATTTCACTGATTCAGCATTGTTGAAATCTTTATACTCTGCCTATGTATTGAGTAAGCTAGAATATGCCTCCTTAATATGGTTTCCTATTTATGCAAGTGATTGTTTGGCATTGGACCGTGTTCACCGTACATTCTTGAAGTTTCTCACGTATCGGGCAGATGGTGTTTACGCGAAGAGGGGCGTGGCGACGGGTGATCTGTTGCAGAGTCATGGTATGGTATCCTTGAGTGAGAGGAGATACGCTACATGTGAAAGATTTTTGCTTAGACTGTTGAATGGAAGCATTGACTGCCCTGATATCCTGACCCGAATGTCATTTCTGATACCGCGGCTTAACTCCAGACATAATTGCACTTTTGCAACACCTTTTGCGCGAACCAATATCATGAGACGAGCTCCAACTTACACACTTTGTACAAAAATGTTGACCTATTTGCGTGAAGACTGTGACTGTGGATAGTGGATCATCATAGAATTTGTTGTTACTTACTGTATTTATTTCTTTTCTTATATTATGTATACACCTGTAATATAGTTTGTAACCCTGTTTTGGGCTTTGCCTGTTGGGAAATAAAGATGATTATTATTATTACAACTCACAACGAAAAGCTAACATTCTTGAAGCGTTTCCTATGAAGATTTCCTGTAGTTCAGATAGCGTTACCATCATTTAACGTACTCGTATAATAGGTTCTTCGGTACACCTACTTATAGAATTTTTATATGGATAACTTTTTCGCCCGATGCTCGATAATTAATAAAGATAATTAACGAAACAGGACACACCCGTCAATATTATATTATTTAATATATTGAATACGCAACTAATGATTTTTCCTTAGTTTTAGGTGTCGGTTAATAAATATCCCAATAACATACATTTAACTAAACATACTACTGCGTGGGCGCATGGTATGAGGAACGAACTGTATGCTTCTTTTATTTTCAGTATATACCTTTGTATTTATTGCAACATCATTATTTGTGGCACTGTGATAAACTTACTTCAGATAGATTAACAATGGTATTTATCAGAATACTGTTCTGACATGTGTTTACGGTGACATGATAATGAGATGTGCTAATCGCCAACTGGTTTCCTGTTCGATTGAAGCATCTCCGGAAACGACTATATCATATTCAATAGGCGCACACGTCCGCCTTCTCACTTGCGAAATGTATCATATCGAAACCCAACAATAATAATTATAGTTGTTGCGTTTAAACTAACAAAATTAAAAGATGATAATCTAAATTTCGTAGTAATTAAAGGTAAAAGGAGCTAAAAAAACGAAACTCTTAGGTCCTTGACATTTCGGACGATTTATTTATCATCTGCGTTGCCACGATGAACGGCCGACTGACCTCGCCCTATTCATTAATAATAACAATTCTATTTGTACGAGAATAGCTTTCTCTGTGGCAAGATATACGGAAATTATAACCTAGCATTTCATTTATTAATCAAATCTATAAATAATTAATATTAATTTTTTGTTTATATGAAGAAAAGATAATAATATACGATAAAGCGCATAAATATCTAGGGCAGTTTCCCAGGATCTAAGAAATTTTGGGTTAGTAGTTTAGACAAAAAGGAAATATTAGCACACATAATCCAATAATGGGTGGATACTGTGGCTAGTAATCTGAAATAAAATGCAGAAGGAAAAAACCCTTGCCACAAAAAATATATATAAAAAGAAACTTATATACGTATATCGGCAACTAAGTTGCCATCTTCAGTAGAAATCTGTATAAAACAAAAAACAGTGTTGAACGTAGTATTTTTCGCACTCTAGTTTTCAATCTAACACACCAGTGAAGAGCATGTCTTCTAAGGTTACACCCATGGTACAAATATATAAGGTTTGTTCTAGGGCAGGTTCCTTATGACATTAATGGGATACACCTACGTCATTACCACTGATGTTAAGAAAAGAAAGATTACTTTTGAATAACCACAGATGTATAATAATATATAGATTGCTATATAAGGAATATTAAAATAAACATAATTCATAGCAGTTGTTTACGAATGTCTAACTAAAATAATTTTTTTCACAAATTATCTGTTTAACGCATAAAGCAAAATAATAAAACTGTATTGATGAAAAAGGTCCCACTAGATATTATGTGACACTTTAGTTAAGGAAGTTGTTTTATGTTTTCTGAACACACAATTTATAATTAGTTTACTGACACTGTAATTTATTAAAAAAATAAAAAGACTTGAATACGTCTATTTTTTCTTGTATATTGCTTTACTGATACTAATGAATATTGCAAAAGTTAAAAGAATTTTATACTACGGAAGCTGTTGGTTTATATAGCATTTATGTATATTAATTCTTGTTAACTTACAGGTTACAAATAAAACAACAAATATGGTTGCTTTTTTATTGGTGTATTTAATGTTTTTCTTGTTGATTTTTATTTTTTTGTTGATATTTTTTTTATTTATTTCTTTGATGTGTATATAAATTCACACTCTCACATATGCTTGTATAATTTCTTCCAGCAAGTCCATTTTAATATTTTTCACCAAACGTTTTAATATGTTGATTTTCTTATTTATAGAAAATCTCTTCGAGAATACCTGGTTTCAATTCCAATTTTGTCACACATTTTCTTAATGTTGACAAGCCTGTCAGTGGATATTGTCTAGTACTTCTTAAATATCTGTAGACTTAGGGCTTATGCTTCGAAGCAAAATTGCTGAGGAAATATCCTCGGCAGTCCATTTTGAACATACCATATTAGGTTCACGTCTTTATTTTTTGAAATTAGTAAAAGTGGTGATACATGAACTATGTATTACAGATTAACTTTCTTCCTCAGCAACATCGGACTTTGTATAGTAAATAATTCAAAATGAAGTACTCTTAAGCATAATTTTATATTTGTTACGTTAGCCTTGACGTTTGTAAAGTCAAGTTATCAACAGCAGCCTCAGCAGCTGTGTTAGAAGCATCTGGGTAAATTTTACCGGATACTTATATATATCTCTGATCTGTCACTTATTTAAGTACCAGTCCTCATATGCCTCTCTTGCAAAATGAACTGAACATATAATATCTGTAAATAATAACATCATTAAAAGGTATACAAATACAAACTTACAATTTCTTGTGTTTTTTATTATTCTACCACAGGTTTGTATGCACTGCTCAGATAGGTTTTGATCTTTAGGAAAACAAAAATATCTAATATTCTTTCCTCGAGTGTTTACTGGCCTTCTTTTGCAGTTCAAGACACAGCAGCTTACCATATTAGATGAGCTAAAGGTAGAGGCAAATCTATTGCATTATAATATAATATTTAATAAACTCATTACCTTCTACGTTATAACCTCTTCTTAAGTTCTTTTACACATAAATCAAATTAAAAGTCTTTAGCTTAACAAAAATATTTACAAAACTTTATAACTGCACTAAGTACATGAAATAATAACTATAATTACAAAAAATACTATATAACTTCTTCGAAATCTAAATATAAACAAAACACTAACTACAAACATATGATGGATGACGCAACATTGATGACGTAGCTGTGTCCAGCGCAGAAATAGATGAATTTGAGTCAAAATTGTAGCATACCTGAAATATTTGTTCCATGGTTACACCTTAGCCAAAAGTACTACGTTTAACATTCTCTTTTGTTTTATACAGATATCTACTGAAGATGGCAACTTAGTTGCCGAAATACGTAGTGCTATGATATTAGTACAATTGTTATAGGGTTGCCGCGATATAGCTCAGAAAACAAAAGACTCTCTCTCTCAGGTTCCCTCGGCGAAACTGTACAATGTTCACGTCAGGAATCGTGATCTTAGGAAACAGTATAAAAAAACAACAAATTACTTGAAGACAAAAAAATGAAATAATTATTTAATTATTTTTTCTAAAATTTTTAATAAAATTGAAAAACAGATCAGATATAATTATTTATTATAAAAAACAAAAAAAAAACTTTAATTAACAAATTCTCAAAAAAAAACCCTACCCACTAATTGACCAGATAGGATAAAAAAAACTTCTACTGACAAACGCGACAAAATTTACCTAATTAATTACTGAAAATTATTCACAAAGTCCATACAAAATAATAATTACTTAAATTGAATAAATTAAATACCTATAATTAAAATACATCAAACTATAGCAAACTGATACAGTAAAGAAAATTATCTACTTTAATAGCTTCTCAATAAATATAAAATATTTTCAAACACGTGCTGGAAAAACAAAATGTAGGATACGAGTCTACTTTTACAATATTAAAATTTTCTCTTATTATAATAAAGAATGCATTCTCTTTCTTAAAAGTAAATACTTAACTTGTATAACAGCAATAAAACTAATACACAAACTTGATTAAATCTCGGCTCCTTAAAATCAAATGAAAATTATAACAATTTTTATTCAAACATAATATATCTCTAATAAAAGAACTGCATTTAACGGGAGACCAAGATCTAATGTCCTTCAACATTAAAACCACGGCCAGTGAAAGTCACGCATCCCTTCCACATTAAAATAAACTTCGCACATCTATACTATATTAAAATATCAAGTTAAGGAGCGTAAATAATCTTTCTGGCATCTTCTCTTTTAAATTCATATAACAACAAAATAAATATTAATATACACAGATTACCAAAAGACTACTATACCTCCCAAATTCTTAAACAGAAACCAAAATACAGTGTGTACCAAAACATTTGCCCCACAGAAAAATAAATTTGAAATAAATCAATTTATTTAATTTTACTTATCCATAATATATAAAAAAAACCATAGCAGTAGGTATATAGATTTTTTTAATATCTTTTTTGTGGTAAGGGGTTTTCCTTTTACATTTTATTTCAGCATAATTAACGATAAATTTACAAGTTTTCTGTAGAAATTATTGATTATTCATTGTTCTTGCCCATATATACTTTTCAATCGACAGTTAATGGCCTAATTATTTTGAAGATATTGTGAGATCTGTATTCGCACTTCTCTTAGGGCCAGTTGTACGAAAGATTCTTGATCGTTAGATCACTTGATCGGACGATCACCGCTGACCCCAGTTCAAGAAAAAGCGAGTTGTATGAACGATATTTCACATCCGTTCAACTGAACTCTTGAAAATGTGTATTGGTAGCACTGACATTCCGTTTAAGCATGCGCATTTAAAAGAAATTTTTTGGCGCGGTTTAATGTTTAGCTGCAATCTAATATGTATCTAATTATAGTGGAATAGATAGAAAGAAAATGTGTCGTTATTAATTTTTAAGCAAAACTGCAAACGGTAAGTATATATGTCTTCATAAAAAGTAGGTTTTAGGGGTATATTACTTTCTTATACGTAGTATAAGGAAGTATTTTTATTTATAGCATAGTTTGGTGGTGGTTAAATTTTTATCAGATTCTGATTAGCAATGGAAAAAAATTCTGTAGGTCATGCAATTTTAGAGGATTACTTGCTAATAACGCTTATTAAAAAATATAAAAATGAAGTGGATTGTAAGTGATCTGGTACAAACACTAACTGACTCAAAAAGCAAGCGTGGGAAGAAATAGAAAGGGAATTTAATGCCTTAAGTGGAGAGAACTATAGGAATGCACAAACGCTGCGCAATAAGTTTGACAATATTAAAAAAAGGACAAAGCAGAAATTAGGTGACATAAAAAGGAGGCATTAGAAACAGGTGGGGGCCTGCCCAAGAAATCGTATTAACAGAAGTAGAGAAAGACATGGAGGAGATAATTGGTTCCCAATTTACTGGATTTCCTTCTGAATTTGATAAAGATGTTGCAATACATATATTAAATGTGTATAATTTGCATACCATTTTGTTACAAGTACCAATTCTTTACAGAATTTGTCCTACCAGAAGTATCGATTGAAGTTACAGTAATGGATACATTAAACAATTGGGAGTATTGTACTTAGATCTGTATTGTTAATGAGATACATATATGTAAAATTGTAGCTACTCGGCAGGAATTTGTAGATGAAATGGATATGCATTGTAGTAAGAATGGTGAGTTACATAAACTAGCTGTAAACGTTATGGACTTTGACTTAATTTTTTTTCAGATGTAGTACGCACTCAGTCAGTATCAACTAGGTAGTCATAAATGTAATTTCTTTTTGTAATTAATAATTATGTAGCATTGTACTTATTATTTTTAGATTCTAAGTACCATATTTTCTGTTTTATTTTCAATTTCAAAAATGTATATAGTGATTATTATTTTTTAAGATAAATAGCTGTAGTTGAATTTAGAAAGTAAAATGTATATATTGTATTATTGTACCATATTTTTAATCTTCACTGTGTATTGTATCAATAAAAATCCATTTCGTTTAATAAATAATTTTATTTATACTACAAACAACACTGTGCAAAATGATTACAAAATGTAGAACTTGTGAAGTGTGTAATAAGATTTATATAATTAAAATACAACCTTTGGAATCTATCGCCTTATTGGTCAGTGGATCAAATAAATTGGGTATTGCAGTAACAACTTAATTTATAGGTATTTAATAAGTTTTCAAAGTAATCATTTATTAGTATATTCCTTATAACATTCTAGTAATTCTACAAAGTCTTCATCATCTGTTATTTCTTCGTAGGAATCCATCACACAATATGATTAAATAAAACATCACGAAGGAATAAATATTTATAATAGTCTTATGGACGGTGGTAACTGTCAATCTAACACACGTATAAGGTTATGTTTATCAGATCACGACGTTGGTCTGCGCTTGAACGGTCCTCATCGGTCGTTCTGTTGAACGGTATCTAGACCGCTCGTTCAAGACTGATCGAGCTTTGTACAATGCAATTTTTTGTCTTGAACCGGGTTCAACGTTGATCTTGTATTGCACGGCTTTCGTACAACTGGCCCTTAAAGAATTAAATTTTTGTGTTTATCTTTTTATCCTTTACATAATTGCAAATTTTATTGCCATACGTATTTGTTAGCTATTGAATAAAAATTGAAAATTAGCTATGCGGCATGTATATCGTAAAATTGTGTTTCATTTTCAAGAACAGCTGTCTAAAACACAGTAATTTCAAGCATCGACACTCCAAACACTTGAAGTACTAGACAAGTCACTGGCCATGCATCGACTATAGTATTCGGGGCGGCTTATTTATCAAGTCTCTACCATCCGCACACCAGTAATTTGCTTTGATAACGGTTAGCTTCTCTAAACCTTTCGGTTTCGAGAGGTATATAAACATAAGTACATTACTTTCTGCTTTTTCAAAAGAAATTTATATTGAAATAAAATTAATCTTAATATTATGCTCGAATAATTATAATAATAAAACAGGCTTCGTTTTCAAGTAACAACCACACCTAAAGTATAAAAATCTCTTTAAAATGAGATCAAAACTCCACACAAAGTGTAGTCATAATCTACATTAATAATAATAATAAAAAATGGAGAGTGAGTACCACACGACTTTCTTTTAAGTATGTGCGTTCCGAATTTGTTAAACAAAAGTTGTTCCAAATTAAGTTTTGAATACCTTTATCATCTTAAAGCTGTGAGTAAAAGTATTACTTTCGGTCCAAGCTTCATTTTCAAGTAATATCCACACCGCAAATGTATACAGAATTCTCTTATAAATAAAATTAGAATCTTGACGAAAAATGTAGCCACGATCTTAATTAATAATATAGGAAAAAAGTGAAGAGTGGGTACCACACGACTTTCTTCTACGTATATGCGTTCTGAAACAACAAAAGTTGTTCCAAATTAAATGTTAAATACCGTCCTCTTAATAAACCTATAAGTAGAAGTGTTACTTCCGGGCCGACCGTTGAATGTCTTTTTTATACAAAAATTATTTCAAATCCAGTTGTAAAAACTTTCATGGTCTTAATAAATCAATATAGAAAGCATAATTTGGGAGATATTTGCAAAATTCGATATGAGTAAAAGCATTACTTTCGGTCCGAAATTTATAGAGAAATTGTAATAATTTGCCCAATATTTGCAAAAAACTCTTAATAGATAAGAATAAATATGCAGAATCTTGAAATTAAATTAAGCTTTAAATCTAGAAACCATGACTTGCGAGATATTCGCAAGAAACTGTTTTTCGATAAGAGTAAAAGACCCACTTCCGCTAGAAATTTCGAAAAACATTTTTCTTCTTTCTTTCGAAGTCACTCTTGAGTACCGTTTGGTTTTTTAGAAATTTGTCTAAACTTTCTAGTTGACGATATTGGAAATATTTAATTTTTTACTGAAGTAAACTGTTACTTCTGGTCTACAGATTTCTCCGGAAACCTAATCAGATCGTAAGAGGAATGATTATATTCTTAAATACATGGTTTGGTATCGGTTTGGTATTGATAGCTTTAACAGTTTGATCATTATCGTGGCAACGCGAGCACACACACCTACACACGCGCGGTCACAGGAAGAGCGGGAGATTTCAAAAACCACACTTTCATCTTGAAGAAAATTGTTATGATCGCAATTGTTCTTTATGCTGCAAACATGATAGAATAGCTTTATGCTTATACCAACTTTGCCTAAAATTCTGTTGTAAAAGTCATTAAAACATGGATGTACTACATATTTAAATATATGTATATCAAACATTTAACCTGCCAGTTCTTAAAGGCTAAACTTACCCAATCAATTTGTTTTCTACTATAATGCAGGTATAGCATTGAAAAGATTGCATCGTGAATTATATGTGTGTGCGAATCACAGAAATAAGATGTATGTCATTAATATTATTAAATAGTAAAATATTTGTTGTCAGTGATATCTCTATCATTTACAAGTGTTAAATAATCTTTCTTTAACTTGGAAAACTGCGAAATATACTTCGACAATCACATGAAGTACATATTTTTTAATTATTAATATGCATACGTACATATTGCCGTGGTATCTTGCATATTAATAAGATAATAGTAATAGTATTAAGACTTAATTTAAGTGTATAAAATATAAAAGAAACAATAATAATAAGTTTATTGTATTTAAAAAATTTTAACATGAGTATATTGGGTTGCATACACTTTTATGTGAGAAAATGTAGACATAAAATTGAATTTATATTTACAATTTAAATAAGTACTAAAATAAAAGACGAGATAGAATTTAAGATGTATATATATTTCCTTTATAGAAAAGAGCAACAAGATGTATGGTTTGTGTATAATGAAAAATTCGATATGCACGAGAGAAAAATAATATTAAATAAATCATACAAAAAGAATAAATATTTACTTTAACTTATGACTAGATAAGTAAAGAAAAAAGGATATAAATAAAAATATTCTGAGACATCAGCAGTAGTGTTTTTTTATAAACGACAGCTGGTAATAATAGAATACATTCAGGAATTTGTATATGTAATATCATGTTTCATAAGCTGTAGAGAGGTTTTTGTACGGTTTTCGATGACCTACAAAATAAAAAAGAAAATATAATGTAAACTTGGTTTGTAGTTTATTACAGATAGATATATCACCGTTGGAGAAGTCTTGGATAGAAGGAGGCGACGAAAAGGCAAACCAAATGGACCATGGTAGTACGAGTAATCTTATTAAAAGAATACCTTTTGTTTGCAATGTTTTTCCAAGATTGCCGAGAGCTGGACATAAAACAAAATAAGATTTGTGTTAGCTAATGGAAAGAATAAATTCATAGACAAATATAAAGAAGAGTTATATTAATACAAGTATAGCTACGTTGGAGAAACGCTGTACAATTTATAAGAAATTTTAAGTTGTAAATAGACAATTCTCGAGGTGTTGACCTTTTGCGGTGAGGAACTGTCAAAAAGACAACAAGTGCGTGTGTGTGGGTGTTCAAATCACTACGGCAACTTGAAAGCCAGGAGCACTGAAGATGCAGGGTGACAACTTAAATGGTAGTTTCTGAAGATGGCGTTGAGAACGGTCACGTGTCTTTCCCGGGAATATGAATTGAAAACAAGAATCGACAAGATTCATTCATTGATTGTGCATTCATTGATATTCATTCGATTCATTCATTAATTGATTCACAGTTTAGCTGGTTATATAAAACTTAAAATCGTAGGGTTAGATACACCACGATTCATATTGATTTCTTTTGTATTAGCGTGTTAAGTTTATTTTCATTCAAGTTTCATTCATTTTATTTTATTTGTTTAATTGTTTTTTTTTTGTAATTTTGTAAAAATAATGGAGATGCAAATGACCGAATTTGAAAAGTTTTTCAATGGTTCAAAGTAAGTTAGAGGCAAAGACTTATCAATGTAGCTATACGAGTATTGAAATATATCATGCGAACGTATATTCAATATAACGTTATGCAACAGGGATAATAAATATTTTCCTGAGATAGTAATAAGCATTCTTTAGTTTCAAGTTTAAAAGAGATAAAATAATTAATGGTGTTGAGTGTTAAGAGGATATAGCGTGCAAATGTATATTTTCTGGCACAGTATTAATAGTTACAATAAAATTTTGATTATGAATTAATGATTTAAGATTAGATTTGAAATAAGGAAAGTGTTTCTGGGTAGCGGACTCTGAAATGCTAGCTATAACGCGTGCGAATGGTTATAGATATTAATCAGATTCAAGCTTTTCTCCAAACATTGACCATAAAATAAACAATATACAAAAGTTAATTGGATTTATTCATTGATAAACAGGAAAATATTTTTAGAGTTCTATTTAATTAAGTATAAGAAAATATATTCGTATCATAAAGAAACGTTACAACCTAGAACAAGGTACAAACGTTTTCTTATAATTATGTTTCTTTTAAAATATATATATATTTTTATGTAATAAATATTAAATAAATTCGACAATTATGTTTTATATGATTTCTGGTTTTTCATTTTAAATAAGCTATAACCTTATCCCAATCTTAAATAAAAACAAGAGATTTGACAAGAGGGAAGAAATTCAGATACACTGAAGAATTCACGAATACTTATAAAGTACGTGCTGTTAAGATAAATAAAATACACATTAAGGATAATAAAACTTATCATCATCTTAATTATTTATGTTGCTGGAACAGCACACAACATAATTTATTTGGCAAGGCCTAATGTATGGCAATACTACAATTATCATATTCAAATAGTTATGTTGCCACAGCAATATGTTAAACATTTTTGTATCAAGTACACAATTGTAATTCTTTAGAGAATAAAATTAGCTTTATAAAAATAGATTTTACATTATTCTAGTATTGACAGCACTGAGTACATACATATCTGTCTCGGTTAATATTGTTTTAAGACTTTCATTCACTTGAAAAATGTTCTTATGAAAACAAAACGTTGAGATCCTATTTAAATATGACCCATTCTAAACCCGGAAGACATTCTACTTGTTAAGTAATATTAAAAGTGATGTACACCTATATATGTATATCAACTATAAATGCTGTTGCTAATAGTAACTATCTAAAACTTCTGTTATTTAGTGTGCATCAACAACTGAAAAAAAAATTATTCAGTACCATGAACTTAAAGAAAATGTAGCGATTATTGCATTATAGCATTAATCATTTTATCAAATCTTAGACTAATTATGGAAGTGAATATTTTTTGCTGTCCCAGTAGCGCAATCATTAATGGGTCGATTATCAACTTATTTAATTTGCGTGAAACGAGTTTGAGAGACTTATTTGTTTAAATATTCCTCCGAATACTATTCGTAGTCAACGTTATGCGTATCATTTTTAATGTAGTTTATCACTTATATCAACGGCACTTTCAAATTCGACACTTGGTAGCACTCCTCAAATTCATATCGCAATGCTGTTGAAATTCGTGGCACACTACAAATATAATCGGTATTTCATTGACTCATGGTATTATAAATGAATATTGTACATAAATTTAGAGATATGGTCCAATTATAATTTTCTGCTTTAGCACTGATAATTATTTAATTAGGCAAATTTTGAATTTTAAAAACTTACCCACGGGTGAGATTCGAACCCAAGGCCTCCCGATCTCTAGTCAGGTGCGCTTACCTTCGCGCCACCGCGGGCGCCTGTTGTCGAGTCTATAAATCCAAGTACTTCTTGATATGAATCAGTACGATTTAAAGACTCGAACATACCCCAAGAAAACTAATTCATTTTTTCAATACAATACAATGAATTAGTTTTCTTGGCAGTAGCGGCAATATGATTAGTAAATAATAACAACATGACATTGAAATTGGCTGTCATCTAAAAAAATTACATTGGCAAACTTAGAAAGAATGTAAAATCAAATTTGTATATGTGAAAATATAAACAAATAAGCAACAGGACAGCCTGTGTTACTTATGCAGTCCCACCAAAAGGTTTAAAATAGTAAATTAATAACAACATTGGAAGATTTTTGATTTATCAAAAACGACACCCAACTTCATTACAAGGCAACAGTGCCGATCCATATGTTTCATGACATACGAGTGTATAAAGATGCAAAGGTGACTTGTGTAATTAAAACTGAAACTGTAAATATTTAGGAATGGAATGGAATGGAAAACTACATATTGTCTATGTAGTTTTATCAGAAGATCACGATTTATTATGAATGTCGTTTAATTCTACCACACAAATAATATCAACATTTTGCTTATCTGTCAATGTACCCCTGACAGCCAATCCCTACTATACTCCATTCAGTCTAAGAATAAAGCATTGGGAAAGATAGGGCTTAAAATAAACGTTTGTGATTGGTTGAAATCGAGTGTGCATTTACACCGGCAAAATAATCGCATTTAGCTCGTTCTGTCAAAAATTTGTTTACTGACAGTTTTGTTCAAAGATTTTGTCGATTTCCGTATTTTACATAGTTATTTGTTGTTAATATTCTTAAAAAATAGTTCTTCTTAGAACTCGCAAGTGAAATATTCATTTGTTAAGGTATTTTATCAATTTCGTTAACTTTCTTTTCGTAATCGCTAATATTCTATAGTATGGCGGAAGCACTTTTACCAGGTCCTTCAAAAAATCGTAAAGGGAAACACATAAGATCTGGACAAAGGCAAATGGCTTATAATGTGTACATTAAGGATAAAAACAATATGTCTAAAACAGCTGCAGTCAATCAAACAGCAGAGGAAGTGGGTATTAATAGGAATACAATGTACTGCATTATTAAAGAAATGGAATTATATGGAGTTCCAATTTCTCCTCCAAGAAAAAGAAATTATCGTCATACTTACAATAAATTGGATGAAGCACAAAAAAGTACAATTAGACGACATGTGCATTCCTTTTTCTTGAGGAATGAGTTACCAACTTGTATAAAAATGTACGTAAATGTCAAAATATAATGATATCAGATATGTATATCCCTGCTATCCATCTGACAGTAAACATATGTTTTACTTGTTTTCAAAATACAAAGTTCATCGTGTGTAAACTGTGCTCATATTGTAGCGCCATCTACTTTATTCTTAGACTGAATGGAGTATAGTAACATATGAAACTTTATCACAAGACTAGTGTCCGTGGCAATCAAACAATTATACTGTCTATTAGTTACTTACATTACACGAATAATCTACATGATACAATATACTGCTCGACAGTACGCTTGTAGACAAGTTTATTTACCATATGGGATTTGCAACACAATCCTTGGCAATCGATATATATGGATTGCTCTGTGATTTACTGCATTGCTTGAGCAGTGACCTACGTAATTGTTCATTTAACAATTATCCTCAACAAATACATGGATGGCATTTCTACTGTTGGTACTTCAATTGCCTACGTAATTTAGACATTTACAAATGTTACTCATAATTAGACTATCACGTAACATTGACATACAATTAATAACATCTTTTACTTCTAAGAATGATGTAAAATACATAAGACGCATAACCTCTAATAGTAATGAGGCACACAGTTTATAATTACGATCAGTAGTGTTCTTTCTAATGTATTGTATCTCAAAACAGAGCTTTGTATATATTCAAATTATAAATAGCTTAACGAAAAATTATTTACTGTTATTATTATGCTTGACAACAAAATCAAAACAATTGATTATTAATTTCACACAGTTCATTACCAATTTAAGACTTGCACTCTTCTCACTGACTTAAATATTGTTAAATATGAGCGTTGTTAAATTATTAAATAGGACTCATAGGCTTTACTTACTGATATATTCATATATTCTGCATTCTTAAATTTCATACGCATAAAATGTATGTTTCTAGTGTATAAGGTGCTTCAAGTGCGCTTCTCGGTTAAGGCAGATATTAAAAGATCAAGTTCATACGGTTATTGCTATCTCAGTGGCTATCTTTGTTGCTATCGATCAACGAGAACCGACAAAGACGTCAAAACCGTGTCCCTGTTTCTTCAGTGGATGAGACCATCGTGATTTTCAGCGCAGTCGTCTGCCTAGACGAGATATTGTTCGTATATAAGAATGAAAATTTTCTATTCTCTCAAATAGATAAACAGGGAGTTAAAATTAAGAACAGGCGACAAAAAGTCTAAGAAGAAACTAATAAAACTTATATATAACCTTATTTATAATATATACTAGTGTCTACTTAGATAATATTATAATAAAATTAATAGAATCTACGGTTGGTTCTTGGTGAAACATTATGAATATTAAACGAATAAAACACTTGGTTATATTGCTTCACTTAACACGTTCACTACCCCCATAAGAAAAAAAAACTTTCAAATTAGACTACCCGTTTTTTTTTTATAATGTGAAAGGAAATACTCAATTTAGACAGGTTTGGTACAAATTTGTCGATAAAAATTATTGTTTATGCTGTATTTACTTCCGGCTCATAAATGAGACGGTGGTCTATGGTAATAATTTATCAAACTAGACTGCTTGGCTCTTATTTGAGCCGAGTGAAATTACACGCAAATTGTCAAAGAGTAGTAAATAAATAAGATAAAATACCAATTTTAAGTTTTTATTGCAAAAGTAACAAAGTTATAAATTTCAAATTGTAAAAAAAGATCTATTCTGTAAAAAAAATATTAATTTTTTGGTATGTATAACATAGGAAACAAAAAAAAATTAATTGACAATAACAAATTACATATGATATTGAGCGAAACATTTGTCAGGACAGAGGCCAACTTCTTTTTTCTGCTCATCACGACATAAATTGCAAACAAACCACGTTTGTACACGTTTTTTATCTCGCCTCTGGCACATGCGGCACCGAATCCTCTTGGCTAATTTTTTAGGAAAGTGTTTTTCAGTGGAGTTGCAAGAAGTGCTTGGCCTGACTCCTTCAGTAAGATACGTTACTATTTCATCTCTGAAATCTAAATAACTGATCTTCTTGTTTGAGCTCTTCTCATAAATATATTTGCTGTTCCAAATACAAATGTCCAGAAGATGAAAAAATAATTTCAAATACCATCTTATGGTTTTGCGTGCTGTCGTGTAGTACGACAACATTTGGTCGGCTCTGTCTATCCCTGATATATACTTGTTGTAGTTAGCTATGATGTTTGGTTTTAAAACATCTGTACCTCTTCTATTCGTCGTTTCCACCATAGAAAATTTATGACAAGTGGAAATCATCAAAACGTCTCTTTTGTCGCGCCATTTTCCCACTACAACTCTACGTTTTCGTCTCCATATTGTTCCTCCTCTAGGTAACTTCTTTGTTACAACATCTTTTGGATTACCTTTTCTGTTTTTTCTAAGAGTGCCCACAATATGTGTGTTTTTTTCTAGCATAGATTCGGCAAGAGGAACACTCGTGTAAAAATTATCAAGAAAAATGGTAGAGGAAAATCGCCTAATATGGGGTCCTTTTTTTCAAACCTTAGTAATTCCAAAAGTTTTAGTAATTAATACTTAAAATTTAAACTACAGATTCATTGTTATGCTAGCTTTCGATGTGTAATCAGTCATTCCTCTTTTTTTGTAATTACGGACAAAAATGATACCAAAAAAAAAATGTGCGTACCCCAAATTAGATTACAATAGGGCCATAATATGGGGCAGGCAAAAAACATTCTAAATCAAACTAAAAAATTGAAAAAATATAAATGTTGTTGCTTTATTCAAAAAATTATCACAAATGCATACATATCTGTATCTATACATGCATGTCTAATATGTTTTTGTTATAAAATATGGGAACTTAAAGTCAGAATTTCCTGTTTATAATAAACATAAATTTATAATCGTGATTTTTATTTGCATAAGTCACAAATGTAACGTTTGCCTTTTTCTCCTGCACACTCACTATGCGCCCATTTTAAACAGACAGAGCATCTAAGCCACAGTTCTCCACACATATCTTCCGAAAATGGTTGGTTACAGAACAAACATTCTGCATCTTCATCTTCATTTGGTGAATCGTCACTTTCTTGCAAAAAGATTTCTGCAGATGAATCTGACGAGGATGAAGAAATTTGTCTCTTTTTGCCTCGGGTTACTAGTTTCCTTTTCGATGTTGGTTTTTCTTGTCCTTCCTTATTTTTATCCTTACTAAAGAAGACTTGTCGTTTAACCTTTGATGTAGATAGAGAATTTTTCTTATTGAGACTTTCTTCTAACTCTTTTTTGTATGGGGTACTCGTGATAATAGTTGCTTTACCAGCGTTTGATCGCTTTTTGATAACTATTTTCTCTGCTAAACTTGGGACCGGTAATAAATCAGCAGGCGCCACATGAAAAAGATTGTCTTTTGGTTCCATTGCTTCTTCTTCTTCAATTAATTCCATATCTGGGATCTCGTGATTTAATTCTGCTACTGACACAGGATTATCTTCCTTAGATAGTTGCTCAGCTACAAACTCATGCTCTTTAAAAACGTGCCTGTTAACAGGAAACAGACCTGTTTTCCGAAAGCCATGTATGGCAGTACCTAATGTGGCAGCCTTTAAATAGGCTCTACCAAAAAGTTCTCCAACCTGATAGACTGTTACAACTCGCCCTGGATTCTGCCTAAGCCAATCTCTTATTTCCTGAGCATAATATGTTTTAAAAGGAGACATGAATGAGACATCCAAGGGCTGCATTTTATTTGTACTATGAGGAGGGAAACAAACAATATACACATGGTTGTTTCTTGCTAGATTAATGAGTTCAAGGTTTCTTGTGTGCGAATAATGACCGTCCAGCAGCAAAACAACTGGGTCGTTTTCAGTAGGTTTAGTATGACGAACAAAATGTTCAAACCATTGAACAAAGATTTCTTGCTGTATCCATCCAGATTTATGGCATGCTGAAACAGCTCCTGGAGGCATTCCATTCATTAGCTCGGCCTTCATATTTTTTCTAGGAAAAACAATTAGTGGAGGGATATACTGACCGGTAGCCCCAAAACACATGACAACAGTCATTAAGGCCCCACGTTCTGCAGATATTAAAGCAGCGACTTGCTTTTTCCCTTTTAAGGCAATAACTTTCTGTTGTTTATGTTGTACAATGGTTATACCCGTTTCATCACAATTGAAAATGCGTGATGGGTTGTTATTAACTTTTTCCAAAACATTCTCGTATAAATTAAAGAAATTTTCAACATTTTCTTTAGTGAAAGATTTCACACGAGCGTAGGATATTCCTTGCGGTTTTCTAAAGGAAAGGATTGGATGGCGGTTAATAAAGCTCTTTAGCCACCGAGAACCTGCACATTGCTTGTGATTGTTAAAAGGGTTTTTTATATTGTTTTGCTCGCAAAGTTCAAATGCCAGGCGACAAATGTCTTTCTGAGTGACTCCAAAAAAGTTTCTTTCCAGTTCTAGACAGTGATTAACCAATTCTTCTTCCATTTGTGCTGAAAATACTGGCTTTCTTCCTAACCTCTCATTCACAATCTTCTCTGGCTCTTCTCCCCTTGCTACATATCTTTCTAGAGTTGTTTGTGGAACGTTGTATGTCTTGGCACTTTTTTTATAACCCATTCTTTTTTCTCTGCAAGCTTTAATAGCTTCTATCATATTTTCACGCGTCCACTGCTTTCTTTTGCCCGACATCTGGAAGAATTATTTAATTTATTTGTGTTTTAACATTTGTGCCATAATATGGGATACCCCAAAATAAGCACATCTATGTACCCCATAATAGGCAAAGATCAGCTCACAGATTTAGGTTAATATAAAAATAAATCGGATAAAGATTTTTTCACATCAGTATACACACATCATTACCTATTCCATCTACTTTTTAAACAACCAAAAACAGTAAATAATACTTACTTTTATCTCCTGTTTTAACCAATGCACACATACAGTTGCAAAAACTCAACCGCCGCCTAAATGAGTTATGGATAATGTTTGGTCGGTACAATCATTTTAAGTCGATAAATCTTTTACAGATGTCTGCAGACACCAAAACCTTTATTAAAAGTTATCACATAATAGATGTCACTGCCATAGTTTAAAAAATATTGAGATACCCCATATTAGGCAGTATCCCCATATTAGGACACTTTCCTCTATGTCCCTTGTTTAGATATGGTTCCATAAGCTTTTCGACGACACCATAACTATGTCCCATTTTTTCATTTTGGATGGTTCCTTTACCAGAATAAATTAGAATATTCAAAACACACCCGTCGGGGGTAGATAATTCGTACAATTTTATGCCATATTTGGCAGCCTTGTTTGGAGTGTACTGACGAAAATATAATCGCCCGCGCCACAGCAATAAGGCTTCATCAATTGAAATATTTCGATCGGGATAATATACTTTTTGTATATTCTGCAGTACATGTTGAATAACATGATTGATTTTATATAGACGATTAGTTGCATCATCACTTTAGTCATAAAAGCATAAGTTACGTAAGTTCGAATCTATTACGACCCATAACTTGATTGAAAAATGGATGACAATATACAGGATTTCGCGACCAATAATGTTTCAGACTGGGCATTTTTATGTTTCCCATTGTAATGCATAGAGCAAGAAATTCCTTTATTTCTTTACTGGTTGTATTTTTCCACTTTCGCATATTTGATTTTTTTGACAATCCATTTGATATAAGAGTGTGAGCTCTAGTATTTGTCCAATGAACAATTTTATCAATGAGTGTATCATCAAACAAAAGAGAAAATATTTCTTGAGAACTCATACCTGGCGTCACATTTACTTTCAGGCCTGGTACCTCATTAAAATCAAATATATCAGTATCTTCTTCCAAATCCACCCATTCATCTTCATTGTCATCTCCACCATCTGCATGACTACCTTGACTGTGCAAGTCTTCACTTAACTCATTATGATCACTACTTGCTCTTTCTTCTTCATTTTCTGTGTCTGAGTTAGAATAAATTGTTGCCTCACTTCCTGAGTCCACGTAAGGTTCTTCCTCAGATTCCTCGTGCAAAATAATTGAATCATCATACTCAAGACCTTCTTCCATTACTTTTCTACCTTCTTCTTCAAGTTCTGCGACTGTTAAACGTCTTTTCGCAGGATGCATCTTGTAAAACTGCCCTCAATTAGCAACGACGTTACCCTCGTGATTGCAGACTACGAGCTACATAACCTCACAAAAAACACCGAGACCGCGAGACCACGCGACCCACATGTGAGTCAGACATTCATAGAGACTACCATGCAAAATCAGCCTCCTACAGACAGATCAGA
Source organism: Amphimallon solstitiale (assembly GCA_963170755.1). Taxonomy (NCBI): domain Eukaryota; kingdom Metazoa; phylum Arthropoda; class Insecta; order Coleoptera; family Scarabaeidae; genus Amphimallon; species Amphimallon solstitiale. Next base: position 97,743,002 of record OY720676.1, on the reverse strand, counting down.
AGAAATAAATTCGTATTTAGTAAATATAGGTATCTGGCTCACATATGAGACGGTGGTCTGAGAGTGAAAATTGTGCGGCTCATATATGGGACGCGCGGTAGCCAACGTGTTAAGGCTGGCGTTTAGTTTTCAGTTTGGTGGTGATGAAGAATATAATGTGGGGGGGTAGGATTAGGTGTCGGTAATGTGGCGGTTCATGTTGGCAAATAGTCGAACTTAATTGAGGATGAGAGATGAAGCAATAGAAATGTAGATTGCTATTACAGCAACAAATTTATATCTGGGGCTTTTAAATGAACTCAAACATAGACAGACAAAAAACTAACACGCACAAAAAATTATTAAAGAAACGCTTTCAACACGTTTTTGTCTACATAGTATTTTAAATTTATGCTAGTATTTATTACGAATCTGACTATATAGAAATAATCTCAACAGTCAAGCATCAATAAATACAAGCATTCATTTATAGCAATTTATAAAATTTCAAGTGGTACACCTTATAAAATAAATAGGAATAAAACAATTTATGTTTGGAAAAAATATTTTTTGAAGTAATAATAATAACAATATTTAGTAATTCATGTGACTATAAACATGGTAAAGAACAAGTCAGTTTGAAGTATTCTTTCTCGCTTAATTTGTAATGTGTTTAATGAATTTTGGATTTAAAACATGGGTCATTGTAAAAAGAATGATGGACAATGCCAAGCTTCTATTGCCGCACAAAAACTGTTAAAAAGTAATGAAAATAAAATATTTATAAGTGACATTTTGTGTGATGTGTTACAAAGGGTAGAAAAAGTAGAACAGTCGACCATAGACTGCAGTTTTATTCTAAACATTGTGTAATGAATGACAAAAGAAATAATGTATAACATCACGCAGTTATTGAATAGCACTATTCGTATGGTGATGCAACATCTGGTTTCGTCGAGAAAACGGACAGCAAAAAAGTCGATTTTAGTGTTAAATTCCTTTCTTCTATTTACCTACCTTATATTTCGTGAGATTAATAAAGTACGGAGAATTTACTCGATTTGAACTACAATATAAACAAATAAAAAAGTATTTTGTATTTTATAGATCACCACCCACTTGTTATCCAATTATATAAATAAAATTAAAAACTTTTTAAAAATACAAAATTTCAATAGTGCGCGTGGGTGATGAGTCATCGGCCGCTCGTGTCCGGTCTCTGAACATATGAACTAAAACATACAGCTTATATTGTGATTTTCGTAACTTTAACTGTGTGTTTAGGAGATATGATTCAGAATGTAACCAGAAAAGATCAATAGGTATTAATTACTTACGTTTATATTTTAGTCCACAATTAATTTTCATAGTAAATCTGTTTAATTATAGGTTGTCTATAGGTGACACTAGTGTTTTTGGCAAAAATCAACTGCGCTTCTGTACTTAACATTATTCATATTTTATTATCTTCTTAAATAATATTGGAGATGCGCAACATTCAGAAGTGAAAGTAATTATTTTAATTACTGTGACTTACATATATATCTATACGTAAAACGTATATGCATATATGCATGTGTTTGAGATACACACATACATTAAGTGCTATTGTCGACAATCGAACGCACATCGCTTTGTTCTGTGTCATCTTTTGGGTGTTAGATGTCGCTGTGATACTCTCACTGCATTTAACACGCTAAAATGACATAAAAGCGATTTAAGTCTTGAAGCTATTGTCGAGAATCACCACGCACACTGATGAGACCTCATAGGTCGAAACACCGGTGTCTGTGCGTTCGATTGTCGACAATAGCACTTAATGTATGTGTGTATCTCAAACACATGCATATATGCATATACGTTTTACGTATAGATATATATGTAAGTCACAGTAATTATTTACTGCTTGATGTTAGTTTTAACATCCATGTGTTCACACTTTTCATTTTGTAATTATTTTAGTTGTTAAACGTACCTAAATATATTTTACCGAACTGAAGTAAGTTTGCCAAAATAAGGTTTTGATTTTCCATATTATCCAAAGATGACATATCAACTATTATATTCTTTTAATAGACTTAGCTAATATTTCACTATTAATGACAACATAAAGAATTTTTGGTATAAACCACCGAAAAAGAAGCTATCTACCTGACGAAATGGTTGAACATGCAGAACACATAATTTAAGCCTATTGTGCCATATTTTTATATGGTCTACCAAATCTAGTACCTTCAAGAGATATCTAAAACGTAGAATATTAACTTTCTGTGATAGAAACACCACCGATGTAATATCCTTGAAGAATATACATATAGCCCAGTCAAACTATACCAAAAAATCTCGCATGGTTACATTAATTAGGGTACCTTTGATATTTTGATATGGTGTATGGATTGGTACACTGTTGCAAAGTCCCAAGTTTTCTTATTTTCCCCACTACCGCAGACGCCGCCATCTTGAAGAAACCGCTAAACTTTTTAGCCTCTTTTTACAAAATATCTCCTAAAGTATTAGTTTGAGCAAAAAAGCCGTTTACGTTCTTATTAAACTAGAGAAAATTTTCTACAATTTAATACAAAAACGGAATATTTAGCTTCATTACTTCCCGAGATAGACCTCTTTGAAATTAGAGAATTTTTTTTTAAAAATGTCAAAATAAAGATTTATAATCGGTTTTTGCTCGATAGTAAGTAAATGGTGTATTCTCCGCTAAAGTCTGACATAGCATTTATAGTAGAGGTAGGTAGCTAAAGTTTAAGACCAAACTGATTCTTCTAGCTCGTTTAGACTATGATACTCTCTTTTGAATATTTTTGTAGTCTTTTAGGAAGACACGTTACGCAATAACTTAATACTGACAAAATTAATGTATCTATTTATTAAAAACAAAAAAAAGTTCATTTATTGCTAAGTTTGTATATCTCATATATTCAATAGGTCTGTGAATTATATATCAATAAATTTGTAAGTAAATAAATAATTAATAAATAATTATAAATAAATTATATACTACATAAGTTTCATCAACAAAAGTGTCAGATATACCACAACTTTACATTATAAGAACCAAATGGTGATATTTTGTTATATAAGACAAAATGTGTCTGGACGACAAGCCACATTTGGAGCTTCGGAACTTTAGCTATTTACCTCTACTATAAATGCAGTGTCAAACTTTACCGTAGGATTCACTATATACATACTTACTATCGAGCAAAAACCAACTAAAAATCTTTGATTTTTACATTTTTAAGAAAAAATCTCTAAATTCAAAGAGGTCTATCTCGGGAAGTATTGGAATACTTTGGAAGATATTTTGTAAAAACTGGTATAGTGCAAAAATTTAGCGGTTTTTTCAGATGGCGGCTCATAAGCCAAAAAGTTTTCAAAAAAGCTTGTTATATTTATCGTGTATAGGTATTATATTTAATCCTTTCTACCAATTATCAATCGGAATCATAGCAAATTAGACGTATAAATATTATTAGTAGGAATAATATAGATTTTGTTATGCTCTGCAACAGTAAATTTTGCAGCTTCTTTGTTTGTGTGTACGTGTATAATATAAAAATTACTTTCGTAAGTTATTGATGTAATTTAAGCTATTGTACTTTTACATATTTCAAATAGACTCTTATTAATAAATACATAGGTACATATTTTTTAATTATTTAATCATACACTATGAATAAATGAATTAGTATTTATTTAGAGTAATGTACACAATGATAATTTGCGTTAAGCACCGGTAAATCTCAAAATTTATTGAATAAGTAAAAAATGTACCTATATATATTTATAGGTATCAAAATGCCTTTGTAGTCCCGTCGCAGAATTCAATAAATTTGTGCATCAAGAATTATTTAATTTTCTGAAGTAGACTAAATAAAATATACCTAGAGTTGGTATACCATCTTCTAGTTTATCCATGTTTATGTGATTGTTTGGATATTATATTCTGATAATAGTACGAGCAGAAGCATTGTTTAAGTCTTCGAGATTATCAAGATATAAGCTGTACCACTGCAGATTTTACTTATTTCAGTACAATACAATACACATGTAATCGTAATTAGATAACATTATAAGAAGTTAATTATATCATATATTAAATCAAGAAAGGTTTTCCCTTTTCGTCCAGTTATCACAACACACATATTTCAAATAATGTCAAACTTTCAAAAATTGCTATAAATATACATCGCTCGAAAGTAAACAATGTGTAAGATTATTATACCTATAGCAAATTTATTATCGTTTTTGTTTTTTATAGGTATATATTTTATATTACATTCCGCAAAGTATTAAACTGTTGAATATATAATAATAATAATATATAACTGTTTTTATTATTAGACGAAGTATTGTGAGCAATTGTACTTTTGCGTAAATAAAAGTACCTATCCTGACATTTTTAATTAATAATAGGTACATATATACGCCCAATTTCCAGTGCCCCCTAATGCCCAGAAGCTACACTAATATTCAAGTTCCTGGCGTGATAATTCTGCATCTTGACGGTTTTTCTCCACACTATAGTTGAATTGTAACCCTAATTTCATATAATGTCCACGCATTTTTATTTTGGATACCATTTACAAACGAAGATATTATTTTCGTTGCAGTATTTTTTGTTACAATGCAAACTAATTTTTTGAGGTCAAGGGGGGTGCAAGAATGCTATACTTTATTTGAAAATTACAGATAAAAAATATTTATTTTTACCTCTAAAAGGGGTATTTTATTCACAGTATATAGTGTAAAAACAGACCAATTAGACATTTAAAAAACCCCTACGACCTCGAATCAAGTTTCCTTAACATAACTGTGTACTTTTTATAACAATTAAATTAATAGTTTCCATTTCTTATCAAAAAAATGTGAGCATGTTTTCAACGTGAATATTGTTTCGACCTCTCGGTCATTAACGAAGAGTTTACAGACTTAAACAAAACTAAGAAAGTTACCAATACCTATTTATATGTATTGGCTGGTGTCTTAAGTACAGTGTCAATAATGGGGGTGTTTATGAAGTCCAGTTGTGTGTTTGTGACATGTTTATTTGCTGTTGTAGCTTTTTTAATTTCTAGAATTTCTAATAAATCTAATTAAAAAAGCTACAACAGCAAATAAACATGAGAGGTTTATTGAGTTATCAAATGAGATATGCCTATTATTTTTACATGAAGTGCAGATGTATTACGTACCCTACAAAAAAGGTGAAGATAATAAAGCCTCAAGCAGCAAAAGGAAAACTTTTTCAAACATTTGTACATCTTAGACAACTATATAAAAAAATGAGGTGTGGCCACCACACGACTTTCTTATACGTATGACCGTTTCAAACTATACAATTTTAAGAATTTTTTTATACAAAACTTATTCAAAATCCTATTCTAAGTACTTCATTCTCTTAATAAATCTCTATACAATGCATACTTTGCAAGATATTCGAAAAAAAGTGCTACTCGCTAAGAGTAAAAGTGCTACTTCCAGCCCGAATTTTGAAATTTCATGTATACAAAAAATATTGCAAATCTAACTCTAAATACTTTTGTACTCTTAATAAATATATATAGAATACATAATTTACGACATATTTGCCAAAAATCGCTATTCGGTAAGAGTAAACTGTTACTTCCGGTCCGAATTTTGAAATTTTTTTTATACAAAAGATATTGAAAAGTATGTTTTAAATACTTTTATACCCCTAACGTACCTGTCTAAAAAGCTTGACTTGTGAAATATTCGCAAAAAACCGATTTTTGATAAGAGTAAAAGACCTACTTCCGGTAGGAATTTAGAGAAACTTTTTAAATAAAATTGTTCCCAATTTTAATTCTAAGTACATATGGATTCTTTATAAATTTGTTTAAACTTAGTATTTGACGAAATATTGGCAAAATTCGATTTTTTCACTGAAGTAAACTGCTACTTCCGGTCTACCGAGTTTACTGAAAAACTAATCAGATCTCAAGAGGGAGATTATACACGTAAATACAAAATTTGGAATTGATATCTACAGCGGTTTGACCGCTATCGTGGTCACACACACGCACACACACACAGAGAGAGAGAGACACCCACACACACACAGACACAGACATTTTTTAAAAACCACTTTTTCGGTATCAGGGGACTTCAAAACGTGGACATCTGCAAAAATCTCGAGGTCGAAAATTTTCGTCATCACAATACTTCCTTATACTACGTATAAGAAAGTAAAAAAATGAGGTGTGGCCACCACACGACTTTCTTATACGTATGAAAGTGTTACTTGCGGTCCGAATTTTGAAATTTCATTTATACAAAAAATATTCCAAATCCAACTCTAAATACTTTTGTACTCTTCATAAATATACATAGAATGCATAATTTACGACATATTTGCAAAAAATCGCTATTCGATAAGAGTAAAAGTGGTACTTCCGGTCTGAATTTTGAAATTTTTTTTATATAAAAGATATTGAAAATTATGTTTTAAATACTTTTATACTCGTAACGTACTTGTCTTAAAAGCAAAACTGATTTTCGATAAGAGTAAAAGATCTACTTCCGGTTGGAATTTCAAAAAACTTTTTTAAGAAAATTTGTTTCAAACTTAATTCTAAGTACATATGAATTCTTTATAAATTTGTTTAAACTTAGTAATTGACGAAATATTTGCAAATTTCGATTTTTTCACTGAAGTAAACTACTACTTCCGGTCTGCCGATTTTGCTCAAAATCTAATCAGTTCTCAAGAGGCAGATTATACACGTAAATACAAAATTTGGAATTGATATCTGCAGCGGTTTGACCGCTATCGTGGTCACACACACACACACACACACAGAGAGAGAGAGAGAGAGAGAGAGAGAGAGAGAGAGACACAGACATTTTTTAAAAACCACTTTTTTGGTATCAGGGGACCTCGAAACGTGGACATCTGCAAAAATCTCGAGGTCAAAAATTTTCATCATCACAATACTTCCTTATACTACGTATAAGAAAGTAAAACGGAATTTATGACATGGAAAGTGGTATGTTTAAAATCAATTCTTAATTTAATTTGCATAACTATAATATAACTGATCCAGAACATTCTTCTGGCAATAAAATTAAAAGTAAATTCGTGAGGTATTTAAATTGTTATTAAATTTATTTGTTCAATTAATTCCTGAATCAAAAAGTAGCTTTAACAACTTATGTGTATATCTATTCTTTTAGATATCAAAGAAAATAGAGACCATATTATAGATATTGACGATTTAAACGACACCTTAAAATGGCTCTCTCAAAATGCAGAGCCATTTGCCGAAGTTACCGAAAAATGGAAAAAAACTACCGATATTCGCCAGAAGCACATGCAATCTATTGACGATTATTATAAATTATATCCCTGCTTAAAACATGCATTGGGTTACAAGCTGGTATGTTTTACAAGTTGAAGTAGTTTTGAATGACCAATTTTGTGTTAACTAAATAAGATAAATGCATGTCAATACATTAAATGTCGGGCCACACATTCACGAGAAGGGCGCGAGACAGGCACGGCACGATTTTCGCACGGAGCACGTATGGCGCCCGTTCTGAATTACACGGTAGGTTGTAAACGCGTTTGATCACACATCAACGGAGCGAGTGCGAGACGGACAAACTCCGTCGATGTGTGACCAGATTCATTTAAACCAGTGGTTCTCAACGTGGGCGCTGGAGGATTTTGGGTGGGCGCTGTGCGGCGTAAAGGTAAAGCTACACTACACAGTAAAAAATTAGTAAAATTATACAAAAATGCAAAATGTTTAATATCCGCGCTCACCAATGTTCCTATTATGCATTGTTAACCCCATCGTTGCTATGGTTACGTACATGCTGTTTCTATTTCTGTGCTTAACTATGTTATTGTATGTATGACGCAACGCGCGGACTCTGTGAGCCAACGTGAGTATAGTGGACCGCATCTCGAATGTTCCAAGATCGAGAGAGTTCGACTTCCAGAGAATACCATGCAGTGCGGTATATATAGCGAAGTCATTATTCGCATGATTCATTCTATTTACGATAGTCAGCGATAACGTTCGAACAGAGACAAATATTCAGTGTGCGATAGTTGTGTGATTAATTAACAGAGTGTTAATCAAAAATATTGTACATTTAGCACACACGGTTCTGTTATAAAATAAACAATATACAGGGTGTTCCTAAATATCATGTACATAAGGAAGGGGGTAACTATTTGGTTTATTTTGTGCCTTAAATTTCATATAAACATAGGTCTGCAAACGCTTCGTTACCAATATGCAGGGTGTTGAAATTTCAAGAATTTTTCACTTTTTACTGTATAGCTCCTGCAGTTTTTGAGATATTTTGTTCAAATTTGGAAGGTAGGTTACGCTATAAGGCCTGCATCATTAGCCATGCCAAATGATTATGTAAATCTACAGGGTAATAATTTTTTCGGGGTCATGCCCTCTTTTCTCACCCTGAACTTTTTTGCGATGCGCCACTGCTAGATTCTAAAATACGCAATAAATTTTTTGTCTTGTTTAGAAACTTTTTGATCTCTTATATTTTTTTCTTATCTCTGACCGTTATCGAGAAAAAAAGTAGAAAACAATTTTCTGTAATTCGCCAGAGAAAATTAAATTTTTTAAAATGGTCTAGCAGGCTCTGGCTTTATTCAGATAATCACTTGAGTTTATTAATTTGACAATTGACATTAGAAATCGTAAAAAAACTGCAGGAGCTATACAGTAAAAAGTGAAAAATTCTTGAAATTTCAACACCCTGCATATTGGTAACGAAGCGTTTGCAGACCTATGTTTATATGAAATTTTAGGCACAAAATAAACCAAATAGTTACCCCCTTCCTTATGTACATGATATTTAGGAACAGCCTGTATATTTGAGCTGAATTAAAACTAGGTAGAGCAATTTTTATAATCGAAAACCGTTTATTACAGGTAATAATCATTTATTGATGTTGGTAATGTTTTTAATAACTCAAATTACTTTAGAAATCTAACTTATACAAAATACTTTAATTATATTGCTCCAACCAAAATTGTTTAACATTGTTTAACATCGGTCTTTTTTACACGACAGCAATGGCCCCTCCAGGCAAAAAGCAGAAGGTGGTACGCCAGTATTCGGTCGACTATATAGCCTTCGGTTTCGTACCAAGCCCAGCGGATCGCACAAGACCGATGTGCCTCATTTGTTCCAATGTCTTCTCAAATGAAGGTATGAAACCCTCTCGTATGCATGACCATCTAGAAAAGATGCATTCGGACAAAAAGGACAAGCCCGCAGAATACTTCAAGAAACTGCGTGATGACAGGGAGAAAACTACCCCGTCCATTTCGTCTGCTTTTGCCAAGGTGACAGAGATTCAGCGTGATGGCCTGCTGGCATCGTATAACATTGCATATATGATTGCAAAGGCTGGCAAGCCGCAGACTGTGGGGGAAACACTGATTCTGCCTGCCATGAAAGAGGTGATTTCGACTGTCTTACATAGGAATGCGACAGAAATAGTGAAGGCTATCCCCCTTAGCAACGACACGGTCTCCAGAAGAATAGATGAGATGGCAAGTGATGTCGAAATCCAGTTGGTGGACATTCTCAAGAAGACCAACTTTTCCATCCAGCTTGATGAATCGACTTTGAGTGATAACACTGCCCTTCTCATGTCTTACGTGAGGTACTTCGACGAACCTGGGGAAACAAAAGAGGACATGTTGTTTGCAGAGTCCTTACCCCTTGACACAACTGGTACATCCATCTTTGCTGCTGTCAAGAAGTACTTTGAAGAAAAGGAAATCCCGCTAATCAACATTCACTCCTGCGCAACAGATGGAGCACCAGCAATGGTTGGGCGATACAAGGGGTTCCTTGCTCTTCTCAAGAAGGAGCATCCAGATATCATCTGCATACATTGCGTAGCGCACAGAGAGCATCTTGCAGCGAAACGGCTGACCCCCAGCCTTCATGACTCTCTCAATCTCGTGATCACGGCCGTGAACGTAATAAAAACAAATGCACTATTCGACTATTCCGCAACCTCTGCCAGGAAAATGACGAGATCTACAATCGGCTGCTGCTTCACACCGAGGTGAGATGGCTCTCTAAGGGCAACTGCTTGGCTCGATTCTGTGAAATGTTCGATTCAGTTGTCACTTTCCTGCAAGTCAAACATGAGAAGTTGGCCGGTGAGCTGAAGAAACACAAATTCGACATTTTCTACTTGGCTACAATCTTCAGGAAACTCAACGAGTTGTCTCTCCAGATTCAAGGTAAACTGGTGACACTCATCGACTGCAGTGACCACCTTTATCGACAAGCTGGCCCTTCTCCGCAGTAATATCGTTAGGAAAGAACTTTACCAATTTAGTGAAATTAATCAAACGACAGAGACACCCACAGATGAAGATCTTCTTCGATATGGGGCTCATCTTCAGCAACTAAAAGAGGACCTTACATCGCGCTTCCAAGACCTCATCGAACTGGATGTACCTGCCTGGATCACTGACCCGTTTGGAGTCGTACTGGAAGACGTTGACGTTAAATTGCAGGAGGAGTTGGTGGAACTTCGCAACAACGAGGATTGCAAAGTCCGAATCAAAACAGGCTTCAAGAAACTCTGGCAGAACCACAGCATGGCAGGACTATTCCCTACAATGTGGGGAATTGTTCACAAGCTTCTTCTCACGTTTCCGACTTCATATTTAGTGGAAACCGGATTTAGTGCGGCTACATTTCTGCACTCAGGCAAGAGGAAAAGGCTGGACATGGTTAACAGAGAGGACTTGCGGCTTTATTTGTCTCTGCTGACTCCTCGCGTGAAACAGCTGGTGAGCAAGCACCAACCTCAAGGATCGCATTAGTGAAGACTGCATGGGTTGGGCTCACAAATTTATTAATTTAATTTTGTTAAATAAAATTCAATATTTCAATAATAATTTTTGTTTGTATTAATTAATATTTTTAAATAAATTTAGAGGTAGAATTTATTACTTCTTGTTTTAATTACTGTGCCCAGGTTAACTAGTCCATAATCCATAGTCGTAGTCCATGACGTGTCCCTTCGCGATTTTCTGCAGTGGGCGCTGGGATCTATACAAAATCCAGTAAGTGGGCGCTAGGCGAAAAAAGGTTGAGAACCACTGAATTTAAACCTATTAGTTTAACTCGGTACGGGCGTCGCACAGGTTCCGTGCGAAAATCATCCCGTGCTCGTCTCGTGAATGTGTGGCCTCACCTTAAATCAGCATACTTGAAGGCGATATATATAATAACATGATTTTGTCTCTTCCAGCTAGAAATTGACTTTTGTCATATCTACGGCAATAAAGAACATACTTTTCTATCAGAGTGGCCTACCACAGTGAGGAAAATTTTTGAAATTTCCAAGACGCGGAATGATTCTCTTTTAGATACCCTTCTCAGTGATCAACATGGTGAGGGTATGTAGATAAATTTTTTATTTTACCATATGTAAGAATATATGCATTCAGAAGTGTTCTCCTGTATATTAAAATTATGAAGTACTTTCTTTAAGCATTCTATTCTTCATCCATGTTCTTTAAGAGCGTTTTACTTAACAAAGTCAAACATTATACTTTGTAATTAGTCATCTATAAACAAAATTATTTTTTATTTTGAATATTACAGATACCCAGTCAGTTAGAGCATTAAGGCTATTGCCCCTTCTATTCAAAACATCTGTACTGAAGACCAAAAAAGTTGGTTTGCACTGGCGGCCATCGAAGAAAGAGGTGCAAGATGGTTTCTGTCTGCTTGTGGGCAAATCTAGTGATGTGAGTGCGGCTTTAGAACTGAGAAAAAATAAATTATTAAGATACAATTTAACTGCACAGCCTATACTTGTGTTCGTGGCAAATACATCCTTCAAGGTATTTATACTAAAGACACTAGAAACTTTATCTTTTGTGAAACACATGCACTGTTATGAAGTTAAACTGTCAGAAAATAATTTAGTAAACGTAGCTTATAATGATTTACACAAACATGAGCCCTATTTATTAGTAGAGAAATGTGATAAATTTTATGTTTTAGTTAAACATGTTTTGTAGAATCAGTAGTGCTTTTCTTTTTTTTAATGGGAATGTAAAATCAGAAATTATGTGTTCCATAAGGACTGAAATTTGTGGTACAATGTATAAAAATGTGTTGACTTACAAATATTCAGACTAATTGTATGGGTTTATAATGTAAAAGTAGTGATCGAAGTGTTATCCTTATGAACATTATCTTCATTTTGACATGAATAAAGAAATTGTGTCATGCATATATTACTTCAGATTTGAAGTGTAAATCGGTCTTAATATTATTATGATAACTGATAATAATATTAAGTATAAAATTATACCGCAAGTTTGATGTTTAATGTTTTGTTTTGTGCAATATTTCCCTGCATATTAGGATGACATTAGTATTACAAGGTCCTTAGGTATTAGTGACGTAACGTGGAACTTTGTGTTATGTTTATTTCTTATTTAAATAATAATTTTAAATCCAAGTTTACGTGTTTTATTTGTTTCCTAACAAAACAAAAATTGTGGTTGTACAATAGCGTGTAAATACAGAATAAGTTACAGTTAAAGTTATGCCAAATAAATGCCTACAAATTATGCACAATCGGATGTTAAATTTTGAAACAGAAAATTAAAATTTGATAATGTTTAGCATAAAGTTATGCATAGGGAAAGAAAATAGAAAATATTAAATTATGTATATAATATTGTAGTATGTTTTCGCTTTTATAAAAATATTGCACTAAAATATTGTCTTGGACACCTGTCCATAGAAATAAATGGTTTTTTCCTATGGACAGGTGTCAATGACAATACTTTAGTGCAATATTTTTATAAAACTTAAAACATACTACAAAATTGTACAATATTATATACATAACTTTACATAATAATACTGTAGATTACATGCACAAAGCTTTGTAGTTAAAATAAGTACAATTTTGTAAGGGTAAGTATTACATTTTATTATAAATATAGTGAATATAATAAAGTTACTGTAGAACATTTGTCTACAACGTTTTAGAATTTTCTGCTACAATTTTGATATACGGAATACTGAATGCCTGTATCAATAAATAACACTGTTTGTAGTACACTGTTACAGTATTGTAGAGTATGCACAAACCTTTGTAGTTAAAATAAGTACAATTATGTAAGGGTAAGTATTACATTTTATTATAAATATACTGAATAATTTGTAGTGAATATAATAAAGTTACTGTAGAATATTTGTCTACAACGTTTTAGCATTTTCTGCTACAATTTTGATATACGGAATACTGAATTTCTGTATCAATAAATAACACTGTTTGTAGTATTTACTGTTACAATATTGTAAAGTATTTCATAGATATCATTTTAGCAAAACATCCTATATGATGTAGTTAATTTAAATACATTATGGTTACAACAAATAAATAGCATTATTTCCTACAACTTATACTTGTCACTATATGAGCTGCAAATTTTATGGAAATTTTCTACAGTTGTAGTAAAAATCTCTACAGATTTTTTTCAGTGTATGATTACAATCATCGATTAAAACCGACACTCTGAAATTTGTGTATGATCATATTCATTCTTAACTGTCACGTCCTTCAGTTTTGATCGTTCAGATTTCAATAAATTGATACTAATCTGTGCAATTAGAAGATTTGAATGGGCAAAAGATGCGGAGTCAATCAGTTTTAATTAATCTTCAATATAGACGATCGTAACTAGTGATTAAGGTTCAAAAACAAAAAGGTGCGCCTTTGAACTATACAAATCTACAGCAGGGATATTGGTCATGACTCCATAAGAGGAAGATTCTACCGCCTAGGTTTGGGACGTCTAAGGGAGTATTCTAGATGAGAGCAACCGCATCTGTGGCTAGCAAAAAACAGAATGCGTCATGCCGTCACTACTACCTTTCCAAACCTCTGTTCACACATCGGAACAAGATAATCTTATTTCCGCACACACTCGCCAAATTTGGTTCCTGTGAATTGTGCCGCTATTTTATCACATTTCCTAAGATACTGTTTTAAAAAGAAGTACTTTCTTGTAAATATAACTATTCTCCAAACTGTTTTATACCACAAACAAAAATCAACTGCTGCGCTGTTTGTATACAAAATTGTAATACTACAACATATAACAGTTAAAAATATTATCTTGAGGCAGACCGAATTTGCCCTTTTTAATTATAAAAATTATGTTGTTATCATTATTCACGTCACTATAAATAGTGTACTACAGTTTTGAATAATTGATAAATTATGCAACATAATGCGGCTGTTTCAAAGTTTGGTCGATAAACCGATAGGTGATCTAATTACTTACTTTGAACATGGTAAGATATACATTAGATATGTCAACATTCACAATAAATTGGTTTAATTATTTACACTTTGCATGGTTAAATGTACTAATATGAAGTTAATCATAGATTGCACTAAATATACCTATCATTAATGCATTTTGACAATAAATATTAAACCTACCAGAGCCTTGTGGAACTCCTATGTTTTTCTATTATATTTATTCACTTGTTTAGACCATTTTCTATAATGAAATATCCTAGACTTTCAAGTGACCATGAAAAGAAAATTCTAAAATCTTCGGATCAGGTGATATATACATTTATTAAAATTGAAATGCCTTCTAATTTTAATATAATATTTAAGTTAATGTACAAAATATATATTAATATAACATTAAACCGACTACTTTGATATACTGTATGAAAGAGATGTTTAATATTTTCAATTCAAAAAGTTTTTTAATTATATATTCTATATAGTAATGATTGAGCACGCATGATGACACATCGTCAGCCATAAAAAAGAAGGGTATCTCAATAATTAGTTTCAACATAAAATATTCATCAAACAAGTAACCAACTGAGATCATAATTAATTTGAACTTCATAAATCGCTTATGAAATTACAATATTAATCGATTCTAAAATTATAATCCAAAATTTGAAGCACGTTCATATGGTTGCTCCTCAGTGATTATATATGCCTACAGCGAGAGGGCTCTTCTGCTTTAATGTGAGGATTACGTGCTGAGTGACACACTATTAAACGAAGTATTTTTAAATCCGTAATTAAAATTATCTTGCGTTGCATAAACAGTGAACAGAGAATGTGTAATTACAGAAATCTATATGCTACAAAGTGTCATAATTACTTGTACATACGTAATTAAGTGGTTATGCCGGGTGATAGCATCTGTAATTATTTTTTGTTTTTTATTACACTCAATACCGACTGAGTTTAATCACTTTCTATTCGAGTTTAATAAAAGATAATCACTTGTTAGGACAAACCAACAACATTAACACATGATTACCGTGTTCTAAATAACTATCCATCTCTTACCTTGAATATACAGTGAAATGCAGGAAAAGCTTCCCTCTTCTTCTAAGTATGTTCGAATACACGGATGTTTTACTACGATAAAAACAAGTAATAACAGTCCCTGATTGTTAAATTAATAGGACTGTAAAAAAACACAAAACTGAAATGAAACTGAAGAGTGTGTATTTTATTCAAAAATGTAAAAATAGAGAATAGTTAGACATGCAATAAATACGTAGTGGTCTCTTCATTTGAGGTATTGACAGTAGTTATTCTTTGTGACAACTCTTCCATAAAGATTTTTACGCTGTATTTTGCTTTGGATCATTTGTTTTAGTATGTATTTTCTGGTGACTTAATCAGTTTTGAAATGTTCCACACATTTTCAATTAAGCTCCTGTCGGAAAAATTCCAGTCCTATTCAATATGCACAATCCTACTATTTTAAAATAAATTGCCAGATTTAGCACTGTGACAACAATATTTGTAAATCCTGAATGCGTAACTAATCTTTGGTTTTATTCGTAGCTGTAATATGTAGGATTGAGTAGTCTCTAAGCTTTGGACTTCCACTAGGACCTAGATGAAGATGAAACGTCAGTTTTTTATATACTCACTGCAACGTTCAGAAGGTAACATTTTAATCTACTATGAACATTTTATTAACGCTTCTACGTAATAAATACGTTATTTTTAGTTTTATTCAAAATACTAATATATAGAACTGAGTAGTCTCTAAGCACTGGGATTCCACTATAACTTAGAACAATATTATTGCTGAAGATGAAAGCTTCAGTAACACTGTAATGTTCAGAGGGTAATATTGTGATCTATTTTATATATATTATATTATGGTCGCTTCTACTTAAGAAATATGCTATTCATAATAATTACCGTTTTCCAGTCTTTAAGCGAACTAATTTCTCTTGCGTGATAATAGAAAAAAAAATTACATATCTCTCGCTAATTTCCATATTTTATTCAACACACCTACACTTTAGCCCTCTCTTATGAAACTGTCCTCAATTAGTTTTTTCTGATATCTCTTTTTCTTTTAGTGTTACCTTCATACTTATTTCTCATATTCTTTTCGTGACACGTAGGTACTGCAATTATTAAATGTTTATTTGTTAAATATAGATATATATTTATATTATTTTTGTTTCTAGAGGAGCACAATCTTTTTTCCTTTTCCACTGTACGCACATTACCTTCAATATAATTTAATATACTAAACATGGAATTTTTAGACAGTTGGAGCAAATCGCAAACGCTAAGTGTGAGAGAATATCCCCAGAATAAACGTATTTAAATAAATGATTATAGCAACCCACGCAACCAAAATATCGGTATTATGTTAATTCCTGTGGCCCACATTACAGATAAATGATTGATTTAATCTTAAAAGAATTTCCCGGAAAAACTCTTTACATTTATATTTACTTCAAACTGCAAACATCTCACTTCCGTACTACTTGGAAAATTGTTCAAATAGTAATAAACCTGGGAAAACAGAAAATGTCTCCTCCTACTGACCTATAAGCTTTTTACCCATACTAACCAAAATTTTTGAGAAAATCAAGAGATTTACTTTGATAATAAAGATAAATAAAATAATCCCTGACTGTGAATTTATATTTTGTAACAAGCACGAAACTATTGGGCAAGTACACAGATTTGTCAAGCAAATTAACAAGGATTTAAAATTTTGGTCTGCAGCCTTTCTTGACCTATCTCAAGATTATGACATTGTGAGACACTAAGAGAATTTTCCTGTAATGTTTTTTTCTCTTATCTATAAATAGGAGCGGAAATATATGATTCACTACCTACATAATAATAGCGACAGTAGACTTTGTAAGCCAAAACCGAAGCGCTAAAGACACATCAATTTTTATTCCGTGGAAGAATTCTTCAAATTCTGGATTGCATGATACTGCTGTTGATAATTAACATAATATTGTATCTACATACACATTTTACAGAATCTACTTTTTTTTTGAACATAATATAATTATACTCCACTGATAATAATATACACATATTATGTGTATATGTGTATTGTGAACTAATAGAATCAGTTCATGCATATCCCATTTTCTACCATTTGTCCCAGCACATATACATAGTAAATTGAAAACTGACATTCTAGATTGCTAACTAATTGATGTATTAAAAGATTTTTTTTTCTGCATGCTAAAATACTCAAAATATTTACCTGATCTTAACTAACTCCTCATACAGGGAGTAAATTCTTTGTGCCAAGGATCTATTTTGTCTTTCAACACACGGAACCTCGTTCAAAGATCTAGGCACCGAAAAAACTGTTTGAACGCTGATAGTCGGTTTGGATCTTCTGATGAGAGGTTTGAATAAAAATCAAGACACAATTTTTAAGTCATTTTCTCGAACGGCATAAATGTAGTGTGATTAAACATTTTACACATTTTTGCGAATTCCATATTAGAAAATCTAACCATTTAAAAATTCACTTGTAGGAATTAGTGTTACTGATAACACTGATACTGCACTGACACTGAATTGACCAAGTTACTGACTCATTTGAAGAGACTAAATATATTAAATTAAAATGTCATGAAATAGAGAATTTTGATATTTTCATAATATTCATCAATGAAGTTTTAAAATTTCAGATTTTCAGAACAAATATATATATGTTTTATATCCATCTCTATTGATTTTCAAAATATATGTTTCTTTAAATGATTAAATATGTCGTTTTTATTTTTGAAAACATACCAATTTTGAAAATTGCTATGTTTTCAAAAATTTGCATGTTTTTAATTAATTGGTTCTTAAAATAATTTTGTTGTGTTGGATCACTGCTTGAGAATGTCAGTATCTTATTCCCGATCGTTATTCTAACCTTCCAAGCAAAGAAGGTACTGGTTTTCTTTGCGATTGATTGTAAAAGGACTAATACTTTTGACACATGGTGGACTAATATCTCAATGTTTTAAGAAAAGGGAAAATAACTTTGAAACAGCACCATGTAGACCTAATATTTAATTAAGAGACAAAGCAAAATTTCAATCATTCCATAGTGCTGTATTTACAAGAACAAAATTACATATGTACAACAAAGAGGGCATTTAATAGTCTCTAGAATTGGAAATTAATTTAAAACATGAAACATGTTGTGATCGTTACAATAATAATAAAACTACGTGAAGAAATAATATATTTTATACAGCATGTGTAAAATCACAGTGAGGGTAGGACATATGTATACAATGCATACCGGCAACAATGCGAAGGTCGTGCCAGTAGTAAAGTACTATTATAGACAGCATTTCAGTTGCTTATAGTCAGTCGACGGATGAACATGTATTTAACTAAGCATGCATCACACGCTTCGTAAATACATATTTACGAAATAAGAATTCAAAATACTTCTGCGAGTTTTATAATATTGCGTATACAACGCAGTAGGAAAATAAATGCACAAATTCTAGTTAAACATTAATTCTTAGTAAATTATTCTATAAATTTACTAAGTAAATAAAAAATATGCAATGATTCAAATTTATTTTTTATAAAAACCTAATTCGAATGTAAATTATTATTTCAATTATAAATTACGAAGTATTTGTTTTCGTTTTCATAATACCGTTCCAGAACAGTTTTATAATCATCCATAATTGCGTTGTATACGCAATATAATAAAACTCGCAGAAGTATTTTGAATCCTTATTTGGTAAATATGTATTTACGAAGCGTGTGATGCTTAGATAAATACATGTTTATCTGTCGGCTGACTGTAAGCAACTGAA
The DNA here is from genome assembly GCA_963170755.1 of Amphimallon solstitiale. NCBI lineage: Eukaryota > Metazoa > Arthropoda > Insecta > Coleoptera > Scarabaeidae > Amphimallon > Amphimallon solstitiale. Next base: position 97,723,841 of record OY720676.1, on the reverse strand, counting down.
ATGCTATCTATAATCGTACTTTACTACTGGCACTACCTGCGCATTGTTGCCGGTATGCATAGTATACATATGTCCTAACCCTAATATGATTTTACACATGCTGTATATCTTGAGTTTAGCATTAAGACTGTGGGTGAGTTTTCTCAAGATAATGGACCTTTATATTTTTCACGCCCACCTAGACGTCACTAGGGTGACCTTTCTACCAGGTGCACGCACTGCCGGCCGCTAACTACAACATTTAAAATATACTCTAAACATTGGAAATAACAAAAATTTAACTAATCTTTCAATATCAACGATGTGGATGTGTTACTTATGAAAAAAAATATTTTTATTCAATGTAAAAATGGTAGTAACAGCCACAAAATTTAAAATTTTTCTACCACTGACTACCAAATAACATTGCTGTTTCTCTCACTCGAAAAATATAAAGGTCCATTGCTAGATTTAATTTAATTAAATACTATTTTATTTATTTTATAATAATATTTATTAAGTTAGGATTTTAGCAAATTTCAATTAATTTAATTAAAATCATGTTGGAAAGTTATGATAAATTTTATTCATGAAATTAATATTAGAATAAGCCTGGTATAGCAGGTAAATATTCATAACTTATTGTTTATCCGCAACTTCAGTGTGAAAAGATATGATGTCCGAGATCGTTCGATGGATAGGCCCGAAGTAAACAATATTTATTTGCCACATGATCCCGACAATTACGGACGTACTTCCTTTATTTCCTATGAAGAATAAAAAAAGAAAATAAGAATCAATTTTCCGAATAACATAAGGAAATGGTTTCGAAATCATGATAACAGCAATAAAGAAATTTATAAACTGATACAACAATGACAGTAAATACTTAGATTTTATATTCTAAATAGCGTAATGACCAGGGAGCGGAATCGAGCGAGTCATGACTCATCGCCCATGGGCGCGCTATTGAATTGTTGTATTTTTAAAGAGGTTTTAATTTTATTTATATAATTGAATAACAAGTGGCTGGTGATTATAAAATACAAAATACCCTACTATTTGTTCATTTTCTCTTCTGTAAGACTTGTTCTCTTTGAATTAAGTACATCCTTGTAGATAGAAAACGTCTTTTCTACATCGCAACTGGTTATATTTACGTAATGGAAATATTCTTTTATTTCAGCGTATTTAGCATACACAATTGCCGCAATGTTATTAAACCTGGATTTCTATTAAAAACTGCGTCTAAGTCACTTGGAATTATTAATAGCCACATCTAATGTGGTTAATCCATTTTTACTTTCTTATACGTAGTATAAGGAAGTAATGTGAAATTTTCGACTTCGAGATTTTTGCAGATGTCCACGTTTTGAAGTCCCGATACCGAAAAAGATGTTTTTAAAAAATGTCTGTGTGTCTCTATGTGACCACGATAACCGCTGTAGATATCAATTCCAAATTTTGTATTTACGTGTCTAATCTCCCTCATGAGATCTGAGTAGTTTTTCAGTAAAATCGGTAGACCGGAAGTAGGAGTTTACTTCAGTGAAAAAATTAAATTTTGCCAATATTTCGTCAACTACTAAATTTAAACAAATTTATAAAGAATTCATATGTACTTGAAATTAAAATTGAGAACAATTTTATTTAAAAAGTTTTTCGAAGCTGCTACCGGAAGTAGGTCTTTTACTCCTATCGAAAATCAGTTTTTTGCGAATATTTCGCATGTCATGCTTTTTAGACAGGTACGTTACGGGTATAAAAGTATTTAAAACGTAATTTTCAATATCTTTTGCATAAAAACAATTTCAAAATTCAGACCGGAATTACCACTTTTACTCTTATCGAATAGCGATTTTTTGCGAATATGTCGTAAATTATGCATTCTATATGTATTTATCAAGAATACAAAAGTATTCAGTGCTAGATTTGCAATATTTTTTGAATATATGAAATTTCAAAATTCGGACCGGAAGTAACACTTTTACTCTTAGGCAGTAGTCCTTTTTTCGAATATCTTGCTAAGTATGCATTCTATAGCGATTTATTAAGAGAACAGAAGTACTTAGAATAGGATTTTCAATAATTTTTGTGTAAAAAAATATAGTATAGTTTGAAACGCTCATACGTATAAGAAAGTCATGTGGTGGCCACACCTCATTTTTTAATTTGAGATTCGATTTTCAAAATATGTCATTAGTTTAGGCAAATTTCCAAAGTGTTCCTGAAGGAATAACAACTGATTTTTTAAATTTGGGATTTGTGTTAGTTCCTTGCACTCAGAAATAATTCGAGCATCGTCATTTAAACATGTAACGAAATTTTGTAAACTATCGAAATTCTCTGCATGAAAACTATTTCTGTGTATGTTTTAGCAAAGCTAAGTGACGATATTTTACAGACTTTGCAATAAATTTCGGAATCACTGACAATTAATTTTTATCTCAGAAAAAGTAACATACTTAAACAACGTTCTAGATCTAAATAAATGATAACTAAAAATGTACGCGTACGTTATTGAACCATACATATTATATTGCGAAATATAAGGTAAATATAATGAATTTTAAAAACTCGTCACCCTTGTACCTACGCCGATGAAGAAAGGATTTTATTCATAAAATTCCTTATTATATGACAGTTTTTTCTCTGATTCTCGGACGTAAACAGATGTTGCAGTTCGCCGTATGAATTAGTGCTATTCAGATATAATGTAAACAACACGCAGTTGTTTACATTATTTCTTTTCACGGTTGTGGCTCCGTGGTAGTTTAGCTCGCTCGATTCCGCTCCCTAGTAATAACTATTAGGTACTTACTGTGTTGTAAATGGCAGTGGTAATAACTCACTATTTGTCACATTTATGTATTTATATTTCTTTAAAAGTTTATGCATTATATTGACATAAACACGTCAATATTTAAGATATATATTTGTTTACATTTTCAAGTAATTGATGTGTAGATTAGTCGCCATAGGCGGTAATGGACATGCACCTTTAAGAAGTGGAAATGTAGGTCGGTTCAGAGCATGACCGAGTGTTTTGTCAAAATAATGATAATAAAAGGGCCGTGCACAATGATTAAGACCAGACTGACGGCAGGTGAAAACCGCTTTAAATACTAAACAATAGGTGTCTGTATTAATAAATTTGAACTTTTTTAGAGGATTACTAAGAGGATATAGATACTTAAAAAATGTTAAGCAATATTAAAAAGGGGACTTTGAAAAATTTTCGGCTACATTAACTTATAATATTGTAAATGTCTTGACACATTTATTTGAATTTAACTTAATAATTCTCATATCAAATAAATGTATTATTTGATATTCATCAGAATGTTTTTATTATAAAACGCAGTAGTCATACACTACGTGTTACAGTAAAACATTTTGGAATTTCTAATAGTTTTTGTTTTATGTAGGCTAAAAGATTTATTTTATTTTTTAAGTTGGTTTATGATATGGAAGAGTTTAATGAACTTTATGGAGAACTGAACTAGTTTATATGTGTTTTTTTCTATTTTTGTATAAAGTGAAACTATTTAGATATGGTGATTTATGTTGGAAATAAACGATGTTGGTAAAAATTTTTGTTTAAATTAATGAATATATCCAAAAGTTTATATATTTTTTTTTGTGCTTGTGTATTGAGGTCTGACGTGTTACGGAAGTTGAGTCAGGGATGTGCACAACGAGTCAACTAATTAATTAACTCGTAATATGAAGCCTTGATTGATCCTAAAACACGAATTTGTGCTGAGAATCTCATTTATAAGCGAGATAAGGCATTTGAGTGAAATTAAAATCAGCGCATGATTAAGCACTTAAGTTTTTTTTATATTTATATATCATTAGCGGCTGAACGTGTTATTGTGTACGTTCGGGGGTATATTCAGTGAGTCATATAATTAATTGACACATAGAATGGAACCCGGATTGACCAATTGATGTGAATTTGTTTTCTAAATACTGTTTAGAAGCGAGTAAAGGCATTTGGGCAGTATTAATATCAAAACAGAGTCCATGTTCTAATGCATATATGATCACAACCGTTGGGAATTTTTATACTTTTTTTATCTGGTGTGTCACATTTCATTAAAATTTGATTTGTTGATTGCATTATTATTCAAGTGTGCTTGATAGGATGTTTTAAATCTTTGTATTATTATTATTAGTATAATCACTGTATCAGAGTTTAAGTTTTTTTTTTATCATAATATGCAATGGTTTTATTCTGAATATTATTTTTATTTCCTCCCTATTTGTATATACATTTGATTTTTAGTATGTTAATAAATTATGTTATAAGATATTTCTGTATTTTATTTAATATATCTGACCCGGAGAGAACTTACGAGTATCAACTTTGAAGAAAGAATATTTTCTGCTCCTGAGAGAAAGGATAATTCGAATAACTCTAAACTGAGCTAGTGAAGTGCGAAATTGCTTAACTCACATTTCTGCAGGAACAATAATATCCCAGAGTAGCATAAGGCTAAGTTTCTGGGATATGTGCGTGAATCCTTTTGATCTTAAGAATAAAGAGTTTGAATAATTTCGCAACCTTATTAATTTACAGGGGTCACAGTAATATGTATTCCACTGTCTCTCTACTTAAGATAATGTATGTCATTAATACAAATTTATCATCTTTTATTTCGTAATTTGGGTATGACAAAACTAGTTACAGTAAAATAATTTTATAAAATCTCCAATGAATCAATCAAGCTTGTTTTAGCTTTTCGTTAATCGATCTCCTAACAACTAATAAATTACAGCATCTTACGTAATTTATTAGGGATTATATCATTCAATTGTTGAATTACCTCGAAAACATTAAATAATTCATATATATATATATATATGACTTTGAAGCACTAGATTATTTCTTCACTCGTGTGCATATACATACGTAATCCTCCAAGAAAAAAACTGAAATAAAAAATGGGATTTTAAAGAGCGTGCGACATGTGTAAATCATATATTTGATTGCATCAGTACTAGACCAACATCATCATCCACACTTATTCATTTTCAATTTATTTCACATCTAAACTAACCTCGATTGATGGGATAATTTATTTAGCGATGGTAATTTTAAAAGCACTTGGACCAGTCCGATAATTCGTGTTAAGAGTTAATGCCTTTTGACACACCAATAAAAGGTTATAAATAGAACCACATCTCCGATAGGTAGAATATTTATCTCTTTTAATTACCTAGAAAGTATACATACGTGAATGTTAAATAATAAGCGCAAGGACACTATTAAAATAAAAGTTTTGAGATGATGCTTTTAAAATAAATATACATATAATGTATATAGTACCTTATATATGTATACAAGTACAATATGGAACATTAAATTTCACATTAAATAGCAATATTTTTTCAAAAAAAGTGTTTTTGTTGATGGTGATAGTAATATATTTAAATGGCGATTTCTAAAGACGTCTTTCTGTATTTATAAGAAACAAAACTAACAAATACTTATAGAAAAATCAACAGTACAGCAATAATACAAGAAAAAATCATAGCAACTAATAATATTTGTTGAAGTGTAGAGCAATTGTTATTTTTATGAAGCTGATGCTGAAGTAGTTGATGTCGCAATGTAAGTTAGTTTTGTTAAAGTGATAGAAGACACGAATGATGTAACTGCAACATTGATTTTCGGAAATATCAGTTTGAAAGTAGAAACATAACGTGTTGCTGGTCGAGTAACAGCAAAGCTCTTTTTGGTGAAGTAATACAGGAAAATCAACAGTGTTATGAAGCAGCTCAAACAATAAAATTATACCCGAGTATATAAATACTTCTAAATTGGAGTTTAATCAACCCATTTTGGTTTAACCTAACTCCAATTTAGAAGAATGGGTTAAGAAGACACTATATACAGGGTGAGTTTTTTTGAATGTTTAGCATTGGGATCTCAGAAACTACTGGAGATAGAAAAACGCTTAAATGGGGAAAGATGCGCAGTTTTACGAATTTGATTTAAAACTGCTTTTGTTTCTCCGATAACTTTCATGGCTTATTAGATATTCAAAGAAAACTAAATTTTACGTTTTTCTTTAAACATGCTTAGCATCGTTAATAGTAATTTTAGAGAAAAAGTGTTCAGACAAAAGTTTTAGATAATTTTACGCCAAATGAAACTATGTAGCTAATATTTTTTTTTCGTTCGCCATTATCGAGTTATGACACAAACTTGTGTTTTTTTAAATGGAAACCATAGTTGGTTTTGACATCATTAAAAAGCTTATTTTTTGCTGATTACAATGATATAAGGTTTGATATGGTTATTTTAAAAAATAAAGAGGATATAGACATTTTTATGGTTTTTATGGAAAACAATTGAATTTCGAACTGATAAAATACAAACCAAACGAAAACTTATTTTGAAATCTTATGTAGTAATAAAATGAAAACTATAAGAACTTTTATTAAGGGCACACAACATTATTAATGTTCAAAGATACCTCCATTATTATTAATACACAAATTGCATCTCTTCACAACAGAATTTGTAGCATTGCGTACTTTACGCCTACCAATGTTATTAAAAGCAACTAAGACAGCTTGTCTTAAATCGTCGATTGTTTCATATGTTCTTTTGTATACTGTGTCCTTTAGTACACCCCACAAGAAAAAATCCAAAACTGATAAATCAGGGGATCTAGCCGGCCATTCAATGGGTGCATTTCGTACTATCCATTGATTACGGAAGTTCAAATTTAAATAATTTATAACATTCAGTTGATTGTGCGGAGGCGCTCCGTTATGTTGAAACCATTGCATTGCTCGGGTTCTTAAATTTAAATTATCTAACATTTCCTCGAAATCTTGTAAAAAATTAAGATAACGATTGCCAGTTAGTGATCCATCAAGAATAAAAGGAGGAAGAACAGTTGATCCTATAACACCACCCCAAACATTAAACCCAAATTTAATTTGTGGTCTCCTATGTTCAACGTGAAGCGGATTTGTTTGAGACCATATTATGTGCTCATTGTGCCTATTAAACATTCCACAATTTGTGAAACGAAATTCATCAGTCCATAATATTTTCATTGAGCAGTGTGGATCGTTTTGACACTGATCTTTAAACCATCTACAAAAAGCTATTCGTCTGATGTTATCACCTTCATGTAAAGTTTGTGATACTGATAATTTGTAGGGACAAAATTTATGCTTCTTCAACACTCTGACAATAGTGCGTTGAGAGGAGCCCATTTCTGTTAAAATTTGTCGGGTCGATATAGATGGATTCTGAGCGACACATGCTAATATGTTTATTTCTCTATCTTCATCCATCCCTTTTTTTGATTTTGGTTTAACGAACGAACCATAATCTGCTAAATTATCCCATAATCTCTTAAAAGTAGGTAGCCACGGCTGACATCGATCAAAATAATTTTTAAAATAAACTTCAGCAGCTCTAGTAGAATTTCTCTGGCACTGAATGTAACATTCAACCATATCACGCTTTTCTACGTTAGAAAATTCCATAGCCAATGCAAACTTATGATTAACGGCCGTTTACACCGCTTATAGTTAAGTTACAATTAAATTAATTAATAGTTAATTGTCAAACATTGACAATTAACTATTAATTAATTTAATTGTAACTTAACTATAAGCGGTGTAAACGGCCGTTAATCATAAGTTTGCATTGGCTATGGAATTTTCTAACGTAGACAAGCGTGATATGGTTGAATGTTACATTCAGTGCCAGAGAAATTCTACTAGAGCTGCTGAAGTTTATTTTAAAAATTATTTTGATCGATGTCAGCCGTGGCTACCTACTTTTAAGAGATTATGGGATAATTTAGCAGATTATGGTTCGTTCGTTAAACCAAAATCAAAAAAAGGGATGGATGAAGATAGAGAAATAAACATATTAGCATGTGTCGCTCAGAATCCATCTATATCGACCCGACAAATTTTAACAGAAATGGGCTCCTCTCAACGCACTATTGTCAGAGTGTTGAAGAAGCATAAATTTCGTCCCTACAAATTATCAGTATCACAAACTTTACATGAAGGTGATAACATCAGACGAATAGCTTTTTGTAGATGGTTTAAAGATCAGTGTCAAAACGATCCACACTGCTCAATGAAAATATTATGGACTGATGAATTTCGTTTCACAAATTGTGGAATGTTTAATAGGCACAATGAGCACATAATATGGTCTCAAACAAATCCGCTTCACGTTGAACATAGGAGACCACAAATTAAATTTGGGTTTAATGTTTGGGGTGGTGTTATAGGATCAACTGTTCTTCCTCCTTTTATTTTTGATGGATCACTAACTGGCAATCGTTATCTTAATTTTTTACAAGATTTCGAGGAAATGTTAGATAATTTAAATTTAAGAACCCGAGCAATGCAATGGTTTCAACATAACGGAGCGCCTCCGCACAATCAACTGAATGTTATAAATTATTTAAATTTGAACTTCCGTAATCAATGGATAGTACGAAATGCACCCATTGAATGGCCGGCTAGATCCCCTGATTTATCAGTTTTGGATTTTTTCTTGTGGGGTGTACTAAAGGACACAGTATACAAAAGAACATATGAAACAATCGACGATTTAAGACAAGCTGTCTTAGTTGCTTTTAATAACATTGGTAGGCGTAAAGTACGCAATGCTACAAATTCTGTTGTGAAGAGATGCAATTTGTGTATTAATAATAATGGAGGTATCTTTGAACATTAATAATGTTGTGTGCCCTTAATAAAAGTTCTTATAGTTTTCATTTTATTACTACATAAGATTTCAAAATAAGTTTTCGTTTGGTTTGTATTTTATCAGTTCGAAATTCAATTGTTTTCCATAAAAACCATAAAAATGTCTATATCCTCTTTATTTTTTAAAATAACAATATCAAACCTTATATCATTGTAATCAGCAAAAAATAAGCTTTTTAATGATGTCAAAACCAACTATGGTTTCCATTTAAAAAAACACAAGTTTGTGTCATAACTCGATAATGGCGAACGAAAAAAAAATATTAGCTACATAGTTTTATTTGGCGTAAAATTATCTAAAACTTTTGTCGGAACACTTTTTCTCTAAAATTACTATTAACGATGCTAAGCATGTTTAAAGAAAAACGTAAAATTTAGTTTTCTTTGAATATCTAATAAGCCATGAAAGTTATCGGAGAAACAAAAGCAGTTTTAAATCAAATTCGTAAAACTGCGCATCTTTCCCCATTTAAGCGTTTTTCTATCTCCAGTAGTTTCTGAGATCCCAATGCTAAACATTCAAAAAAACTCACCCTGTATAGTCTTCATGTCAGATCAGCTCAACCAACCTGATTCCATAAATAAATTACAAATTTTCCCTGAAGCAATTCATGCTAGCACATATTATATTAATAACGTGAATACCATTGCAAACAAATCTCTAGTTGTTTGAACACCATGCGCACCACGCAAACTGTAAACTAAAGGGTACGTATATCCTGTAACATATTTAATGGTAGATTACTTATTCGAGATACACAACTTCAAGTTGTTATACAGCTAAGCCAGATGCAAGTGCATTCAGTAAATGAGCTAATAATATTACTCAAATCATCCGCAAATAAATTAAAACCTCATTCACATGAATTGAGCAGTTATCAAAACTGTAGCAACTGAAACCATTTTTTGGGGATCGGTTTACACGACAAATGATGCTACTGTAATAACATTACTTGAATTGAAGTATGATAAAAAATTATGGTAGCAACCTCTAATATGCAAGCGTTACCCCATTAATTGAAACATTTTTTATGTAAGAAAGAATTATTGAAAATTATTTTTTTTTTTATCAACACTGATAATATTGGCAAAATGTGATTATAAAAAAATTACCTCGCTAGTTAATATGATGAGTGTTAATTGAGAAGATTATGATTTTCATTAATTAAATAGTTAGCTTTTATTGCTTGGCTTTTTTAACAGTTATTACTTATTATCTAATGTCCTGGTGTACGTTAACAATAGTTACTCATAAATATGTTATAGCGTCCTTTAAATGCAAATTAACTACAAACGTAGTTAATATAACATGATGTACTAAATGGTTTTTACTTAAACCAATGCTATTAGCTGTTTACATACACTTTTATAAAAATTGGACAGTGTTTTATATAAAACTAATATTATTGATGCATGTAGATACAAATTCTTATCCTTAAAAATGGGTAGAAACATTAAAAGCTAAGAAATATTCGTTGTCACACTGCAAAATCGTAAAAATTCTATAATATATAAAATAATAATATAAGGTAATTCCGCTGCAGTGTCACCGTAGACACATGTTTTAGACTCATTGATCATCATTAGCAGAGTGTAGCCAATCAGTGAGATGTGATATTCTTGGAGATAGAACCAAAACAACCACCAATTGTAGCTTAATGTTAGAAGATCCACAGATCTGAGAGACAACAACCGACACACACGATCAGTGAAAGGAAGTATAGCGGATACATAGTAAAAAAATGAGGTGTGGCCACCACACGACTTTCTTATACGTATGAGCGTTTGAAACTATACAATTTTAAGATTTTTTTTATACAAAACTTATTCAAAATCCTATTCTAAGTACTTTCATTCTCTTAATAAATCGCTATAGAATGCATACTTTGCGAGATATTATCAAAAAAGTGCTACTCGCTAAGAGTAAAAGTGCTACTTCCGGTCCGTATTTTGAAATTTCATATATACAAAAAATATTGAAAATCCAGTTCTAAATACTTTTGTACTCTTGATAAATATATATAGAATGCATGAATTTACGACATATTTGCAAAAAATCGCTATTCGATAAGAGTAAAAGTGGTACTTCCGGTCTGAATTTTGAAATTTTTTTTATACAAAAGATATTGAAAATTATGTTCTGAATACTTTTATACTCAGAACATACTTCTCTAAAAAGCATGACTTGCGAGATATTCGCAAAAAACTGATTTTCGATAAGAGTAAAAGACCTACTTCCGGTTGGAATTTCGAAAAACTTTTTTAAGACAATTTGTCTCAAACTTAATTTTAAGTACATATGAATTCTTTATAAATTTGTTTAAACTTAGTAGTTGACGAAATATTTGTAAAATTCGATTTTTTCACTGAAGTAAACTACTACTTCCGGTCTGCCGATTTTACTGAAAATCTAATCAGATCTCAAGAGGGAGATTTTATTTGTAAATATAAAATTTGGAATTGATACCTGTAGCGGTTTGACCGCTATCGTGGTCACACACACACACAGAGACACACACACACACAGACATACACACACACAGACACACAGACATTTTTTAAAAACCACTTTTTCGGTATCAGGGGACATCAAAACGTGGATATCTGCAAAAATCTCGAGGTCGAAAATTTTCATCATCACAATACTTCCTTATACTACGTATAAGAAAGTAAAAAAGACTATCGAGTTATTTCGCTGTAGTGCAACAATTGCATACATGTTTCAGAAACGTTGCCTGATATTTTGGTTGTTGTTCCCTCAGATCTCAGAATTTTTTGATGATCTTCCGTTTACTTCTATAACCAGGAAGTCTGAAACACGTATACCGGCTGGTGCAATAGTGTGTCGGCGGAGCTTAGTATGAAAACTAATAACGCCCTAGTAATGAGTCTTTACGTACGTATGTAGTATGCGACTGTGCATTTTCTAATTTTATTTACACATATACAGGCTGTTCCAAATTTTCGCAACCACCTTCAACTTTTTTATTTTAAATACATTGTTATACTTGCTAGATATTATAATGAGAGCCATTCGAATTATCTTGCAATGATATATCGATATGTGCACTTCAGACTGTTAGTTTTGATTTTATTGATAATTTTGTTAAAATCTTGACAGTTACAGCATCCAAAATTTTAAGCTCTAGTCTGAAAATGGGTAGAATGCCTCACGTAACTCTTGTGTTACTAATTTATGGACAAACACGTTATTTGTTTTAAGGTTGAACGAAGTGAATAAATATACAGGGTGTTAAATATGTCGTGTCTAAGTTATCGATCTTTATTTGTTATTTTCTCGTTTTTTTTAATCTAACCTATAATATTTTTATAAGTCAGCATATTCCGTGTGAAATTGCCTTTATAATGGTACCAATAACATAGTACTTATTTCTAGTATTTTCAAAGTTATAACCCTTTAATGGGATATACTCATGTTTATGCAAAATGCGGGGTATCTAATAGTTGGTTGGCCATGAAAATAAAACAAAGTAATTTTAACAAACACCTTTTTTTTTAAATGCTTTATCATTAGTTTTAGAATTACATTTTGAAAATTTTCCATTATAAAACAATCTTAATTTAAAATGTGTTCAAATATATTTCCATTCTGCTCTATACATGCTCTCAACCGTCTCTGTATCGACAGACTTACATTTTGAGCTAAGTTATTCTCACTTAATTGAAGAAGAGCGTTTCTTGTTCGTTGCTGCATGTTCTCTGTCGTTGTAGGAGATGTTGCGTAAACAATGTTTTTTACAGTTGGTCACAGAAAGAAATCACAACGTGTGAGGATCTGGTGATCGTGGTGGCCAGCTTATCAAACTTCGTCTCCCAATTCACTTATTGGTGAATACCCTATCTAAATGTGCTCTTGCAGCAGCACCATAATGTGCTGGTGCACCATCATGTTGGTACCACAATATCCTGATGACGTTACCTGAGAGACCTTCTAATGGCAATGGTAAATTTTTTGTAGGAAATTTGTATAGATTGCACAATTTAAAGTATTATTAAAAATGAATGGACCAATAATAGTGTTGCGTATGATGTCTTCCCATGTGTTAACACTCCATTTTTGTTGATATAAAATAGTCTGAACAAAATGTGGGTTTGTAGTGTCATAATAATGGGTATTTTTTCTGTTTGTTGTTCCACAATTTAGCAAATGTTGCTTCATCTGTAAAAAGCTATATCGTGTCGTAAACTAGTCTCCTTTCAAAGTCCGTTTGGAATAAGCCTTGATGATTTTGAATTTTGTAAAGGTGAAACTTATGTTTTTTTTCTATCCCGTGTTGTTTCGAAATTATCCTTGTAGATACGTGCGGATTTTTCACAAGGGACTGGACGTCTGTCACTTCATTATCTTCTGTAATCATAGTCTTACTTCTTTCATGTTCGACGTAATTCACTGAACCCGTTTGAAAAAACCTTATCAACAAATTTTCAACGTTTTACTATCCGGTGCTCTTCGGTCGAGATATTCCATCGCATATATTCTTGATGTTAAAAATGGATTTCTGTTGCTAGCGCCAAGAGCAAATACCATGTCTATGAGCTCCTTTCGAAAAATTCATTTTAAAGCAAAAACAACAATAAACTGTATGGTATCTAAATAAAAAATAATGTAAATAAAACGATATAACTGATAACAAGGTAAATACAACACGTAACAACTACTAACAAACAAACAGAAATTCATAATTCACTTATAACAATAAAAGGCAAAGAGAAAATACAGAAAGCGACTTTTTATGGACTTTTGAAATAGAGATTTGACGTTTGGTTGCACAGCCATTTTTTTTTAAACCAAAGCCAACCAACTATTAGATACCCCACATATTGCATGTTATAAACATGAGGCTTATAACTTTGAAAATACTAGAAATAAGTACTATGTTATTGGTACCATTTTAAAGGCAATTTTACAAGGAATACGCTGACTTATAAAAATATTATAGGTTAGATTTAAAAAAAAAAACGAGAAAGTAACCAATAAAGATCGATAACTTAGACACGACATATTTAACACCCTGTATATTTATCCACTTTGTTCAACCTCAAAACAAATAACGTGTTAGTCCAAAAAATAAGTAACATAAGAGTTACGTGAGGCATGCTACCCATTTTCAGACTACAGCTTAAAATGTTAGATGCTGCAACTGTCAAAGATTTTGAACAAAATTATCAATAAAATCAAAACTAACAGTCTAGAAAGTATAGCAATGTATTTAAAATAAAAAAGTTGAAGGTGGTTGTGAAAATTTGGAAATGTAAATAAAATTAGAAAATGCACAGTCGCATACTACATACGTACGTAAAGTCTCATTGCTACAGCGTTATTAGTTTTCATACGAAGTTCCGCCGACACACTATTGCATCACCCGGTATATATATAATAATTTAATGTTTTTATCGATTTCTTCAACTAAAAATTGGGCATTTGAAGGGTACAGGATGCAGTACTACTACTGTTAGTGGGCACTGTAAACATGGATAGAATTGTTGAAGTAATTGGGATTATTACGGATGAGTTTATGCTAAACATGTTATTCAGGCAACACACATAGTCCTAAACACGTGCCTGCCTAATTCATTTTTTGTTAATAAGTATCTGCAATATAGCCGATAGTGCCGTTCGTTACTGTCTTTCTATTTTTGTCATTACTTTTCTTTTTAAATGATTATCAACATAGCCACAACTGTCAAGATGATATACATATATTTATTGCTTGCTATTTTCTTTTATTATATAAAGTTACTTACGTACATAATACAACCTTGCATTATTATTTATAACTCACAGCTGCATTAATTTGTTAGAAGGTAGTATTCGTATTACTTGAATTTATGTAGAGTAAATTAACTATTTCCATAATGTGTTCTTCGGATTTGGTTCTTTTTTCAAATATAGCGAATGAATAAACTCAATACCACACAAGAACCGTTATAGATGATGGAACAAGTTTTCAAAATATTTATCAAATCGAACTCCCAAGTCACGAACATCGAAGTTCAGGATATTTTTTGCAGTAATTAACGCCATCAATTAACTACATTATTTCTCCTTATCATATAAATTACTTGTCCACATTGCGGATACACTTAATTGCACATTGTGTAGCTATAATTAAAATTTTATTATCTCCGAGCAGTTACGTTCTCTTAACATGTATAAAATGCCAATAATGCAGTAAATCGAAAAATCTACGCAGGATATCTTTCCGACTGTGAGATATCTGTAATTCATACTTTCTTTCAAATTTATGTGATGAATTATGAATTAACAAATTAAATCGAAGTTATTAATATTTAGAGAGGGTTATAAACACTTTACCAGCTTCCTTGGCAAAAAGTATAAATTATACATCTATATATGGATATTATATACTACACCTACCACCCAATGACTTCTTTTATTGGAGGAGTACGATCCATACACCTATAACCTAATATACACCGTGTCCAAAGTTATCGGTGCACTATTGCTATCTCCGTTATTTCTTGAGCTACGATTTCGGTTAAATTAGCAAATTACTAGTGTTTTTAACGCTGATTATTATGCAGTTCATGAAAAAACCATTGAATTACGTATTTTTGAGATATTTGAAAATTAAATTTTTTTTAAATGGAACACCCTGTATATTTGTACATATTTAGAAAGATAATTTTATTTGTGATATAAAAGCTCCAATACACTTACTTGTCCTTAAACCAATAATAAAGTAGTTGTGTTGGATTTTAGTTGATGTCAATGGAATATTATTAATAGTAGGCTTATTTCACTTTAACCCCAAAAAAATAGTATGCCAACTAAAGTTGTCAGTCACGTACTGTGTTTGATTCTCTTTCGCACGAAAAGTTATTTAAAGCAGTTGGTTATTTATTCTTCCATATTTATTAAAAACAATGCCGTTTACGGATTTAGAAAAGTGTGATATGCTAGAGGCATATCTGATTTGTAGAAAAAATGCAAGAAGTGCGCTTCGTTACTATCAAAACACATATATGTGACTCGTCAATCACCAAATCAGTTTTATTTTCTAAGATTGTATAGAAAATTTCGAAGTAACGAAGAAACATTTGAGATACTAAGAAGGAAAAAGGATTTTCTAATAGACGAAGAAACGGAAGTAAATGTATTAGCTTATTTTGAAACTAATCCAGAAAAATCCATTCGAAGTTGTACCAGAGAATTAGATTTGAAAAAGAGTACAGTGCATGGTATTTTAAAAAAGCATAAGTTGCGTCCATACAAACACCACAAAGTTCAGACATTACTTCCCGGCGATGCAGACAGAAGAATAGTTTTCTGTAATTGCCTAAGAAATTTTTATAATGAACGTCCAGATAATCTAAATTATATTCTATGGTCTGACGAATCTAATTTTTCTAATTCAGGTATGTACAATAAAAAAAAATCAACATTATTGGAGTAGAGAAAATCCTCTGAGAGTTGATCCACGCAATCCCCAGCACCGATTTAGTTTAAATGTGTGGTGCGGATTAATGGGCAACAGTATTGTTGGTCCAGTTTTCTATCAAGGTACCTTAACTGGAGATCGCTATGTGCGGTTATTAACAGAAATTCTGGATGGTCTCTTAGATAATATGCCAGTGCTTGATAGGCTCCGTATTTATTTTCAACAGGATGGAGCACTCCTCATAATTACGTCAACACTATCAATTTGTTAAACGAAACGTTTAATCAAAAATGGATAGCTACAGAGAACGTTATCGTGAAAGCCGAAAAATGCATTGAAGAACAAGGCAATGTCTTTGAACATTTACTAAGTTAGGCAAAATGTTGAATATGTTATTAAAAATGAAACTTATTTCATTATTATGTTTGTTTTTTGATATTATTTGTTCAAAATATTATGCTTTTTCAAAATACGTACAAATATACAGGGTGCTCCACTTAAAAAAATTATAAATTTTCAAATATCTCAGAAATACGTAATTCAATTGTTTTTTCATGAACTGCATAATAGTCAGCGTTAAAAACACTAGTAATTTGCTAATTTAACCAAAATCGTAGCTCAAGAAATAACGGAGATAGCAATAGTGCACCGATAACTTTGGACACGGTGTACGCGTATTACATATTCCGCACAACATATTCATTATTAACGTTATCTTTAAACGGTTCCTCTACTTTAATTGTTTCTATTACTTACACTAAAATTTAATTTGGATGGTCGGTAAAGATTACAAAAGGATTTTTATAGGCGTATTCGGAAATTAAACCCGGGCATCGGGGTAACAACACGGTTGGCACAAATGCGTTTGTAAATTCAGTGGAACAAAATCAACCGTGTCCATAAAACTGAAACAGTAACTGGGTTCAACAACCCGGTTGGGTTTTCATAACCCTGGTAAGTAACTAGGGTAGTGTAGGTCGTTTTACTCTCTCTACAGACATAATCTTACAAAGCGTTCGTGTCAATATACAAAATTGTTATATTTTCTTCATACGAACCAAATTTTAAAAAAAACCTGATAAATTGTATTTCGTGCTTCATAGTTTTTTTATGCTAACTTTATTCCTTTTTTTCTTTTCGTTAAGTTGCATACAGAGTTTTGTAAAATCGTTTTTGCCAGATTTTAAGTACAAACAATTAAACTTGCTAATAAAACTATTTTACGAGTTGGAGTTATTCACTGTGGTATCAATTTTTTCTGTTGTTCTGCCGGCGCAGATACTAAGCTATGAATATAGCATTTATAGATATATATATAAATGATTACCTTACATTACTATACGTGACCGCAAATTGCGTTCGGAAATGTTTCAAATAGTCGGGTAAAATTTGTGAACCTGTCAGGTACTTTCTGACCGGGTCAGTTAAATGCTATACGTTTTCCGAAAACGCTTTATACATCACTAGGGATTAGCAGTTAGGGGTGGTTAGGGGTACATTGCAGAACTGGCCTTAAATGAATAATTGGGCACAGTAGTAGTGACAATATCACTTTTACTATGCCCAATTTCGAATGATGATATCGCTCATTACGAGTTATGTATAACCATCACTCTTTACGAGTGTTGACTAGAATTTAATTTGTTCAAAATAGCTTCAAAAATACATAAGTATGACATACTTCTTGCATTGTAATCTGTTCAAATGGCTTTTACAGATATAATAATGAGTAATGACTATTGATACATACATGTGTAATATAAACTGGATACTTTCATCCATACCAGAAGACAAAGTTCAGCAAAGGAACTGTTCTGTTAATATCGATCGCCCAAGAGCAACAATAATTCTAATTCTAACCTCATTTGTCGCTAATTACAATTTTTGCGTTATAGAGTTTTATACAGTTGATATTGCAAACAATTCAGGATAATATGATACCGATGTTCCCCTTGATAGTACATTCACATCCAATAAAAGAAAGAATCAACAATTCTTGGCTTTAGAAATGATCGGAATATAACAGCGTTACACTCTCAGGACTTGCTATTTTGTTACATTCTTTGTGTAAGGTGAATTTCCCAATAACATTCGACATTACTATCACATGACAGAAAAGTATTTAATAAAAATGAACTTCCTTTTCATCTGTCCGAAGTAGAAGCTTGGCGGGCGGGCCAAAGGTGCAATGAGAAAAGGTAGAACAAAATAGGTACTGCTGAAGTGCTTGGAGTACACGGAAGCGTAGTATCTGGACCTAGAAATCGCTTTTTGAAAATTCGCCGTGCTCCATAAAGGCAATTGCTATGTCACCTAAGATCAGTAACCCCAAAAGATGATAGATGCCTATCGCAATTGGTACGTAGAGATTACAGTCTAACTGCAAGCCAGTTCGATATCAGTATGCTTATTCCACTGAAACTTTTAAATCAAGATAAACAAGAAATCGTGTGCTTACGCTTGGGTTATATGCTCGAAGACCGTTAGTATTCTTCTTACTGAATACTATAAAAGAGCGAACATATCAATAGGAGTTACGATGAATTGCAACGAGTACCGTAAAACTATACAACTTGAGACAGTTTTCATGTATTTTAGGTAATATTTCTTTTAATTTTCAAAAAATTTGCAAAACAAAATTATGGTCAGTTAAACGGGAGATATCTGTATCTGTTATATACCACCACTACCTTGTCATGTTACAAGTTATTGAAAAAAAAAATAAAATATGGCTGTCCCAAGTTGCCATCAAGGTGAGACAACTTGGGACACTAACTTTCTGCCTACTTTTCAAGTGGATAAAGCAGGATAGGATAGTTGAAACTACTCGGATAATACTTGGGACAGTCTTAATTTTAAATTTATGAGGAAAAAAATTAAAACTACAGTGTTTGCCCCATCTTATACCCAACTTATGCAAAGGTGTCTTCATTTTTACCTGAACTTGTCTTTTCTCTTTTTTTTATAATTTATTACTGCAAAATCTTAACTTAAAATAAAATAAGCAATACTAGACAGTCCTCCTAAGGATTTGTCTTTGTTTTGACCGTGGATTTAGGTATTCCATATTTTAAAGCAGCCTGACGTATTGACAATTTATTAGTTGCAACTGCTTCCAAGGCTAATTCTAAATTTCCTTCTGTAAAATTGCGATATCGCCGGCTTCCTGTTCGTCTACGGCTACGTACAGGCATTTTCGCTCGTGTCCGAAGTTATCTACAAAAAGCCCTTCTTACACTAAAAAAATTATAAAAAATTTACAATTGGTATTAGGTTATGTTTGCCTATGTAGCCTTGTTAGCAATAAATTTAGCTATAACTTAGTAGCAAAAAACTAAACTTAACATTAATAACGGCAAAGCCCCAGGAAGTATAATATCGAACTTTTTTAAAGCCAAAAATAATGATCATTTTCAATATTTTTTTATCAATACAACCGTTACAAGTTTTGTGTTGGATAAGAGAACGAAACCTGCTCTAGTTAACACTATGCATTTCTTTTCTTAAATCTTTCTCCGATAGGTGTCACCGCATTTAAAAACAGAAAACTACCGAATGTCCCAAGTTACGTCGATGTCCCAAGTTGTATGCGTTTACGGTATTATAAATGACGAATCTAGAAAATAGGAGTATTCTGATATACCGTAAACAAGATATATCGCACACAATTGCTTCTGGAAAGACCACAATATAAGAGTGACGTGATGGTATAGGTGGAGTAGTACGTATCCGAGGACTTACTGACATTTGTGTCATAGTAAAATCTCTCACGGTTTGCAACTGTCTTAATAAGGTTGTGCGACCCGTTCTGCTTTTATCAGCATTGGAGGAATTCCTTCTTTATGGACGATTATACTCGTCCCGCGAACAAAAATCGTAAACAACTTGATTAAGGATTTTACAGCAAGAATAAAATAGTCAGCTAATTTCCCAACTGAAAACTAATAGAACATGCTTGGGATGTAATGGTAAAAGGTATTGCTGCACGTAATATGACACCAAATACGCTTTATGAATTATGATTTGTTGTTAGAAAAGAATGGGTTCTAATTCTTCAAGTAATGTTGACGTGCTAATGTGTAACATGCAATCAAATTATACGTTTTTAATGTTCGTGAGGACCATAGGTACACATAGTTAGTTTTATTATTTTCCGGGTATTATTGCAATAAAACTTCTGGAAATTGAATATTTCTATTTTTTGTCTGCACTTAAAATGGAATAATATTTATATACCGTGCATTTTTTTTAACGCGGAACATAGGGATTTGCATGCTAAAAATTCTACCCCATGTTAACTTTTGTTGCGGATCAAATTTGAAAGAAATTTGCATTTCATTTAATAAATCAAACATTTTTCTACCAATTGTATAATGTTTTAATGACATGAAGTTGTTCTTTTTAATAATTTTTTCGTTTTCAGTTGTAATTAATTCGCAAAAAATTGAGTGACAAAATCAACGTAGCGTAAACACTAAAACATTTTATGCTAGATGACATCGCTTGTTACTTCACTATTGACAAGTAAATTTACGAAAAAAATGTCTATGTACACAGTTGCAGAACGAGTGGAAATTGTTACGGCATGTATCCAAGGAATGTCCTTCAGGGATATTGTTGACAACTTTGCTGCAGCATATCCTGATCGGCCAGTTTTAAGTATTTCGACAGTGTCTCGAATTTACAATGAATTCCAGAGCACAGGCTGCGCAAATTGTGACCACAAGAAACGAATTAGAAATCCATCTGCAGTTACAGAAGAGACCAA
The DNA here is from genome assembly GCA_963170755.1 of Amphimallon solstitiale. Taxonomy (NCBI): domain Eukaryota; kingdom Metazoa; phylum Arthropoda; class Insecta; order Coleoptera; family Scarabaeidae; genus Amphimallon; species Amphimallon solstitiale. The sequence continues at coordinate 97,702,904 of OY720676.1, read as the reverse complement.
AATAAACATTTGTTTGATGGTTGAAAACGAGGGCTCCACAAGCTTAAATATGCTTGCCGATCGGTTCCAAATTTCAAGAAGCAGTTGCCATAAAGCGCTGAAGACCGAAAAGTACAAATCTTATTAGATTAAAAATGTTCAGAAATTGTTACCAACAGATTTCTTCCCAAGAATGGAATTTTGCCAATATTGGATGGAAAGAATAAATAACGATCCAAATGTTTTAACAAGAATACTGTTTTCTGACGAGTGCACATATGCTCTGGATGGGACGGTACACAAGCAAAACCAAAGAATTTGGGCACGACAAAATCCTTATAAGATTCGAGAGGCTAACACGTAGTGGCCTCAGAAAGTTAATGTTTAGGTGGGAATAGTGGGGAATAACATGTTGGGGCCGTTTTTTATAGACAGGAATTTAAATCAACGGAAATATTTAGATCTACTTCAGATGGAAGTAGGTGTCTGGATGAGTTGCGAGGTAATGGGGAAATAATATTCCAGCAAGACGGAGCACCAGCTCATAGTGCTGCCACAATCACGGAATTCTTGAATCAAAGTTTCCCCAACAGTTGGATTGGAAGATATGGACCATTTAGATGGCCTGCCAGAAGCCCAGACCTTACCCCACTCGATTTTTTTTGTGGGGTCATGTATCAAGTAAAATCTACGACAATGTTCGAGGGAAACCTGAAAACTTGGAAGAGCTAAGAGCAAGAATCACAGACGCTTGCAATTCAATTACAGTGCGACAATTGCAAAAACTCGTAGAAATTTCTACGATCGGTTAGGATATTGTGCAACTGCTGAAGGCAAACATTTTGAACAATTTCTTTAAATTATTTTGATGTTCACTAATTCAATAAATTATCTCACAGTGTGTGAAATTACATTTATTTTTGTTATTTATACCGCAACAAAAGTTAACATGGGATAAAGCTTTTAGCACCCAAATTCCTATGTTCCTGTATAATCGTAAATAAATTTCTTGTTAACAGATTTGGATCATTATTTATTTTTTCCATCCAAAATTGGCAAAATTCCATTCTTGGGAAAAAGTCGGTTGGTAATAAAAAAAATTCGAAAATTTACTTGTCACTAACGAAGTGACAAGCGATGTCATCTAGCATAAAATTATTAATAGTTTACGCTACGTTGATTTTGTCACTCAATTTTGTGCGAATTAATTTCAACTGAAAACGAAAAAATAATTAAAAAGAACAACTTCATGTGTAGTGTTATTATTATCAATTGTTACTATTTCTTTTCTATTTATGAATATATGAACAATGCCGACGGATATGATAAAATAAACTTAAAGTGTATTATCGCACGTAAGTACAGTAATAAATATAACGATTTTTCTATATTTTATTAAGATATATTAAATACAAAGACACTCTATTCATTATATGTCATCGATGACAGCTTGCGAGAGAGATACTTCTCTCGTAAGCGAGAGAAGTATCTACGGGCTATTTTTTGCTTAAAACTGGACGCAAAAAAGTCAGACCAATTTCATACAACGAAGAACTTGAAGCAAGACTAGATAAAGAACCATCTGAGTTTTGCCTTTTGGGCCTGCCAAATTACGTTAGATGCACACGAATTATACAAAACCTAAATGTCAACAGAATTTTGGAAATATATCAGTGTTCAAGATGTAGTTATATAAATTTAAGCCATTTTACGAATGGGATCATTTATTAACATTTCTCATCGATCTTTCTACATACAAATAATAGGGTGAGTTTTCTTTATTTGTCAGATGTGTCCGAAACACTTCGAAATAAAATAAATACATCAAATAAAATTCCCATAAGCATTTATGTAATTTCGTTTACCAATTTCAGTTATAAAAGCAAGCATTTAAAGTATGCGACTGCGGGTTGGCGCCAACTAACAATACATTTTCGGTTAAATGGAGCCAGCAAGATTTTCGATTGGGTTTTACAAAATATACTATTAAAGCGTAATATGAAAATTAATTAATTCTCTCAATGACCTGTAAGTTTAAAACATGTTTTGTTAAAGTTCATCATGTTATGTTGTTAATTTCATTTGACAAATGGAAATACGATTTGGTTAAGCACTGTCAGTCTGACATTTCGTTCTCACAAGTTTACGTGTGAACGAATACACTACAACAAAGTATTGTCACGATGACAGGTGGAACGACAATTTGGTTAAACATCTTGACGTCAGCAGTCTGTCAAAAAATTTGAAGTATACACTATTTTTATCGTAAACTTGGCACAAAGCGAGGCATAGTACTACCAATTTCATAGATCGAATAACATGAAACAACATTTAATTGCCGAACTGTCTGTCGACGTTCATCTTGGGCTAGATGCACACAATTGATACAAAACCTGAACGTCAACAAAATTTTTCTAAATATCAGCGTTCAGTAAATTATATAGAAATGTTGTTCGCTCTGTGGGCAAAGTCGTAATGAATAAATTCATTTGCCACTAATTATAAATGTCACAATAATATTTAATTTATTTCTAAGAGACATTTTGTTTAATATGCGTCTTCATTCATAAACAAGAACAAACTGAACTGCGGTTGTAATTACTCTACATTGTCGGTCATTCAGGTACAGTTTCCAATATCGTAGTTATAAAAATTAAAGCAAAAGCGTGATTAATAACATTTAACGTCCACTGAAAGAAATATTATAACCGTTAATATTTACATTTTATTGCATTATCAATTATTATTATTATTACTATTGTATCGGTCATTTATCGTATCTTTAATGGCTTCGACACATCTCTGTCATCTTTCTACATACAAATATACATACTGCGTCTTTAATTTACATTTAGAGTAGCTTATGATATCAATATTAATTTGGGAACACTGTGCTACAGTAATGTTTTTCATTTTGACTACTGTCATAGTTAAGTCAATCTATTGAAAAGTTCCAGTGTTCTCAAATTAATATTGAAATCGTAGGTTATTCTAAAAAAAATTAATTGAAGGCACGGTATGTCTACAATGACATTCAATTTGACAATTCATTCTCGCAATTGATCGAACTGTCGCCCCGATGACAGTTTGCAAGAAAATGTAACGTATGGGCAACTTTTATCATAAAACTTGAGACAAATAGAGTTAGAGTACTACCAAATTTAAAAAACAAAGAAATTTATATATGATACAACAAATCTTGATCATACAACCATCTTAGGTTTACCTTTTCGGCCTACTTACATTCAACTTAGAGTAGGTGCACACGCATTATATCAAACCTGAATGTCAACGAAATGTTCGAAGTAATCAGCTTTCAGTAAATTCTATAGAAATGTTAAACATTTTATGGGGAATTTTTTAATTAATAAATCCATTTGTCTATAATTATAGATACCACAATAATGTATAATTAATTTCTAGAGATATTTTATTTAATTTGCATCTTCATTCATAAACTAATTAAAAGAAAATTTATAACCGTTAAAATTCAAGTGCCTTTGCGACTGGCAGTGGTCACGTTCCAAAGACGCACATTTATGGAGAAACTTGCAGCGAATAAGTGGACGCAAAGAGTTTCATGGACCACTGTAATAACAAAAAGAGCAAGTATTCTATTAAATTAATGTGTCCTAAATAAAAAAAAGGGGGGGGGGAGAGTAAATTGAATAATCAGCACTTGATGACTTATATCGACATTTTATGACAAACATTATGGAGCACTAATGATCTTGATTATTTGCAAAGAACGTCATAAAAATTTATTTCTATTGACTATTGTCCCGGAAGCCCTACGTTAATTGTAATTCAAAGAAACGAATACATCATGCATACATATCACCTTTAATTTAACGATTTAAAGGGTAATGTAATTACTATTTTAAAAATGAAACTACTACTACATATAAAGACAATGCGATTTAAAAATTTATCATACATGGTAATTCACTAATTATTATTACTTTAAGATCGCGATCTACTTTATTACACAAAAGCATCCCTTCCTTAGAAAAAATAATTTAAGCATTACGCCCCAGATGCTGATCAAAATTGGTGAACATAGTATATTGTTAAAATAAAATTAAGTAACAGTTAAAGGGTGTAGCGAAAATAACAAAAATAGTGCACATCTATGTCGCCATCTTTACTCATCTATTATCATTTTAACACCGATATATTTAACTAGAGCATACGCGAAATGTTGGTCAACTCAACATTCACGTTAGGTGGCTTAAATGTTACAGGAAACGTCAGAATTGTAAGAAAAAATCCAACTGACTTTTGATTAATGTTGGCAATTTCACAAAAATTTAATTGCAGGTTATATAACGTCAAGACGATGATGACAATTATTTAAAAAAAAAAGGTTAAAAACCCTGACATCTGTCTGATATTTCATTGTTCATGTTTTTAAGCTCCATCGATATTTATTGTAGACCTTGACACAAAAAGATATGAAATTACAAATTTTATACAGCAAAATGACTAAAATATTTATGAGAAAAGTGCTAACAGATCCATTTTAGTTTTGCCTATATCTTAGACGATTACCTTAAAATATAGTTTATATTATTATTACTAGGTGACAGACGAATCAAATTCCAATGTAATGACAATTGTTTTGTAACTATTCAATTTATTAAAGTAAATATTCCAGCCTAATTCAACAATTACTACTACTAATTTGATTGTCAGTTGAAAGTTTGAAGTATGGGCAGCGTTCAATCATTTAATGGGATATGTTTGAAAATACACCATTAAATCAAATTGTTAATCAAACATTCTGATGATGATTCGTGATGATCGTGCCCAAGGCTGGTGGCTCTTATTTCGATCGATCGGTTGTAATCATGAACTATCTTTTTGTGTTATTTTTCCTTAAATACTTAATAAGAATCACAAAATGATCCAACAATTACGAATTATATTCTTTTTACAGTGTGTGTAAGCAACATGTTTACACAGATATTCCCACGTCGGTGTGTGTTATTTTTGGTTATTGTTTTTAGTTCAACTATCAGCGTCACTACTAAATATTTAAATTATAATAGGATCGTCTCAGCAACCGACATAGCCAGAGCACGATCTACAGGCGACGACGCAATGCCACTGCAAACTCACTTTGACAGGAACAATTTCAGAGCAGACAAATGAAACTAATTTATTAATATGGAAGCCAGTTATAAATTCACTATTATAAATAAAATTAATAAGTCATACTATTCTATACCAACATTTTATTTAAAATTGATTCTTCTGTGTAATGGGCATGCATTGTTCACAAATTTGCATTATAACAAAGCTCAAAAGGTATGTCAAAAGATGTATGATTATTATTATTACAGCCCAGAAATGACGTTTGTGGGCCATGATAGTTGACAGGTTAAATTATGCAAAACTAAAATAGATCTGATATTACTTTTTTGATAATGATTTAGTCCTTTCATTGTGTAAAACTAATAACAATATGAATCTTTTAGTGTCAAGTTATTAGTATTACGCTAAATAGCATCGAAATTTCAAACTTCAACAACGAAAAGTCAGACTGACGTTAAGATGCTTTAAATTACCGTTCCACCTGTCACCGTGACAGTAGTTCGTGGACAAAAATATACAAGGTGTGCCAATAGTTTAGAAAATCAAAAATGTTTTTTTTGGCGTTTTACAGGGAACTGTAATAAAACTGTAATCGGACCCGAAAAGGCGATTCAAGCTCGAAGAGATGGATGGACAGCTAGTATTCAAATACATATTCACAAATATACAAAACCAAAAAAATATGATAAATCAACTATTTTCTTAATTTATTATCTTTTTTTTATCAAATATGCGTTTTTAAGCTGTGTATATTTTAGGTATTAATAAGTTAGGTGCTCCTCGCCGAATTTTAGTGTCAGGTGCAATTATAAACAAACATTAGTATTTGAGTACAAAGGAGTCCTTGCATGTAGATAATAAAACACGCTAGATTTTCTGGAGTTATGTAACTTGTGACGTTTCGATAAACACGTAATGAAAAACGTCTATTACGCTCATACAGTATTTAAATGAAAACTAAAAATTATAAAACAATATGATTTATCTTTCAAAATATACATTTTAATATTTTGTGAAAATTGTGCTTCTTAATAACATTTAAAACAATTAAGTTTAACCATTATACTCTCAAATCGCTGAACAGATTCAGTGATCACGTTGTGATCACGTGAGTCGTGTGCCCACAGGCACATAAAATCATTAAAGGATCAATGTCCATAAAATAGTATTTGACATAAGAAATTGTACATATTTAAATAAAAACAGAATAAATGCAGCCAAAACAGATTTAACGGAAACAGAAACATAAAAGTAAAGAAACACTTGCGATCTGTGATACGTCGACCGCTTTTATCCATAGGATGCCTTCTTGATCACGCACTTCTATTACTGAATCTCTTCGGCGATTCTAGTATAGGTCTTACTAGGACATTGGAAAGTGGAAGATGACGTTGTTGATTCCTTTATATAGACCAGTTAATGCGAAAAACATACTGCTGTATGAGTTTTATTTTCATCCTAGTCTGTTCGATCAAATAAAGATTTCATAAGATGTTATATCTCATGAAACCCATTAAATATACATAGGTATATTAAATTACCAAGAATTGCTACTAAATATATCATTGATATTTTCACACAAAATATTTTTTCTCCTTTTCTTAGGAGTGTTCCTAATATGTATAACTATTTTAAATATATATCTACTTTGTCATCCACTAAAGATCTGGGTGTTCTTTTTGATTCGGCACTCACGTTTGCTGAACATATATCATCCATTACCGTTTCTGCGCATAAAATACTTGGCTTCATTATTCGTACCTGTAATTGTTTTACTAACTTACAAACGATATGTTCCCTTTTTTATGCCCTCGTTATAAGTAAACTATACTCCATTCAGTCTAAGAATGGAGTAGATTGCGCTACAATATGAGCACAGTTTACACACGATGAACTTTGTATTTTGAAAACAAGTAAAACATATGTTTACTGTCAGATGGATAGCAGGGATATACATATCTGATATCATTATATTTTGACATTTACGTAAATTTTTGAACAAGTTGGTAACTCATTCCTCAAGAAAAAGGAATGCACATGTCGTCTAATTGTACTTTTTTGTGCTTCATCCAATTTATTGTAAGTATGACGATAATTTCTTTTTCTTGGAGGAGAAATTGGAACTCCATATAATTCCATTTCTTTAATAATGCAGTACATTGTATTCCTATTAATACATTTAATACCCACTTCCTCTGCTGTTTGATTGACTGCAGCTGTTTTAGACATATTGTCTTTATGCTTAATGTACACATTATAAGCCATTTGCCTTTGTCCAGATCTTATGTGTTTCCCTTTACGATTTTTTGAAGGACCTGGTAAAACTGCTTCCGCCATACTATAGAATATTAGCGATTACGAAAAGAAAGTTAACGAAATTGATAAAATACCTTAACAAATGAATATTTCACTTGCGAGTTCTAAGAAGAACTATTTTTTACGAATATTAACAACAAATAACTATGTAAAATACGGAAATCGACAAAATCTTTGAACAAAACTGTCAGTAAACAAATTTTTGACAGAACGAGCTAAATGCGATTATTTTGCCGGTGTAAATGCACACTCGATTTCAACCAATCACAAACGTTTATTTTAAGCCCTATCTTTCCCAATGCTTTATTCTTAAGATGCCAGTCCACAATGAGAATATCTCATGAGATTTGTGTCTCATGCAATAAAAATCGCTTCAATTTCATTGTGGAAACGGTCGAAAGACCAATGAAATTCGAGTTGTCCTGCGAGTTTTATTGCATGAGACACAAATCTCATGAGATATTCTCATTGTGGACTGGCACCTTTAGACTGAATGGAGTATAGAGTTCGCATATAAGGTGTCGTTCCCGATATACCATGTGTATTCGAACGCAATTGAACGGGTACAAAGAAGATTCCTGAAATACCTATCATTCAAACTTGATGGCTTCTATCCCATTCAGAATACCGACTACGGCGCATTGCTCTCGAGACATAATTTTAAAGCACTATTCGAAAGAAGAACTGACATCAGCGCCTCCTTCATGAATAACCTACTGTTCAGTGTATTAGATGCTCCGGAGTTGCTTTCTAGAGTGAACATCTTGGTGCCACGTCTTCAGTCGAGAGCAAGCAAGTCAATTATGTTTCCGACGCCCAGGACGAATATTCTATACAAAGCACCCCCTTATACCACGCTGCTATAAATTTCAATAATCGACATGAGTAATTTTTGCGATTTTAGTGTCAATTTTTCAATTTATTTAATATGCTTTGTTGTTTTTGTTATAATCCTGTAATACATTATATTATCGAACATTCTTGTAGTGTATTGCCCCATTTGGAATTTTTTGTTGGGTAATTAATAAAGTTATTATTATTATTATTATTATTATTATTATTAAATTTGACTACTAGTCAAAATAAATATTTTTCTAAAAATGCAATAACTCTTTTTATCGATTGTGTTTAAGAGCTTTACAGTTTATTATTTTAGTTTAATTTTGTCATGCAGAGAAAAATGAAGTATTACATTTACTAAAATAGAAAAAGATCGATATATCTAAGGTTTCAGATATATAAGACACATTTCTAAGTAAACCAAGAGTAATTGCATCATACGCCGTATCATCAACGATAATTGAGGCCTAATTGTGAACGCTCTGCACTACACCGTAATATTATAATGCTTATCACACAGTAAGACGAAGACCTAGACCAGTATCGGTTTCGAATACAACAACTAGTCATACCGTGAGAACCGATTATAATTTCTTTACGGGAGTCGCTTACAAACAGGCTAATTTCGTACAACTTACCATACGTTAGTTGCTACAACTACGATAATCATAGGTGAGCTTTATATTTGCACGTTTAAAAAGTGATAGTAAATTATTAGCTTCGAAAAGTTTGGATATTCACTCAGGAGATATCTAAAATTGACACTGCTATTAAATAAAGATTATTTAAAAAATTGTCAAATTTCCATTACTATATGATAATATTTAAAATTCATTTAAAAAGCATTTTATTTACTTATCGTGAAATGAAACTGAATTTGCCCATATTCTTGCCAAATTATTTTTCTTAAAATGTTATAGAAATTGCTTTATCGAAATTTACGAATATTAAAGGAGTCATCTTTTTCTTAAGATAAGAACACTCAAAGTAAGTTACCGCCACATGCGTTCTTTCTCTGGTTCACAAAGAATTGTAGATTACAATTTTCTCCATATGGGTATTTCCTCCCGCGTTATATCCCTCTGGTTACATTGTTTATCTTTTTCAGTAAATTACTATTCTACAATTGATTTCGAAGCACAAAAATCTATTTCGTCATCAAGACAAATGCTTTCTATGGAAGTCATCACCTAATATACGCATTCTTAAAATGAGCGAGTGCTTAGTAATTTGAAGTGTTTATTACCTATATTACTACTATTAAAGTATTAAGTATTATAAACTTGCTTTTACTTTAGTGTTATTAATCATGAGCGAAGCGAGTGTTTAGTAAAACAAGTGACTAACGAATTTATAAAACGAGTTTCATACTACTTTTTCACCGACAGCAAATAATGAAAATATGTAATACAAAATTTCTTGCCTATTGTAGCGCTACATCAGGTTATTTCTACAGATTGATGACAAGTATCAAACTTGATTGAGTTTTAATTGATTTTTAGAATTAAGACATCTTGAGCTAACTCCGATCCGTGACTAAAGAGTCCGTTGCTAGTTCATTACTACTGCGACTAAAGCGCATGAAGTCACAGATTGTCAAGGTGTGACATCATGTCACTTAGCATATATTTATTTACATCCCTCATTAGTGAATCATTACCTGTTTATTTATTTAATATATATTTTGTATTTTATTCTTTATTATCGTGAATCACAAACTTCTTAGGTTAATCTGTAATTTATTTTTTATTTAAAACCTTCAATACTACCCATTGTTGTTAATTAGGTTAAGGTTAAGAATTGAATAATTATTTTTCGTGTTATTTTTACTTTGTGCCGCATTTCGTTGCACAAATGAGTGCAACAAGAAGAGTGCAGGGCAATTAGAGATAGAAAAGAGTAAAATTATAACTTTCCACAAGTAAGTACATATGGTCCTTGTTTATTAATACTATAGTTATACAACCTACAGTAAACTGTAAAGAGGAGGGCGAAGAGATGTGATCAAACAATGGTGTACTCTGTACTCTGATCAAAGCCGATTGTATTCGGTATCTTCGTAGTAACTTTAACTTTTACTGCAATATATTAGCGGGAGAAAATTAATGAAAAATTAATGAATGGGCACATCCTACTGACGAACCCTTTGGTGATTACTGTCCCGAACTAACCTTTAGTTGTATATCTATAGTATACAAAATCAAAGATATGGTTATTAAATTCATCCATAATTTATCGATGGAAATTTGTATATCTTATTCCAAAAAGAGAGAAACTAAACTCTGAACAGACCCCCAGCCCAAATTATAACCTGTAACTGGTGAAATCAATTTTAGGCAGTAAAACTAAATTTAAGTATCTTTATGAAATCTGTACCAAATTAAATTTTATATAGATTCTTCAGAGTTAAATCTACAGTCAAGGCAATCGGATGGTAAATGTAGTAATCACAACACATGAAAGTAAATAAATTTGTCTAGAAAACAAACAATGTCAAATATGTCAATATATTTAACAATTCATAGCAAAAATCGAATGTAGTACGGTATTATTTGGCCTTGCTGTCAACCATATATATAATACTACTATATTGCGTGTGTTGTATATTGATAATGTGTAATTTTTCGTCCCAACTAAGAGAGATAGAATTGGAGTATTGCCTGTTCTGCACATGCGTCGACTCAAAATGTCCATTTTTAAATTTACGAAATGACAGATAAACAGAAAACATAATTATAACCTCTGATTTAAATTGACATCTATAACTATGATATTACTGAAAGCTTATGCAAAGTTGTTTTTTATTGACTTCAGCATTGTGCAAGTTTACTTCATCGGTGAATTTGTAGAATTAACCCAGAAAATACGCGGTAGAATAAATAAACGATATGAAGGCTGATTCCAGTGAATTATTAAAAGAAAAACTTGTGAAGTTATAACTTCTGCGTTAATTTTTACGTGCTTACTAGAATATGTGAAATTATATTATTAAATGTAAATACCGGTCCTTCCATTTCGACTAACAGAAAAGATTTTGAACAGAAAAACTTGTGAACTTATAACTAATACATTGATTTGTACATGTTTATTGGTATATGTGAAATTATATTATTAAATGTAAATACCGATCGTTTCATTTCGTCTTATTGAAAAGATTTTGAACAGAAAATCTTGTGTGTTATGAGTGTGTGCTTATTGATGTGTGTCAATTATTGAATATAAATACTGCTTGTTTTGACTTACAGAAAACAGATAAATTAATGTTTTATATATACAATCGAATATATTCAGGTATGTTTTATATGTCAGATTGAATTATATTTCAATACTTTTGCTTGTATTTTTAAGCTTAAGAATGCAAATAAAATTACTAAAATTACTGTATTTAATATTTTGGCTATACGTAAGAATAAAACATCTATTTGATATTTGTCTACATACATTATTCAATATAATGTTGCATAATCAACAATGTACAAAACTAATTAAATTCCTGTATTTAATTATGTGTCGAGATATACACTGAAACATGAATGTTTTAGTAAAAGTCGTGGAATTAATCACCATTACATTTTTGTGATTGAATATAATTTTTATTATTGTTAACTTTTTTTTAAAATCAAGAATATTTAAGCCATTCACGAAAATAAAAACGTGATAGTTATTTACGCCCATATGGTAGCAAAGAATAAAAACAAACATTTACCAACTCTGATACGCTTGAACTTCTTTAGTGTCTGTAATAGCATATTCATAATCAATACATTTTTCTTTGTCTATGTCTCATAAACTGAGATGAGTACAAATGAGACTTGCAAATAATTTATATTATTGCTTGTAAAAAAAGTATGTTGATGTATTTGATTCAATAATTACATCAATGAGCAAACTTCAATTTCTACTTACGCAGTAAAAAATTAAATTTTATTTTATTTATGTTCGGAAATCTATTTTGTATATACTTTCTTGCCGTGCCTATCTTGCTGTTCATAACACTGCACTATTTACTTCCACAATGTTGGGTAAAGTTCAGAAGAACTCATCACACATTGTTTTGGCAAAATCCAAAATGAATATTATCTTTATACTGTACCATCTACAAGTTGTTTTAAACTAAAACATATTTTATTGGAAATTTAAATATAAAATACATTCTTTGTGCTTGATTACAATTTAGTGACAGATATTACGATACATATTTAGCAAAGTACAAATTAGAAAAAAACACTTCACTATCTTATAAATAAGACATCATCATCACAATCAGTGATGCATCATAGCATAAATTCCAATAACCGGCCCAATCTCTTCTCAAAATACCCAATCTTGCCATATTAATATCTCATATCACATGGGATCTGTGGATTCCGTGGTGGACATGTCAAAATTCTTCAACATTCTATGAACACATGTATGTTCTATTAGATATATATCAAAAAAATTAGAAGGCTGTGGCAAAAAGATTGGTATGTGTCTCTTCTAAGAGGTTTAATAGAAGCCTTTTTATTATGAGCAATTCAAATATTTTAATATGTAACATAATAATATAATTACCTAATTCATGTATAATTTACTGTGTTCTTTCTGTACATTGCTCCGATATAGATGAGAGTAATTCTAGAATACAAGAATACCACAATATCTAATTCATTATTATTCTTGTATGTTGAGTTGAATAATTTAGGTGTTGTTATTACATCACAAATTTTTGTACATGACCTACAGAGGTGTTCTTCTTTCTGTTCACGATATCCCATTATAATATATTCAAAGAAACACAGTTGCAATGCAATTGAACTGATTTCGGGTTTTACTTAATTAATTTACAATATTTACGATAACATAACCATAATTCGTACAATTTTTGACAAATATACTTCTTCAATATGAACGTTTGTTTGTCTGTGATTTGCACATGATGCCAGGACGATATTTCTTCATTCATTAAGGGAAATTAAATTATTTTTCCACTTTTGAAAAGGCACAATTATTAATTATAAAGAGGTTTGTCGATTTTTAAACTATTTATACTTGTTGGACGATGTACAAACAATAATTAAATATATATAGCAATGAATCTATGTGATAAACAAACAGACCTAAATTTGAAAAATTATTTGCAACGCATGCGCAGTTTGGACAATACTCCAATAACACGGCATAGCACCATATGTTTTATTTCACAATGTTGGAGCGAAGTTTTCCTTCTCTACACGCGATATAGTAGTATTATATATATGCTGTCAACCAATAAGAAATAACTCTTGCTTGGGTCTGTTCAGAATTTCGTCTCTCTCTTTTTGGAGTGAAGTATAGTGGCTTTAAAACGTCGTATTTAGTTCGTACTTTGGTCGTGTCAGTTGCCAAAACGATTCAACTATAGTAGTAGTATTTGAACCTCGATGAAGTTGGTTGACACTTTGAACACGTCATCAATCTGTCAGAAGAACGTGGCGCGATAACAGACAAGTAATTTGTATTATTTTGATTATTGGCTGTCGTAAAAAAAGTATATATGAAATGATATGAACCTACTGACGTTTATAAAAGTTGATACAGAATATACTCTTATATCAAGTTTTTGATGTAGTTACTCTGTTTTCTTTTTGGGTAGGTTTTTAACTATGCTAGTGCGTATAGTTTTATTGTTCAGATCAGAATTATGGCTTATAGATAATTAAAACACTTTTTTTCTAATATAACGTTTCTGTATTATCGATGTCACTATCCTGAAGATAAATGTGGGGTATTGCGACGCAAGAATCATAAAGCTATTCATTGCAATGGATGCTGAATAGTTACTTACATTTGCTCGAAGCTTAGGTATGTACACACAAATTTAGAAGGGATAACCAAATTAATTTAAAGACAAGTGAATCAATGTTGTATATTGACTTATTGTGGCTGTTCAAATGTCGATTTGTTATTATGCCTCAGAGTCAATGCTGAAACAGTAATCTTAACTTCCATGACAGCAGTGCATGTTAAATTTGTTAACAAAATAATGACAATAAATTGGGCGATATCAAAACATATATTTTTTCTTCCTAGAGAACACGACATCAATGATGATATGTTATCTTGTTGGGGAAATATAGAATATCCAATAAATAAACCTGGTTTAATCGCCAAAAGAATTATAGTATGATTTGATTTCGCGCACTCTCTCTATTATAGAAAGAAATAAACCTAAAAAGATGTAATGAGCCAAAATTTTTATTCATAATAAAGATTTATTGAAAAATGTACACATTATTATGATTAAATTCCACGTTTTTATTTAATTTGGCATTCAACGTCTGGATTGTGAGGCGACGACTAATTGTGAGAAAATAGAGGAATCGAAACGGTCAGAATTAAGACGGAAGCATACTGTTGACGCCGAGATCTTGCACGTGATATCACGTAGCTTTAAAGAAGCATATAACGAATTCTTACATAATGGCGATTTAGATTTTACGTGTAAATTACGATGTCGCCACAGTGAATGACGCGATGTACTTAAAAGTATCAATTTTCAAATTGCGAGATCATCCGGAACTAGAAGCAAATGCATTGTCGAGTACTAACGGAATGTATTCGAAAATTAATAAGAAAAAGTTTTATTATGCTTGAAATGTCAAATTATTCAATAGGTTTTACTCTCAATTATTAAGGTGTACGTTCATTTTACGTAGGACCACGCTTGTAAATAGTAAAAAAATAATATTTTAAAGTGATAAAGAGTGTAAAAATTCTGAAATTAATATTTCGAAGTACTCTCTCTATAATATTTAATAATTGCGATATCCAAAGCAACAAAGAGACACTAAACTAAATAATTTTATAACGATCACTGTTATCCTCAAAGCATTATTCAGATTATTCTTAATAATACTGAAATAAGAAAATTCTGACTTAATCATTAGATTCACAGATTTCATTTATATAAAACTAACTTACTTTAGATGCACTTCCTTCTGATTAACTATTATAATCCCTCTTCTGTATCGTATCATCATCTTCCTCTATAAAAAAACTTCCCCATTATCGGAGGTCATCTCAAACGATTTCTACCACACTTTGACGGGTCATTGTGATTTGAAAAAATCTGTTTATCTATATTCGCCATCTTTATGATTCAAACATTGTAATTTTGAGTCTATAATTGAAATCTTCAAATAGTAAATTCGTGCAGTAAAGTATATATCATATTTTAATATTTTCTTACCTACAATCGTAGAAATAAAGTACAAAAGTACATACATCTCACTAAGATTTTTATGCGGTAGAACTTAACCGAAAGTAAACCCAAAGTTATTCACATAGAACCCTTCAAACAATCTACGTCTTTTATCATTATCGATTTCTTAGGTTGGATTGGGTTGGTTGGGTTTTTTTGGGTTATAGTTACTAAGAGAAAAATCAACAGATGACTGATAAGCAAGTAACCCAATTTCACTAGTACCCGAGGAAGCCAGATATAGCAATTTATGAACAGCATCGAGTATGTCACTTTGTAATGCAATGAAGTTAAATGAGTTCTGGTGCAATTATAAAGATTCTAAAAATGGAAAGGTCCTTAATCTGCCCCTAGTGATTAAATTAGCCTTGGAAGTATTGCCTGAAAAATGCTTTCATGACTATTGCAATCCATGCAACTAACAAAAGGTTAAGTTAACAACAACAATTACATAATCAGATAGGGAAGAGGTTCGGTGCAGTCAAGAAAGATCCAAATGCTTAATTTTTCTTGTATTGCATTGTTATAAAGGACCAATACCTCTCGCAGGTAAACTGCTCGCGTGCCCGTGAGATATGTTTATGAAGATACTTCAATTCCTGTTATTTATTTTTCTTATATATTTCGCTTTTATGAACATGTGTGCCTATGATTTCATTTTACAACTAGAAATTACATACAAGAACTTATTTTATATTATTTATTAATGCTTATTTAGTTTCAGAAAATTTGATAATTTGAAAAGTATTGTACTTACTATTGCTTTATCTAAATTAAGAACTATTTCATTAGTGACACACTTCTTGAAATATATTACACCAATTTTGGACCTGATGAAAAGTGAGAAATGTCGAGATAGATAACGATTTATTCTATATTGTTCGAAACTCCAGAATTTACAATTAACATCAATTCCTATTAACTTGAAATAACTTTATATTTTTATGTACAGAAAATATACAAATATTTACACCTATCTACATCTTTGTAAAGTAACATGTTTCTCGAAAACTACACGCGAATGTTGAAAGCTATTTATTAACCTTCTATAAATTAAACAAAGTAGTAGTCATATGGTAGATTCAGTAATGCAATGTTGATTCATCACACAAATTATTGCACAAGTGAATTTTTCATTTACAACAAACATAAAATATGGTTGTCTCTCCCTACGACAATGGCCATTATTGTACAATCGTGCCTACTTTGTTTTTAAACAGTTATTTATTCAAAGACTGTCAATGTGGGTTCGAATCTCACGACAACCCACAGAACATTAGAAGAGATATTAAGGAAACATTAACCGCATAATTTCAATAAACAAATCTTCCTTTGTACAACAAATCATCATGAAATATTGCAATATCGCGTATCTAACGTACCCAATATTATATCAACATTCGCAGCGTCTAGAAGACTTTTAATAATGAAAATTTCTAACAAAATATATTTTATTTGTTCTGTTTCTTTAATTATTTTGGGATCATTAAAAAAATATTTAGAATAATAAAAAATAAATGCTTCCCTAGTAATAATTATAATTAATTGTCCAAATGTACATATATTTGACAAACTAAGAATGAATTGTTACGTATTATTTGGGTACGTCTTTGCTCACCTTTCCCTCCCTTCTACCTGTTAGTCTGTATGTTTAGCGTATTTAAATATCTAATATATATATACAGGCCAATCCAAATTAAGTGTTCACCATTGGTAACTTTGTTATTATTAAAGATACAAGATTGTTTAAATTAGCAAACTTGTAGTACATTTAACGCTCTTTAAGATGAAGGAATAAAAGAAAATAAATGAGCAACGCGTTTTCGAGTTTTGCCGAAAAATATTTTTTTTCAAATGGAAACCCCTGTATATTATATCATTTTTTGCTAGAACTTTAATTTCTAAACAAAAAATCTTATAAGAAATTTTTTACTGGGATTAAAAATACTTGACTTATAATGAATAAACGAAATCATCTAAATTAGTTTTATAAACTTTATTTTATACATAAACTTATCATTAAAAGAAAATAAAAATCACTGATTTTTTCATAGAAGATGTTCAAAAATACCACCTTGTAGTTGAATACATTTTTGTTCACGCTTCCGAACTTCTCGAACTGTCTTCAGTATGGTCCTACCATCTATTTGGTTTATCTTTTCACTAACTGCAATCTTTAGGGCGTTTACGTTTTCGTACCTTTGCTTATAAATCTGGTTCTTTAAAAAACCCCATAAAAAAAATCAAGCGGCGTTAAATCTGGCGATCGGGGAGGCCACTGAATAGGACCATTTGTTCCTATCCATGAAGTGTTAAAAATAGTATTTAGAAGTTGATGAGTACCTCTGTAGTTGTGCGCAGGTGCGCCATCCTGCTGAAAATGCAGATTCTGTCTACTTATGAGATCCAGATCGTCTAAGAAATTATTCAAAATTTCAGTCAAAAATTCTATGTACCTTTCACCAGTTAGAGCGCCCTCATAAAAGAAAGGACCAACAATCCATGAACCGATTAAACCGCACCAAACATTAAAACTGAAACGGACTTGTGGACGTCTTGGATTTACTGAAAGAAGATTTTCCTTTGACCAGTAATGATGATTTTTTTTATTATACATTCCAGAATTTGAGAAATTCGATTCATCGGTCCATAAAATATAACGAAAGTTGTTTACATTTTGGCGACAAAAGTTAAGATACCAGTGGCAAAAAAACATTCTTCTCTCTGGATCCCCTGGCAAAAAAACCTGAACTGGTTTGTACTTATAAGGAATGAATTTGTGTTTCTTCAGAATCCTATGCACAGTACCGTGACTCAAATCAGATTCATTGACAATATCTAGTATGGAATTCTCACGGTTGGCCTCAAAATATGCGATAACTGCAATTTCCGTGGCCACGCTTTTTATAAAAGTCCTTTTTGTCCTTGTTTTGGCAAAAACACTCTCATTGCCTCTAAATTTTCGGTAAAGTCTCAGAAAATATTGCTCATGTGGTTGTGTTCGGAGTGGATATAATTCAGCGTAGTGTTCTTTTGCCCTCTTAGAGGATTTTCTGCACACTAAATAAGATTCTAACATATCACACTTTTCTGAATGGGTAAAAATCATTTTTTTGTCAAATTAATAACTAGCACAATGAAACTTATGAGTGAAAAACTAATAAAACTGTACTAATATTTGACGTTTGGTAGAAAGACTTATCGTCGTTTTCATAGATACATAGAAATGCACTTGACTTAGCTGTTTTCGTTTATTCATTATAACTCAAGTATTTTTAATTCCAGTAAAAAATTTCTTATAAGATTTTTTGTTTAAAAATTAAAGTTCTAGCAGAAAATGATATAATATACAGGGGTTTCCATTTGAAAAAAAAAATATTTTTCGGCAAAACTCGAAAACGCGTTGCTCATTTGTTTTTTTTTATTCTTCCATCTTAAAGAGCGTTAAAAGTACTACAAGTTTGCTAATTTAAACAATCTTGTATCTTTAATAATAACAAAGTTACCAATGGTGAACACTTAATTTGGATTGCCCTGTATATGATCTATAATAAAATAGCTTTTATATTATCTGCTTATAATTTGAAGAGAAGCTAATAATACATTAACATTTACAGACTTAACCTAAGTTTGTGCACACTGCGGATGCTATAGAATGTAATTAAATTCACTAATTTGGTTGGGCAATAATCATAAATTTAATAATAATAATAATAATTTACTTATTTCACAAACATGTATCTACAAAAACAAACATTGAAAAAATCCTCTCACAAATAGCACTCTATAGTTAATTATAATTTCTTAAATTTGTGCGTAAACTTCGTAAACCTTCGCTTTTTATTTCAGCTGAAAGTTTATAATTTGCATCTGATGTATAGCAGATTTCTTAAATTAGTATATTATGACGCTAGTGCATAATCAAGCTTTTAAAGTACGAGTAACGAGTTTAAAGCCACGACGCGAAGCGGAGTGGCTTTAACGTTACGAGTGCTTTAAAAGCTAATTATGCACTGTGTCATACGATATTTTTTAGTATAAATGCAACAATAATTTTAATTAGAAGAAATCAAATCAATAATTTCAATGCATTTTATCGAGTGACATGTGTCTCTATATTAAGTCATTTGACATTTCACTTAATTATTAAACATCATTGTTGTATTAATAATGTCGACAGAAATTCAAAAACTAGCTGCTGAAGCTGAATTAAGTTTAATACCTGCAAAGTCCAAGCATTTATATTATAAAGAGTACGAAAAATTATTATTATGGATGGAGCAGAAACAGACTGAACATATTGATGAATCAGTAATGTTAGCGTATATATTGGAAATGTCCAGAATTTATAAAGCTTCGTCACTTTGGTGCATTCATTCCAAACCGCAAGCTATGCTAAGGGTTAAAAACAGAATCGATTTAGCATCTTATCACAAACTCCATGCCTTTATGAAAGGAGTGGGCAAAGGTCAAGAAGCTAAAAAATCTTTGGTTTTTACGGAAGAAGATTTATGCAAGTTTTTTAGTCAGGCTTCAGATAATATATTTTTATTTTTAAAAGTTGTAGCAATTTGTGGTGTGTTTGGTAGTTGCAGAAGAAGCGAAATGTGTAATCTGGTTATGAGTGATATAAGAAAAGAAGGATCTGCCCTGATAATTTGTATTCGTCCGTCAAAAACAGAAAAAGGCCGGACGTTTGCTGTAGTAGATAATTCCAACATAAAGTATGCCGAGATATTTAATAAATATCTTGCACTACGTCCAAAGCAAATTACAGATCGAGTTTTCTTAAAATATTCTCAAGGACTATGTATAAAACAAGTTGTTGGGATTAATACCTTTGGAAAGTGCCCTTCCATTATAGCACGTTATCTAAATTTCATAAACGCTCATAAATACACAGGTCATGCCTTCAGACGAACATCTGCCACGATTATGGCTAATCGAGGGATGAATGTCGATGAGTTGAAACGCCAAGTGGGTTGGAAATCCTCATCGACAGCGAGTGGGTATATTGAAGAGTCTATCACAAACAAATTAGGCGTTTCAAAATTAATTGCTGGAGCTGTTCAGAAAGGAGGCAATATTGGATCTGACACATTTGTTAACACTGATAAGAACGTTGAAAATACACAAATAAGCAATGCTGCAAGTTACTTAACAATAACGAATAATCAAAATTGTACGTTTAATATTCATTTAAAATAATTTTTCACGTGTTTTGAAATAAAATTGACCATAATTGTTGATTAATTTGATAGTTTACAATAATAGTATATTAAAATACAAGTTTCATAAGACACGATTTTTGCGCACGCGTTCAAGTTTAGAAAACGAGCCGCTAGGCGAGTTTTCTAAAGAACAAGTGGGCAAAATGCCTTATGAAACGTGTATTTTATACTATTTTTTCTATTTCGGTTATTAAAAGTTCAAAAAAGCTTAAAATAAGAGACATGTTTTGTTCGAATATTTTAGAAATTTTGCTTTTTTGAAGTTGGTTACTCTGATTTTTAAGTAGAACGTTTTAAATATTTGAATATCGGTGGTGCTATATGTAATTGTGTTTAAAATTCAGACTGATTTATACAATTAATTATTTCAAATTATCAACAAAAAGGACGAAATAAATAACTGTACGCCCCCAGAGATTCGCAAAATAGCAGAAGACAATTTACAAAATCTTTCGTCCACAAACTCTCTACATATTTATCAAAACAAACTTTTATAACAGTTGCACTATTCAACATGGTAAGTAAATGTCAATAGTAGCATCCGAAAACTTATCATCCAACTCTGCTTAACAATTTATATTGCTAATTAGTAAGTGAAATGTTAGCATGTGTGCTTTTTATTCTTTGTACAATTTTATTGCACATTTTTGTTACTTTAAAGGCTTATATTTTGACATTTAAATACGATTTGGTTCCATTTTTTTTTGTTACCAACTTCAAAAAAATAAAATTAGCGTGCGATAAAGTAATACTTTATGCAACCAAAACGGGTGTCGTAAAGTGAACTTTATAGCACCGGAATAGAAAAAATAATAATGTGTTATACGATATTAAATGCGGTACAAACCAAATAAACCAAATCAATAATTCCAATACATATTATCGAGTGACATGTACCTATATGTCATTTGACATTTCCTGACATTTCAATGGACTATTAAACGCTTGGGATTGGCTGTTACCAAGCAACCTTTATACGCACGCCGTGCGATAAAGGCCCGATTATGCACGCTTATGGGTGTGTTTTGATTGGTTTATGATGCATGCATACTAAAATAGTATATTAAAATACAAGTTTCATAAGACCCGATTTTTGCGCACGCGTTCAAGTTTAGAAAACGAGCCGCTAGGCGAGTTTTCTAAAGAACAAGTGCGCAAAATGTCTTATGAAACGCGTATTTTATACTATTTTTTCTATTTCGGTTATTAAAAGTTCAAAAAAGCTTAAAATAAAAGACATGTTTTGTTCGAATATTTTAGAAATTTTGCTTTTTTGAAGTTGGTTACTCTGATTTTTAAGTAGAACGTTTTAAATATTTGAATATCGGTGGTGCTATATGTAATTGTGTTTAAAATTCAGACTGATTTATACAATAAATTATTTCAAATTATCAACAAAAAGGACGAAATAAATAACTGTACGCCCCCAGAGATTCGCAAAATAGCAGAAGACAATTTGCAAAATCTTTCGTCCACAGACTCTCTACATATTTATCAAAACAAACTTTTATAACAGTTGTACTATTCAACATGGTAAGTAAATGTCGATAGTAGCATCCGAAAACTTATCATCCAATTCTGCTTAACAATTTATATTGCTAATTAGTAAGTGAAATGTTAGCATGTGTGCTTTGCATTCTTTGTACAATTTTATTGCACATTTTTGTTACTTTAAAGGCTTATATTTTGACATTTAAATACGATTTGGTTCCATTTTTTTTGTTACCAACTTCAAAAAAATAAAATTAGCGTGCGATAAAGTAATACTTTATGCAACCAAAACGGGTGTCGTAAAGTGAACTTTATAGCACCGGAATAGAAAATAGTATATTAAAATACAAGTTTCATAAGACACGATTTTTGCGCACGCGTTCAAGTTTAGAAAACGAGCCGCTAGGCGAGTTTTCTAAAGAACAAGTGCGCAAAATGTCTTATGAAACGTGTATTTTATACTCTTTTTTCTATTTCGATTATTAAAAGTTCAAAAAAGCTTAAAATAAGAGACATGTTTTGCCCGAATATTTTCGAAATTTTGCTTTTTTGAAGTTGGTTACTCTGATTTTTAAGTAGAACGTTTTAAATATTTGAGTATCGGTGGTGCTATATGTAATTGTGTTTAAAATTCAGACTGATTTATACAATAAATTATTTCAAATTATCAACAAAAAGGACGAAATAAGTAACTGTATGCGCCCAGAGATTCGCAAAATAGCAGAAGACAATTTACAAAATCTTTCGTCCACAAACTCTCTACATATTTATCAAAACAAACTTTTATAACAGTTGTACTATTAAACATGGTAAGTAAATGTCAATAGTAGCATCCGAAAACTTATCATCCAACTCTGCTTAACAATTTATATTGCTAATTAGTAAGTGAAATGTTAGCATGTGTGCTTTTTATTCTTTGTACAATTTTATTGCACATTTTTGTTACTTTAAAGGCTTATATTTTGACATTTAAATACGATTTGGTTCCATTTTTTTTTGTTACCAACTTCAAAAAAATAAAATTAGCGTGCGATTAAGTAATACTTTATGCAACCAAAACGGGTGTCGTAAAGTGAACTTTATAGCACCGGAATAGAAAAAAAATATTATATTGTGTTGGAATAGCAGCTAATGATTATTTTGTCGTGTGTTATATGTAAGTAGTTATGGTCTCTAATAAATATTGTAGATTATATACATATATCATATATAATACTACGTGAGCATTTTGAACTGTCCTGGATTTGCTACAAAAAAGTCCTAGAATCATCAAGAACTAGGAAATATTTACTTCCGTGAATTGCCCATACTAAATTTACTTGTCAAATGTCAAAACCATAATGTATTGATGTGTCTTGTACTTTTATATTTTCAATGTTTTATTGTCGCTTTTCTGTCTATTTCAAGACAATATACCTTGTATATGCCTTTTACGATACAACAGGACTCCTCTCTTTCGCGGCCTCCCCATACTTCTTCTCCCCATTGGTGATTTGTCTCGTGCTATCGTTACTATTCTTCCTTCGTCCATTCGACCTATATGTTCGTCCCACTCGTGCTTCCTACCCAGAACCCACTCATATACACTCACTCTCCACCCCGTATGTTCGCCTTATGTCTTCGCTACGCTCTCTGTCTAGTAGCGTTTTCCCAGTAATTTTCCTTAGAATCCCCATCTCGCTTGTTTCTAGGAGCCTTTTTGTTTTTGTTGTGTCCGGTCGGGTCTCTGCTGTATAGGTCATTATGGGTCTGATGACAGTTTTGTTCTTCTTCTTCTTTTTGGGTGATTATAAGTTACTTATTATAAGTTACTTATAAGTTTCTTTTACTTTAATTCTTAATATGGCTGATCTTGACTGTATGGATGTCAGTTTTATATAGTATATTCTTGATTTGACTTCGACAACTATATATTTGTTTTTCCATATAGTGTCGTTGAAACATCCCGCTACTTTTAGTGCTTTTGTTTTCTTCTGTCTGACCTCTGTGTCAATGTCACCGTATCCGGATAGTTCTATACCGAGGTATTTGAATTTCATTTCCTGCTGTATTATTTTGTCGTTAACGACAAGTTTGCATCTTATAGGAATCCTTGATGTTGTCAGGCTTTTTGTTTTAGAGGCAGAAATTATCATATTAAGGGACTTTGCTGTACAGTTGAAGCGATATAGTAGTCTTTGGAGGTCGTCTTCGTTTTCTGCCACAAGCACAGCATCATCGGCGTAGCACAGAATTGTAATGTTGCGGTCACCCATTTTGTATCCACTCAAACTCCGTACTTGTTTTATTACTTCATCCATAATTATGTTAAAAAGAAGTGGGCTTAGTGAGTCGCCGTGTCGTATTCCCTTTTCTACAGGGATTGGTTCAGTGAGTTCCCCGTCGATCTGGGCCTGGATTTTGTTTGCGCTATATAAGTTCTCTATGACTTTGATTAGGTTATGGGGTACTTGTCTGTCATATAATAAGTGTACGACATTTTCTAACTCAACCCGATCAAATGCTTTCTGCAGATCTATGAAGCACATGTAGGCTGGTTTGTTGTATTCGATCGACTTCTCTACGATCTGTCTTATGACAAAGACTGCATCAGTGCATGATCGTCCCGTTCTGAATCCTTGTTGTTCGTCTGACAGGGATATAATATCGTTTATTTTGTTTGTTATTATTTTTGTTGTTAGTTTTAATGCTGTACTGAGTAGGTTTATGCCTCTGTAGTTATCTGGCACTTTTTTATCCCCCTTTTTAAACATAAGGATAGTGGTGCTTGTTCTCCATTCGTCGGGTATCCTGTGGTAGGCGAAGATATTTTTAATCAGTTTGGTTAGTTGTTAGATGAGCTCTTGTTCACCGTATTTGAGCAGTTCGTTTGGAATGTTGTCTGGTCCAGGACTCTTTCTGTTCTTCAATTGTCGGAGCGCCGATTCTATGTCTTTGCTTTCAATTTGTATGTTTTCATTAGTGGTTATATCTGGTGTATTATTCTGCGCGATTGTGTCTTCCTCCTTGCAGTAAAGTTTTGTGAGATATTCAACCCAGATTTCCTTTGTTATATGTTTAGGCACAATTAATTCGTTGGTCTCTTTTCTTTGATTTCTAATGAGCCGCCAGATTTGCTTTTGCAGTCCGTAAAAGTCACTTTCCATACTTTTCGAGAACATCTCCCTGTGATTGACCTTGTTCTGTCTTGTAAGTGCTTTTGTCTCATTGCGGATTACTTTGTATTGTTCGTATGATTCTTGTGTCCTCAGTGTACGGTAGTATAGATAGGCTTTTTTTCTTTTGTTCGCTTTTATTTTTGATTTCTCGACAGAACCACAGTGTTTTATTGTGTTTTTTGTTGTTTGACCTGTTTATATCGCGGGTGCTGCCAAGTGCTTCAACTGCGGCGTCTTTGATGCTAGCCATTCTTGTAATTGATTGAACTGAAGGCACGCTGCGAAGTTTGAACAGGAAATTTGCCAAGAATAGAGAGAGAAGAAGAAGAAGAACAGGACACGTTTATCGTAATGTCGCACTTTCGCAGTTGAACATTGCAAGAGGATAGAGTATGGAAGAATTCATTGGGATCGTGATTTCAACAATTTGTAACGGAAAATGGAAATAAACTTGGACACATTCACTTGTCATCGTAATAGGGTGATTGAAAGGTTTAAGGAAACGGGGAGTATTTGTAAATGTGAACCTTATGTTTTTCCATATGGAATGCTATGCATTTATGAAAGCCCTTTAGAAACTTATTATACTGACATCATTCTGTATTAGTAAATAGTAGAACCTCGGAAAATTTGTTATGAGTAACAATTAATAATGAAAGACCTCATATGGGCTCAATTAAGTACAGTTATAATTTTAGTGCGTAAATTTCATGATTATTTAGATGACACTGGAAAGTACTAAAAATTTACTATTGAAAAATATTACTTTCGTGCATCTGTGGGCAATATTGCAAAAGTATATGCATAGAATGTTATAAATGAATATCTGAATGTTGAATCTTTGCATCACACATAGCATACCTTAAAGTAGCCCGAAAAAGTGTCTGTTAATAATTTTGGTTTACAAATCTATATGTAATTTTCACTAACATTTTAAAATGCGTTATGCGTTTTTAGTTGGAGAATAAAAAGAACAAAATAACAATACACAACAAAAAACATAACACTACAATAAACGACCAAATGGAAATTCAAAATTTCTAAATACTCAATAATTTAATAAGGAATATTATGCAACATTTATATTTATTTATTTATTTGGTGGGTTGTCAAGAATATATCGAATTTAATTTTTTGTGTATTGTACAATATTTGTCAAGGTATATGTCAAATATATTTTACAGTTTTATGAATACGTTCGTTAGTTAATATTTTTAATTAATTGAAAAGGATATCTATTTTATCAAAGCGTTATAATTTTTATATTGTTTCATTGATTATATCATTACTGTCTGGCAGATCGTTGATACCTATACGTTAATAATAATAGGGAACCCAGTACTGAGTATTGAGGGACCTCTGTCTCATTTGATGTTACTCTATAACAGGCAAACCTCTGCCTTCTGTCCCAGAAATAAGACTTAAACCAGTTGTTTACCATGATGTATATTGTCAAAGGAATTTAACAAGTCAATCATTGCTGATATTTTTAAACTTGACTGCAATTTCAATATCAACTTTGTCTATATTCCGCATGAAAAACGAATTGTTTGTTAAATATCACTTAAATGAAAATTTTAATTAATTAAATTTAATGCAAGTGTTGCAAAATAATTGTTAAAATATATAGAAGTATTGTCTCGGAGAATATTATAATTCTGTACTTTTGTTCCGCGATTTGCCGGACATATATTTTTTATCTGCACCTAAACTGCTTCGTTTATAGTTTTTCATTATAAGATAAATTTGTTATTATAATTCTTTTTGTTTGTCAACGAATAATTATTTTTTGTATTTGAAATAATCATTTGCTGGGTGTATACGTTTCATAATTCTACCAGTATGTAAGAGGCAATAATGCCATGTGTTTTCTACCAAACTATTATCAAAACTTTTAAATTAAAAAACTAGCTATAAAGTTATATGAATATCATACAAAATATATGTTATTATTTGTAACTATTTAGTGGAACAAAATTTTCTCTATGGAACTAGCAGATATAAACTGACTACAGAATTGGATTTCATTTTAAGTATATATTTGATTTTAATTATTGTTGTCGTTGGGTTTGTAGGAAGATAATGTGAAAATGCATGGATCGAAGAATTATGTTTTACAACTTTGGTATAATTGGTTAAAATATATATTTTGTTATTTATTGTCAGTTGTGTACATTTACTGCTTTCCGCGCAAATTAATGATGTCTATTCAATGTACCTATGTACTACTCATTTTTTTAAAGAAAATTTTTCCATGTTACAATATTTTTCTTACAAAGTTTATCCATATTGATTAGAAAGTTTCGTTAATCAAATTCATGTAAATAAACGTTGATTTATACATTACTTTTCAAATCAGGCAACTAACATATTTCTTTTCTTTTCAGAGGTCATTCACATTAATACTTCAAGCTTTGGATTACAGCAACCACTCTCTCGTCACAGGTAATAGACATTACTTCTGTATTTACGTTACACTTTGCAGCGTTTATCTGCTTTCCTTAATATTGTTATTGCATATAAATGATTAATTATCGAATAATCATTAAAACATTCATATTATTATTTCTAATTCGTTAGCAACCGAAAAGATGTAGTTAGTAGTTTCATTGTAAATTCTTTGATAAACAGTTTTGGCTTTTCTTTATTAAAAATAATTTCTGTTCAACATAATATCCTGATAAATGCATATTTTTTCTATTTTTACTGTATGTGAAGAGAGATCACTTGTTCTTATAGATTGTCATATTAACTGAAATGCACGTTTTTTCCTTGTCTTAAATAGCTTTTTTAATACATACATAAAAAGTGACCTACATTTAGGTCTACTGTATGTACTAAAAAAAGCTATTTAAGACAAAGAATTTGTTTCTTATCCTTTTTTTAAATGTACATGTTAACATGTTAACTTTAACACTTTTCTTAGTTATTTGCGTTATGTAATTATCAATCTTATAACCTTGGTTTTTCGCGTGAGGCAAGTAATATTTGAATTTTGTTACTGATAAAGTCTTCTAGTTTAAACTATTCATTGAGAAAACAGGTACAGGAAAAACGGAAAGGAAAGAGTACAGGAAAAATTAGTACGGAATCTAGCTGGTTCGATTAAGTTTTAATTTAACAGCAATCTAATCGATTTCGTTTACGAGTATATTTAATCTAACCATACTAAATACATATGCACGAGTATCTTTAGAGTTCGGTTGCTTATTCGAAGTGATCCATATCGGTTCAGTGAAAGAATGAAGAATAAAATAGATTCAACATATAATAAAACCAAAAATGAATAGTGTAAACACATGGATGTTAAAACTAACATCAAGCAGTAAATAAAGACTGTGACTTACATACATACATTTATACGTAAAACGTATATGCATATATGCATGTGTTTGAGATACACACATACTTTTCTGTGTCATCTTTTGGGTGTTAGATGTCGCTGTGATGCTCTCACTGCATTTAACACGCAAAAATGATATAAGCAGCTTTTTAAGTCTTGAAGCCATTGTCGACAGTCTCCACGCACACTGACGAGACCTCAAAGGTCGAAACACCGGTGTCTATGCGTTCGATTGTCGGCAATGGCACTTAATGTATGTGTGTATCTCAAACACATGCATATATGCATATACGTTTTACGTATAAATGTATATATGTAAGTCACAGTATTTATAATAAAACCAATTGAGATTAATATTTAAATACATATTACTACACTAGTATATAATAAAAACTTGAAAAAATTCTACGAGAGCGCGAAGACAAGTATCGAAAAAACGAAAATTGGTGGGAAGTTGTTTTGTTTTTTACAATTGTCTCAGTGGAAAAGTATATTGTTACTCCAATTAGTTTTTAGATTTTCCAGTCTATCTGAAAAGTATATAGTGTTTCTTAAAATCTCACTATGAACGAACGGCAGAGACGCGACGAGAATGTTATCCTACGATCGATATGTTGTTGCTTTTAAACACCAATATGCAGGGCGGAGCTAAATCTGGAGGACAGGGTAATTGAGAATCCAATTTAAACCCAAATTGGTGCTCTTTTGTCATTGTCTCTGTCAATTTTTGTGGACCAATTTTTGCTGTGTTTCTGTGAACTTCTTCCAAATTACCCAATAATGTAACATCAGTAACATGATAGATTACCATTATAGCCTTTGTTGTTTCGACTTAAGTATATATTAGTGGAGTCATGTTCCTGCGCAATTATGAATCAGCGCAAAAGCACGAAGAATTAATCACCAAACACTGCACTGAAATGTCAGTTCGTTTTCGTTTTGGGTCTACGCTCAACAATCTCTCACTTAGCTATCTTTGTCTCCACAAGTTTGGCCATGTTTAAAATCATAAAAAATGAACACCTAATCATAGTTTTGAGGTATTTAACTAAAAAATTTCTGTTATTGATTTCATTAGGGTTTTGTTGCCGGAAATAAAACATTTTGCAACATTGCTAATTTTGTCCAACCGATGTAAATTCATGCGTTGATTATGTAAATTTTAGAACGAATTGTATCAATAATCATTGTCGGTGTACTCATCCAGAAACGAAATTACTACTGTTATAGTCTCCCCACCTTTTTAGAAAACTAATGAGTACAAAGTTTATTGTGTGATTATGTTTCCTTTTTTTGTTTGGGATATTTTTTGTTATGATAGCAATTATTGTAGTATTTACAAAACTACTTTGTAGATGTAACCACCGCAGTATCGATATTAATTTTAATTTTCTTTTGTTTTGGTTGATTTGGTTACTGATACGATACTACATTAGCCCAAGATTTTCTTCCATATTTATTTTCAAATACAGTCGAAGCTATATTGTAAATATAACCACAGGTGTTAATTTTATCAGCACTCATTCCTTTTTACTAATACTAATATACTTGATTCAGGCTGTTAAAAATGAGTACCTGGAGATGAAACTGGTTGGTTGGTGAGTAGCACTAGTCAAGTTACCATCATAGTCTACTGAAAGACTCGAAAAGTAACATTCTTGGAGTTACTTGGTCTTCATGCCCTGTTACGGGGACCTATTACAATAATATATTAGCAATCACAAAGCAGTTCGATATAAATATGTATTTACTTTTTTCATTTTAATATTGGAAACCTCCACAATAATTAAAAATAATTTCGGTAGGTTTACATATTTAAGTTTTACCTTTAAAAATAATTAAATATACTACCTTTAGTGTAAGGAATGCGCTAAGAACTCTTTGCGGATATTTTGTCTCTTACACTGTATGTTGATTCCTAGCCCCCAAGTATCCCACTTAGTATTGTGTAACATACAAACAATTACATATGCTTCTTGTCTCTCTGATTCTAATTGCAGTAATTTTAGTACTTCTCCAATCAAATACTGCTTAACTAATTATTAAATTGCAAATTTATGCTAAACTCTGTGTACAATGTAAAATATTTCAAGAGTTTTACGCAAGTACGTATGTATATTTCGATGTGTATGTATATCTACCTACCTACGTGTTTCCATATATCATTTTATTTCTTGCCTGTCAGTAATACCATTATCTGGTTGTGGACTTCTGAATCATGTAGTTATATTAAAAGTAACAATTTTAAAACAAAGAAGATTATGAAGGTTGAACAATGCTTGTGAAAACCTACGATTTAAATTTATGTATTATACACATAATATATGTATATTATTGTATATATACTGTATCCATCTAAAGAAGTGTACGAACTTAAGCGAACTTAAAAATAAGTGATTATTTCAATTGAAATATATAGTTTCATAAGAAAATATAATACATAGAACATATGCGATAACGTATTTCATTATATATTATTACAAACGTGTTAGATATGCATATTTATAAAAGAAAGTAGTAAGTATAATATGTACGTATATTTGATCAGTGGCAATAGTGAATGCACCTTGACGATTGTTCTAGGTTGTTGAAGGTTTGTTCGAAATTGTCCCAAAGTATTTCAAAAGAAAAATCAAAATCAATCGAGAAAATGGGGAAAATCGAAAACCAAAAGTATGAAGGCCATTTTTGCAAAAATTAAAATGTCTGATGTTCTAGGTTTATTCTAAACATTGTTCTAATACATCAAAACTGTATCTGTTATAGATCAAAAGATATTACAAAACACGAAATCCAAAAGTGGGAAGTTAGCCCAGTTTTTTCACAAATCTAAATTCTGACGGCTATTCCATGTGGCTCTAGGTTTGTTCTAAATTGTTTCAAAGTATTCACAAAAAAAAAAACATAATCGGTCGAGAAAATGGCGAAAAACAATTTTTCACCAGCCCCCTTTTTTGAAAATCATAATTCTAATGGTTGTTCTAGGTTTGTTATAAATTGTTCCAAAGTATGTCAAAGAAAAAACCATGATTTGCTAAGATATTAGGAAAAAACATTTTCTCACACCTTTTTGCGAAAATTGAAATTGTGTTGATTGATCGAGGTTGTTCCAGATTTGTTCTAAATTGTTCCAAAGTATTTCAAAGAAAGAATCAAAATTGGCCGAGATAATTGGAAAAAATGATATTACCATGGGCGGAAATTGCATTAACATTAAGTGTTGAGTCGAGCGCTTTTATAAGATGCAGCTCTATACCCAGACGCAGAAAATGAATAATTCTTATTTGTGATTTAGGATAAATATCTATACAAGCAGTAAATATACCGTTTGACTGAAATAAAAGTAGATATAGGGAAACACAAACACGCACACAAGTGCATGCAAACATGAAATGGAGGGGTACGATAGTAGGGGAGTACAGATGAGTTCATATCGGGCGTGATATCGGGACACCGGGGTACCGAGGCTTTAGTGCACAACGTGTCTTTTAGTATGCAGTGAATTAACACAACCTTCTGTACGAAATTGTTTCACAATCTTATGGATAGCTGGCACAGAGGGAGGTGGACAATTTTCATACGCCGCAACAAATAAATTTTGCACGTCTTTGTACGAATTATCCTTGGCATACCATAACACAATCTGTATTTTTTCCTCGACAGTTAAGGGCATTTTATTTTAATATTTGCGAGTCTGCTCAGATACAATGTATGTACGTTCACGCTCTAAAGTTACGGAAAGAATGCCATGTCTGCGCGCGCTCTCGATCTCCCCACTATCTCCCCACACCACCGGTGTTGTATACATACATACATAGGTACATGTTTATGTGTGTGTATTTGAAGATGCATATTAACTTTTAACTACGACAATCTGTATATAGTGTTCTAAGAAATCTCATATTAATTTATATCAAAACAATATTTTTACTAAGTGCTAATGCTCCTAACACAAAATAATATTAGGAGAACACTAATTTTGGTTATATTATTAATAAAGATTAAAAATCCCTTATCATCATATTGAAAATAATTATACCTTGCTCATCACAAGATTAATGTTTTGTCATGACCTACTAGGTTGATGTTTTGTTAAGTTACTGTATTTTTATTACATTTTATGATTTACTTTATACCTAAAATAAATGTATATTATTTTTGTGTAAGATTAATTTATTGATATTATTTTATATTACATTCCTTAAAAGTGAAGATATTCTCTATATTTTTTGTCAATTTGGTATTGTTAAACAACAGCTTTTCCCAAATACGGCTGCTATTTTGCTGATATACTATCTTGCTGTTATCTAAATCTATAATAATGTAATTTTAAATGGTTCTACGTGAGAAAAATATACAGCATACTATGTTATTACAACACGTCAACACATTCACAAAAATAAGCTTAATTGGAAAGAATATGGAAACGTGTTTGTATTCATGAAAGAACCTTAAAAATTCTATCATCAAACCTTCGGATTTTGTTAGTTATTAGATATCACGACCGATAGTGGCTTTTTCTTTGAAATACTTTGAAACCATCAGAATTTCGATTTGTAAGAAAAGGAGTCTGGGAAATTATCGTTTTTTCCCTGTTATCTCAGTCGGTTTTGATTTGTCTTTGAAATACTTGATCAGCATTTGCTAACAGTATCGTTTTGAAATAAATGAACATCATATTTATTGGGAAAATATAAATTTACTACTTATATTAGATGTTTATTCTAAGGCGGGGTGCAGCACACCAGTTATACAGAACAATTTGTTCGTCGTACAAAATGTATGTAATACGTCGGCATTCATTACATTGTATGGGGATGTTTAAAGCAGATGCACAACAAACAAACAAAATGATTAACAAGCATTTTAAACACATTTGTGAAAAATATTAATAATGTCTTCGTAAATTTATTTGACATTAATTATAAATAAAGATACTAATAAATAACCTTTACCACATTAAAGCACATAAAACTAGATTTATTAATTGTAAATGCTAAATGAATGTGTAATTTAGTTTTACATGTTTTGTTTAATTTGTGTTCTCACAGCCTAATTCAGAAAAGATTATGGTTATAAAACTGATAATGTTCTAAAAGGGCAAGTGATTCCGTTTTTCTTATCTCGACTAGAACAACCTGAAGCAACTGTCAAAATATCAGCTTTCGAAAAAAGAGGGGCTGGCGAAAATAGTTTTTACCATTTCTGGTCGGATTATAATTTGTTCTCCGAAATACTTTGAAACAATTTAGAACAAACCTAGAGCAACCCAGAACAGCTGTCAGAATTTTGATTTTCAAAAAAAAAGGGACTATAATAACTTTACATTTTCGAATTTATTTTTTTTCAATATCATTTGATCTATAAGATATATGATTTTAATATATTAGAACAATATTTAGAACAGATTTAGAAGAACCTGGAACAGTTGTCAAGATTTCAGTTTTTGCTAAAAGAGAGGGGCTGTGAGAAAGTCTTTTTTCCTATTATCTCGCCCAGTTATGTATTTTCCTTTGTAATACTTTGGAACAATTGAGAACAAACTCAGAACAACTTAGAACAACCATCAGAATTTTGATTTTCGAAAAAAAGGGGGGCTGGCGAAATATTGTTTTTCGCCATTTTTTCGGCCGATAATAAATTCTTTTTTGAAATACTTTGGAACAATATAGAATAACCTGGAACAACCGTCAGATTTAATATTTTCTAAAAAAAAAAAAGGAGACTAACTGCTCTATTTTGGAATTCGTTTTTTGCAATATCTTTTCATCTATAAAACGTACGGTATTGATGTATTAGAACAATGTTTAGTACAAATCTAGAGCAATCGTCAGATATTCGATTTTCGAAAAAAAAGGGGGGGCTAACTTCACACACCCAGTTCACGCCGCAAGTTGATGCGAGGGTGGGAAGTTGACACCAAAAAATATGTTGTTTTATAACTTTACCAATAATAACTGCGCGTGTTTTTTAGTGATGATGATAATAAATAATAAATAATATAAGTAAATAACAAACACAAAAGTATTTAAAGTTTGATTTGGAATAATTTTTTTAATTCACATCGGAAGTAACATATTTACTCAGTTTCTTTTTTATTAAGAGGACAAAATCATTTAAAACAAAAGTATTTTGGAACAACTTTTTTATACAAAAATTTGGAACGCCCCTTTAAAAAAAGGTCGTGTGGTGATCACACCTCATTTTTTCTTCAGATCTTGACGTTGCGTATTGAACGCAAGGCATTTGCACTGAATTGAATTTTTCGCCGAAACTTGTATTGCCAACTTCATGTATCTTAATATCTGTATTTAGTTCAGAGACACTTTAAGCTCAAAAGAAAATGTATATTCAAAAATACAATTTCTCGTAACTATCAGGTATATATTGGGTGCTTTTTTTAGAGGCGGGGTACTTTAAATTGAAATAAAACACAGAGTTTTTAATATCCATGATGGCTTTATTTAAAAGATAATTTTATGACATTAATGTTTAAATATAATTTCGAACATGTGGCCGCCGCGGCTGGCGCGTACATTGTGTAATCTGGGGGTCCAATTTTCACACACTCTTCGCAGTAAATCAGGCTGTTTTTCGACAATAACGCGTCGAATATTGGCTTCGAAGTGCTCAATTGTTTCTGGTTTATCGGCGTAGACATGCGACTATACATATCTCCAGAGAAAATATTCTAATGACGTCAAATCGCACAAGATGGCCAGTTATCAAGTCTATTTTGTGAAATTAATCTTTCGTCAAATGTGTCTTGCAGTAAAAAAAATGTATCGCTAGCCGTGTAGCATGTGGCGCCGTCCTGCTGAAACCACATGTGTGCAACATTAATGCCTGCCAATTGAGGCACGAAAAAGTTAGTAATCATATCTCTGTATCGTTCACCGTTAACTGTAACGTTATCATTTTCGAAGACATATGGACCAATGACTCCACTGGCTCATAAAGCGCACCAAACGGTGACTTTTTCTGGATGTGATGGTGTTTCGACAATGGCTTGTGGATTACCATCGCTCCAAATGCGGTAATTCTGCTTATTGACAAAGCCATTTAACCAAAAGTGTGCTTCATCACTAAACAAAATTTTCAAATGAAATTGTGGATCAATGGCAATATTTCGTTCGGCCCATTTGCCAAATATACAGCGCGAACGATGATCGTGTGACTTCAATTTCTGTACAAGTTGAATGTTGTAAGCATGTAACCCAATATCTTTACCCATAATTTTCCTTAAAGTGGTTGAACACAAGTTTAATTGTTGTGCACGATGACGAATTGACGCTTTTGGATCATCATCAACACTACGCTGCACACCATCAATCCGTTGTTGTGGGCGCACAGTACAACATCTTACGTATTATCGTTTAGAGTAAACGTATTGCGAAAACGATCCATATTAATCGCTCTGATGGACGATTATGAGCACCATAAAATGCACGTAATGCCCGAATTGAACCATGTTTTTCAAAATAAATTTGAACAATTTGCAATCGTTGCTCCGGCGTGACTCTATTCATCATAAATTGCCAAAGCAAACTAACCCCAAATCAACCGAGAACTGTCAAATCGACTGTCACAGAAAGCAGTGTTGCCAATTTAAAGTTTTCCGCCTCCAAAAAAAAACACCCGATAAATTACATGCGTCTCCTCAATTTTTGCGCTTCACACTAATATTTTATTCAGAAAAATTTTCACTGCAGCACATTATTACCTGTGTTATTACCGAGGTTCGGTACTGGTCATGGCAGTTATTTAACTTTGGAATTAGTATTATTAGTATAATTCAGGAATTAATTTTTTGTTTGAAAATTTATTTTAGCTAATATTAGATTTTTATGTTACAAATTCAGTCAAAGTTGGTCAAAGCGAAACCATCATATATACTTTTGGTAAAACCTATGAGAAAAATATAGATATACACCAACTGATGTCGTAATACACACTGGAGGTACTAATAGTCTACAATAACTATGTCCCATCAGTATCACATGCCTTAGTTCTGCTATTTAGACGGGCAAATTGTAAAACAAACAGTTCGACAAAATATTAAGATAGTCTTAATATAGAGTTAAGTGTTGTTATCTGTCATATAGCACTGGAATATTGCAGTAAAACAAACCATAGGAGCTTGGAATTTTTAGTTAATTTCGCGTTGAGGTAACACTGACTGGCCTGCAAGAAGCTGAGATTTGACACCACTAGATTTCTTCTTTTTGGGTTACCTTACAAGTAAGGTGTATGAAAATCCTCCGGCGAATGTAAATGAACTTAAAGACCGAATACGGGAACAAATTACCGCCATCCCTGTTGCACTGTGTCAATGAGTAATTCTAAATGCACGACATCGTTTAGATGAGTGCATAAGACAATAAGGGCAACATTTAGACGACATTGTTTTAAAGATTTAATTTCAATCTGAGTCACTCTTATAAGACAGTCTTGTGATGGTGAAAATATTCGACCTCGATATTTTTGGAGATGTCCACGTTTTGAAGTCCCCTGATGCCGAACAAATGGTTTTGGCAAACATATCTCTCTCTGTGTGTGTGTTTGTATTTGACCACGATAACGGCCAAACGGCAATACCAAACTTTATATTTACCAGTATAATCTTCCTCTTGAGATCTGATTAGATTTTCAGTAAAATTGATAGACCGGAAGTAGTAGTTTACATTAGTAAAAAAATTCGAATTGGAACTGTTTTTGTTTATAAAATAATTTATAATTTGGAGACGAAGTAACACTTTTACTCTTATGGAATAGCAGTTTTTGCAAATATCTCACAAGTTTTGCATTCTATGTATTTATAAAGAACACAAAAGTATTTAGAGCTGCATTTGAAATATTTATTTTATTTTTATTATATTCAAGAAATAGTTTTAGTCTCAAAACTTCACACATTATAAATACACCTGCAAAAGCAGCCACATATACATATGATAATAACAATAAATGAACATTTCATATCACTCAATACGCTGCCTTTAACCAACCCTCTATCATTTGGAATTGACCGATTCCACATTTATTTACCATAAGCTTCTCATAAATACTACTTGCTCTATGCACCTTAAAAGAAACTGCTAGATGAGTATATTTAGGAGCATTTAAACAGAATATAATTATATTATCATATAAGAGAATATGTGTAAAATAAAAGTAATCTGAGAATAACTAATAATAAGTTATAGCTTCTATTTATTTTGTTTTTTGACTAATTAGATCGATTACTACGGATATTCAAGTGTATTATTTAAATAAGGAATGTTCCGACAACTTTTACGAAACACATTGTCACTCGGAATTTATTCATTATAAAATAGCGGAAGACGCTATCCATAAACCTCATCAGTCTCATAACAATTACACCGTATGCATATTTCAAGGCTGGTCTCAAGGATATATTTTACGATACACACTGTGAACTTGTTCATTCAGTTACTGTTATTTAATTGTTATGCACCAGATCTTTTTAGTACAAGCAGGATGTACTTAAACATGACCATTGTAATACCTATTAGAATTGTCTGCGATTACAACTTTTTAAAACGAATTGTTTACAAATTGATTTTATTCTTATTGGATGCGGTAATTTATTCATCCTTTTGTAAGACACTAAATTATTTGAATTAGTCTGTGACAGGCTAATTAGAATGTCATGTTATCGGAAATTAGGAAACATTATTCGGTTAATTAAGTATTGCTAATAATAATTTGCTTTGCATAATTGCAATTATATACGTCAATCACTATTTCATGATCAGTGAAAGACAAACTTTAAACATTAGCCGTATCACATTTTTACACAAAACTACATAATTACATATAGCGAAAGTATTGCTTAATATATGTTCATACACATGCGCAATGGGAAAATAAAACGATCCCTTCAAGAGGTTCAATTTTTAGTGATAAATTTGCTGATATTTCGCAAAACCGAAAAATTAAGTAACCTGTTTGCATTCACTTACTCTATTATAAAACTACTATTATTTTGCCACACTAGCATTCACGTAGAAGAATATACGAAAGTGTAAGGGAAACATAAAATAGGGAATTTATTTACTTCTATCATCTCGAAAAGATAAACTGGCTTACTCTAGTACTGTATTCGAAGCATTTTGAAATTTAAATAGTAAGTATGTTTATTTTCAGTGGAGTTAGGTAATTCATGCGTTTTCCAAAAGACTTCCCTGTTGTCCAACATAAACTCTAAGCCATTTGTCTCCATACTATGGTTTGCGAGCACTATCAATCCGGCCCGACACAGTTTATTTTGATTACATTATTATAACATTTACAATATAAGTAAATTATAAAAAATAATAATCAGATATTTTTATTTAACGACCAATTAAGAAACACAATAATTGACATATTATTATTGCTATCATATTTATCATAAAAACTTAATGGGTGTCTGTAATTGACTTACACATTGCGATTTAGTAATTCGGCAACATGAAAAAGTTTTCCTTCATTTGTTTACCGCCAGTGTCATGTCTAAATATTTAACTTACAAAATAAACATCATTATCACATGTTGACACTTATGTACGTGCAACTGTCATATTATGTGATGAAACAGTTTCAATAACCTGTAATTTTGGAGTCATTTTATGTTAAAGTTGATTAGCGTATGTCGATAATTTTCAAAATCACTGCTAGATAACCTTTTAAACTAGGCTTATGGAATTCTAATGTCAAATTTAGCAAATTAATTTTGATTCACGCAGGGGTGGAAATTATGAAACGTAAAAATCGCTAAAATGCAAATGACGCCGGCGTAAATCGATTACAGACACATTATACAATAAGTGACATAGGTACATAGCTAAGTAAGATAATCAAATTAAGCATTATAATTAATATTAATAAGATTTATGTAGCTGTGACTTTCCGCTGACAATTGTTTGCAGATGTGGATCAAGTTTACTATTGGAAATTATAAGCAGCGGCTTCAAATGCTTATCAGTTAACTTGGGTCTGCACCCAAAGCTTCATTACAACATATACCGGAATATATAAACCAGACAGAAGCTATTGTCTGCTTGTAATTTTAAATTAAGGTCGTTCATATGTTTAATTAAATCTGTATAAAATGATAACTTCCATAACCACTCAATGTTTTGTAACTCAGTCAAGAAAATTTTAATTATTGCATGGAGTTCAATAAATCGCATTAAAACTTTTCCGCAGCCAAGCCAGCATACTACAGTATAATACAGTAAGTCATTTTCTCCAATCTCTTCAATAAATTGGAATTGACAAAGATAAAGCCGATGTGATCAATATATTTAATAGCGAACACGCGTGACTTTAAAACTTTTGGCAAACACTTTCCGGACAAAGACTGTTGATGAGTATATGCTTTTGAACCACCGTCATTTTATAGAGCCTATATTACAAGAACAACGACACTTTTATTTTTTCCAAACATGTTTTTGCCATCATTAGTTGTGATACCCTTCAAGTTGTTCCATTGAATATTGAACAGCAATTTCACCTAGTTTATAAATATCTTCTCCAGTGTCATGCCGTAAATGTTATGAACGTCAAGAAGCTCTCATATACATACTTCAAAGCTTTTATCTATCCCTCGAATAAAAAGTACCACCCAAGTAGTATCTGAAACATTTAACCACTCGTGTCTTTTTAATAGCATGAAGAATATGTATCAAATTAAAAAGAAATATCTAGAAAAATTTTAATTATAACAGATGAATTTTAACAATACTTTAATATCTAACTTAATTTTATTTTTCAGGAAATAGGTAGCGTATAAAAAGTAGCTTATCTAGGTCTGAATTATCGTTAATCATTTGCCCAAAATAAGGGAAAACTTTTTAATTAACGAATAAAAATTAGTATTTTTAAATTTGACCATATTATATTCTGGGAGTTGATTCGATTCAGTGGATCCCATAGGACACTGTGAAAAGATGATCACGATTTAGATTGCTGGGATGTTTAGCGATTTCTATTGAATCTTTGGTAGCACATATTGCTCAAGTTTATATTCACCAAGTTTAGAAGAAATTATTTTCTGTACTAAGATTGCTGACTCTTTTATCTAACCAATATACAAACCATTCATAAATATTTAGTTTATTAATGTTTGTAATAGTGCGAAAACCATATAGAAATTCATTAAATATTTTACGCTACATCTATTATTTGGAGATCTTGTTTTTCTTTTAGTTAATAAATGAAAAATCTACATTACTCTCTTTCAGTTGAGAATACGTTCTTATTTGCAGAAGTATTTACTTTTTGATTTCTAGTATTAGATACAATAAACCTGAATTTACAAAAACATCATGGACATATATACTTGGTATAATTTCACCATCGCACATAGAGGTATTTGTATAAAGAAGTTGGCCAAAATTATTTTATCAGTTAAGATAGTTTAAAACTGTTTTAGATTTCATGACAAAAGGTAAACAAATACATATCAGTTAAAGTTAGTATTAAACAAATAATTAATTTCTTAATCTGCAATAAAAGTTAGCGTCTCGTTAATAGTCCCATTTATAATGTCCTTCGTAATGTAACATTAGAACAAGATAGAGATTAATTAATTTCAAACATGAACTGAGAAATGAGTTCGGCCCATGATTACGAAAATATATTCGTTTCTAGATCAGTGAATCGGATGTCAGTAATAGTCTGTTTAAAACATCCATATTGCAAGATTCTCTAGAGAATTTTCTGGCATAATTGAGGCGGTATAAGCGGAAGTGCTTGTCTATCGCCCCAGCGGCCTCCTCCGACAACATCCCTATTGGTAGCAACGCCTTTTCTATAATAATGGGGCCATGAAGAAGGATTCTGTATAGAATGGGTGTCATTGGATACAAACGTTAATTCTTCACAGCTCATTTCCTTACGAACAGTTGCCGTTTTTCACCTCTTGCTTCGCTCACTGAAGTCACTAAAAAAAAAGTTCTTTGTAACTCAACTCAGTCCTTCTTCTTTTGATTTCCCATTTTATGTAGGAAAGTTTATGCTTTAAAACTTTCACTTGTTCTTCGGCGTGATCCAATTTCCCCTTGATGTCGTTATACTGATAACATTGCATAATTTCATAAAACTGCGTTCGAGTCATTATTTTCACTCCCGACGGCCCTAAATGAAATTAAGAAAATCATTATGTATTTGTAATTTTTATATTTGCGAGTTACTTTTACTAATGCGTAGCAGTTCGTACAAAAATCCTTCCCCTATCAGATAAAAAATAGAACATAACCCTGAAATATAATAAAAACCTTTGTGTTTCATATTGGTTATACGCAAGACTAACAGTTTTGTAACTGATTATCAACAGGATATTTTCTAACTAAAACTAATCATTGGCTACTATTTAATATTAAACTTTATAATGTAACTTCACCATTTTACACAACTGGGCAAAAAAACACTTACGAACTACCGTTCTTTAGATAACGCTAAGAACAGATGTACGTACACTATGAAATACCATGAACTTTCAAGTACCTGCGAAGCCCATTGACAAAACAAGTATTATCCTGTATTGTGCATCTATTTATGTATCTGATACATAATTGCATTGTGGATTATGACCGATTTCCGGATTCGACTTTTGGCCAGATATTTTATTCAAATACCCCTATGTGCATCCATCTCGATGGATAGATCGAGGGAAATATGTTAATCATCACATGTGTATGTACAGTATGTAAACTTGATGATTTGAAAAATAAAAAGAAAGTCCAAGATTTCAAACACTTTTAATGTTTTAAACTTTCAGTTGCATTATTTAATAAGAATAAGATAGACAAGTATACTGAGAATTAGCCATTTATTGAATTACATCTGTCAATATTAATTTACAGTGGATGTCTTAATTACGAATTAATTCAGTTTAAACAGAATGTAAGCAAATTGCCCTATTTGTGTTAATCCAACTGAAACCCAGTACTGTTAATATTTCACAACATATTGGATAATTTATTTAAATTATCATTATGCATACGATTACTTTTCTACGAAGATACCAAATTAGGCTGTAAATGATTATTGATATACCTAGTCTTTTCTGTGTCATATACGCTTGTTGCGTTTTGATATCAGGAAATCATCAAATGCACTGCTCTCTCTTAAATTGCATTGCCATACTGCTAAGACCAACATATGCTATAATTATTGAAATACTCTCTACATATACATATATTTTAGTTAAAAAACAGTACAACTACAAAGACAATATACACACATAAATTAAATTAATGATTAAGCCACAATGCATGCAATCAACATATGAACACGTCTTTCAAAAAATTTACGGTCTTGTGTGCGGATCGTAACACCACTACTGTCAAAAGCACAGAGGTGTAT
This sequence comes from Amphimallon solstitiale, assembly GCA_963170755.1. Lineage (NCBI taxonomy): Eukaryota > Metazoa > Arthropoda > Insecta > Coleoptera > Scarabaeidae > Amphimallon > Amphimallon solstitiale. The sequence goes on along the minus strand of OY720676.1, from coordinate 97,659,854 downwards.
TCCCCTCCAAAAAACATTGAAAGGCAGATTATTATAAATGCTTATAAGAAAATTTTAACAGATCCATCCGTTATAAACGAGGCAGAAACATTGTTTTTATTGAGAGAGATGATATCGTAAAATGGGGACGACAATATCTGAAAGATATTTCATTATATAGATCCCAGAATAGACCAATTTTCTATTAAATAAAACCTGGTTGCATGCGGGTCATACGGTGCAGAAGGTATGGACGAACACATATCTTTTAAGCCGTAGACGGGCTTTTGTGAAACGACTTACCACAGGATTAAAAAATCCATCTGACAAGAGACTTCTGCTTATAATATTACATATTGGCATCACCGAAAATGGTTCGTTACTGTTTGAGGGAAAGAAAACATCTGATTACCATGAGGAAACGAATGACAGTGTTTGAGGACTGGTCCACTAAAATATGAAGTTGATTTACCAGAGTCATGGAAAATGCACCGTAGCATAGTTGCAATGTTGAAGAGACACCAGCAACATTATGGAGTAAAGCAGACATACAAAATTGGTTACAAAATAAGGGGATATCATATGAAGAGGATATGGATAGAGCAGAATTATTGGATTACATACGAGGTAGGCGCCATAATTCTTGGCCCGACAGGCTTATACAGGTTCAAACGTGTTCAAACTCCGTGACGTCATGCATGCACATACGCGAGGTGTACACTACAAATATGACGGTTTGAAGCCTTGTAGCTTTTTGTAACCAGCCAACCAACGTGGCTAGCGCACGAAAATGTTTGAAGTAACAAAAATTAAGTACCGCGCGGTCATACACCTTATCACATTAAACAACGTTTAGACGGCGTTTACGGTGATTCATCTCCTTCGTATTCAACTGTAAAAAGTGGGCAAAATGTTTCCGTTTGAGACAAGAATCCCTGGAAGATGCTGAACGGTCGGTTCGACCAATTGAAGTGATAACGCCTCAAAAAATATCAATTATTGAACATTTAGTGCTAGAAAATCGTCGTTTGAAAGTGAAGGAATTAACAGTGATAACAAGCATTTCCGAAACAAGTGTTCGCCGAATTCTCCGTGACCATTTGGGTATGAATAAAATTAGTGCTAGATGGGTACCGCGACTTCCTTCTGCTCTCCAACGTGAACGTCGAGTCGAATGTGCGCAGTCGTTTTTAAACATGTGTGGAGACGACCCAAAACCGATTTTGGAGTCCACTGTCACAGGGGATGAAACAGTGGTTTCGTTTTACGATCCTAGTCCCAGAAAGGCGAAAGTCGTTCAATCAACGAAAAAGGTGATGGCTACAATATTCTGGTATTATGAGGGCATTTTGATAATTGACTTTAAAGAGCGAAATACAAGTGTGAACGGCACATATACGTCTTTATTGCATAAATTAAGGGACAGTATTCGTGCAAAACGTCGTCGTGGAATATTGACAAAAGGTGTGCGATTATTGCACGACAATGCTCCCGTCCATACTGCCGCCATTTCACAAGCTGCCACCCACGAATGCGGCTTCCAAGAATTGGAACATATACGGTGGATGTTCCAATTCTTAAAAGCCGCATTCGCGTGTGTCAGCTTATGAAATGGCGGCAGTCCGGATATGGTCCTTGTGATTTTTTATTTTCTAATTTAACAAAAGACCTTAGGAGACGTAGTTTTAAGGACGACAGTGAGTTGCAAGCAGCTGTTATAGAACATTCTTACGGAAAAACTTGAAAAATAAAACTTCTTATATTGTTTCAAGTTTCTCTTTTGTATATCAGGCTGAGAATTACGGGCTCCTACCTCGTATAAAAAATGAAGTTATTGCAAAAAATAGAACTTCTAAATTAAATGAAGATGAGGAGCGGCATTTACATAATGCTATCGGTAGTGTAACTGCAATAACTTAGCAGTAGTGCATAAATCATGTTATCAAAGAAGAAACATATGGATTATGATGGAATTATGGAACATTATGGATGATGATGGATTTATCGATGAAGTTATAGAACCATTTATAATTTATATTAGAGACAGTGTTAGTGATGGTTCGATTTCAACACAATCATCAAATTGAATGCAAAAATAGTTTATAATTTAAAATAAAATACATTTTGTTATTAAATTGATCGGTCTTAATTTTAATCAGTAGCCTACGGTGTTATAGTTATAAAATGTAAGCTACTTTATACAACGTTATCTATAATGACGTATATACAATTTAACTTCTTTTCAGGAAATATATGAAATAACATGTGTTTTCTAGACAAATTTATTTACTTTCTTGTGTTGTGACTGCTACATTTACCATTCTCTTGCCTTAATTGTGGATTTATCTGTAAAGAATTATATACAATTTAATTTGATACAGATTTTATATTTCAGAGAGATTTAAATTTAATTTTACCACCTAAAATTGATTTCACCAGTTATAGTTCGAAATTTGGCCTAGGGATCTGTTCAGAATTTTGTCTCTCTCTTTTTGGAATAATGCATATAGTTCCACGCAACGAAAGAAAACGAAAATTGAAATTCCCAAGTAAACAAATAAATCTTAGATGCAAAGACGTTATCAAGCGTAATATACCAACATGGTGCCAAGGCCAACCAGGTCATGCCTTGCGACAATAGACTACCTTCAAAAGGATTCATTTTGTAACTGTCGTGTCATTCTCCAATAATATTGAAATTTACTGAAACTCATGCGACGTTTTGACCGGTCCAATTCAAGAATATTTAGCTACGCGATATTTATTACAGTCATAAGTATTTTTTCTCTTATAAGCATAAAGCTGACCGATAAAGTATACAGAAAAATTGGAAAATCTATATGTACAGTGGCGGCCATAAATTTGGAAACACCGGTCTAATCTACTTTAGTGAATCTTTCTAATATTTGATAGTCTAAGCGTTATGTCAAAACTCATGTCACCCATGTCATCGTTTAGCGCATTCAGCAGACTGTCGCAGCCTAAGCGAAGGTTTTGCTTCACCTTGCTCCTTTTATCGCAGTATTATACAGATCACAATAAAACACCGAATTATGTGTTTATATGTTGTTTATATATTACATTTCATAGTCTTTCAAGCAGTTTTACGAATAAAATTTTCTTTATTAAATTAGACCAAATTGTCTTAACAGTTTTTAATATTTATTGGTGGCACCATTCTTATCTATTGCGTTTATCAGTCTTCTCTTCATTGATACAACTGCATTTCCATCAATAAACCTTTCTTTTACGCTTAGTAACACTACATATTCTAGAATGTTTCTACAAATTCCACCAATCAGCCATTCGTTAATTTTGAAGCATGTGCCCTGACCCTCCATGCTTATCCAGGCCTATACGTTTACTGAGAACTTACCACTGACGTGCAATTGTGTGTATATCTTTCACTATATATTTAATTTTTTGGTTCATACACATGGATTCTGTTATCATACCAAGACTTGAAGAGTTTTTCGTCAGAAAACACAACTTCGTACTAAAACTCGGGACCTTCATTCAAATGTTGAAGTGTAAATCCAACCCTGTTTTCTTTCAGTGCTTTTGTTAAAAAAAACTTTCTGGCAGCACTCCTACTAGACAAGAACCAGGGAAATTTAAAATTTAGCGGGCCTCCACAGCGTTAGGAAACGGATTTACGATGATGTGGTTAACCAAAGCTGCATCCTCTTTATCGTTTGTTACTTTAGGACATCCTGGCGTAACAGCGCGTGCTACTCTGTGGTAGAGTGTCCACTTCTTTTTAATTTTGGAAATGCAACTATGGTTTATATTTAGGTTTGCCACAACGCGCTTCAGGCTTCAACCTTCTTCGTTTGCTAAACACCTTAATTTTTTGAGCTTCTGTTAGATTTATCGGCCTTTTTAAGTTTACTAAACAATAGTCACGTAAAAATGAAACATTATTGTCAAAATTGATATACAATGAGATCAATCTCAAGTGAAGTGTGGTGGTATCTTAAAAATCCCTAGATTAGGGTATTTTCTTGTTAGACAGATACGTACAGGTGAAATGTTTGATCTGTCAAAACCATATCTGCACATGGTACGCCTATACACATAACCTACACACAAGTGTTTCTCAATATTACCAACTAGTCATCGATGCCAACTTAAAAATGTAAGCCACGCAACCTTCACTTGAGATTGATCACATTGTATTAATAAAATTGTAAAGTGACAAACAATTCAAAATAGAAAAATCTTGGTGTTTCCAAATAAGTGGCCGCTACCGTACATAAACGCAAACTAATTGAAATCAAACAAGTTGAAATTTTACGTATTATTTACAATATATTCTTATAGAAACCTTTATTTTTCTCATATTCTTGTAATTTTTTGTTTCTTTCAGCCATAAATCTTATCGACGAAGCAACTTATTCCGGAATAATCGATCCAAGCGCTGAATGGCATACGTTAAACCATGGAGGCAACAGAACGCGATTGACATACAGGATACGAGTGAAATGTGACGATTTCTACTATAATGCCACTTGTACAAAATTTTGTAGAGCTCGAGATGATAAATTTGGTCACTACAGATGTAATATCAACGGTGATAAGGAATGTATAGAAGGATGGAAAGGTAGCACATGTGAGGAACGTAAGTATATTTCACTTCTAACATACGATCTGGGCGAAATTATTATACTACGTGATCATTCTGAACTGTCCTGAGTCAATTACACTGTGTTTCCCTATTAAAATCAGTATGGCCAATACTGATTTTAATATGGAAACACAGTGTAATTGACAAGCCTTTTTTATTTATTTTTGTGGTTAGGTTTACTATTTAGAATTTCCCTGTGACAAATGTCAATGAAATAGGGTTAGTTTTAAGTTGAATTATATGAAAGATTTTTTAGAAATATAGTAATTGCACTTTATTTTTTATCATAAATAATAATAAATACATTACAACTTTATTACTTTAAAACATAATCCCATAATTATGTCACCAAATGAATACATTTTATAAAAGTTGTTCGAAATGCCCACCGTTATTCTCAATGCATAGATTGACACACCTTCTCATGTTATTGAACACATTGTGGAATGCTTCCGGTGTAATATTTTGCAATTCTATTCTAGTCCAGGGGGGTTAAATCAGGAGAATTGGCTAACCATCGATTTCGACTAATCAATTGGTCACCACAGTATCCTTGCACATAATTAATAGTTTGTTGCGCAGTATGTGCAGTTGCCCCATCTTGTTGGTAGTACCCCAGGTCTAATTCATCTTCGTGAAAGCTGTTAATAAAGGGTTCCAATATTTGTTCTCGGTATCGTATTGCATTAATTGTATCATGAAAAAAAATTGGTCTAATAATCCGTCTTTTCGACATTGCAGCCCAAACACCAACTTTGATAGGATGCAGACTATTTTCATCAAAAACATGTGGATTCTCTGTTCACCAGGTACAGTAATTTTGAGAGTTGATATACTCCGTCAATGGATCCAAGCTTCTTTCGAAAAGAAAATTGCGATTCAAGATTCAAGTCTTCTTCATGTAATATTTCATTAAACCAGTTGAAATAATTCAATATCTGCTCAAAGTGATATTGCCCCGACAATGTTGTAGTACAGAAACTTTATATGGGTGCATATGTAAGTTTGTTTTCAATGCTTTATGAGTACTTCCGTATGAAATACCTACAATTTAAATACATAATGCTGTATAACAAATTACGTTTAAGTTAATTAGATATTTTTACCAGTTTGGGCAGACAGCTTTTGTGGAACTAACTCCCATTTGTTGCCTAATGTCTGTGACAACATCTTCGGTTAAAACTATTGGTACTTTTTCAGGTTTACATTTACAAACACTCCGTTTCCTTAAACCTTTCAATCACCCTATTGCGATGACAAGTGAATATGTCCAAGTTTATTTCCAGATTTCCATTTCCCGTTACAAATTGCTGAAAACACGATCCCAATGAATATGTTCATAATCCATCCTCTTGCAATGTTCCGTTGCGAAAGTGCGACATTACGATAAACTTATCCTTTTGTATCGTAAAAGGCATGGTATACCAGGTATATTGTCTTGAAATAGACAGAAAAGCGGCAATAAAACAAGGAAAATACGAAAGTACAAGACACTTCAATGCATTATGGTTTTGACATTTGACATGTAAGTTTAGTATGGGCAATTCACGTAAGTACATATTTCCTAGTTTTTGATAATACTGGGACTTTTTTGTTGCCAACCCAGGACAGTTCAAAATGATCTCTTTGTATATGTATATATACATCCAATGATAAAAGTTAAACTGTAAACGATAAGCATTAACTGCTATACGTTAAGCGGGAAATGTCAAACAATGCACTTGAAGCGTTAAATGTCAAACGATACACTTTGGATTCATGATAAACTATAAACGATGAATGGTGAAGGTTAAAAGATAAAATGTAAATGGCAAAAGTTAAATGATAAACTTCAAAACGATTGTCTTTAAACGATCCACTTTAAACGATAAACGTCCTTCAAATCTACGAGGAAAGAATAGAACATGAGAGAGTCTCCTTAAAAATAATATTTGTCCAAAGTGGTAACTCAATATGGCCGCCGCAAAGAATAGGCGTGCATAAATATTTTGTATTGGGTATATGTACACTTCGTATGTTCTCGAAAATCATTTAAAATAGGTTCTTAATCCAATAATAATTAAAGAAATATCGGGAGTGCATTATTTTTTCAATCCTTTTATTCTTTTTAATATAGTAACATTTATTCTAACTCTATTAAGTAAAACACAAAAAAAAACATACCTAGAATATGTATGTAACGCCACTGAACACATAATCAAACATGTCAGATATATGACAAATTATTCAAAATACTAATTTTATAAATTATGATTGGTCAATATTGCCATAACTGACCTGCCTTAAAGTGGTTACTTCCGTCTAAATAATACCTATTCCCCACCAGTTTAGTATCTCTCCTGTTCTATTCTTTCCTCGTAGCTTCAAATACTTTCCTCATTAGAGTAGGCTGTTTTCAAAGTTTTTCAAGTAATCAATGTTGGTGTACATGCTAAGCTTTTGATAACTTCAAATTCTGACAGTTGTCATACTTAAATTCAAATTATAGACGCCTATTACTATTTACATGACATAATCAAACTATCAAAGTTATGCAGTTACCAACCATTAAAAAAAAGCATGGCCGTCTCTGATGAGGAAAGTATTTGAAGGTACTGTATACACATCGAATGTTTCAGTTAACTTTAATAAATCAAACACCTTAAACACAATTAAAATAGAATATACTTAAACTAAGAACAATGATTTGGTTCCAGAAATGACTTTGCACAAAATGTAGTTAGGTACTTCTTTTGATTTCAGCTATATGCAAGGCTGGCTGTCATCCCATTCATGGCAATTGCAAGAAACCTGGACTGTGCAAGTAAGTATGTTTTACTGTACATATTAGTTTGCTTAAGTACAAAGTAGTAGGACTTTAAGAGCTTCGTAGGGAACTTAAAAATAACACGATTTTATCAATTACGTTTTTCTCTTTTTTTTCCATCTAAAACATATTTGTGCTAGGGTGATTATTGTTATGACACTTTGCTTAAAAGAATAGTGTAAATTTAGTTAATATCAATTATCAATTATTATTTTGATAGATAAAACTTCATATTGTAATGACAGTCACAGAACTTAGACCATAAGTAATTATAATTATACTTCGTACTAGAGTGCTAAGTGAGATAGAAATTTATCTTCATATGAGTCAAACTATATCCTGTGTATAATTTATAATTGCTGTTTAATATAAAATGTTTAATAATTATTTCTCTCTCTCTCCCCTACCCCTCCCACTCTCCCTCTCTCTCCCCTCCCTCTATCCCCTCCCTCTATCCCCTCCCCCGCCGCCCCTCCCTCCGCCCTTTCTCCCTCCCCTCTCTCCCTCCCCTCTCTCTATTTTAAAATATCGTTTTTTGTTTTCTCCGAAATTTTTTTTTGTGTTGTTGATTAAAAACAGTTTTATAATGTATTATATTATTTTGTTTATAGGCTTAGCTCTTCTGGCATTTTTGTTAATATTTTAATGTTTTAATTAGTTCATATTTATTATCGAAACGTTTTTGGTTTTAATTTTTTAATTTGGTTGAGTTCATTTTACGGCCGCTAAACCACGAAAACTTCCCTGAGACAAGCCTTTTATTGTAACTTCTACAATATAACTTTTACAATATATTTTGTAAATATAACTGTATATCCACTTCAAGGCAGAGCCTTTGTGTTGACGTTTTATTAATAATTTAGAGTGAGTAATGAATTCGTAAGCCTCACAAAAATCTTAAAAAGTCGGTATACTCTTTTAATTCCAATTTTTCTGAGAATTTCCAGTGTTTAGCAATTGCAACTTAATGTATATTCATTTACGGCTTTTATTAAATTGATAGTTTCTTATTCCCCGGCCAATCTAACGAAAGATTTCTTCATTGTTTCTTACTAATTGTTTGCCCTGATTTTCGAAGCCAAATTTCAGGATTTTCCACGTAGTAGACCGGCAGTGAAACTTTAAATGAGTCTTCTCTGGTTGGTTTGAATACATTTGCCTGAATAATACCTTAGTTATTTTAACTGATTTCGTTAGGATTTTAATTGATCTTCCTTTAAATCGAAGTAAATACATGGTAGTTATCATATTAGGACTCCTTGGATATAATCTTTCAGTTTGAGTCTATCGATGCCTACTCTGTCTTTCTTCCTTTCTTTGAAATTCCCACTTGTCTTCGTTATTTCCGTCTTCTTTCTCACTCTTTCCCTTTATAATACTTGCGTTACTTGTATGACACGTGCTTCACTCTGACGGGTATGGTCTTGCGAGACACCAGTGTTTTGGTGCCTAGTCCGTCCGTTTCGTTTTCGGGGTTTCCAACTGTTATAGTTGTTTATTGCTTGTTCCCGACATTTATTGCTAAACAAGTATAAGTAGCATTACTATATTTGCATCATGACGAGTGGTTGGCATAATGGATAAGTGAGGATATCATTGTAGTATACTTTTAAACCTGCTTGGATGTTAGGAGGTTCGAATCTGCGATGGATAATAAAGATCTGTTCGCTGGGAATCCCATACCATTTCCGCTCCCCTTAGCTGCTGAATATTAAATTGTGCGCTTAGGAACTCGTGAGTCTTATTAATAAGCATTAGACTTAACAGATTTGACAACTCTACTCTAAACTTTTTAATTTTTATAATTTTAAACAATAACATTTCTAAAACTATGTTTTTCAACAAATATTCCATGTTCAAAACAAAACAGAAAAAAGTACATACAATTTTTCTATTCTAAAAGTGACTACAACGTAAGTTGTATGTAGTACTGACTATATAACTTCAGAAATATTCGAACAGATTGATGTCAAAATACTGGAGAATGCTGTGAACACTATAGACATTTGAGATATTGTAAATAAAACTGCATTTAAGTGATTTGCGCTTTTGCTTTTAGAGGTGCGCAAATTATGAATATAACCCTTCAAAATATTAACACAACACTTTATAATTGTGACAAAGTTTATATTTCTAAATTTCGCAACCCCAGCGTAAATTTAATTTTTATGAATTTAAAGTTTTGTAACCGTGAGGAAACCCTTTTAAGAAAACTATAAATAATAATTCATCAGAGCGCTTGAGTTTTATTTAAATTAACTCGAATTTCCACCGTTTCCATTTATACTTGTCCCAGTAGTTAAGCATCTGCTTATCTTAATATCCCTTCTGATTATAATAAATATCTGTTATATTAAATTTTGGCGACAGCAGGTCTTGTTTTCACATTTTCTTTTCCGGTACAGTTGTTTTGTTGATTGAACCAAGCTTACTTTTATGGAAACCAATCTGATATGTTTGCAGCTAGGCGTTTATGGGATTTGTTTGCGCTGTTCTATTAATTCCGCGGACCACCAAGTATAGCCATATGTTCACGATGCAATATATGATAACAATTATTTTTGACCAACTTATTATATAGGATATGTACATTATGTTGTGTATACGCACTGATATGCATGCACATGTTCAAAATGTTTACATCAAAATTTAAATAATTTTAGCAAATTTCTGCAGTTACTTTGGAATATTTATAATAAAATTAAAATATGGCAACAATATTTATTTTGGTCAAGGAAGTTAGCTAGTTATGTACATGATATCTAAAAATAATACAAGAGATTTATATTTTCTAATGTACAACAACTTTAAAAAATAATGAGGTGTGGCCACCACGCGACTATCTTTTACGTGTGAGTGTTTCAAATTATACTAATTGTACTAAATTGTTTTAAATACTTTTATCTTAGAAAAATAAACCTCTAAGACTGTTACTTCAAGTCTAAATTTTAAGAATTTTATTAAATAAAATTATTCAAAATCCTATTATACTTCTACTCTCTTAAAACTGAAACTAAATAGAATGCATACTTTGCGAGATATTCGAAAAAAAGTGCTACTCGCTAAGAGTAAAAGTGTTTACTTCCGGTCCGAATTTTGAAATTTCATTTATACAAAAAGTATTCCAAATCCAGCTCTAAATACTTTTGTACTTTTGATAAATATATGTAGAATGCATAATTTACGACATATTTGCAAAAAATAGCTCTTCGTTAAGAGTGGTGTTACTTCCAGTCAGAATTTTGAAAACTTTTTTATACAAAAAGTATTGATAATCAAGTTCTAGATGCTTTTATACTCATAATTAATTTGTCTAGAAAGCATGACTTACGAAATATTCGCAGAAAACTGATTTTCGATAAGAGTAAAAGGCCTACTTCTGGTAGGAATTTCGAAAAACTTTTTTAATAAAATTCTTCTCAAATTTAATTTTGAGCACATATTAATTTTTTATAAAATTGTTTATAAACTTAGTAGTTGACGAAATACTGACAAAATCCGATTTTTTGACTGAAGTAAACTACTACTTCCCGTTTGCCGATTTTACTGGAAATCTAATCAGATCTCAAGAGGGAGATTATACTTGTAAATACCAAATTTGGAATTGATAGCTATACTCGTTTGACCGCCATCGTGGACACATAGAGAGAGAGAGAAAGAGAGACGCACGCACACACAGAGAGATTTTTTAAAAACTTTTTCGATATCAGAAAACTTCAAAACCTGGATATCTGCAAAAAGAGATTTTTTAAAAACTTTTTCGATATCAGAAAACTTCAAAACCTGGACATCTGCAAAAGCTGGAGGTCGGTGGAAGAAATCTTCGCTGCTCAAAGTATGGCTCAGTGTCAGACAGAGAAAGTATTCGGGAAAAAGAATAAGAAATTGTAATATACTGAAAAGAGGTATATATATATATATTATATATATATATATATATATATTAATTTAATATGTATTTAATATGCATTAAACACATATATCAAATTCTTAGTTCATTAATTAACTTAAAGAAAGCAAGTAATTTTCAATTTAATATAAGCCGCAAATTTTCAAGAAATCTACTCGCACGTATATAGATGTATGTGTGTGTTTCATATATATATATATATATATATATATATATATATATATATATACAGGGTGGCTGACAAAAAACGCCCCAAGCCGTAGCTCCGTTATTTACTATCCGATTTTAAAAAACAAAATATCAAATAAAATGGTTAAGTAAATACTATCAATTGGCGTAATCGAAATATTATTAGGAACAAAAAGTTTGAACATGCGATAGTCAATTTTTTTTTTTAATGGCAACGTATATTTTTAATTAATGTTTCGGATAAAGAATGTTTTCCTGATTCTGATGATGTATAACACGTCAATTTTCAACATAAGTTTCAAGTGTGCCGTGGTTAATATAATTTTATTGGAATGGAAATTTTAAAAAAATACAAATAAATACGAAACTTATCTACAAATATTGTTCAAATTGTCTGCCGCCTTGTTGAAGACATAGTTGACACCTTCTAATTACTCCATTAGTGGCGTTGCCATTTATAAAAAAAAAATTGACTATCGCATGTTCAAACTTTTTGTTCCTAATAATATTTTGATTACGCCAATTGATAGTATTTACTTAACCATTTTATTTTATATTTCGTTTTTTTTAAATCGGATAGTAAATAACGGAGCAACGGCTTGGGGCGTTTTTTGTCAGCCACCCTGTATATGTGTGTGTGTATAGGAAACATACTGCAATGCACTTCGATGTGTAACGCTTGACAATCTTTTCGAGATTGCTCGTGCTTATCGTAATATTATAAGAATCCACTGCGCACCTTGTGGGAGGGGCATCTCACCGGCCAACTCTCGCTCTGTGAGCTGTACATTCCTTAATCATAGTTTTAACTAAGTAAAACTTCAAAATATGGACGTTTTATTTGCTGTTACTATCTGTATCACTATCACTTGCAAATGAAATAACAAATTGCCCACGATATTGTCAATTAAGCCACCTAATAGACTTATTTTTCTTCCTCTTTAATTACATGTTGTACACACTTTCTCCATTTAGCACTTTTTAAATTAGCTAAGGCACTCAATAGTAATTGTTTTACTTCTGCCATTTTAAATTTTTTATTATTCGCGGCAACATAAGTTTTTATTTCGGCCCATACCAATTCAATAAGATTTAGTTCACAGTGGTATGGTGGCAATCTCAATACGTGTTTATTCTTTGCTGTTGCCATTTCATCAACAAGATAATGGTTAAAATTGTGGCGATCAAATCCTTAAAACTGGTCTACTCATTTCTAGTTGAAATAGTATTTATTTTGATTGTAGCCAATTCTGCATGTCCTTCTTTTTAGATGATGTACTTTAAATCTTTCGAGAATGGTAGGGCGCGTTATCTGGTAATTTTTCTAAAACAGCAATAAACCAGAAATTATACAACAGAATTCATATCCTCATGGTAGTCGCCAGTTCTTTTGCTTTGGAAAACCAACAATCCACCTTCAACACACCCATCTTCAGATCCTATGTGCACAATAATAAGTCTTCTGCCTTTTGCTGTTGAATTTTCCTAACCTGCCGGGACACCATCTATAAATGCTTGCTTTCGGTTATGTCATTTAACTACGTTTCATCTAAGAAATATATCTTTATTTGTTTTGCTCTAATGATCTAATAGCTTTTAAGTATCTATATCTCCAAGTACTTATCTCACTACGCTCTATCAATAAACTCTTCCTACTTCACTTCATGTACCTATAATAATAATAATAATATATTTTATATATCTATTCATCTTAAAAATAAATATATTTTACTTGAAATTAATCTTTTTCATTAGTATGTATAATGATGGACGGCTCATTTGAGGTATATTGGAATAGTTTTGAATTTCGTTAAAAAATTTATTAAGTGTAGGAGCTTCATTGTTTAAAAAAAAGCTGTGTATTACTTGGGGCGAGTAAGCGCTGGCTTTTCTTTATAACTTCAGAAACATAACACATAACCTAAGAAAATACAATATTACCTGTTGTGGACACTATATGCGATGCTATTTCCCTTGTACTTTTTTGTATGTTCAATTCTCAGCTTCTTTTATAAGTATTGAGAAATATTTGCTTTTCTATAAGGGACAAGTGACCAAAACGCTTGCGTTTCCTCGGTGGAGAAGTGGGTAAGTTTCAACATACTCTTAGTCATAATATATTGTAGTAGACGCTAAATAAACGGTCCTAGAGTTCTAAAAAGAACTATTTAAACAATTAAATTAAGCGAGTGTCATTTGGGCACGAGAAGACCCAATCGAATTATCCACTTTTAGCGCTAAAATTTACAGGTGGTTTGCGGAATTAAAAAACAGAGTATAGATAGGCCGGTCGTTGTAAATTTCAAAAATGTGAAACCGATGTATGAAATCTGACTGATTAATGATTATTATTAATACTTTCTCATTTTTATGATTCTCATATTATTATTTTTATTATTGTTATACGAATGATCACGAGCCTCTTCCTTCTCAATTATGAAGTTGCAATTTTTATAAAATTTTATTATATAATTGAGAAGAAATGTTATATATATATATGTTATATCTCAATCCATATTTGTCTGTATAATAAATTTATTTATATTAACTAAAAATTACGTAAACATATCTTTGTAAATAGACCACTTGTCTTCAGTGTCTTCTATGCGACTCTATATGAACACACACATAGGAAAACTAAAACGTTATGATAAAACTTCTTCGCCTGTCGAATAGGACACGATGTATTTTTTTTTCATTTGACATAACGTGCTCACTCGCATTCTATCGTACATAGACTACGTGACGCTGTGGTTTCTTTAACGTTGAGGATTTCTTCTTACAAGGAACAGGCTTCAACTCTTGAATACCGAACGTATTATTTAGAATCCGTACTATGGCCATTGACACCAGAACACTTTTTAAAGCTATGGTCAAATAATTCGTAAAACATCAAAATAGAACATGCCCAATTAATAAGTTATTAAAAACTTATGGTGTCACTATATTATCTATGTTTTCAATATCTTCTTCTGTATGTGAATTTATTCTAAAAATTATTTTTATGGTAATTAATTTATCTGACAAAATACATAAAACATTAGCATAAATAATAATTACAAAACTTTAGATAGTTAGTAAATACACAAAAGCATTCAAAAACAACAAATGATGTAATTTTAAATACTAAGCGCTTCTAGAATATAAAAAAGAACAGGAAACTTGAATAAAAATTTTAAATAATTAATAATTTCTTAAAATAATTTTCTGCTTTAGCACTGATAATTATTTATTTAATTAGGTAAAAAGATAAATAATTATCAGTACTAAAGCAGAAAATTATATTAACAATTTTCAACACGAGAAAAAACTAATTTTAAAATTTAGATAAATATCTACTCTTATTTTCCTATTTCATAATATAAACTAAATTAACTTGATAAAAACTGTCTGGTATGTCTACCGTTTTTACTAAAAGAGGTGTTGCGCACAATTTCGGCCGAAAGTTATTGGAACACTCAAAAACATTCACCCTCGCTGGAAATCAGACATCAGAATCAGGAAACAGCACTTCAACCCACAAATTCAACAGCTTAGATCTCGCTCGTTGAGAATTTTTGCAGATTCCCGATGTGAAGAGCGGCCTACAAAGGTGAAAGTTTTCTAACGTTGAGAACCTTAGTATATAAGATGTATCCGGCTTTAGAAGCAACATGAAAAAATTAGTGTGAAGAATGAACAAATGTACGTAGAGACTACATTGAAAGCTAATTACAAATACAGAAGCCGATCGCCGTTTGTAGCTTCTGCCAGAATATCCCCGATTTTTCGACAATTAACCGACATCCAAATGGCAGACAAATCAAAAAAAGTAATAACGCGGATACATGAAATAACAAGAAAGAGAATAATAACGGGTAAATTCCGTTATAGAGCAACCGTAGACACGTGTTTCTGACTGTTGGTCGTCATCAGTACGGTGTAGCCAAGGAATAAGGTGGGATAACCTTGGAGATGTAAGCTATACGGAAGACCATCAGGTGACAGACTCCCATTTGTAGCTTCAGAAACACGTGTCTATGGTTGCTCTATAGCGGAATTTACCCGTTATTATTCTCTTTGTTGTTATTACATGTATCCGCGTTATTTTTTTTTTTTTGATTTATCTTTCCTGGGTCTCGGATGGCACGCAGGTTGACATTAGTCTTCCTCGTGGCGACGTTAGTTGTTGTCTTCAAATTTGAGGATCTTGTAGCTGAAACTACAAATGGGAGTCTGTCACCTGATGGTCTTCCGTATAGCTTACATCTCCAAGGTTATCCCACCTCATTCCTTGGACAAAATTAACGCACCACTCAAACTTGTATAATTACAATAATGAATTTAATATTGCAAAAAAAAAATCATGAAAGCTTATTGTTAGGTACTGTCTAGTAGCTTGTAAGTAAGATCAGCAAACCATGGCGCTATTTCTAATCATTTTTTATTAAAAATTCTTTTGAAACAACGCAAACATATAGACAAGAAACAAACGAAAACAATAGAATTTATGGACTGTTGGAGCTATTCTAATATCGTGTATGTCCTCCTCTACTTCTAGTTCCTGCTACTTGGCATACTGGAGATCAAATTTTGAGCGACTTCTTGAAAAGTATTTCCCATTCTTGAATTGCTGCGTCTATCAGTTGATTCTGGTTGGCAGGTAGATGTGTACGACGTCGAGCCCTTTTTTTAATATCGTCCCATAAATGTTCTATTGGGTTCATGTCAGGACTATTGGCTGGTCATTCCATGAACGGAATAGTAACAGTATTTAAGTAGTGAATAACTTCCCCAGCCACATGAGGACGAGCATTATCCTGCATAATGACATTACATGCACAACAATGATGTGTTCAAGATAATAATCTGCATTCATTGACCTAATACTGTGCGGCCATCGAAACATGTGTCTCCCCAAAACATTACAGAGCCACCACCAAACACGACTCTTGAAGAGATATTGCAACTAGCAAATCTCTCTCCTTGCCTTCGTCAGACACGATCACGTCCATCAGGAGATTTAGGGCTAATCCTTGTTTTGTCTGAAAATAAAACCATCTTCCAATCATTAAGAGTCCAATCTTCATGATTTCTCGCAAAACACAGTCATTGAATTTTGTTCTCTCTGGTGAGCAGGAGTTTCTTGTCCGGTTTTCTGCTGTCCAATCCAGCTTCATTTATGCGCCTTCTAATCGTTCGGGAAGATACAAGGAGATTGCGAGCAGCTACAATCTCATTTTTTAGGATGGTATTAGTCGTTCTCTTGTTTCTGAGAGCGGATTGTCTAAGGAAACGCTCATCTATTGCAATAGTGCACCGTTTTTGCCCTTGTCCCGGCCTTCGTAAGTAAGAACCTGCCTCGTTAAATCGTGTAACCATGCGACTGATGCTAGAATGGTTTCTTCCGTCACATTAGCAACATGACGCATCAAATATCCCTCATCCAGCAAAGTTATACTTCTTCCTCCACTGACAAATTTGTTCTGCGATTCATTACTAAAATGTATTACACTCGCACTGACACTACCAATAGCAAAAAAAAATTGGTGGCTAAAGACAACTTGCCCTAATAAGCTGAAATTTCCGATCAGATTTTGGATCAAGTTTGGACAAAAATGCTTATATTTGCAATTGTACTTTTAAAAGAAAACCTTTGTGGACAGCATTTCCTTGAACTGTCCCAGTAAGTTCACAGCCTACTTGTAAGATAACCAGAAAACTAAAAATCATCATTATTTTGGAATAACACAAAATATATGCGGTGGTGCGTTAATTTTGTCCATGAATTTAATACCGGGTAAGTCAACGATCTGACCAAGTAAATTTACTCTGTAATGCTTAATATAATTGAAAACCTGAGTATGTAGTTGATAGGGTTGTCATTGCTTCGCAATCGTAGATGTATCCCAGCTTCATAGACAGGACAAATTTAAATATATGTAGCAATTAGATAATAAGTAGGCCTGATTCATTCAGTATTGATTAAATTGTAGTTTTTTAAGTGTTAAGAACTTTAGAATATTTGTACTATATTATAGAAAAATTATTACTTTGTAAGTAATATATTTTTTTAAATTGATCACGCTATAATTTGGATTTCGCATTTAAATAGAAATATATTTTATTAAAAGTAATTATTTGTTAAAGTTAATAGAGGTCGAATTATTTATGATTAAAGTTGAAAAGTAACATTTACAGCCGTCTTTTTAATTGCCTGTAATTCAAGACATGACAGAACACAAAATATTTGATATGGTACACACAAGGTGTGCCAAATTTATATGCAAAACCTGTTCTAATTTATACTGGGTGTTCGCGAAGGTGTTACATAATAAAGAAATTTTAAACACAAAAAACTTATTTATTAGGTATAAATAGAACGTCCAATATTTTTTTACAAAATCATATTAAGCCCTACAAAAGCTACTTTTTTGTTAAGTGTAACCTATACTTATCTTAATATTTTCGAAGATATTTGAATTTATTCTTAAATCTTATCCATAACAAAGTAAAAATCACGTTAGCCGTGCAAAAACATAGTAACCATGAAATCACATTTCTAAGATATATTGTGCTTATGTAAAACTACCTGCAAAGTATTATTATTGTTATTGTTGTTTTTTCTTTGTTGCCCGTGTTATTTTTATCAGTTTTTGCTTTTATTGTTACATCATATTTATAGTTTATCAAAATAATAATAAACTTTCCAAAAGGAGCAGTTAATTGATACGGTCCAAATCTTGGGTGAAACGCAGAAAAATTCTTTACTTACTTCGGGTATTTAATGTTGCGTCAGCCAAATAGACGTCATTCACGAACTTTTGAAAAACTTAACTCTTTCATAGTAAGTGAGACTCCATACAAGACCATTCTCATATCACTAAGTCCATCTGCATATGTATGTATATGATGCTAGGTCATGATTATAACCATGTATGTATATATTTGCTATATAATTCATGAGTGTACGGAAGTATTTTGATATTGATATAGATAGTCTATCCTATATACTGCACATTATTAGTGAATTAGTTTTAGTTTGTGGAATTAATATTTAAACAACAAACTATTCATTTATTAACTTACTACTATTAAAGTAAATCATAATAATAAAACATCTTTTTATTATGTATCGCACTCACTCGCACATTGTATTATTAATGGTGAATAACTTTCACGTCCTGCTGGTTTTTCTGGTATAATTCAACTAAATTTCTATAGAATAAAAATTTTCCAGTTAGTATTTTTCATATGTGATCGTCAAACCGTGAAAATGTACAAAGTTGTTCCAGAAATAAAAGTATTTCATAAAAGGAAACTTTAAACATTTCTGTTAAAGTCGATAACTGCACGTTTTGCGCTCGCACTTTTATTTCTCATTGTAGTCTACTTAGGATCGTTGTAGGTCTGAATTTGTTACGCTGGAGAACAAAAATTATTGAATTTCTCGAACCGGGAAGCAAAAAAGCACCGCTTAGCATTACAACTGTTGTTACAAGTATGTATTGTAAGACTGTAAAAGAACGGTCGCCCAAAGATTTGATGGATTATTGTTGAAATACACAATAAAAGCAAAGCAAACCGAAAATAATGAATATTCTCCAAATATCGAATAAACATTGTGTAATAAGAGGACTAAGTTTTTGACAGATGACGAGGTATTTTACATTTCATATTATATAATACTTTTTGTTATATTATGTAAATACCTATCTCGAAATAAACCACTTGCATTTAACATCGTTTACAGTCGTCAATATTCATTATAACGATATTCTCTTACAATATTGTTCAAAAAAAGTTTTTTAATTACTGTCTTGAAAATTCTATAGTAATTGTTAAATACTTTCAGGAAGTGTTTTAAGTTGTTTGAAATATATACACCTATATTATTTTATACTAATACCAGACTTTTCCTACTAATCGTATTTTTGATAAGGAAAAACTAACCAAGTAATATTATTGTCCTTCATATCACATTATGTATACTACCAAGCATTCTATTTTATGTTTCAGTTGTCGATCTGGTTGGACTGGAGAATTCTGTGATCAATGTAAACCTTATCCAGGATGTAAAAATGGATACTGTAATGGAACATCGTGGCAATGTATATGTGATACTAATTGGGGTGGAATACTATGTGATCAAGGTAATTTATATAATTCAAAGATATATTGTCTACAACATATGCATCATCATGAAAACATCATTTGGATACAAGTTGTTCTCAAAGTTAACGCGGAAGGAAATATTTTTATTTTTAATATTTTATCATATGGGTATAAACTGTTAAATAATATCATATATACACACCGGTAAACATTAACAACATGAAAATAAGATAGATAACATCATAACAAGTTTATTATTATTTCGTCAGAAAAATATTTATAAAATCAAATCAAAACCAGGAAACAATTAAAACTCAAAGACAAGTAATGCTCTACGTGAACACCAAACTGTCAGGTAATCTCTTTCCAACAAGAAGACATTTTCTCATTTCGGCCATGATGCAACTACACCTTCAATCTACTTGTTACGAGTCATTCACGTCTCTCACATTATGGAAAAGTGGAACATTGTTTTTTAGCTGACGCGAAGTTTGAATAGTGTCTTTCTAATGATTTCCCAAAACAAAACTGACTTCTCATCGACCACTATAACTGGTTTGCAATCTGTCCACCTGAAAGATTGCTCGGTTATATTATCACGAGATTTGTGTCATGCTGTAGCCTACTTTCCCCCCACAATAACTACTGCCAAAGTTGGTATATACCATATAAATAGCTAGTTTATTCTTTTCCTAATGCTGCTGAATATTTACATTTTAAATATTGTTTCAATAATTAGTTTTAATAATTATAATCCATGTGTCAATATCTTTAAGATTATGGTTTTTCTTAATATTTCTTTCTAACTACTATACATAATAAATATTTCTTTTGAAAAATATATTTATGTCTCCGTTCTTTTATTTTTTTTTATTTTCTCTGTTTCGCTTTATATTTTCTTACATTACATTAGATTTATTGCAGTGTCAAATGGATCATTTTTACATTTTGTTGTTTACTTATTTATTTCCCTGTACTTCGTGTTCAATAATAGCCAATCAAAATTTTCCTCTGTTGTTATCTTTCATATTGTCGTAGCATCCCAGTCTATAGTATGCGCTACTTACACTGGTAAATCTACTATATGTGCCAATATCTACAGTACAGTAATTAAAGAAAATTTTTACAATGGCGTTCAGATCATATTGTTTTGCCATTACAAAAGCAGTACGTATTGAAAAAAATAATTAAAAAGAATAATTTGGTTCGGGAAAGATTGAATTGTATCATTGCCTACATCATTTTTTTCTTTCTGTATATGTATATGCAGCTCTTATTAAAACAAAATCTATAATAATTTTCATAAGAAAATATAATTTAGATTTCCCATCCTAAAAACATTGATGCAATATCTTATTGCTCTTGTTTCCACACTTAACGTATTAAGGTGTTTATTTAAAGAATTATTTAAAAAATCATTCCCATTCTCTTTCCGATCCATGTCGTCTTTCATTTAACAACAATTGACTTAAGTCTTGCATCTTCTGCTAGTATCATCAGACTCACAGTCCACATCATTACCTGAATGCAAATTTCCAGGGCTTACTTGACTTTTATAAAAAGAGTTAGACATTTATAATTTATTTGGCAGCTGAGTATATAGATTGAATTTTTATTGCTAATCAATCATAATACGATTTTCCCCCCTAAATAATGCCAAGATATTCTCCAGATTATACATACTGATCATTTCAATTTGAAGGCTGGTTTAGGAGAAAATGATTTAATTTACTTTTGGATATTAAACTAGCTTGGCTGGTCGATATAAATTAAGAGGGCTTTGAACTGTAGATCATCAGATTCGTTCCAATTTTGCTTATAACTGAAAACTGTTGATGAGCCGACAAGAATAAATGTCATGAAACCGAAAAAACATCAGTAATGGCGTTAAAAATTTGTAAAACGTCGACAATGAAATATAAAAATCGTACGATCGTATAGCTCTTAATTTATCTGCCTAATCAGAGGTACGTTAGAAATACCTACGCGCTAGCAAATCGCAGCCCCAGATTTATATGGAAACTGGTTGGTGGCGCAATTGATTCTCCTGCTTTCTTTTCCCGTATTAACTTACACGAACCTTGCGTTTCGTCTAGTTGGTCTCCTACATTTGCATTTCCCAAATCGAATTTGTTACTTCTTGGCTCATCTCTTCCGTCGATGACATATTGTGGATCTACAGTATGAAGTTATCTTATTTAATTCTAATTAACTATCTTAATTTGTTAGGGTTTCCATGATAGATGTATATGTATTGTCTATAATATACTACTTTTTATTACATGTAAAAAAAATGTATTGTATCATGACTAAATTGTCCTTTACAATGTACAATTAGGACAATAAGGTACTGTTATTAATTATTTTTCTCTAGTGGCGAAAAACTACCGTGAACGCCCCTGAATTTTGCTCTCAAAATTCAACATTCACATTATTAAAATTAGTAGATTTTCCTATCGTCAAACGGACAGTTTAGAAGAATTTAACAAAAATCCAAAATTTCGTTTTTTCTTTATTGCGGAATCGCTGTCTAAAAGTATTCTTTCCGGGGTTTTCGCTGCTGTACCACTAAAATGCTTATCTTCACAAATTTATAGGTTAAAAAGTTTTTTTTAACTGTTTTTGTAGAATTGAGAAATATTGCGCCATCATTAATTTATAACGTGGGTTGCTTGTATATAATGCTGTTTTTTTGTGAAAAATGCTTGACATGGTTAATGGTAATATATATCACAAATATGTACTATGAAAACATTGAAATACTTAGAGAAGTTTTAAAATAAACTCTTGAAGCAATCATTGTGAAAAATCTATTCATTAAAATAAAAATTTATCAACCATAAGAGGATATAATTTCACCATATAGAGTAATCATCATCTTTAAAGCCAAAATCTAAATAGTACATAAAAATAACAAAGTGTTAAACAACAAGTTTAATGCTTTTTCCTATGTATCACATTAGGAATGAATAATTCATATTTACTATGAGAAGGTTTATGCTCTAGATCAAGTGCACCATTATTAAAATCACTCTCCGGAACATGATCATTATTGAGGACCCTCCTGGCGCAGGCTATTTTATTATTATTTTTTATTTTCGTTAGTTTGAATAAGAGGTCTGAATCCCTTGCTGACACTTATAGTAATAGAGTTTTTTTACGCTTTGAACAGATGCGCAAGTGCTGGGGTAGATATGCATGTGTTGCATTTATTTACTACTTTCAATCACCAAAATTCGCTCGTGATATTCTTGCACGCTCCTAAAAGTAAATGGAAATTTATATATACCATACTTTCTCACGAGAATTACATATACGTTGCACCCTTCATATATCTGCTATTATAGCAAATATTCATCTAAATCATATGCAACTTTTGTTTTTTAATTGGCGTCCTAATTCCGCATTGTTGTTGAGTATTCGGATATTTTGAATCCGATATTAATAAAAGCAAGGGACGTTTCCACTTTTTCCAAAATTTTTCGAATACTCTACATCTGCGTAAAATATGAAGCTCTCGTGTGTTTAGTGATTACCACATAGAAAATGTAGTATTTTGTCATTGGAAACTAAAAGAATTTGAATTAAAGCGTTATGAATTAGATGCACATGAATATCAATTTTGAAATCATCATACACAAAATATAATACTCGTTTTTGTCCGACAGTCTTTAACTATAAAACAGTCCCTGCCAAGTGTTTTACTATACAGTCTGCACACTATCTGCTTGCGGATGAATATACTAGACATAGCTAGTCGACTATAAGTTACTGTGAATTAAGTGTATTAATAGCAAATTCTTTAACCAAGAATAAGGTCATTTACAGTACTGCTTTAGAGAAGATGGAAATAATATTAAACAATATAAAAACACTACCTAGATAATTTATAAGTAAAAACTTGTTCAAGCATCAGATAATTCGCAGTAAATAATCTTAATATTTCACTAAATAATTTTATTAAGGGATTACATCACAGCTCCCCAAATTGTATGAGTAAATAAAAGAAGTGATCAACAATCCTAAAAACTTAAAAACAATATTTTTTTAAATATCAAAGATAAGAAACATAACTGATATAAAAGTAGAAAACGTTACAATAGCAAAACTCTTATTAAGATAAAAAGCAACTAATTCCGTATGAAAAGGAAACAAACTAAAATTCTGAAAGGTAACAATAAATTGATATGAAACTAAATATGTTTCAATAAGTATAAGCTCAAAAACAATGAATTTAATTGGAAGTTAAGAGAATTATTAAAGAAAAATGAATTTCTACAAGTGCTCAAATAAGCCCCTCTCTTGAGCTGAGCAGAAAGCCACCCCATTATAAAAATTTCGGCGGACATTTGTTAAGATTTCCAGAGTAACATTATTCGAAAATTCAATAATTTTGGCGCGTAATTTTTCTTATTTAGATGGACGTTGATCACCGTAACCGTATATTTAATTATTTAAAAAGGGCCATAGAAAAAAATCATTCGGTGTTGGATCAGGAGATCGTGGTGGCCATTTAATAGGACCTGAATTGCCTATCCATTTGTCCCCAGAGACATTATTTAAAAAGTAGGTAACATGACGAATTCTGTGCGCGGAGCAACCGTCCAGCTGAAACCATACTTTATTAATATTAAATCGTTCCCGTACAGCTGGAGTAATATTATTCTGCAGTAACTCTAAGTACCTATTTCCATTTAAATTATCGTTGATAAAAAAGGTCCGATTATTTTATTTTCAAGGATACCGCCCCATATTGTATATTGCGTTCTCGTAGATATATTCCAACGTACATTTTCACGCGACCAATACCGACAAATTGCGCAATTATGATGGCTATGCACATGAAATGTTTTTTCGTCAGTGAACAGGATGTTATTAAAAAATAACTCGTCATTGTGATATTTATTAATCATTACTTGGCTAAATTCCGTACGCCTGTAATAATCGGCGGGAAGAAGTTGAGACGTTGATATTTTGTAGGGCCGTTTTACGTAATAGTTTTTGGACCGTTGTAGCACCAATGTCAAATTCGCGAGCAGTTTGTTGGGATGACATGCTATGATTTAACTCAACCAAGGCGCATATTTGCCTTCCAAATCACTAACATTCCTATAAGGAACATATTTGTTTTTGATATTTACTAACGAAAAAGTCGTTTCAAAACGTCAAACCGTGTTATGACTTGTATTTGCGCTAGGAATGGATCTTTCCGGATAATTCACTGCAAATAAATCCCATGTTACTTCCACAAAGTTACCACCGTAAAATTGCTTTCTTCTGATTAGTTTTTCTTCTGGCATATAGTAATCCATCTTTAAATATCAACAATTACCTGGATTGGAGATCGGCGGATTCTTGCATTTATTTATAGTATTTATACATATTTAATATCTATGTTTTTGACATTTTTTGTTATAAATATTTTATTTACAATAATTAATAAATTTGAATTTGCAAACAGAATTCAAATGAAATGCTATCCTTGTTGTACTGATTAACTTGCTTTCATTTCTACACACTTTGATCTACAGATACGAGGTGGGCGCCATAAATTCTCGGTCTGATATACAAAAAAGAAACTTGGAACAATATAAGAATTTTTATTTTTCAATTTAATCTCCCCTAACTTCTATACATTTATTACAACGATTAATTAATAATTATAATAATTAATTATAAAAATAAAGTGAAGTTTTTCCGTCAAAATGTTCTATAGCAGCTGCGTCCTTAAAACTACGTTCCCTAAGGTCTTTCTTTAAATTAGAAAACAAAACAAAATCACAAGGAGCCATATCCGGATTATACGGTGGATGTTCCAATTCATGAAAGCCGCATTCGTGGATGGCAGCTTGTGAAATGGCGGCTGTATGGACGGGGGCATTGTGGTGCAATAATCGCACACCTTTTGTCAATTTTCCACGACGTTTTGCACGAATACTGTCCCTCAATTTATACAATAAAGAGGCATAGGTAATATCACACACACTCGTATTTCGTTCACACTCGTATTGCGCTCTTTTAAATCAATTAGCAAAATGCCCTCACAATCCCAGAATATTGTGGCCATCACCTTTTTCGTTGATTGAACGACTTTCGCCTTTCTGGGACGAGGTTCATCAGGTCGCCGCAATTCCATGGACTCCCTTTTCGATAGAGGATCGTAAAACAAAAGCGTTGTTTCATCCTCTGTGATGGACGACCCAAAATCGGTTTTGGGTCGTCTCCACACATGTTTAAGAACGACTGCGCACAATCGACTCGACGTTCACGTTGGAGAGCAGAAAGAAGTCGCGGTACCCATCTAGCACTAGTTGTATTCATACCCAAATGGTCATGGAGAATTCGGCGAACACTTGCTTCGGAAATGTTTATTATCACTTCTAATTCCTTCACTTTCAAACGGCGATCTTCTAGCACTAAATGTTCAATAATTGAAATTTGTTGAGGCGTTATCACTTCAATTGGTCGACCCGACCGATCAGCATCTTCCAGGGATTCTTGTCCCAAACGGAAACATTTTGCCCACTCTTTTACAGTTGAATACGAAGGAGATGAATCACCGTAAACGCCGTCTAAACGTTGTTTAATGTGATAAGGTGTATGCCTTTCCTTTGTTAAAAATTTAATGTCCGCGTGGTACTGAATTTTCGTTACTTCAGACATTTTCGTGCGCTAGTCACGTTGGTTGGCTGGTTACTAAAAACTACTAGGCTTCGAACCATCATATTTATAGGGTACACCTCGCGTATGTGCATGCATGACGTGACGAAGCTTGAACACTTTTGAACCTGTATAAGCCTGTCAGGCCGAAAATTTATGGCGCCTATCTCGTAGCATGTTTGTTGTGTTAAAAAAGAACGTTATTTCTTTTTGCATCTAATATATTAAAGAAGGATAGTTACCTCTAATGCACTCTGCCAAAAGAACAGTTTGTATATTGCTTTCTGGTACTAACTCATATACACTCTTTGTGTCGTCCTTTTATAACAATAGTGAATGCATCTTCAACTTGCAGGCAAGTAATTGGTATAGTAATTGCTCTCTTATGTCTGCTACGAAAGTTAACACAAACGTCAACGAATTATAGCTGTATTTTTAAAGAAAATGCCAGACTTGGTTAAACAAAACAACTTAAAAAGCCCGAAATATACAGGAGTTATCTCCGTACTCCTGTGGAGATGCCTCCCCATGCAGAATGAAAGAATACAATTTTTTTGCAAAAGTGTTTTTCTTATAGGAGCATCTGTAAATTTAATTTGAAATTATACAAAATGTCTATAAGTTATAGTTATTTTAAATGGAGCAGCATGTATTCTATTATATTTTTGTATTTCCTGTACAATTTTTGTCAAAATGTAATAAAATATAATCGACTAGAAATCGAAAATATTCGACCTATTACCAGTCTTCTGAAATATTCAACAAATTCATTTCATATTATACAACCATAATTTTTGGTAGTGTTATTCATAATAGAAAATCCTAACGCAAGAGAAACAATTTCTCTTGAATTAGTAGTAGGATGTTTAGAAAACTGGATGATACTCACATGATATATTTTGGTCTAAAAATCATTTTTAAAATGGAACATTTTTGTCACTTTATTTCAATTTTTTTTACATTGGACTTAGAAATATTTATATTACAGATATAAAATAAACCATAATATGTATATGTATATCTGTATTATAAACATGAATGTATGTTTGTTTGTCCCTTATGCGTTCCTATACCATTGATCTGATAACGATGAAACTTTGGTGAGTTGTTTATGCGCACGCCCAAGAAGGTTTCTGAATCAGTAAAATCATTTATATTGCTAATTTTCAAAAGCATTATTACAGTGGGAATGAGAATTTGGTTAATCATCGTTATATAATTTTAACATTTCGTTCTCACAATAGATTTAAAGTTTACCGGAACGAATAAACTTCAGCGAACTGCTTTCATAATGAAAATTTTAACAATTTGGTTAACTATCCTCACAATCTGATATTTTTTTGTTGATGTTTGAAGTTTGACCGATATCTACTCATTCGAAGTCATACCATCTCAACTGACAATGTATTATGTTGAACATGTCAAGTATGATAGTGCTTGGTGTAGAATTACATATGTACTTCTCTATTTAGCTTTTAGAATGTTCCAGCTTTAATCACCAATACAATAACTCTTTTGGCACAGTAATTTCAATAGTATATTCAAATTCAAATTTTATAAAACATATTGTTTGCGCACGCGTTAACAATGAACAACTGCGCAAAATGTCTTATGAAACGTATGTTTTATTAAATTATTATCTTTATTGAAGTTGGTTACATTGATTTGTAATTAGAGCATATTTGATATTTGAATATCGACGGGTTTCAATAATAGTGTTAGAAATTTTACTAACAAACTCTGTTCAACGATTTATATCGTTAATTAGTATAACTAAAGTTACAGCATGTGTTTTTCTTAATTCTTCGTACAATTTCAACTGCACATTAAAACATTTATATTTGACATTTAAATATGGTTTGGTTTTATATTTTGTCACCGCCTTCAAAAAAATAACATTGACGTGCGATAAAGTAAGACTTTATGCAACCAAAACGAGTTTCGTAAAGTGAACTTTATAGCGTGATTGAAGAATATTATTTTATATAAGTTGAGTTAAATATTTAGTAGGAAAGTCAAAAATTAGATTTTATACTTGGTGTTCCATTTATAATTTTGAAATCTTATTGCAAGATACTGAATACCCTACCCTGCATGTTAGAAATATTTTTAAATTGGTGAGATAATACATACTTGCAAGTATCTCTTGTCTAAGCATATATTTTCTATTTTAAATAGTTTTGAAAATATTGGATCATTCACTAGTTGGGCAGCCTGTGTATTACACTTAAAGAACAACGAGTGTCCTTATAAATTATACAAACATACTTATTTTGAGTAATCTCTATTCATATTCGTCAATGAATTCTGTGTGTAAGCAAAAAAACAATGATTAAATCCTTAGAAATATAATTTTCTTTGTACACTTGTTCTGCCCTCAATTCGGACATACATATGCGTATCAAAAGAAACACCCTTCGCCCTTAAATATAGACATTATGTACTTAGCGAATTGAATTACACTTGTTTGTATACCATGTGTGATCTAGATTATGTAAATCTGTTACCAAATCACACCCCTCGTCACGAACTATTTAACATGAGTTTTTATCGAGGGTAAATATTTTTACAAAGACTTTATAATGAACTTTGAAGAGAGCGTATAAATAAAAAAATACAATGTGTGAGGTTGGGTGAGTTTCAAAGCAAGCATTTAATCCCCGTCATATGTAATCTATAATACACATGCGAATCTGCCACATGGGCTAAACTTCATGCACATCGCGTATGCGGTCTGCTTCATTTGCACGATATACGCAATGTAAAAGATGTGGATCACATTCAAGAAAAGGCATTCATTTAGTATATCTTTCACTTTTTACACCTTCATAATAATTTTTGTGTGCGTTCCTGATTGATATTTAATTATCAAATAAACTAAATAAAGTATGAATAATTCTAATATAAAATACTCTAATATGTATAACACGAAATTTTAAGAAACATATCTATCATATATCATAAGAACATGTGTTTTCACTATTATTATAATCAGGAAAATACTATAGTGCCATGATAATCTAAGCTAAAGGAAGAGTGAAAAGGTGAACTAATGCATTAATTTTTATGATAAAGTTGAATATGCTCAAGATTTCGAAACTGAAACAGAAGACAAAAAAATGTGAAATGTTGCAAGACTTCTTCTATACGCAACTGCTGTAGTCAAACTTGCTACCGCCAGAGATTTATTTCAAAATTTCAGTGATGTGTTTTTATTTAAATAGAAAATATAGACTAGATATTTATCAAAACGAAAATGAAAAGTGTGAACACATGGATGTTAAAACTAACATCAAGCAGTAAATAATTACTGTGACTTACATATATACCTTTATACGTAAAACGTATATGTATATATGCATGTGTTTGAGATACACACATACATTAAGTGCCAAATGACATAGGCAGCCTTAGCTCTATTACGCGAGATACACTATTAAGATACAGGCCTCTGTATAGCAGAACATGCTGTCAGAAGCCATCGCCTTTTTCCGTGTCATCTTTTGGGTGTTAGATGTCGCTGTGATACTCTCACTACATTTAACATGCGAAAATGACATAGGCAGCGATTTAAGTCTTGAAGCTATTGTCGAGAATCTCCACGTACACTGATGAGACCTCATAGGTCGAAACACCGGTGTCTGTGCGTTCGATTATCGGCAATGGCACTTAATGTATGTGTGTATCTCAAACACGTGCATATATACATATACGTTTTACATATAAAGGTATATATGTAAGTCACAGTAATTATTTACTGCTTGATGTTAGTTTTAACATCCATGTGTTCACACTTTTCATTTTCGTTTTGATTGGTGACGCCACCTAAGGCTCTATTACACGAGATACACTATTAAGATACAGGCCTCTGTATAGCAGAACATGCTGTCAGAAGCCATCGCTTTTTTCCGTGTCATCTTTTGGGTGTTAGATGTCGCTGTGATACTCTCACTACATTTAACATGCGAAAATGACATAGGCAGCGATTTAAGTCTTGAAGCTATTGTCGAGAATCTCCACGTACACTGATGAGACCTCATAGGTCGAAACACCGGTGTCTGTGCGTTCGATTATCGGCAATGGCACTTAATGTATGTGTGTATCTCAAACACATGCATATATACATATACGTTTTACGTATAAAGGTATATATGTAAGTCACAGTAATTATTTACTGCTTGATGTTAGTTTTAACATCCATGTGTTCACACTTTTCATTTTCGTTTTGATTGGTGACGCCACCTAAGGCTCTATTACACGAGATACACTATTAACATACAGGCCTCTGTATAGCAGAACATGCTGTCAGAAGCCATCGCTTTTTTCCGTGTCATCTTTTGGGTGTTAGATGTCGCTGTGATACTCTCACTACATTTAACATGCGAAAATGACATAGGCAGCGATTTAAGTCTTGAAGCTATTGTCGAGAATCTCCACGTACACTGATGAGACCTCATAGGTCGAAACACCGGTGTCTGTGCGTTCGATTATCGGCAATGGCACTTAATGTATGTGTGTATCTCAAACACATGCATATATACATATACGTTTTACGTATAAAGGTATATATGTAAGTCACAGTAACTAGATATTTATGTTCATCGATGATATTTTGCTGGATATGTAATAACTGCATCATAGTCTTGATGCTGTATGTAGTAATTCATATCACTGCACTAATAGAAATGTCAATGTGTTAAATATTTTATTCATAGTTAGTTGCCCTTCGTACAAAACTATGTTATAATTTAAGTCAAGAGCCCGGGGCCAGATTTAACGCATAAAAAATCATTTTTGACGAGATAATCTCACATACATTTTTAAGAACGGTTCTTATTTTCACATATCCGCTGTTCCAAATTCAACTCATACGTCAAGAGAAATAGAAGTCTCTGTAACTTCAAAAAGGATTGCTAACACAACACAGTGCATATTATAAAGCAAGAGTGTTCATTAAAACTATATCGGACATCCAATTTAATCTACCTTCGATCGCTTTAGAAATCATCGTGCTGAAGAAGTTTTAAAAGATATTATATTCCAGTAAAAAATATAGTAATTAATTATGAACTTGTGTGCACAAGAATTCGACATCAATAAACTTCTGTTTGCACGCGAATGCCGCTAAAATCGTTATATTTAAATCTACGAAATCGACCAAATTCCAACATCGGCAGTTGTTACAGTACATCTACCAACAATAATCTTATAATAATAAAAGAAAAAGTAAAGGCTTGTCAGTGCAACTTCATGAACAGTCATGTAAATTTTTCTTTACTTACTGCCGTAGAAATAGACAAATTATCACGCCTTTCAATGGAATTACACTACATTCGTACCTCACAAAATGTTGGAGTTATGGAGTTATAAAGGCAGCTATTAACTGGCATTGTAGAGCTCTTAACAGTATTGGTCAATTTTATAAAAATCTTTCTATATTTTTTGTATATTTCCGGTACTTAATCCTTCGTTAATTCAGTAACAATTTTTTAATTACATAATCCTTTATGAATTTCAAGTTCATATAATAATTACAAAAATATATATATGGTTTCCAATGTCTTTACAATTTTCATTCAGTTGATCACATTGTTTATATATTTTCAGAGTCAACCTGAATGTGTGTACATTAATCAAAGATTTGCAACTTTTGTTTAAATTTCATTATAAACTCAATTTTGTACACACACTGTTTATAAAAAAAAGCATACACAATTTTTTGACAGTTTTACAGCAACTAACTTATAAATTAAAAATATAATTCAAAATGTCTTACTATCTTCCAAATCTTTACTAAATTCCTATGTAATAAAATGACTTTATTCCTTTAACAGTGGTATAACATACGAGGCTAATGCAGAAAGTAACAGACGTTTTGGCCTGGCGCGGGAGAGAGCGGGACTAGCGCCGCCATTTTGGCGTCAGAGTGTTCCTACGCTCAGTACGCAACCAGCCATGGTAATTTGCAGTTCGTGCCTATCGTACTTTGTATACAACGGAGTGTTAAAATGAGCGTTGCTATTGAAAATCCCGCCAATTGTTGTTAGCAAAAAATCACAAACCAATTGAAATTTAGCGCCAGATTTGTGATGTGTACGGCTAAGGAATAATGAGTGAAAGCCGAGTGAGGCAGTGGTGAATTGATTTTAGAAATGGCCGAACCAGTGTTCACGATGAGTCTCGCAGTGGCAGGCCTAGTCTTGTGATAGATAATTGGTGGCGAAAATCAACGAAAAAATCCGTGGAAATCGTCGTTTCACGATTACGGAACTCTCAGAACATTTCCCTCAAATTTCACGGAGTTTAGTTCATGAAATTGTGGTTGATAAACTTGGTTACCACAAATTTTGTGCCAGGTGGGTTCCGAAAATCCTAACGGAAGACCACAAAAAACAGAGACTTGCTGCAGCACTAACATTTATGGAAGACAACGACAAAAGTGGAAACCATGTTATCGATCGTATCGTAACTGGCGACGAGATTTGGATAAAGCACGTCAACTGTGAAACAAAACGGCAGTCGATGGAATGGGGACACACGCATTCGCCCAAGAAACCGAGGAAGTGTTTGCAAACGCTTTCAGCAAGAAAAATTATGGCTACTGTGTTTTGAGACGCTCAGGTAGTGATTCTCGTTGATTTTCTCGAGCGTGGCCAAACAATCAACTCAGAGAGATATTGCGAAACACTAAGAAAATTAAGACGCGCGATACAAAACAAGCGTCGGGAAAACTTAGAGCGAGAAAGTTTTGTTTTTTCACGACAACGCTCGTCCACACACGGCCAATCGTACCCAAACGCTCTTAGATGGTTTTGGATGGGAAGTTTTCAATCATCCGCCGTACAGCGCAGATTTGGCGCCGAGCGACTACCACCTGTACGCAACGCTTTGACACTGACGCTGAACTGCATGCCGGTGTAAACCAGTGGTTGAACTCGCAGGTGGCAGATTTCTATAGAGATGGTATTGAAAAGCTTGTACCACGTTATAATAAATGCCTTAATTTAAATGGCGATTATGTAGAAAAATAGCCTAAGAGTTTACCTTCAAAATTTATATAACAAACATTGTTTTTTTGACTTCGTTTATTTTTTATTTCAAAACGTCTGTTACTTTCTGGACAGCCCTCGTATATACGTAAAACATTAACAAAATAATTAAGAAGAATAAAAAAAATAGGTAGCTCAATATCTCTCAACAATTATTATTTGTTGAAGAGTTATCGACAAAGAAGTTAATAATTATGTTCTTAACCTGCGACTTTCAACATTTTTCCTCTCCACACTCGGCCAGTGTGTGAAGAATATTCAGCAATTGAATTAAGCTCGTCAGACCGGACTTATTACATTAATAATATGTATATATTGAAAAAATTGTGGGTACAATGTCTTGCGAAGACCTTAAATAGAGGTGGTGTTTTTTATTGGATTAATAAAATGCTGTTTATTTATTTAAAAGGTTTCATAATTTCTGTTTCATTTCAGATTTAAATTATTGTGGCACCCATTCACCTTGCTTAAATGGTGCAACGTGCGAAAATACCGATCCTGACGCCTACAAGTGCACTTGCACGGATGGTTTTTCAGGAGTAAATTGTGAAGTAGTTGACAATCCTTGCGCTCCAGTTCCTTGTAAACAGGGAGGCACCTGTCACGTTGATGTCGGTTCTTTTACCTGTCAGTGTACCCCCGGCTGGACCGGACCCACTTGCAACATAGGTGAGTCCCACTGAGAAAAATGAATTCCTCCTTCCTAGTAAAAATTGTTTTCATTAATATGTAACAAATAATATATTATTTAAAAAGCACGTGTTCTACTTATTGTCGGTATACAAACTCTGCTTGCTACGTAGGTATGCCTTGTAGAGGTTTCTGTCAATAACAAATATTACTGCAATTTTTTAGCATTGCACACTTTCTGTTCCAGCACAATCTACAATTTAAAAACAAGATATGATCTTATTGGTTATTGCGTAATTTCGAATTTTGTTATGGAATAAAACCAAGTACCTTACGAAAATTTAATATGCATAAATAATTAAAAATAAAACCTACTTCATAATTTTTGTTGTTATTGATCATTTCATTAATACTCTGAAGATCCATTCCTTAGTTATATATATAGGGTGAGTCATCTCCGCGGGTAAGGCCGATTATGCCTTTATGAGTAAACATATTTCGAAGCGTTTTTTTGTTGTGATAGCTGCTCATTAAGAGCAGATTTTAAAAATATTTTGTATTATACAGAGTGTTCCATAATTTGGTGGCTAACCATAGTTATGGTTTTTCAAATGGAACATCCTATATATTATTGCATTTTTGTATTCCCCATATAATTTTTAGTCAAAAAGTGATAAGATACTATAGGCTTAAAATCTAAAGTTTTTGACTTATTCCCATTTTTCTGAAAAATTCAATGTTTGTGTAAAATTATATTTCTCGAAAACGACGTATTATGGACACAATTTTTTGCAGTATTGTTTACAATAAGAGGTCCTAATAGAAGCATGTTTTATTTTTTTACAGTTACTAACTGCATGTGCAGAAAACTAAAATTACATGACACATTTTTGTATAAAAGTTCATTTTTTTAAATGGAACACCCTACATATCAGTCATTTTTGAATTCCTTTTTAAGTGTCACATCAAAAACATGAAGACGTTAACACTTTTAAAAGTGACTATTACTGAGCTATTGCTGTTTTTTCATATAATTTTGTCAGTTTTATGGTTTTAATTAATATAGTATAGTACTGACAAAATACCATTAGCCCCGTAACAAATGATCGTCGAATTGCAATATGGTTTGCAATACTGGTAATTTTTTAGTTATGATTTTATGATAGCCAACTCAATGAATGTCTGTTCATATAATTCTATAGCTGCTAATTATGAAAATAATCTAAATGATGGTAATTTAAATGAATATATTGCTGCACGATGTCTATGTCATGCATATATAACAAATTATTGGAAATAGTTTTTCAATCATTTCTTAAATATACTTTCTCTCCTTCTTAAAAAATTTTCAAACGTTTTTAAATCATCAATATCAGGAATTTTTGCTTGGAATTTATATATTCTTTTAGTCTATTTAGCCCAGACAAAAAGTTATACCTAATGGATTTAATAAGATCATTAAGGAACGTTGCTTTATAACCAATGCCTCTTGAAGTATAATTTTAATTTGTCTTTCATATACCGTAAAAAGTATCTTTATTTTTCATATATTCAGTTTTTTCTAAACAAGTTGTTTTTATTTAAATGAAAGCGTAATAAATATAATAAATGTTAGAGAAAAATTATAGCAAAGGTAGGCGTTTTTCTATAACTGTATTTTAAGATAACAATCCCTTGTGGAGGTGAATAATACAAAAAAGCAAATATTCATAGTACACACAATTTACGACTGCAAATGTCCATAACGATCTAAAAACTCTGTTTTACCTCACATTCATCCATCGGTACTTCTGTAATTTAAGCAGGATATGTAAATTGTTGTTTATTATTTGATGCACCCACTACACTCTTCTAATGACATCAAAGGTAGAAAGCAAAAGGGGTTTTCATTTCACCTTTCAAGAAAGAGCACTTAAATAGGCTTGTGTCTCCTACTCAAAATGCTAAGAGAGCACTATCACCTCGAAACAAAATACTGCGAAATTTTTAATTGAATAGGATCCTATTTCGCGAAACGATTTTTTTCTAAAGCAACTGAAGACGTACTAACGGTATGACTTCTTTTAATGAATTTTCAATGTTGTTTTGCAATATAGGTACCCACACTTTTATGAATATTTGATATGTTTTCTCTATCCAATGAGAATTTTGAGTAGCCCAGTATCTGCAACGTGTTTCAAAAAGAACTTCATCTTAGTACGCACTGAGTAACTAGTACTTGCAAATTATAATAAGCCACTTGCTTTTTATTTATAAGTAATTATTTATCTAATACTCTATCATTTTGACATTTGTCATTTTGTGACTAGTAATATATTTTATCGCCAACCGTCAGTAAAGTGATGCGTTACCATAGCGTTTTGCGGAGGTAAAGAAACACTTTATCGTACTGTACAATAAAGTACTTTACCTGCCGCTAATATCTGTCAGCGTAGCATGACTGATGACTTTTAAAAATAAATCGTTTGTCACTGTCATAAACTGTCAAAAGTTATTATATCTTTATTTCTTAAATTAACAATTTTAACGGTTGGCGATAAAATTTTGTATGCACCACGTCAGTAAAGTACCTTTACCGAACTCGTCTGTTACTCGCCGCGCTCGCTTCACTCGCTTGGCTCGTAAACCAGACTCGTTCGGTAAAGTATCACTTTACTGACTTGTTACATAAATAACTATTATCCACAACTATTAAGTAATATATGTATTAAATACGCGATTTCTATCAAGTAATGCCATGCATTACTAAATACTGTTGAATAATAATGACACTTCGATGGAATAATATTTATTACTCCACCGTTGTGTCAAATTTGACATTTCATAAATATACTTATATATATATGAATTTAAGCAACTGTAATGTAACGATTAATAATTATTATAAAAATTAATTTTTTGTGTATTAGAAACGTCACTATTAATAAATAATGTTGTTCCTTTATCTCTTTATCTTTTGTATTTTTGAACAAACATATATAGTAATGAATATGCTGT
This sequence comes from Amphimallon solstitiale, assembly GCA_963170755.1. Lineage (NCBI taxonomy): Eukaryota > Metazoa > Arthropoda > Insecta > Coleoptera > Scarabaeidae > Amphimallon > Amphimallon solstitiale. Next base: position 97,622,913 of record OY720676.1, on the reverse strand, counting down.
AGGTATACATAAAATCGCATTTTTTTTTGAAATTTGCCATGTCAAAATGTCAACTTTTGACAGCGTTTGTAGAAAGAAATATTGTTCTTTATCTTTCGTATTTTTTGAACAACATTTAAGTTGTGGATAAAGTATAGTATTTAACTCGCGTATAATGGCTATTACCCACTCAGATGTTACAACACTCGCCTGACGGCTCGTGTTGCAATTTCATCTTCGTGGGTAATAGCCATCATTACACGCTTGTTGAATAATATACTATTTTTCTAACAAATAACTTTTTTACTTAATAAACAAAACTACTAAATAATATATACATTGCAAGAAACTATTTTTATTGTTGAAGCATATTTCGGAAGTGCACAATTTCTTAATGGAGAATGGCAATATTCCTGCGCGGAGTGTAAGCTACAGTTTCACTAGCAGTTTGACCACGTACAAAACCATGTCGTGTAATCTAATATAGGCTATAGTAAATCAATCATGATGGACAGTTTCTCCATACGCCTTGTATACCGGTTGGGGGCGCCACTAATTCCTGGTGATTGGTTTTGGGCATGTTTTCTATTGACATCAACTTAACGTCACATGAAATGACATTATTAATCTTCTTCGCAAAATCTATTCCGTTAACCGTTGTAATTATGGAGTAGGTTTGACAACGAAGTTATTGTATTATACAAGATGTACCATACCATTATACTATTTAATCTATATTCGCATTTCAAGAATACGGAAGATCATCATTTATAGGAGAAATTTATGGACAACTAGATGAAGTTCTTTTTGAAATACGTTGTATAACTAGATCTGTTGCGAGCACCATTTAAGTGAATGATACAGAGAATATATTTATTCTAGGAAATGTATATTTTTACAGAATTCAGCTGTCTTGTCAAAATCATTTTCAGTTATTTCCTATGGTAGTTTCTCCTTATAAAGACGATATTTAAGGAACTGAATAAAGTACAAATTGTAACATTTTTTTTTTACCCACCGTCAGCAAAATATTTATTATTGGAAGTTGGTCTCAATTACCTGCTAATTCTTTATGAAATTTTAACAATGATATGAAATTTCTTAAGTATTTCTTTTATTTTGTATTACACCTGTATGTGATCTAGATTATGTAAATCTGTTACCAAATCACACCCCTAGTCACGAACTATTTAACATGAGTTTTTATCGAGAATAATATAGGGGGGATATGAAATTTCTTAAGTATTTATAAGATTTCATTCTGGATAAGTAATGATCAATTTTTTTTTTCACTCTTTTGTAGATAAATATTCCATGTTAGGCCTACTGTTTAATAATATCCAGGAATTTGAGCACATTTTAATAGCTGGCCAAAAATAACATATAATGTTTTCATGTAACTATTGTAATAATTACATTTTAAACCTAAAGCTTTTCTACTACATTTTAACTATTATTATTGATTGAAAGTACACTTCAAATGCAAATTTATCAAAAATTTATTAAACTTATATTAAGAAAAAGTAATACTAATATTTTGAAAGTTCATGCCAGTGCGAGGAACTTTTAACCCAGCTTGTGTATATCGTTTATTTAAGCTTTTGCACAAAATATTTATTACTAAGCTTATAAATTAAAGTGTATTAGAAAAAAAAACAGAAATATTCATATTAATAAATCATATACTAATAATATTTATAACCGTATTAATCGCATTAATTTGAGTTGAATCGCTGAAAGACTGGTATACATTTTATCATCTATTATAACTGGATCTTATATTTATTCAATAGGTGTCGTACTAATTTCCGGATTAACTTAATTTTGTAATGTGTATTAATTTGTGTTGTAAAGTGACAGTAAACAATGAGCTGATATATTTAAAACTTAACAAACATAATTAACGGACATGGACATGATTCCTTGATATTTATCGGAACTGCTCTTATAATTAAGTCCCACCTACAAACAGTGAGAGTCGGCCAGATAATCAACGTGAATCTAATAATTGAGTAAGCAAAAGATGTGCAAACGGCAAACCAGAAGATCCTTTCTCTATTCATTCGTTCGTCCCTCTGTCGGTTTGCTTACCATACTAAATATTGAAAGAATTTGGGCGTAAGCAAGAGTAGAGAATTAATAGAGTCCGCATTGGTATAAAAATAGAAGCCTCGCCAGGGCAGTATAAATCAGCGGTTACCTAGCAATTACTTCTCCTCCCCGCCCCGTTATTATATCTATTACCCACTAGGAGTGCTGCGATCGCGGGGAGACTTAATTATGGACGGGCTCCGGTGCTGAGCTCTTCACCTTTGACCTCACATTCCACTGCTGCCACCACACGAACACTCTTTGCTCTATCTTCGTGTTCTTCGCTAGTTGTACAAGTAGAAGAAATTTGTAACCGATTTTTGTTCTCATTGATTTATAGACACATAGTATCCGTAACATTTCTTCTAATAACCTTTAAGATCTTCCAGGACCGTTATTAATGAAGAAAATGCGGTTTCCGTGTAAGTAAAAGCGAATCCTTTTGAAATTTGCTACAGCACTTCTTGTGACAATAGATACTATATTTCTTTGAGCGTATGTAATATAAAATAAGATTGCATCTTGCTCAAGAATTGAAGTTTCTTATGTACAGTCATTTCGATCCCAACCACATTATGATTTTCATAGTTATTCAAGAATTTGCACATAAACTATATACAGTGTACATAAATACATAATTAAATATTTAAAATTAATGTAAAATCTTTGGAAACATAATCAGTCTATTCAAAAGTATGTTGTGCGATTAAAGTGAGCAATAAATGCAATTCTTCACGTTATCGATATTTATTAATGATGATAATAATAATAATAATAATAGGTAAATTCATAAAAACCGAGTCCAGAAAGTTATGTCAACTACATACAGTTCTTCTTTTCTTCCTGAATCGCCCATATTCTAAAACTTAATCAGCTTGCTCGAGCCATATAACGGGTGCCTGTAATTGATTTACTGCTTGTTCATTTGGATTTTAGCGAATTATACGTTTTACAATTTCTGCCAATGATTAGATTGAACATACTTGTTAAACTTGATGTTATAATTCTATAAGTGCAGTTTAAACGCTTTTTACCAATGATTTTGAAAGCTCCCGATATCTAATCAAGTTTAACATGATAGGAATTTAAAATTACTAGTTATTAATGCTGTAATGTTGTTCGTAGATACCAGTTAATTATACTTTGTAAGCTAAAAGTCACATTCTGCATTCTTTTATTAAAGATAATAACAAAATAAAAATAAGGTGCGGGCACCACACGACTTTCTTATACGTACATATATGCCTTCCCAATCATACAAAAGTTGTTCTATATTTAGTTTTAAATACTTTTATCTTCTTAAAAAAATAAACCTGTGAGTAAACGTGTTACTTCAGGTCCAAACTTTCAAATTTCTTTTATACAAGAATTACTTAAAATCCTATTTTAAGTACTTCTAGTCTCTTAATAAATCTCTACAGAATGCATACTTGCAAGATATTTGCAAAAAAGTGCTACCCGATAAGAGTAAAAGTGCTACTTCCTGCCTGCCCGAATTTTGAAATTTCTTTTATACAAAAATTATTCCAAATTTAGCTCTAAATATTTTGTACTCTTGATAAACCTGTATAGAATGTATAATTTATGAAATAATTGCAAAAAATCGCTATTCGATAAGAGTAAAGGTGTTACTTCCAGTCAGAATTTTCAAATTTTTTTTATACAAAAAGTATTGAAAATCAAGTTCTGAATATTGAATTTGTCTAGAAAGCATGACTTGCGAAATATTCGCAGAAATCTGATTTTCGACGAGAGTAAAAAGACCTACTTCCGATAGGAATTTCGAAAAACTTTTTATAAAACTTTTCTCAAATTCACTTTTGAGTACATTTGAATTCTTTATAACTTTGTTTAAACTTAGTATTAGTTGACGAAATATTGGTAAAATTCGAGTTTTTCACTTAAGTAAACTACTACTTCCGGTCTACCGATTTTACTGAAAATCTAACCGGATCTCAAAAGGGAGATTATACTCGTAAATATAAAATTTGAAATTGATACACACAGACACTTTTTAGAAACAACCTTTCCGATATCACTAGACTTCAGAACGTGGACTCCGCAAAAATCTCGAGGTCGAAAATTTGCATCACAATGCTTCCTTAAAGATAAATATAAGAAAGTAAAATGTACTCATTAATAGGGATCCCGCGCCACAAACTATTCAAAAACAAAAAGTATGGAACGTGTGTTAAATAAGATATAAAGAGTTTGACATATCTGTAGCTGTCTAATTGTACGAACCGACTAATTTCAAAAATGATTAAGATTTCTTACACATGCATTGTAGGTAACTGTTATAATAAATGTTTCCCGCGATACTGACATTCACAGCAAATAATCTTCATAACTTAGGAAATTTGAATTTTTATTGTTATTGACAGCGAGTATGTTTTCATATGCATATCTTTGCTGTATGAAAGTATTTTTTGGAGTTAATTAATTATTATTATCAATGATTTAGTAATTCTATTGCTTCTTTCACTCATTTATAAAAGAAGCAACATGTAATTAAAAATATAAATAACGTACTAGCTGTCATAAAAAAAAAGAGAATGTAACTTTTAGCTTACTACAAAAGTATAATTAATTGATAGCTACGAAATACATAATCTTTTCTGAAGACGACAAGTTTTGGAAGTTTATTAATTCTGGTAATTTGTCTCGGTTCATGAGCATCCTGAATATTCTATGGCGATTTATGCCTGCCTGGTTTCTTTCTTTTTTGTAATTGCATTTAACATCATCTTACTAAAATATTTTCATTTCTTTTGCAACATATGATGGAGGCGCAAATATGTCGTTATAAAATTAATTCTGATGTTAATTAATTAATCAACATCACAAATGGAAATAAAAACACAGAACTAATTGTATTATGTTGCCAACTTTGTACAATAAATCCTTAAATACTATTTCGATAACCTACTTATTTATTTGTATTTCAAAACACCAGATATGGATAATCAATGATTAGTTAACCGAGATTTTAAATCGGCGTTTGAAAAACCGGCCTTAAGACTCATTAAGCGTGTTTTTCGCCCTGACAGTTCAGTACGAAAAATATCATAAATCCTTTTGAACTTTGGATGTGATTTCTACATAACTTTATATGTAGTACGATTAGAAAGTTTATATGCAATTTTCAGACATGTAAAAAATTAAAAACAAATAAATTTTTTACTCTCTTAGTTGCTTATATTTCCACATTTATCTCTTTTTTATACTCATTATTAATTTTACTTATTTTTTTATCAATATCCTATTCTATCAAATAGGTAAGGCAGATTTTGGTATTTCTTTCCAAAGCTCTGATATTGAAAATTAAGTTACAGTTTATGACTGAAACTAACTTTTGAAATTTGAATCCTTTTACAGACCTAACTACAGATTTTTTCTAAATAATCTATACTTATTTAGCAAGTTTATTAAAGAATTAAAAAGTATAAAAATTTTTAGCAATAATAATAATAATCAGAATGTTCACCTTTCATTAGCATAGAACGTTAAGTAGGTATTATAATTAAAAAAAAGATGAGGTGTAAGTACCACACAACTTTCTTATACGTATGTCCGTACAGAATTACGCAAATTAAGTTTTAAATTCTGTATCTTCGTAATAAAATAAACCTGTGAGTAAAAGTGTTACTTCCGGTCCAAATTTTAAACATTTTTTTATACAAAAATTATTCCAAATCCAGCTCTAAATAGTTATATATAGATATATAGAATACATAATTTGCCAATATTTGCAAAAAACTATTATTCGATAAGAGTAAAAGCCTACTTCTGATAGGAATTTCGAAAAACCGTATTTCTTACATTTTTCTGGAATTTATTTGTATTTTTTAAAAATTTGTCTAATGTTAGTAATGGACATATTGATCTTTGCACTGAAGTAAACTGCTGCTTTCTGTTTATCGATTCTACTGAAAATCTAATTATGTTTCAAGAAGAATCTTAAACTCATAAATATAAAGTTTGATATTGATAGTTTTTGCGTTTAACCGCTATCATGGTCACACACAGAGACAAAGGGACACACAGACATTTTTCCATAAAAACGTAATCTACACATCTGCAAAATTTTGTGGTCGAAAGTGTTCATGCTCACAATACTTCCCTAGACTACGTGTAAGAAAATAATACAATATAAGGCTATGCTATGAATGAAATTACTTTCTATTATTTATGCTTGTTGATTATATATCAAAACATTAAATCAATGTTACCGACACTTCACAACTAGAAGAAGTGGTCATAGTACAGTCAAGACATTAGAAAACGCAAGTGAATACACCGTTTAACCTCACCTTCTTCATTAACATAAACTGTCGATTAAAGTAACTGTTGTATGCATCCTTACGTGCCTTTACTTAAAAGATAAATGGTTCGGAGTGCGCTCCACATTTATATATCGCTCTGCTTAATACATAGTTGTACATACAACGCTTGTCTGTAAGATGTTTAGAAACGAATGCTGTGCACGATTATATGAATTAAATAAAACTCACGTTTCAGGTAGAAAACATTATGCAATTTAATAAAACAGGAACAGCCCAGCAGTTACGAAACTAAAATATTTTTCTGTGTTACGATACCTTTTAATAACACCGTTAAGGAATATTTATTATGACCAACGATCTGATTTTAGGTCGACAACGAATGAAGTGTGCGAGTTATAAATGTACTCAGATAGATTTTTTTCTGAAAATATATCTTTTACATAAAATATTGTTTTATACATTGCCATGCATGGATTTCCTTAATTAGTAGTACGTTATCTACACACATAGATAATTCTTATATACACATAAATCAACAATCATCTATAAGGATGTTGAATTAAGTAAATAAATAATTATAAACAGTGCTTTGCTCTGAAGAGAGTTATATTAAAATAATGGGGAAAATGGGTATTATTTAAGATAAAGATAACTAAAGCTATATATCAAGACAATTCCAGAAATAGTTTATGATTTTGTGCTATGTGGTCGAAGAGAGGAGATTACTAAAACTGTGGACATAGGTATCTATTGAACGTGTACACTATATTTTGCATGTCGAATTAGGTATGCCTAAGCTCTCTGTGAGGAGAGCGCCGCGTTAACTAAATGCATATCAAAAACGTAAAATAATGCGAATTTCCAGAGACAATTTAAACTTTTTTGTCAGTTTGTTACGTGTCGATAAAATTTTGCTCCATTACTATGTGCCAAAATCCAAACAACAACGTAATCTGTGGAGGAATCATGGCATTCTTTAGCTAAAGAAGACCAAGACATTTCCCTCGGCTGGACAAGTAATGGGAACGCTATTTTGGGATGTGAAAAGGGTATGCTTTATCAATTATCTTACGAAGAGCCTATCAATGGGACATTTATTATGCTGCCCTTCTGAACAATTAAAAATTACATTTACCGATTTTTTTTATTCTTCCACATGATGACAATACGCCGTCGTCACACACCAATCGCATTGTTCGAGAAAAAGCTGAATAAATTAAGATTACAGATTGTGGCCCAATTCCCCTATATTCACCGGATCTAGCCCCTTCAGACAACCACTTATTTCAAAAGTGTAGCCATTTCCAGACACACGAGAAAGTTATTAGGTACAGAAATAGAGCCGTATTTTGAAATATGAAAATGATTCTGATGATTATAAAACTGGTATATAACGTCGCTTCTCAGTACCGCTTGTCCAAGTGTATTAATGTTAAAGGGGAATATGCAGAACAATAAAAAAGAATTTAAAAAAAAACGTTGAAAGTAAAAGTTTACTTTGACATTCGTGATACCAACATTAAAATTTAGTATCAAAAGCCTTAGTAAAGGAATTCAAAAAATACTTCTTCAATAGTTCTATATTTGATATTGAGATATCACAAAATATACGATATTTTGTAAAGTTCTTTAGTAAACCTCCTTTGACAAGCTATTGCACTTAAATAATAAGCTGGTGTAACGCTTATTTATAATATAAATGTCAAGAATTAGGTAATGAATATCCATAATACCTACGTCTGTTGTATAAAAAGTAAGAAAACGAATACGCCTTGACAAATGTATTGTTTCATTCTATTGATATAATCTATCCTATTGCTATGTGAATGAACATTGTCATGTCGCAAATCATCCATGTTCCGATCAGTCAATTCATAGAAATTGTCGTCTGAAACGTTACAGCAATTAATAATCTTTGTGGCCGCTTGACGTCTTAACTTCTTTAGTAACTGGCGCTCTTCAGATCATTTTCACGATAAAAGATTCTATTTTCGTGACGAATTAAAAAAGATACTTGACTTCTTAAAATAATCAACCAACGCATCTCATACAAAAGATCGACTATTTACAGCTGTTAATTATATGTTTGTGACATTACAAAAATATGTGAAGTCATACTGTAGGATTCCAAAATTTCAATTTATTCCACTACTCGTATTTAATGACAACTTCTATAAAAATGTAATAATTTTAATCAATGTTACCTACTTATTTATTTTAAAATATTAATGTAAAATAATAGTATACTGCTTTTCAAAATGTGTAATACCAACTTTGTGCAGTTTGCATTTGCTACATTGACTTCAATTAAATGTAATATACAGGGTTTTAATGTAAAATTAAAAATAACTCCGAAATTATTGGGTTTGGGTATAGGACATTATTAACAAAAATTAAGCGCAATTAACGCATCATTCCAAAAATTTCATTATACACGGGTGTTCCATTTGAAAAAAGTCAGTAAACGCTCTTTGACGATAGCCAAATTGATTGCATAATAACTAACACCCTGTATAATAAAATGAATGTTTGATTATTTTGTAGGGTCAACACATCCCTTGGCTGCATACTTACTGAATAATTTTGGCTCAGATAATCGTAATACTACCGCATAGAATTATTACGGTAAACATTGTCGCGACCATTTTTTTTTATAATTTTCATTAATAACTCAACAATGCGTCATCCAAAACCAAAACTCCAGATATCAATGAAAACACAAAATAAAGTAGATAAGGAAAAACAAAAGATATACACGGTGTTTCACTAAAAAAAAATCGAATGTGTGCCATTTTAACGCATCACCCTGTATAATTCAAATTATTTTCAAAATGTGTGTTTTTTGTTACTGTGCCACTTTTTATAAAATAAATTTCTTCAGTACTATTTAATAACGCCTATATTGGACTTTGACGCAATAAAGAGCGACCCTGTATATGTATAGATTAAGAAATTTTAATTTTAAATACCTACTTGAATGGAATATTTTGATATTTAAATAATTTGGTTTAATTACTACCCTGGTTTTTGTATAAATGTGTTTAAATATATAAATGCTTTTGTATAAGTTGGTTGACAACTATCCTAAAGAAAAACTAGTTGTAAAACAAATTCATCTTATTATTTAACGTAGTTCAAAGTTTTTAACAACCTTTGGACTAGTAGAACTCGACTAAATCAGGAAAATTGGACGAACAACTCAAATTCTAATTGATGCAGTTTTACCACTGCACTTTTTGGGTGCCAATCTCGTTCCTCTATGCTTTAGCTCTTCTTTAAATCAGTCTAGTAATGTAGCACAGTACTTGACCACGTTTATTCCTTGAGAATCTGAAAAAAGGAGTAATAATATAATAATATTCACGCTCGATACGTTTTTGGTAAATTTTCACTAGTTACAGCCTTTGCATTGGCTTTTGTTTTCCGCGGCTCATCCATTAATACGTATAGATACAAAAGTGTGCATTAAAGATCGCCAAACACAGCTTTTGAATGCTTTTTTTTTGTGTGTTTTTGAATGAGTAACTTCTTGGTTTGGTACGACATTTTCAGTTTGTTTGAATCTATATAAGACTACACTTTAAAATGACATGAAAAGAGAGATAATACCTTTCTGCTGTTAATTGATACGATTTGTCATTAAAATATATAGATATTGTGGTTTAAATAAATATTAAGAATTTGCTCATGACGCTAAGGAAATAATAAATGAATTATGAAATTATAATAAGAACTGATATCAAACCACTTTCGCAGTGCAAATATGTTAAATATTTGTTTTTATTTAATATGTTGTTCAGATACCAAATAATGTTATCATCTTGACGTTAAAAATGTATTTTAAAATGTCTTAAACTTAGGGTATATTACTCATTTATATTGGCGTTTTATCACATTTTGCGTTCTACGTTCAGTACTCAATCAGTGTTTGAATTCACGCTATAGTGATATTTATAATGGATTGTCTTAAATACGGGGGAAGATCGGAAAGTTTCTAGAATGAGACTCACAACATCACTTTTCGTGGTAAAATCATATTTATTTTTTTTTACGTAGTCTCCTTTTAACTCAATGCATTTAGTCCAACGTTTCTCAAGATTTTTCATTTCATCATAAAAGTAAGAGCTATCAAAACCATCCAAATGTTCATTTATAGCTTCGATAATTTCATTATTCGATGAGAATTTCTTTACAGCCAACCATTTTTTGAGATTCGAAAATAGAAAAAAGCCCGAAAAGGCCAAATCTGGAGAGTACATATTCAACAATACCTTTTTCTTTGTCAAATGAGGCCTTTTGACTTTGATTTCTTCGTTCATTCTGTCTAATAACGACGCATAATACAGGGCTGTTATTGTCCTCCCGTGTTGCAAATAGTCGATAAAAATTATTCTTCGGGAATCCAGAAGGACGGTAGCCATCACCTTTCCAGCTGACGGCATCGTCCTGGCCTACTTTGGAGTTGGTTCACCGCGTACTGTCCTCTGCTTTGATTGTGTTTTAGTCTCTGGAGTGAAGTGGTGTGTTCACGTTTCATCTATGGTTAAAAACGTCTAAAAAACTTCTACAGGATTACGCTTGAACATTTCTAGACATCGCTGAGAAATGGTCACGCGTGTTTGCTTTTGTTCGACTGACAGCAAACTCGACACCCTTCTTGCATTAAGCTTTCTCGTGTCCAAATGTTGATGTAAAATGTAATGTGCGCGGTCAGATAATATGCTTGCTGCCTCTGCTATCTCTCTCAACTTTAATCGGCGATCATTCAACACGATTTCATGAAGTTCCCTAATGGTTTCTTCATCGGTAGATAATTTTGGTCTTCCAGAATACGGTGCATCTTCTCTGCTTATTCGACCACGTTTAAATTCACCAATCCAGTTCGCAACGGTGGCATACAACGGCGAAGACTTACCATGAATTTTGTCTAATCCCGTTATTATATCTTTAGCATTTAAGCCTTTCAAAGAAAGTTTAATTACTGCACGGAATTCGGTTTTTTATTCACTATTAAGGAAATGCGCGCACTGTTTGCTTTGCTTGGTTATACCGGCATTACTATATGCACGATCTGTCTAAAAAATTGACAATAGGTATACAGGGTTAGTTTTAAATAGGGTCATTAGAATAAAAGGGTGAAAAAAAATCGCGATCCAGTGTGCAAGCAGTGACGAGGAATTGATTTTTCTTTTCTCGAGTCCAAGCCTGTCGCAGTTAATATACAAACATAATAATTTTCATGTAGAGGAATGTAAGTTTCAATATCATATACTTCTATTAAACGGGAAAAAAAACATGGTAATGCACCGAAGTGTCGACCTTTTCCACATAAAGGCGTTGTATTCACAAAAAAAAACATCGCCATAGAAAATCTTTTCAATTGCCATTCATAACAAGGGTTGTAACTATTTACATTTTATCGTTTTTTTTTGAAGAACCTTAAACTAGAGTTACTAGTGGTATTTACGTAAATGCATATAGGATAAACAAAGTTATGGACCGACTTTAACTACCCTAAAAATTTGGACATTTTTGATGAGTTAGCAATAAATTTCTTTTTTGATTTCCAGCTACACGTTTATACGTATTCTTCAGATTTGCATAGCCTGGTACCTATATCGCGGTAAGCCTGTATATTAGATAGCACACTCAAAACACATGACCGATACGCGCGCACAACGGCATCTTCTGGTTCGTTCTAAAAACATTCCGATCTCCCTCATACTGTTTGTTATTAAAAAATAAAGATATTGTGTTTAAATAAATATTAAGAATTTATTTCTTGACGCGAAATAAATTATGAAATTATACAAGAACTGACATCAAACCACCTCCGTATTGCAAATATGTGAAATTGTTATTTTTATTTATTATGTTCTTCGGGTACCAAACAATGTTGCCATCTTAACGTTAAAAACAAATTTTTAAAGATCCTAAAGTTCTAACTGATTAAAATAGAGGGTATATTATTGATTACATTGACATTTTCACGAATTTTGCGTTCTACGATCAGTACGCAGTCAGCGTTGGTTTGAAATCAATAATGTATACCCATCACAATAGTTAATTGTGGTCCAATTTTCGGTATAAATTACATCTCTTGATTTTTATTTTATCTGCATATATTTAAATGCCCGTAGACTTTTTGATTTTAGCCTAGTTATGTTATCGGTTTTTTTTGTATTTGAATATAAATTAATACATTTCAATGTTTGTACTACCGTAATTTTTCATTTTATACAGTCGAAAGCAAAAAAAAGTAGACAAAAATACAGATTTCTGTCATAGACTTTCTCAAAATGATTAGTGTAAAAGTGGCTTCAAAGTTACGTGTCAATATTGAGTTATCTATCAAAATTGACAACCTAACCGTTGATATTACACTATTGTAAAGATTCCTTCCATATATGAAGATATTAAAGTCGTGAAATTGCGGAAAGAAATTAAAAAATGGCGAGATCACCATAGAAATTGTAGAATTTCTGGTTCTGGCCGCAAAAGAATATCAACAGCTGAGCAAGACCGCCATCTCACACATGTGCTTATTGAACATTAATTTTCTTTAGTAGTGAGTACAGCTGATGGAAGTAACTTTCCGGGTTCTGTTTTTACTGCCCGGGAAAGATTTAGAGAAGCTAATTTGTGGTGCCATAAAACTGCCGAAAACTTAATTTGAATGCGACCCACAAAGACACTCATGCACTTGAACATCTAGTAAATAACACACTTTTGGGAAACTGTAATTTTTAGAGATGAAAAATTATTTGAAAGCAAGAAAAATAGACCGATTCATGTATACCGACCACGAGATACCCGATTTGAAGAAAACCTCATTTGTGGGACTGATATGTTATGGAAAATAGGAGGAAACTTAAATTCAGAGTCTTATATCAACATTCTAAGTAATTGTTGCCTTCAATGGAGCTATTTTTTCCAAACCGCAATTTTATAATTCCACAGAACAACCGTCCCATCCATATATCGAACAGAGTGAAAACATGATTCAGAGAAAATAATATTAATGTGTTGAATTTTCCGCCAACAAGTTCTGATTTTAATATTGTAACGAAACCAGTAGACATCCGGGCGACAACAAAAGAAAGGCATACTTTCGAGCGACAATAAAAAGAGGTTGTAAATCATCTCGATGCGACTGGTAAACATCGTAAAGCAATAAATATGTCGCCGAGGCCTGTCCCCAAAGCTCCAACAATACTGGGAGGGACCATGCGAAATACTAGAGCGAATAGATGACGTGGTTTATCGCATAAGACTAACACCCCATAGTGAGCCAGGGGTGGTGCGTTTCAACCAATTGGCCCCATACCATGGACATAACAACGGCGGAGTGGCGGATGTGCGACAAATTACCGGAAAACTTAGAAAGCCAACTTATGGGAATCCCTTGTCGATTCACGAGGACGAGCACTCGAGCAAAATATAAGGAGGCTGGCAATTCCGAAACTGGGCTGCGGATTAGACCGTTTGGAATGAAGAACCGTAAGAAACATGCTGGAGGCAGTGTTTCGGTGTACTGGTATGGAAATGGTCGTGTGCGGCTGTCGGCCCAATCAGCCCGTTGTGCCGCCTGGGACGGTGGATTGCCATTTCCACAAGACGGCTGGGTGCACCCGTGGGTCCCGGTGTGGACTTCGTCATCCGTCAGCGACAAGAACATGGAATAGCGTGTTTCGGGACGAAACGCGGTTTTTAAGAAGGGGGCAATGTAACGAAACCAGTAGACATCCGGGCGACAACAAAAGAAAGGCATACTTCCGAGCGACAATAAAAAGAGGTTGTAAATCATCTCGATGCGACTGGTAAACATCGTAAAGCAATAAATATGTACTGGGTCGGGACAGAATGTCTGTGGAATGTTCTACAAACATCGAGAGGAAGATGGAGTGTACGCGAATGCTTCCAGATGTTTCGTATGTGTATATAAGGCGGCTGAGTCACCGATTCCGAATTCCGAAATAAGAACTTCCTTAAGTAGTAGTCGCGCAGACCAAAGTAGAAATAAATATAAATAAATAGTTCTTTAAGTGGTAGTCTAAGAATAAACATAAATATAGTGTAATAAAGACATAAATATTACCGTGTTATATAAATAGAAGTGAAATAAATATACGGACATAAATAAATAGTACTGGTAAATAAATACCTGTGTTAATTTAAATCGTAGTAGTTTAGTGTGATACATTAGTTTTATATTTTTATATTGTAATTAATTTTAAGTGTATGAATATACAGACTGTTTTAAATAAATAAATTGCACGAGTTGTTTATTGCAAACCCGAAAACGTTACAATATTATCGAAAATGTGTATGGGTTGATGATCAAAGAAATAAAGAAACTAAATCGAAGACCTCAGAATAGACAAGAACTGATAAAAATAGTCAAAATAATTGTACCAACTTTTATAATTCTATTCCAAATAGATTGCAAGAAGTTTTAAACAAAAACGGCTCTATAACCAGATATTAATGCATATATTTCTTCAGGATGTTTTTTTAATTAGTATTTTGATTCGTATTAACCAGATAGAAGATGTTTTGATAATTATTTGATATTCCATAGAATAATGACTTGACACTAATGACAAGTAATAAAGCCAGGTTTACGAAGTACGAGATCTCTTGTCTACTTTTTTTGCTTTCGACTGTACTGTACATATTATATTATAAATATTATTATTTAAAAGTATGTTTTATAATCTCTGAAAAATAAGGCAATTAATTGTTTTTTTATTTCATCAATATCGTTACCACTATAAAAACACCGTTTTTTATTAGTTTAGAGTTTCGTTTCACCAATAATAACAGAATTATCAATAGTACTGACTTAATTTGAGCAAGCATAATTATTCACTGTATGTCTCTTATTGACATTATCAGAACGACGAATTAGTCCACCTGTATATGTAACACTACTGAAATATTTTAACAAAATAAGGAATTAAAGAAAGCCGAATGCAAAAATATAATAAAAGACAAAGAAAAGCACATTATGACATATTCTTATTATTATTAAATTTATGTACTATGGTGTTACACTGTTACTAAGCGTTTCTTGTATAGGATATGATACGTTCAAACAAAACTTAAACTAAATGTACAGATAAATATAAATATTTTGTCTACTTAGGTAGACCCGACTTGTGTGTATACATCTTCGACTGAAGTGGCTTCTGCAAATTACCTTTCGACATGCAAGAACTTCTTTCCGATTGCTTTCGAGTGATTTTTTATCTCATAACAGTAGATAACTACTACTTACTGAAGAAGTTGGTTTCAAATTCATTATGATGCCTGTTAAAGTCGTTTACGCAGCCAGGAAAAAGTGAAAAAAAAACTCAATTAATTTAAGTTCTCAGAAAATAACAGGTTTATAGTTTTGACGGCAGCTTTCATGGGCGTGGAGGTAAACAACGATCTTAGATCACTTCTAGCTTTTGTGGAACTTTCTATTCTTTATCCTTCATAATATATTACATTTTCTGGTAAGGTTCCTAATATTTAGAGTTTTATACAATATAATAAATGGAGTGCATCCATAAATATACATATTATAAAATATACCTGACTCAAAAATCATTTACCACTAAAATTTTTCTACAATATTTCACAATTCAGTTTTCCTAATTGTTACTTTAAATTCTTAGATACTCGATATATCAGACTTTGATAATATTGTGTACGAGTTCTTGAATGCAACTTTTAATGAATGAATTGACCCTCGAGGAACGTCGAATTATTATTTTAAAAGACATTTGAGAATGCTTTTAATCTGATGCATTTACAACTCTATGAAGACATCTGTAAAGCTGGTATATCGAACTAGTATTTTTTTAATATTTTATAATAACTATAGTTTTCCATTTCTTTGTTGTCTGTGATTATATATACAATTCCTGAATATATGCAAACATTGAGAAAGTATAATAATTCTGGGAGTCATGCTATATTCTTCTCCTGCTCACATTCCATCCCTTTTTCTAAGGTACATCTTCAGAACTGTTCTTGGGTCAGCAATTACCGTAAACAGGCTGTTGCAGGTAATAGCAGTATTGCCGTGTGCATTGACTGTGATATTCGACGATATATCTATCGCAGAAGAACAGATCACACGTTTTCAATATTGAAACCAAGAAGTACTCAACCACAACCGTGGAAGAAGCCTACAACATAGATTTACCTTAAGAGTTCCTGTGGCAGTTGAGGTGCACGAGCACTTGTTTCATCTTGCCACCACCATACACTACTGTCCACATCTCCATAGCGCACGAAATTCATACTCCCATACTTTCCAACATTTTTATAACAAACCCATTTAGATAAAAGTGATCTTATAAAGAGTTTGTTAATGAAATTAGCTTGTTACCAATTCCTAAATGTAGACAGCATATATTAATCATATCCCATACTACTATCTGCTAACTTCAGTTCTAGCACACCGTAATATATAATTCCCGTACAAATAACAGGTAATTTAATTACCAGTAACTAGTACCGAAATTTTAACTAGTCGTGTCAAATTACAAATGTTTTTAATTTTAAAATGTGAACATAGTTATTTAATTCGTTTTATAAAACAGGAACAGGCATGTTTATGTCTGTAATCTATACGAACATTATACGCATCCGCAAAATGTGAAAGGATGAATATTAAAATTTCTTGAGAAGCTCCTTAAATTTGGAATGATCTACTACCTACATTAAAATAAAACATTAATATTATTGGAGAAAACTAAAAACATAATGAAAAATGCGACATTATAATAGGCAAAATTACTCTACATATTTCTTTTATGTAAATTTACAAAACAGAGTACAATTAAAAGAGTAAAATATGAATCCTAAAGGAGTGTTCCGGTATTTTCTTCCCAAAAAATTGGTTTTCTATTCAATTTCGTTTTTAATTTTACCCGCAATTTTTTGCAGTGTAGGTTATAGTGTCCAACTGCTGGGTCCGCCTTGATGTTAAAGCCTACTCTTCAGTGCTTCGCTAGATATGCTGAATATTGTCGTAAGACATTGTCTGTAGTGCAATAAACTAAATATTTTTTCTTCAGACGGTAATTTTCTGATCCCAAAACGATAAGTGTAAACTCTTTGAGTTCGTACAATTATCCATTGGCTTTGTAGATAAAATTCTATTATTTTGTTGCTCAACACTGTATTTTGCCATAATGTCTTTCCTTAGAATTTCATTTTAATCATCTGAAAGGACAAAAAAATAATTGTCAGAAGTTGTTCGAATTTTAAACTATCTATTGGTTTACGCCATCTGTACTGCGATAATATGAAAAAAAAGCAAACATAAAAGTACTAAAAAAAACTTGTACATACATATGTTATTTATTTATTTATTTTTTCAGAATTTTATTTACCTTTCTTAATGTGGCCCGTGAGTAATACAAACAGTGAACATTGAATGCAATGAAAAGACTAATTAAATCCGTTCATCAAGTTTCAAGTACGCAGTTGAAAAAGCGGTGTGCTTTTAGAACGTTACATTAACACTTTAACGACTGAACCGATATTAACATTTATTTACGAAGTATAATAGTAAGGAACCGAATGTATTTTTAATTTGTTAACATAAGTCCTATTAAATTGAAACAATTATGTAGCTACATATACAGGTTGATTCACACCTACCACATTCATTAGAAAATATTCGATTTTACCAAATACTATCAATATCAAATTTGGTAATCGTCCATTGCTGTAAATCAAAATAAAATACATCCAAGACGGTGACATTTCCGTAAATACCGAAACTTTACTTCGTTCTTCCAAATAGAAAGATGAATTTTTTTATGAAAAATTTAAGTAATAATTAAGTCATGATTTCATTCACGTATGTCATCTAAGTCAATACCACCTAAACCTATTACATATATTAGTTTTGAAAAATTCGCTATATGTACCTGCAAAGCTGTGGATTTCATTAGAGTTATTTTGCCGAAACATAAACAAGTATGCTCAATATAACTTTCAGAGAAGAATTAATTTAGTTTGGATCTAACTGGTTTTGCTTCTAAAATGTGAGCTTAACCGATTTTGCAATTAGAACGTCTTGAATATTGAAAAGTATTAACACAGAACCGAAGAATCTGCCATACAAAAAGATAAAGAAAGTCATAGCTATAACAAAGTTCATTAATTTACGGTTGAAGGAGGCCGTCTCTTACTTTCTTCTACATTATTATTATTTTGAGTAGTAACAATAGCGTTAGATTAATATACAGGGTAAGTTTTTTGCATTATTTGTATGGGCGCAAAATTAGGAGAGCTATTAATTCAGTGTTGCAAAGGTGGCGTATGTGCGCCGATAATAATGGCGGGCATTTCGTACACTTAATGTAAATTTAGCGTGTTACGTGTTGTTAATAATTAATTCGTCTAGCATTTTTATTGTTTCTTGTATTGCAATGTATATTATAAGTTTATTTTCTTTTCCATGGCACGAATGATTTTTATTAAACATAATAATAGTGTATTGTGGTGTTATTTATTAAAATAAGTTCCACAGCCCTTACATCATTACAAGCAGAAAAAAATGCACTATTAGAATATGTCATAGCCAACTAAGGTTTCCATTAAAAAAAATAGACTTTGCTTGCTAACTCAAAAATGCTAAGCAAAATTAAAAATTTGTTGTTTGAAATTGAATTTCTTAAAAACAATATTCAAAAAGTTTTTTCTAACTTTGAGAATAGAAGAAGTGTTATAGCACTGAAAAGGTTTTGGAGAATTTCCATTTTTTGCAAATATCTAGTAAACTATGCATTTTCTTAAATGGACAAAAACGTATCTGCATGAGGCTTATAAAGATGCAAATCTTTCTCCGTTTAACCTAATGCGTATCTCTTATAGTTTTTGAGATCCCCACACAAATAATGAAAAAAAACTCACCCTGTATATTGATATGTTGTCTAAAAGTGACAACTTTCTTTCATATTTCATATTTTCACTGCTTGTAATACTAATGATTCAATCATTTGTAGTGTCACGAATGTTGCCGATTTTGCAGTGCACGTGCTTATCTCAAATTTTATTATGCGATATGAACATTTTATCTGTTTACCTGAAATACACGCCCTAAATTCATTTATTCATATTTATTCGCAAATCGACAATATCTCAGGAAGAATTGTTGGGAAAACAAGTTGCTCAAGAAAATTTGGTCACATCGGGATGTACAGATTTTTCTTGTTGGAATTCTCAGCAGTAACTTAAAAACAAATTTAATGAAGCATTCAAATAAGCTGCTGAATCATATTCAACAGAATTGCTGAAGAATGAGCGAATGCAAATATAACACGAATATTTAGAGCCAATACTACTACTATCATTTTAATTAATATAATATTTTTTGCATAAATAGGCTTCCTCCAATTTATACTTTCTATTTAACAGTTTTCCTAAATACGAAACAGCGATTTACATCGTATTAAAAAATCAAAACACTGTTGGAATTAATATAGTCGAACAGTAGGGTGTGTTCTTTTTTTCCGAACACACTATTCAAACGTGCTTTTACAATATACATTAAACCGTTTTAATTAACTTTATAGTCAATACTAGATATACTTAATTATATAATTTATTTTACTTACAGATATTGACGAATGTGCTTCAGCGCCCTGTCAGAATGGAGGAACTTGCATTGATTTAGAAGACGCCTTCGGTTGCGAGTGTTTCTCTGCATGGGAGGGAAACGTTTGTCAGTTTGGTAAGGTATAAATGCATTATGTAAAAGCATTGAAACTAATTGTTCGACACTTCTATTGGAATTGCAGATGTCGACGAATGTCAGAACAATCCATGCATTAACGCTGAGTCCTGTACCAATTTAATTGGAGATTACCATTGCAAATGCAGGGTCGGTTGGATGGGCAAAAACTGCGATATGAACATTAATGACTGTATAGGTCAATGCCAGCACGGTGCAACATGTATAGATCTTGTAAACGACTACCACTGCGCTTGCCAGCCAGGTTATACAGGTTCGTATATGTATATAATCAATAATTTTTTCATGTTTCATTCAAAATATCACAACTACTGTTGTAAATTACAGTATTATTAATATCAGAATTAATATATGTAAAAGTTAATACTGTAGTTTACCAGATTAATAATTTAAAATGTAGTTATTGCTGTACTTTTTGAGTCTAATGCAATTACAACAATATTTACTCGTTTAAAGTATTATTAATAAACAAAACCAATCAAAATATGTATATACGTATGTAAATATATTTTTGTACTCACCGCCTATAAAGTGACATTTTGCGCATGCATTGCTTGACTAGCAATGAGTATTACCCGGTCGACACGACTGTAAAAGTTGCAAAAAACAAAAAATTTAGTCTATAAAATAGTACTTCCCTCGACTTTTCTTTATTAGAAGTTAGGAAAATAGGAGTAATTCCTAAAAGTTCTTCCAACAAATTTGATAGCGCCATCTATTTAATGATTTCTCAAGTAACAGTCACATTGACAGTTAATTGTAATCAAATCCAATTTACATGAAATGCTTAAATCAGTTAGGTAATCTGTTAAGGTTAGGTATGACACTAATCATTTTAGTCAATAATATTTTTTACTTTCTTATACGTAGTATAAGGAAGTATTGTGATGATGAAAATTTTCGACCTCGAGATTTTTGCAAATGTCCACGTTTTGAGGTCCCCTGATACCAAAAAAGTGGTTTTTAAAAAATGTCTGTGTGTGTGTCTGTCTGTCTGTCTGTGTGTGTGTCTGTGTGTGACCACGATAGCGGTCAAACCGCTGTAGATATCAATTCCAAATTTTGTATTTACGTATATAATCTCCCTCTTGAGATCTGATTAGTTTTTCAGTAAAATCGGTAGACCGGAAGTAGCAGTTTACTTCAGTGAAAAAATCGAATTTTGCCAATATTTCGTCAAATACTAAGTTTATACAAATTTATAAAGAATTCATATGTACTTAGAATTAAAATTGAGAACAATTTTATTTGAAAAGTTTTTCGAAATTCCTACCGGAAGTAGGTCTTTCACTCTTATCGAAAATAGGTTTTTTGCGAATATTTCGCAAGTCAAGCTTTTTAGACAGGTACGTTACGTGTATAAAAGTATTTAGAACATAGTTTTCAATATCTTTTATATAAAAAAGATTTCAAAATTCGGACCGGAAGTAACACTTTTACTCTTACCGAATAGCGATTTTTGGCAAATATGTCGTAAATTATGCACTCTATATATATTTATTAAGAGTACAAAAGTATTTAGAGTTATATTTGCAATATTTTTTGTATACATGAAATTTCAAATTTCGGACCGGAAGTAGCACTTTTACTCTTAGCGAGTAACACTTTTTTTTCGAATATCTTGCAAAGTATGTATTCTATAGTGATTTATTAAGAGAATGAAAGTACTTAGAATAGGATTTTGAATAAGTTTTGTATAAAAAAATTCTTAAGATTGTATAGTTTGAAACGCTCATACGTATAAGAAAGTCGTGTGGTGGCCACACCTCATTTTTTAATTTAATGCTCATACAAAAAATATTGTACAAACCACTTGCGTGAAGACATCTTATGCGCATTCGCGCTATTAAAAGCACTCGCTTCTTTCGGTCGCTCGTGCTTTCAAAATGCGCTCATGCGGGCACATCGTCTTCCCGCACTTGGTTCGTAAATAACTATATTGGTTTGTAGTTATTTTCAAAAAAATTCTCGCTGTTTCTCTTATCTTATTATTTAGAACTTTTTAATGAGGATGTTGCAGAAACTTTATTATATATGTCCCATTGTTCTTTGAGTTTCTGAATTTGAATTTTATACGTACGAATCAAAGTGGTACTTCGTAGTCAACTTGCGTACTGAATTAGTAAGAAAGACGGTGAACTTTTAGCATTCATTTGAATTTATTCATTTATATAAATTTACAAGGTACAGTTATTTATAAATTTAGTTATATTTTAACATGTTCTTCAATGCTCAAAGTAATTGGAGCCATGATATATTTCTACCTACAAGCAAGTACATCTTTGTTGATCATGTCTTGGTCTACTTCCATTCGTTTATTCAGTTTTATCATTAAATTATATATATTTATATATATATATATATATTGCTAATAGTGTTGATAAATTAACATTAGTAAATTCGTTATTACTGACAACATTACTAGTTTCAAACAGTAAAATTACTTATTACGGAAATATTGCATTATTGTTTTCAATGTGTTTCCGTGAGCTGAGCCTACTTTTAAATATGTTTTACACACTAAAAGTTATACAGATGAAGTTAAAGTATTTGTAAATCCAAAACGTCAATTTTGGCATTTGAAATGTTGGTTGATTTTCATATTATTTGCAGAATATTATGGATACTAGTTAAATAAAACGAGTTACGATTGTTAAAGTATCTTCTCTTTCTTCTTAACTACATACTATAGAAATTCTAGATCGCATTTTGATACTTATTTCATACGCTAAATAAGCAAATGATATTTGAATTATAGAGGATATTGTCAGCTTACTTTCAGTTTCGCGTGTCATTTGCTTTCATACTATAATATCATCCACTTTCTTTTTAATTGGCAACTTATATTTTTATTATTAATTTTGTAACACTTTTTATCGGTTGCCCATCAGTGTAAAATTTTCAGTTACATTTGGAAAAAAAGAAGTTTTGGAGTTCATTAAATAACCGAATAAACCTATTTGTCGGTGTGTATAACAAACTTTTGTTACTGCTGTCAAAATTAATCTTTTAAGACGGGCGTTTACCAACAAATAGAAACTTATGCAACTTAAATTACTCGCGGGACGGGTAGACGCAAGGGGGGTGTGAGTAAGTGAAGCTACACGATATTCGGTTTCCTTCACAGCGCTTCGGTTTTATTCATAGATTAAGGAATACTATAGATGGGAAACATATGTATAAAGAATGAGTACTTACGGAACTGTTGATGTTGTTGATGTTTTATAATAAGCCAATTTTCGCTTTCCCATAACTGTTATATTATTATACACTCGAATATTATAGGTATATATGACATTTAAATGCCAGTGACAGTTTGTAATTAAACTCTCACTCGCATTTAAGTCTGCAATAGCCGACCGATTCCGATGGATTTTCGTCTTCGGTGGGACCGGTAGAGATACCGTAAAGTAGGGATAGAGGACGCGAAAAACCTTGTGTGAAATGTGTGTGACAAGGTTTACTGTTTAATGTTTTTTATCTTTAAAATTAAGTATATAAATTTGATTTTTTCTTTATATCGTACATCAAATGTGCAGCTGGCGCGTAGAGGTCGTTTTTTTTCTTTTGTGTACCAACCTTAGTTAGTAAACACTAATTAAATTCATGCATTTTTGTGGTTATTTCTAAAATACATAACTTTCTTAAGAAAATAAATTAGTACAAAAACGGACCTTGACATCATAAATTGATGCCTTTTGCACCACTAACCCAAATTTGAGATTCTAAAATTACAAAATAAATTCAAAAAACGCGAAACGGCGATGCCTAAGTTTTCGATAGGTAAACGCCCCTCTTACTGATAAATTTTATTACAGAGTATATAACACGTCAAAAATACCTTTTTGGTTTCGGGGTCGTCGTTTCTGTTTTTACTGCCGACGTTTCGTTTACTATGCCACGGGACATATTCAACGCAAGAACATGAAACAGACTATTGTGTTGACAGTGGGTAGTTTATATTGTACTTGGTGTTGCAATTCAATGTATGTTATGGTTTGGTGAAATTTTTATGATGGATTTCCTAAAGTGTTGGCGATAGTACCTTTCGTCTCTATTAAGATTTCCATTATTACGGTCCCAAAATTCTTGAATGCATTATAATCCAGGAACATCCTAGCAATTTGAATCTCCACCACTCCTGGAAATCCATCATAAAAATATATCTCAATCATAATATACACAATCCACTAAACTGCAACACTAACCTCCTCCTGCCAACACACGCCAGTCTATTTCAGGTTATCGCAGTAGTATAAGGAGGTCTGAAGAAGGATAGTGAATGAAACGTCGACAAGAGAAGCAGAGACTGCGATGCTGTTTGAACTCACAACCTAGAAGGCATCGACGACAACCGTGGAAACCTACGACTTAGATACATATCAAAACGTTTGTAATTAGTTAAGACTAAATAAAGTAAACGTGCCATCATTATTAATAATGGACTATTAGTCGTTGCTACTATCAGTTTCAAACTAAACGAAATGGGCGAAATGTAAACGATTTGTTCAGATGATTAGGAATAGTTATTTACGAACCAAGTGCGGGAAGACGGTTTTCCCGCATGAGCGCACATTGTAAGCACGAGCGACCGCAGGAAGCGAGTGCTTTTAATTGCGCGAATGCGTGGAAGATGTCTTCACGCAAGTGGTTTGTACAATATTTTTTGTACGAGCATTAAATTAAAAGTCTTAGTTTTAATACATCAAAATTCAGAGCAAACATAAATGCAACAGGCAATGATTATTGTTTACTATAACATTCAATTCCCTTGATATTGTATATATATATATATACATACATACCTATTCAGATCTTGACGACTTAATTTTATACTTGCCTACATAGATTAATAGTACTATTTAAAAAGGAATTAATGCATATATATGCATTTGGAATATGACAGTTCTATTGTTACTAGAAACAATTGCAAACGCAACTAAATATGGTGTCAATTCAACAAGTATAGAAGTAATTGTTTCAGTTGACATTTATATTTTGCAGCAATTTGCCAGTTTCTTTTTCAAGTGCACAATTTTCTACAAAATCTATGTCTGATAATTCATGTACTCCTCCCGAAATTCGGGAAGCTGCAAATGCGGCGGTACAAAATTTGCTGCCAATAAAATCAAAACGACGATATGAAGTTGTCTATAAAAAATTTGTACAATGGTGCAAAGACAAAAATATTAGAAATTATACTGAAAATTGTTTATTGGCATATTTTCAAGGCTTTTCTAGCAAAAAGTCATTGTGGCCAACCTATTCAATGTTGAAGTCCTGTTTAATTATTTACAACAATATCAATATATCAAAATTCGAAAAACTAATCGCCTTTCTCAAAAGAGAAACAGAACACCAGTCTTCGAAGAAATCAAAAATTCTCGAGATTGAACACATTGAAAGATTTATTGCAGAAGCTCCGGATTCCTCATATCTTTTAATGAAGGTTTTATTATACATAATTACTTCAAGTTTATTTATGTATTATTAAATATTACATTTCAATTTAGGTGGTATTAATAATGGGTATTGCTGGAGCATGTCGCCGGGAAGAATTATGTAAAATGTCCATTGATGATATCGAGTTCAAAGCAGATGTGATATGTGTAACTGTACCAGAAACAAAGAATAATATATGCCGTCGCTTTGCAGTGATCAATCCCGCATGGATTAAATTGGTTCTAAAATATAAAGAATTAAGAAACACAGTAAATACTAGGTTTTTTTTAACATACCGTAATAAAAAATGTGTTAATACTCCAGTGGGTCTAAACACAATTGGAAAAATTCCTTCAAAAATTGCTGAATACCTTCGCTTAGACAGTCCTGGTCAGTATACAGGTCACTGCTTCCGCAGAAGTTCCGCTACTCTTCTTGCGAACAATGGGGGGGACTTGTTGACCCTTAAAAGACATGGGGGTTGGCGTTCTTCAACAGTGGCCGAGGGTTATGTAGAAAACTCCCTGCATAGCAGGAAAATGATTGCAGATAAAATAATGAAACCAGGACCACTTTCTACTACTACAAGTTATAACATAATGCAACCAGGACCATCATCTGTGACTGCAACTTATACACCTGAATCTGTAAATGTTGCACAAACTTTATCAGTTGCAAACCAAGCCACTCCAGGAACTTCGATTTCTAATTGTCAAAATTTTACTGTAAATGTTAACAATAATATCTGTAATAGTTGTAGATCTTCCCAAAATAAAAATATTGTTGATTAATGTGATTAGTATCACACCTAACCTAAAATAGATTACCTAATTAATTTCAGAATTTCGTGTACGTATCTATTACTCACCTTTCCATAAAATTAAATTATTATATTCTTACACATGGCAAACATGAGGTATTTATTCTGATATTTATAAATTTATAGTACATTATTGCGTTCTTTGATTTAATTACAATTTATTAGAATAGCCAATATGAATATCTTCAGATAGATGGCGCCACAATTTTTTTCGATGAATTTTTAATTATTACTCCTATTTCCCCAACTTTTAGTGAAGAATAGTGGAGGGAAGTAGCATTTTATAGACTAAATGTTATTACTATCAAGTTAGATTTTTTTTTAAATGTCCCAAAGTGCCAGTGTTTTTTTCAATTTTTACAGTCGCCTCAACCGGGAAAACGTACTTCCCAGTCGAGCTACACGTGCGCCAATTATGACTTTACAGGCGGCGAGTACAAAAAGGGTTTTAAACAATTTATAAACGTCACAGTAAGTGTCATTTGCATTTTCTCAATTATAATTTACCTTTAGTAAACTAGTACACCTTATAAAAACAGTAATTTGAAAGAGACACAGAGAATTAAAGGGTTATGTTAATAATAATTGGATATGGCGACAGAGCTACACTTTTATCAACTTTTGGACAAAAGTCCCCGTTTCAACAACCCATAAGTCAGTTGGGAACTAGAACGATTGAAAATAAATTTCGTAAATATGACGTAATGACTGTTCCATAAACTGTACGTCTAGCGTCATTAAATGAAAATGGACAACTTTATGTGGTACTAGCAATAAAATCCACATCCAACTAGTAGAGGATTTTTATACTACAATATAAGCTACATTACGGTAGTTCAAAAATGGGGGAATATTACTTTGGCCAGAGGAAAGAATCTTGTAGAGAAATGGTGTACATTTGTTTTTGCGATTCAACGAGTTCTATTTTCTGATGAAACAGCATTGTGTCTAAATGAAACATTCAATAAACTGAATTTTAGATATTGCACTAGAGAAAATCACCACGGAATGCAGTATCTTCAACTGTCCAAAATTAGTGGTAACGGAATTCCATATCTATTCTTCCTACAAACAATTTGAAAAGAGGAGGATCAACAGTGTTAACAGTTGGAATTGTGCCTGCATTAACTCCATTATGTCCCAATTCAAATATCTTGATCTAGCCTTAAAAAATTAATTTTATTATTTATTTGATGTGAATAAATAAATAATAAAATTAATTCTACTAACCTAATAATTTTTTGATATATGAACTAAAATTTCTACCAAAGTCAGTAATAAAATCTATAAATTGTCTTTTAAAAAAGAAAAAAATTATTACGCGACAATTTTAAAAACAAATAATTAATAAAATGAAATATTACATTTTGGGAACAATTTGTTCAGAAACATAATTGAAATACGATAAATTACCTTCACGATTTTTTTATGGTATTATATATCGTATTTATTAAATTTCTTTATAAAATAATAAGAAAAACAAATATTATTCCCTAGAAGCAATAGTTTTATTATTATTATTATTATTATTTTTCACACCAAACCAACGTAAACAATGCCTATTTTATTACGAACAATCTTAAGAATATCAAATACATATATAAATGCTCTGATTTGATATTATCGACTCGTATTTACTGGATGTATTTTCGTTTAGAGCAGCATTGAACATACTTGAGTTAATAGTCTTCTTCGTACGAAAATATGCATACGTTCGTCTCGTTTCCATTTAATAGTTAATGTTTACAGAAAAAGCTGGTGGCAAAGAGTCAACCAAGCGTAGTAGATTTGAGGTGGAATACTTTATGTTATCATTCACACGTCACAAGCAGTTTTAATGACACATTCTTATTCCACGTTTTGCACGAAGAATTCCAGATTGCTGCGGGAAAGAGATACAATGAGAAGAATAAGAAGCGCCAAAGATGTGAATAGCAGTAGGAGTTCAGTTCGCCCGTAGATGATCAAATCTTTAGATCTGTGTCTGCATGTACTTGTAATCTCGTTAAAACGACGTTCTCGGATGAATTTCGTATTTTAGTCGAGTTTTAATATTACTGTGTTTCACTATATTTATTAAAGGATTTGCTTTATATAACACATACACATACATTTCGTTTACAAATAAAAGTACAGTCTGTCCAATTTTCTTTATCATCCTCAATTTACGTACGAATCAAATTGGTACTTCCTAGTGAGCAAGACGCACGTACTTTTAGCATTCATTTGCATTTATTTGTTATTGTCAAAATTAGTAGTTTGACATAACCTCATTAAAATATTCATTACAATATTCTAATATACTAAATACATAATTTAAATTGAATTACTTTTTATACATTTACGATAAGTTAGGTTATTTACAAATTTAATTATAATTTGGCGTTTTTTTATATTTTACACAGAGAAAACTGTGTAATACAATCTAGATTATAGAAAAAATATAATACCGGTTATAATAAGTTTTATTAATACTTATTAATCCAGTTAATTGCTTCTATAGTACAAATATAATACAATGTCTTTAACATTTACTACACAATAAAGTTTTGGGCTGTATAAAAATTTAAGTGCTTTAAAATTTCAAATATATTGAAAAAGACAATAATCCATACAATGAAAAGGAATAGCCACAGAAAAATAAAACCTCAAAAATTGCTTTAAACACTAACCTTCCCACAAACTGCAGTGATGATTCGGACGCAGCTCTTTTTTTGTTGTTGAAAGTTTGGATATAACAATCGAAATATGATGTGGTGCACCTGTAGTTTCCTAAATTGTTTTGTTTTGTGGATGACCACTCAATATTCGTTTATTTTGTATGTACATACTCAACTTTGCTGATGTTAACACGATGGCAATTAAATCAATCTGCAGATGACAACTGCGCAATTAAAGAAAATCGGGTAATTTTTTTTAATATTGTGAAGTAATTTTTTTGTATATAGGTTAATTATCTTACTTCTTGTTAATTTAATTGAAAAATATTTCAAGTAAAAAAGGAATGAATAATTAATAGTATTATACGTTATAATAATCTGTATTAACAGATTCATATTAAATATTTTTGCTGTCACTATACGTAATACAAAATTTAATACCTACTATTATATTTCTAATAGCCTGTATTATACAGTTTTCTATGTGTAATAATAATAACATCGTTTTAAAGGTAATCGATCAAAATTCATGCATAGAATACAATCTTAAATTTGTAAGTGTTGGTTGTCTTTTCATTTTTTCACTTCATTTTAAATTTCATCGTCGTATCAACAAATGTCAAATACCTTCATTATCCTCTATTGCAGTGGTTCTCAACCTTTTTTCGCCTAGCGCTCACTTACTGGATTTTGTATAGATCCCAGCGCCCACTGCAGAAAATCGCGAAGGGACACGTCATGGACTACGACTATGGATTATGGACTAGTTAACCTGGGCAAAGTAATTAAAACAAGAAGTAATACATTCTACCTCTAAATTTATTTAAAAATATTGATTAATACAAACAAAAATTATTATTGAAATATTGAATTTTATTTAACAAAATTAAATTAATAAATTTGTGAGCCCAACCCATGCAGTCTTCACTAATGCGATCCTTGAGGTTGGTGCTTGCTCACCAACTCTTTCACGCGAGGAGTCAGCAGAGACAAATAAAGCCGCAAGTCCCCTCTGTTGACCATGTCCAGCCTTTTCCTCTTGTCTGAGTGCAGAAATGTAGCCGCACTAAATCCGGTTTCCACTAAATATGAAGTCGGAAACGTGAGAAGAAGCTTGTGAACAATTCCCCACATTGTAGGGAATAGTCCTGCCATGCTGTGGTTCTGCCAGAGTTTCTTGAAGCCTGTTTTGATTCGGACTTTGCAATCGTCGTTGTTGCGAAGTTCCACCAACTCCTCCTGCAATTTAACGTCAACGTCTTCCAGCACGACTCCAAACGGGTCAGTGATCCAGGCAGGTACATCCAGTTCGATGAGGTCTTGGAAGCGCGATGTAAGGTCCTGTTTTAGTTGCTGAAGATGAGCCCCATATCGAAGAAGATCTTCATCTGTGGGTGTCTCTGTCATTTGATTAATTTCACTAAATTGGTAAAGTTCTTTCCTAACGATATTACTGCGGAGAAGGGCCAGCTTGTCGATAAAGGTGGTCACTGCGCTCTTGCAGTCGATGAGTGTCACCAGTTTACCTTGAATCTGGAGAGACAACTCGTTGAGTTTCCTGACGATTGTAGCCAAGTAGAAAATGTCGAATTTGTGTTTCTTCAGCTTACCGGCCAACTTCTCATGTTTGACTTGCAGGAAAGTGACAACTGAATCGAACATTTCACAGAATCGAGCCAAGCAGTTGCCCTTAGAGAGCCATCTCACCTCGGTGTGAAGCAGCAGCCGATTGTAGATCTCGTCATTTTCCTGGCAGAGGATGCGGAATAGTCGATCGCTTTTTGCATTTGTTTTTATTACGTTCACGGCCGTGATCACGAGATTGAGAGAGTCATGAAGGCTGGGGGTCAGCCGTTTCGCTGCAAGATGCTCTCTGTGCGCTACGCAATGTATGCAGATGATATCTGGATGCTCCTTCTTGAGAAGAGCAAGGAACCCCTTGTATCGCCCAACCATTGCTGGTGCTCCATCTGTTGCGCAGGAGTGAATGTTGATTAGCGGGATTTCCTTTTCTTCAAAGTACTTCTTGACAGCAGCAAAGATGGATGTACCAGTTGTGTCAAGGGGTAAGGACTCTGCAAACAACATGTCCTCTTTTGTTTCCCCAGTTTCGTCGAAGTACCTCACGTAAAACATGAGAAGGGCAGTGTTATCACTCAAAGTCGATTCATCAAGCTGGATGGAAAAGTTGGTCTTCTTGAGAATGTCCACAATCAATGCAATCATATATGCAATGTTATACGATGCCAGCAGGCCATCACGCTGAATCTCTTGTCACCTTGGCAAAAGCAGACGAAATGGACGGGGTAGTTTTCTCCCTGTCATCACGCAGTTTCTTGAAGTATTCTGCGGGCTTGTCCTTTTTGTCCGAATGCATCTTTTCTAGATGGTCACGCATACGAGAGGGTTTCATACCTTCATTTGAGAAGACATTGGAACAAATGAGGCACATCGGTCTTGTGCGATCCGCTGGGCTTGGTACGAACCGAAGGCTATATAGTCGACCGAATACTGGCGTACCACCTTCTGCTTTTTGCCTGGAGGGGCCATTGCTGTCGTGTAAAAAAGACCGATGTTAAACAATGTTAAACAATTTTGGTTGGAGCAATATAATTAAAGTATTTTGTATAAGTTAGATTTCTAAAATAATTTGAGTTATTAAAAACATTACCAACATCAATAAATGATTATTACCTGTAATAAACGGTTTTCGATTATAAAAATTGCTCTACCTAGTTTTAATTCAGCTCAAATATATATTGTTTATTTTATAACAGAGCCGTGTGTGTTAAATGTACAATATTTTTGATTAACACTCTGTTAATTAATCACACAACTATCGCACACTGAATATTTGTCTCTGTTCGAACGTTATCGCTGACTATCGTCAATAGAATGAATCATGCGAATAATGACATCGCTATATATACCGCACTGCATGGAATTCTCTGGAAGTCGAACTCTCTCGACCTTGGAACATTCGAGATGCGGTCCACTATACTCACGTTGACTCACAGAGTCCGCGCGTTGCGTCATACATACAATAACATAGTTAAGCACAGAAATAGAAACAGCATGTACGTAACCATAGCAACGATGGGGTTAACAATGCATAATAGGAACATTGGTGAGCGCGGATATTAAACATTTTGCATTTTTGTATAATTTTACTAATTTTTTACTGTGTAGTGTAGCTTTACCTTTACACCGTACAGCGCCCACCCAAAATCCTCCAGCGCCCACTGGTGGGCGCTACCGCCCACGTTGAGAACCACTGCTCTATTGGTTTAATATTAAAAATGATAATTTGTGTTTTATAAAGGAATTTGGGAAACTTTCATATTACAGCGGGCACCTAAAAATACCAAATAAAGCAAATAAAATCGATGCCGAAAGAATCAAAAACTGAATTCGTCATATTTGCATTGTTCTACGGCTTGAATATTGCATTGTCATTGTAGCATAGTATGTAGTAGGTCCAGGTTCGATTGCAGACCACGCAATCTGGATATTTTTTTATGTAGGTACGTAAATTCGCCAGTACCG
Organism: Amphimallon solstitiale; assembly: GCA_963170755.1. NCBI lineage: Eukaryota > Metazoa > Arthropoda > Insecta > Coleoptera > Scarabaeidae > Amphimallon > Amphimallon solstitiale. The sequence continues at coordinate 97,590,324 of OY720676.1, read as the reverse complement.
GCTATTTCAACGGTCCTTAGATCATGTTAGGGACACTTATGCGACTTAAAATCATTTAACACTTGATCTAATCCAGAAGGTCTATGGTATTAACTTTGTACAACGGCAACCCCTTGTAACCATTCCATTGCGGTTTTCCGCGGTAACACCTTTTCAACGAATAATAATAGTGACGAATCAACCTTTACTGTAATAGTCAAACAGGGCCACAAAAAGCATCTAATTCTTCTCAAACATTTTCAAATCGTGCAATATTTACATACGAATTCGTTTTTATTCTAGAATAAATTAAAGCTGTGTTCTTCTTACTCATATTTTATATATATATATATATATATTGATATTTTGGGTTATTTGCCGCGTTAATTCAAATCAAGTATGCATATACGAAATAATTCGTATATGCATAAGTGATATGAAATGTAATGCATATCTACACCACCAATTGCTGACATTGCAAATATCAACGTGCAGACAGCTGTTTCGATCTAACCTGGATCTCGTCAGTACACGAAGGTGATATTTGCAATGTCAGACAAAGTTGGATTTCCTGCCTATATACTTGATTAGGTACCAAATGCCTATGAGAAGACTCCCAGCGGCATCTGTGATCCAATAGCAAGAACGCAAGGAAATGTTAACCCTTAGTAGAACATCTACTTTATCGGGCAACTATAGATATGCATTATGTAGGTGACTTTACCTACTTAATAAACTACCTCCCCAGAAAGGTAATGTCAAAAATGACGTTTTTCGCGGTTATGTGATGACAAATTGATATTTTGGGTTATTTGCCGCGTTAATTCAAATCAAGTATGCATATACGAAATAATTCGTATATGCATAAGTGATATGAAATGTACTGACGAGATCCAGGTTAGATCGAAACAGCTGTCTGCACGTTGATATTTGCAATGTCAGCAATTGGTGGTGTAGATATGCATTACATTTCATATCACTTATGCATATACGAATTATTTCGTATATGCATACTTGATTTGAATTAACGCGGCAAATAACCCAAAATATCAATTTGTCATCACATAACCGCGAAAAACGTCATTTTTGACATTACCTTTCTGGGGAGGTAGTTTATTAAGTAGGTAAAGTCACCTACATAATGCATATCTATAGTTGCCCGATAAAGTAGATGTTCTACTAAGGGTTAACATTTCCTTGCGTTCTTGCTATTGGATCACAGATGCCGCTGGGAGTCTTCTCATAGGCATTTGGTACCTAATCAAGTATATAGGCAGGAAATCCAACTTTGTCTGACATTGCAAATATCACCTTCGTGTACTGACGAGATCCAGGTTAGATCGAAACAGCTGTCTGCACGTTGATATTTGCAATGTCAGCAATTGGTGGTGTAGATATGCATTACATTTCATATCACTTATGCATATACGAATTATTTCGTATATGCATACTTGATTTGAATTAACGCGGCAAATAACCCAAAATATCAATTTGTCATCACATAACCGCGAAAAACGTCATTTTTGATATATATATATATATATATATATATATATATATATATATATATATATATATGTGTGATAATGATGTCTTGGGGTAGCGGCCTTAATAATAATTATTAAATAAAACACATATTTTGTTTTTTTGTTTACGTTTCGGCATATATTTATATTGCCTTCTTCAAAACACTAACAATCTGTAAAACAGTTGAACATACATAATAAAATGACACATTAAAAAGTGATAACAATAAATTACTTACAATTATTTTTTTATGTTGTACAAAGTATTTGGAAACTCTTTTGTCTGTTGTTAAAAAAAAACCGGAAAACTGTTATAAAGAAGTTAAAATAAACAACTGAAATAAAATGTGTCATATACTCGAAAGTTTTTCGATGTGCACATGTTAGGAGAATATGTATACAAATACGAGTATATCGCAAAATACATTTTTAAACCGCATAAATGTTCACACACATAGTCGAGCAGAATCATTGCAAATGTAATGAAGATATAAGATATTAATCGACATAAAAAAGTAATAGTATGTGAATGAGTGATTTTGAAACAGAACACCTTTCTTTTTATTTTAAAAAAATGACGGAACCCTACAAAAGAGTTTCCAAATACTTTGTACAACATAAAAAAATAATTGTAAGTAATTTATCGTTATCACTTTTTAATGTGTCATTTTATTATGTATGTTCAACTGTTTTACAGATTGTTAGTGTTTTGAAGAAGGCAATATAAATATATGCCGAAACGTAAACAAAAAAACAAAATATGTGTTTTATTTAATAATTATTATTAAGGCCGCTACCCCAAGACATCATTATCACACATACAATACACACGGCCAAGAAAACCAAGAAGGATGGATATACCATACTTCCAATTTTAAAATATATATATATATATATATATGACAAATTGATATTTTGGGTTATTTGCCGCGTTAATTCAAATCAAGTATGCATATACGAAATAATTCGTATATGCATAAGTGATATGAAATGTATTTATATTGCCTTCTTCAAAACACTAACAATCTGTAAAACAGTTGAACATACATAATAAAATGACACATTAAAAAGTGATAACAATAAATTACTTACAATTATTTTTTTATGTTGTACAAAGTATTTGGAAACTCTTTTGTCTGTTGTTAAAAAAAACCCGAAAACTGTTATAAAGAAGTTAAAATAAACAACTGAAATAAAATGTGTCATATACTCGAAAGTTTTTCGATGTGCACATGTTAGGAGAATATGTATACAAATACGAGTATATCGCAAAATACATTCAATTATTAACGCGGCAAATAACCCAAAATATCAATTTGTCATCACATAACCGCGAAAAACGTCATTTTTGATATATATATATATATATATATCAGAAAAAGAAAAATATTGGGTATAATCCGCTGTAGAGCAACCGTAAACACGTGTTTCTGACTAATTGGTCGTCATCAGTACGGTGTAGCCAAGGAATAAGGTGGGATAACCTTGGAGATGTAAGCTAAACGGAAGACCATCAGGTGACAGACCACCATTTGCAGCTTCAGCTAGAAGATCCTCGGTTTTGAGGACAACAACTAACGTCGCCACGAGGAAGACAATGTCAACCTGCGTGCCATCCGAGACCCAGGAAATGTAAATGAAAGAATAAGAAATTATCGCGGATACATAAAATATCAGAAAAAGAAAAATATTGGGTATAATCCGCTGTAGAGCAACCGTAAACACGTGTTTCTGACTAATTGGTCGTCATCAGTACGGTGTAGCCAAGGAATAAGGTGGGATAACCTTGGAGATGTAAGCTAAACGGAAGACCATCAGGTGACAGACCACCATTTGCAGCTTCAGCTAGAAGATCCTCGGTTTTGAGGACAACAACTAACGTCGCCACGAGGAAGACAATGTCAACCTGCGTGCCATCCGAGACCCAGGAAATGTAAATGAAAGAATAAGAAATTATCGCGGATACATAAAATATCAGAAAAAGAAAAATATTGGGTATAATCCGCTGTAGAGCAACCGTAAACACGTGTTTCTGACTAATTGGTCGTCATCAGTACGGTGTAGCCAAGGAATAAGGTGGGATAACCTTGGAGATGTAAGCTAAACGGAAGACCATCAGGTGACAGACCACCATTTGCAGCTTCAGCTAGAAGATCCTCGGTTTTGAGGACAACAACTAACGTCGCCACGAGGAAGACAATGTCAACCTGCGTGCCATCCGAGACCCAGGAAATGTAAATGAAAGAATAAGAAATTATCGCGGATACATAAAATATCAGAAAAAGAAAAATATTGGGTATAATCCGCTGTAGAGCAACCGTAAACACGTGTTTCTGACTAATTGGTCGTCATCAGTACGGTGTAGCCAAGGAATAAGGTGGGATAACCTTGGAGATGTAAGCTAAACGGAAGACCATCAGGTGACAGACCACCATTTGCAGCTTCAGCTAGAAGATCCTCGGTTTTGAGGACAACAACTAACGTCGCCACGAGGAAGACAATGTCAACCTGCGTGCCATCCGAGACCCAGGAAATGTAAATGAAAGAATAAGAAATTATCGCGGATACATAAAATATCAGAAAAAGAAAAATATTGGGTATAATCCGCTGTAGAGCAACCGTAAACACGTGTTTCTGACTAATTGGTCGTCATCAGTACGGTGTAGCCAAGGAATAAGGTGGGATAACCTTGGAGATGTAAGCTAAACGGAAGACCATCAGGTGACAGACCACCATTTGCAGCTTCAGCTAGAAGATCCTCGGTTTTGAGGACAACAACTAACGTCGCCACGAGGAAGACAATGTCAACCTGCGTGCCATCCGAGACCCAGGAAATGTAAATGAAAGGATAAGAAATTATCGCGGATACATAAAATATCAGAAAAAGAAAAATATTGGGTATAATCCGCTGTAGAGCAACCGTAAACACGTGTTTCTGACTAATTGGTCGTCATCAGTACGGTGTAGCCAAGGAATAAGGTGGGATAACCTTGGAGATGTAAGCTAAACGGAAGACCATCAGGTGACAGACCACCATTTGCAGCTTCAGCTAGAAGATCCTCGGTTTTGAGGACAACAACTAACGTCGCCACGAGGAAGACAATGTCAACCTGGGTCTCGGATGGCACGCAGGTTGACATTGTCTTCCTCGTGGCGACGTTAGTTGTTGTCCTCAAAACCGAGGATCTTCTAGCTGAAGCTGCAAATGGTGGTCTGTCACCTGATGGTCTTCCGTTTAGCTTACATCTCCAAGGTTATCCCACCTTATTCCTTGGCTACACCGTACTGATGACGACCAATTAGTCAGAAACACGTGTTTACGGTTGCTCTACAGCGGATTATACCCAATATTTTTCTTTTTCTGATATTTTATGTATCCGCGATAATTTCTTATTCTTTCATTTACATTTCCTGGGTCTCGGATGGCACGCAGGTTGACATTGTCTTCCTCGTGGCGACGTTAGTTGTTGTCCTCAAAACCGAGGATCTTCTAGCTGAAGCTGCAAATGGTGGTCTGTCACCTGATGGTCTTCCGTTTAGCTTACATCTCCAAGGTTATCCCACCTTATTCCTTGGCTACACCGTACTGATGACGACCAATTAGTCAGAAACACGTGTTTACGGTTGCTCTACAGCGGATTATACCCAATATTTTTCTTTTTCTGATATTTTATGTATCCGCGATAATTTCTTATTCTTTCATTTACATTTCCTGGGTCTCGGATGGCACGCAGGTTGACATTGTCTTCCTCGTGGCGACGTTAGTTGTTGTCCTCAAAACCGAGGATCTTCTAGCTGAAGCTGCAAATGGTGGTCTGTCACCTGATGGTCTTCCGTTTAGCTTACATCTCCAAGGTTATCCCACCTTATTCCTTGGCTACACCGTACTGATGACGACCAATTAGTCAGAAACACGTGTTTACGGTTGCTCTACAGCGGATTATACCCAATATTTTTCTTTTTCTGATATTTTATGTATCCGCGATAATTTCTTATTCTTTCATTTACATTTCCTGGGTCTCGGATGGCACGCAGGTTGACATTGTCTTCCTCGTGGCGACGTTAGTTGTTGTCCTCAAAACCGAGGATCTTCTAGCTGAAGCTGCAAATGGTGGTCTGTCACCTGATGGTCTTCCGTTTAGCTTACATCTCCAAGGTTATCCCACCTTATTCCTTGGCTACACCGTACTGATGACGACCAATTAGTCAGAAACACGTGTTTACGGTTGCTCTACAGCGGATTATACCCAATATTTTTCTTTTTCTGATATTTTATGTATCCGCGATAATTTCTTATTCTTTCATTTACATTTCCTGGGTCTCGGATGGCACGCAGGTTGACATTGTCTTCCTCGTGGCGACGTTAGTTGTTGTCCTCAAAACCGAGGATCTTCTAGCTGAAGCTGCAAATGGTGGTCTGTCACCTGATGGTCTTCCGTTTAGCTTACATCGCCAAGGTTATCCCACCTTATTCCTTGACTACACCGTACTGATGACGACCAATTAGTCAGAAACACGTGTTTACGGTTGCTCTACAGCGGATTATACCCAATATTTTTCTTTTTCTGATATTTTATGTATCCGCGATAATTTCTTATTCTTTCATTTACATTTCCTGGGTCTCGGATGGCACGCAGGTTGACATTGTCTTCCTCGTGGCGACGTTAGTTGTTGTCCTCAAAACCGAGGATCTTCTAGCTGAAGCTGCAAATGGTGGTCTGTCACCTGATGGTCTTCCGTTTAGCTTACATCTCCAAGGTTATCCCACCTTATTCCTTGGCTACACCGTACTGATGACGACCAATTAGTCAGAAACACGTGTTTACGGTTGCTCTACAGCGGATTATACCCAATATTTTTCTTTTTCTGATATTTTATGTATCCGCGATAATTTCTTATTCTTTCATTTACATTTCCTGGGTCTCGGATGGCACGCAGGTTGACATTGTCTTCCTCGTGGCGACGTTAGTTGTTGTCCTCAAAACCGAGGATCTTCTAGCTGAAGCTGCAAATGGTGGTCTGTCACCTGATGGTCTTCCGTTTAGCTTACATCTCCAAGGTTATCCCACCTTATTCCTTGGCTACACCGTACTGATGACGACCAATTAGTCAGAAACACGTGTTTACGGTTGCTCTACAGCGGATTATACCCAATATTTTTCTTTTTCTGATATTTTATGTATCCGCGATAATTTCTTATTCTTTCATATATATATATATATATATATATATATATATATATATATATATATATATATTCGCACACCACCACACCAAGCGTAACCATATTATGAATTTAGAGGTGATTTCTAGAGCAATTACAAGCCGTCATGACGTAAAACGTTTTAGATATTGTTTTAGCCAACCCAATACACACAAAAATTGCTTGTTATATTTCCTTCGTCGCTTTCCGTTTCAAAAAAGAAATTGACTTACATCACGAATTCCAATTTTATCCATCTTGAACTACTACTCCAAACTGTCAAATAACTAACTACTGTCAGAAGGACTTGTGACTATAATATTTAAGTATTCTTCTATAAGTGATTCATTTTAAGATTGTAACCGACACGCAAACAACATTTCATGATTTATTGATCAATAACTTGAACAATTTGTTAACACGTTTTTACTGTATTACCACGCCAATAAAAATCATTATTTTTTTTCATAATAAAAATAATTATAGCAGTATTCCTTAAATTAAATTGTAATTACCAAAATAATTTTAAAAAAAACTGCTAAAAACTGATAAACAACTCAGAGGCAAAAATTGGCAAAATGTTGCCATCCTTATCTGTGTTATGGAATAAAATATTAGGAAGAATAAATAGTAAACGCAAACTACAGCAGAAGCCCAATACACATTATTATTAGGAACAAATCTTTTGAAACCGCCTTCTGACGCAGAAACAACTCGGACAATATTAAAAACGGTGCTACTAATGTACTAATTTCAGAATTATAACAGAGAAGCGCCATTAAAAATTGATTGACCTGTCCATTTTATTGCCTTCGTAGAAGAAGTGAATGTCACCTGTTCTGTTAACATGGATAAATTATTAATTGAAGTTTACAATCTTCATTTTTTAATGTAGCAATAATTCTGGAAATATGACTGAAAATTTCTATTTGCAATGTAAGTGGTAAACGTTTTTTCTCAGTCCTTAAAAGACTTAAATTATTATTTAAGAAATTCCTTATCTCAACATCATTTAAGTCACTATGGCTATGATTATTATAGAATATGATATAGTTAGTTAATTACATTATAAAAATATAATTCTTAACTGTTTTGTTTAAAGTATTTTTTTATTGAAGAACTCTATTTTAAGATAATCCGTATACCGGTTGTTCAAAACAATGAGACATAAGGAAATGAAATTGAAAATGAACCAACTACTGTCTGGCTGTATTTAAAAGTTTGCTGATATTCGGTTTGTATTAATTATGAAAATTGAAACCTATTGGTAAAAGAATTATTATGTTAAGTAAAAGTGTTAAAAACAAAAATAAATATATATTCATAACGTGGATATAAAACGGTATTCTTAAAGAACCTTTTGTTCATTTAAAATTAATAATAATATTCAGGATATAATAACAATTTACAGAAGCAAAAAATCAGGTTTCTTTATTCACTTTATCAATCAACAAACCCAAAAATTAAATCGAATACTTGGAATGAAATTAATTATAACAAATCTTGAATATTTTTCTACCTATAAGTTTCAGTTTGCATAATTAATACAACCAGAACATGATAAAATTTTTAGATATAGCCGGGCAGTTGTATTTTATATTAATTAATTTTCAATTTTATTTTCCAGTGTCTAACTTGTTTCGGTCCATCGGTATAGTACACCAGAGTAAAAAAAAACGTTCACATAGAATGCACGCTGTAGGGTGCAGTAGTAGTGAAAATATTTAGAGAGGGAGTTCAAAATTGAATTGCGGTTAGGGCCTCTCGAGTGCTAAATCCACCTCTGGTCACAGCCATTCTTAACCGTTTGCATTACCTTCGTCCGATTAAAGTTTTCATTTTGAATAGTACGTATTTATGAGCGGTGTGTATTCATTTTTGTATAATTAGACGTCACAAATATCCAAACAAAGTTAACCTAATTAGATGTGGAATAACATAAAGAACAGGTTTTTTCTGCAATTTTATATTACATTCCCTCGTTACCTTTAACGCTATCCTACTAGAATAACTTTTGTATTATTATTATGGGATGTGGTAGTAAGTTTTCTTTCTTTAGTTTTATGAAAATTGTTTTAAAAATATAAAATGTCATTTTATCCATTTTAAAAGTTTAGTATTTTATTTTAAAAACCGCCAGAACGAAACAATATTTAATATCAATACGATTCTCAGATCTAGACATACTAAGAACAAATGAACGGCTAGAAGTAAATAACGAACTCCACTTTGGTGATTCCACTTTCAAGGAACACAGTCATGCGAAAATAATTTTAATGAAACGATAAATTCATGTGAAAGAAATTAAATTCTCAGAATGATTATTTTTTGCATTCCTAGATGCTGTTAATATCCGGGAAATTGAGAAAGAGCAAGATATAAAAGACGATTACAGGAGAACTGATTTTACGAATATATTACTCTAATGATGTCAGTATTACTCGAAAGGAAAAATTAATAAAATTAATTTGCGATGTACTTATTTTAATATACAGTTATAAATATAATTTATTTCACACTTGTTGTATTCTTATCCTGTCCACCATACATAATGTTCCCATGAAATACAGAAATAATTTTAATTTCTTTAAAAGTATTCTTTTCCCAAAATAGAAACTGTTCTTGGTGTTCAGGTGATAATTACAAAACAATATTATGCAAATTCTTTTAGAAAATCCAAGAACTATAAGTACTATTATTTGGTTTAAATGAATAGGTACTGTAGCGTTTTCGGGTACGAAATGAACAACTCGTGCAAATGTTTTGAAACAGTCTGTATATTTACACACTTAAAACTAATCACAATATAAAAATGTAAAATGAATGTACCGCAATTAAAACTACTACAAATAAATTAACACGTATTTATATCTATCACTAGTATTTATGTCAGTAATATTTATGTATTTCGTGAACTATAATAAAACTGCACTACTCACATTATTTATGTTATTTGAACTGTTCAGTAAATACCGCACGCGACTACTATTGAATGAATTCCTTCTTTCTGGGCACCGGCCGCTTTTATATCGGCCTATAGACACTCTAGAAATATACGCGAAACGTCTCGCTTCATTCTCGATAGCCCGAGAGAAGAACCAGTCTTTCTGTCGCTTACGTATTACATATGTGTCGATGATTTATGACTTATTTACGGTGCGTCGCGCCGATGTTTACTTTTCTTTTGTGGACTTATTTCGTTACAATACTATTATTTCTTACAGTTCGGTAAAAATAATTTTGAAAAGAAACAAGTTACACGTTACGAACCAAAATGTTTTGTATTCTGCAAGATCGAGATAACGACACTCAATTCTGTCGAAAACCTAATGTAAAATTTAATTCACAAAATTATTTCGATGGGTCGAGGGAATTTTCAAATTAAAGTGTGCAAGTTGTAAAAAAATGTGTTGGTATGGAACCTTCAGTCTCATCAAATATTACCCTTATTCCACAAAAACATTCAAAATCGATAAGATATTAGAAATTTTTAGAAAATGTTCTTGCTACATTTTCTAAAAATGTTGCTCAGTTCAATATACCACCGAGGTTCGGAATTCTCTAAGACTGATTGGTCGATTTTATAATAGCCAAAGCTGGTGGCATGTAGTTTTAGAAATATTAGCCACTAAAGGGAAAATATTAGAAACTATGATCATCCGATTCCACCAGTATAACTGAGCAACGTTTGAAACTGTAATAGCCTCGTCTTTTCTCACCAGAAGTATTGAAATTTAATGCGTTGTGCACAGCCTGAAGATCCATACTAGTATTCTCTCCCTGTTCATCTATCTGTCTGGCTATTCTAAAGTGACTTCGTGATACATTTATTTTTAACACTCTAGGTATATATATAACAAGAAACAGAATAATAACGGGTAAAGTCCGTTGTAGAGCAACCGTAGACACGTGTTCCTGACTATTGGTCGTCATCAGTACGGTGTAGCCAAGGAATAAGGTGGGATAACCTTGGAGATGTAAGCTATACGGAAGACCATCAGGTGACAGACTCCCATTTGTAGCTTCAGCTAGAAGATCCTCAATTTTGAAGACAACAACTAACGTCGCCACGAGGAAGACTAATGCCAAATGTCTTCAAAATTGTGGATCTTCAAGCTGAAGCTACAAATGGGAGTCTGTCACATGATGGTCTTCCGTATAGCTTACATCTCCAAGGTTATCCCATCTTATTCCTTGGCTACACCATACTGATGACGACCAATAGTCAGAAACACGCGTCTACGGTTGCTCTACAGCGGAATTTACCCGTTATTATTCTGTTTCTTGTTATTTAATGTATCCGCGTTATTTCATTTTTTTTTATTTATATATACAGTGTGATCAATCTCAAGTGAAGGTTGCGTGGCCTACATTTTTAAGTTGACAACGATGCCTAGTTGATAATATTGAGAAACACTTGTGTGTAGGTTATGTGTATAGGCGTACAACGTGCACATATGGTTTTGACAGATTTGTACATATTCAAAATAGGCACCTGTAAGTATCTGTCTAACAAAAGAATACCCTAATCTAGGGATTTTTAAGATACCACCACACTTCACTTGAGATTGATCTCATTGTATATATATGTATTATAAAAAGTTCTGTAAACAGTTAATAAATACTTTATCAATGTTTTAAAAAAAAATCCATCAAAGTATGCTAATAAAAAACTCTCAATAGTTCTTACTTTACTATACATTTAAAAATATTTACTAGTGTGTTTTATTTGTTACAGATCGCAATTGTGCCACTGATATTGATGATTGTGCTAGAAACCCGTGCAAGAATGGTGGCGAATGCGTCGACCAAGTTGATGGGTTTAAATGCATTTGCCCTGTGGGATATACCGGAAACGAGTGTGAGGTAGGTTAGTCAATAATGTAATAAGGTAGTAATAAAATATAAACAAATAAGAAATTATATGACTGAGTTAGTAACATTCCTTGCCTTATTATCTGACCAATTTTTTTATCCTGTTGTATAACTATGCTATGTTTTTTATGAATTGCTTTCCTGTTTACAGCTTTTGGCTTACTAACTTCTACTTCTGTTGTTCTTAATGTATTACTTCACAAATTTATAATTATATGAGGAAACAGCACCATTTTTACGAAAGGAAAAATGCAGATGCCCATGTCTCGATGTTCGGTGATAACGAAAAAGTGGTTTTGCAAACATGCGTGTGTGTCTCTGTGTGTGACCACAACAGCGACCAAATAATTTTCTTCTAAAGATCTGATTATACTTTCAGTCAAATCAGTAGACCGGAAATAGTAATTTACTTCAGTGAAAAAATCAAATTTATTGCTAAGTTTAGAGAGATATTTAGAAATGAATTCGGGAGTAACTTTGTAAAGAAAGCTTTTCAGAATTACAAAATATCTCACCAATTATACATTTATATAGATTTTCTAAGAGTAAATAAAAAATATTTAAACAGCTTTGGTGGAAGAATATTTCCAAAACTCGGACCAGAAAAGAAGTAAGATCTTTACTTTTATCGAGAGGCAGGTTTTTTACAGATATGTCGCAAGTTATACCTTCTGTATAGGTTTCTATAAAAGTATTTATAATTAAAAATTATTTTACAGTGTTTGACAGTTATAATTGGCACTGCTAATTTAAATTTAATTAAGGAAATTCTTTACCTTGCTCGGTGAATAGAACACTTGACTAGCGATTGAATGGTCGTGAATACAAATCCCACCCAAGGGTAAACAATTTTCTAGTTATCAGTACCAAGCAGAAAATAGTACTTAAAATCTTAATTCACAAATATAATTAAATTGAAGAAATACGTTGGTTCAAATTACCAATATTCATAGCACAAGAAACGTACTATATACTAAAATATTTTTAACGATGATATAAAAATTAAAATATCTGGTATGAAATGTTAAAGCGGACACAAGATCGTTAACTACAACTTCTTATCCTCTATAAAAATAAATTTGCGTAAATTTGTCCAAAACAATATAAACTCGTTGAATTTATCAAATAACTCTAATAGAGTTTGCTGTAATAATTAACATACTTAGAGGCCTATACTATAATTACTATATTAGGAAAATTCTTTTATTTCCGAAATACCTTACTCTTAATGGCAAACTATAATACGTATTTCGCTTGTGCGTATACTCTTACCTAACATTGTTCGGGTTCGGCAAATTTCCACGGCTGAACTGTTAGGGCATAATATGGAGATCTTTTGACCGGCTTGAATATTCGCATTTTGAAAATACATCTATATATCATATAGCTGTGGAAAGTTATGTTAGCAAAAAGTATTAACAGTGAAAACCTAGCGACTACCTCATCTATAATCCGGCTGCTCCCAAACTAATGTTATCGACACTATAATTATATCTACATTTACAATACGGCAACAGTATACAGGGTGTAACAAAATAAGTGTAAAACATTTCAGGGGGTGATTCCTTAGCAAAAAAGAGATAGGGTCTTTCATATAAAAAAAACTTCAATGGAGCATCCCTTGTTAAGATACAGCCCATAAAGGGGGTACATAAAGTTTCTTTTACAATTTTTCTCACAAACACTAAAAATGTAATTTATTTCCAATGTAACTTTTTGTCTGATTATTTGTTTACCATTTAAAAATCTATTTCCAATACCTTGTTTCATTCGAAACAAAAAATGTCTCTTGAATTTTTTGCCCAAACGTAATCAGTTCGCAGCAAAAAATTATTTTACGAACAACTACAGAGATACATCGGCATAAATGCGAACTGGATTAGTATTGTTATTTTGTAGTTACTACCTGCATCAAAATACATATGATTAAAGATGAATAAACAAAACTAATTTATTAATAACAAAACATAAAACATGTAGAAATCATAGTAAATGTTCAATATGTCCACCTTCAGTCATTACACATGCGTCTAGACGTCGGCGCAATGAGCCACGTATTCGCTCAAATATTCCTGGATTCTCTCTAATTACCCTGCACGCATCGATGATGCGGTTTCTTAAGTCCTCTACATCGCGAACAGGAGTAGGATAAACCAAAGTCTGTAAATGGCCCCAAGTAGAGAAATCGAGAGGATTGAGATCCGGGGATCGAGCGGGCCAATTCTGTGGTCCTCCTCGACCTATCCAATGATTTGGATATGTTTGGGTTAAATGCTGACGTGCTGCTTGACTAAAATGGGCGGGAGCCCCATCATGCATAAAAAACATATCCCTTCTGACGCCCAAAGGAACTTCCTCCAGCAGTACTGGATGCACTTCTCTTAAAAATTGAGTGTATGCCTCACCATTTAATCGAGGAGGTAGAAAATGAGGGCCAATTAAATAATCCCCAATAACTGCGAACCACAGGTTAAGAGAAAAGTGTTCTTGATGGTTAGCTTGTACAATAGCGTGAGGGTTTACATCAGCCCATATGTGGTTATTATGAAAATTAATTATCTTGTCCCGAGAAAAAGTACATTCGTCTGTAAATTCGATCGTCTTCAGAAAGTCAGGATTTCTTCTAATCATTTCCAGCATCCAATTGGAAAATTCAAGACGGTTCGGAAAATCTCGCTGTAACAGTGCCTGTACTCGTTGCAGATGGTAAGGGTATAAGAGTTGTTCCTTTAAAATTCGAAATACCGTCATATGATCAACATTTAACTCGAAAGCAATCTTTCTAGTACTACAAGTAGGTTGTTCTTCAACCAAATTAAGTACTGCTTCTTCAAGATGTGTTGTTCTAACTTCTCGATGGCGACCACAATCCTGCGTTCTTTTGTCGAATGAACCATATTCTTGTATTCGTTGATGAAGTCGGGCAAATATTCTATGCGAAGGAAGCTGCCGTTGAGGATACATTTCAGCATATCTTATAGAAGCTTCTAACCCATTCCCCTGCGACAGACCGTAAACGTAATGCATATCAGCCATTTCCTCATTTGTGTATGCCATTTTAATAACAAGTGAATTATTAAACTAACAAATTACGAACAAAACAACGACACACAATTAAGTATTAATTCTATTTCAAAAATTTACAAACTGACAGCGTGATACCACTACTAGCGGCCTACTAAATAAATTAGTTTTACATTTTCGTTTTATGACGATGTATCTCTGTAGTTGTTCGTAAAATAATTTTTTGCTGCGAACTGATTACTTTTGGGCAAAAAATTCAAGAGACATTTTTTGTTTCGAATGAAACAAGCTATTGGGAATAAATTTTTAAATGGTAAACAAATAATCAGACAAAAAGTTACATTGGAAATAAATTACATTTTTAGTGTTTGTGAGAAAAATTGTAAAACAAATTTTATGTACACCCTTTATGGGGGTTTTTTATATGAAAGACTCTATCTCTTTTTCGCTAAGGAATCACCCCCTGAAATGTTTTACACTTATTTTGTTACACCCTGTATAGTTAAATTATGTTTAAAAATGCACTTAAATCCACGGAACACGTGTGCACAACGAACACCACAACAAAGAGGAATGATATTTTCGGTCTCCGATAATTCGTTACCTCAGAAACAATCGAACAACTTCGTACATCCAAAAAAAAATTTAATTTTAGCTGACTATCAACTTAACTGTTTAGTGATACTGACACTACTTATACAAGGCTACACGCATTTTCAAGATTCGGACTGCAAGTAACAATTTCAGTCTTACAAAAAAGCAGAATTTTGAAAATATCTTGTAAATTATGTATTTCGCACAGATTTATTAAGAGAACAAAAATTTAGACATTTTTTTACGTAAAAAAAAATCGAACTTCACATACGAGGTACTCACTCCTCTTTAGCATTCCAATTTGAACAGCCTTCAATTTTATATTGTTGCTATACAATTTTTTCGATTATTATTGTATTTTATTTTAAGAAAATCATGTCATATGGTCAATTAAAAATTTAGACATATTTCAAATTTAATCAAAGATGTAAATACGTTAAAAAACGAAAAACTTTGTTCTTAAACTTATTATGCCGTTGGTTAAACACCTCTGCATATACCTATTAAAACGGAAATTGTATTATCTGTATAATGTAGAAGAGGATTAGTCTTAAGATGTATATTACGCGATTTACGAACATCAAATAGATTGGAAAATTATTAACTCTTAATCAATTATTGTTACGTAATATATCCTAGAACGGCGCAAACTGCAAATATGTGCCACAAGAGTTGAAAAAACGCTGATTTACATAACACATTTCAATTAAAATTTTCGAAAAACTACTACCACAGCTACTACTTATAAAATGTATTTAAAGAGAATAAACGTTTCATACTTATTAAATAGGCTAATAAATAACGCTTACTTAATATAGAATAGATTTGATTATTTAATCAGATATAGTTTTAAAAAGTGTAGTTGGTGCCCATTAAAGTGCACTTAAAATTTTGGACCCTATGATTGAATTATACGTACCAAATTCTGGTGAATGAATTTTGTCTACAAAAACCGGGGCACATAAAAAGCAGACCATCTTTTTAATGGCAACTTTAACGACTGCTGTATCCATCAAATCTTACTTTAAGAGCTACAAATGCGATAAGTAAGAAATAAGATTTTTCACGGGAGTAAATTACATATTAAGCTTAAATAAACAATTACATGGAATATTAGAAATAATGACCGCTATATGCTTGTTTTCTTGCGGCAAACAAATTGTTAGCCGTTAATGTAGGTAGTAATCAGAGACATGCCCGCCCGTGGCGACATTTAGCGTTTCAATAGAGCTGTAAAGATGACAGCTGCTAAGCTAGGGGGCGTTACAAGGAACACTTCCACCACGAACGAGAAGAAAATCTTTTCTTTTTTTCTCTTAGGAACGAAGGTTGCTGCTTAATTTGAAGTGGTCGATTATAAAGGGGCAGTTGAATAATCAACTGGCCTGAGAGTTATTGTGGGCGTGTGCATGAATAATTTATATTTGAAATTGAATAAAATATGTTTCTTACGCAACGAGGTAATATTTTTTTAATATACTAAGCATATGATTTATGTATGTTAGCAGTATTGATTCCAACACATATTTTACTATATTAGAAAATAATGTTACTTGAAGCGTACTCACAATGACTCAAATCAAACATAAATTCACATGCATTTAACATTCAAATACATTTATTGACAAAGTAAAATGTAAATAATTTTGATATTATTCTGTTCGTATATATAGAACATTTTTACATCAAATTGCTAGCAAAACTTCATTTTCTTAATATTTTATTCATCAAAATCCAAGAAAAGATATAGCAATAGTGCTTATTCGTATGTTGATTTTTAATTAACTGTTTATGCTTGCACAGTATTTATATGCGTAATATTTCACATGTGCGTATCAAAAAGATTCTATAAATTTAATACTATATAAAAAATGAGGTGTGGCCACCACACGACTTTCTCATACGTATGAGCATTTCAAACTATACAATTTTAAGAATTTTTTTATACAAAAGTTATTCAAAATGCTATTCTAAGTACTTCCATTATCTTAATAAATGTCTATAGAATGCATATTTTACAAGATATTCGAAAAAAAGTGCTACTCGCTAATAGTAAAAGTGTTACTTCCGGTCCGAATTTTTATGTATACAAAGAATATTAATAATCGAGCTTTAAATACTTTTGTACTCTTGATAAATATATATAGAATGCATAATTTACGACATATTTGCAAAAAATCGCTATTCGGTAAGAGTAAAAGTGGTACTTTCGGTCCGAATTTTGAATTTTTTTTATCCAAAAGGTATTAAAAATTAAGTTCTAAATACTTTTATATTCGTAACGTACCTGTCTAAAAAGCATATCTAGCAAAATATTGGCAAAAAACTGATTTTCGATAAGAGTAAAAGACTTACTTCCGGTAGGAATTACGAAAAACTTTTATAATAAAATTCTTCTCAAATTTAATTTTGAGTATACAGCTTGAGCGCGCGGGGTATGATCACCCGATGCCAGTCGATATTCTTCGGACGTATATTCGCAAAAATGATCTCCGCCAGCTGTGTTCGCCAGATATAGATATTTACATCAGTTGCGTGCTGGCTGCAAAGAGGAATGCACGTAGGTTTATACATGCACTCGTTTTTTTATTAACTAGAGTAATTATTTTATTTTTGAATGCATAATTCTGCTATAAATGTATTCAACTTATTTTTCCAGAGTTGTTATTTCGTTATATTTACTGGAGAGAATCTCTAATTTTAATTTCTATTTCAAGGGTCGTTTTTATGTTATTTTATGGTATTTCTGTTATACTTATTTATAGTTTTTTTTTACCATGAAATTTCTATTTATTTATTTTTCTCTAGACATCTTAGTTTATTCTGCAGATGTTTCAGGCGGGTTGTTTTTATTTCATTCTAAAACCCAGTTGTACTGCTATAACTTTTTGCACAAGTACATTATTATTTAATTTCATAAGGATAATCATAATTACGTTATAAGTACATATTACAATCTTCGCGTTATTATCGACTTAGTTATCTAAGCAATCGTCATCACTTAAAGGGAAAATTTAATTTGTTCTTTTTGTCAATCTGCGAAAAAATAATCAGATCACTATGAGTTCGAATATGAGCAGGCAATGCTAGTATGTTGTGCCGTAACTCTAATATGTATTATCGGACCACGTTTAGATGCGAGTTTACGTATACCATCGGGTGATCATACCTCGCGCGCTCTTGCTGTATATGAATTCTTTATAAATTTGTCTAAACTTAGTAGTTGACGAAATATTGGCAAAATTCGATTTTTTCACTGAAGTAAACTACTACTTCCGGTTCGCCGATTTTACTGAAAATCTAATCAGATCTCAAGAGACAAATTATACTCGTAAATACAAAATTTGGAATTAATAGCTATAGTGGTTTCACGGCTATCGTGGTCACACACAGAGAGACACACGGACACACACTCAGAGAGAGAGAGAGAGACATTTTTTAAAAACCACTTTTTCGGTATCAGGGGTCTTCAAAACGTGGACATCTGCAAAAATCTCGAGGTCGAAAATTTTCTTCATCACAATACTTCCTTATACTACGTATAAGAAAGTAATAATATTTAGGTATATTGACAAGTAAAATAAACATAACCTGTAGGTACGTCATCAAAATCTGGGCTAACAAAAAGCCGTCGAAAACTATCAGAGGCGTAGCTGTTTAAAGTGATTGAGGAAGTAGGGAGGGAGGAATTATTAACACAGTGAAAATAGCTTACTACATGTAAATATTGGAATGAATGATAAAAAAATTATATAGTATATTAGGAAAATATCATATATCTATTGCTTTGTTTTACAAATAGCTTTTGTAGCTGTACAAATAAAGGTGATTGTATTAAATGTAAATTTTGTCGAATGAAGTTCACATTTTAATATAAGTATAATTATGAAGTATTTGAAATAAAAACAAAAATTTTTTTTCTAAAACGTATATTTTATTTATAATAATAAAATTATTCATTAAAATAAAGTGAAAAGTTTGTCCAGGAGGGGTTACACACTCATATCATCTTCGTCATCCTTATTGCCGTTGTCATCACTATCTGTTTCACCTGTATCAACAATCTATACGTTCTTCTGTAATGTCCAAAGATTGTTCTTTTCTTAAATATTTCACTACAATTCTATCCACGTGGTCACAAACAGATACCCACTCTTCAGCTATCACTGAGGCATTTTTTTCTCTAGCAAACAACATCCAACAATTTAAATGTTGCATTTCTAGCTGCCGCGCAATTCTTCACAATGGTCCAGTTCTTTTGAATATATAGGATTCAACTCGCGTGATAGTGGCAATTGTGAATCCGGGGACCCCAGTAATGCATCCAATTTATATTTAGGATTTGCGGATTTATTTTTGTTTTTATTAATTCATATAGCTGGAATTATAGTTTCTTCATCTGTAAATAGCAATATAAGTACGTATTTCAGCAAGTTACTACATTTTATACCAGAATTTTCCGTACTTCTTTTCGGATAAGGTAATCTTTAAAAATGCACTCTTTCATTGCAATTTTACGTTAAAATTGAATATTTTTGAAGAGGTAATAATTGAATAGCCAATGACTACATGAAACACTACCATAACCACGAAAAAATTAAAACAATCTAGATATGTATTTTAATATGTTGCTATCTTAGTAGATTACTAAAAATTGGTGTGGGCACCACACGATTTTCTTATACGGATATGCGTTTTGAATTTTTTATATAAAAGTTGTTTCAAAATAAGTTTGAAATTCTTTTGTCTTCATAACAAACCTCTGAGTAATAGTTTTACTTCCGGCCAGAATTTTGAATTTTATACAAGAATTACTACAAATTCAACTATAAATACTTTTATGGTGTCATTAAATCTGTATAGAAGGCATAATTTGCAGGATATTTGCAAAAAAGCTGCTATTCAATAACAGTAACAGTGTTGCCTATAATAATATATCTATTTAGAAAGCAAAGCTTGCGTGATATTTGCAAAAAAAACTATTTTTTTGATAAGAGTGAAAGGGCCACTTCAGGTAGGAATTTCAAAAAACTTTTTTATTTAATTTTTTTCCAAGTTCACTTTTTAGTACATTTGAAATGCTTTATAAATTTGTTTAAACTTAGTGGTTGACGAAATATTGGTAAAATTTGATTTTTTGAATAAAGTAAACTACTACTTCTGGTCTACCGAATTTACTGAAAATCTAATAAGATACTCGCAAATGTAGCTAGGAGACTTCAGAACGTAGATATCTGCAAAAAATCTCGAGCATCACAATACATTTTTTAGCGTTTTACTTTCTTATTATACGTAGTACAAGGAAGTATTGTGATGATGAAAATTTTCAACCTCGAGATTTTTGCAGATGTCCACGTTTTGAAGTGCTCTGATACCGAGAAAGTGGTTTTTAAAAAATGTCTGTGTGTGCGTGTGTGTGTCAGTATGTGTGTGTGTGTGACCACGATAGCGGTCAAACCGCTGTAGATATCAATTCCAAATTTATTATTTACGTGTACAATCTCCCTCTTGAGATCTGGTTAGTTTTTCAGTAAAATCGGGAGACCGGAAGTAGTAGTTTACTTCAGTGAAAAAATCGAATTTTGCCAATATTTCGTTAACTACTAAGTTTAAACAAATTTATAAAGAATTCATATGTACTTCAAATTAAAATTGGGAACATCTTTATTTAAAAAGCTTTTCGAAATTCCAACCGGATGAAGGTCTTTTACTCTTATCGAAAATCAGTTTTTTGCGAATATTTCGCAAGTGTAGCTTTTTTTACAGGTACGTTACGGGTATAAAAGTATTTAGAACTTAATTTTCAACACCTTTTCTATAAAAAAATTTCAAAATTCGGACCGGAAGTACCACTTTGCTCTTACCGAATAGCGATTTTTTGCAAATATGTCGTAAATTATGCATTCTATATATATTTATCAAGAATACAAAAGTATTTAGAACTAGATTTGCAATATTTTTGTATACATGAAATTTCAAAATTCAGACCGGAAGTAACACTTTACTCTTAGCTTAGGAAGCTTGCAAAGTATGCATTCTATAGCGATTTATTAAGAGTATAGAAGTACTTAGAATAGGATTTTGAAGAATTTTTCTATACAAAAATTTTTGAAATTGCATAGTTTGAAACGTTCATACGTATAAGAAAGTCGTGTGGTGGCCACACCTCACTTTTTTAGGCAGTATTGTGAGATGAATATTATCTATCTCGAGATTTTTGCTGTAAAATATCTGCTTTGGATAAATGATGATTTTAGTTTACAGTGAAAAGAATGCATAAATCGAATATCTTACTGTTTTACTGAGAACAAATTTATGAAGGGCGGGGGAAGGCTCCACAAAAATATCTTTCATTATTTACCCAGAGGGATCTCTTGGGCATCCTTGCCCCGGTGCCCCTAAAGGCATAGTTACGCTCCTGCTATTTTCTAAAACCAAACATTAACTGTTGTCGATGGATTACATCCAATGAAGATATGTACTACTGCGACCAGTAACGGCAATTATATCGATTTACAGCACTGTTTAATGAAAATGTTTCTTCATCGAAGAAAGCAATACACTTAACAAAATGTGGATTGTTACCGCATGGTTATTAATATCTTCACCAAATTGAATTCGTCAATCAAAATCATCGAAATTTAGTTTTAAAACTAATATTATCCTGTGAAGGCGAACTTTTCTTTATGTAAAATATTTAGTACAGTACCATGGCCAACTTCATAATACAGTGCCAGTGGCCGGCATAAACCATAGGCATTTTCTGAAACTGAAAGTAATGCATCCAACTTTTTATTTTTTGTTGCTATTATAGGATATTAATATTAACGATAACTCTGAATATGTGAACTCTAAGGTATTTGAGGAATCATTTAGTACAATTTAGAACAGGATAGAAGAAGATAGAAGGTTTTTTTTATGAATATTTCTACCACAGATTTCAACATTGTCAGTTTTTGTTCTGTAATTAAACTTGTATCTGCTGAACAAGTGAAAATGCTATAATCATTATTAAAATGCTATAATTATTACCAATAAAGCACCTTGTTATCATCGTAAAGTTGAAATGCCAACAACAAGATGATTAGTGTTGAAGCAAATTTTAGTCTGTTGAAATGTGTGCAGTAGGTTTGGTATAGATAGCACCAATATTGAAACAAAATTAGCACATTGTAATAGTGCCAAGTGGAGAAAAGCCATCAAGTATATACCGAAATATGGAAAAGAATGAGTTTAGAGAATATGAGTTTTTTAACGGGTGTTATTTGGTAAGATTCTATATTTCTTTTAATGAATGTATAAATACGTATATCAGTTTATTGTAATATTTGAGTAAGTATATTATACAACTGGGTCTCTAATGTCTTAACAAGATTATCATAGCATTGGAACTAAATTCAGTAGAATAAATGTTTTCACATGTTAGGCTAGAAATAGGTGCAAATTATGCTACCGATACTCCAAAGACAGTTTGTAGATTACTTTAATACCGCAACATTTTCGTAATGCAAAAAGCTTTCTACAAAATCAAAACAAACACTTTACATCATAGTTGTTAGAAAAAATTGGAAATGTAAGAAAAATTGTTATTCCTGAAACTACCCGACAACTTAATTTTCAGAAACACATTTTTAATTACATTTCGTTCTATTTCATTGTTTTAAAATGATTAATATTAATTACAGTAAAGTTAATGTTTAAAGTACTATTTTAAAGTTTATTTGAATAAACAGTGAGAAATTATTCTTTTTGGGTTTATTAATCTGCTACTAGACGGCGTTACATAAGGGCCGATATTTTGAGGTTATCAGAATCAGTTTCAACAATATAAATCAAAGTCATGTTATGACTATACAGCGGACGTGCGAGGTTTAAATTACGACGGAGTTACAACGGAGCAAAGAAATAATGTAAGCAACACGCAGTTACTAAGTAGCATTATTCATATGGTGAACTACAACATATGTTGTTGACGCACATGTTGACGCGAAAACGACACAAAAAAATACTATTTACTTATTAAACATTATTAATTCAATTAACCGGACTTATATGTGTAAATAATAAGTTTAAGAACATTTATAACAATTGTAGTTCCTACAAAAATTGTTATAAAAATCATTTAAAGAACAACGAAAAGATTTTATTCTTTAGACTAATGTGATATTCAAATTAAGGAAACCTATTGGTTCCAGATCTTTTTTGGCACTAAACCAACATATATTTTACACATGAGTTATGCTGATCCATAAATTTATAATTTGTTAATAACTTCATTACAGAGCCACCTATCGTATCCTAGCATAGCTATAAAGCATCGTCACGATAAAACAAATGTATTTATTGTGTGAAATGACCTAAATCGGTCAAGTCGTTCAGAAGTTACACGATCACAAACTGATGCACCAACGATTATATATAGATTTTTCCAGATTTTTTTTCAATTGAAAACACCATGCCGGGAGCATAACGAATAAAACAAAAAACAAAACAACCAAATAATTTGTTCCTATCGTCAGTTATGATCACGAGCGCATACAAACATTATGATTTATGTAGTTTGTTCGAATTTTTCGACTTTCCTTTGTAATTGTCCCGAATTTTCTTCCCTGAAAACTTTTCCAGGACTATAACGAACGAAACAAGTTCATACAAAATTCCTATAGAAAAAAGCACTTTCAGTTTTTCCCGAACTTTCCAATTTTTCTTTCCCTAAAAACTTTACGAACATTTTTTAAACAAAAATTGCCAAATCGGACCGATTTGGCTGGACCAGCCGTTCTCAAGCGATGCGCTTACCAACGAACAGCATTTCATTTTTATGTATATAGATAAATAGTAATCTAAGTCAAATAATATAATTATATTTATTTGCACAATCGTGTAATACTAATTTAATAACATTTAGTTGTGAACTAAAATAAAGAATATATACAGGGTGTCTCTAAAAGGTGCGGAAAAAACGCTACCACACATTTCTGAGGGCGATCTAACCCAACTTACCTCAGTCCAAAAATGGATGCACCATTGCATTGAATTGCCACAAGAATAACACCCAAATTACAGAAGCATATGTGTCCATATACGGAATGAATTTTTTATATCCAGATTACTCATAAACGGCTGCTCCAATCAACTCCTACCAGGTATACCTTTTCTAGGTAAAAAACATTGGAGAATAAGAATTTTTATTTAAAAGTTAAATACAGTGTGTCTCAAAAAAGTTATTACGTTTTAAATGGATACAATATGCCGCAGGTGGCGCCCTCTACATTTTGCAATGAAAATGAGAGCAGATATAAATTTTTTACCCCACGAAACCCCCCCTACCCAAATATTGTGACAATATACCAATTATTACAGAAATTATTTATAAAAAACTAAAACCAAATTGAACTTTTGACACTCTGTATCTCCGAAAGCATCCACTTTTGGACTGAGGTAAGTTGGGTTAGATCGTCATATTTTGCCCTCAGAAATGTGTGGTAGCGTTTTTTCCGCACCTTTTAGAGACACCCCAGTATAATTATTAGTATACGAGGTGTGATCAATATATAACCGTTATTTTCAATTTTTTCAAAAAGTATTTATTTATTCATCAATAACAATCTTGTCCCCTTCAAAGTAATCCCCCTCAGATATAATACACTTATGCCAGCGTTTTTTCAAATCCTCGAAACACTTCTGAAACGCGCTTTTTGGTATCGCCAACAGCTCCTTTTTCGATTTTTCTTTTATCTCCTCAATCGTAGCAAAACGCTTTCCTTTCATCGGTGTCTTCAGTTTTGGGAAGAGGAAAAAGTCAGCGGGGGCCAAGTCCGGTGAATACGGTGGTTGAGGCATGATAACGGTTTTGTTTTTGGCCAAAAACTCACGCACAAGCATCGATGTGTGAGCTGGTGCGTTATCATGGTGCAAAATCCATGATTGTTTTTTCCACAATTCTGTGCGTTTCTGAGGAATTGCTTCTCGCAAACGGCGCATAACTTCAAGGTAGTATTCCTTATTGACCGTATGACCTTGTGGCAAGAATTCATGATGCACCACGCCATTGCAGTCGAAGAAAACAGTGAGCAAAACCTTAACATTTGACCGAACTTGACGTGCTTTTTTCGGTCTTGGCTCTTCTGGTCGCTTCCATTGGGATGATTGGGCTTTGGTTTCAATGTCATAGCCATACACCCATGATTCGTCACCAGTTATGACCTTTTTGAGGAAATCTGGATCGTCGTTGACGATGTTCAACAGCTCCTGAGCGATGTCCATGGGACGTTGTTTTTGCTCAAAATTTAGCAATTTTGGAACAATCTTCGCTGCCGCACGTTTCATGCCTAAAACATCCGTAAAAATTGCTTGACATGAGCCGAACGATATGCCAACATCATCAGCAACCTCTCTGATAGTGATTCGACGATTATCCAAAATCATTTTCTTCACTGCTTCAATGTTTTCATCGGTTGTTGACGTGCTCGGGCGACCCGGACGAGCATCGTCATTGACATCATCTCGGCCTTCCTTAAACCGGTTATACCACAATTGAACTTGTGTTCTGCTCATAGTAGACTCGCCAAACGCCACAGTCAACATTTCAAATGTCCTTGCGCATTTAATTTCATTTTTTACACAAAACTTAATACAATTTCTTTGATCCATTTTTTCGAATAGTAAAAAATCGAAGAGCACACCAAAACACGACTAACCTTTTTATCTGTCAAAAACAAACTGACAATCCAAAATGGCTGATATTGCCAACATATATAACAGACATGTGTACCAACATAACAGAAACAAAAATGCGAAAATCGAACATATGTAACTCAGGAAATTTGAAAATAACGGTTATATATTGATCACACCTCGTATGCTTAAAAATCTTAAATCGACAGTAGTTCGGGAAATTTATGGAATATCTTAACATACTACTTGAATAATCTATTCTGAAGTTGTACAAAGTAAGGATTTTTATGTATTGGGAATTATTATGTGCACTTTTCACTGACTATATAATATTTCACTTACCTAATAGTTATACTTTGCCTTTATTTGTAAAGCTCTGAAAATACATCATTATTCGTTATTTTGTTGAAAATATAAGCCAACATTTAAAGAAGCAATCCAACAAATGTGGCTGGTCTTTTAAATTGATTTACTCTACCGTTGTCCTCAATTTTAACCAAATATAATGTTAATTCGGTCAAATTTCATTAATTATATATATATTTTATTGTTACAGAATGATCACGATCATTGTCAACCTGATCCTTGCAAAAATAACGCACCCTGTTATAAAACTCAAACTGATTATTACTGCCATTGTCCAGAAGGATGGCAAGGAAAGAATTGCAGCATACCAAAATTATTGTGCGATAATCCACCCTGTATAGATGGTAAGTTTTGGCCTATCCGTACAATTATCAGTTTTTTATTTACTAGACATTAGAAGGTATCCTTCCTGAACGTAGATAAGTAAGATGGGATGTGTTGTAAAAAATTAGTTTCCATATAATCCATAAAACGTCAGTACATTAAATTCTCTAGTTGAGGCGCTTGCTCTTTAAAGATTGCTGTAGAAAAAAAAACGTGTTGACAAATATTCAGTTCCATAATTTTCTGTAATGAAGGCAGATATATTTTTAGATTAATTCAGGTAAATATCTGTAATATTTCGAACAGATAGATGAATAAATCAACCATCAACGCTTGTGCGCATTTGTACATCGTTTCCTGTTGGTATATCTTTAGATTCATTCACTTAAGTTTATTATAATTTGAAACTGTACTTTCCAAATAAGTCAACTCTGCTATTTCTTTTTGAGTATATGTTTTTCATTATGTTTAAACCCTCAGCTTTTTTTTCATTTGGACGGTTCCGTAGATTATTTCGATTCCTTTGGTAATCGCTGTATTGTTTTTCAGGAGTTTGCTTACTAAAAGCAAAGAAATTCAATCAATAAAAGATAATACTCCTTTCATTTGCTTCTAAAAATAAACTTTAGGGATGATTTTAATACCACATACAATCTAATTAAACAGTTATTCAAATGTAACCATCCTCTTTTCGAACGTGGTGTCTCATTTTTGACGATTTTTTTTTTATCTTTATGCCCAGTTGGAAATTATGAATAGTAAGATAACGTTATTTCAAGCTTTTTATCCACTTAAAATCTTTGCATTGTAGAAAAATTTACAAGTTTAATACTAAGCGCATGTCATGAGGTATCATATTCGTGAAATAAAATGGCTATGGAAAGAAATTCTGATAAAAAAATCTGCCACCAGAAAACAAATTATGACTTCAGAAATAAGCAAGTATCCGATTTGTGAAAAAATAAATAGGTAATTGTGTAAGGCTCGCCATTGATCTGGCAAAGTAAACAAGAAACGTGAAGAAATAATTCTGGGACATCAATTCTCTGACTTTTTCATTTTTTATTGATCACTTGAATTACTTCTCATGATATCCAAAAGAAAATCATGAAAGAAGCATGTAACTGCTATTAGTTAAATTATGAAAAAAAAAATAATTTTTGCCTTCGAATTTGAAGTTTCTAGAGAAAATGTAGGCGCGGCATATTCGTAATTGATTTGAGTTAAGTTAATTACCTAACAGTGCGTAAAAGACAGTTTCAATTAATTTTAAGGTAGTACTTCCATGCACAATTACATTATCTGAATTGCGTAATAAACTCTGCGCTTAGATCTATATCTTGCTGTTAATCAATGCTGCCCTATTAATCATTCGTTATCTTCACGCATATCTCTCTTTGAATTAAAATCAAGAAGACTGAGTAGGAAGCATACAAATTGAATACTAGTTCTATTAATTATAAACCATCTAATAAAAGAAAACCTTAAAGTACATTCAATAGAAAATTTAAATAAACCCAATGAAGAACAGTGTAGTAGGCTTATTAATCAGTAACCAAACCACAGTTAATATACGAGGGTGGTTGGTTTGTTTGATAAATTTAGATAGAAAATATCACCACAATTCGTATAAACTAAACTTAATTGATATGGTGCTAGAATCATATGATATTGGACAGCTAGTTTTTGTTTTATACTAGAAATGCATCAGAAGTATCCAACATGAACATAGAAATAATAAATAACTTTTATGCTAGGAGCAGAACATACATATTGATAAAGTTAGCAGTTGATATTTTTGATTTCGTACTCTATGAATATTAGAAATGAGACACTATAGAAAATAAATTGCACAAGTTTAGGTTCAAGTCACATCACTGAATGAATCGGCAAATTAGTTATCAATTTACCAAATATACAGACATGCAGAACATCATAAATGAAAATGCTGGATATCGATTTTGGAATACTTGGCAAATACGGACACTACGAAAAATCTTCGATTATCTTCGTCAGCGTCAACCGCTTAATGAAAGCAATGTTATTTATACATATAGATTCACATTTAATGGTCTTGTCATTACAACCTTTCTTCCAAAAATGTTGTGCACTATATCAACAAAAGATTATATAACTGTTGCCTCATAACATACATGTAAATGAAGTGGACAGAGCAATTAATAAACAAAGAACCATAAGTCACCAAGTAAATACTGTATTAATGCAAAGACGCTCAAGCATGGGTGATAAAGGAATTAAGGTATTACAGCACATTATAGGTGAAGGGTGTAGAACATATATCAGAAGACTGGAATAATACCAATATAAAAAAAAGGTGTCAAGAATGCTTATGGAAACTACAGAGAGTCTCATTATTGTGTTCAGCATGTGAGGGCCATGAAATAGTCCTAGAATAAAATTAAGCAAAACAACTGAAAAGAAAATGTAAGTACACAGGATTACATATTTACAATGAGAAACATGACTGAAAATGTATGTTTTGTTGGCTTTCCATAAACTGCCATGACAACATATATGGAAAGCAATGGGAAACCTAAAAGTAGGTGATGGTCTGGTTGCATATTTGGAAATAATATTATACCAGTATGACATTGTCCTAATATTATATCAGTATGACATTATCCTACACAGATAATGCGAAAGATCGGAACCGAAAATGACGGTTCTAGTCTGAAAGCTAAAAAAGGTTTGTCATCATCATCAACTAATACACTTTCTAAAACGATCGCCATCAGCTATATTACTCATAAGCAAGAAAAATTACGAACACGATAATTAAATTCTATTAGGTAATGTATGAATCAGGAATTAAATTGATAAGATTTGCAGGAAAGAACCAGAAGAGCAAAAGATCGTGTTACAGGTTTCCACGTCTACGTATACTGAATGCAGAAAATAACCAATTTGCAAATTCTTGAAATAACAATTTCAAAATAATGATCCTTATTATTTCATATTTCTAGTCGTACAACGTATTATCTTGAGTTACTGACACACGTATTGTATATACATACTTCAATTATTAGAAATTTTCCTAAAAGTCATAAAAGTTTTTAAATAAGCTTATTAAAACACAGGAAAGGTTATAAAACATCAATACATAATTATTCTCGTTATAGTACGCACACACACACACGCAAATATATATATATGTATGTAGGAACTTTTCGTAATGAAATACATACCTATACGAGAATATAGGTCCATGATTCATGTTAATGTCTAGTGAAGCTGAACGTTGTTAATATTGAGCATGAATCTTATGTGACGCGCTAGTTGACAGGCAATTTTGTGGCAAAGTACGGAGTGGGGGATGTACCACATAGGGGGTACGGATTACCTGCTGAGCTTGAAATGGAACCCAGACTGATCCAGTGACCGTTACTTATACTAGGTGTCTTTTACCGATACTTTTTTAACAATAACGTCAATGAAGGAAACAATTTGTCTATGAAAAGCGTCTAATTAAAGTTTATTGCGTTTTATGTTTTTAATATAAATTATCCCTATATTTTAGATATGGTAAATTGCACAGTTGTATCAGCAGGTGGCAGCAGAATGTCAACACCTAGTATGTGTGGGGAACATGGTCGCTGCATCAGTACTCCAGCATCGGGGTATCGCTGTTCTTGTCTACCCGGATACACAGGAAAATATTGCCATGAAAGTAAGTATCCCTTATTTCGTATGGTTTATTTTCTAAATATTACCAATAATTATTATTATTAACATATTCTTAAGTGTATTTACAATATTTCTCAATCGATAATATAATTTCGGTAAAAATTATTAATTCTCAATTAGGTGATCTTACAAAACCTCGTAAGTTCGATTTTTGGTCAAATACGTATTATACGTTTATACCGGCCAAATTTACAGGGCGCGTCTGTCTATTGAAATCTTGTAAGTCTAGATTCAAAGGTAAAACTTCCTATTGTAAGTCTAGACTTACAAGATTTCAATAGACAGACGCGCCGTGTAAATTTGACCTGTATTAACGTATAATACATATTAGACAAAAAATCGGACTTACGAGGTTTTGTAAGATCACCGACGATATAAATATATCGGTGTTTAAAGTATGTATAGTCTGTCCTATTTTTCTTTACCATTCTCAATTTGAATTTTATACGACAAATCAAATCGGTACTTCTTAGTCAACTTACGTACCTACTGAATTAGTGAGAAAAACTTTTAGCATTTTTTGTAAATGTAAAGGAATTTATTTATAGATTGCATATATACGAGGTAGGCACCATAAATTCTCGGCCTGATATACAAAAAACAAACTTGGATCAATATAAAAAAAATTATTTTCAATGTAATCTCCCCTAACTTCTATACATTTATTACAACAATTAATTAATAATTCGATACCTTTGTAAAAATAATCTGAAGTTTTTCCGTCAAAATGTTCTATAACAGTTGCTTGCAACTCACTGTCGTCCTTAAAACTACGTTCCCTAAGGTCTTTTTTAAATTATAAAACAAAACAAAATCACAAGGAGCCATATCCGGACTATACGGTGGATGTTCCAATTCTTGAAAGCCGCATTCGCAGATGGCAGCTAGTGAGGCAGTATGGACGGGAACATTGTCGTGCAATTTTCCACGACGTTTTGCACGAATACTGTTCCTTCATTTATGCAATAAAGACGCATAATATGTGCCGTTCACACTTGTCTTGCGCTCTTTAAAATCAATTAGCAGAATGCCCTCACAATTCCAGAATATTGTGGCCATCACCTTTTTCGTTGATTGAACGACTTTCGCCTTTCTGGGACGAGGTTCATCAGGTCGCCGCCATTCCATGGACTCCCTTTTCGATAGAGGATCGTAATGCAGCACCATTGTGTCATCCCCTGTGACAATGGACAAAATCGGTTTTGGGTCGTCTCCACACATGTTTAAAAACGACTGCGCACATTCGACTCGATGTTCACGTTGGAGAGCAGAAAGAAGTCGCGGTACCCATCTAGCATTAATTTCATTCATACCCAAATGGTCATGGAAAATTCGGCGAACACTTGTTTCGGAAATGTTTGTTATTACTGCTAATTCCTTCACTTTCAAACGGTGATCTTCTAGCACTAAATGTTCAATAAATGAAATTTGTTGAGGTGTTATTACTTCAATTGGTCGACCTGATCGATCAGCATCTTCCAGAGATTCTTGTCCCAAACGGAAACATTTTGCCCACATTTTATAGTTGAATACTAAGGAGATGAATCACCGTAAACGCTGTCTAAACGTTGTTTAATGTGATAAGGTGTATGCCCTTCTTTTGTTAAAAATTTAATAGCCGCGCGATATTCAATTTTCGTTACTTCAGACATTTTCGTGCGCTAGTCACGTTGGTTGGCTGGATAATAAAAACTACTAGGCTTCGAACCGTCATATTTATAGTGTACATCTCGCGTATATGCATACATGACGTGACGGAGTTTGAAAACGTTTGAACCTCTATAAACCTGTCAGGCCGAGAATTTATGACGCCTGCCTCGTACAATATTGCGTGTGTTTTATCTTGATACAAAAAATTCAGTCGGATTAAATTCCTACCCATCTCTAATTTTCAGGAATAATACCTCCACACATATTGAATAATGTGGATATAGTGTTTGAGGTGTTTAGTTTCATATGAATTTCTACTGTTGAGATTGTGATACAGATGTATGAATATAAGAGAATTTATATTTCCTTTTGTTGATTTACTGTTTCGCTGATATTTTTGCATTTAATATTATTGGCAATTATTAGGAAATAAGATAATGTATTTACACAAAACTTAAAAAATATAAAAAGTAAAAAAAAAGAATGAATGTAAAGAAACAATAAATTTAAAAATTAAAATATTAAATATATATTGTTGTATACATTATGAGAGAGTCTCTTTTTCATAAACCCCCAGAGATTTACCAGAGGATTTAAATCTGGACTTTTAGGGGACTAACTTTTGGAAGAAAAATGCTTTCCCCTACCCTCACCCCGTTTTTTCCCTCTTCCTCCCTACCTCTCTCGCTCTTCTAATCAGATTTTGACAGAAAGACATTTTTGGGGGATTTCTAAATATAAAGCTTGGTGTAATAGCTTTAACCATTTCGCCGCTATTGTGGCAGCAGAGGGTGGACGAAAAAGAGACACACATGCAAGCAGACAGACGACTTTTCGCTATCAGAGGACTTCAATCTATATGAGAATCTTTACTTTTTAACACGTTTCATTATTTCTAAGAAACTGAAAGTGACTGATAACAGTACCGATAATCATAAGAAAATGCTGTAAACGGACGTCGAAAAGCTTTTGTTTTATGCATTCGGGAATAGAAATATATAGGTACATATATGTAATTACTGCATAAATGATAGCTAATATGCCATAAATTCTTCAGATCTTGCCGTAAAATGTGTTCCATAATAATTTGCTAATAATTGATAATACACGCATTTTGTACATTCTATTATTTACATCGAACATTAAAACAAGCATACGTATCTTCTAGATATCAATGACTGCAAAATTAATCCTTGCGAGAATGGTGGGACTTGTGTTGATAAAGTTAACGCATTTCAATGTATTTGCAAAGAAGGCTGGGAAGGCGCTCTTTGTAATATAAGTAAGTACTTTTCACAAGCGATTCAAGAATACATGACACATACTAGGCAATTCTGTCTGCATAGTGTTTTGAGAAATATCGATAAGTAAAGTACTCTATTTTAGCAATTTATCATACCAAGTTGACATTTTAACATAGTGACGTTTTTATAGCAGTTACTTATTATTTATTCACTTGATATTTGAAACATATACAAACGCTAATAGAATAAAAATTATTTAGCTCATGTCTGGCAGTATGAATTCCTTCGTATAATGCAAAAGTAGAAGAGGAAACATGATGTAGATTATGCCCATGTAATAACTTTGTAATGTTACTTATCGATATATTTGAAACAGCATATACCTAGAATGTGGCAATAGTTTTGATTCTATCGTTAATTATGCAAAATGAATACTATAATAAGATTATAAATTTTCAGACACAGATGACTGCAGTCCTTACCCTTGCCAAAATAACGGTAGTTGCATAGACAAAATTGCCGATTTTCAGTGTGAATGTCGTAATGGATGGAAAGGTAAAACATGTCAACTAAAAGACAGCCATTGTGATCACCATACCTGCAAGAATGGTGGAACCTGTCAAGATTTAGGAAACACCTTTGTGTGCAACTGTCCTCCTGGATGGGAAGGTATATATAAATTAATTGTTTATTGTACTTGGAATTTACTAGTAGACATAGTTAAATATATCGGCCATACATAATCGAAGATAATCATTTGTTACAAGTTAAACAATCTACTGTTTGATATTTTTTTATTATCACTGAGAATAACGAACACAAGCAAAAATGTACTAGTAAATTTAATAGTCGCTATGCATCTATACCTACACACATCAAAAGCTATAGTTTGTCATGTGTTGCTTGAGGAGTCACTGAAAAGCGGTTAAATGAAAATAAAGTTATATACAAGTGACACAAAATTTTATTTGATGTGAATTTTATATGTCCTTTATTGTTTGACTTAAATTTAGCAAGCTATACGTTTGACCCCCGACACTTAGGTACAGTCACTAGCATTAAATTTTGGTCGTCAATGTCATTTTCTGACACGACCTTACAATCAGTGACTTCAAATACCTGCCTGACATTGTCAATAATGTCATTCTTTTATATGTACACCAGATCAAGAAATTAAACATAAAATGTAGGTAACATGTTTATTTAAAGTTTAAATACAACAAAAATGGCACGAACGATTAAAAGAAAACTATAAAGGAACTTAATATCTCGTCATTTCTCCATTACTTTCAATTATCTTGTTTAAACGATTAGGTATGGACAAATATAAATTTCTAAATAATCATGAGGAAGATTATTTCAGGCGTCATGTATTGCGGCCAAAGATTCCTCCTTATTTTGATATTGCATACGTCTGCTTCCTATGTGTTTCGTCAATCTTCCCCACATATTCTCTATTGGATTTATATCCGGGCTTAAACCCGACCAATCAAGCACTTACTTCATGATCTTGAAATCATTCTTTTAATTGACGCGATGTATGAATTGGACAGTTATCTTGCTGGAATGTAAAATTGGTTTCTGGAAAAACTTGTCACAGTGAAGGTAACACGCCTTCTAAAATTTGTATACTTACTGGTATACATGAGCGAGATAGGGGAATACGGTGCCCGAGAGCGGACAAAACACGAGTCGGTCTAGTCTGAGTGAAACTGAACCGTATTCCCCTAATACGCTCATGTATACTTACTGGACTTGTAATGCGTTCTTCCACGTGGAGTAATATTCCAGGACTATTTGCGGATATCCAACCCCACATATTTACTGAGAAGTTACGATTATTTTCAGTTTTACTGACATTATATCTTTCGTTCTTTGGTCTATAAACCCTCAATCGTCAAGATTTAGATGAATTGAAAGTTATTTCATCGCTAAAAATGACAAGTTCCCAAAAAATGTCATCTTTAGCGATGTGCTCTAAAGAAAAAGCCATTCTAATTCCTTTGTGCATGGCAGTAAGTTTGACTTGATTTGACTTTTCTAGCTGCTGAATAGAACTTTAAATTCCTTTCCCGAACTCGACGATGGGCTGTATATACAAATGCAGGAAAACCTGTAAAATTTACTGCTTCTACGACAGTTGTAAAGGGATTATTTTCAATAACGCCTAAAAATATTATCATCATTTTCACGTTTCGAAGCGCATGGACGTCTAGAACCAGATAACCTTTCAAGAGATCCTCTTTCCCTCTAACGTCTGAAATTATTTGTACTTTACTAAAATAAGAAATTGGTATCAATCAATGAGATGAAATTTTTAATTCGTGACAGATGAGAAACAGTTTTTAATGACATTGACGACCAAAATTTAATGCTAGTGACTGTAACCGTTGATTGAAGGAATATATAAAGATGGGCAACGCTATAATAAAATAGCGTGTCTTTCCGTTAAGTCGTCCCGCAAACCCCTTGCCGAGAAACATCATCGTTGTCTCGGGCTGTTTCGAATTTCAGATCCAAACGACTGATGCAGTCGCTATAGATCTCGGACCCAGTTTTGGCTACGCTCAGTACTATGTAGTGGCGCATCTTTATGTATTCCTTCAATCAACGCTGTAACTGATCAGGTGAATCTTTCATTGATTAACTATTTAAATCAACTTTTTAAAAACAATAATGCTGATGAGTTCAATCTGTCATAGGTACAACATGCCATATACTTACAAGAACTGCTTGCCGCTCGAACCCTTGCTATAATGGTGGAACGTGTGTCAACAACGGTGACTATTACAAGTGCATCTGTAGAGATGGTTTTGAAGGATATCATTGTGAAAATGATGTGAACGATTGTGTACTACAACCATGTTATAATGGAGGAAAATGTATAGATGGCGTTAATTGGTTCCTTTGTGAATGTGCTAATGGCTTTACTGGACCTGATTGTCGAATTAATGTAAACGAATGCGCTTCCAACCCTTGCGCATATGGTGGTACTTGTGTAGATGACATTGGCGATTTTAAATGTATTTGTCCACCTGGAAGAACTGGAAAGGCTTGTAATTGTAAGTATGCATCACAGTTACATGAAGAAGTACAAAATGTTTAATAGCAGATCAGTTTTCTTGTAAACAAGACATTTGGAATCATATATTTTTGAGTTACCTGCGGTATTTTATATGCTGTCCTTGTTCAATATATTTAAATTAATATTTGCAAGCTATACTTTAGTAACTCCAACTCAAAATGTGTAGAATCACACCATCTGCTGTGCTGAATGAGATATCGCAAGATACTTACTGTCTATGGCCTCATTTATTTTACCTTTATGATCACTGACTATGTATAAACGCTGATAATATTTCGCGACGACTCTCAAATTCTACAATATTATGACTGTGAATAATTTGCTACATCATGGTTTTCTGACATTCACCTGTCACTGAGTTTAAATAAAACAGACTATTATTTGACACCAGACAAAAAGAAACCGTTCATAATTTCAATTTACTGCTAAATGATTCGATACTATACCTTGTCTCAGAATAAGAAGGAGTGATTCAAATATCCCGCCAAAACATGGAACACATAGCTTAAAATTTAGTAGACAATTTGATGTGACATCATGACAATTGAGGTTAGATGAACTGTATTAATACTAACTAAAGATTTAGCTGTTTTGTGTTTCATTTACTACTTTCATCAAAATAGATGGATGTGCCGCTTTTCATTCTACCAGTCAAAGCTGCAATACGAGTGCACGGCAATTGGAAAGAGGAGAGTAAAGTTATAAACACAAGTGAGAGTAAAATTATAAACACAAGTAGGTGCATACATCTATAATTTGATGAATATAAATCTCTTAACATTCAAATCTGTTCATTCTAGTTTTTCAAAGAAAATCATTAGAAGAATCTATGGATAAAGATATAGACCCAATTTACAAATGAAAAGAGTAGACTTTGTTCTGAGCGTTTTGAGAAGGATTGCCATTATAAATATATAATTACTGCACATTTTAGTGAATGTGCTATATCAACATGAAAATTGTGAATCAAGTATATTTATTATTAAATATTTGTATCAGCAAGCAAGAATGAATCAAACCTTTTACCTTTTATCAAAACGTCCTTAATAACTTGCAGAAAAAGTTTATGCTTATTAGTTTCTATTGTAAATATCAATAAAGAACTTGTACAGATAAATCATTCGTATTACTGCTACAAACCTTGAAGAGGTAAATTCAAGCAACTACTCTTGGAAATGTGAAGCTTACATAGAACAGTAATAAATTGAAAAATTTACATCGGTTGAAGTTGTTTACACGAACTGCAAAGATAATTACATATACCTACACATTACTAATTATTCTTCTCTATTAACATTGATGTATTTTGAAAATATATAAAGTATAACACATTTTTATTTCTATTATATATTGGAAATTAGCAATAATTTAGTGTTCACAAGATTAAAAATTTACATGGTCGGCACAATTTTACCAAATACTTATTATAACATTTGTAATTGCTTCTGTCAAAAGTTCTCGAATAACTGATATTCTGAAAGGGGATGTTTTTGAAGTAACTTCACCTTATGTATCAATTCAGAACGTATATCAAGTATTCTTAATTGCCTATCTTTATCGGTATGGCTTTTTAATCCTACAGGTTTTCAACAAAGCTTGTCGTGCAC
Source organism: Amphimallon solstitiale (assembly GCA_963170755.1). Lineage (NCBI taxonomy): Eukaryota > Metazoa > Arthropoda > Insecta > Coleoptera > Scarabaeidae > Amphimallon > Amphimallon solstitiale. The sequence goes on along the minus strand of OY720676.1, from coordinate 97,552,465 downwards.
TCATTATACTTGTGGCAATCCAAACTTTTTCCCAAATATTCTCCACCAGATATTTTCACCTTTTTCTATTAGGACAGGTTTCTTTACGTTTGACATATCTGAAATATAACATGTATATGAACATGTGGTAATATAATTAGTATTTAATTAACACTTACTTGAAATTAATGCGTCAATTCTAGAATATATGTGAGTTGTTCAGTTCATTTATGGTATGAACTCATCTATAGTTATTTTTGCAATGATATTAATTGTTGGACGTTTGATTTTTGCACTGTCGTACAGTATTTTTGACAGATTCATCAAATTCAAAGTTTTAAATGCTTGATCACTTGTTCCCAATGATCTAATACTATTATACTACTAGATGGAGTGTACGCTATGTCTTGCTGATTAGGAAGTGACCCACACCATAAGAGAAAGAAGGAAAATATACGAGCGTCGAAAGTTTGACAAGGATGAACGCAATTGACCGTTTTATGTGGGCTAGATTCAAATATGTTGCAATAGCTTGTAATGGCTTATAATGTTTAAAAGTATTATTTTGTTAAAAATATGCTATATTAAGAGGAAAGTAAAGGTATTGCAACTTTAATAATCATAAAGATATATAATTAAATATATATTATTAATATGGAATTAAATATATTCTGTTTAATAACATTTTAAAGGTAGCTTTGCTAGTTGCTATTCTTCAATAATTAAAAAGGAAAGAAAGTTAAATAAATATGATTTTTAATGACTGTGAGATAACTATATGATTTTGTTCTTCTAATTATACCTATTTTAGCATGTTTGATGATCATTCAGTTTTTATTTAAAACAGTAGTATTAGAAAAAATCACTACAGATATCAGATGGAAATTTTGAATTGACCACTAGAATTTTTCAAAATATTACGTTCTGAAAAAAGAAATATAGAAACTGACAGCTTTTCTTAGGTGTTCCTTACAACTTCTGATATATTCAAAATAAAAGACAATTAATGCTTAATTTTTTATTAAAATATATGTACATATAATTAATATGGATTAACAAATACGTAAATGGTAAATATGTGATCGAAGTAAAATGGAGAAAGAAATATTAAAAATACATAAAGCTAGAATAACAACTTGTATTATTTCGTGAGGTGTTTTTTCTGTGACTAATTCAAATACTTCAACATTAGTTACATTTGGGGATTCTGAGCTATAAGGTAAATAGAACATTAAAAATATCTAGGTAGAATAATAACTACAAATAGAAATCTTACTTTAACAGTTCTTTGCTTGGTGCATCAGTAATTTTTAATCGTTGAGATCTGCTATTACAGGGAATTTTTCTCAAGTGAGCAGGAAAATTGAAAATACTTTGAATTGCATTTTGGGGCAAATATTTTCTTCTATAACTTATAACAAAATCTTCAGGAACAAAATGCTCTGAACACAATCTTGAATATTTTGATGGCTTAAAATCCTTTCGTTTAGTACAAATTATCCACTGCTTGCATAGTACTCGATTAGATTGAAAACTAAAATTTTTTATATCAAATTTACAAATCATGTATTTTATTAAGAATAGTTAACCTGTGAAATCATACGTTCATTCCCTTTTCTGCCCTATTAGTACAACCATACGCTGCACATGACATTACCATTGTGTCTTAAATATGTGACTCCAAGCACTGCAAAGCTGGTATATATAATATTCAACAATTTAAAATATTTGTTTCTAATTTTGTTACTGATAATAGCACTTTTAACCAAATATAAAATATATGACACTAAATCCATGAGAACAACACTGTTAAATTATAAGCTGAAGTTAACAATTGCCAATATTCTTGATGATTCTCAATTTATATACATTACCTATATGCCTATATCAAATAAAAATGAAATTCCTAAAATGTATCTAATTACAATCACAATTTTATAAATAAAAATAGTTGATTCAATCATCATGAATCCACAGTTGTCTTTATGCTCGTATTTCTTTAAATAAAAATAAAGTCCGTGGTGTATGAAATAAAATCAATACTAGAAGAAATCTACTAATAAAATATATAATCCAAGTTACCAAAAACACAAATAAATATGTATAAATCAACAAAATTCCGAAAGTTTATATACACAACCATACGTTTGCCGCCTTGTTTTACCCACAACTAACGGTTTTGTATATCTGTCTCCTTTGTATGTAGAGGTCAATTCTTCTCTCTCTACAGTCCATCTAGTAGTTCTATATTATTAGATCATTGCTTGTTCCTTAGGTCTTAAGCCGTCTGATCAACTCATGCTCGTGTTGTACATAAAAGTACGGATTTTATTTAATAACACAATAAACTATAATAAACCGAAGTAAAAATGTAAGAGACTAGGTTATGGCTTGACTATAAACATAAAATGACGTTTTGTCAAACTTATTTTCCCATGTTAAACTTGCCTACGCAAGAACCAATGAAATACCTTAAAAATATACGCCATTTTGGCGCGATATTTGAATCACTCCTTCTTATTCTGAGACAAGGAGTAACTCATCACTCTTCAAAGTTCCTTAAACTTACTATTCAAGCATATATTCAAGACACCTACCTATCAGTTCAGACCTAAATACGAGGTAGGCGCCATAAATTCTCGGCCTGATATACAAAGAAGAAACTTGGAACAATATAAGAATTTTTATTTTTCAATGAAATCTCCCCTAATTTCTATACATTTATTACAACGATTAATTAATAATTCGATACCTTTGTAAACATAATCTGAAGTGTTTCCGTCAAGATGTTCTACAATAGCTGCTTGCAACTCACTGTCGTTCTTAAAACTACGTCCCCTAAAGTCTTTTTTTAAATTAGAAAACAAAACAAAATCACAAGGAGCCATATCAGCAGCTTGTGAAATGGCGGCAGTATGGACGGGAACATTGTCGTGCAATAATCGCACACCTTTTGTCAATTTTCCACGACGTTTCGCACGAATACTGTCTTTTCATTTATGCAATAAAGACGCATAATATGTGCCGTTCACACTTGTATTGCGCTCTTTAAAGTCAATTAGCAGAATGCCCTCACAATTCCAGAATATTGTGGCCATCACCTTTTTCGTTGATTGAATGACTTTCTGGGACGAGGTTCATCAGGTCGCCGCCATTCCATGGACTCCCTTTTCGATGGAGGATCGTAAAACAACCATTGGTTCATCCACTGTGACAATGGACTGCACAATCGGTTTTGGGTCGTCTCCACATATGTTTAAAAACGACTGCGCACATTCGACTCGACGTTCACGTTGGAGAGCAGAAAGAAGCCGCGGTACCCATCTAGCACTAATTTTATTCATACCCAAATGGTCATGGAAAATTCGGCGAATACTTGTTTCGGAAATGTTTGTTATCACTGCTAATTCCTTCTCTTTCAAACGGCGATCTTCTAGCACTAAATGTTTAATTGAAATTTGTTGAGGCGTTATCACTTCAATTGGTCGACCGGACCGATCACAATCTTCCAGGGATTCTTGACCCAAACGGAAACGTTTTGCCCACTTTTTGAATACGAAGGAGATGAATCACCGTAAATGCCGTCTAAACGTTGTTCAATATGGCATACACTTTGCCCTTCTTTTGTTAAAAAATTAATGACCGCGCGGTACTCAATGTTCGTTACTTCGGACATTTTCGTGCGCTAGTCACGTTGGCTGGCTGATTACTAAAAACTACTAGTCTTCGAACCGTCATATTTATAGTGTACACCTCGCGTATGTGCATGCATGACGTGACGGAGTTTGAACACGTTTGAACGTGTATAAGCCTGTCAGGCCGAGAATTTTTGGCGCCTGCCTCGTACTAATACAGGTGCTGCTGTCGTTATACTAGGCGGACATTAATTCGCGACTTCAATACGCCATAGTATTGTGGCGTACTTCGCCTTCTGCAAAGAATTTCTTGGTTGCCCGTTACGTAGCTCATATCTATCACTTTTTTAAATAGTTAGGCATACATACATATAAACATGAACTTATTGTACAATAATGAGACTTACGCCAGCTCTATATTAAATCTAGAAAAATGCAATTTGAAAGTGTTCCTCAAATGATACTCATTTTACTCATTAGAAGAATTATTAGAATACTATTCATGTGAGTAGTTGATATTCTGTTTGGTGGTTTTCGTCCTTTGTTATTATTAGTTTATTAATGAGGTTAAGTAGTTAGTAATTTAGTATCCAACATTATTTCAAATAGATCGAGACAACCTTCAATTTCTAAAGCAAATTTTCAGATATTTGAAAAAGTTTTTTATGTTGTGGGCATATAAATTAAGTTGGTGATACTCAAAGTACCGTTCTAATATTTGAAAATACGAAAATATATCAGTAGCTATATGAAAGTAACGCTTGCGTTGATAAATGTAGCAAGTGTTCAGATGCTATTTCTGTCATCTTTTATTCATCTTACGAATTTGAAACTTGGTGACATAATGAATTTTTATCTTTTCAGTAGATGATATGTCATCTCTCCCTCTTCCTGCTAGCTGTAACTGGAAAGGACATGTGCCAGAAAATAACTCGACTTGGCAACATGAATGTAATAGATGTGTATGTGTTAATGGAATAGTCAAATGTACAAAGGTTTGGTGTGGTTTTAAGAATTGCAGTAATCCAAATGCTCCTGATACTGTCTGTTCTATGAATCAGGTGTGTGTTGTCCATGCACCTATCAAGTCTTGCTTATCACCTCCTTGCCAGTCCTATGGAGAATGCCGCGATTCTGAGAGTGGAGGTAGAGTTAAGCCACCATCAATGCTAAGTCCTAGCACTTGTTGGCCAAATCAAGCTGTCTTAAGTAATACCTGTGCGAGAATGACTTTATTGTTAGACCGCTTAAAACTACCACATGGCATAACTATAGAAGGACTGTGTGGAAATTTAAGAACCTTATTAGCAAACCACGAAGCCAGTAATGACCTGCAGAATGAGTTGATTCTACTTTGTGATTTGAAAACGGAATATAATGATACTATTGAAGTTACTTTGGTAAGTATAACGTATTTAATATGCCATTTGCCAATATTAATTGTCACAATGATTTTTTACCAAAGAATCAACTTAAGCAATACTACAGTCGAGAGATTTCATTTAGTTTCCTTTAAAGTACACTTGCTTGAATGAAATAGCTTAATGTATTTCAAAATGTTTAGCGTTCTTATTTTAAATGCAAAATGTTGTTGCCTTTAATTATACCAGAAAATGCATAAATTTACATTTTACAAACGTCTTATGTCCTAGGTTTATTTACAGAAATAATAAAATTAAAGCAACGCTATATTCTGATAACGAAGTTACAATGAAATGTAGATGATCTTGTGCACAGCAAAAATTGCTTAAAACAATAACATTGTGGTACATTGTATATCTCACGGCTGTCGCATCTACATACAAACGCGCATATTTTGTTATACCTCTCTTATTCATAAATCTAACAAATTATAACTACTGAAATCAAAAAATTATTTTCTTTCTGATAAATAGATACCAACTGTGGCCTGTATTTCAAGTAAGGCAGTTTGTATCTCGAAATGCACAAGAGCTAGGCAACCATAAATATCAAATTCGAATTATATATGAAAAACACTTCCATTAATTTCAAATTACTAATTTAGTAGCATATACGTCAAATGAACTAGAAAACAAAATTTAAATCATACATTTTTTTGCATATAGTGTCAGCAATATATCCATCATATAGATTCTGTTAATTCCAAAATTTTGGGATAATTAACGTTAATTTCTTTTTCAGTCTGGCAAAGAGGGAGTACTTGAAGGTATACGGTTCTTAGGTGAGGTAATTTCGAGGAAACAAACTTCATTATTGGCATTAACGTCCGTTATTGAAGTCAAAGTTGAAACAGCCCTTGTGTCTGATGAAGCCAATACAAGCAAAAAATATTTGATAGCCTTGGTATGCCTAATTATAATTGGAATTGCAGCTGCAGCTTGTGCCACGCTTTTATACTTTAGGCAAAGACGAAGAAATTTAGGATTAAGCGGAGTTAATTTATCCCCTTCAATAGATTCATGCCACCGAAATCACGAAGATGAAAAAAATAATTTACAAAATGAAGAAAACCTACGGAGGTATGCAAATCCGCTTAAAGAAGACGGAAGCATAGCTAGTATTAACACTGCAGGCGCATGTGCATTAGATTTACCAAAAGTAAGTGTTGTAAGACCATTATCTTCAATTCATCCGCATGAGAGTTCAAGTGAAATGCTAGAAATGATTTCTGAAGCAGATTGTCCAAACTCATCTAGGAAGACTATGCTTGTTGTTCCAGGAACAAGTACAGAAAATACTCTTAAGCTAAATGACTTGAATGATGGTTTAAAACCAACACATCGTAATAGTCAAATTATGTTATATAAAGCACAGAATCCTGATGTGAGAAAAAATACAGCTGCCTTTGATGATTCTTCAGGGCATAAAGACTTTAGTAAAAGTGTTATTAATGTAAATAAGCAAAGGACTTCACAACAGAACACTAGTGGTAGTGCCGATATGCTAACTGTACTTGTTTAGTATTAATACCTAGGGCCAGTGTAATATAAGAAAACTGGGGTTCTCAGTCTTTTTATACGTTACTTTTATATTCTATTTTAAGCACTTGCCATTTCAAATTTTACTTGTGTTAGTATATAAAAGACTTCACATATTAATCTTTACAGTTTTAACATTTTGTCAAAATTATCTAAACATTATGAAGCACTTCTTCTATATTGTATAAATGTCGCGCATTATAAGAAATTCAATTTAGGAACAATTTTTTATTCAGTTATTTTTCTTTGGATCTATTAATATATGTTTAATTTAATTCAGATAGAAATTGATTTTATATTTTGTTATTTTATATAAATGTTTAAAATATTGTTTTAGTATTATATGTCTTATGTTGTGTAATTTGAGAACCCCTGCATCTGTGACAATATTAAAATGTTATAAGAGATAAGAAACTTAAAAAAACAGTGATAGCTGTAAGCTATGATCGTTATGATCTCGTGATGAAAAACTTTTCAAAAAGTGACACAAACAAACATTTGTTTGTTATTCGTGTGATATTACTTAGTACTATATATATATTTTTTGTTTTTATATTAATTTTAACCACGTTTTGTTAGAGTAAAAAAGTAAAAGTAGATTTTTGTATATAGGTTTGTTTTTTATTTTTTTTATATTTATTATATTGTTCCTGAATTTTAATATAGAGTGTTTTAGTACTATATTTTTGCAATATTGTAGAAAATTTAATATTTTATTTAATTTATTTTTTATACTTTTGAGACTATCTTTATCGGAGTATGTTTTTTAGATAATCTATAATATGTACGATATATAAATACACATATCAGGTACAATTGCTACAAAAGTGTTGTACATTATAGTGTTCTCAAAAGCATACTCAATAATATTAAACTCATATATAGATATAAGAGATATGTCATTCCATTTTATTCCTATAATTTTTAATAAATGCTTTACAAATATATTAAATACATATTGTTGTAAATATGTAAATATAAATTATAAAATTATTTCAGTATTTTAAGAATATCAATATAAGATATTAATGACTTACAAATAAAATTTACAGAACTGATTAATAACTATAATGTCATTAACATTGTATTGCATGTATCAGATAGCAGAATGCAGTACTTATTTAATTACTATTTACAATAGTGCCTTCTCTGTGCCTAAACGTTTAGAAATATAAAGAATTTTCATATACCTTTAAAGGAACTCATAGTATATATGAACAAGTATTAAATAGTTTGTAGTAATCTATGTATATTTTGTATAAATATGTTTTTTAATACGAAAATGAAACAGCATTGTAATTAAAATGATTTAGAGCTTGTGAATCTTAAGGTAAAATAAAGAATAATGTCTAGCATTGCTTTTTATTATGACACGTAAACTCTCAACCGTTTATTTTATATACCGGATTCTGCAACGCACATTAGCTTCCTTGTTTGAATTCAATAATTGCTAAATATGATCAAAAAGTCTTTGGATCGCTATAGCCATGAAACGTAAAGCTATCTATAGAATTATTTACTTCTGTGGTTCTTGACTTTGAAGTATACATAAGTCACAAATAAAATAGATTTTAGGTTATAATTATTTAGGTTATTTAGGTTGAATTATAATCTGCTGACTTGAAAGTTGTCAAGTAAATGTCAAAATTAATAAAAGTAAATAATTTCATAGATTGACATAAATTCCACGGCAATAGCGATCCAAAGACTTTTTGATCATACGTTATAATTAAATACATGGTCACATGAAGATCTAATCTTATACATATCATGTGTTTCTTGTAGGGGAACACAACCTTGTATATACCCCCAAAACAATCTGTTAATAACACTGGCAACAAAGATTTTACCCTAAGTCAGTAACTGACAAATTAATTGAAAAACGCCTAGCTCTGGTTAAGGAAGAAATCCAAGTTGAGACTTGTTCAGACGTGATGTGACATTCACTCAAAGAACGATAAGTCTGCATTGTTCTATTCTGGTCGGTTGCTAGAGTTTAAGCAGACACGTGTTATGTAAAAGACGTGACTTGAAAGCATGAAGGAAACTTGTAAGAACCTGAACATATTGTTGGAGAAGATGAAGAGCAAAGACTATTCCTGAAATATTTGTGGAAATCTTAAAGTTATTGCGATTATTCTGAGTATACGATGAGGTTACGTCAAATATCACATGTTGCTTTTTGTCCTTGGGACAGTCGTAACAATTGACTCTATTACTTATTATTATTACGTAGAAGTGGTCATTACGACAAAAGCTTATAGGAGAAAAACATAATATGCGGCATAATAATCCTTTATTGGAAAAAGAAACCATCATGATATCACCTCTGCGCGTAAAATCAGAGTTCGAGAAAAATAACAAAAGGAGAACCAAATGAAAGTATTTCAGATGAACGTCAGATACGAGAGATAGTAACCGATAGAAAATTTGAAGCCAAATTATCAACGTAGGAAAAAACTGCGTGGGCGTGCATGACACATGTTTTTGCCATAAACAAAAAGCAGAAAATTACACTTTAGAAATAGACATGATACAAGCATTTCACGGTTCTTGATACAATGTATAATAATGTGCATATTTTACATTCTCACTTGCCCTTTTGTCCGGAAAACATAGGTCAAGTTAGCAATGAGCAAGGCGAGCGAATCTTGTAATGTTTCCCTAACGTCTCACTTTGTGGTTGTACCACGTACACAGAATTTCATCAAACAAAATACATACGTCAGTTTCTAGTTCGCGCTTGTAGGGGCAGCGGCCATTTTTCTTAAGATTTGTGCATTATGCCTTTGTACAGTGCAGAATAAGGCTGCAACAATGTTTAACGATTTTGAAAATAATGTGTTTTGTTATTAATTAAAATTGAATCAAGGCTATATGAATGTATGGCTAACTACAAACTATGAAAAAAATTGGATATTTTCTTGCGAGTAACATATATGCATTCGTAAGTGTAATAATAAAATTAAGTTGTATATTATGTCCCTTAGTGCATATACCGCGATATCAAAAATTATATTGATAAAGGTTTGCCATGGAATGTAAAACGTCTGTCTTAAGTTATATCATTAGGTGTCATACTGTCATTGTAATAATGTAACCGTAGAGAGAAAATATATAAAGAACCCATGCAATCTTATTTTTTGGGTACGCCATTGTGGACGTGGGGGCAAGAACGGCTACGTCCAGAAACAGTGGCAGCACCTGTTCCTGGGACTTATGCCTGGTAGATGTCGTGAAGTATTTTCAAATATTTTTTAGTATTAATATATATTATTATTATTATTATATAGACAAAATAATGCCTAATAGCAAGGAATATATTCACTCATATTTAATAATAAATTTTATTATTTAGATTAAGAAATAAAGTAAATACAATCTGTTATATAAATTCCAACAAAATACGTATATAGCAAAGATAAGAACCTTATTAAAATGCGTATATATAAAAACTTTGAATGAGTGTGTAAAATCAAGGCCGACTCTTGCTGACAAGAAAAAAAATGCACAGAGAACTTATATATCAAATTTTGTGTTTACACAGATAGTCATAAATATAATGTAAACAACACGTAGTTACTGAATAGCACTAATTCATATGGTGAACTGCAAGATCTGTTTTGACGCGAAAAGAACATAGACCTGTTTGATAGACCACAGATAAATATCCAGATGGCCCATGATTAACAAATTTTTGTAGCCCTAAAATGGTTACGAACACCAGGCTACGCCACCGTCGCCCGGTTACTCCCACCAGAGGCGCTGAATATTTGATAAATTTATATAATCTGCAGTTTAGTTGTAATTTAAGAGATTGAAACCTACAATTGGTATTCTAGTTAACGACAGATGACGCTCCTAAAAAAAATATTTTAGGTAATTTATTTCGGTACTGAATAAGTTACTTTACATATATTTTTTTCTGTTATTTGAAAATATTATAATTATTTTTATCTAATTATTGCCAAAACAATTTTTCTAAATATAGGATTCAAAATTTCATTTAATTCCTACCCATATGATCATAAGCCTTAAGGTCTATAGTCGCTTGCAATCATTTCTGCACAAAAAACTGTTACGTCAACTATGCATACAAAGTTACTCTTGTGCACACTTTTTTTTTCTATTTATGTGATTTATTGACTATAAATTCCAAGAGCTCCTTCTTGGAGCAAGATGTTTGTGGGAATATAATTATAAAAAATGCAATGTAAGAATAGGATTCAATTTAGTTAACAAAATAGAAAATATCCTAATGTAAAAAATATATATAGGTATATAGCTCAGATAATATACAGTGTATATGTTAAGCATTTAGTAATTGGTAATTGGTGTATTGTTAAAGGATGAATTCGAATGTTTTCTATATGAACTATGAAATAAATACAGACTACACAGAAGTAGGTACTTTTATAAAGAAAGTAGGTATACAATAATGATCAAAGTAATTGTTTATTTATTATCTAATATTCTTAATTTTTGATGTTGCTTTTCGGGTGAGGTTTTTTTAAATGTTAATTTACAATTCTTAAATATCTTACAAATTATGAGTTTTTCAATTATAAATAATCTATGGGATGAACACATACTATTTTCATTTATCCATACACTTATTTGTCCTACAGCTGTTATTTTTCTTAAGAAACGTTCTCTTAATCGCTTCTTGCAACATATACTACTAAAATGTGTTTCGAACACAGTTAATGCTAAATTAACAATTTCCACAAATGTATTGGTAGGTTTTGTTAATCCCCTATCTACATCTTTCAACGAAATATTAGCATATGTTTTGTGTAATATAAATAGTTCATTGGTGTCTTCAAGTAATGAACTTGTGGTAAAGCTATTATTGCATATAGAGCAGTTATATGTTTCTAAACATTTTTTTGCTAAATAGCCAGCGAAATATGTAATTGAACAATGTTCTAAAGTTAATGGGTCATGTGATGAAGGCTCAATAATTGTAGTCGACTCAGGAGAATCCAAGGAGCTACTAGTGGCGGAAGAATCTGATTCCAGTAACATCTTGCCAGGCGTGAAAGATTGAACATCAAGAATTTCATTGGTGTCTGGTTCACAAGAAGATGTAGATGGTGGGGTCATTAAACTATTTATAGCACAACTTCTGAAAATTGTTCTTAAAGTCCTGGCACTAGGATTTCTATTATATCCACCTTTCTGTCGAAATGTGGAAAATAAATTTTCTAGTGCGTCCTGATTCAGTCTATTTGTTAGTATATATCCTCCTTCTTCGTTAAAAAATTGTAAAATTCCTTGAATAGTTTGTAATAAACCATTAAAGCACGGTGGTCTAGTTAGGGTTCCTTTAATGTGATCTATTTTTTTTTAAAGATTTCAGCATTATTTTTGCTTCGTCTAGTGTTGAAAGAATAAGATTACTTTCCTCAGAGAGGCCGCATCGATATGGATTTGATGTATACAAATTCTTGCTATTTAATGAATCAAATAGTTTATCCATAAACTCTAAGAAATTTGCTGTATCTTTAGCCGATTCACTTTTTAATTCACCTGTATCAGCGCAAGTTCTTATAGCTGCGACCATTGTCTTACTAAAAACTTGGACAGCTAATTTTACACTCATTTTTTGAAAGTTATTGGGTGATATATGAGCATCTGTTATTTTTGTAAGTGCTCTGCTCTTCTTGTTCTTCTGATCAATATTATATGTGTTCTTTAATGTCATTGAAAGAAATAATTTTATTATCCAAAACAAAATCGCTATTTAATAAATTATTTCGAAAACTCTTAAATAAATGAGGAGTATCGTATATAAAAAAAATTTTCCGTTTTCTGTGAATAAGAAATGGACAATCTGGTGTTATATTTAAATGTTTAACTAAGCTTTGATTGCTGCTACCCTGGTCGCATACTATAAATTTCGGAATAAGCCCACAGTCAAATAATTTTGATAAAATGCTTTTTATCAATATGATAAGATAGTGCACCTTTACTCCGGAATGTGAGAGAAAATATGCTAATGGTAACTTCCAATGCGAATGTATTCCTCTTGCCATAAAAACTAATGCATTTTTTACAGTCAAATTTGACCTTCCGAGACTACCATAATCTTCATAACCCTCAACAACATCCATCTCCTTGGAAAATTCTAAACACTCCATTATTGACATTTCGTCAAAGCATAAAACACAGAATTTGTCTTTTTCTGGCCTCAGAGAAAATTTTGTTTTTATTTCATGAAATAATCTCGAATTTACCCCAGGCATAAATTTTGATGCTCCTAACCATCGCTTTATAGATGTAATACTTGGTAAAATAACTTTTTGTCGTAATAGAAATTTGTAAGCTGCCGGTGATTTAAAATACAATGTCAGTGCAAATTTTTGCTCATCAGCAGTCCATGAACGTCGTTTTGTTTTAAATTGCATACTTGCCACTGCCTTTGAATGTTGTGAGGGAAAATTGTAAGAACGAAGAAAGTATTCAGCAGTTAAATGTTGTTTTTGTAGTCTATTTTTTTCCCTGTGTTCGTATTTGGTTTCTTTTATTGCGTATAATTTTATTCTTTATAGCAATATCTTGTTTAATTTTTTTTGTTCTTGGAGAATCTCCTGGTGGGATTAAAGGCATTTGACAAATTTCATCTATATTTTGAGACTGTGACAATGAAGATGTTTCCAACAATGCTGGAGAGCACCGGCTTCTTTTTTTGGAGTAGACTTTTTGTGGTATTTTAACTTTTAATATAGGAGGTGATGCATTACCAACGCGTGTTTGCGAAGACGAAGCAGCATTCTCTTCATTATAGTAAGGCTCTGGTATGGCAAATTTTGTTAAACGATGTTTACTTTTAGGATCAACAAATGAGTCATCAGAAAAATGCACATCACATAAAAATTGATTCTTCAACTGGTCTACTTCTAATGTTAACAACCTTGCATTTCCTAAATAAATATATAATTAGTTTCTAATATTGTAAGTGGAAATTTACTTTGAGCACCTACCAGAATTTAATATCCACCTCTGCAAGCGTTCTGAATCTTGAACTGGAAATTTAAATGTTTTCATCATTGGATTTTCCTTTTTTCGACGTTGACACGAATAATAAGCACACATAAGCGGCATAGTGACGCTCTTTTTTGCCTCTAATAAAGTAAATGGTTTCTCTAAATAAAAATAGTTTTAGTGTTACTTTTTTTTATTCCAGAAGAACACGATGAAGTCTTCGGTAGGACATAAATCCAAAGTAATTATTGTGTGTCTGAAAATGCACTCTTTATATAATTTGTAACTATAATTTCTGCCTTGAAAAAATCACTATACATACTTATTTCTTTTTTTTAGTAGAATTGTTTAACTGCTTTAGTTGTGTGATTTAAATAAAAAATATATAAATATATATAGTGATTTTGTCAATTCTTCTAGTTAATCAATGTAATCAATAAGATGGAACTATTAATTATTTACTTACTATTTTTTCTTCGAGAATTTATATACCTATTTCAACTTATTATTTATTACAAGTAAAAATTGAAATAAATTCAAATTGAGTTCAAAACAGTTTTATTTAATTCACAACAATTGTTTCACCCTACTAGGGCTTCATCAGGTGATGAATATTATAATACAAAATATTTGTAGATGTTCTTATTTATGTCTTTTCCTAAATGAAGAGGGGGGAGTTTGTGACATTAGGTTAAGAGCGGGAGTAACTTATATCTTTAATGTAATATTACATTAAAGATATAAGTGAATATTATAATACAAAATATTTGTAGACGTTCTTATTTATGTCTTTTCCTAAATGAAGAGGGGGGAGTTTGTGACATTAGGTTAAGAGCGGGAGTAACTTATTATACATTAAATGTAATATTACATTAAAGATATAAGTTACTCCCGCTCTTAACCTAATGTCACAAACTCCCCCCTCTTCATTTAGGAAAAGACATAAATAAGAACGTCTACAAATATTTTGTATTATAATATTCATCACCTGATGAAGCCCTAGTAGGGTGAAACAATTGTTGTGAATTAAATAAAACTGTTTTGAACTCAATTTGAATTTATTTCAATTTTTACTTGTAAATTATGGAGTTTCAACACGTATCTCCGTCTTCAATCAATTATTATTTATTATATTCACACTTATTACGTCGGTATTTTGAAAATATTAAAATTTAAAAAGATACAAACTGCTACAATGAACAACATGGAACAACTAACTACATTAACTACTGAGATATCACTTATTATGTTACTAACAATATTTTATACGGTTATAAAATATAGATAATTAAATATGATATGATAAAGGAGTAAATATGTAATTTAGTTCTTTTAACGTTATCACTAGGGACCGGCAGTCAGGGGTACTTTGGCAGAATTTATAACATATAAATTCTGCCAGTGTATCTCTGACTGCCGATCACTAACTAATCAACTAATCACCATATGAAACGTAAAAAATCTATTGACAGTTTATAGTGGATGCATTTAGTCCTAAAAAATAAGGTGTGGCCAACACACGACTTTCTTATACGTATGAGCGTTTCAAATTATACAAAATTGTTCTAAATTGTTAAGAATTTTTTTTATATAAAAATTATTCAAAACCCTTTTATAAGTACTTGTAATCTCTTAGTGAATCTCTATTGAATGCATACGTTGCGAGATATTCGAAAGAAAGTGCTACTCGCTAATGGTAAAAGTGTTACTTCCGGTCCAAATTTTGAATTTCACTTATACAAAAAATATTCTCAATCCAGCTCTAAATACTTTTGTACTCTTGACAAATATATACAAAATGCATAATTTACGACATATTTGCAAAAAATCGCTATTCGATAAGAGTAAAAGTGTTACTTCCGGTCCGAGTTCAATTTTCTTTTTATACAAAAGATATTGAAAATTATGTTTTAAATGCTTTTATACTGAAATGTACCTGCCTAGAAAGCATGACTCGCGAGGTATTGGCAAAAAACTGATTTTCGATAAGAGTGAAAGACCTACTTCCGGTAGAAATTTCGAAAAACTTTTTTAATACAATTTTTCTCAAATTCAGTTTTCAGTACATTTGAATTTTTTTATACATTTAAGAAAGAAGGTATTAAAAGAAAGAAGGTATTAATTAATTACCAATTTTATACATTTGTTTAAACTTAGTAGTTGACGAAATATTGGCACTGAAGTAAACTACTACTTCCGGTCTACCGATTTTACCGAAAAACTAATCAGATCTCAAGAGGGAGATTATAGTTGCAAATACAAAATTTGGGATTGATATCTATAGCCGTTTGGTCGCTATTGTGGTGAAACACACACAGAGAGAGAGAGGGAGGGAGAGAGAGAGAGGGAGAGAGAGAGAGAGAGGGGGGGGACATTTTTAAAAACCCCTATCAGGAGACTTGAAAACGTGGACATCTACAAAAATCGCGAGGTCGAAAATTTTCGTCATCACAAGACTTCCTTATACTACGTATAAGTAAAACAGCCTTGATTTTAACCCTCAGTCAACTTGAACTGCGTTAAAGTTATTGCACTGTTAACTAACGAAATAAATTGGTGTGGGCACCATATACACATTCTAAAACGTATTAATGGTCCAAATTAAAAAAAAATATATTCAAAAGTTGTTCTAAAATATGTTGTATATACTTTTTATTTGTTAAATAATCTGCTAAATAGGTAACCAAATAATGTTAGTTTTAAAAAATGATTTAATCCGTGCCTGAGGTGAACATAAAATTTAACAGCGTGCGAAAACACATGCAATTAAAATTGTTATGAGATTTATCTTTCCCCATCTCCTTTTCTGATTGATGGGTAAACAGACACATACTCTCTTGGTTTATTTTCTAATATAAAATCAATCTCACTGGGAACATCGACAATGTTTGAATTTATATAACCTGAAATTGAAGAATTCCTAATTTATATTTCTTATAAGTGTTTACATATTTGTTTTTTTGCCGTTCACTTACAAAAAGTGTGTGGGTTTTTTGTCGTCAACTCAAGGCTAAATGTGTTTGGGTGAGATGAATAAGGAGATTGTTCTTTTCTTGTTAAATATTAAAAATAGGAAATAGATCATAATTCAAGTTCCCCAATATCGTCATCTGGTGTCGGTTAGTTAAACTTGAAAGGTAATTTATAGCAAATCGTACTTTAAATTTTCCGGCACACATGTGGTTTAAATATAAAATAATGGTAAATTCTAAATCGTAGTGTCCTCTATTTTTCCTAAATGAACTAAAACTGATGGGCTACAGTAAAGCCTATCTCATGGGCTCTTTGTTCTTTCTCTGTTGATAGACTAACCGTACCATCAAATAAGCATGTATTATAATTTTAAAATATAATATAATTTTAATAATTTAAATTTTTAGTAAAGTAATATATCGATTTTTCTCCAAAAAATTAGTCATATTCTCATATACACGTATTTTATGTAGTAAATTGAAGTAAATGATTTTATTAGGGAAATGCAAACAGTTGAAACATATTCTATGCTGTAAAAATATTTTCATTTCTAACCTGGATTATTAATATTTAAACATCTCTTATGGGTAGTGTCTAGGTACTTTAAAAATTATAATATTACTAGACCATTGATTATGTATAAGAAGATAGTCCAAGTCCATAAGAAAAAGGTTGCGCCTAAAATCAACATTTTGGATGTCACCACCAGTGGGGCGCTAGTCGTCAAAGTGTCCACATGTGGTGGGGGTAATTTTCAAGGTAGTTGAGATTTAAACCGTTAACCAACATAATAAATTCCTAGTTTTGGCTTTTCAGTAAACAGATGACGCTGTAAAATAAAGTAAATAAATTTAATTTAATTTTTATATAGGTAATAATAATAATTCTGATCATATACCGCGCAGTGTCATTAATAAAATTTGTATACCTATACTAATAGTATTAAAAAATATTTTATTTACGTTCCACTCTACAACAAAAGCCATTTATAAACACAATGAATATACATATATCTGAAAACGTCTGAGTCGGGCTTTGCCGAAGAAAGAAGGCATAGATACCTATAAAACATTTATTTGTATGTTTTTTTTCGTTATGTATATAAGTACACTGACAATATACCAAATTCTCACGGAATCGTCTGTAAATATTTCGAAGACTGATAGGCGTTTGTCTTCACTTACAGTATTATACAGGGTTAATTTTAAATAGCGTCATTAAAAAAAGGTGGTGAAAGAAAAAGATGAGAAACGCCCGTACAAAAAAAATCGAGGTCCAATATGCACGCAGTGACGAGAAATTGAATTTTCTTTCCTCGAGTCCGACCCTGTCGCAGTTAATATACGAGCGGCAATATAGGAATTCACCGCTACGAACAGCACTGATGGGATTTCCATTTAGTTAGACCACAGAGAAAGAACAGAGATCCCATGAGATAGGCTTTATTGTAGCCCTTCAGTTTTAGTTCATTTAAGGAAAATAGAGGATACTACGATTTAGAATTTACCATTACTTTATATTTGAACCACATGTTTGCTGGAAAACTGAAATTAAGATTTGTTATAAGTTACCTTTTAAGTTTAACTAACCGACACCAGATGACGATATTGGGGAACTTGAATTAAGATCTATTTTATATTTTTAATATTTAACAAGAATACAATCTCCTTATTCATCTCATCCCAAACACATTTAGCCTTGAGTTGACAACAAAAAACCCATTCAGTTTTGTTAGTGAACGACAAAAAACATATACATATGTAAACACACCATACTTATCAAGTTATCAATATAAATTAGGAATTCTTGAATTTCAGATGATTAAATTCAAGCATTATTTTCGGTTTTCCAAGTGAGATTTTATATTAGAAAATAAACCAAATAGAGTATATCTGTGTACCCATCAATCATCATGATCGTAGTTACAAACACTTCCCAATAAGAAAAGCTTAGAAAAGTAGTTGACATAAATCCGATAACAATTTTAATTGCATGGGTAACATTTCTTTTGGCACGCTGTTAAATTTTATGTTCACCTCAGGCACGGATTAAATCATTTTTGTGTTAAAATATGTTTAATTAATTTACACTCTATACCAGGGGTCTCCAAACTACGGCCCGAGGGCCACATCCGGCCCGCGGACAGATTTTGTCCGGCCCGCGGAGAGCTAGCATACTTGAAAACTCCTTTTAGAGAACATATTTTTTATAGCAAATTAAATTTAGTTTACTGAAGTATTCTAATTTTATGTTGAATAATTATTAATATGACATCTACATTGATATGGTCATGGGCTAACTACTCATAACATTGTTGTAGGCTTATTGTTATTGTTTTTGTGATAAGTTGGATAAAGAAACACAGAAATGTAATGAGTAAAGACATGTATAATATGCAGAAAATTTTACTTCAGTATATAATAACTATCAAATTATTGAAATGAATCCAACTAACATTTTATACATTTTAAATAAAAACATAACTTATAACAAGCATAATGACATATGAAATACTAATGAGATTTGTGTAATTGAGATTTTCCACTGACAATAGTTTGTAGTTGTGGACTAATTTTACTTGTACCAATTATTAAAAGAGATTTAAGATGCTCATCAGTTAATTTAGATCTGTAAACATTTTTTGTGTACTTCATTTTGGAGAAGGTCTTCTCACACAAATAAGTAGCACCAAAAACAGAAAACAGCCCACGAGCAAATTTATGCAAATTATCAAATTGTGTCAGTGGAAGACTCTTATAAAATTCCAACAAAGATGAGTTTTGATATTTGTTCTTAATTATATCACTGCACTCTAGATCAATTATTTCCATTTGAAGTTCCGGGGCTAGGGTTTCAATGTCAGTATCAAAAGGATTCTGAAAAATCTTAATTTGATTCGCAATGGCATCAAAGTCCGAGAAAAGAGTATCAAAATTTATTTTCAAAGCACTCAAAGTTTCGATTGCAAAATCGATAGGAAACTCAATCTCAGTAGTGTGGCTGAATATTTCACATGTTTTAAAATGTGAAAAACATTTACTTCGTAGTTGTGATTGAAACAGTATCAATTTCTTCCGGAATGATTTGATATTAGTGTATAAATCAGGAAGATGCTGGTTTTCTCCTTGCAATCTCAAATTCAGTTCGTTCACATGTTTTGTCAAATCAACATAGAATGCTAACTTCCACAGCCATGCGTTGTTTTGTAATTCAGTAAGAGGGCGATGCTTTTCATTCAAAAAAATTTCGATCACTGCTCGAAGTTCAAAAAAGCGCTGAAGGACTTTCCCACAACTAAGCCAACGTACGGCAGTATGATAAGGTAAGTCATTTTCTCCAATCTCTTCAATAAATTGTCGGAATTGTCGGTGATTCAGCCCAAAAGATCTGATAAAATTAACAGTTGATATGACTGGTTTCAGAACTTCAGACATATCCAAACATTTTCCGCACAAAGACTGTTGATGAATGATACAATGTAAGACTAATGGTTTTAAACCACCGTCATTTTCTACAGCCTTTGACACAAGAGCGACCACTCCTTTATCTTTCCCACTCATGTTTTTGCCTCCATCAGTTGTAATACATTTCAAGTTTTTCCATCGAAGGTTCTTTTGATTAATGGCCATTTCAACTCCTTTAAAAATATCTGTACCAGTAGTTGTGCCATGAATACTATTCATATCAAGAAGTTCTTCATGCACTTCATAGCTTTTATCTACTCCTCGAATATAAATCAACACCTGAGCAGTATCTGACACATCCGTTGACTCATCCAAGGCCAAAGAAAACCACTCAACATGTCCATTTTTGTCGAACAGTTGAGAGGATATATTTTCAGCGATGTTTTCTACCCTTCGAGCCACAGTGTTTGCTGACATACTGACACTTTTTAATAAATTTACCTTTTCAGGGCACATTTCTTCGGCTACTGCAATTATGCATTCTTTGATCATTTCTCCATCGGTGAATGGTTTTCCACGTTTTGCAATTTCAAGAGCCACACGAAAGCTGGCACGCGTTGCAGCCTCTTGTTCAGTTTTGAGTTTTGTAAATGAAGATTGCTGCGATTTCAATCCGCGCTTCATAGCTTCGAATTTTTCTGTCCGCAAACTTCCTGTATATTTTGAGTAATTTTGAAAATGTTTTGTTTCATAATGACGTTTAATGTTATATTCTTTGAGAACGGCTATGCTTTCATTGCAAATCAAACATAGCGCCTTCTTACTGGACTCAATTACGAAATACTGAATGTTCCACTGATCTTTGAATTTTCTGCATTCACTATCAATTTTTCGCTTCTTTTCCATACTACTAAAACACACACAAGCAACAATTCAAATCAAAATACTGTTACAAAGATGTCTTAAACTTAAACACGCACAAACACGTTTTAAGGAGGTACGCACTATTTTATTTCACAACAGTGTCATAGGAACTGACTTGTGGTTGCGCCACTAGCCTTCTTATATGTTCCAATTACTGCCATCTAGAAGTGAGTGGAAGACACCAGAACTTTCTCGAACCAACGAGATTATTTTGTACTAATGTGCCCATTCATAAATTTCTCCCGCTAAATTTGTTATAGTAAAAGCAGTCTTGTCGTAGTAGTAAAGAGAAGCCAATGGGAGCTTAAAGGAAGTGACGCAATTATCCAATTACACCAATCGTGGTTGTTACAATTTTGTAGGCGTTTTGCTTTAGATTTAAATATCCTAAAATATTTTGAATTAAGGGATTATTAGTCTGCACGTAGATCTGTGGCAAGTACCCGCTCTCGCCGTTGAATTATAAGCAGCAAAATCACAATTTTAGAGAAGGATGAAAATATATATTTGCGAATATGGGACAAGTGTGCATATAGTGATTTGTACGGTCGAAATCCAAACGTTACTTCAATCACTGATACTTCTACAGCGATATTAGTTGTGATCACTGCTACTGTAGAATAACAGTGATTAATAACTGCTACTGGATATATCGCTCATCTCTATTTTGCACCATGAGTCCATGAGTACGATATTTAATTTAACATTTACAGAGGAGCCTCTCCACCTTTCTTTGGAAATCTAAGTTCTATTGATACAAGAACCAGGCCCCAAAATATTTACACTTCACTGGAAAATGAAAGCTTACAAAGTTGGTAATTTGTGGCATGAGTGGTAATTTGGTCGTAATCGATGACAAATGACAGATGGTAAACGAAAATTATTGTGACACATTTTTCTGATATTATGGTTTATTTTAATATAGGCAACATTTTAGAAGCATTTTTATGTTAACACATAAATATGGTGTACTAATTTTTTTAATTTTACCAACTTACTGAAAACGTTGCTATTTATAATATATTGGAATTATACATGTATATTAAAACATATCAAAGTGTGTTTAAAAGAGAATTGTGACCTATTTTAACTTCCAACTCGAAAATGAATTATAAAAACTGGGATAATCGTAAAACAAATAGAGGAAGAGGCAGGGGCAATAACTGGAATTGGAGAGGAAGAGGATACAACAGAATGTCAGTGTTTGTATTAACAGTTTTACTTTATATATTTAAAGATATTTTTTAGGACAAATCCATTTCTGCACAACTTATGGGCAAATCCCTCACAAAATTATAACCAATATCATTTGATTCATCATGAAGCAACAGCTCATTATCAAAATTCAAGATTTCCAAGGCTTCCAATTCCGCCATCAAACACTACAAGTGTAATTGTTACAAAACCAGTTATACCATTACCAGGTTCTGAGGAATATACACAAAATAAAATACAACAAACAAGTGACTTAATAAAGAGACAATTAAATATAGATAGTGAAACTTGTGCTAGTGATTTTTCTTCCAGTTTAGCGCTCAGTGATTCGTCAAATAATAATGTTACAGAAGAACAAGAAAGTAATATAGATGTGAATTCTTTAACCCGTCCGTCAGAAATTAAACGAGTTACAAAACAGCTCAATCGCAAAAACAAAACTCCTGAAATAATTGATGTACAAGAAATTCATGATAGAATTATAAAACATATATCTAATTTAAGTTATAGTAAGAAGATGAATCTGGTTAATCAAAGTACTGTTGGTTATGATATTGCTATTCATGAAGTTCAAAAACAGAAGCGATTAGAATTATCAAGAGCATTGCGTGATATAAGTAAGCGACAATCTCAAAGTAGTGATGATGGGGAAGTCATTAATGCTATAATTCCTGACATAGGCATCAAAATTGAAGATTTACCAAATGATGTTATTGCAGAACTTTCGAATTCCTTAAATTTACATTTAGAGGATCAGGTCACAAGCTTAGTGGATCCAGAAGTATGTTTTAAGCAAGCAGAAGAAATCTTGAATGTTAACTTTGAAGGTGATGAATCAAACTTAAAAATGTTTGAAGATAATTTGAAAATAAGTGAATGTATGAATAATGAAATAGGGAGCCCTAATCAAATTCATCATAATTTGCATACAAGAAACATGTTAGCTACCGATTATGACCTTTTAAATAAGTCTGACAAAGAATATGATTTAGATGATAATACCTTTCGAAATAATCAAGATAACTATGAAGAGTATATATCAAAAGGAAGTATGGAGAATATGTTTCTTGATAGTAGTGACACTCACAATAATGATGTAAATAGTGATGATGATTATTCTAAAGATACGGAATTTAATAATTTCTGTTTTGAAAATTTAGATGTAACGAAATCATATTTAGCACCATTTGCTTCAATAAAACCTCATCAAGATGAATTTGCTAATGATGCTACTATTAACAATATACCAGAACATATTCCAAAAATATCTGTTAGGAAAGACATTTTATCAGATACAACTGGTAGCAATAGTAATGATAATTTAGGAACATTAAAATCTCAATCTACTAGTCACTCTCCTGTGAATATCTCACCCTGTGAAGAACCTCATAGAAAATTTGATACTGATCATAGTGATAGTTTTAATTCAATAATTGAAAGCACTAATTATTTAAATAAACTACAAACACATGCATTTCAACACAAAGAAAATTCTAACATACAACATAGTAAAGACATAAAATGTGATTCGAAAGGGAAAGGTGATTCAAATATAGATGAGAATGATGAAATTATCAAAAGCCCTGTTAAAACAACAAATATTCCCAATGTCCCTATAGTTCAAAATTACTCAAAAGAAGAAAAGCTTATTTCATTTAATACTAAAGATGATTTAAACCATTCAAATATTGTACAGAAAGTTGAGACTGTTACTAAATCAGTTCAAGAAGGAGATAATATTGATAGAACATTGCAGACTCTTGAAAGTTCTTCACAGAAACGTTGGAAATCACCTGGGGAAAAGAAAATGATGACAGATATTCATCTTAAATCAAATATAACAAAAGATTTAGAGCAAACACTAAATAACACTATTTTAGAGCAGATGGAAGAATTTAATAAAAAAATGATGATTATCACTACTGAATCATGTAATTCATGTACAGATAATTTTCAAAAAGAATCAGAAAATTTTGTGAATATCGAATCCAAAACAGCAAATGACATCGACCATTTTCACTCCACAGACACATTAATAACTTTACCAGTTCAAACATCTGAAAACTCTAGTAATGTAAACTATGATAATGATGCTTCAAAAATTGAAGAACTGAGCAAAGCATCTTTAGAAGAAACAGATTTCAGTAAAAGTATGACGCAAGATATTTTAGTAAATAAAATGATGCATATGTCTAACATTGAGCAATTAGAAAGAAATGATAAAAATGTAATCACTTGTTCTGATAACACAGAAGAAAGTGTTTCTATTGTTGACACAAATGATAATATGAATTTAGATAGCAAACAAAAATCATATAATGTTTGTCAGGATATTATTTCCAGTACAAAGGACAATTCAAACACAGATGAACCAACAAATTTTGATTGTGTTCAGAAGTATACACATGATGATTCCAAACAAAAAGAAAAACTATCAAAACCTAAAGATGGTAAATATAAAAAGGCAAAATGCAAAACTATTCATAAAACAGAAAATAATAAACAAAGTACACTTAAACATAAATTTACAGATATTGTTTCTTCATGTGTTAATATGGTAAATGATATTAAGAAGACCACCTTAAATATTAAAAGTGATACCAACAATACTGATAAATCAGATTCTGATAAAACAGAAAGGAATGAAGTGGCTAGGAAAATAAAAACTGCTGCTGAAAAGAAAGAAACTGTACCTGCTTTAAAAAGTGTTCATAATGTCTGTGTTCAAACAAACTTTGAGAATGATTCAGTAACACAAGATTTTCAACTTGAATTAAAAGAATACAAGGATGTTGAAATACAAACTAGTAATTTGTTATCATCGTCAAGTGTACAAACAAATACTGATATTGAAGTTTTTAACAGTGAAATGAGACATAGAAATTATTTGCATTCTCTTTTGAAATTGAAAGGAATCGATGAAGAAATACAAAGACTAATGAACATGAAAAAGAAGCTTTATGAAAGTATGGAATATGAATATAGTATATCAAATATAACAAATTGTTTTCCTACACATGAAGTTGCTCATTCCGGTAGGGAAAATAGAAATAAAGTAAAACTTGATTCAGGATTGTTTAACACTATTTATGAGAAAAATGAAGAAGGATCTGATCAAAGAAAATGTACTGGTATGCTTAGTAGAAAACATAAAAAAACTGCTTCTGAAGAAGAACTTGAAGAAGGCGTGCATAGTCCGAAGAGGAAGAAACGTCACAGAAACTTAGTAAAGAACATTATTAGTGATACAAGTGCCAAAACTCAGCTCAGTAGTTCTAGTAATACAAATAATTTACAGTCATTAAATAGGGAAGAAAATAATTGTACAAATGTTAGAAAACCACTAAGCATAAAAATATCACTTAAAAATATAACACAATCCTCATCCATGGCCGAATTTCAGAAAACAACAGAAAAAATACCAAATCCGAATATTTCCAACAAAATAAATACAAAACAGGATTCTCTTATAACTAATAATGATAAAAGTACAAACAAACAATGTGTTGCTGTTGACAGGCAATCCAGAAAAAGAAATTCTGTTGAAAGGAAATTTGAAATAGATAGTAGAGAATGTACAAAACTATATAGTGTAAGTAAACTTTCTAGTGCAAGCGATACAATTTCTAATGCAGAGATGCTTCCCAAAGGCAAAAGCCATGTAAAAGTTTGCAGAAACAAAAAATTAAAAATTAGCAAAGATAATATAAGTGATTCTAAAATGCATAAGAATAATGACGCTAAACTATTGAATAAAAGTTGCCATGTTATAATTGAGCGATTTACAATAGACTACTTAGAACAGCTAAAAAGAAGTTTACAGGAAAAAAGCAAGGGATCACATAAAAGTAATTTAACAGAAGAAAATAAAACAGATAGCACATATTTATGTGCTAGTAATAGTGCATCTAAAACAGGTGAAACCTGTGTGCCACAAGAAACTCCAATTAAAAATATTCATGTAAACTGTGATCCAAATGACATAGAATTTAAAAATTTTACAGGAGCTATCCTAGATATGCAAGTATGTTTTATTTAGAAAATGTTATATATTTTTAATTGGAAGTAAATTTCAGATAGTTGAAGATGTACTCCTAGCAGGCACAGATTCTGGTTACCTTTACTTTTTTAATATAAATACGGGTGATAATATTAGTTCAATTAGTATATCTGACAAGCCAGTGACATCCACTTGTCTTTTTTTAAATGATGGACATTTTAATATATATGCAGGCTGCTTAAAAGGAAATTTAACTGTTATTGATTTTAACAATAAACAAGTGTCAGATATTATACAATGTGAAGAGGGTATTCAGTGTATAGAAACAGGTTGGGAATTTATATTTATGGGTTCTAATAGAGGTCATGTAATGCGATATAATTATAAGGTATGTTTTTATTAAACTATCTACGTGTTCGAAATTTCATCAAAATGGTGCAACAGTAGTCAAAGGTGGCAGTCTATGTACATATGCAAATTTAACCAAAACTATCTGTGATAATGTGTGGAAATATTATTTACTCAGAACGTTATCGATGTCCCAGCAAAATTGCTCACCTTTCCATCATATAGGAAGGGTAGTAGGTAGATGAATAAATGGAAGGGGAAATTTTTATCTTTCTTAAGGGTAACAGCTCTTGTCGAAAGTTGATATTGTGTGGCTGCAAAGTGTTACGGTGCCGCTAGCACAGTTCTCCGTTAAGTCCAAAGGTGTCTTGAAAGCTATCTAGCAAAATAAAATTCACCGAATGTCCTAGCGACGCTAAAAGAAAGAAGGGGTTAATGCTTGAAATTCAAATTTGAATAATTTTTTTAATACGATTATTAGAAATACTAAATATGCATCTATTATTTCTCTTTTATTTACTTAGAAACTGATATATTGAAATTGAAAATTTTAAGTAAACATAGATACATATAATACTAACCAATAATTAAGCATCGTGAAATAGCATATTTCCTTTTTTTGCCAAGAGCAATACAAAAAAGGGTCTTGATAACTATAGGTTTGTTTATGTTTAATATTACGAACGGTTCTAACACAGTTTTGTTATTGCGCAGAACTAATGCGCCGAACGAATCTGTAACGATTCGATGCCTTTATCCCGAATTAGTTCTGCAGTTCTAGAACGGTTCCAGAACTGCCAATTACAAACCAAAACACGACATTTTTTGTTCCAAAACAGTTCCGGAAACCCAAACACCTAACATAATTCTGCGCATGAGGTGAACTGTTCTAAAATCGTTCTTAGCAAAACGAAAACAAACCATATATTACTAAATTTAGTCAAAAATGTTAACAGCTGCTAAGTGGTCTGTACACAATAATATGTATGAGGTGCATGTTGCTGTCTTATTTATTAGTTATGTACTTATTACAAAATGATATTTAGAAAATACTGCAACCAATTGCATGTAAACAGATGTCCTGTCATATACTACATAGTGCAGCTATGTGTGTAGTCAAAATAGGTAATATAACTATACCATACTAAAATTACACATATGTATTTATATTATGTTATATATTTATTATAGGCCTCACCGTAATTAACACTCAGTAATTATGAAATTAAAGTATAATGCATGCAATTTGTAGCAGAGAAACCATTGTGTGAGTTTTTTTTATAAATGACGTGGATTGAACTTTTAGTTGCCTGCTTGTTGCTTATGCAGGGTATTAATAAAAATGAATATTAAATTGAATGAAAAAGAAAGCAGCTTCCAGTTAATTTGACCAACTGTCATCTGGTGTATTTCATTTTACCAATGACATATCTTCCACCAAACTGCACATGGTATAATTTTAGTGGGAACCACACCAATGCATTGAAGTTTCGAACACTTGATTTATATAAGGTTTTTAATTAATGTCATAATATGTTTTCTTTATTACAGAAAACGAAATTAGAAAATTCAATTAAAATTTATGATAGCAACATATTATCTATTAAAGCAACACAGGAAGGTGCCAGACGGGTTATACTTGTAGCTTCAAGAAATGCTCAAATTACTGTAAGAGATGCTATGTCTGGTCTTTTACTTAGAACAATGAATAGTACAATTTGTCCAACAGTGTACACAATTCTATTAGAAAATAATTTAGTATATTGTGGAACAAGTCAACATAATATTTTAATTTACACATTCCAGGTAAATTGTTTCATCACCTTTTAAGTAAATTATATTTAATGTTTTTGTGCAGGATGGTCAATTAAGCCATAAATATGAAGCAGCTAATTCAAAAGGTATTGTATGTCTAAAGATTACAGGAAACCTCTTATTTGCTGGCTGTTATAATGGAAATATATATGTCTACAACATACACTCAAGTAAATATCTTGGCCAAATTACTGGTCCTGGTGGAATGCTGCTATCAATGATTCTTTGTGGCAACAAGGTGAGACAGTATAATAATTCTAAATCTATAGAGGTGAAATATAATCTATTATTAATATTTTGCATAATTCTAAAGTTTTTTCTAACAAAAGAAGTAAAAGTATTAACTCACATCAGAAAATAGGTTATCATAGTTTAGACGAAAAGAAATTTAATAATACTGTAACCACATATTTTTGTTAATAGAAATTGACGGATTTCAATAATTTTGGTAAAATTTGCTTCATTTCCTTTTAATGACTAATTCTACATGTTTGCATGTGTCACAGGTATATGTAGGTAGGGTTTATTTAATACAGCATTCTATACTATAGAGCATCTCAACCATAGTATTCAGTCCAGTATCTTATGGGATATATACCTCTTTTACTACCGTAAGGAATTTGTAATAAACTGTCTTTTTTTATTTCAAGGCAATGTTGTCCGTTTGATTTATTATGTTTATGGTTGGTATTGTCGGTGTGGTGTAAGTATCATAACATAACCTTCCTGTCAAGTGTCAAATTAATAATACAATACAGTATAGTCTATTTTTTAATTCGGAGGAGTAAAATAAAAAGGCGCGTTTACACAATGGAATTTTGGAAAATTACTTTTTGGCGGCAGTTTTAAAACTAGCGACGATTTTATATAAATTGTAGTCAAGTAATTAATTAAAAATTTATTCAAAAAATTAGATAATTTTAATTTGAAATAAAAAGGAATCATCATCGTAAGTGAAATGCTTAAATCAAAAGTTTTAAAGGTGATTTGTATATTTTCAAATTTAAAAAGAAAACACAGATGGTTCTTATTCTTATATGATTATTTACAAGCGAACAAAAATTTAGACAAATATTAATTATAGCATATACATATAAATCATATAATTATTCACAATTTTTTATTATTATATACAAGTGAACAACAATTTAGGCAAATGATAATTATAGCATATACATATGAAACAGTAACAATTTATAATTATTCACTATCACTTTCCATTTCACTTGAACTATCTTCACCCACTGATACAATAAATGGCTCGATTATATCATCGACCAACCCATATAACTCACACATTCTTCTTTCTTCATTAATCACATGGCCTACACATTTCTTCCAATTGTCCGTAGTGATATTCTGGATTGCTTTTAGTAAAAGTATCCGCACATCAGCTAATTTAAATGTAGTATTCTTAGTTGCCACCTCATTTTTTATTTGAGCCCACACCAACTCAAAACAGTTTTGTTACAACTTTTGGCCATCTCATCTGTCACATGTATATTATATTGGTCCTTATTGAGACGAATTAGGTGAAGAAGTTCAGATCGAACCATCTCTTCATTGTACTCAATATTTTTTGAATTCAACCAAGCCTGCATATCAAGTTTTCTAGAATTTGTTGTGGGGATTTTTTCAATTTTACGACTATGATATGTAGCATTATCCATAACAATAACAGCATTGTCTGGCAGCACTGTTAATATTTTATGAATCCATCTTTCAAACACCTCTGCATTCATTTCTTCATGATAATCGGTTGTCTTTTTTCCTTCGAAAATCAATAAACCATTCTCCACAAATCCAGCCTCAGATCCTATATGCAAAATAATGAGACGTCTTCCTTTCCCTGCAAGATTACGTAAGCCTGTAGTCAGTCCTTCATTAAATGCCTGTCGTCGACTTCTTATATTGCCATCTACCCAAACTCTTTGTTTAATATGACCTTCGTTTAGCCATGTTTCATCTAAATAATAAATTGGCCGATTTTGACGACGATAATCTTTAATTGTCATCAAATATCTTCTTCTCCACCTAATTATATCATCACGTTCTATCAAAACACTCTTTCGATTCCTCTTCATATACCTACAATAATATATCATATTTATTCTAACATATCAAAGCATGTAAAATATAAATTTGAGTACTTATATACTCATTTTTTTTTGCATATTAATTAGAACATTGGCGCTGACCTAAAGTTTAGCATTTTCATCAATTTGTATAATGTTGAACGGCTCGTCTGTGGCAAATCATCACGCTGTTTGATTTCATTCAGCACTTTATCAAGTGTAGGAAGCTCATTTTTATAAAAGAAATTGTGAATTATTTGCCTTATAGAATTCTTGACGGTTTCACTATAATCAGTAATTAAAGAGTGTCTTCCAGAACTTTGCTTGGGTGGGATAACTTGTCCTTTCTGCTTATATTCTTTTATGGTACGATAGACAGTAGACCGTGCCACTCCTAAAAACAAGATAACATAATAATATATACCCAATGATGGTAATGTATTATAACACTAACCTATCATACTCGATATTCTTGCGACAATAGCAGTAATCCTCATTCTGGGGTTATCAGCACGTAATTTTTTGAATATATTTACTATATTCAGCTTCTCAACAACAGATAGATGTCCTAAGATCACAAATTTTCGCCTTCTCCACGGGGAAATTTGCGATCCAGAAGTGCTTGGTACTTCCTCCATATCCAAGAAAAACGCTATGAAAATGATTTACACGGAGAGTATATCAGTCGATTCAGTTCTTAAAAGAACTATTTTAGTATCATAACGCAAATTGAACAGAAACGCACTGACAAAATTAACGATGTATACAATAACAGCTGTTGTAACAGTATGGCGGCCGTAGACATGTAAAATTTCCATATTGTAATTCTTCCCGAAAACTGACAAATAGCAAGCCTCCTTTTTAGCGCTTCAATTTAAAAACACTCCTCCGAATTAAAAAATAGACTATAATAAATTAGAATAACATCCTAACCAACAAGTAATTAAAATGTCACTATAATGAGTTACCAACCTAAGCTGTCATTGTCGAACTGACAACTATGTTGTCTGTCTGCATAAGACACATACTGAATACTAAGGTTGAGACGCTCTATAGCTATAAACATCCATATTATTTGTCAACAATGATAAGTAAATAATTGAAGGATATACCGGATGGTGCAATAGTTTGTCGGCGGAGCTTAGTTTAAAAACTAATAACGCTGTAGCAATCCGTGCGTTCAGGGAGTTACGGCCCCGCTAGCGCTGAGCTGTGCTAGGTCGAGCGGTTTCCTGAACGCGACTGCTGAGTGCCGGCGTTGGAGCTAGCGGTCGCAATCTTGTCTAGCGAAAATAATTTCGCTCGATGACCTAGCGGCGCTAGAAAGAAGTGGGGATAAGCTGTGAATATTCAAATATGAATTTAAAAATTCAAACCCGCGGATTAATAAAAACATTAATTTATTATTTGTAATAGTAAATATAATTTTTACGGTTGCTGTTGTACTTGTTGTATTTAATGTTATACGAAAGTTATAGGTAAATTTATCATATAAAATAGATATTGATAAGTACTATTATATTCGGTTTACATATAAAGTGAATATCTTTTTTCTACTTGAAATAAATTATTTATTTCTAATAAATAAACAACTGCTAGTGAATCCTAAGTAGTTAATGAAAATAAATTTGGCTCGATGACTTAGCGGCGGTCACAGATTAGATGAGATAGCCCTGTCAAGGCAAAATTTTTATCTTCGTTTTGTATTGCCTGCGGGCAAATATAGATGGCGATGACATCAAAAAGTTACAGTTTTCAATCCGTGCGTTCAGGGAGTTACGGCGCCGCTAGCGCTGAGCTGTGCTAGCTCGAGCGATGTCCTGAACGCGACTGCTGAGTGCCGGCGCTGGAGCTAGCGGTCGCCATCTTGTCTAGCGAAAGTACATTTCGCTCGATGGCCTAGCGGCGCTAGAAGGAAGTGGGGATAAGCGGTGAATATTCAAATATGAATTTAAAAATTCAAATCCGCGGATTAATAAACACATTAATTTATTAATTGTAGTAGTAAATATCATTTTTACGGTTGCTGTTGTACTTGTTGTTATATTTAATGTTATGCGAAAGTTATAGGTAAATTTATCATATAAAATAGATATTGATAAGTACTATTATATTCGGTTTACATATAAAGTGAATATCTTTTTTCTACTTGAAATAGATATTTATTTCTAATAAACAAACAACTGTTAGTGAATCCTAAGTAATATATGAAAATAAATTTGGCTCGATGACTTAGCAGCGGTAAAAGAAAGCGGTTAAAATTCAAATTTGAATCTTGTGAATAATACGATCAATAGAAACTTCAATTGTTGCACAATAGATCTTAAATAGTGCCTAATAAGTCTTTTTGATATGTTTATATAGGTATTGAAATGTATTTTGAAATAGATATAACTAAAAAGTAAAAATATTAAGAGCTGCTACTGAAACTAATGAGCTACATATATAATATTGTTTGTTTTTGGGCCTTATCTTCTTATTATATTTTCGTGTTCTAAAATACATTAGTATTGTATGCATAAGTATAGATAGCTACATAGTCTACTAGGTAACGTAACTTAAGACTTTTACACAAGATCTACCATCAGATTCCAGTACGATAAATGTTAGAATAATATTGCTTCTTCAACCACAACAATAAAACAAACACACAATGTTATCAGTTTATGTCATATTTATTTATCAATAGGATAGGCTATTTATTTATTTATTTATACACTTAATACAAGGTAGCATTCAGAAAATACATCAATTAATTAAATTTGAAATGAACAACTATTCACGGTGCCGATAAATAACTCAGCCAACACTGCTAATATAATAGTGTTAATCGTTACATCATCTTCAACTAAAACCTCAAAACATTCCAACGAATTTGCTAACATCAGATTTCAATAAGTTAAATATTTGAATAATATTGTTTTTACAATTACAGTAATAAAATAAATACACAAAGTTATTTCTTTGTAATAAATTTATGTATCAGTTATAATTCTGTGGTTATACCTACTCTTACTGCAACATTAGCATTCAGAAAATTCATCAACTAATTAAAATTGAAATGAATACTGTTCACAGTGCCGATAAATATATCAACCAAAACTGCTGATATAATATTGATAATAGATTACACCAACTTCATCGAAAACTTCCACATAATCCATATAATAATACACTGTAAAATGTAGTATTAAATATTTAGACAGGCTTTATATTATAGTAAATAATTTACCATCTCCTCGGTCAATTCTAAAATAAGGATTTTATATTGCTATCATATATTAATTACACACCAAATACGTTGACTTTATTTTTAGTTTAGATTTTAAAAGTACGTATGTCACGTCTTCATACTTCAAACAATAATAATAATAATTAATTAAATAATAATAAATTTCAGAACGCCATATTGCCGCTGTCAGACTTCAGAAGTAGTAAAAGTACGCATGTCCAAGCAACAATTTTAAAATGTACTACTGTGACCCGTTCAATGACTTCTGGCGCTGGCCACAAGCTCGAGCGGTATACGCTTCCAGCGCCGTAACTCCCTGAACGCACGGAATAACACTAAGCAAATAGCGGGCGATTCAAAATGTATTTGATAGCGGGAAATTCAAAATAAAGTTTATTACAAATTAGGGTTTAATACCGCGAGATCAAAAATTATATTGATAAAGGTTTGCCATGGAATGTAAAACGTCTGTCTTAAGTTATATCATTAAGTGTCATACTGTCATTAATATTTGTCATTCTAAGAGAAAATATAATGACAAATATGGACAGTATGACACTTAATGATATAACTTAAGACAGACGTTTTACATTCCATGGCAAACCTTTATCAATATAATTCTTGATCTCGCGGTACATGATTACAACACTGTAATTAAATTGCATACTATTTACTAGTTCTCGTAGTAATGAGGAATCATTTCTAAGGAAAACAGTATACAGTACAATATTCAATTACAATACTGTAACCACACAATAACGTTTTAAAGAAAAGAATTACTTAAATAATTACATTTTAATATTGTTACGTAGAAAAGGTACAAAGTACATTTATGATTATTAATAAGTAACATCTAACACGTATGGTTTAGTTAAATTACCAGTACAAAAATAAAGTAACGAACAATAGCATAGTCTACCAAATGTAGAATTTTCGACTAACAAACATATTTTTAACAATAAGATAGAATTTCTGTCGAAAAAGCACAAGTACTTACTCGAAATACTACAAAGTAGAAAAGCTATAAAGTACATTTATGATTACTATGGAAAAATTATAACTAACATCGAACACTTATGTTTTAGTTAAATTACCAGTACAAAAATAAATTAACGAACAATAGCATAATCTACCAAAAATAGAATATTCGACTAACAAACATATTTTTAACAATAAGATAGAATTTCTGTCGAAAAAGCACAAGTACTTACTCGAAATACTACAAAGTAGAAAAGCTATAAAGTACATTTATGATTACTATGGAAAAATTATAACTAACATCGAACACTTATGTTTTAGTTAAATTACCAGTACAAAAATAAATTAACGAACAATAGCATAATCTACCAAAAATAGAATATTCGACTAACAAACATATTTTTAACAAGAAGATAGAATTTCTGTCGATAAAGCACAAGTACTTACTCGAAATACTACAAAGTAGAAAAGCTATAAAGTACATTTATGATTACTATTGAAAAATTATAACTAACATCCAACACTTATGTTTTAGTTAAATTACCAGTACAAAAATAAATTAACAAACAATTGCATAATCTACCAAAAGCAGAATTTTCGATTAACAAACATATTTTTAACAATAAGATAATGAGACTTCCAATGATATGGCTACCTTAGCCTCCGTGGATGGCCTCATGGGATGGAGTGTCGGCACTGCATTTCTGTTTAAGCGTACTGAATGAGGGTGTGCATAGCAGTTTGTGTCAAAGTGTAGGCTGCAAAGTTTCTTATTACATGTTGTACTGGCATCTAGCACAGGTTTCATGCCCATTTGCTGTTGTTTCACTCCTGAATAATAAAATATAATAATTACAAATGTATACTAACAAATATCAACGATAGTATAAAGGCACGTTTTCATTATAAGAAACTGCCTAGGAAAATCATTAGGAAAAACCGTAAATGCTTCTGTACCAAGAAACCTGAAGTTTCTATTAACACTGCTAAACATCGATTGATTGCTTGTGAAAAAACATAATATAGAAACTTAAAAACAAGTAGTAAATTTTTCGTGTACTTTAAAGGCTTTCTTATACACCTATAGGGTTAAACTGCAGTTGAGGTGTCGGGCGACTAGTGTACCTTATAGAGCACCTCTAATTGAACAACTTTTTCTTATAAAATTATCCATGCAAACATAGAGAAATGGAGATAAAAAATAAATTAGGTACTGACCGAGTCAATTTTGCAGTTTACATCTCATGTAAGGTATCCCATATAGATCATTGAAATGATGAAAATCACGATAATTGATGTTTATTTCACATAATCACACACAATTCAGGTCAATTTGTATGTTTTCTTATGACTTTTCTGCGATTTTAAAAGCACCATCGAATGTCAACAAAAACAGCTGATATCATGTGATCTCGTATTTACAATTTTGCTAAAATTCAATCAAAAAAAAACGTACAAATCAAAGGTGATTGTTGTGTTGTGAGCTTAAGGCTGCGTTTGATAAGGTTTTGGCGGGAGAGAAATGTACCCAAAAAATACCCTTTTCATTTCCATTTTTTCGGGCGTAAAACATCTAAACATGTAAATTTTATGCATTAAGCATGAAGATAAAGGTTAAACGAAGTGAACGCTCGTATTTTTTTTTAAATTAAGTTAATATATAAGCCGTAAATAAAATGGGAAGTTAGTGGTTTTGCAAGTACTAGAAAAAATGGCTACATTTAAAAATGACACGGTAAATTTATATGTAATATAGCAAGTACACTCGGTATTTATATTTGGAAGGTAAAAATAGTAACAGTAGCTAAATACATGTGTAATTTTTTAAGTGATCCATGAAATAAAATTTGTTTACATTTTTGGTGGATCTTTACATACATTACAGATATCTGTTACATTTACGTCGCCTAACAGTGTAGCACATATAATATAGATGGCGATATTATCTTGCAATTATTTAGAGGCTAGTTGTGTGGTATGCGATACTTTAATTATTTATTATAATTTAAAATTATAATTAACAACAATTTTTGCGGTTACTAATTATAAAATTTAGTATGTTACGAGTTATTTGAAAGTACGTAATAGACAATCAACAGTTGGCATCACTGGTTGGCACCACAAAACCAAAAAGTAACTACATAGTTTAATTTGCGAGTTTAATGAAATTGCAATATTTTAAAATATGGAGTTTTCTGTTATCCTTAATTGAAAGATGCCTATGCTTTTACTAATGAGATGAATTATGTAAATCAATTAAACTGGGACTGTTTACGCCGACAAAAGCCTAATTACTGTTTTATATTTACGAAGTTAGCAAAGAAATTGTCGGCTAAGAACGTTTTACATTTTTCTTCAAAATTTGTTAAGGTTGTTGCTAATTACTTAAAATCTAAATATAGGTACATTTTATTTGTTAGCAGTTTTCAGAACTTTGAAATCGTTTATTTTTTAAATAGAAACTGCACACCATGTCTATAGTATTTTTGACATATTCATCAAATTTTATAGTTCAAACTATATAGAAATTAGCAAATAAAAAAATTCCAATGCGCAACGTTTCAAAAATATCGATATTAGAATCGAATAATGTATCAAAAATTCAAAATCGATTTTAAACAAATATTGAATGAAGAATATCGATATACCTTGATATCGACATTTTTATCATGTTTATATTAAAAGTTCTTTGCTGTGGCTTTTCAAGCCATTTAGTAACAAATAATAAAATCTTTAACTCAAAATATATATTTACTCAAAAAATAAAAAAAATCCAATAAAAAGACAAACAAAATATAAATTTGTATGGTATAAGATAATCCAAAACTCAAATATATAATTCTAGTGGTATAAAACACATACATAAATACAAATAAAAAATAAACATCTTAAAACATATCTTCTTTACAATTTTGAGGAAATAGTAATTGTGATAAAGATAACACCCCATGAAGGCGATTCGGCGAACTATACGAGATGTCAAGTGTCAAGTCTATGAAATGCAATATTCCGCTGCCGCTTTCCGATTATAATTTCTACGAAACAGCAAACATCCCAGTAGGCATTTTTCAAATTTCCAACTTCTTTTTTAAAAATATATTCTATTGTATTCTGTATAATATGAACAGTTTCTTTTGTATATTAATGTGAAATAAATGTGTGAAATTTCAAAGATTGTTTACCAGGATATAAGTAAAATGGCATTTTTGATTAAACGATATTATCGAATAAAAAAATCGATAACAGTCAATATTATTAAATAAAAAAATATCGATTTCAATCACGATTATCGAAAAGAAAACATTGATACTTATTTACAAAACAATATATCGTGCGCATCCCTAGTTCAAATCACATATGCCTGCCCACTCTTCTTCCGGAGGTCAGCTCGCCGATTTTCTAGTTTCGATTAATAACAATAATCTTTATAATAGCCTCATTATTTATAATATATTAACATTAAAATAATACCTTCACCTTACTCAGTTTTGAAGATTTTTATTACAGTTACTGTTCTTTTCATTTTTGGTGTTTGTAGAGTTAAATCTTTGTACATATTTAAAACGGTTTTTATCATCTTTATTGTAAAATACTTGAAGCTGTTTGGGTGGCGATTTTCACGGTTTGGTTAGAAAGTGCCTTATCTAATATGTTCGTGACGTACTTAAACGTACAGATAGTGTATAATAACACAGTAAAATATAATAAGAGAATGTTCACAGCTTCACAAATTATGGCTAGGTTATGTTATAAAATATAAAGATATCGCATACTTATAATTCCTTGTTAAATTTACTTACATAGGAACCAATACATTCAGTTAAAAATGGTACCGTTTTGGCGCGATATTTGAATTGAAAAGTTATAGTATAAAGTAACAACGTATCTATGACCAAATTTGCCTTAAAATATGTATATAGAATTTCTCTTATTCGAACTTAGTAATCTCACAAAAAAAATCCATTCTGCAAACTGTCCAGGAGCCAAATTACAAAATAGAAATAAAATAAAAACATGAAAAAAACTGATCAACTGTCAAACTGGCACTTAGGATTTGCAAATACTAACTTTACATGTATTTTTAGCATGTGAAACATATTTATTAGAAATGTTGAACTAATAGGTACGTTATGAAGACAATAATATGACTATATTTCAGTTTTGCATATTATTATTATTATTATTATTATTAGACATGATCAACAAAGATGCAGGCTACGTACTAAATGCATCAAGTAACAGAAAATGTTTTATTTTGCATAACACAAACACACTGCTGTTTATTTATTGTGTAGTTTTATATAATAATAATATTAGTTTATTTCCAAAATAACCAACAACATTGTATTAATATAAAATACAAAATATAAATATATATGAAATAAGAAAATAAGAAAGTCGAATGGATGAGTATCACCTACCTTTAGCGAATATGTTTAAGAATAACTTAATTTATAAATAACAAAAACGTAATTTTAAATTTTTACAAATAAATTCAAATGAATGCTTAAAGTTCGCGCGTCTTTCTCCCTTCAGCATGAAAGTTGACAAGTATCGATTAGATTCATATGTATAAAATCGAATTGCAAAGAAAGTCTGCCAGACCAAATCTACGTTTGTAGGTAGAAATTCAATAAGCAGGTAAAATGACCTTGAAATGTTTTTAGATCTTCAGAATTAGTTTAGTTTGTTAGAATTAACATCGTGGCGCCATCCAATTATTACTAGTAGTACTTAAGAAACGCTAAAATGCTAGATACGAACCGAAATGGATTTGTCAACTTTGAAACGCACCCTTAAATAAACATCATTTATTGTGATTTTCATTATTTCAATGCTCTATATGGGACATCTCACATGAAATGTAACCTGCAAGATTGACATGGCGAGTACCTAATTTATTTTTTATCTCCATTTCCCTACGTTTGCATTAATAATTTTATAAGAAAATGGTGTTCAATTAGAGGTCCTTTATAACATACACTAATCATTTTGTCAAAAATTGCCTGACACCTCAACTTCAATTATTCCCACTTATACTACTAATAATTGCCAATTACTTACTTAACTGTCTGAACATGAAAGAAGTAAGACTATGATTACAGAAGATAATGAAGTGACAGACGTCCAGTCCATTGTGAAAAATCCGCACGTATCTACAAGGATAATTTCGAAACAACACGGGATAGAAGTCACTGCTGTAAAAAGGATTTTAAAAAAACATAAGTTTCACCTTTACAAAATTCAAAATCATCAAGGCTTATTCCAAACGGACTTTGAAAGGAGACTAGTTTACGACACGATATAGCTTTTTACAGATGAAGCAACATTTGCTAAATTGTGGAACAACAAACAGAAAAAATACCCATTATTATGACACTACAAACCCACATTTTGTTCAGCCCATTTTATATCAACAAAAATGAAGTGTTAACACATGGAGAGGCATCATAGGAAACACTATTATTGGTCCAATCGTTTTTAATAATACTTTAAATTGTGAAATCTACATAAATTTCCTACAAAATAATTTACCATTGTTATTAGAAGGTTTCCCACATACCGTCATCAGGAGATTGTGGTACCAACATGATGGTGCAGCAGCACATTATGGTGCTGCTGCGAGAGCACATTTAGTATTCACCAATAAGTGGATTGGGAGAGGAAGTTTGATAAGCTGGGTACCACGATTACCAGATCTCACACCTTGTGATTTCTTTCTGTGGCCAACTGTAAAAAGCATTGTTTACGCAACACCTCCTACAACGGCAGAGAACATTTAGCAACGAATAAGAAACGCTTTTCTTCAATTAAATGAGGATAACTTAGCTTAGAATGTAAGGTTGTCGATACAGAGACGATTGAGAGCTTGTGTAGAGCAGAATGGAAATATATTTGAACACATTTTAAATTAAGATTGTTTTATTATGGAAAATTTTCAAAATGTAATTCTAAAACTAATGATAAAGCATTTAAAAAGAGGTGTTTGTTAAAATTACTTTGTTTTATTTTCATGGCCAACCAACTATTAGATGCCCCGCATTTTGCATGTTATAAACATGAGTATATCCCATTAAAGGGTTATAACTTTGAAAATACTAGAAATAAGAACTATGTTATTGGTACCGTTTTAAAGGCAATTTTACAAGGAATATGCTGACTTATAAAAATATTATAGGTTAGATTTAAAAAAAAACGAGAAAATAACCAATAAAGATCGATAACTTAGACAAGACATATTTAACACCCTGTATATTTATTCACTATGTTCAACTTCAAAACAAATAACGCGTTAGTCCATAAATTAGGAACATAAGAGTTACGTGAGGCATTCTACCCATTTTCAGACTACACCTTAAAATGTTGGATGCTGCAACTGTCAAGATTTTAACAAAATTATCAATAAAATCAAAACTAACAGTCGTAAGTGCATATGTCCACATATCATTGCAAGATAATTTAGGTGGCTGTCATCAGAATAGCTAAAAAGTACAGCAATCTATTTAAAATAAAAACGTTAAAGGTGGTTGCCGAAATT
Source organism: Amphimallon solstitiale (assembly GCA_963170755.1). NCBI lineage: Eukaryota > Metazoa > Arthropoda > Insecta > Coleoptera > Scarabaeidae > Amphimallon > Amphimallon solstitiale. The sequence continues at coordinate 97,511,402 of OY720676.1, read as the reverse complement.
TGTAACAGCCTGTATATTTGTAAATATAAATAAAAAATGCACAGTCGCATACTACACACGTACGTAAAGTCTCATTGCTACAGCGTTATTAGTTTTAATACTAAGCTCCGCCGACACACTATTGTACCACCCTGTATATAGCTGTTAAGGTATAATTGATATCTACTTCCATAATGGTCCCTGATTTCTTGAATATAAGAAAACAATAAATAATATTAGTTTTACATATTTTAATAATATACCAAACATGAATGAAATGGAGTTGATTGGTAGCGTAATATTTTTCGATAATTTATAGCAACATTTGAATAATTATTTTCAATAATTAAGCAACACTAAAAAAAAATCAAAATCTATTCAAAAATATAATTGATAAAGTAGAATCGTTTTAGCAACCCATGCGTCCAAATTACGAACTACAAACAATGATTCAATCCGTGCGTTCAGGGCGTTACGGCGCCGCAAGCGCTGAGCTCCGCTAGGTCTAGCGGTGTCTTGCAGCGGGATCACGATGGATAGAATTCTATTTTAATGACGTCACGTTTCCTAACAACCATAAATGCTTGCTTTGTGTCGACAATTTGGAATCATGATGTATGCTCGCTTCCAACCCCTCTCGTCTTAACACCCCCTCAAAAAAGGCCTTGAGATCGTTTACAAGCAAGTGGTCCAAAGGTATCATTTAGTTGTTCCATCTCAATTTTTGTAATGAGCAAGACAGAGAAATCACATTTACCGCCAAAATTATAACATAACATGTGTATATTTAGTAAGAGTAGAGTGTGTATACATATATGCACAGGAAAGAAAATAAAATTTGTATGTATATATTTAATAATTTAACATGTAAGTTTATATGATATGAATTGTAATAAAAACCCTTAATTTCACTTATAATTTATATTTTGGCTAATGTTTAGAACGACGTCCACACAAACAATATTAAAATACAGGAAAAATATCAAATAATATGTATGTAGGTATATGGGTCATTTTCAATAACCTTTAACTTTTGGCTTATATTACTTTCAAAAAATATACTTTTACCGATTATACTGTTATACTTTTTGTAGTGATATTTCAAATGTTTAGAAACTAATTATTAACTTGTAAATCGAAATTTTTACCGTCACTTTTTTATCATTATAATCACGTATTGGCTGGTTTGCGAACGTGACAGTAATGTTTGAACAGTAGTAAAACAGTAAAATATGAAACTAGCAGTGGGTTAAAATATTGGACAAATCTGATGATAACGATGGCTACTATTAGAAGTAAATTGTCCCATGGGACGGTAATGTTAAGAGAAAAAATACGCTGCCTAAAACTTATCCTTTTTATAGAAAGAAAATCTGTATAACGGTAGTTATTTTTGTAAAACACGGACTCGCAACATCCACTTGGCTATAGAAGACCATAAAAGTAAACAAACGATCAACCGGCGCCATACATTGTTTAAAATTTGTGCCAAAAGTTGGCGTGACGGTAATGTTAGTGCTCTTGTAAAAAAAAAATGTAAAAGAAAATAATTTTATAAGATATAGACAAGATATGATAAATATATAAAGCCAAATTTGAAAAACTGAAAAAGTATAACGTGACTGTAATGTAAAATGGAATATTTAAAGTTTAAAAATAAAAGGAGATAGCAATTTAAGGTTATTATTTTACTTTAAATTGACACACCATAACGTAATATACCTAAAAAAAATTAGTACGACCTGATATCGTTTTAGATAGGATTGTAGTTATAGGGTATACGTATGTAAAGTTAAAGGTTATTGAAAATGACCCATACATAAATAGAAAGTTAGCGTTTCACAGAATCTTAAAAATGTAGCTTTCACTGCCAACAAGTGAGTAAAACGTAACAAATTATTATTTGTTTCAAATTGCCCCATTCGATTAAATGCGATCCGCGCGCCACTCGATTTTCATAGTTCGTCTTGATACCAACGGAAATAGCGCGTAAAATTGATGGATATTAACCTGAATATAGTATTTTTTAAGACGAAAATTTGATACTTTTTATTCACTTGCTGGCAATGAATGCTACATTTTTGAATAAATTTTGAAATTCACTGCCAGACAGTAAAAAAGGACCATTATCACCTCGCATTAAATGTCTTTCAATATTTTGTGCGAGCATAATATTTTATCTTTCTTCACCTATCTCTACGATTGCGAACATTTTTTGCACAGTCATCATCTTTTCCATACAATATTCTACTTTAAGTTTGCTTTCTTTCAAAATCTAATGAAATAATTAACCGTATAACCCGTGTAAGTTTGACACGTAAATGAACACAATGTTTTTCAAACGTTTAGTACTTTACCGATCTTTCACGAAACTTATAGTTGATAGTAGAATTCTAGAGTCCGATCCAAACCTGATGATACTTGCGTAGAAAACGATTTTGGGTATTACAAAGAGCAAGCAGTACAAAATGAGAGAAACATCTATAGGGAGCGCTGTATACGGTCACGCGTGAAAATATTGGTCTACTATTTGATCATTTGTCGTTTAGTCCTTGCTTCGTGCGGTGCGGTGTTCCGATACATTTTCCATCATTTATATACATTTTTAAACCTTGTGCCCGTGTTAAGGCTGGACGCCCGCTTCAAGCTGAGTTCGATTTGAAATAGGCGTACCACTGTTTTCTTCGTGCAAATGTAATAAAAGACAAATGTTTAAGGGTCCGCGTGCTCTGTCTTATGCTGAGGAAAAAGATAGAGAAAAGAACTTGTCACCTAATCTAATCTGCCTGTAATTTATGGCTGCGTTGTGGTCTCAGATAATCGCCGGTTGGCCGACACGTTTGCAGTCGGGAAGCAACCCCCCCTAAATTAGACAATCTATATTTTCTCAAACACACAAAAAAGGTGAAGCTGAATATGTAAAATCACCTGCCGGATTCAAATTTTGAGTTGGAAAATAAAATCGAAATCGCAAAAAGGTCGAAAAATCGTTTTTTTGTGTAAATTTTAAAATTTTCATTTTCTTCAATTTTTAATACTTATCTCGTGATATCTTAGCAATGCAGAGAGCTAGGGATCTGTTTTTTTTAAAGGTTATACCCTAAAGTATTTGGATGATACTAGTGTTTTCGATTTTTCTTTATGGTGTGTAAATTTTATAAAAAAAAAAAAAGTTTTAGTAGACGACCAATTTGTGTAACGTATATTTCAGCTATCGAGTAACTAATCTTATTTTTCAGAATTTACCCATATATATGTGAAACAAAATAAAGCCAACATTCCAAAATTATTTTTTGTGCAAGAAATAAATTTCTAGATCGTTTCAGAAGCAAATTATTGCGAGTCAAATATAATAATTATACTCCCAGCCCGCAAGCCGTGTGAGTCCTAACATGCGCTTCTAACAGGTATAGCGTTAGGGACGGGAAGAGATATTGCTTTTACTTTCTGATACGTAGTATAAGGAAGTATTGTGACGCTGACATTGTATATGTACACTATATTGTAAAGAAAATATCAACGGTTTCGATAAAATAATGTCCGAGTAACTATTACTTTCTTAACAAACACCGATCTCAGAAGTATTTTGCAAACTGCGTAGAAACTGCCCGAAATGGTAGGCGGAGCTACCTCTCGACACAATGTGCGAGCGTACCACATACTCTATTTGATTTCAGTGAATTTCGCCCAAATTTCAAAATTTTGTTTTCCGTTTCGTGACCTTATTTTTAAAAATTAAAAAAAAATAAAATTTATGTATTGCTGTTGAGTGTTACATAATGTTAAATAAAGGCTTGTTTTTTGAAATTTCTTACATTTTTATTTTTATTTAGGGCCCTTTGGACAATTTCGAAGAAATTACGATTTATCCATTGAAAGGCGTTGTTTTCTTAAATTAGCGTGTAAATTCGGTAAGGTTTTCATGAAAAATACGATTAGGAAATGGGAAAAACGATTTCGAGGCCGGGCGTACAGCCTTAAGGAAATTTAGAAAGATTATATTAATAAAGGATATATTATGAATGATTTCCACCAAGAATTTATTATTAATGTACATTGTGACAGTGATACTGATTCTGTATTCGTCAGATGAAAACGGTTGATAAAGTTTTATAAAAGTCTAATTTTTTAATTTAATTTAATCTTTTTTTATTTTTAATTTATTTATCTAGTGTTGAGGTTTACTTTTTCATTTGCTTTTGCCATGTGGTTATTAATAATAAAACTACAATTATTGTTGTACCTTGTATTCAAAAGAAGCGGGAATAAATAGTTACGATTGCTTGGGTGTCGATATTTTTAGCACGGACAGCACAGAGTTTAAACCACGCCTCGCGCATACAAAGTATAATCAGGTTTGGATCGGACTCTACCCTTCGTGATGTCAAACCATAATAGAAAGCGATTATTTTGGATGACGTCACAAAAATAGAATGCTACTACTCATCGTGATTCATATACTGAACGCGACTGCTTAGTGCCGGCGCTCGATCAAACGGTCGGCATTTTATCTAGCGAAAATAAATTTGGCTGGAAGACAGCGGCTATAAAAGAAAGCGGTTAAAATTAAAATTTGTGTATAATACGATCAATAAAACATATTCAATTATGTTGCACAATAGATCTTAAATAGTGCCTAATAATTCTTTTTGATCTGTTTATATATCGAAATGTATTTTGAAGATATAACTAATAATTAAGTAATGTCAAGCAGCATACTTCCTTCTAATTTGAAACTAATGAGCTATATATACAATAATACTTGTTTCTGGGCCTTATCATCTTATTATATTTTCGTGTGTCCGTAAAACACATTAGTACTGACTACTTTAAACATTTTTTCTATTTTAAGATAGATAGCTACATAGTTTACTAGGTAATGTAACTTAAGACTTTTACACAAGATATTCTAATATCAGATTCCAATATATTAAATTTTGGAATAATATTGCTTTCTCAACTACAGCAATAAAACAAACACACAATGTTATCAGTTTGTGTCATATTTATTTATCGGTTGAACACTCTGCGATTATGCACTTATTACAAAGTAGCATTCAGAAAATACATCAATTAAAGTTCTATTCACAGTGCCGATAAATATCCCAACCAAAACTGTTAATATAATAGTGTTAATCGTTACATGATCTTCGACAACAACCTCCAAATAATCCAAAAAATATGCTAACATCAGATTTCAATAAGTTAAATGTTGGAAGAATGTAGAATATTGTCTTTACAACTACAGTAATGAAACAAATACACAAAATTATTTCTTTGTATTAAATTTATTTATCAGTTATATATTCTGTGGTTATACTCTTACTGCAACATAGCATTCAGAAAATTCATTAACTAATTAAAATTGAAATATACACTGTTTACAGTGCCGATTAAATATTTCAACCAAAATTGCTAATACGAGGTATGCCTCAGAGTTAATGAGAACGAATTGTTTGCGCTAAATGTGACAACGTCTGCACCTGACTGGACTCTACAGACTCGACTACATGTGAGTGGAGGGGCTAACAATGCAACCAGACCAGGTGCAGGCCACTTAGTCTCGTGTTGGTGGCGTGAGCAGCGCGAGGTGTTTACCGTTAAGTTCCAATATCACGATACATGTAAAATGCAGGCAAATATCGAGCAGCGTTAAACTGGGAAGAACTGCTTCAGAGACACTACAAATGTTAAGAACAGCATATGGAGATGCTGCGTTGTCGTCAGCACAGGTTTTCAGATGGTACAAGGTTTTCAAAGATGGCCGCGATACTATTGAAGATGACCATCGCTCGGACGAAAAGAAATTTAATAATACTGTAACCACTTATTTTAATTAATAGAAATTGACGGATTTCAATAATTTTAGTAAAATTTGCTTCATTTCGTTCTAATGACTAATTCTACATCTTTGCATGATCTTTTGCATGTGTCACAGGTATATGTAGGGTTTATTTAATACAGCATTCTATACTATAGAGCATCTCAACCATAGTTTAAGTCCAGTACCTTATGGGATATTACTACCATAAGCAATTTGTAATAAACTGTCTTTTTTTATTGCCGTCCACGTCAAAAACCGATGAAAGCGTGGCGAAGGTGAGTTCTGCGTTAGCACGAGACAGACGGTTGACACACAGGATGATGGCACATGAGGTCGGCATGAGCAAGGTTATTGTTCATTGAATTGTGACAAAGGAACTAGGCATGTGGAAAATGTGCAAAACTGGAGCCCAAGAACTTGTCGGATGAACAAAAGAAAAATCGCTTCTCCATTAGCCAACAACTGCTGAATCACTTAACAACCGAACCCAACTTCATGCACAGAGTGATAACAGGTGACGAATCATGGGTATTTGAATATGATCCAGAAACAAAGCGCGGAGTGGCACACACCTGCATCACCGCGACGAATAAAGCTCGCATGAGCAAATCCCAAATAAAGTCCATGCTTATCATCTTTTTTGATTCGCGTGGAATTGTCCACAAAGAATTCGTATCGCTAGGCCAGACAGTGAATCAAACTATTTATCGCGAGGTCCTTGAACGTTTGCGGAAAAGAGTTTTGCGTTTTGCCATTACGGAACAATAAACAACATACAAAGAGTCGCGACAAACAGCCTAACGGAACAAGACTTCCAGAATTGTTGGAAAACTCGCTGGAGAGGCTGTGTGCATTCCCAAGGAGCATATTTTGAAGGGGACAATATTAATTTGTAGACACATTCAATCACTTTAAAACTAATCAGTTTCATTAATTCTGAGACATACCTCGTTTAATATTGATAATAGATACATCATCTTCATCGAGAACTGCCCACATAATCCATATAATAATCCCCTGTAAAATGTAGTGCTAAATATTTAGAGACACTATACCGCATGTGTAAAATCATATTGGGGATAGGATATATGTATACTAGGCACACCGGCAACAACGCCCAATCGTGGCCGTAGTCATGGTACAAGGAAACAAGATATGCTTTTGCGCATCTCTGGATGACGCGCATTCAACCTCTAATACTACCAGTTCAATAAAGTTGTGAATTCACAGGACACTATTTCAATAAAGTCCTTTTTAACAGAAATACAATACAACACAGTAAGAAAATAAAAGCACAATTCTAATTAAACATTAATTCTTAGTAAATTATTATATAAATTTATTTAGAACGGAATTCTAATGAAAATAAAAAATATACTCTAAACAATACTAAAAAATAAAATGTTATTGCATAGGTTCATAAATGCCTCCTTCAGCAGCAAGGCATTGTCCAAGCCTATCATAAAACTTTTCTCGCACATTACGAATCACATCGACTGTTACGGATTCAAAAGCCTCTATGATTAGCCTTGTCAAAATATCTAAGTTTTCTAGCCTGCCAACTTGTGCACTGTATATTTTGTTTTTGATGTATCCCCACAAAAAGAAATCATTGGGCGATAGATCAGGAGATCGCGGATGCCAACGAATGTTTTCTGTTCCACTAATGAGACGATCAGGAAAAGTATTCATTAAAAAATGCTTTACTCTGACCGCATTATGTGCAGGACAACCGTCCTGTTGGAACCAAATAATATCCCGATCTATTCCGGTATTATCAATAGCGGGAAGTATCTGATTCTGTAGCATATCGAGGTATTTGTCCGCATTTAACGTACCATCAATAAAAAATGGACCAAGCAAATGGTCACTCAAAATACCTGGCCAGACATTCACTTTCTAGGGATATTGGGTGTGTTTAACAAATATCTGTGCTGATTTTCCCGAGCCCAATATCGAACAACGGAAGGATTGTGCTTTCCATTTAATGGAAATGACGATTCATCTGTGAATATAATATTTGCGATGAAATTCTCATTTTCATTTGTCTTTTCCATTACGGTTTCACAAAACTCCATTCTTCTAAAATTGTCATCGAGAAATATTTCTTGCGTTTTCGAGTATTTGAAACATTTTAATTTATTTCGCTTCCATATGTTCGCGACGGTTTTATTACTCACACTCAATTCCTCAGCAACACTTCTGGTAGAGAGCGTATCCTCTACGTCGAGACTGCTACAAATCATTATACCCCGCTCTTCTCGTTCCTCAGCTTTTAGTGAATTTACCTCCCTAGGATTACACTTTGTGCAATTATTTAAATAAAGACATTTTTCAAAGCTATTCAAAATATGTAATATGCTTTGCTCACAGAGTACGGGTCTGTCTGCAAATATTTGCGGAAATAAATTTATGCAATCCTTTGCAGAATGACCACTATAGTACCATTTAATAATTTGCAGTTTTTCTTCTGGTGTGTAGCGAGGCATTGACCCCTCCTCTCACAAACACAGAACGACGCTGTTCGATACGATCTCCAGATACAATTTTAGTTGATAAAGGGAGTCTTGGAAAATGCTCTGTCCGTTACTTCTGCCAGTGACTTCTGTCAGAGTTGTCAAGTGACATTTTTTTCGATAAATGCGCGTCATCCAGAGATGCGCAAAAGCATACCTTGTTTCCTTGTACCATGACTACGGCCACGATTGGGCGTTGTTGCCGGTGTGCCTAGTATACATATATCCCATCCCCAATATGATTTTACACATGCGGTATATTATAGTAAATAATGTACCATCGCCTCAGTCTCAATTATAAAATAATGATTTTATATTTGCTATCATACATGGTACAACCTAATTACACACCAAGTACGTCTACTTTAGTTTTAGTTTAGATTTTAAAAGTGCGTCTTCATACTTCTAACAATAATAATAATGAAATTAAATAAAAATAAACTTCAGAAATCCATATTGCAGCTGTCTGTCAGAAATTCTGATTCTTCAAAAGTAGTAAAAGTACGCATGCGCAAGCAACAATTTTAAAATGTACTACTATGACCCGTTCAATGACTTCTGGCGTTAGCCACAAGCTCTAGCGGTATTCGCTTCCAGCGCCCTAACTTTCTGAACGCACGGAATGCCACTAAAAATTTAAATTAAACGGAAGAATTTCTCACAAAAAAAACTACCCTAGTTAATTATTATTGGAGGGTATATAAATTGTATTACTAAGATACTGATATATGAGAGATATTTGCAAATTGAATATCATAAATAAATGTATTACGCATACGTACCATAAATGTAATATTTTGACCGTGGTTGCGGTTGTGTTCCGTAAAAGCTGATTATAATAATATATAGGTAGGTATTTATTCATATACAGGTGTCCCAGAAATAAAAAGACGGAGTAGCAGAGATCATTTAACAGGGCGAATAACGGAAACATAAAATCACTTTTAAACAAAACTTGTTTTGTATCCCTATCATAATTAAAATCTATATTTGCAGTTATATATGTCATATTCATAATAATAATAATAATAAATAAATTACTATTTTTTCCAGCATTAAGTGATTTTGCCGTTTGGTCTGAATGAGTTATGTTGTTCAGTTTGTATAGAGTGTTACCAATCTTGAGGCGTTCCTTTATTTTAGATGGAACACACTTACTTCATAGAAAACATTCGAAATTATACCTTGTGTTACACGCAATTTGATTTGATTTTATCTATTTTTATATTATCTGTTGCGTGCATTTCTTAAACCTTATTTCAGAAGTATTCTTAAACACATTTCAAAAACTGCATAGGTATAATTTGCCACATCATAAGTCGTTAACAATATATCGGTGCTGATCTGCTATCAAAGTCACAAGCAGGGAATTAAATTAAAACACTAAAAACACAAGAAGAAAGTTAGGTATAGCAATGAATTACTTTCAAGCACACATAATACTACATTATAACGTTTAACTCATTAACTCATATGGTTCAATAATAATTATCTGTTCTTCATATTTAAGAAAATAAAATTTATTGCTGGAAACTGTATGTGTATGTGAATTAATTATATAAATAAGTATGTTTCCACTAAACTTTGTATATGCTTCAAATAGACTCAAGTTGCCTTTGAACTTAAATATGTACTCAGTTACCTTATTATCGTCTACCCTTGTAAAATACAAGACCAAGAGGGAATGGTGACTGGGAACCCTTAGTCTAGTAGTGCGTAGAATCAATCCAAATGGGGATTACCTACATTCTAGAAGTAGTAATCGAGAATTTATTAGTGGTAGGTAATCGAGAACAAATCAATTTTGTGTGTGAAAAATTACACTATTTCAATATTATTGATGTTTTTAACAAAAATTTAAGGAAGGAATATGAAGGTTTCTAAGCAGTAGTCTAAAATATGTAATTAATAAAAAAAACTTCTATCAAGATATCATTAAAAAAAAGTAAAAATGATATTAACTGCACTTCTATAAAATATTGTTCATATTTGGTGAAGAATTTGAACAGGTTCAAATATTTTATTCCACTAATTCAGAATGACATTTTAGATTAGTTTTATGTATTTCTTTAATATAATGACTAAGAATAATGTTTTTAATAATATGACTGGTTGAAAATATGGCATTTACGTTGTATAGAATAGGTACATTACTAACTACTATTGTTGAACACTGAACATAGTAGGTTTTTTTAAAGTTAGGAATACGCTGTATTAGTGGTGACGTCACAAGTTAGAGCAAATCAGTGTTCATTATTCACCGTTAATAATAATAATCTTTATTACCCAACAGAAACATCTATTTACATGGTAAAACACAAAAATTAAGATAATTGACAATACAGTACTATAATAAAAATAAGAAAACTTAAATATATTATGCGCAAATAAAATGAATGAGAAACTAGATTGTAGTGATGTTGCAAATGTATACGGAAATAAAGACAATTTATTATTATTAATTAGTGTAAAGAAGAAATCAGGCAGCTAGCTTTTGTTAACGCTAATGAAACATAGACAACATTTTCCACATTGCCGTTTCAATGTGCCACAAACTACAGTTTCAAATATAATATCAACATGTATACATGTCCTCCACGAAAGTTTATTTAAACAATTAATGTCAGGCGGTACCATCTTGACAAAAAACAAATTGTTCCCAAGTAGTTTTGCAACATCTATAAATAGCAGAATAATTCTGGATTATACTAACATTTTTACTGCTGTTCCAAGAAGCAGCATGAAAACTCAAAGATTGACTTTTAGTCATTACAAGCATCGCAATACGTGGAAGCTATTAGAAGGTGTCGAACATATTGGATGTATAACGTATGTTTGCTGTTCAGATTTGTATCCAGAATCAATTTCCGATAATAGATTCACCAAAGATTGTGGTGTATTGAATCACTTGCAATCTGGTAATTTGATACTGGCTGATAAAGGATTTTTAAGCAGAGATTCTTTACAACAGGGTGTCTCAGTAAATATACCACCTTTTTTGGAAACGGCCAAATTTACTGGAGAACAGATGAAGTAGACAGAAAGCATAGGTGGTAGCTTGTGAAGTTTTATTCCACATAGTATGCTACCTCATGCTGATACCATATGTCAAATTGTTGCAGCAGTAACAAATATAGAATATCTGCTAATAAAGAAAGAGGAAGATTTTTTTCTAATTTGGAATAAATAATTGTGAAGCACTTGAATTGTATAAAATAACACTTATTTAAATATAAATGGTAATTTTTTTACGAACATATAAACTGTAAAGTATAATTCACATAATTGAGCAGAAGTATGTGCTTAGTTTTTAAGGCATACAAATTCTGGAAAGAAGTATGACCTACGCTCTTTTGCACATTACATAAATTTACTTCTTAAACTTGTTTTACATCTGTCAATTAATTAAACTTAAAATAACTCTTGAACTAGTGTACAGTGTTTTAGACTTGTCAATTTAAAAGATCTTTTAAACTAGAAAATGACAGACTTTAGCACTCGATTTCGCATCAATTTTGACAAACTTCTATAAAGTAAACCTAATTAATAAATGTAAGACAAACTTTGTTTTTAGACTGATTTTATTTTACCATATTCATTAATAAAACAAAAAATAAATTTTGCTTAACATTTATTTTCTTAAAGTCACATTTCTATCCACAAGCATACGGAATAAGTCTACTTAAATATAATTCTTTTAAAATTGATGTTTTCAGCCCAGTAGGATATTTTTTTATTTGTGCATATTATTTCACACTCTTGGAGTCTACACAATTAAGTAGGTTTCTATTTGCTTTTTGTTGGCTAGTGTGACACCACCTTCCTTTTTTATAGTGTAGGTTGGGTCTTTTGTTATTTCTTCTACCAGTGAAAAATTTCTATAGGGTCTTTTATTAAGTTAAGCGCTTCCTATCTTTAAATTTAAATAAAACAAAGTAGGTGTGAGATATCATTACACAATTTTTTATTCGTTTGAAAGCCCTATCGATGCCATTATTTATGGAATATAATATCGGACAAATGTTCGCCGCGACTTCGCTGAGTGGCGCGCATTCGGGATGTCCAATTTTCCATGACTCTGGCGCATAAATCAGGCTGAATTTGACCGATGGCTTGGGTTATGTTGGCTTGGAGGGCCGCTGTGGTTTGTGGATTATTCGCATAGACCTGCGACTTAAGAAAACCCCACAAGAAACAGTCCAACGGGGTCAAATCGCACGATCTCGGTGGCCAGTTCACATCACCTCCACGTGAGATGATCCTCCCCTGAAATCGCTCCTGCAGAATTTCCAATGTGGCATGAGCTGTGTGACACGTAGCGCCGTCCTGTTGAAACCACATCTCATTGATGTCCATATCATCCAATTCAAGCCAAAAGAAGTTGGTAATCATCGCCCTATAGCGTTCGCCGTTGACGGTGATGGCCTGGCCAACATCGCTCTGAAAGAAATATGGACCGATGACGCCGCCAGCCCAAAACCCACACCAAACAGTGACTTTTTCGGGATGCATTGGACGCTCTTGAATCTCACGTGGATTGGTATTGTCCCAAATTCGACAATTTTGTTTGTTGACGTGCCCATTCATCCAGAAATGCGCCTCATCGCTGAAGATGATTTTTTGATGAAAATTAGGATCAGTTTCCAACTGCTCCAGGGCCCAATCAGCGAACACACGTCGTTGTCTATGGTCATTTACCTTCAGCTTCTGTGTCAGTTGAATTTTATACGGGTGCAGGTGCAAGTCACGACGCAAAATTCGCCAAGTTGTGGTCTGCGAGAGGCCAAGTTCTTGTGAGCGACGCGAAATCGACCGCCTCGGATTCTCCTGCACGCTTTCACGGACAGCGGCGATGTTTTCGGCAGATCTTGCGTTTCGTGTTCGTACGGATGCTGCTTCCTTGATTACTGAACCAGTAGCTTCAAATTTATCCACCACACTGCGAATAGTCCTCTCGGTAGGACGATTACGACGACCGTAAAATGGCCGAAGTGCGCGGAACGTTGCCCGAATAGAACATCCATTTTGATAAAACAATTTTATCATTTGCACGTGTTGTTGAGCGCTATATCCGTCCATGGTGATTTGGCAAAACAGACTGAATAAATGACAGCCAATCTGACAGATGTAGCTTCAACAATATGGCCACTACCAACTGTCAAAGTTCGGAAGTCCCTATTGGAAGACCCTTTATATTTATATGGACACTTTAATTCTATGACAATATAATCAATGAGACCTTCTAAACTGGCTCCAAATAGCCACGTTCTTCAAACCACTATGTAGTTACACTATAGTGCTTATTGGAGTACATAACCACAAATAAGATATACTTACTTATAAGGATCTTATTTTTATTTAAAATAATTTATATACCGAACTATAGGGAACGCTTTTGTGTGGATAATGGCGACTGACCTACGCCAGAATGAGACGTCACACTAATACGGCGTATTCTTAAGGGTAAAACTTTATACTATACCTATTTTTCAATCAACACACACTTTCTTAACTATACTGTAGATAAAAACTAATAAGTCAGAAACACGCGTCTACGGTTGTACTACACTTACAAAATTTCCATAATAGAATATGTTCTTGAATGGATTAACCCTACTTTACAACCTAATGTTTTATATAAATACTAGAGAAATTCAAATTTAAACGAGTTCTTCTTTTAACGATTTATTTCACAGGAAGCGTCTTACTTCCTACAAATTACGTCTCTAGATAGTCTTCCCCATTGAGAATGCATTTTATCACACGTTTAGGCAGATTTTTCATCCCGTTACCGTAAAAAAAAAAAGCCGGACACATGCTCAACCAGTTGCGCACAAACGTTTCTACTTGTCATTTGACTCGAAGCGCTCGCCTCCTAGTGCTTCTTTTAGCGGCTCAAACAAATAGAAATCGCATTGCGTTTAATCAAGGCTGTATCGTGGATGTTTAGTCACGCGCTGGGTAAAACCTTGCGTTGTCGTGAAGGAGTAACACTTCACGAATGGGACAGTCTCGTTTCTTGCGTGGATACAAGAGTCTCGCTTCATCGAGGAGTAGTATGCTGCATTGACGATCCTAGGTTCGTTCATCATCAACGAGGAGGATTCTTCTGCAGTCCCAGAAAAGTTTCCCACACTTTTTCCGCAGACAAGCGAGTTTTCGCTTTTGCGGGGTTGGATTACTGTGAAAACCACTAAACGAATCTGCTGAACTGAATCTCTCACTCTGAGCAGCTCCGCCAATCAAGTTCATCACTACTCACTCATACCCTTCTTGACACTCAGTCACCAAAGGCCCTTTTAAATATGATTGCCCTCGTATTTTGCTCTTAGTTCAAGTTTGTCTAAATGAATTTTTTCAACTTGGTTTCAGAAACATTCCGTTTCAACCGCCCCATTGCTATTTATAATTATATCATGCATAAATAACTGTCCTCAAAATATTAAGCTAAATATTATTATGCTATGTGCTGATGATATCGCACTGGTATATTTCTGATAACTAGACTGTCGGAAAATATTCAGTACTGCTTACAACACGTTTTCAAGTTACAATCTCTTTCTCATTCCAAAAATACTTCTATTAAATTCCACCCTTATCAGTTTCAGCGAAATAAAGGTTATTGTTTGGATCTGAAAGTTGAAAGTACTAAGAACTAATTTCAATTTTTCGTTTAAATCATTCATTGCATCAGCTGAACTTGCTCCGATCTATTAGTAGCGGTGTAGCTACATTAACAACAGTACCTAAAATTCAAAAATTTTGTCGTCGGGTAATTTTACTACTTGCTACTAAAATATCATATGCAAGTCAGCTAATGAATTTGATTTTTATACAAACAATTTTTGTGGAAAATGACTTTATAAGAGCAATTTAATTTAGTCGCCAGAATTCAATTTCTAATAAATAACTTACTTTGCAAACATATTCAGATAGGGTACCAAATTTTAGATAATTGTGGTTTGGTGGCTGGTATGTTTATCTAGCAGATAGTACCAGATACAAAGATAATTTTGCAATTTCAAAATCTGTCATCTCTCTACCGAGATATATAGGCTGTAGTAATATGTATAATATATATTATAAATTACCTTTAATTTCAAAGCAACTTCGGCCTTCTCTGTTCAAATACCAATTGCATCAAATCCTTTCTGTGAATGGGTTTTACATATTTCTTACAAACATGTTTAGTCTATTCTTTCCAATTTACATATATCAATATCAATTTTATTAATTTATTACTGATGTGTAATAGCGTTGTATTTTATTTTTTCAGTACTGTCAGTTAAACATGCACACTTAATTATTTTTTTCTCGACTACTTTTTTTTCATTTCGGTTTTTTTTTTGTACTTCTCGATTACTACTGTTCACGATTACTGTACTTCTCGATTCCACAAAAAATTACATTTAAATCGAGACTTTATACCCGATTATACACATCATGTGTTGTATTTATTGTGTAATGATATTATTTTAAATTTGCATGTAATGTATTTTCGTCTAATATTTGTTCATCTATTCTATATTGTGTTACTGATGTCGCTCACTTGTATACACAAAATATACTGAAAGTTAAGCATACACCTTCTATTTCAAGAACTACAATTACGTGGGGATTGCTTTGTGTACGCAAATAAATATTAGTAAAAAAAAGAATATATCCACCATGTGGAGGAATAAGAGATTTGGTAAATTTTCATAGCAATATGTAATTGAAAAAGTAGATGTCATTGTTATTAATTTTACTAGATAATACTTTTTTCAGTCCGGTATAAACACGAAAGGAAATTTGTACGGATTTGACTGAAGTATACAGAGTTGAATACAATTTCTTTTAAGAGTTAAATAACCGTTTTTAATTTTGTTGTTATTTGAAATTAAAATTTACACTACGCTCGCAAGAGTTATGTCATCTGGATCAAAATTTATTGATAATATCATCCCCGAACATTAGATATAACGGCCACTTAAGAATATACGCAGTCGATAAAACGCTGGACAGTCTTCCATACTGCAGTAGCCGAGCCGACACTTAGTTACCACATGTATCCTTGGAGAACATTTTGCTTCTGACGTTGTTAATATTAGCGTGCATTCTTTCATATGAGTATATATGGGTAGGATGGGCAAACGTAGCAAAAAAAATTCTCGATATGTAGCTCCAAATATCTAGCTTGACGGATTTGATAAAAATCTGTTGATTCGGAGATAATAAAGCCGTAGGAGACTTTAATATGATTCCAGATGTTCTTGATAAACTAATTAAATTTAAAAATCCATCAAACAGACGCGAAATTAATACATGACCGTCACACCATAATCGACACGCTCTAGTAACCCAATCTAATCTCAGGTCTATATTACACGCATGGACGTCAATTTAAACACGCTGGTCTTAACAACTGTGTCAGAAGAAACAAGCTCTGAAAATACCTGCAAGTGATGATGAAAGGTTGGTAGCAAAAGCAACGAAGGCGTTGTTCTAGCCTTGAAACCAAATAGTTTAGCTGGAGAGTTTGTGCTAATAGCCAATCATATATGATCTGTATGATATCACAACATTTTATATTAGCGACAGAGTTCGAGAAACGTTGCAGTTTCGAAACGATCATGATTAAGATATTCTCTATCGGACTAGCATACTTACTAGACGATTTATTTTCTATAAATTCTACTTGGGTATCTGTGGATCAGCAGCCACATGCATCAAAAATAAAATTTATTTGCTTCTTCCTTTTGGAATTCATATAGTTGGTTACTTTTTGAGCATTGCAAGATAATATTCACTCGGTCGTAACTCAGAGTTTAATAAGAACAATATCAACTCGAGATACACTATACCAGGTTTTCTAAAGAAAGGAATCGCGAGAACTAATGGAGTAGTTTAGTAGTCTTAAGACGTATAATAATAATATTGCATATCTTCTGGCAAAAGTTAGTTGATAGACGCTTTTAGGCCGCATAAGCGCGTCTAGCATGACCTAATGAGTGCCTTAATAGTCGGTACTGATGGTTTTACATACCCTCCGAAGCACAGAAGCAGCTTGAGAAATTTCTGTGTATACAAATTTCCTGATGGTGTGACCGAAAATCGACCGACTAGACTATTACTGCTGCTTAAGTCTATACAGGCTGTCCCAGATAGTGTGCTCACCATTGGGACCTCGTAAACGGTAAGAGATAGAGAGTTGGTTAAATGAGACAAAATGTACGTGACACCTGGGTTTACTTTTTTAAATAAAAAAACTTTTAAAAAAATGAACGGTACGTGCGCTATAGGGGAAAAACTAAAAATCGGCAATTTTAATTTCGTCGTTTAACTTGTTTCATGTAAAAGATACCGAAATACTATTTTGACATTATGAAGGTGCTTTTTTACGCAGAATTCAAATTTGGTATTGCAACCTCTGAAGCTTTTATACGTTTCGAGATTTTTATACAAACTTTCTTATTTTAAATACAAATCGTAGGCGGCTTTGACTGTATCAAAAAGAGCATAATTTGCTGATTTCAATGATGTATAACACTTTGGGTTTATTTGTAGAAATAACAAAGTTACAAGAATAATTAGCATATTTTTTTGTTTTATACTTACCTATTCCTGGAAACAAAATACAAAAATGACTGAAAAGTAAATAAAACACTAACTTCACATACCTAACTATTTATTTACTACTAGTAAATAGATAAAATTACATTAAATGCTCAAAAAGTCCTCCATTGTTATTGATACATAACTGAGCTCTTCTTAGTGTGGAATTAATCACTTTTTCTAAAATACGTCCATTTATCCGATGAAACTCTCTTAAAACACAAGCTTGCAGTTCCTCCACATTATTAAATTGTGTTTTATACACCTTATTTTTTATGTAACCCCAAAGGAAAAAATCCATTGCGGTTAAGTCTGGGGAACGTGCAGGCCATGAAATGGGTCCTCGATTACCAATCCACCGATTACCAAATCTATTATTTAGGTAATTCGTAATAATGTGAGCATTATGTGCTGGTGCCCCATCCTGTTGGAAATACATATTCGCAGTTAGATTAAGCGGAATATCGTCTAGAAGATCTTCTATTTCACCTTGAAGTAAGTTCAAATAGCGTTCACTCGTTAAATTGTTATTGAAGATAATAGGTCCAACTATTCTTCTGCCGATAATACCGCACCACACATTGAACCCAAAACGTTCTTGATGTCGAGCTTCATGTAGAGCATGGGGATTTTCTGTCCCCCAATAGTGAATATTATTTCTGTTAAATAACCCATTGTTCGTAAATCGAGATTCATCTGACCACAACACATTAAACAGAAATGTAACATTGTTGTTATTCTGATTAATGTACCAATGACAGAAACGAGTCCGCCTCTCTGCGTCTCCTGGTTGGAGTCCTTGGCTAATGTGGACTTTGTAAGGATGATATCGATGCTTTTTTAATATTCTATGGGCTGATGTTCTAGGGATTCCGGTGTTGTTTTCTATTTCTCTTGTGGAAACTTTTGGATTTTCACGCACCTGATTTAATACAATAACTTGGGTTTCCTCATCTAATCTTTTTCTATTTCTTTTCGGTTTACTAAAGGCACCGTATGTTTTTAGATTTACTTCTAATCTTCGAAATAAAGTTTCGTGTGGTTGCCGTCGATCTGGGTACAACTCCAAATAATGATTAGCTGCATTCCTTGAATTTTTGTGAGCCAATATGTAACTTTGAAGCATATCATATTTCTCTTCATTATTAAATTTCTCCATAACGTGAACAACAATAAACAAGTAATAAAACGAACCAAAACAACAAATGCGGTGATTTTTAAATAAACGAACAAAATAGCAGACTAAATAACACAAAAATAAACCGATACGTAACTTGCTTATAAATAAATTTGACAGATACTACTTATTGTCTTAATAATTCAATGCTGCCTCTGATGTATAGCCTATGCATTCATAAGGATACCAAAAATTGCACAAATATCATTATAACTTTGTTATTTCTACAAATAAACCCAAAGTGTTATACATCATTGAAATCAGCAAATTATGCTCTTTTTGATACAGTCAAAGCCGCCTACGATTTGTATTTAAAATAAGAAAGTTTGTATAAAAATCTCGAAACGTATAAAAGCTTCAGAGGTTGCAATACCAAATTTGAATTCTGCGTAAAAAAGTACCTTCATAATGTCAAAATAGTATTTCGGTATCTTTTACATGAAATAAGTTAAACGACGAAATTAAAATTGCCGATTTTTAGTTTTTCCCCTATAGCGCACGTATCGTTCATTTTTTTAAAAGTTTTTTTGCTTAAAAAAATAAACCCAGGTGTCTCGTACATTTTGTCTCATTTAACCAACTCTCTATCTCTTACCGTTCACGAGATCCCAATGGTGAGCACACTATCTGGGACAGCCTGTATACGGACAAGCAAGATTAGACTACACGGGCATGCTGTAGTTTCACTGTCTTACTGATCCTGCTTGTCTGGGTAACAGGCAAACCCGCTAGTGTTAATGCAAAGTAGTGCTTTTACTACATTTGGTTGTTACGCCGGTAACATATCACTGTTGGACTCGTAAGGGCTGAAGCTACCTTTTGATTTGTGGCACTTTTCGATTGCAAAATAGATACGTGCGTAAGGCAAGATACCGAGTTCGTACATTCAACTTCACTTGCAAATTTCAATTACTCCATTCTTTTGTATTTCTGGAATATGGGAGCTAAATCTTTAACAATCAAATTTTTTTGACATTCTTAAGTATCATCATTGACATAAATTTGAAAATAAAGTGTCGACAACTAATACTGAACTAACACTACTAAACATTGTTATTTTTGTTTATTAATCTGTTTTCTTTTCAAAATTTACCGAATGTAGTTCCCATAGTACAACGCCAAAATAATGTTTTTTGAATTCTTCGTGATTTGTGACATATTAACCACTCTTGTATTGTCTTTACTGATCTCCAGTTGTACTATAAGTACATATATATATATTTAAGTAAGGGTGATCTCGACTGATCAGTTAAGACAGAAAACGTGGAATTTAGTGAAGGGCCCTTCGACTGCTACACCCATTAAATTCCACGTTTTCTGTATATGTATATATTTATAATAATAACGTTATTTCATGTATCCGCGTTATTTCCATTTTTTGATTTATATATATATATATATATATATATATATATATATATATATATATACAGCTTGTGTAATGAAATAGTTTATATTACGAAGTAAACATTGCAACGTCGTATTCTCTCGCCGTACTGGCCGCGCGACGAAAGACAGGAGAGGGTAGAGGTAACTATAACATTGCCAGTCGATGCTTCATCGCTAAACGTAGCGAGAGCGGGGATACAGTACGCGACGTTGCAATTCTGATGTATTTTAGGCTTGCTATATCAAGTGTTGCATTACACAAGTTGTATATTACGAAATTTGAACATATAGTTAAAATAGTAATTCTTGCAGATAATTGTGGGCACTAAAAGCAATAAACTGGGAAGTCTGATGATTCCACAGGCATACTTGGATGAACTTTCCAGTTAGTACATGTTTAGTTCGTAAGGAGAATAAAACCAATTCTTATTTCCAAGTTATTCTGGTTGTTCATGAATAACATAAAATGGCGGTCTTCTTAATAGATTAGAGTTCAAAGTGTGCCTTTATATTAATGATCTTATAGTTTTAATTGTGTGTCATGTACAACTTGAATGGTATTTATAATGTCGATGTTTGTATTATACAATAATGTTACTAGTAATTTTAGATAGAAGTTTTCTAAGTGATTAAATTATTATTTATTACATTATTAAGTTTTGTATTATTGAGAATATATAGGTAATTTAAGATAGGTAGATATACACTCTGTACATTTATGTAGGATATATATAAATATGTAGAATTATACAAACTAATTTCAGACATTATTTATAAGTTAATGATTATTGATTGTGTTAATGTTATGCGCGGGTATGTACCTACAAATTTTAGTTTGAGGGCGAATATTATAGAGTGATGCAACAGCATCATAGCTTTTTTAATTTAATTTAAAATATTATTGAATATACATTAGTCAAACAAAAGAAAATAATACCTAAATATTTATTTGTAACAGAAGGGTTTTGTGAAAAGCAAATTTTATTTGTTATTATGGTTTTACCTGAAAACAAAAGTATTTTAAAATAAAATATTTGTATTGAAAAATACTTCAATATAATGTGTCGTTTCAAAACTGTTACATCATCAAGGCACTTGATTCGTGATACAGAACTTTTGTTTAACCAACATGTGTCAACACATATAAAGCATTGGAACAACAACTTCAAAGATGAACTGCAAGAAACTATTTCAATTTTACCATTGCGAGTTTAGTTCAAAGAGGAACTAGTAGAATTTGCAATAAGTTTTGTACTGCTATATTTGTTGTGATTTGTGTAAAGAATAAAAACAAATTTATCTCAATATATATAATTACATAATTAGTTTTTAGATACTTATTTAAATATTTACATATATACTAAGTGAAGCATGGAGTCCATAAATGCCCCTAATGCCATTTGCTGTTTACGCTTTGATAGATCCTTGAAGGATCTACAATTCATGACACTGTCCATTGAATCGTATCAAGCATAATATCTGCAAGCAGAAAATAGATTGATATTATATGTAATTAATATTACACCTTATTCAGGTGCATGAGACTAAAATATCATACAGCACCAATGTATACAAATTCGATTGAAGAATTCCTAGCTGTGAAGAGGAAACTGAAGTTGAATCGTTAGGCATATAAAGAATATAAAATAAATATAACCTCAAGGAAATGCCTGAGTATATAATATAATATTATATTATCATTTAAAGAAGTGAAGTTACCTGTGCATTTGTTTTTTGAATATTCACAATAAATATTGAAGACGATGTTCCACAAGAATCTACTAACAATATAGCCCTTATACAAACAAATATTTAATAAAATAAAACATAAGCTAATAATAACTACTAGGAAGTACACTAATTTTAAAAGTTTATAATAACTAATTATTTTTTGACAATATCACCGCTCTGGAATCTAACTGAATAAATTAAATAAATAAATATAGGACGAACCAAATTGAACAACATAGTGGCAGAATATGAATATTAAAATTCGTTAATTAGTGCCGCATGAAAGATTCAATTCCTGCAAATTGACGCTTTTTTCTTCATGCACAATTTCAATTACTCAAGCACTATTGTCATCTGAATTATCTCAATTATTAGCTGTTAATTAGAATTAATTTGCCAAACTCTTTTCATGTGCATATCAGGGGGTGTAATTTTTACTTTAGTAATGATTAAGAATTTCATGTACTTTTTAGTTGGTAATTGCAATTAAATGTGGCCACAACCGGTTGCTGCATAGTATATATGTCATGACAAATTTGGGAGATGCTTTACATACTAAAAGCAAAAATTCAAACTTCTAACGTTCATAGAACGCAAACTTCAATAATAATGTATTTGTATTATTCAACAGGTATAATCCCATTCACAGAACTATAATTACGAAATTAAACACGGATTAATTATTAAAATAGTTAATTATTATGATTAATTAATTATTTTAAGAATAATACAATATATTCGACTCTTTTATTAACTAACTCATTTGAATTAAAAAAGAAATGGGTGAAGTAAATTATTCCGAATTCCAGCATCTGAATCATTATAGGTATTCGTTGCAAGATGTCATTTCTTGATAGTGTATTCTAATAGAAGCGAACTATTTTTCTAACAATACAACAGTTTTTAAGGCTGACTATCATCTCTAACAACTGTTTTATATCACCAGGACGTGACAGTCGATGTCCACTAATATATAATAAAAAGGATGAATGAAAATGGATCTAAATTAGAAGCCTATAGTACACCTGACATAACAGACTCGTTGGTACTGACACCATTATAATGCACAAAAGAAATACGGTTTTAAAGTGTAACAGCAAGCTAAGCAAAACCAAGAGAACTAAGTCTATACAGAATTTTTTCATGACATATAACAACAAAGGCATGGGAAAAATCATAGTACAAGACATCAACTTGTCCACCTCTATCTAAAATATCACTTAGACACTGAGACATAGCGCAAAGTTAATTGTAGTTGATCTGTCATGTATATACTCAACCATTCGGTCATTTTTGTCACCTAATCAACATGACTTTATTCATAGTCGTGTTGATTAGGTGATAAAAATGACCGAATGGTTGAGTATATACATGTGTACTATAAGTACCGCGCGATCATTTAAATTCTAAATTAGAGCAGGCTGTGAAATTTAAATTAAGTTGGTATATAAGTACTAATTTACAATTTGAATTGTCAAAGTGACGTTTCAAAATGTTAATTAATCTATAATTGACATTCTGGACAACCTAATAAAAAAAATCCCGCCTGCTATAATTTAGAATTTAAATGATCGCGTGATACTTGTTTCATAATAAAGAAATAAGTCTAAAAGTAAATAGAAGCGCCTTATTGCCACTCTTATGAATGGAACGAATTATCGCCCGCTTCTTTGTATGAGGAAAAATACTTGTCTTTAAGAGTGGCGTTTACCAACAAATAGAAACTTATGCAACTTATATTACTCGCGGGACGGGTAGACGCAAGGGGGTGTGAGTAGGTGGAGGTTGACGATATTCGGTTCTGTCACAGCGCTTCGGTTTTATTCACAGATTCTGTCATAGATAAAGAAATACTATATATAGGAAACATAATGTTTAAAGAATGAGTACTTACGAAACTGTTGATGCTGTTGATGTTTTGTAATAAGCCAATTTTCGCTTGCCCATAACTGTTATATTATTATACACTCGAATATTATAGGTATATATGACATTTAAATGCGAGTGACAGTTTCTAATTAAACGGTCACTCGCATTTAAGTCTGCAATAGCCGACCGATTCCGATAGATTTTCGTCTTCGCTAGGACCGGTAGAGATACCGTAAACTGGGGATAGACGACGCGAAAAACCTCGTGTAAAATGTGTGTGACAGTGTTTACTGTTTAATGTTTTTTATCTTTAAAAAGAATTACATGAATTTGATTTTTTCTTTATATCGTACATCAAATGTGCAGCTGGCGCGTAGAGGTCGTTTTTTTTTCTTTTGTGTACCAGCCTTAGTTAGTAGACATTAATCAAATTCATGCATTTTTGTGGTTATTTCTAAAACACATAACTTTCTTAAGAAAATAAATTAGTACAAACACTGACCTTGACATTATAAATTTATGCCTTTTGCATCACTAACCCAAATTTGAGATTCTAAAATTACAAAATGAGTTTAAAAAACGCGAAACGGCGATGCCTTAATTTTCGATAGGTAAACGCCCCTCTTAAGGATAAATTTATAATTATGCGTAATGGCACACCAGAGACAAATGTAAAATCTCGAACAAGCAAATTTGGCAACAACAGTAGTATGTTCATTAGTAATTCAGTTCAGTAGTAAATCCAAATATTTATTTGGGATTATGTTCCAGAAATCACCATGAAACAAATGGGTTGTAGTTGTCTTATCTGTTCTATTGCTTTTATATTTGAAAATAAGTTATTTTTTTTTGAATAATTGTGTGGATATTTGCAATGATTATTAAATATTTGTACCTATGGCACTTTAAATAATTGTCTTATACTATTTATATTTTGGCATTTTTTGGGATGAACGAAAGAGAAGCCAGTGGATATTTGCGTAAGTCAATGATTTTCTTCATTCAACCTGACTTAACACTCCAGCTTCACTTGGTGTATCTGTGTAGAGGGAAATGTATAAACTCCAAAAATTCATTTGTATCGAAAGAATCAACGTATAAAAGGTTAATTTCTTATAATAAAAGGTTCATTTAGATTTTTGTAGCCGTTCATTATATTCTTTATAAAGTTTAAAACAATAGGAACCTAGGTCTGATCTACTCTAATTGTAATTAATACGTTCATTTCGTGTTACCTTTAATATTATTGTGTACATGCAGGTTTGGCCTACGATTATCTTGCATGCGAGTTTACGTACAAAACACGAAAGAAGTTGCCAAACCGTACCTACCTAACAGATATACATACGCGAGCCGACAAGTAGACCTTCAGCAAAACCATATTAAATTCAATCATAAAAATAATAAATCTGAAGGAATTCTTATAATACTAACTTAAGATACTTTTTTAAGAATATTACGAATAGGAATAGTACCTAAAAATGAAGAAAATTAACCCTGCAACATACACACATGCATTATATTGGAATCTTATGATCGTATCGTCTAGCGTCGAACAGATTTCACAATGTTGGTAAAGCGTTAAAAGATTTCACAAAGCAATAAACAAGATTATTTTCTGTTTGTGTTAAATAGATGCTTATTAGTAAAAGAAAGTATTACACTTTCAAGTATATAAAATGCTGCAATCTGATGGAATTCTTATAACATTAACTTAAGATACTTTTTTTAACAACATTACGACTGGGAATAATACCTAAAAAGGAAGATAACAACCCCTGCAACATGCACACGTGCATTATGGTGGAATCTTATGATCGTAATGATCGTATCGGCCCGTCGTCTAGCGTCGAACACTGCCCACGTGTGTATAAGTACTGGCAACGTTCGTTTCAATACATGGACTTTAGCTCGCATGAAAGGTAAAAACAGACCGAACCTGTACATGATTTTGCTAAAAGTATGTATTTATTGTGATGAGTCGTTTTTCTTTATACAGCATGATCCAAATTAAGTGTTATCTCCGTTGTTAATGACCATAGCAAATCGGTTAAATCGGTTTTAGTGCAGGTTAATTTATAATTATTAAAAAAAACAATTTATTAACGCATTTCAAGAAAATTTAGTTTTTCTCAAATTGAACAGCTTACTTATATATTTTTTCAAAATGTTGATAGATCTTATAATTAGCTATGTAGAACTTTAATATATATTTGTAAAAATAATAATAACAAGTTAAGTCTGATTTTTATTGATACCAGATATGCTGCACTAATCTATAAGAATTTAGTTGGTTGTCTACCAATAAAGCACAGTAAATCATATGTTATTACATAGCTGTCAAAACACTGGGTGGGGGTGGTGCAGGTTTGCGCGCCGATATTTTCGGCAGATGGCTATTTTTTAATATTAGGCGTTAAGTTCTGGAACGTAGTTCATCACCGCGCTTCTTGATTGTTGTGGCATTGTACCATTGAAATGAGTGTTTTCTGTATTTTTAATGATTTTAAAATTAGTTTTTCTCAGTATTGAAAAGTCTTATTACGTATTATTATCTGCGTTAGCATTGATAATTATTTATTTAAATTAGGTATTTTTGTACTGTTTGCCAAGGTCGCGTCCAGTCAATATTGAACGCTTCGGCTGTTTAACTTGACGGCGTCGTCGATGGCTTCGCTGTTTTCGCGTTGTGGAACTCCCGGATGACTTAGCGCTTCTTGAGTAGGTGTGGGTATTGCGGTTTCTTCATGTCTTCTTTCTTATTTTTCTTTTTCTTCTGCTTCGTCTTGGAGAACGGTGTTTGATACTGTGTTAAATCAGTTGATGTAGAAGGTATCTGTATGTTCATCGGAGTGTTGAGTTGTTCGCTTGCTGACGTCGGTAATGTATTTGTTGGCGTGGCCGTTGTGGTTTCGATCGTCAGATCTGATGTTGCCTGGGTGATGGGCTCTGGAACGGACTCGGTCGCCGGTAATGCGGTCGGTATTTCGGTAGATCAATTACATTGCTTACAATTTGCAGAGTGCTCTTTATAGTGTCTTGGTTTTGTTGGGATCCGCAAGTGAAATGCGGCTGTGCGCATTTCAGACTACGAGATTCAGCATGGCAGTTTCTCTACCTGTACCCGTTTTCTCCAGCTGTTCATAGATCAGCGGTATTTCTATTTGTCGGGGCCTTTTGTCATGCGTTTGCACAGTAATACCGTGTAACCTAAGTCGGTTAATTCTTCCTTGAGTTCGCTCTCGAGGATGCCTTCATAGACTGGCCTCACAAATACTTTGAGAGGTTTCAGTTCCCTCAATTGGTCGCTGTGATATTGTAGTTTTCTTGCTTCTGTTACTCGTAGCAGGTATTGATAGTCGGTCATGGACAGGGGCATAATTCGTACACCGATTGTCTTCAACACCGCTGATTTTAGACGTATGCCTATTCGGGTAATCGCATTTCGTACCTCGTTCCACCTTTTTCCGTAGTATGATGGGCGGGGCACGACCGTTACAAATTCGGTGCCCGTGTTCAGTTTGGGACCAGAGCCACCTGTTGGCTCTAGCTCGGACACGGGAGATTTCTTGTCGTCGGTTTTGATCTTACTCGAAAGGACTTTGATCGTTATAGGTTTCTTCTTCTTGTTAGTTATGTCAGTGAAGTCGTCGTCGTTGTATTCTTCAGAGGTGCCTGCGGTTATGTTTACCGCAACGATGTCGGTTGTTTCCATCGAATGTGTCGATGTCGTGTCTTCCCCAGAAGTTCGATTTGGTGTAGTATCCGTAAGAGACACCGATGGTCGGTTATCGTTGCTGACCGATTTCGGTAAATCGGTCGATCTTAATTTGTTCGTCCTATGTTGTCGAGATTTAAATATGGAATCTCATTCTTCTCGCGGTCTTCTTGTCCCGTGGCATGATGTAACCTTGGTTGTAAGTCGTACGATGCATTTGACAAGACAGTTGATAGTTGGGTAGTCTTTGCTTTCTACCTGGAGGTATGTGCGTATGCGTGGACCCAACAAATAGAGCGTTTTAATTACAGTTTGAATCACTCGATGCCGGCTCCTCTATGTGTTACTATGAAATGTATCTAAATAGATTTAGGGAATAAGTGCATTAGCTAGAAACGTTTTGTAATTTTCTACTCATTTACCTATATTTGTTATTGTTATCATGCAATCAACATAATTGAAATTCTTAATTAAATTATATGTAGTGATTAAATTTGTTAACATCGACTCGACGTCCAATTGTTAAAGTTACTACTCGGTTTACTTAAATATCTCCGTGGAAAAGCAGTAATTCCTTCAAAACATTGTCTAATACGAAGTTATAATAAGGGCGTTGTTTGCACTGGCCTTATTTCTAGGTTTGTAGATGAAATACATCCAAGCATAACATTTTCTTAAAATTTTTCCCTATTAGCTTGTTCGTATTTTAGGCACTATAGAGAAATCACAAAGATCATGTTTTATAGTAATAGAAACGTTCATTTTTACATACAGCGTAGAAGAGTGATTGCTGGGTTAGGGATTTTCAAATAGGAAGGTGCTATCAGGGTTATTTGACAATTTAATTTAACGGAAACTTGACGTTCAAGCATTCCAGCATTTAAAGATGTTAAACTACCATTACTTTATATTTATGAACAGCAAAGTGTTTTATGGTTAAAAATATAATGTATAAATATATCCTCAATAAAAAAAAAAAACTTGGAGAGCCCCACTCATTATACTGCTTTCTATCAATAATGTTTAGTACACAAACTCTATAATCTAGGTCACTTAGAGAAGCTTCTAATATTTATTAAATTAAATCCAATCTCAAACAATTTTTATTTGAAACAAAAAATTATACTCTTGAAAAATATTTTGCAAATTAATACTTCGTTTTTTATTTAATGTTGGTTTATTTATGTGTGATTTAATTTGTTATGGGTACATATGTATTTGTACGTTTATTTCTAATATGTTTGTTTATGACATAATGCTGCAGTAATGAAAAATCTGACATCTGTCTTGTTGTAAATATGATTAGTATTATTATTATTATTATAATTATATATTTGGAATATATGCATCTTGGGACGTACGGTTTTTGTTATGTGTAATTTTTCAAAGAAGATGTGACTAATTTTAAGTAAATATGTATATCTTATTTTAGTTTCATAGATGTAAAATGGCAGTAGTATTTTATGTAGTGAATTTTATTATCAGGTAAACATTAAAAAAAAATCTAACCTAATAAAACCGATGCTACTTTTTAAAGCAATATCTGAGGATTTATTTCTCTTGGTCTGGCTCGATTCTGACATTTGAAAATTATTACTAGAAGGTAGAGCCTTTATTCGTCATGTAGAAAAGGATGTTCCATTTAAAACAATATCAATTTCCTTTTTTTTTTTGAAAATACGTTCGTCAATTGTAATTTAACCGAGTTGATAAGGTCAATAATATCGGAAACAGCAAATAATTCCGAGTTAATTTAGATCACTACAATACGAGGATAGTATAAAATGCTTAGAACCTGTATCGGAAGATGATGTTAATTATATATCAAAAGGTATTCCAGTATCGTAATTGCATACTTTAACAGCCGCATTTGAAAACTTCAACCAGTTGAACACTCAAGCGTTTTACTAGGTATTTGAATCAGATCATGTCAAATAAACAGTCCGAAAATGAAGAGTGAACTTGCTCTGAAGAGGGTCTATTTTTTCTGAGGTAGGCATGAAACTTTATTCATCACGTAGTACATCATTAGTTGAGTGCAAGACCTCCAAATAGTATCGTCTTCGAAAAGCATTCAAATGCTGTTTAACTATGACAACGTCTCACGCTTAGAATTACGGCTGATAAACCTCTCACTGTATTTAACAAATCTATCCTCCCCTCATTGTTTTGTTGTGTTTATCTTAGCATTGGCTCAGTGACAGATTTTTATCGAACGAGTAGGTTATCGCAATGCAAGGCGTTACATGAATCGAATTAATAGATCATATTTAGTTATAATAATGTCGGCGCCATTTTCTACATTCGAAATGTTCTTTGTGATTTTTGTCCTTATTTTTTTTTTTTAAATTATTTTATGTATAATTAGAAATCTCATTTTAGTAAATAAACTTTATTTTGTGAGTAGATAATCTGAGGAGAGCAACTGAAATAAAACCAAGTATTTAAACAATTCCAAATATTAGCTGGACATTTTGCGCAGCGTAAATGAAATATTGTCCCATTTGTGTACCTACTTCTATACAGAATTCTATGATAGTGACATGAAAAGATAATTATGAAAGTTGAGCGCGTCGCATATTTCAAACTAGCCGTTTAAAGGTTTTAATTTGCTATACTATCTAAACTGGCAGCACTTATAAATAACAGTTAATTATCTTATAGTCAATTTTGTTTGGTTTAATGTTAATCATGGCCACTTGCTTATTTTACTATTTTTAATCTAATAAGTGGTGATGTAACTTTGAAAAGAGCAACATTTAACCATGCAAAGATTCCAAATAGAAAAGGTTGCTGCCAATGTCTTGGAAGCCATCATTTATAACTATGATGACATCCTAATTTAAACAAATCTCTATATCAATTTTACAATTTCTTTAGTAACTTCTTTTCATTACCTATAAGCTATAATTGTGATTATGACACTATACAGGATACAATTAAAATAGTGTATCAGTTTTATATATATGCAGTGTGATTAATATCAAGTGACGGTTGCGTGGCCTAAAGTTTTACGTTAGCAACATTGACTAGTATATACTTAAGACATATATAGATACAGCTGGCGCAATATAAGTTGGCGAGCGGTGGGGACGCGCCGTAAACGTATTTAGACCCATCTGCCTGCATATCAGTTACCAGTGTCGTACTCAAAACGTAAGTGAGCTTTTTAAATATACATTTAAATAAGAACTTTCAAGAACGTCACTAATACGGGATCGTTATATTTAAGAACGAATGAAACGCAATTTACCCTTCCTTTATCTACGCGAACTCACTCCCACCGTTCGCTAAGATATATTGCGGGGACTGTACTGTGTGTAGTAGTAGCAATGTGCATATATGGTTTTTGACAGATATGTTTTGTTATATTTATATTAGTAAAGAGAATGAAAAGACAGACGTGATAATAAAACGACAACAAATAAAAACAAAATGACAGCGATTGTAGGCATTCAGAATAGGTATCTGTCTTGACAAGTAAATACCCTAATTTACGGATTTTTTAGATACCACCACACTTCACTTGATATTGATCTCATTCTACTAGAGGAACTAGCGGTAAAATTTAATACGGCGCTAATCATCACTTACTTCCATGTGATATGACAGAACGGAATGGTCCTTATTATTCCGACAATAGAAATAAATAAACCTTATATTAGTTGTCTTAAGGGTCATGATCCCTTGCACTCAAAAGTACCTCGCCGGGAACTGAATGTTGGTTGGTTGTTATTTTACATACGATAGCTACTTTAGTTTTTTATTAGAATTCTATTCTC
This sequence comes from Amphimallon solstitiale, assembly GCA_963170755.1. Classification (NCBI taxonomy): domain Eukaryota; kingdom Metazoa; phylum Arthropoda; class Insecta; order Coleoptera; family Scarabaeidae; genus Amphimallon; species Amphimallon solstitiale. The sequence continues at coordinate 97,479,823 of OY720676.1, read as the reverse complement.
AAATACAATATGAATTTTATTGTCCACTCAATAACTCCTGGCGCTAAATTATGCGAAGCTTTACATTCATATTTAGTCAGGAGACATTCTTTAGCATGTTTTCTCAATTCAATTTCAACTCCTGGAACACAATCTGGGCCTCACATTTCATCGGTATAACATTGCATTTTCCTTGACCAAATCTGATACAATTTAATTTGCGTCAAATTTGTCCAGAGATACTTTTCAATTCGCAATGGTATGGTATTATGCCGCTACATCGCTTTCGTTTCGAAAGTATTCGGAAAAAAAGCGAACATGGCAAAATATGTGGAGTACTAAATAAGCTACAAATACAGGTTAGAGCATAGGAACCTGACGATTTTTGTATAAAATAACGCACGTAATTTTCAATTTTCTATTTAGTTGTTTTACATTAGTACAAAGGTAACTTTATGCCATTTTATTTTTTAAAGAGAATTTTTGTGAGATGGCGGCCTCCTCCGTTTCTTACACACTGTTCTAATCTTCTCCGAAGATTTTGTGTTACTCGCTCAATCATTTGCTTGGGAATGGCTGCAATTCCGTCTCTTATTCGTTGTTGTAAGTCTTGAATAATATCGGGCCGAGGAGTGTATACTTTGTCATTAAGGTAACCCCATAACCAGTAATCACAAAATGTTAATTCGGGAGAATGAGCAGGATAAGGAACATCGCCATATCGCCAGTCCTAATACAAGCGTCCTAATGTTTATAGAATTGGTTTTTCCAAATATTTTACAGCTCGTTGAGGATAGGTTTACTTAACATGAGTAAGTCGCGAACATGAAAATCTATATTTACGCATATCTTTGAAAAATATTTTCCCACAAGCTCACTTTTACATCGTACAGTATTCATATTGCAAGCAAACTAAAGCAGCTTCCTTTTACAGGTGAGTTAAATTCGAAAACTCACTTATGTAAACACAAACTGAGATAAACGCATATGCCTCTATCTCAGTTGAAATATTGAGTTTGAATTTACCTAAGTAAGTTTCCGAATTCAGCTCACACTAAGAGGAAGGACGTTTGCTAAAGAACTAACTTCGTCAACGAGCTATTGAATTCCACACTTGGCAATAATAGTGAAGGACCGAATATGCTCGATTAATACGTCAAGGATTGCTTATTGCCCACGTTTCAACTATTAACTACAGTTATACAAAAAGCAAGAGGCGAATGATGTTACATACACAACCATTTTGCAAACACATAAATATGTCTTTTTATTCTCCCTCATAAAGTTTGTCATTACGCTAGTAAATCTGGACATGTACATTAGGTAGTAAACTATTTTTATCTATATAATACTATTCTTTCAAAATATGTAAATTTAGTAAAATTTCAACTTTTTTGTTAGTTACATTCACATAAATGCGTTAAACTAAATATCTAAATAGGTACATATTATTTCTAGAATACGATGTAATCTACGTAGGCAATCGTGCATTAGAAATGTTTCGACTTGTAGATTGATTAAAAATTAGTGCTGCCTTTCTTATTTTTAGTTGGTTAGATTGGTCACCCATTTCTGAAATTAAGCAATCCAAGTTAACTTCACCTTTGACAGTGTTTGAAATTTAATAAAAGTGGTCGCAGTAGTAATTTACGAGAAAAGTTTTATTTCACAAACCGTCCAACATTACTTACTGCTTATATATCCTCGAATTGCACGCTAATAAACTATCAAAAGTGTCAAAAATTATTTAGCAATGTATCCGTAAGATCAGAAATCTGAATCTGAAATCTTGAAAAGCAAAGTCATAATTGGCTATACCAATTAGTGGCAGTTACCTTCTGAAATATTTTCAAGTATATTAATATTTAGCTCACTTGCATAGTCAGAGGGTGGAAAATATTTCAGGCAGAAGAAGGGGTATTATCAAGTATGGCTGTGTGCCAGAGTTAAGTTTCAAATTCATTTGCAAGTTGGGAAACATGTAATGCACTGTCTATCTAAATCACTCTGTATACAATCCAACGGATCTATATCTTTCCCTAAGATGCGCAGGTGCTAGAATAGAATAAAAACTATTGAATGTAAATAGAATACAAACTGCCGCAGATATATATAGATATTGTTTGTTCGATCTATCGCTGTGAATTTTTTCCGCTCAACGCGTGTTTGTTCACTGCGCATCCTAGTAGCAAAGGAAGATCTGTTGATCTGTAAAAATATTTGTTGCTTCCTTTGGGCTTCCTTTAAGTTTTTTTACATTCATTTGAAATAATGGTATTTTAATAATATTCACGTGTACAATAAATTGTAAATACAAATAATACACTGCCTTACTAATAATGTATTGCTAATGTACATATATTATATCTTAGTCCAATAAAAGTTATGGTGCAGTTAGTTTTTTTAACATTCCTTTATCCCTTTCCTTCATTAAATAATTATATTTTATGCCAAATCAAAAAGAAGCAGATATAGGCAGATACATGGTGCCTCTCATCTGCTCATTTATTTACTTTGAATTCTTGACTACGAATAATCTAATGTTTATATATTATATTAAATTAAAACAATAAATTAAACTTATCTGTCATTACGATCGAGAAGGTCGAAGTGTATGGTCACAACTTGTGCGCTCGAGGGTATTGAGTGATAGTTTCGTTCTTTTCTTTTATTAATTATAAATACAGTTTCGGCCCTGTGGTAAGTTCTGGAATTCCTTTAAAAAATTATCCTCTTTTTATTATTTTGGATTTATTTAGATTTTGTGATCTTGCGCCTTTCCGTTTATTTCGGTTAGCGTTTTCTTAAGAAATGAATTTGGATTCGGGGGGGGGGGGGATAAATCCCCCCATAACAAATGATGTCCTCATGAAGGACAGTATGGAAAAGTTATATTTTTCTGAAACAGTACCTTTATTACAATGCCTTGAAAGTAAGATTAATTCACAAACGGATTTATCGCTTTTATCACAAATTGATGTTCCTATCTCCATTTTACCAGAGTTACAAAAAACTGTTGAACAAGGTTTTTACATACCAGCTAAAAACTGTAATCCTAGCGACCTTCAAAAGGCAATACCATTAAATAAAAATACAATAAATATTACAAATAAACTTATTCAGGAATTAAAAGACAAAGCGTCAAAAATTACAGTCAATGATTCTATTAAATTATACGATATTACGGATGCTCCCCCATTCATTGTTTATCTCGAATCTTTGGACAAAAATTTAGGTCAGTTAAGAGACATGCAAATTGGGAAATTACTATTTTCTGCTAAAATAGACGGCGTAAAAAAGGTTGAAAAGAGAGGAAAAAACAAACTGGGAATTGAATTTTCATCTCTTAAATTTGTCAATAATTTCCTTTCTTCGGAGTTCATGGAAAAAAATAATCTAAAAGCTTATATACCTAATTATTTAATATCGTGCAAAGGTATTTTACGAAATATAGATCCTAATTTAGACGTGCAAACGATTTTTGAAAATTTAACTACTGGCGACAATAGAAAAATTCTTGGGGTTAAAAGAATTCAAAGAACAAAAGTAATTGATGGAAAATTTGTTCAGGTGAATACAGCCTCAATTATTGTCACATTTAGAGGGAAAATCTTCCAAAATATACAAGTCTATTTTATAACATTAGGGTCCCAGAAGTATATATTCTCCCGGTTATCCAATGTTTGAACTGTTGCCGATATGGACATGTAAAATCGCAATGTAAGTCCAGAAAGAGATGCCCTGCTTGTTTAGGGGAACACGAGTTGGTTGAATATGATAATAGAAATTCTCCTTCTTGTGCATTTTGTAAAGGTGACCACACCTCAACAGAAGTGGGCACAAAATTTAGTGAAAGAAATTGCCCAGAATTTCTTTACCAAAAAGATATAAAAATATGTATGGCACAACATGGCTATTCTTTCTTTGAGGCCTCCAGTCTTAGTCACCGAAATTACAGACATTCTCTTACTCCTATACCGACACCTGTTCGTTTTACCCAACAGGACTTTCCATCAATACACAAGGAACACTCTTCATCTCTAATTAATTTACCTGTTAATTCTCCCTCAAATAAAACCTTTTCTCAGGTATCGCAACAAGAGAAAAGAAACTATTCCTTTTCAAAATCTATAATGCCGCATAGACCTCAATCTATAAAGCGTAAGAATCCTTATGACAATGACATTCTTGTGAATAAAAATAGAAAGAAGTCCTGACAATGTATCTACTAATATTGTTTATAATAAAAAGATGCCGCTTGCGGATAATTTTACAGTTTCGGAGATTATAAGTAATACCGCCATTGTTGGTCCTCTGAAAACGGCCTTTAATGCAGATAGGGTGTCATTTGTAAATTTCTTAATAGAGGTTATTCCTCCCACTTTCCACGATAACTTATCATGGCTAACATCTCTTCAGGAAGTGACTGCGCTAACTCATTAAATATTATGCATTGGAATATTCACAGTTATTCGAAGAATATGGCAAATTTATTTGCTTTTTTGAAAGACCTACAGTTCAAATTTGATTTCTTGGTATTGCTGGAAACGTGGTTGCGAGAGGGAAGTTTGATTACATCCACTGGCTTCACTAGTGTCCATAATTATTTAAATAACGGTTATGGGGGTGTATCAATATTTATTAAGAAAGGCATTCGCTACCTACTCCAGTTTTATCCCAAATTGTGATCTCCCTGAAAAATGCCAATTTTTAATTATTAAAACTGAAAAGTGCTCGATACTGGCGGGATATATCCCACCTGATTGTCATATAAGTTATAATCAATGGAAAAATGTTCTAAGTCTGGTCAGTCCTCCTTTTTTGGTTATAGGAGATTTCAATGCTCATCACCCTTCTTGGGGTTGTCCTAAATCTGACAGAAGCGGTAAGATATTGTTTGACATATCTAGTGAGTTTCATCTTGTGAACATTAATGATGAAACTTCAACACTGTTATTGCCTCCGTCTAGCAATCCTAGTGTCATTGATTTGGTTTTCTGCTCGGAAGACTTAGCACTTAATTCTTCCTCGTATACACTGAATGATACTTTAGGTAGTGATCATTTCCCTCTAATTATTTCTTGGGCGAATGCTGGTCTGTCAAGTAGGTAAATCAAATTTTCTTCAATCTGACAGTTTTAATTGTAAGAAAGCGGACTGGAATAAATTTTCCTCCTTAATATCCGAATATTTAGATAAATCTCCTCCAAGTAATTTTGAGGAGTTTAATGATACTATCATTAATGCCGCTAACACATCTATTCCTAGGAAAAAAAACAATAAATTCTCGAAATACAATCCTTGTCCTTGGTGGGATGCCGAATGTACCAGAGTTATAAAAATGCGGAGACTCATTATTAGCCAGTATAAACAGACAGGTAGCATGGACCTGTATGTAACTGCTAAACGTTACATAGCTATGAGTAAAAAAATTCTAAATAAAAAAAAAGAAATCATTTTAAGGAGTTTTGTGGCTCTTTAAATAGAAACACAGACATGGGGACAGTTTGGAGGGCTGTCAGAACATATTCCAGAGCTGTTTCAAATATTGACCATTCTCAATCTTTTAATCCAATCTGGAGTGATCAATTCTTGTCCTCACTCGCTCCAAATTTTGTTCCAGCGGCTAATGAGATATCTTTCTTACCAGTGGGGACCTGTAATAGTGATATAGTCAGACCCTTTTCTATGTTAGAATTGCGGTAGGCCATCTTGAACAATAGAGATACCTCGCCAGGAATGGACTATATTACTAATTCTATGATTGCACATTTCCCAGATAATGCTCTCAAGTTCATGCTCACCTTCTTCAACAATATTCTAGATGGTGAATCCATTCCATGCGCGTGGAAAAATATTATCATCTGCCCTGTGCTAAAACATGGACGAAATTCCTCCGAGATTAATAGTTTTAGGCCAATTGCATTATTATCCTGTATTAGGAAGATTTTTGAAAAACTCCTTTAATTTCGCTTGGAATGGTGGTGCGAACACCATCTAATACTGGACGCCATGCAATTTGGTTTTCGAAAGGGGAAGTCCTCTATGGATAATCTCTCTGTCCTTACTTCTCACATTCTTACTGCGTATGCTAATCGTGAAATGGTTGTTCGTGCCTTCTTAGACATAGCATCCGCTTATGATAATGTTGTTGTGTCAGTACTGATTGAAAAACTTGTCCAAATTAAACTTCCTCATCGTTTAATTAATTGCAACTTGCAACTAATATCGGAAAAGATACTAGTCATAAAAAATTCGGTACCTAGCAGTAGAACATTCTTTAAAGGCCTTTTACAGGGCAGTGTTTTAAGCCCTCTTTTATATAATATCTATATGTCTGGTTTAGAAGAGCACCTCAAGCCTAATGTCAGTTGTTTGCAATTTGCTGATGACATAGTTCTATTCTTAAATGGAAGAGATGGAGACCATTTGTCTGAGCAAATGGAGAGGGGACTGGAAGGATTCAATTCATGGTTGAACCACAGGGGACTCTCCTTTTGTATACACAAATCGTGTATTGTGTGGTTCTCTAGAGGTAGGGGATCACTACACTTCCCGGCTGTTCGTCTTTCGGGTGCTATCCTTCCTCAAAAAACTACAGTCTGCTATCTAGGAATATGGTTTGATCCTAAACTAAATTGGAGAGCCCATATTAGTCACTTAACTAACAGCTGCTTTAAAGCTATCAATTTAATCAAGTCTCTATGCGGTAAAAAATGGGGTTCAGATCCTCATACCATTCTGGTACTCTACTGCTCCCTGATCAGGTCAAAATTGGAGTATGGCAGTGCTCTATTCAGTTCCTGTTCTAAAAGCCTTATGTATAAACTGGATAAAATACAATTCCAATGTCTCAGAATTGCTCTTGGAGCTCTGAACTCTACTCCCACGAATGCACTTCAGGTAGAGGCTGTGGGTCCACCACTAAAAATCAGATTCCGCTTTCTAGCCAAAAAATACCTTCTCAAATGTTTTTACTCTGCGAATAATCCGGTTACCACTGCGTTAGATTTATTACGGGTTGCACTTAGGCATCGCAGATACCGCTCTGAGGACCCTTTCTTAATATCCTGTTTCCAAGAAGTCTATAAATTTACAGATATTATTAATTCAGATATTATTCCTTCTATTTATAGACAAAAATATCCAGTGAGATTCTTTATACCTACAGTATGTCTTGCTCAGGATTTCTTACCCAATATACTAGTATCGCTGGTCCTTTTTTGGATACTTTTTTCAAGGAACATGCCTCCGCTTGCTGGAAAGACTATCATCTGTTTTTCACTGATGGTTCGAAACATACGAATCCTTGCTCATCGTCAGTAGGAGTTTATTCTCCATCCACAAACCTCACTTATTCAGCATCCATTTGCGCTTATGCATCAATATTTTCAGCTGAATTAACGGCCATATATATTTCAATTCTCTATATTTTAGCTTCCAAGCATATCAACAACATTATATTTTCTGACTCCAAAAGTGCGCTTTTGGCAATTCGAAATCCTCCCTTAGACTGGCACTGCACATTGGTGTTCATTATTAGAGAACTATTATATAATGCTGCAGAGGATAACATCAACATTACTTTATACTGGATTCCAGGCCATAGGGGTATTGAATGCAACGAAAGAGCTGATGCATTGGCTAAAATGGGTAGATTCAGACCAGCATATGATATCCAGATACCTCATACTGATCTTCTCTCTGTATTAAAGGGTGAATTGAGGATTGCCTGGCAGGGATATTGGCGGGATTCTTCCATTTCGAAAGGTAGATACTACAGTCAGATCCAGGATCATATCCCCAACTCGCCTTGGTTTCTCTGTTTCCCGTTTGTTTCGAGAGCTTTTGTGGCTACAATATGTAGACTTAGATTTAATCATAATTTAACACCGATTCATTTACACCGTATCAATGTCTTAGAATCAGCCAACTGTATCTGTGGCGAGGTGGGTGATATTAATCATATTTTATTTAATTGTAAATTGAAATACTTAGAGATCAACTCAGTTTTAGTCTCCTTTCATATTTCCGTCCTACCACAGGGCCAACAGAACAAAATAACTGAACTTGTGAATGGTGTCAGAAAAGAGTACCTATACCGAACTCAAACACCAAACCTGAAGAATTGAAAAGAAGAAGAAGAAACTTATCTGTCAATATGACAAATAATGGCGTAGAAACTTTATTGATTAAAAATAGCATTATAGTAAAAAAAAAAAGACAAATAGGAAAGGAAGCTATTATTATGCAGTTTCCATTGAAAGATCATTAATTTATCGAAGACGACATCCAACTTCAATATCTGGTAGACAATGCTGACCTATGTAAACTTTTTGATGTAGAGTAGCCGTTATCATTCATGCAGTTTCCATTGAAAAATCGTTGATCAATGACGACATTACATGAAAATGTTAAGGTATTATGTGTTAAGCAGCCATAGATAATATTAGACACGTAATTTTTCAGTATGCGTAGCCAAGAAAGTGTATGATAATTAAATAATATGTGTACTATAAAGTCTTACATTAATAATCTCAATTCCAAAAAGCAGTAATAATAACACATAATACTTTCATTTTATTTTATGCACATTTACCTGTAATTATGTACCTACTCTTATTAATGTTATATAATTTTCTTAATTCTATGTATTGAACGTTTAATTTTGATACATCATATGCGATCTCAGCAGCAGAATCATGCCAGCGAGCGATCATAGAACAACCATATCGAGCTCTTCTCATAGAACTAAACGAACTAGTTCGCAATTTTCAAGCGAACTAGTTCTCGGCGAACTACGTACTTTTCACAAAAAGTAAAAACTGTGTGTGACTACTGAAACCATCTTTCGGACAGAGAAATTTAGTGCGCAAGGTTTTAAATTTATTCCTAATATCCTAATATACATGTATGGAAAATATTACTAGAAATGAAAATATATATTTTATAATTATGTAATAATTTTTATTTATATGACAAATAGGTACATATGTGTATAAAATAAAAATAAAATTTGATTTTGTATCAATGTTACTTTCCAAAGTACTCATTTGCAGAATAAAATAAATGTTCTGTGCAAGGAAACATTATTATTAAGATAAAGTGATAATAATTTATTATTTCAACAAAACATACATTTCATATTAGCGCAATATACATAAATAATAAAAATAACGTCAATGGATGCACTTGAGAAGTGAATGATAAATCATTAAGAACATAATTTCTTTAATTTTTTTGATTGTGAGTCTACTTCTTTTTTCGTATTGCACTTGACCCGCCTTAGAAAAAATTCTTTCACAGGGGACAGACGTGGCAGGAACACAATCTTTTTTTGACTAATTCAAAAACTTGTGGATAAACTTTTTCGCGTTCTATCCACCACTACAATGGGTCCTCATTCCATGGCAAAATGGGTTCGTTGAAATATTTGTCCAATTCTACAATCGCAGCTGCAGTCGGATTGTGCACTGCGCGGAATTCTTCCATCAGAAAAAATTGACTTTTATACGAAAACGTGTCATGTAATTTTAATCCAGTTTTCTGGACATGCAGTTAGTAACTGTAAAGAAATAAAACATGCTTCTATTACGACCTCTGACTGTAAACAATGCTGCAAAAAATTTTGTCCATCTAATACTTCGTTTTCGAGAAATATAATTTCATACAAATATTGAATTTTTCAGAAAAATGGGAATACCAAAGTCAAAAACTTTTGATTTTAGGCCTATACTATCTTATTACTTTTTGACTAAAAATTATACGAGGAATACAACAATGCAATAATATATAGGATGTTCCATTTAAAAAACTATAACTATGGCAGTGGCGGCTCGGGGTGGTTCACATAGGGAGTGCATAATTTCAAAATTAAAAAGTGTAATACAAGAACGCTTACCCAATCTTTATAAGTTTCACCGACATACTGTTCCAGACAGGTACTGTTCATTGTACAGTTTGTTTTGAGGGAATAATAAATATAACACTACAGTTTGATTACATCTGACGATAAACGAAGTCCATTTTGCGTGTCTTTGACTTGCAGAACAGTTCTATCACTTTTTCATTAAAATTTGGGAAATCATTTATAAATTCAATTAAAAACCGGTGCTGCTTCGATGTGATCTAGCGATTTATCTAATTCTGCCGTAAAATTTATCAATTCCCGAAAAATGCCCTTGGTATTCGACGTTTGCCGTTCATCATGACCCCGAAGTGCCAGTTCAAACGCGCCACAAAATCTAATGCAATTTATTATTAAATTTAACACATGCCTATTTTTTGTTACCTGTTCATTGTGTTGTTGTACTGCTTTTCTATATGATGATCTAAAACATTCTGAATGTTATTTTTTCCTAACATTCTTAGACTAAATATATTTTTCAAATGCCCTTCGGAATTTTCATGTTTCGTAATTTTAGCACTAAGATGAATTAAGTATTTTATTCCGTTCTTTGACCAAGACGGTTCACCACCAAACAAAAGACACGGAAAACAAAACAAAGTATTTTTAATTTCACACCCACAAATCCAGTCATTTTTCTGATAAATATTCATTTTGAATTTTCTTATAACGTCTTTACCTTTAACAGATTGTTTATTTTCTAAACATAATTGAGGCATCGGCCGTTTAAAATTTTTTATTGCGATTTTTCCATCATACGTTAACCGCGAAAACGTGTTATTCTGTATCGCAGACACGAAATACATCTTACAACAGCGTTGAGCAGACGGGAATCTTGCTCACATGCTATGTATTATACGATATGGAACTAGAACAAAATACAGTTCTCCCCACCTTCAATGTAATGTTTAATGGCTTAACGCAGCAACAGTAGCACTTTGCTCATGGGCATGTTTCTCTCGGTGGAAGGGGTCTTTACATCCGTGCGCTGTTAGTCGTCATTATATCTGTGACGACGATCGGTGCATGTAGGTTGTTCGAGCGCCGCACACGCGACCTTCCTGTTCAATAACTATGAATACGTAATAAATAAATACTTTCACAGTTAGTCGCCGCTTGGTTTGTTTTGTTTCAACATTCCAGGGGGTGCAATTGCTCACTTGCTCTCATTAAAGAGCCGCCACTGAACTATGGTTAGCCACCAAGTTATGGAACACCCTGCATAATACAAAATATTTTTAAAATGTGCTCCTAATGAGCAGCTATCACAAGAAAAATGAGATGACTCATCCTGTAGGATGAATAATATTCATAACAATGAGTAAAAAAATTCACACCGACATTATTTTGCATCCCGTCAGAGCGTTTTTTGTATTGGGAGTTGAGATATTAAATGAGAAAGTAAAGCATGTAGTTGTAAATTATTCTATACATTTCAAAAATAAATAACTTTCTATCTTTTCATATTAACGTGATATCCTCTAAACCAGCAAAACTGTGTTATGCATTCATGAATTTACAATACCACAGTAGCAGGGGTATACTGATGGATTTTTACTTCGATGCTTTTACCCTTTGCTGGAGTACGGGGTTATTCAGTGGGGGATGTCCTGTGACGCCAACCGAGTGATTCTCTTGCAAAACCGTGCTATTAATAATTAAGTTCCTTTTCAAACAATAATAATTTTTACTTTTTACCTACCAATTCCCAATTCATTGGTATGAGAGTTGAAGTTATCACTTCTTTTGCATCGACGAGTACATTAAGCTTTCACTGTAGCTGCTACTAAATTTTTCCTTGATGGAAATCGGTAGTGCTTTTCTTTGCCTTCTTATTTGCCACGAGGCTGTTGTTGCATTCAACTTTTTAATATTACACAGGCACGTGTTTTGTCGGCTCTCGATCAACCAGTTGCCAAAAACTGCCAGCGAGTCTGTTTAGTCACATGAAACGTACTCGTATTCCCCTATCTTGAGCATCCCTGACACCAAAAACGTACTCGTATTCCCCTATCTTGAGCATCCCTAACACCAACACCTCGGCATGTTTTATAGATAATAATACCTGAATATTAATAGTTAACAAAAATCTAAAGAACTGAGTGTAACCTCATCTACTCTTCACTAAATCACTAAATAATTAGATAAAACCCACAAATAACTAGTTTATTTTAGAAAATTCACCTCACCACACACAATGAAAAAGGTGCACAAATACAATCTGTATTAAAAGTACAAACATTCACGTTGCAAAATAATATAAAGCGGTTTTGGCAAATATGAAAAATCAAAATGTTACTTTTATTTTATTGTAAAAACTATACAAACCTACTTCGGTAAAATATATTTACGTTTAACAAGTAAAATAATTACTTGCAATTGTGAATTTTGTGCACCAGAATCTGCAACATTATTTAACAATAATAATTAACAACATGTGTATCTGATTTTGTCAACAACACTAGTGTCTCCTTAGATAACCTATAATTAATTGAAAAGATTTACTAAGAAAATGAATAGCGGACCAGAACAGAACACAAATAATTATTAAAATATGTATCTACTTACCAAGTGAAGTAGTGTAAATTTTGGTATATAGATGGACCACATCGTTACAGTTTAGAATTGTTTTGTTATTTTGAATTTTCGCGCATAGATTGTCATTGCGGGGTATGTGTCACTTTCATGATCAGTCCTTTAAATAAGAATTTTTTCAGCTGGATGAATTATGTAGTACATATGATAATTTATATATGTTTATCTGTAATAGTATCTCGCTAACGAAATTTACACTACACCTTTCGCGCGTGTTGTTTTAAAACTTTATTATGCACTTACTAACATTAACGACTCGTTAGGCCTCTAAAGACTTAAAACGATTAAGGATTCGATTGATATACAGCAAGAGCGCGCGAGGTATGATCACCCGATGGTATACGTAAACTCGCATCTAAACGTGGTCCGATAATACATTCATATTAGAGTAACGGCACAACATACTAGCATTGCCTGCTCATATTCGAACTCATAGTGATCTGATTATTTTTTTGCAGATTGACAAAAAGAACAAATTAAATTTTCTCTTTAAGTGATGACGATTGCTTAGATAACTAAGTCGATAATAACGCGAAGATTGTAATACTTATAACGTAATTATGATTATCCTAATGAAATTAAATAATAATGTAGTTGTGTACAAAGTTATAGCAGTACAACTGGGTTTTAGAATGAAATAAAAACAACCCGCCTGAAACATCTGCAGAATAAACTAAGATGTCTAGAGAAAAATAAATAAATAAAAATTTCATGGTAAAAAAAAAACTATAAATAAGTATAACAGGAATACCATAAAATAACATAAAAACGACCCTTGAAATAGAAATTAAAATTAGAGATTCTCTCCAGTAAATATAACGAAATAACTACTCTGGAAAAATAAATCTATATATCTATATCTGGCGAACACAGCTAGCGGAGATCATTTGCCGAATATACGTCCGAAGAATATCGACTAGCATCGGGTGATCATACCTCGCGCGCTCAAGCTGTATATATTATGTTATTAAAGATTATAAATAAACTGGGAAATGCCATGGAAACAAAAAAATCATACCATTTTCAAGATGCATCTACATATCTTTTATTTTGTTAAATCAAGTTCGACTTTTGTCAATACGAATCACCATTTTACGACACCTAATTTTACCCCCCCCCCCATTTTATTTTCGTCTCACCCCCTAAGTGAAATCTAAACGCTGGCCCTAAAGATGTATATATTATACACAGTCGGATGAACGTGGTGGCCATCAATTTTGACCATAACTCTCAATTCAAGTGGTTCCTAAGTATGTATACAAGGGAAGATATTGAGATACGCACCGGTGTTGGTTCACATGTTCCCAGATTGTAGAAACTCGGATTTCAAAGAGGCGTGTCCTGTATTTCTCAGATTTTTGTACACCGACGTACGTTTTGGACCGTCATGCTAATCGCAGTGGTGCGAAAAAGATGAAATATTTATGTTAAGTTGCAGTCCCATAGGCACTCTGATTTATGAGTGTACCGTGCGTTTGATTTGTTGAATCGATACTAGACATGTGTTACTCAAATCAACGTGGACTGTTGTATAACCATAAAAATGTTGGGACACAATACAATACAAGCTATTTCAGGTACCAGATAATAGTTATTTATGTAACAAGTCAGTAAAGTGATACTTTACCGAACGAGTCTGGTTTACGAGCCAAGCGAGTGAAGCGAGCGCGGCGAGTAACAGACGAGTTCGGTAAAGGTACTTTACTGACGTGGTGCATACAAAATTTTATCGCCAACCGTTAAAATTGTTAATTTAAGAAATAAAGATATAATAACTTTTGACAGTTTATGACAGTGACAAACGATTTATTTTTAAAAGTCATCAGTCATGCTACGCTGACAGATATTAGCGGCAGGTAAAGTACTTTATTGTACAGTACGATAAAGTGTTTCTTTACCTCCGCAAAACGCTATGGTAACGCATCACTTTACTGACGGTTGGCGATAAAATTATTATTCTTCACCCAAAATATTGCAAGAAATATTTCTTGTCGTTAGTAAGCAAAATATTATTTAAAAAATTAATCACAAAATTCTATCTTTAATATATATTTATTTAGGTAATATAACACAGCTTAGTTTCAATACAAAACATAAGTATTTCTTATCCTTAGTATGTAAATTATTATATAAAAAATCAACAAAAAAATGTATATAAATTCACAAAATTACGTTTGCAATATATATTTATTTAGGTAATATAACAAACATATAACACAGCCTAGTTTCAATGCAAAACACAAGTATTTCTTGTCCTTAGTATGTAAATTATTATTTAAGAAAATAACAAAAAAACGTACATAAATTTACAAAATTATATGTGTAATATATATTTATTTAGATAATATAACACAGCTTAGTTTCAATACAATTTTTTTTTATACATCTTTTTTAACACGATTTTTCTCAAATTTAATTCTGAGTACATTTGAATTCTTTATACATTTGTTTAAACTTAGTAATTGACGAAATATTTGCAAAATTCGATTTTTTCACTGAAGTAAACTACTACTTCCGGTCTACCGATTTTACTGAAAAACTAATCAGATCTCAAGAGGGAGATTATACACGTAAATACAAAATTTGGAATTGATATCTACAGCGGCTTGACCGCTATCGTGGTAACACACACACATAGAGACACACAGACATTTTTTAAAAACCACTTTTTTGGGATTAGGGGACTTCAAAACGTGGACATCTGCAAAAATCTCGAGGTCGAAAATTTTCGTCTTCACAATACTTCCTTATACTACGTATAAGTAAAAAAATAACATAAAAACGTATATACATAAATTCACAAAATTACGTCTGTAATATATATTTATTCAGGTAATTTAACAAAGTTTCAATACAAAACACAAGTATTTCTTGTCCTTGGTATGTAAATTATTATTATATCTTATCATTAAACTCCTGTCTTCTGAAGGTGCAAATACTAAAAATATACATAATATGTATGTATGTACATACCTGCCTAAATCGGGTTTATAATTATTTAACTTCGTTTCTGGCAAGTATTGGAAGCATCACTTCCATAAACATTTTTGTGAGTTTTGGTAACATCTTTGAAGACTGGTAGTATTGCTCGTTTTTATTATAAGTAGGGCGCGGAAATGACCGAGTTAAACTACGACGAAGTTACAACGGAGCAAAGAAATAATGTAAACAACACACATTCACTGAATAGCACTAATTCATATGGTGAACTGCAACATCTGTTTACGCTTGAGAATGAGAGCAAAAAATGGTCATAAAATAAGGAATTTATGAGTAAAATTCTTTCTACATCGGCGTAGATAGCCTGAGGGGTTTTTAAAATTTATTATATTAACCTTATATTTCGCAAGAGAAATAAAGTAAATATGTATATATTTACTGTTATTTAGTTTCAATAACACACGCGTACATTTTTAGTTATCATTTATTTAGATCTAGAACGTAGTTTATGTTGCTTTTTCTGATATGAAAATGAAGTGTCAGTGATTCCGAAATTTATTACAAAGTCTGTAAAATATCGTTACAGAATGCCAAAATATCGCACGTTCGTCACTTAGCTTTGCTAAAACATACACAGAAATAGTTTTTATGCAGAGAATTTCGATAGTTTACAAAATTTCGTTAAATGTTTAAATGATGATGCTCGAAGTAGTTCTGAGTGCAAGGAACTAACATAAATCCCAAATTTAAAAAATCAGTTGTTATTCCTTCAGGAACACTTTGGAAATTTGCCTAAACTAATCACATATTTTGAAAATCGAATCTCGAATTAAAAAATGGATTAACCTCATTAGATGTGGCTATTAATAATTCCATGTGACTTCGGATGTGGCCTTCGGCAAAAGTTAGACGTAATTTTTAATAGAAATCCAGATTTAATAACATTGCTGCAATTGTGTATGCTAAATACGCTGAAATAAAAGAATATTTTCAATACGCACATATAACCAGTTGCGATGTAGAAAGGACGTTTTCTATCTACAAGGATGTACTTAATTCAAAGAGAACAAGTCTTACAGAAGAGAAAATGAACAAATAATAAGGTATTTTGTATTTTATAGATCACCAGCCACTTGTTATCCCATTATATAAATAAAATTAAAACCTCTTTAAAAATAACAATAGTGCGCCCATGGGCGATGAGTCATGACTCGCTCGTGTCCGCGCCCTAATTATAAGATATGCTTGCAGTTTTACATCTAACTTCATAACCACCATTCATTGCAAAATTAATTATTTTTCGTCCTCCAAATTTTGAAATTATAGAATTATATGCCTCCGCCGCATTATTATTCATATTTAAAAGTAAACTGTACGCATTTTGAACTAATCTATTGCAACCTGAAGAAATATCTGCAAATAATCCACTCAATTGAATAGGTACTTTTTAGTTTATAAGATCTTCCTTGTTTATCGCACATTGTCTATTTTCTATTAGATAAAATGGTTCGCAGAATGCACTAAACAGACACTCACAAAATCTGGTCTACCCAATTAAATTAAAATAAAACAACAATATGAATTAAAAGACACTACAGCTGTTGTTTCGCTATACAGTAGCTTTTTCAAGCGATAACTATAAACTAATATTACATACAAACTTCTACCTTTATATCAAGTGCTACCCCCATATTGGATTATGACAATTAGCGTAATCGCTATTTGTGATCTTTAACAATACCTAATTTGTGGAAAGTACAAATTTACTAAAGTAACCATAAACACTTAGAGTAAACCTTTATTTTCATTGTCTAATTTATCATTTATTAGAAAACAACCACTGATTTAATTTACAATTTGATATTCTCCATATAGAAAATAAAAGCAAAAAACTTTTAACAAATTAAATTAACAAACTAAAACATTCAGTATTATTATTAAAGGATAAATTAGACTAATTTGTCACGGTTGTTAAATCTGTTTAGACAATAAAAGTAAAGGTTTTCCCTATGTAAGTAATTAGATATTGTTAAACATCACAAATAGCAATTACGGTAGTATTTGTCAGTAATCCAATATAGGGGTAACACTTGATATAATGGTAGAAGTTTGAAAAAGCTATTGTGTAGCGAAACAGCTATAGTGTCTTTTAATAAATTAGTGTAAATCTCAAAACTCCATATTGTTGTTTTATTATAATTTAATTGGATATCATGGATTTACATCAAGTAAAGCTCGAAACAATTAGAAATTTTAAATCTGGTCTAAACACCCAATGAATGGGGATCGTAAAACCCTTATCTTTATGCCTCTGTTAGAGTATTCAGAAGTACTCTGTTTCATTTTAACAATTCTCCAACAATTAGTCTTGCAGAATGTATTCTATTTTCCAAATCACAACTTTAATTAAGAAAATATTTTTTCAAGTCTTTCAAGGACGTGGTCAGAATATTTTTTAAATTATTGTGGTATCGTTAATTTTCGGATATTTTTCTAATTTCATTTTTTATTTTTTTTTCTACATATATTTTCGGAAAAAGGACTATGCTATGATATTTCTTTTATTTCTTTAAGTAGTTCAAAAAAATAATTGTCTAAATATTTCAAAAAATAAAGTCAGGATTTGAAAGAAACTGAATGAGGTAGTTAGCACTCCCCCTTAATGGAAATTTTTCATTGCCGTTGCAGATATCGGATACATTTTAACCCAATAGCGGACGAAATTTCACTTTCAGTAGCAATTCTAGTTAAATCATCTTTCACAATACCCAAAAACAAGCGTAATCTTTTACGCTTATCTATGCCCCCTAAATTTGCAACCCGTATTCATATACGTCTAAAGCAGTTGGAGCTTATGTCGTCACTTTTATATTAAATGGTATTTTAAACTATAAATGAAACAACATGATACTTAATAATCTAGTTTATAAATTAAATTATAAATTATAATACTTCAAACTGTGATCGTAACATCTATTTGACATGTTAGATTTACATTTATTGAGGTCTGGTATTAGAAGAGTTCTCTTGCCAATAATTATGTGTTTTTGCCTCGAGTTCATAAATTCAGATAATAAGTTGATTTCTGGCGTACCTTCTTCTGGATCATAATTATCTGCTTTTATAAGAGATTCAATAAGATCAGAAGGAAAATTCTTAGCTTTGCTAGGTGTGGTAAGTTTAAAGCTGACTCTTGCTTTCCTATCGTTTAAATTATCATCTATTTCCATATATTGTTGCACTATAATTAAATGACTTTAGTTGTGTATAGAGCTGGCGCCATCATTTATTCGGTGCATATTCCATATTAAAATTAAACAAAAATATTGAGTTTATTATTACATATTCTATGCAATGGTGACAAAACTGTGAGCACTAGCTGAGAATAAGTAACTGTGGTTTGATTCTTACCTTCATTGTAATCAGGAAACACATCTCGTATATGAAACCTTGTTGTTAGTTTATTAGAATAAGCTACTTTTTTTCTAGATCGTATTAATCGCAACTTTACATTTAACCAATTTATTTCTGGTTTATCACATACTGAAACATAAAAGGTAAAAATATATACACCAATTTTAATTTCTTGTATAAAAGTAAGAAATATTTGGGCTAATTAAAATAAAATAAACTATGACGAACACTGTCTCGCATAGTGGTGGTGTATGTTGATATAAGAAGACTATACATGGTTAGTTTTAAATAGCGTCTTTTAAAAAAGGGGGTAAAAGAAAAATATGAGTAATGCCCGTACAAAAAAAAATCGCGGTCGAATGTGCACGCAGTGACGAGAAATTGATTTTTCTTTCCTCGCATCCGGGCCTGTCGCAGTTAATATACAAACATAATAATTTCCATATAGAGGAATTCAAGTTTCAAACCGAAAAAAAAACATGGTAATGCACCGAAGTTGACCTTTTCCATATAAAGGCGTGCTGTTCAAAAAAAAACATCGCCATAGAAAATCTTTTCAATTGCCATTCATTTCTAACAAAGGTTGTAACTATTTACATTTTATTGTTTTTTTTTTTTTGGGAAGAACCTTAAACTGGAATTACTAGTGATATTTACGTAAATGCGTATAGGATAAACAAAGTTATGGGCCGACTTTAACTAAATTTTGGCCCTAAAAAATTAGAAATTTTTGATGAGTTACAAATAAATTTCTTTCTTGATTTCCAGTTAGACATTTATACGTATTCTTCAGAATCGCATAGCCTGGTACATATTTAGCGGTAACCCTGTATATGTATGTATAATTCTAATTGGTATATTTGGCGCATGGTTCCAGTTACAAGGTTGTAAGTAAATTGATAAATCAATATATTACACTAATAATAATAAAACGTTCTATACACTCTGAATTACAAAACAACAAATACAGTGTAAATCTAACATAGTCCTATTCCTAATCAAAAGACAGCTACATAATTTGTGAATTCTACGTTTGTAAATTGTACCTACATAAAATGAATGCTGTACATAAAATAACTTTATTAAATAAGTAATTGATATAATAATTGTCTTCGATGTAGTATAAGTATTTGAAAATTTGCAATTTATGTACTTAAAGAGTAAAATTGTTATCAAGTCATCCTTCGTTTGAAAAGCTGCAAATTTGTATGCTGAATGTTAAAAGATTGAAAGAATCTACACATATGCGAAGTTAAACTAGTATCAAAAATCAACCCAGATCTATATGGGAAACGGTTTCCTTAAATTATAGTTATAATAAATAATATATATGTCAGTCTTTCAACTATAAGACCATCACACTGTACTTGCTATCCTTAATTCAAGATCGTTAACAATGCACTACCCGTATAAACAATTTAATTATTCTGCAAAATAGTAGTCGTCTAAAGATATTACTCTTGAAAAACGTTTTTAAGGTTGTAATATACAAAACAGGAATGGTGAGTAGAAATCTATTCTGAAAATAAAAATATTTATAGTACCAGGAACTTAGATCTTGACATTATTAACCAGATTGACCACGTGAAAAAAAGAGGTATAAAACGAAGAATGAAATAAAACTGGCAAAAATAAAGATAGCGATAGTATCGTAAAGAAATTGAAACAGATAGAACACATAGTATTATATCCAGCGAGAAAAAGAAATGATAAATCAATTTGGTTTGGCGAAGATTTAAGCAATTGCTACCGCCGTTCTTCTTTCAGAACGGCGAATAAAAAAAAATACAATTACAAAAAGGAGAGCACGATGCGGTATTATAAAGAAAATAGAAGGAATTTTAAACGAAAGTGTATAACATGCACATGCACGTCTAAAATGGCCTCCTATATAAATGGGATTAACGGCTTTACAAGCACGATAACTGCTTAGTAAAATTTTTGCATGTAAAAATTTCCTGATGTGTGATCGAGGAAAAAGGCTGAATCTATAGGTTGACAAGCTAGTGTTGAACCATTAAACCAAAACTACTTCGTACTGCAGGATTATGAATTGTGAGTATAAAAGAAAACCAAACGAGAAAACTTAGTGTATTGGACAGACAGACGAATATTTTGAGGAATATGCTGGTAGAATTTTGGCAAGAAAGTGAACATCTGGTAGTTTAAGAGAAAGAATGCCCTCTTATTAACTTATGGAGATTCGCCAACCACTAGGAAGTAGATTGACAAACCAGATGGAAGAAGACCTGAGGTTAGGATCCTTAGCCCGGAAGAGAAAAATCGAGAACAAAAAATTTGAAAAATCTTGGCCAACCAGCTTACGGCCATAATACATTGTATTCCCTTTTTTTTTGCTAAAATACTAGATATCAATACTTCATATTTTATTATTTAATAAACTTGGTGGTATTTATTTTGTTGGAAAATTAAAATAAATATACTTACCTTCTTTGTCAATATAATTCCAAAATATACACAAGGAATCTCCAAAATATCTATAAAAGGATTCGTGTGTCGGTCCAGTTTCTTCAAAATTTTTACATATAATCGAATATGTTACCTAAAATTCAGTAATATGAATATTGTATGGAATACACCTCATGTGTTAAAACTCTGACTGCTCTGTATACATACTAAGGCCCGTTTCACATGCTCCTGACACTCATGACAGATGATCAGTCCTGGTGGGCTGAGTCATCAGTTTAAATTACTTATTTCATATGTGATGCATATGAAACACGCCCTTTCAACCAATTACCTTCGCCCGTTAGGACTGATCATCGGACCCGACCACTAGTCGCATGTGATGATTAGTCCTGCGGGCAGAGGTCATTGTTTTAAATGGTGTGTTTCATATGCACCAGATATGAAGTGCCATTTAAACCAGTGGTCAAGTCCGTCAGGATATCGGTTCTGACCGTCAGTGGCATTTGAAAGAGGCCTAAGCCGTAAAATACGAAGCACACCCTTTATCTAATCGTAACAATATGTCAGAAATAGACAATTATATCTGACCGCTGCAAACCTTAAGGTCATAATCATGCAAGTGTATTAGTAAATAAATTCTGAAACTTGACTTTAATCATTATCGTACTCCCATAAATTATGTTCTCCAGTAAGCAATTAAAGAATTACCGCTATAAAATTAATAATAATTAATGACTGTAAGAGAAGTGTTTTTTATTACACAAACCGATGTAAATGCGAGGGGAGTTTTCTATGTTATCTACGTAGCTATGAATAAAACAAGTTAGAAAACGAACAAAATTTATTTTTCCTCGTAAGAACTATTAACACTAACACACTTATTCCAACGTTTCTTTAATAACGCTATGCCTTCGAAAAGTAATTCTTTTGGCAATTCCGCAAAATACGATCCTACAACGTTTTCCACGTCTTCATCCGATCAAAAATCGACGCCCTCTCACGTGTTTTTTGAGTTTTGGAGAAAGATAATAGTCACAGGGGGGCGAGATCGAGGCTGTAGTTAATTGTGTCTTGGTAGACATTTCCCGTTATTGCAGTCCCTTTTGGGATATATTCAATTAAGAGAATCACCTCCGCATCCCAGAAAACTGTGGCCATCATTTTCGCAGCAGAAAATAGCGCGTTTACCTTCTTGGGTGGTGGAAAGCCCATATGAACCCATCGCATGGACTCTGTTTTGTGGAAGGGTCCTAGTGGTCTACCCAAGTTTCATCCCCAGTTACAGTTCTATTTCAGAAGTGTTCATTTTGAGATACAAGAAACAAATTCTCTTCACAAATTTGTCGTCTACGCAATTTTTGTTCGAGACTGAGTAGCTGCGAATCCATCGTGCCGACACAGTGCTCATTCCCAAATCTTCGTGTAGAATTTTAAAAACACTCGTTTCTGATATTCCTATTTCTTTAGCAATAACAGGAACTTTTACTGGGCCGTCAGTCAACACTAAATCTTCAACTTTTTTGATTTCTTCAGTTGGTGCTATTTTCTCCATACACTCTCACCATTCTCTCATGCATATTCTTCGGGCCAGTGCATTCTTTTGATAAAAATTTCATGACACTTCTGTGTTCAAGTTTCAATTCACGCATTTTTCTCTTCTTTAAACGAATGTAAAAGTAACAAATGCGATTCGCAGCAAACTTCGAGATGACAACTACAAAATGTCACAGAAACATCATGTAAGAAAATAGTCGCCATAACATATTGTTTTCGTAGCTAATAGACTAATAGATAACGCTCCTCTCGTATTATGACCGTTTTAAAACCATCATTCGTATTCGTTTTCTAACGTCTGCTTCTGTCGTCAGTTGTTAATTAATTAAATGAAAAGCGGGTGTATGAGTGGAGAAACGAAATTAAACTTGGAGTCTGTGGCTTGAAACTACACAAAAACACTAAAACACCTTCACCACACTAAAGCACAAAAATGGCTAAATACGTATTTCAACAACTAAGTTGTCATCATCAGTAGCACTGATTAAAAATCGCGCTGTCTACACACCGCTCTGTACGCTACGGTGTGTAGACAGCGCGATTTTTAATCAGTGCTACTGATGATGACAACTTAGTTGTTGAAATACGTATTTAGCCATTTTTGTGCTTTAGTGTTTTTGTGGAGTGGAGAAACATTTAAAATAGATTATATTATATGAATAATATCCATACAATGAGATGCTACAGTAAAGTTATCTTCACCACAAAGGAGGTCAGTAGCTTTTACCAGTCGTGGATGATTCTGCGCTCGAACGGAGCGAGGGCTTGCAAATAATTCCGAGACCGGTCAAGATACTTACCTCCTATGTTGTGGTATAACGTTTCACCTGCGTTAATGGATATAAGGCGCATTCTACTCGTGCATCGATTGCAATAATTTGCTGTCATTCTCAAGTCAGCCCAGCCCATTCAATACGACCGAAATCGACTGTGACCATTTGCATCTTAGAAATTTAATGATCCAAATCGGTGCAATCATGAATCGGTGAGTTATGCGCACGAACGAATGAAAAAGTTTTGACATGCCACAATTCTCAACTGTCAACATGTCGTCTAAATAATCTGTTCAACATAACATCGATCGATTCATGTCTGCTTTGATTTTGTCATTGTTGTTGTTACTAAGGCGTTGTTACAAACATAAAAGGTGTAGTTTTGCTGGCTCAGAATTCCTTTTATTTCTTCAAATGAGTGATTTTCAAATAGAAGATGCAGCAAAGGCTGCTTGCGAAAGTTTACTACCCGAAAAATCGAAAGGGCGCTATGAAAGAGTGTATGAGAATTCAAGGAATGATGCCTGATTTTTCTGAAATGTGACTGTTGGCATACTTCATGACGAAATCAGTATCATCAAAGTCACCGGCGAGTCTTTTCATAGAGGAGAACACGGTTATGTCGAAATATCCTAAAGGGCATTTCTAAAACGGAAGAATGACGGCTACAAACCTAAGAAAATCAAGCATTTTCACAAGAGAACAAATCAATATTTTTTCCTGCAAGAATCTGATGATACATATTTGTTTATGAAGGTAGTGGCGGTCTTAGGCATTGTAGGCGCATGTCGCTTTGATGAGTTATGCAAACTTAGGACGGAGAATGGCATGCATAAAAGTAACAATACATATTATTGTTGTTACTATTCCAGATTCTAAAAACGGTATGTCACGTACATTTACAATTACTTCTCGTTTAGGTAGTGTTCGTCATCTTGAAATTGAGATATATAACGGTTAGATTAGAAATTAAAACAGATAATTCATGCTTCTTTATCAGGCAGATGCTGTAATCAACCAGTCGGCAAGAACACCATTTCCACGATTCCTAACAAGATGGCGCATTTTTTGGCTCTAGAAAAAGACAAAACATATACAGGGCATTCATTCAGGAGAACGTCGGGGAATGTTACTGGCAAATACTGGAGTGGATGTTTTAGCGATCAAGAGGCACGATACGTGGAAATTCGCGACGATTGCAGAAAGTTATGTTGCTGACAGTTTATGTAACAAAAATGAAGTAGCTAACAGGATTCTTCACGATACTTCATTATAAGGTTATTACAACGGTTCAGTCAGGCAATATTGAGCCTCAGGTAACAGGTTATTGTAATGGAGCAGTCAGATCATTTTGAGAAGAATGTGGTAGTCAATTGACCTGTGGGAAGTTATCCAAATGTTGTAAATAATGTTACCAATTGTAGTAATTGTACAATAACTTAATATTAATAAATAATAATTAAAATTTAAAGTTCAACATATTTTATTATATGCATGTCTCAAAATCATTTATTTACCCAAGGGTGGTAAGTAGATCAGTTACCACCCGTTGTCAATAGCAACTAGGACTTTCGCGACTTGCTTGCTTGAGAACATTTTAACAATAGTCGACTTACTATAGTGGGAGCAGATAAAATAGTATTAATAGTGCAAGGAAAAACTTGCCCGGTTTCGATTTGTGCTGTAATTAATATATCTCGCTCTAAACAATATCAAAGTATAAAAATGCGTTATTAAAATTAGTGTTAGTTAAGATACCTTGGTTTCTGGGTTGAAACCGCTTCCTCATCTCTGCTCTACTGCCGACGTTTCGTCCACTAACTTAAGGGTCATCTTCAGGGCTTCTACTGCAGCAATAACCTAAAACATATAAGCGTTTTTTTGTCCGGGAGGATGGTTTATTTATATTGTACTTCTAAGTGTGATGGAGATAATAATCTTCGTCTCGGTTCAAGTTGATACGATGTTTTTGGATTTCGATGGATTTCACGGATTTTGCGACTGTAATTATGAGAATCTTTGTGGAATAGAACTGAATCTGACGTCCGGTTTTCAATCTATGCTCAGCTAGTGCAGATCCGGCCGCGCACAACAATCGGGTACAGCGCTAATGCTCGGAGACAAGTACTGACCGATCGTTTGGTCTCGCCAAAGTATACACTGCTGCAGGAACATAGAACCCGGTACACACTGGAGAATTTCAGAGGTGGAGTGTCTTTGACAGACGAACGAAAATCGGATAGGTTGGATGGAATGGGGTTTGAAAATAACTTCTATGTATCTGAGCAACGACTGGAAACCGGACACCAGATCCATTTCAATTCCACAAAAATCTTCTCGAAGGAGTCCTATTATTACAGTCGCAAAGCCCGTGAATCCATCGAAACTCAGAAACATCCTAACAACTTAAACCGAGACGAAGGTTACCATCTACATCACACTTGGAAGTCCATCGTATAAACTCAACCATAACAAACACGTTCCACTGAACTACAACACTGAACAATATAAACCACCTCCCTTCAAACACACGCCAGTCTGTTTAGGTTATCGCAGCAATAGAAACTCTAAAAAGTCTTAGGATAGTGGACGTAGCATCGAAAGTAGAGGCAGAGACGGCGACGCGGTTTCAACCCAGAAACCAATAAGATATCAACGACAACTGTGGAAGCTTACGACTTAAGAGTGTTAAGAGTTAAGCGAAGAATAAACATACAGTGCATTACTTACCAATATGGCAGATGTTAAATCTGAATTCATTTCTGATTCTGCATATAGTAAAAGAAAATCCCTATAAGGAATAAATATTTCTTTGATAGCGTCTAATCCAATTGCATTTAAAATATAGATTATAGGAATTGCAAATTTTTCCTTTGCTTCAGGAACTTTTTGATTTAACTTCATCATAATCAATTCTCGAATTGGTAATCTTTCAGATAGGATAGCCAGGATGGAACACATTGGTTTCAGAACTTCAATCGTTGTTACTGATTGTAATAAACGTTGAAGTATAAGTCTAACCAATAATTTTAGCTAAAATGTGAATAAACACTAAGATTTTTAGACTCTCAATGTCTATATAAATGCTATTTATTGGCAGTATTTATATCATAAAAGTAAGCTATAGATGAGCATCTCTTGTATATAAAATGAAACCAAATCAGAGACACCAACGGGACTTTCTCCCAACTAAGTCAGCTATACCGTGAAATTCAATTTCATGTTTCTACTATAGGCAATATTTTAAATTCAAAGCCTTGATAATATTAAGTAATAACGTTGCTTCCTACTTTGTTCGCATTATTACCAATATACGTCTGTTTTGTTTATCTCAACGGCAGATTGTCGTAATGGTAAGAACGACAAATTTTGATTAGTGGGAGAGGCAAGTACGTGCGCAGTGGTTCAAACATTGAAACTGTAGTGATCACTGGCGCTTACATAAATTATCTATGACTAAGAAGTTTTGGACGCTTCTCTAAGTTTTAATATTATAGTTTTTTTGCCATAAATTCGCGGATAAACTTCAGATAGAACGATTCTAAGATTAATTCTGAGTCAACAATCCTAATACAAAAAAGTTGGAGGATCCGTCGTTAAGCCACACGGATTTAGATTTTGCAACACCTTACTATAGCAGCTGTCATACAATTATACAAATTAGCTAGAGATAGTTGTATTCATGTTTGAAAAGGTAGTGCTTTTTATTAATTATTTTATTAAAACTAAAATAAAAATTGACAATACACACTTTTAATAGTACAGTAGTCACCTGTAATGATTAACGTAAGTGTTCCAACTGGTAGCTATTAGCTTCCAGACAGAGCTGTAGTCTTCGGGGAATAGGTCGAGAGGCTAAATATCTGAAGAACTTGCTGACCACGATATCGGTCCTATACGCCCGACACATCTATTCGGAAAATTTTCGTTTAAGCATGCCCTTGAAAGTCGAGCATTATGAGCTGACGCACATGTTGAGCCTGAAATTTAATGGAACATTTCTCTAAGACGTACTCAACTGCATTTGGATGATTGAAGAGAAATATTGATCCTATAATGCGAATGTTTAAAATGCCTAGCCATACATTTGCAGAAAACCTACTTTGATGTCTAATTTCTCGGAATACTCTAGAATTCTGATCCGCCTAAGAATGGCAATTATGGCTATTAAATACTCGTCTCTTTTGAACAAACATTCGTCGCTCCAAAGAATACCCCATAGAAAGTTCGATATACTTGAATTCTGTTTCAACTTGTGAGTGTATTTAGTTGATCTACGCCACCGTCATTTGCATTTTAACGATTTTTACGTTTTACAATTTCCAATCATGTGTTAAGACAAATTAATTACAAATTTCTCATTAGCATTTCTTGAGCGCAGTTTTAGGGGTTTTCTAGCTGTGATTTTCAAAAATTTATAGACACAAACTAACCAATTTTAACATAATATGAACTGGAAATTACGGGTTATTAATGCTATTTCATAATATTGGCAAAGTTATAGTTGCATAGACTCATGAGCATAAATATGATTATAAAGTAAGGTTTATTTGGTAAATTAAATATTTAAATGCGAATATGATCGAAGAACAAATAAAGAAAGACGTTTCCAAGTTGCAAGACTTAATAATATGAACATTTCTAAATCGTAAGACGTAGATCAATTAAATACACCCTGTAATACAGAACATTGTTATATTCAGATTGCCATGTCTATACAATGCACCATTGTTACACGAAACAACCGCAAAAGGTTTTGTGTTAGCACTGAATGAACTTGCTGTTTTACTTGGAATATTCAGTTCTCGAGCTATTTATCTAGAGGTACACGTAGCATCTTCGTGTAACAGTATCCAAAACTTGTTCTCTAACTGCACCATATAGCGTTCCAAAGGTCTGGCGTCGTAATAATTAGAGACAAACGTACTAGATTCAAAAGGCGCTGATCTAATCATTAGAATGTGTGACAAAAGGGTGCCGTCGATGTGGATATCGTAATTCGTATTCGTGTTTACCCATATTCGCATTCCCGTTACAAAATTCGAATCCGTATATACCATATAATTAAAAGTATTCATAATAAAATTGCCAAAATGATATAACTACATAAAATGAGAAAGCTAAATGTCAATCTTTCAACTTCAAAATTTGACAACGAGCTTTTCTTATGCAAGGTTACCATATGTGCTTAATCGTAAAAAGTGCAGTTGACGAAATGCGAAGTACATCAACGCTGTGCTACATAAAGCTATTTTACTATAAACAGCAATAACTATTCAAGATTTCAATAATTTGAATTATTTCCGACCGCATATTTTCAACTCTGATGGCCTCGTGTGGCTTATAAACTGTATAAGTTTTTTGTATTAGGACTGTTGACTGAATTAATCCCAGAATCGTTCTACCTGAAGTTTATCCGGAAATTTCTCGACACGGTGTATTAGGAATTGTTACGTAGTCAGAGTCTTAAAAAGTATCAGATAAAATATATGCATCCATACAGTGAGCCTGAAAAATGACTCACTGATTGATATGACTGAAAGACCAAAAGGTCTGTTGTGCACCGAATTTAGTAATAACACCACATAAAAAATATATGCAGCAATTTGTTATTTCGGAAAAAAATAAAGTGTTACTTACAAATTGAGCGTGATAAACCGCTCTCGTGTGTGCGAGACCAAAAAAGCTTTCACGCGAAGGCGAAGCGATTTCTGGAAGAAGAAGGCCAGAGATATCATTTGTAAAAGAAATGAAATTCAGGTTACTCGGCAAAACAGTGTAGCTACAATGATACCTCAAGCAACTTTGTTTACAAAAATCTAGAAAGCGAACGCCAAGCTTTTTTTGCTTATAGAACTAAATCTAACAAAGTATAATTTTGTCTATGGTGCAGACTGCCCACGAAATTTCTAAGCTTTTATGTATGGTATAGGTTGTGCACATAAAATGTGTAATGGTTTTGATACTTCAACTCTATGCCGTTCGAGGCGAAGAACTCTTGAAGAGTATCACCAATAGCTGAGGCGAATACGAGAGGTATCGATCTCCAAACTAGCACAATCTTACTATACGCGGCAGATTACAACCTACTGAGATCCACAGACGTTTAAGCATCAATTACTGTTGGTTGGTCTGTTATCCATTGGGCCACCCACTCGTAAAGATACCAAATCAAAATACAATAATCTTACCAGAATAAAAAATAAAGGGAATGTATTAACGATCTTACCCTTCTTTCAAAGAGTGATGTATCTGATTGAAAGAATGGTAAGAACGTCAATATATCCCCTTCATATTTTATTCTGGTAAACGCCAAGAAATGTCATTACTCTGATACAATAGCAACACTATTAACTTGCAATTCAATGAAGGTGCATCTCAGTGGCGGCTGGTGAGTACGTTTTGGTGAAGCAATTACATAGACAACCCTGATTCGTTTATTATTGGTGATATGCTCGGCATCTGAGAGTGCATCACCGATAATAAACGAATCAGTATTGTCTATGTAATTGCTTCATCTAAGCGAACTCATCAGCCGCGACTGGTGCATCTCCAAACCTTGCTTGACTTAATTGTAGAATATGTCCAAAATGCAAGAGGAAGTGTTCCAATAATTGGGGGAAGTAAATCGTAGTAGAGGAAACATTCATTTCAAGCTAATGTTTTAAGAGGAAAATTTTAAAGATGACATGTCTCTCTTCAGCAGACAATAATGACTGAAGAGAATACGGATTTCAAGGAACAATCTCTTCATAGCCTAATAATCAAACACATTGTACCTAGGAACAATACAATTCTGTTATCGAAAATCGAAACTTTTACATGGGTTTTATAAGCTGAAATTTTTCCCCGGGTGTGAACTCTTTGGATGAGTGTTTTCAATTAACGCAGTTCCTCTTTCACTTTCATTACTTTTTCTAAAAGACGATGTTCGCGTTGAATCAATCAAAATAAATATACAACGTGAACAGCGAAAGTTCTGCAATATGGCGCAATCGACTGTTGTACGATATGATAAATTCAGTGCAGGTTGAGATCTGGTAGTCTACACTATAGCCGACAGCCCGCCGTTTCTGTGTTATTTATTCTCGAATGATGGCAATGTAAACAGCCCGCTATATCACCTTTGTGAAAAACGGAGTACCACGCAATTTTACGCTACAGGTTTGCCAATGGAGTGAATATTGATAAGATGAGGAAATAATCATTGTGCTAAATTTCCACATTGTTTAACTATTAAGGAGATGTGCGGAGTTCTACAACGAAAACTTCAGCTGTGAATATGCTTCGCTGTTAGAACGTCCCACTTCTTCTAGTACCCAAGCCAAGACTGATGCTGTCATGAAGATATTTGAGTTCGAGCATACAAAGAAGAATGTCTGGCTATACATTCATTAATGATATATACCATTCTGCTGCAACGTATTCATGTAAGGTTTGTTCTCTTTGCATCACTCTTTGCATTACATAGGGCGGTAAGATGCTCGAGAAAGTTAAAAATGAAACATCTTACGTAAAATTATCTTAACAGATGACGAAACCGAGCGTTACTTCATAATGTGTTCACTAAAGCACGGAATAAAATCCGAATCTTCGCAGGTGAAAGCACGCTCGAGTCTATAAGGATATCTCGATCCGTTAAGGAGAAAATGGTGTCCGTCTTCTTTATCATGAAAGGAATTGTGGTCCGCGAGAACCTAGAAGCATGGTGGTACACTGAGGAGCACCTGATCTGAGTTTTTGCTTGAGTGAAAATCTGTGCGTTCAAGGAATTATTACGATAGAAGTTAATACCGCTAGAACTCGTAGTTATCATTGAAAGGGTTACAGAATTAAATGTTAAATTTTTGTTGGCGCATGTGTACTTTTATTATTTTTGAAGCATAGAAATTCTGACAACGGCAGTATTGAACATATCGTTCTGAAGTTTATTTGATTTCATTATTCATTATTATTATTATTATTATTCGGACTATGTAGACGTAACATACCACTTTTGAGATATAAACTGAAAAGAAAATCAACGTATTTCGTGTAGTATATAGATATGTCAAATTAAAGATCATTATTTAATAAGTGAGACCTAGGTGAAGGTACATTTTTTACTATAGAAATATAGTGTGCCTAAATATTTAACACTACATTTTATTTGGATTATTTGGAGTATATAAAATTAAGAAAAAAGTAAAGTCTGTGCATTATAAATTACAGATAAAGTGTTTATTTCTCCGAAGAACTGAGTTATATGATAGCTCATTCATTCAGTAGATCTATGTATGTCTTATTTTAGTTCTTTCTATTGAGGGTATCATGCTGAAGGACGTATCAACAAACAGTTTAATTTTCACGAGAGGAAAAATCTCTTCACAAATCTAAAATATATTATAACCTGGTTCTTTATTGTAAATTTATTATTGCTATTGAATGCATTTTATTAAGTCTAGAAGCTATCTAGTTAATCAAATAATAATAGTAGGTGTTTATTTATATTTCCTCTTGGATCAATAATTTTTTTATATTAAGGGGTGTAGGTATAATAAGGAATAATAGGTATATAAGTAAAATAGAATTTAGAACTGAAAATCCCAAATATATGGAATAATAATAAAATTTTACTTAATTCCTAAATAACACCCATATGGTCATCTTCATTCAGTGTCTGGAGGAATAACTTTTGTCGTTAGTTTGATTCTATTGCTTATTATTACAAGATGTCTGAAGCAGATTCACGTAAAAGGTATGATATTTCGCAGGCATTGTATTCTATATTTACGTAAGTCCATTAAATTTTAATATTTGATGTCACTCATAGGAAACTGGCTTTTATAAATCTCTTCAAGTATTGGAATTGCAGTAGATTTACGACTCCCGTCATGTCGGTTTTAAGTTCAGTGTAATCATTCAATATTCCAGTTTAAAATGAAGGCTGTGTGAAGTATTTTTCTTAAATAGTAAAGAATTTACTTCTTTTCCAATGGAGGATTGAATCACGAATAGACTTATGTGGGTTTGGCATTGTGGTATTTTTCAAGT
Source organism: Amphimallon solstitiale (assembly GCA_963170755.1). Lineage (NCBI taxonomy): Eukaryota > Metazoa > Arthropoda > Insecta > Coleoptera > Scarabaeidae > Amphimallon > Amphimallon solstitiale. The sequence continues at coordinate 97,447,198 of OY720676.1, read as the reverse complement.
TTATAGTCATTAAACTCTGCAAAAGTTAATCCAGTTATTTTATACTGAGCCCCTTTCTCTTTTTCAAGACTATCATCGTTGATTGAAAGAATACGTAAAGATGCGCTACTACATAGCAGTGAGCGTAACCAAACTGGATTCGACATCTAGAGCGGCAGCACCAGTCATTTAGATCTGAGATTTTTAGTTTTATGTTGACCGTCGAAATATACACATTGCGCTTACAATATCGAGTTCTTGTATCTAGTCACAGACATCTTTTTTTTATTTCACTACGTTTACAAAAGCTTAGAATGTTTTGTGCATGTGCAAATGTCTGTCGGTATTTTTATAAAAACCATAGTGTCAATAAAAATTAATTCTGAATTAAAGTGAATTAAGTAAACATTCTTCACATAAAAAACACCAGAATTATAAAACATTTTCCTAAATAACTACAACCCAAGCAATTAGTTTTTTATTTTTGTTTTCTTTGTTTTTACATCTTTGGCGATTCTTTTTATTAATAATATACACGTTGTACTTACAAAAAAAAAAAACATTACAATATATTATTTTTAATAATAATAAGTTTTATTTTCTTCACCCATCTAATGAAAAATACATTATTTATATAAGGTTTGTTCAAACCTCCAGTTCTGAACGGTTCTAGAACTAGTGCGCATGTCATTTAAAAAAAGGCAAGGTTCAATGTTCGGTTCTTCAGAACTCGTAATTCAGAACGGTTTTTGAATTACGCGTTCTGAAAGACGGAACACTGAACTACTAGTTCTCAGAATTTGTAGTTCCAGAACTGCATGGTCCGAACAGTCTTTTTTTAAATGACATGCGCACTAGTTCTATAACCGTTCAGAACTCGAGGTTTGAACAAACCTATAATAATAAGCTTCTTTGTAACGAATTATTGGCTATACTAGCAATACTCTTATTTTAGAATATGATATTCTATTATAAAACTGATAGGTAATTAGTAATACTTCTCTAAGTCAAAGCATCCTTTTAGTACATAATAAATAACTTTCACATTCAGGTATTTGCTTATTTACTTATTTTGCGTATATTTCTATATTACATGAATACCTACGTAGTTATATAAAACAAGGTCAATATTTAATTTTTAAGTTTAAATTATCTAGAAAACTATTAAGAATGATTGAAATTTTTGCGCATTTTCTGAGAGTTTCATATTCCCAGATGTAATTATAATATACACATTAACGCTTTATGATCGGATGTATCTTCCTAGAACTATCTTTACAGGTACACACTCATTAGGCAAACGAGATATTTATTACCGTCAGGTACCCTTGCGAAATATACGTAGGGAAAACAGACTTTTATTAAACATTAAGAAATAAAACAAAGACACAAAATCGCACATCTGTGTTTCCTCGAAGGTACAGACATCTAAAATACGATTTTTTGTATACATTTCCCATAATATTTGAAATTAACATCTATTTCAATGAAAAATTAAGTACCTACAAGAAGTGGAAATGAAACGCATATTACTGCATTAACTTGTATGTGCAAGTTTTAATGTACATTGAACAAATATTTAAGTTTATATTTCCAGGAGATTTTAAAGCATGTAAATTCGTCCAGAGCTATTACAATTACTTGCACACGGCAAAACCCTCGCTTTTTCCTCGGTATGGTCAATTTCTAGCAGTTATAAGACATGGCGTAGGGTGACGCCACGAGACAGCGGATGTGTTTCACGGCAAGGGGTGTGCGGGGGTACTTACGGTAAGACACGCTATTTTGCTATAGCGTTGTGCATCTTTATGTATTCCTTCAATCAACGCTATCACTGTGTGCCAATCATTAGGCCAATAATTTTTTGTTAATGTGCTTTTTCACTTGTAGCGTGAATGGAATCACATATGGAGATACGCCTTTTTAGCTGTGACAATAACTATCTACACATGACCGCTGGCAATTCGCCATTTTATCAAGATGTGCATTTACTTTAGAGTTACACAGTGGGCGTAAAAAGTGAATTTCTTATTAAATTTTATTATGCCCTTCTAGTATGTTGCCCAATTCAATATATTTTGTACAAAGCAAAAAATATGCCAAAAAAAGAGAGCAAAGAGTTTGTATCATAATATAGGCATAATATTGCATGCCTATCGATATTTCCAAAGTACGTAAGGTGTCTTATTTTTCCAATGCAAAAAATAATGTATATGAAGTTGAGCAATAATATTTCAGAAAAGTTCGTCTTATTATTACTTACTCCCAAATATTTAAAAAAAATACGACCATAAAACTACACAACTATACAGGGTGAGTCATCGCCGAGGGGAAGGCCGATTGTGATTTTATGAGAAAAGATATTTCGAAGCGGTTTTTTCCTATGATAGCCACTCATTAAAAACACCTAATTTATTTTGTATTATACAGAGTGTTCTATACATTGGTGGCTGACCGTAGTTATACTTTCTTATATTGAATAGCCTGTATGTTATTACATTTTTGTATTCCCCGTATAATTCTTAGTCAAAAAGAAGTTACATCATCTGATATGGATTCTGCGTTAGTTCTTTCGAGAAGCAAATAAGACATGAAATGTGTAGACATTACCGTGCCGCTGTCCATCAACCCAACCAAAACATTTGCAATATTGCGGCCTTTAACATCAGTAGTTTCACCTACTGACACCCAAATATGTTTATCGTTATGTCATTGATAACGAAATCTTAATTACATCGTACATCGGAGGCAAATAATATATTTTCAAAGTGAATTCCTCGGGCACAGGTGCACACTATATTTACCGTTAACACAATTTTGTAAAAAATTAGTAAACTCAGGATGATTCTCCGTATTCCATGGAGTATTTATTATACGCTTCTAGCACTTAAGTATAACCGAATTAAATGCTTTCTCCCATTCATAAGCAGTTGCAAAGTCAGCAATACGTGCTTTATGTGTATCCCACGACACATATTTTATTACGCAGGTTTTCGCTTGCCACGACAGTAATACATTACAAATTTTGCATCGGAATTGAATACCGTCAAACTCTAGCACAGGCATATCTCCTATCTACCTTTCAACATAATCTCGCGACGATGTGGACGGGACATATTTACGCAAAAGAACACATGCAACTAATAAAAGTAAACAAGAGATTGCCCCGCTACACAGACCGCTTACGATTTAACTAAAATACTTTCGGTGCAATAGCCCGCTCTGCAACGTCGCCTTTACTGGCCGCGATAGATGCAAGTACTTTTATATATACATATCGTAAGTTGTAAACATCGTTATTTAAGGCAAGGAACGGGAAGCCAGCTACGTCTCATCGACGAACACGAGTTGGAATAATTCGTATAATATGTACATTAGAACATTACATACATAATGTACAGCTTCTTGCATATTACTTTATTACTGCTATTATTGTGCCCAACTTCGAATTACATTATCCATGTAAGTCCATTCCTGCAACGTAAACTTGATTTCCGATCCCTAGTAATAAATTGTGAAAAACTATATTAATTGTCACATTTAGTTGCCAATAATGAGTTCCACTAAGTAAAGGCTGAGTTCTTTCAATTATTGCTTGTATCCATGTTGGCGTATTTGTTTTTGAAAGTTCATTTAAATTTACTTTATATTGATAATATAGCACTACATATTCCACAAATTGCTCGTGACGTCACTAATTTTATCATCAAATTCGAGGGCTGCGTGCTACACCAAGGTACGGACGCTCCAATGTCTGCATTGAGTATATGGCAAGATCTAGGCTGAAGAATATTCACTCTACAGCCCATTTTTGCTCCATATGATGTGACATTGTATTGTTTCTCCATATAAAGAATAGGCTAAAATATAGGACGTTTTATAACGGTGATAATCTTTTTAGTGCGTGAGATAAAAAGTATGGCCAGCCTTCACACGAAACATATAAGAATTAGTTCGATGACTGGTTTCGAAGAATGGGTCAGACATATAAAATACGGAGGGAATTACTATGAAATTATCCCTTTACATTTTGAGTTTTTTGTATTCCACCCCGCATTATTAATTTTAAGTTAGAACCTAAAACAGAATTTTGGACAATTTACTTTTATCACGTTCTTGCTATGACATATATTCGGGAGTAAATAGTAAACCAAATTTATATCAACTCTGATAATCCGTCTTAGCTAAGAGCTAATATAATAAACTTTTACCTGTTTCTCAGAAACGCATAGTGGTGCCACAGGATTTCTTTCCAAAGAATTGATTAAACTCAAAGCACTTAAAGTTAGACTATCGTACGTAATGTCTTTACTCAACAAAAAATAGCCAAAGTGATAAAACCATTTAATAATAGGCCCAATCAAATTATTCTTTCTAATATCGTTTAACGCAAAATTACGGGCGGACATATCATTCGATACAATTGCCAAACACATCATCTCAAAATAGTTTTTTAAGGCTTTAGAATCCTTTATATCTGGCAACCATTGCTTAACAACGGTCACATCACCAGGCTGCATATACGAACATTCTTGATCAGCAATTTCTGCAAGATTAATGACAGGATCCTAAGAATAAATAGTAGAATGTTGCATTATAAATTTACTTACTTCCAAATAGTAACAATTTTGATCACCCAATGATATCCAATTTGGATTCGCTGATGCCCCATATACTTTTTCAATATTTAAATCACTAAAAGTTGAGTCAATGTCCGTGGACAATATATGATTCCTTCCAGATAATCGAGCTTTAATAAGAGCATCCTGAAAATGAGAAATATTAAACGTTGAAAATTTAATTGTAAAGCCGTCTATTTGATAATTAGAAGATGGAATTATTATATTAATACGTGAAGAAAAAACTTTGCACCCCTTTTTAAGCAAATTGCGCGCACGGAGGAGTATGAGATTTGGCATAGTTAAAGTATACAGGGTGTAGATAAAGTCTGGAACAAAATTAATATTTCTGTTATCTTCGGTTTGATGGAAAACCCCTGAAACAGGTCGATTTTGTTTTTATTCCGTGCACTTTATAACATCGTGAATTTAATTCTGTCGTCATCTGGTTGCGCGCGGGCGTGACGTCATTAGTTTTTTCAAATGGTAACCCGCCACATTTATTACCCCTTGTCGTTAGGTATTCCATTGTGCATGCAACGGTATAAAAAGTTTGGTACCTTACATAACAATTTTTGGGAGAAAAATGCTTTCGAATTTCAAAAAATTAAAATTTTATTTCTAATGAAAAACTAATCAAAAATTATTTTAAAAAATCAGATAAATTATAATCCGAGGTTTATCTTGGATTGTCGTCAAACAAGACACCAAAAAAATGTCAACGGGAGTGTTCAAATTGTCCGCCATTGGCCATTTGACACTGGCCGAGACGGACGTACACGCTTTCTACGACACGTCGTATTGTCTCTGCACCAATATTTCGCATTTCCTCGCGGATACGATGTTTCAGATCATCCAAGTTATTTGGCTTATTGGTGTACACCTTTGATTTCACATGACCCCATAGAAAAAAATCAAGTGGTGTGAGATCTGGCGAACGGGCAGGCCATTCAATTGTTCCCCTTCGTCCGATCCATCTCCCGGGGAAAATTTCGTCGAGGTAACTCCGAACACGCCAGCCAAAATGTGGAGGTGCTCCATCTTGTTGAAACCAGATTCTGGGGTGAGGCTTGTCGGGTGTGTTTTCATCCGGAAATAATTCTACCAATGTTGGCACTAGCGTAAATCTTAGGAAATGTAAGTATGTATCAGCGTTTAAATTTCTGTCCAGAAAGAAAGGCCCCACAATGCGATCTCCCACTATTCCCGCCCATACATTAACTTTTTGCCGGTGTTGGGTGTGCTCCTCTCGAACCCATCGAGGATTTTCGCCCGACCAGTACCTACAATTGTGGCGATTCACTTCACCGTTCAAGGTAAAAGTTGCTTCGTCACTAAAAACCACATTGTCGACAAATCCGGGATTCTCATCGCACCGTAGCATGATTTGTTCACAGAACTCGAGTCGGCGGTCGAAGTCATATTCATTCAGTTCCTGAACCCGATTGATTTTGTACGGATGAAGTTTTTCCTTCTTCAACAATTTGGCTACTGTGGTAAAATCGACTGCATGATCCCTGGCAATGTTCCTTGTTCAAGTGTGGGGGTTGTCCTGAAGTTCCAAGAGAATATTGACCCTTCTATCTTCCTCAATTCTTGGTCGACCTTGACGAGCCCTGTCTTTTACACTACCAGTTTCAGCAAATTTTGCGACAATTTTGCTCACCGTTGACCGCGAAATCGGTGCGCGGTTTGGATTTGCTGCATTGAAAAACTGACAGGCTTCTTCATGGCTACGTATTTTATCACCACAACCAACAATAATGAGAATTTGAATCCGCTCTTTTTCGCTCAAATTCGCCATTTTCGCAATGCACGTTCAACACTACCAATGGAGCAAGTATTGTGAATGGATAAGTTCAAACACCAAGTAATGAACTGTCAATATGACGTGTCGTGGAAAGCATGTACGTCCGTCTCGGCCAGTGTCAAATGGCCAATGGCGGACAATTTGAACACTTCCGTTGACATTTTTTTGGTGTCTTGTTTGACGACAATCCAAGATAAACCTCGGATTATAATTTATCTGATTTTTTAAAATAATTTTTGATTAGTTTTTCATTAGAAATAAAATTTTAATTTTTTGAAATTCGAAAGCATTTTTCTCCCAAAAATTGTTATGTAAGGTACCAAACTTTTTATACCGTTGCATGCACAATGGAATACCTAACGACAAGGGGTAATAAATGTGGCGGGTTACCATTTGAAAAAACTAATGACGTCACGCCCGCGCGCAACCAGATGACGACAGAATTAAATTCACGATGTTATAAAGTGCACGGGATAAAAACAAAATCGACCTGTTTCAGGGTTTTTCCATCAAACCGAAGATAACAGAAATATTAATTTTGTTCCAGACTTTATCTACACCCTGTATATGGAGAAAGAGTGCAGAATGATAATATTTATGTATAATATGTGTTACAAATACATTAAATTAATTAAATAAAACATCCATATATTTAACACTTTTAAATGTCAACTGACATTTAAAACTGTCAAAGTTCATATGGAGAAGGAGTCCAGAAACGTAAAATTTATGTATGTGTTACAAATACATTAAATTAAGAAAATAAGAAGGTCGAATTTTGACCACCAAGCGACCACTAGTAAAATATAACATACAAAACTTTCGAGAAGTATTATTAAAGCTGAGCTAAATAAAACACGTGTATTTATCTGAGTAATCTGCAAGCCGACTGACTTTATTGTTCACTACATTGGTTACAGTATATCTTACATTGTATAGCTAACAGATGGCGCAACATCCACTTATATTTTATTGATATACAGTCGAAAGCAAAAAAAAGTAGACAAGAGATCTCGTACTTCGTAAACCTGGCTTTATTTACTTGTCATTAGTTTCAAGTCATTATTCTATGGAATATCAAATAATTATCAAAACATCTTCTATCTGGTTAAAACGAATCAAAATACTAATTAAAAAACATTTAACGGTGGTAACTCTGCGGAAGTAAGTAGAGATTTGCTTGCAGTGAATTGTCCGAAAGATCCATTGTATCCAATGTAAGTGATGATATGCGCGTTGGTTGAATTAAATCCTAGTATGTCATCCCGACAAATTACTCGCGAATTTAACATTTGTGTTACAACGGTCCAAAAAATATTACGTAAAAATGATCAGGGGGTGCTTAAAGGAATAGGCCTGTGCAAGGGCTCTAGTTTGGTTTTTTATATGCATTCACTACATTTACTAGCTAGCCGATAAGTTCATTGTTACAGGTTAAGAGGTAGACTTCTTTTCTGATACGATAAGTTACATGATATTAACAGCGTACTGCTGTTATTGCATATGTGCAATTATTAAGATTATGATTTTAAGTTTTCAACTTAAATATAATTTATGGGTATTACTTTAGAAATAAATGCTATTGATGATATAAGCAATTTGTTGCAATGTTCATTATGATGTTAGAAAAAAGAAAAGCAGCTGCACTCGTCTAGCAGTCGAGCCTCATTTACGGAGTGCAGCGTGCGCGTTCCAATAGTATTATACAGGGTGTCCAGAAACTCTCCTGACAAACGAAGACCGGAGATTCCTCAGATAATTTTAAGACAATTTAACCCAATTCACCCTAGTCCGAAAATGCTTCCTAAGGTCATAGGCTTCCGTTTTGGGTAGGTAAACGATTATTTTAACGCATAACTTTTTTGTCTTTAACTTTTCAGCATTTGTGACACTAGATTATTAAATTTTCAGGTATTCTAGTACTAAAAGGTACTCTTACTTTAAGTCGGTAGGTTACACCGTTTTCTAGAAAAATCGATTTGAAAATTTTTCGTTTTTTTGTCATTAAAATTCAATTTATTATTTTTTGCACTAGATCGCTTTGAACTGCCAACAGAAATAAAACCTACGTTTTTAATTGTCAAATTGTTGTCAGTTCGCGAAATTGAAATGACGAAAAATTTTCAAATCGATTTTTCTAGAAAACGGTGTATCCTACCGACTTAAAGTAAGAGTACCTTTTAGTACTAGAATACCTGAAAATTTAATAATCTAGTGTCACAATGCTGAAAAGTTAAAGACAAAAAAGTTATGCGTTAAAATAACCGTTTACCTACCCAAAACGGACGCCTATGACCGGTACTAGAAATTCGTAATTGATGGAATCGATTCATCTCTGGAGGATAAATAAGCATACCAGTTTTTGTTTTTCTAAATAGAAGCGTTCGGGAGATATTAAAAAAAAAACTAATTACAAGGCGCCATCTTCAAAGAGCTCTAGCTCCCTTAGGAAGCATTTTCGGACTAGGGTGAATTGGGTTAAATTGTCTTAAAATTATCTGAGGAATCTCCGGTCTTCGTTTGTCAGGACAGTTTCTGGACACCCTGTATAGTTCAGTGACTAATATAAGTATCACATACAATGTGTCTGTAATTGACCTACACCGCCACCATAGCGATTTTCACATTTTGCAATTTCCACGCCTTCGTGAATTCAAATTATCGACATAAACTAATCGACTTTAACATAATATGGATTCGAAATTACATGTTATTAATGTTATTACATAAAGTGATGTTTATTTTATAAATTAACTATTTAGACACAACACTGGCGGTAGAACAAATGAAGGAAGATATTTCACAGTTGCCAGTTTAATAAAATAAGAATGTCTAAATCGCAAGGCGTAAGTCAGTTACTGACGGCACCCATTATGTATTTCACTACGAGTAAAGAATAGAACAGGAGAGAGTCTCCTTAATAATAATATTTGTCCAAATTTGGTAACTCAATATGGCCGCCGCAATGCCTAGGCGTGCATAAATATTTTGTATAGGAACTTCCTGTGTTCTCGATAATCATTTAAAATAGGTTGTTAGTCCAAAAATAATTAAAGAAATATCGTGAGTGTATTATGTTTTCAATTCTTTTCTTCTTTTTAATATATTATAAACGGGTTTAAATGAAATCTGCGTCAAAAATATGACAAATATTAAATGACAAATATTAAATGATGAGTGTTACGACACTGAACACATAATCAGACATGTCACATATATGACAATTTATTTAAAATACCTCTTTTTAAATTATTATTGTCTATGTTGAATGCCAATGAAATAACTTACCGATGAAGAGAAAAATTAATATTCTTTGTTCTTGCCGTTTTAGAACGACCACAAGCCACACAATTGACCATTATAGAAACACTAAAATGTCATTTTTGACATAACCGGTCATAACTGACCTACCGAAAGTGGTAACTCCGTCTAAAAAATACCTATTTCCCCACCACGTTATGCTCTCTCCTGTTCTATTCTTTACTCGTAGGTATTTCACATTTGCAAAAAAAAAAAATTTTAGAACACGAATAGACATCAAAAGTTCAAGGAAAATCTGTCCCCATCTGCCAATAAATCGCTTCTTCATTGTCAGAAATTTGTTTAAATATTGTATTCGCTAATTTTGCATTTACTTTGACAACCACTATGCACAAATAAATTAAAATGCGAAATTTTATCTGTCGAGTAATATAACCTACAAAAGCCATTTCAGGACTGTCATAATTACCTTTTGTAAATTGTACACAATACAAATTTGTCAACAATGCTTGCCTACTAACAGAATAGCCAAGTATTAAATAAAATATAGCTATAGAAAAGTAATATTTAATAAATCTATTTAAAATATTCAACTTCTAACTAGATTTTATGACATAGTATTTCACTAATGGAATCTATATACTCTTAGATATTAAATAATTAGTTTAATTTGATTATTTATTGTTTTATTCTCTTTAGTTGGTACTTTGGTCGTCTTTGCATATTCTTACAAAATAGGTAGCAACCAATTCTTGTCTCTGCTTTAATAAACTTCTAGTCACATTTGAGCATGTAAAAACCTTTCACTTTTAATCCATCTGGTTCTAATCAATAATGTAAAATTATAATCAATTCAATGAGTGGTTTAAGCCTTTAATGTGTCTTCCAAAATAACTATGGTAGCGACCGATTATGACATGACATGTATCAAGTAAATGCTACGATCCCATAACTGCCATAACACTTTTGATGTGCAATGCCAGATACAACATCTCAACCATCCACAATGTAATAATTTGTTGAGAAGTCCAGTTTATTTACCAAAGGAGCCTTTACGAGGCATATTAGAGTAAATAACATCGTTTAAGTATGAGTTGCATAAACAGGGCGAATCATCTCCACGGGGAAGGCCGATTGTGACTTTATGAGAAAAATTATTTCGAAACGGTTTTACTTTCTTATACGTAGTATAAGAAAGTATTGTGATGATGAAAATTTTCGACCTCGAGATTTTTGCAGATGTCCACGTTTTGAAGTCCCCTGATACCAAAAAAGTGGTTTTTAAAAAATGTCTGTGTGTCTGTCTGTCTGTGTGTGACCACGATAGCGGTCAAACCGCTGCAGATATCAATTCCAAATTTTGTATTTACGAATATAATCTCCCTCTTGAGAACTGATTACATTTTGAGCAAAATCAGCAGACCGGAAGTAGTAGTTTACTTCAGTGAAAAAATCGAATTTTGCAAATATTTCGTGAATTACTAAGTTTAAACAAATTTATAAAGAATTCATATGTACTTAAAATTGAAATTGTGAACAATTTTATTAAAAAGGTTTTTCGAAATTCCTACCGGAAGTAGGTCTTTTACTCTTATCGAAAATCAGTTTCTTGCAAATATTTTGCAAGTCATGCTTTTTAGACAGGTACGCTACGAATATAAAAGTATTTAGAACTTAATTTCTAATATCTTTTGTATAAAAAAAATTTCAAAATTCGGACCGGAAGTAACACTTTCATACGTATAAGAAAGTCGTGTGGTGGCCACACCTCATTTTTTTCCTTAAGATAGCCGCTTATTAGAAGCACCTTTAAAATTTACTTTGTATTATACAGTGTTCCATAACTTGGTGGCTGACCATAGTTATACGTTTTTTAATGGAACAAACCCTATATATAACATTACTTTTTTTGTATTCTCCGTAGAATTCTTAGTCAAACAGTTAAAAGATAGCATAGGCCTAAAGTTTAAAGTTTTCGACTTATTACCATTTTTCTGAAAAATTCAATGTTTTTATAAAATTATATTTCTCGAAAACGACGTGTTAAATAGAATTATTAATATTTTTGGCAGTCTATTTCAATATAAAAGGTATTAATACAAGCATATTTAATTTTTTATTAATTGCTATAAATTGCATGTGCAGAAAACTGGATTAAAATGACATCACATATTGGAACGGAATGGAAACGGAACGGTTATGTATATCTCCTCATTTTTGAATTGCTTACTAAATTTCGCACCAAAAACATTTAAGACGTTATTATTTTAAAAGTGACTATTACTGAGCTATTTTCATTACTTAATATTATTTTGCCAACTTTATTTTTTTTTATTTAAATACGGGATAGTAAGATGATATGTGCAGCGAAATTCTTGTTTGACAAATATGATTTTATAATGAATTTTTCTAAAAATTAGATTAGAGATATGATTTTTGTATGTATAGGAGGAATGTTCAAAAATTGTTTACTAGCTAGAGAGTTTGTTTATAAAATTGCATTACAAAAATATACCGTATGTGTCAATTTTCATTAGGTATAGGGATTCAATGTTTACGTGCGATTTATACCATATACCGGCAACAATCGACATCACAACGATTTTCTCCGATCTTCCCACTTCTCTCCAGATTTTACATTCAATGTTTAGCTGCGAACACGTTGCGATCTAGTCAGCAATAAAAGCCGTCTTATTACTGGAACGGAAATATTATTTCTGAACGCATTACAAACACCCAAGCCGGTCGGTGGTCGAATAGTTACTGCTAACCACGCTAACTTGTATTTACGAGCATACATCGGTCGTGCTGGCATTGGAAAGGAAGGAAGGGGTACTATGTTGCCACGTACTGTATGGATTAATCGCCTATGGCTAATAAAAATTGACACATGCTGTATAATATATCATTACTGCTTTTCTTTGACTCATGTAATATTAGTAAGTGTCTAATGTTTAGACCTACCTGTATTTATACGAAAATTGATAGATATATTTTTTTTTAAATACAGTATATGTCAGCAATATATTTCATAAAATATGCAGAATTTGGTACAATAAACAAATTTTAAAACCAAACAAATTAATAACTTGATTATAGTAGATGCAGAAACAAGAACTGTTACGAGAATGGATGAGAAATTAGAGGAACAGGAACTATAAAATAACAATAAATATGAACATTAAAATAGGTAAAAATTATTTCAACAAGTCTTCAAATGAATATTCATTCAATTCTAAATATTTCTGAACACGCTTCCGAAATTTTAAATCGATATTAATAAGGAGTTGAGCACCTATATTTCTAAATATTTGTCGAATATGTTCCCACATAGCTTTTGTGTTTACAGGTATAGTGTATATTTGCTTTTTTACATAGCCCTATAAAAAAAATTATTGTGGTAATGTCCGAAGACCTAGTACTAGTGAATAGGGCCTCCACGAGCTAGCCACTTCCCTGGAAACATTTCATTTAAAATATTTCAAGCTGGCATAAAATCCGATCAACAAGACTGCCTTCCCATACATTTATGCTCCACGTATGCTGATGTTCTATTTACTAGTGAAGTAAGGGTTCTTATTAGAATAATAATGAAAATTCCAACTTTTCCATTACTATAGAAAGTAGCTTCACCTGTAGTTAACACATTTTCAAAAATGAGGTGTGGCCACCACACGACTTTCTTATACGTATGATCGTTTCAAACTATAGAATTTTAAGAATTTTTTTAAACAAAACTTATTCAAAACCCTACTCTAAGTACTTTCATTCTCTTAATAAATCGCTATAGAATGCATACTTTGCAAGATATTCGAAAAAAAGTGCTACTCGCTAAGAGTAAAAGTGCCACTTCCGGTCCGAATTTTGAAATTTCATGTATACAAAAAATATTGCAAATTCAACTCTAAATACTTTTGTACTCTTAATAAATATATATAGAATGCATAATTTACGACATATTTGCAAAAAATCGCTATTCGGTAAGAGTAAAACTGTTACTCCCGGTCCGAATTTTGAAATTTTTTTTATACAAAAGATATTGAAAAGTATGTTCTAAATACTTTTATACTCGTAATGTACCTGCCTAAAAAGCATGACTTGCGAGATATTCGCAAGAAACTGATTTTCGATAAGAGTAAATGACCTACTTCCGGTAGGAATTTCGAAAAACTTTAATTTTAAGTACATATGAATTCTTTATAAATTTGTATAAACTTAGTAGTTGACGAAATATTGGCAAAATTCGATTTTTTCGCTGAAGTAAACTGCTACTTCCGGTCTACCGATTTTACTGAAAAACTAATCAGATGTCAAGAGGGAGATTATACACGTAAATACAAAATTTGGAATTGATATCTACAGCGGTTTGACCGCTATCGTGGTCACACACATACATACAGACACACACACAGACACACAGACATGTTTTAAAAACCACTTTTTCGGTATCAGGGGACTTCAAAACGCGGACATCTGCAAAAATCTCGAGGTCGAAAATTTTCATCATCACAATACTTCCTTATACTACGTATAAGAAAGTAAAAGGAATTGCCTGGACATTAATTTTAGTTATTACCAAATGCCAGAACACTATTATAGCTTTAAAACGACTTACTTTCAAGTACTGACTTGAAGATTTTCTAATGTTGAATTAAGAATTCGTAATTGATTCCATTTCTATGTTTATAAGCAAATATTCACAAAACCATAACCTTATTTTTTGAAAATAATGAACAATAAAGTAGACACTATATGATATAAAATGATATTAGAAATTTGCTCTATATTCACTAACAACATATGCAAATTCACATTAATCTCTGCCATTAAAATGTAACAATTTATTCAAATTTACTTAAATGAAGAGTAAAATAACTGGCTAATTAAACACTTGAAAATGCTTGCATTCAGCGCTCCATCTGTTTACTTCACAACTGGGCTGCGTTCATAAACGTCACACTGCGTGCACTCTAGGGTAAAATTTCACACAAAGCCGTTCAAAAACAGTTGAGTGATTCAATGATGTACGCGTGTAATGTGTTCATAAAGTTCGCTCTCGAATCACTCGAGCGTTTGAAAAACGCCGGATTTGAAACCACGGTGAAGAAGACTCGACATGCGCACATGGAAGTATGATTGTAATTGCCGCTTCTGTTATGTGGGGTTATATGACACATGTGCTGTCATACTTGTCACCACTCTAAAACCGTTCATAAATACCAAAACGCTCTGTCAACACTCCAGCTGCAAAGCAAATTACTCACACGCCACACACACGATTATAACGATTCATTTATGAACGCAGCCCAGTTGAGTGTTCGCTGGACACAGGGTTGCAAGATGATTTTTTTTATTTCCCTAGATTTCCCTAAATTACCTTGAACTGCCTTGAAGTGCATAATCTCAAAAATATATAAATTGAAGTTGGTATTCTTTAGTAGTAAACTATTAGAAAACTTAATTCGATTCTCCTAATCTATTTTTTTTTTATTCAAAAACATTAATTATTAACTGAAAAATAAAAATACAGAAACTGAAAGGCACGAATTATGGGTTATGTTTTCTCTGTTCTGCATGAACTTGCGTGCACTATATTTTAGATTTGTATTTATTGAATTATATAGCCTATTTTTAATATTATCCATCTTCGTTTCAAAGACACCTAATATATTGAGCAAAATATAGATGATATTTTTTTAGTATTGAACGATTACAAAATTCATTTCAAATCTCGTCATCTATTTTTCATTCAAAAAAAAATCCTTAAGAAATAAGAAACAGATAAAAACTGAAAGCAAGAATCAGATAAACTATACCTCGGCAATAAAAAAAAAGTAATTTTGTGAAAGTGTCCATTACTCTTCAAAAGGCATCTGGGAATCGTCTCCCAGGTTAACGCTGCTGGTAAATTCTCTGGGCTAATAAATTATTCCTTTCACATTCCTCCAGTACCAAAATACAATAAAAATGATAATAGCTCAGCAATGGTCACTTTTAGAGTAATAACGTCTTATATGTTTTTGGTGTAAAATTTAGCAAGCAATTCAAAAATGAAGCACGGTTCCATTTGAAAGGATTGACTCTTAAACAAAAATATGTCATGTAATTTTAATCCAATTTTTCTGTGCATGCAATTGGGGCGCTTCTTACAAAAACAACCAAAGTACAAAAATTTGAATTTCGGGGTTAGTGTTAATTTAAAAGTTTGGGGAACGCCCCGTTTTCTGCAAAAAAATACACAGTCTTAAGTTGCGGTATAGTAAAGTTTCACTAGTTCGACAAAAACAGCCTTTGTCCATTCGAGATTTGTTTTTGCCGGAAATTCTTCTTGCGCAGTAGATGACCACACACATGGTTCAGACATTCACATGTTATAGAGATTTTGTGGTTACAAAATAATCTTTTAGAACAAGGCAGATCGCCTCATGAACTATTGAAACAGAAAAGAATCTTCATCAGCTCAGGGCAGACAAGTTCTATGAGATAAAGAGACAATGCAAGCTTAAAGCACAACAAGGACTTATTATGTGCATAACGTTTCATTACATGCAAAATTTGTCTTTACCTCATATTCAGACGGGTTAAGTTTTCTTTTCCAGTCAATTATGGTATTACGTTTTTGTGGTGCACGATTTAGCAACTAATGATGCGACTATATTTGTTTATGACGAAACCATTGGAAAAGGGGCCAAAATAATGTAGCTTCATTTTTGATGCATTATTTGAACAATGTAGATATAACCAGTAACTTGGTGCTGTTTAGTGACGGATGTTCCGGTCAAAATAAAAACAATTTAATGGTTAGATTTTTATACCCATTAGTTCATATTCTCAAAGTATTCAAAACCATAACGTTGGATTGAGGCAAAAAAAAGAGAAAACTGTGCAGAAGTTCAGGCTGACTGGGACCGACTAATATTACAAGCCAGAGAAAAATATTCTCCTTTTAATTTAGTAAAAGTCAAGAGAGAAACCTTTTTTAACATATCCGAAGATTTAATTTAGTTTTATGCCAAATCCTAAACCACAAATGAAGATTAAAAGAGTTAGAGTACTTGAAATATCTGCCGATGTAGATTACGTTCAAACAAAGGATACTTACGCAGGACCTTGGCATACTATACAGTTGCGAAATCGCACTAATTCTGTCACGAACTGACATTGTCTCCTTTGTATCAAATGGAAATTCAAATAAAACCCCAAAGTGTCTCAAAACTCCTAAAAATGTTGAGTACTACCTACGCCTTCAATCTAATCCTGAACAACCAGGTACGAGTTCTGCTGGTTCTATTGAGGTGGAAACCGACAACGATGATAATGGTAATGGCGACGAAAACTAAACAAACATCTGCCAAAGTACAGACTTGTCAATTATTTCTACTGAATTAACAACTAAGAAATGAGTTTGTATCTTAAAAATTATTGTAATAAAATCGCTAAAATTTCAGTGTTCGTTTTTAAACTTTTAAGGTTTCCTCCAAAAACAACCATAGTCCGTCATATAAAAAATTTAATAATTTTTTGACGGAAAATGAATCAAATTTGAAAGATGAACTGTTTAGTGAAAATTCAATTCAATATTATTTAATTTAATTGCAATTGAATTATTGTATTATAAAAAAATATAAGAACGACAGAACGTTGTCTTTGATTTTCCCAAATAAAGCAAATTGGTACTGGTTGTTTTTGTAAGAAGCGCCTCAATTAGTAGTTGAAAAAATTGAACGTGCTTGCATTAGATCCCTTTATTACGAACAAAAAATTGTGGCCATCTAATAGCCATTTTCGAGATATATAATTTTTTTAAAAACATTCATTTTTTTCAGTAAAATAGAATAAATCAAAAACTTTAGATTTTAGGCCTATACTATCTTATTACTTTTTTACTAAGAATTATACGGGGAATACAAAAATCTAATAATATACAGGCTATTCCATTTAAAAAACTATAACTATGGTCAGCCACCAAGTTAGGGAACACTCTGTATAATACGAACTAAATTTAAAAAGCGCTCCTAATGAGTGGCTATCTTGGGATGAAAACTGCTTGGAAATATCTTGTCTCATAAGTCACAATCGGCCTTACCCGCGGCGATGACTCATCCTGTATAGCTGTGTAGTTTTATGGTCGGTTGTTTTAGAAAATATTTCGTTTAAATGTAAAAGTTTGAACATTTCAACGTCGGTAATTGAATTTTGTTGTATTAATTAACATTAATATCAAATTTCATAATTTTTACGTCTGGTAAAACTAAATTTAAAATTACTGATTTCAAGTACAACACAAATTAATATAAGATAAATTATTAATAAATATTACTTTCAGATGTTTTTATTAAAATAATATTAAGTAATAGAAGAAACAATATAACCTTTGTTAATACCAGATTTTGACAATAATAAATCTTACTAATAAATTAAAAAAATCATTTTAAAAATTTTTCATGTGTCTAAAATTTTCTTTATAAAAGTCTTTATATAACAGCATTTGTGCGTATAAAAATATGATTGGATAAAAGCATTACTTCCAGCCAAAAAACAATATATGTATACCGGGTGTCAACGAGATCATGTCCCAGCACGCCATTTATTTATTAGTTAAAATAAAACTTTGAAATTCGGACCGTATATATGAGTGATTGGTGGGCTCCTTCAGGTACACTCAGTTTTTCTATAGCACTTCCGGTAAAACCGGAAGTGACGTTAATTTTGAATTTTTAAATACAACATTTATTATATCTGTTCATATTCTGTTTCTTCTAAAAATTTGCCATCTAGTGCAGCTTAACTTTTGACATTTCTGTCAAAGATGGCGGTATCTGTTAAATTTATTCATTAAAGTGAAACTGCTTCGCAACAATTGTCGAAATGCAGAAACCATCAAAGTTAGCTTTGAAAACAATTAAGGAACGTATTTTTCACATTTACACGCATTGGCGAAGGAAACATGTATTTCACGTTGAAATTACTAAAGAAAATAAGATTTTTATTTTTTTTCATTTTCAAATGACAGGTACTCGTTTTTTTTATATAGTAACACCTATATTTTATTACAGTGCCATATTGGCATAATTTTTAGCTTTCAAGTGATATAAAATATGCTGTGGTTTAGTGGTAGACAGGTAGTTCAAAATATAAAATGTTTTAAAAGTAGTCTAATTCCAAAGCAAAAGAGCAATTACACGTCAAATGAAAAAAACAGTTATCATACGAAATAAACGTCACCTGTAAACAACTAACAGGCTGTGAACTGTCAATACAAGTTGACTGATAGTTCACGTTATTTTTGTGTATTGTTTAAAAGTTATTTTATAGTTGTACAGTAAACAATACATATTTGGTAATGTATACTCGAAATGAAAAAGTTGATATTCTTTTAATTTATGGAGAATGTCGTAAAACTTCAAGAGCCGCTGCAGCGCTCTATGCACAGTGCTTGCCAGACCGACAGCACCCACCCTCAAATTATTTTATAAGAGTAGAATCTCAATTCAGGAGCGAAGAAGACGATCCACAAAATAGTAATGTAAAGCTTATTGTTTACGAAGCAACAGAAATTAATGTACTCGCCTTAGTTCAAGTTGATAAAACGGTTTCCCTCCGACAAATCGGTCGCGAGGTAACTATTAGTTATGAATCTACGCGAAAAATTCTAAAGAAATATAACTACAAATCTTTCAAGTATCAGATCAACCAACACCTGTTCGAAATCGATTTTGTGAGAAGACTAGTTTTGCAACTGGGCTGTAAATAATATCCGAAGAGACGGTAATTTTGCTGGTAACATTATTTTTTCCGATGAATCAAGATTCTCAAATCTTGGATTATTTAACCGATAAAACACGAGATACTGGGCGCAGGAAAATCAGCAATTGTACAGACAAGGTAACCACCAAGTGAGGTTTGGTTTTAATGTTTGGCTGGGAATGATTGGGGACGTTCTTTTGCCTCCTATAATTTTTGACGGACATCTAACGTCTGAAAAATATTTGGATTTTTTAAATAATGAAATTAATGATTCTTTAAGTTATTTACCAAGGGAGCAAAGATATGCTGCATTTTTTCAGCAGGACGGCGCACCACCTCATAATGCACGACTCGCTAGGAATTACTTAAATCAAACTTTTGGTGACCTCTCAATGGACCTTTATATTTTTCACGCCCACCTTGACGTCACTAGGGTGACCTTTCTACCAGGTGCACGCGCTGTCGGCC
This sequence comes from Amphimallon solstitiale, assembly GCA_963170755.1. Classification (NCBI taxonomy): domain Eukaryota; kingdom Metazoa; phylum Arthropoda; class Insecta; order Coleoptera; family Scarabaeidae; genus Amphimallon; species Amphimallon solstitiale. The sequence continues at coordinate 97,427,314 of OY720676.1, read as the reverse complement.
ACTAACTACAACATTTTAAATATACTCTAAACATTGAAAATAACAAAAACTTAACTAATCTCTCAATATCAACGATGTGGATGTGTTACTTATGAAAAAAATATATTTATTCAATGTAAAAATGGTAGTAACAGCCACAAAATTTAAAATTTTTCTACCACTGACGCACGCACTGATCTTTTATCCTACTTTTACTTATTCCCAAATATCATTGCTGTTTCTCTCACTCGAAAAATATAAAGGTCCAAATGGGCCAGTCAGGTGGCCTCCTAGATCACCAGATTTAACACCCTTAGATTTCCATATCTGGCCATATTTGAAAGAAAAAGTATACACTGTACAATCTGCTACTCGCGAAGAACTGGAAGCACGAGTGAGGCAAGCAATAAATTATATAACCAGGCACCACTTACATAATTGTGTGAGGGAATTTATACGACGTGTTAATTTATGTAGAGAGCAGGAAGGGCGACATTTTGAACATTTATAATAAATATCTAAATAATAATAACTTACATCTAGCTCCTTTCAATAATACTCATAACATAGATTTTGTAAATTACTGTTTTGGCTATTGTTGTGTTACTAATAGTTTTAATGCAAACATTGAACACGTGTGTATCTTTGTTTAATATCTAGTTGTTGATTAAATGGAAATCGTTTATTTCCTATGATAACTGTGTTTTTTTCATTTGAAATGTAATTGTTGTTGCTTTGGAATTAGACTACTTTTAAAACATTTTATATTTTGTACTACCTGTCTACCACTAAACCACAGCATATTTTATATCACTTGAAAGCTAAAAATTATGCCAATATGGCACTGCAATAAAAAAAATAGGTGTTACTATGCGTGTAAATGTGAAAAATACGTTTCTTCATTGTTTTCAAAGCTAACTTTGATGGTTTTTGCATTTCGACAATTGTTGCGAAGCAGTTTCACTTTAATGGATAAATTTAACAGATACCGCCATCTTTGACAGAAATGTCAAAACTTAACCTGCACTAGATGGCAAATTTTCAGAAGAAACATAATATGAACAGAAATAATAAATGTTGTATTTAAAAATTCAAAATTAACGTCACTTCCGGTTTGACCGGAAGTGCTACAGAAAAACTGAGTGTACCTGAAGAAGCCCACCAATCACTCATATATACGGTCCGAATTTCAAAGTTTTATTTTGACTAATAAATAAATGGCGGGCTGATACATGATCTCGTTGACACCCGGTATGACAAATTACATATGAAAAAATAAGAACTTTGCCCACCCATTATGTGTATTAAAACAGTTACATACAAGTACTGCTATGACACAAAATAATTGTATATACTAGTCTAATCTTCGCAGCATTATATGAAAAATTTTACAAAAGAATAATTTTGTTATAGACTTTTCAATATTGAATTGATTCGGTCTTTACCTGATGAAGATCCATCGTATTAATTACTAAATAAACAACAAATGTTGGATTTTCACTATTTAATATTTGAAGTAATGTTTGACAATTGTTTCGTCAACACAGTGGCTTCTTCAGAAATGAATAAAAATATTACACAAACACTTATACCGTGTGTTGCATCGTCGACCTGAACATAGGAAATCCCATGTTAATTTTAAACGTGGTGAATGAAAGTTTCCCAGTTTATTTTAGAGAAAAACTTATTGAGAATTTTTTAAAGAACTCATAAAAATGAAGCGAATTGCAAATTTCGAATTGTTTTTGTCAAGTATTTTCTTAGATATGAACAATAATACACTAGTAAAATAAGCCGAAATTGTAATCCAGTCATAATCGAAACAACAATCAAGTCACTTGCAAATTCAAATTAAAAAAAAAGGCAAATTGACATTATGCGATATCTTTTACACTAGAACTCAAATAGATACGAAGTTATACCTATTACATTACATATTGGAGTAAAAACATTATTAAAATATGAACAACTAACAAACTAAATTAAATGTTCGAATATCCCACCGTTTACTGCTAAACAATGCCCCAAGCGATCATAAAATGACCTTCGTACGTTACTCAGCTGATTTTGATTAATTTTCCTACATTCCAGAGATATTGCATTTCTTAACTGATCCAAGTTTGCATATTGTACACTTTTATAAATAGGGTTTTTTAAATGTCCCCATAAAAAGAAGTCGTTCGTTGTTTGATTTGGACCTATCACATTTCCATTAAAGGCATTTTGAAGGTGTTCCCTTACAATCCTGGCATTGTGCGCAGGGCATCCGTCGAACTGGAACCAAACTTGCTGATTTTCACGAACAACTTCTTCTAAAGCAGGTTCAATTTGATTTTGTAATAAATTTAGAAAATATTCAGCAGAAAGATTTTCTTCTAAAAAAAGAGGTCCAATAATATGATGTCCGAAAATTCCAATAAAAACGTTAACTTTTTGTGGATATTGAGTCCTCATAGAGAGAAAAAGGTGCTCATTTTCCTGGCTCCAATATCTTAAATTTTGAACATTTGGCTCTTTGTTGAGAGTAAACGTGCATTCATCTGTAAAGCAAATGTTGTATAAAAACTCCCTATCGTTATTTGCTCTCTCCATCATTTCAAAGGCAAAATTTGCCCTACGCTCTCTATCCCCGACCAACAGTTCTTGATGTTTCGCATATTTAAATGATTTAAAATTATGTTTCTTCAAAATGCGCCAAGCTGTAGTATGGTGTAGTCCCACTGTTTCTCCAAGAATTCTCGTGCTTACTTGTTTTTCTTCTTGGACTTGAAGTAAGATATCTAATTCATTTTCGTTTCTTTGTTGATGAACCCTACCATTATTCTCCTTTATACATTTACAATTTTTAATTACTGTGCCCGTTGCTTCAAAACGTTCAATGGCACTTTTAATAGTCGCCTTACTTGGAATCGGCCTATCGGGAAAATGCACGGAAAACATATCTCTTACGCCCTGTAGACGATTTCCTCCATAATACCACTTAATCATAATAACTTTTTCTTCTGTGGTAAAATAATTCATATTTCTTAACTCAGCATTGACTTTGAGCAAAATTATCGCGAAACGTCAATTTGACTTATCACGAAACGTCAATTTGACATTTTTATTTATTTGAATTTGCAAGTGACTTGATTGTTGTTTCGATTATGACTGGATTACAATTTCGGCTTATTTTACTAGTGTATTATTGTTCATATCTAAGAAAATACTTGACAAAAACAATTCGAAATTTGCAATTCACTTCATTTTTATGAGTTCTTTAAAAAATTCTCAATAAGTTTTTCTCTAAAATAAACTGGGAAACTTTCAATCACCACGTTTAAAATTAACATGGGATTTCCTATGTTCAGGTCGACGATGCAACACACGGTATATCTAACAATATAGCACAATTTATGTAGAGGGGGTGATCTATTGAACAGTGTACATCATGAAAATAAATTTAATAAGGGGGAGTTATTTGTTTCTAACTGATCGTTAAGTGAATTATTAGAGGGTCTATTTGTGCTATATTGTTAGATATATAAGTGTTTGTGTAATATTTTTATTCATTTCTGAAGAAGCCACTGTGTTGGCGAAACAATTGTCAAACATTACTTCGAATATTAAATAGTGAAAATCCAACATTTGTTGTTTATTTAGGACTTGCTCAATACTAATTTTGAATTAAAATGTATACATATAGGTATATAATAACTGATGTCTAAAAAAGATTAGTATCTTACATGAATTACATAACGCAGCTTGTAACTCAGATCTTCTGCAAGGCCAGCACATACTTCATCTGATAAATGTTCAAATGATGATTGTTCTGAATATATTGAAACTGATTCTGGACCAATTCCAGCGTATTTTCTGACATTGCTATCCTGTTAAACATATGTATAAACAAATGTATTTGCAATCAACCAATTACAAACCTTGTTTGGGGATCCCTTTTCAGAGTTATTAAGTAATTCATTTTTTTCAGAACCTGCAACGGATCTTCTTTTCTCCCGGTCCTTGATAGTCTTCTTTGATTTGGAGTTTACATTTGTTACATTGCTCTTGTTTGAAACAGAGGTCTTTACATTTTGGAACGTTTTGTTATTCATTTTAGATTAATTTATTCTTAAAATTATAGCTGGTTTCATTATTGTAATTGTGTATTAGTTTAAATTGAATATTATGCATGCACCCATTTCTATGTTTATAAGCAAATATTCACAAAACCATAACCTTATTTTTTGAAAATAATGAACAATAAAGTAGACACTATATGGTATATTAGATATTTGCTCAATATTCACTACAACATATGCAAATTCACATTAATCTATGCCGTTAAAATGAAGCAATTTAATTCAAATTTACTTATACTCTTGAAAATGCTTGCATTCAGCAGACGGATTGGGAGGAACCGTTCCCGCTCCAACTGTCAAGTCACTTGAAGTGCATAATTTTAAAAATATATAAATTGAAGTTGGTATTCTTTAGTAGTAAACTATTAGAAAACTTAATTCGATTCTCCTAATCTATTTTTTTTTTTTATTAAAAACATTAATTATTAACTGAAAAATAAAAATACAGAAACTGAAAGGCAGGAATTATCTCTGTTCTGCATGAACTTGCGTGCACTATATTTTAGATTTGTATTTATTGAATTATATAGCCTATTTTTAATATTATCCATCTTCGTTTCAAAGACACCTAATATATTGAGCAAAATATAGATGATATTTTTTTAGTATTGAACGATTACAAAATTTATTTCAAATCTCATCTATTTTTCATTCAAAAAAAAAAATAAGAAACAGACGAAAACTGAAAGCAAGAATCAGATAAGCTAAACCTCGGCAATAAAAGAAAGTGCAACTTATTAAACGAACCGATAAATCTAAACTTATTAATGAATTACAAAATTTAAATATTTACGTCCTACATATAGGTACACATTATACGTTTACAACGACTCACTCCTACTGATTTCTATAATATAAATGGCTGAACAATGCAATAGGATGCGCTTGGAATTTTTATGCCAAATTGAATCCTTATCTCGGGGCTTACGAGCAATGATCTAATAATATAGAACTACTATAGTCCGTCTCAACCTTATTATGCAGTACAGGTCTTATGGGAATTGATTTCATGGTTGCCAAATCGTCTCATTGTATAATGTCGTTACTACGGAGGACTATATACTAGGAGGCGACACGACGTATCAACAAAGCGTACCCGTAATAGAACTTAAATTAAAGTTCCGAGCGCGTCGCTGGGTGGCGCAGTTGTTCCATTCTCGGCTACATTTCAAAGGAAGCAAATGGTCAGGACATTGTTTTTAATTTATTAACAGAAAAACAACAAAATACAAAATCAATAAATAAACAAATATTATAATTTAGACTATTTTCTTTATTCTCGGCTACATTTTAAAGGAAGCAAAAGGTCAGGACATTGTCTTTAATTTATTTAAAAAAAACATGAAAATACATCATCAATAAATAAACAAATATTATAATTTAGACTCTTTTCTTAATTTTCTAGTCTTCTCTGTCTTAAATCTCCTAGCTTCATTAAGGGTTCTACATAAAAAAATCTTATTTTTTACAATAGGTGATTATGATTATAACTACTACCTTATTTTTCAGTCGAGTGTTTTTTCGCTTAATGCACTTTAAAACTCCCTGAAGTTTTTCATATTTTTTTAATATGTTTGGCAAACGACCTTTTTTTAGATGTACTCGACAAGTTTGCTGACAATTGACACAGTTGTTTGCTAAAATTCCTTAAATCATGCGAATGCTGCAAATGAGTCTTTGTCCATTTCGTTGTAGGTAAAAGAAATTAGTCGAAATTGTCCATCGTACTTTGAAACCAGCTTTTTCCTAGATTTTCCAGGACTTTATTTTCGGTTTCATTGTCTCTAATCTCCACACTTTCCTCAATACCAGCAACTGCATTATCTTTATTTTGTTTTTGTTCCATTTTTCCAGCGATTTTTCTTATAGTTGGAGCTTTTCATTCTGCTTTAGGGTTGGACAAGTAATGAGGCAAGTTAGGAAATATGCAGGGAATTGCATCGCAATTTAGTTTGGGTCGTCCTCTTTCAATTTTATTAATTTCCCTATCATTTATTTTCGTTTCAAAGCATTTTGAAATGTCTGATTGCAAAAAGTGCACTTCACAAACAACATCATTTTCAGCTAATTCTTTATCCGCTCTTGGAGTAGCTCTGTTCCATTTATAGTCTTATCCTTAAATTTCAGAGAGGTATTCACAATAATAATTACGTAATAACGATTAAAAAGTAACTTACCGTTGGCGCCTTAAATAAGCTTGTATTTTTTATCCCATGCAGTTTATTATATTTCCGTGTCGATGAATAACCGGCTTTACACCCCGGCACAAAACAACTGTTTTTACTTTTCATTTTCTACAGCTCTATCCACCAGTTCTCTTCAAAACAATCGTTTAAATTACGAGGAGCCCCATTAAAACACATGTAAAATGTGGGTGAACGTAGCCGCGCTACCTATCGTTGCGACACTTGTGGCAGTTCGTTCAACTAAAGTAAGGTGGGTACACAAAATTCAGATATTTGCCTAAGCGTTTCGCCTCCTAGTATATAGTCCTCCGTAGTCGTTACAGTTCCGGTTCAATATCTGACATTCTTTGTAATCAAAACATAACCTATTCGACTGTTTGTCATTCAATTGATGCATTCTGCATACAAAAAATTAATAGTAATTTGAAACACTAAAAGGGGAGAATATATGGGAAGATGGATTAGTTAAAATATTTGTAATAATATTATCCTTTGTGATTGTTCTGTAAAAGATTATTTAAAATCTAACTGAATATAGTAAGCCAGAGTAAATGAATTAATATTTCAAAGAAACACATAAGGTATACAATTTTCTTCGTTACTGAATATTTACATCTTAATCAACTATCCACTATAAATTCAGACCAAGACAAAGTTAATCACAAGTTTATTTTTCATAAAAAACTTTTCTATTTATAAAAACAACTTAAATAATACATATTTATGAAAAGAATAACAATAACCACACACAACATGTACTTTTATTTTTTAATATGTTACATGACTTATATAGTCTTATTGAATATTAATATGTTAACCTACATTGCGTTATACACATTTAAAGACACAAATTCCTCACAAATTCATTTTGCAAAAACATATTTTCCCATTTATAAGAACAAGTTAATAATACATGTTAACATTTATGAAAAAACTAACCATGACCATACAAAGGAGTAGGTACACATATTGTTTTATTTTTCTTCATCGCTTAAAGAATCTTGATCTGATGATGAATGTGTGACGTTAATTATAAACTCTTCAACATCATCTTACAAGTTGGCAAGGTGGCCAATGTAATTCCGCCAGTTGTTGACTGTTACATTCTGATAACCCTTCACAATTAATTGTTCAATATCTCTTTGTTTGAATGTCGTATTGTGCATTTCAACGTAGTGCTTAACTTGTGCCCACACCATTTCAATTGGGTTTAATTCACAATGATAAGGTGAAAGCCGAAGAACATAATGCCCTTTATTCTTTGCAAATTCATCAATTTTGTTTCTCTCATACTGAGACCTAACCTCTGACACACAAGCCAGTAAATCTCTTTTTAACATGTCATTATCAAGTGGAATATTCTTCTCAGTGAGCCATTCAATAATTTGGTCTTCTCCGTGCTACTGCTGGAAACTTTTCTAATTTTCTCGTGTGATATGAGGCATTATCGAGACCAACAACCGAGTTCTCTAGTATATTTGGAAGCAATTTATTCTTGAACCAATCTCCATATGTATCTGCATCCATTTCGCTATGAACATCAGCAGTATTTTTCTTACAAAGAAATGTACATTCAGCACCAATAACAAAACCTTGCTCGCCTCCAACATGAATTAATGGAAATCGAGGCCCAAGACCACTTGGTGATTTTAAACCAGTGCTGAGTCCTTACGTAAAAGCTTGTCGACTGCTTTGAACAGTAACGTCAGTCCACTTTTTATTTACCGAGTGTCCTGCATTCACTGATGATTCATCAGTATATATTATAGTTCTACCTAAAAATAAAACAATCACAATCAAACACAAGCAAATAATAAATTGCGCAATGAACATAAAAGTATAACAAATTAAATGATAAACTATACCTGCGTCTCTGAATTTTCTGATGTCGCGTAAGTATTTATGTCTCCACCTGATGTATATGTATATAGGTTATCACGTTAATCAGAATTATAGATCTAAGTATGCATACTTACTTTTAAATGCTTGAAAAAGATAATATGCTTGCTAAAAAGAACGATTTAACAGAAATTATATATAGATAAATTAAAGACAATATAAAAGTTTACACACTACGGCAAGAACTGACAATTGACAGCAACGATTACTCATATACCCATCATATACTTTGCATAATAGAACTTGCAACAAGGCAACCGGATATAAAGATGTCGTTATTAAGAGACTACTAAAGATAATAAGAGATGCAATATCCCTATTAAACCTGTACTGCATAATAGGGTTGAGACCAACGAACTATATTAGTAAACCATAGAACGGCAGTTGCTTGTTGAATCAGCGCTTCCAACGGTGAATGTAGGAACTAAAGGCCGCCATGACAGTTGAGGTCAACTTCGAATTTTGTATTGTGTTTCGTCCGATTTTTGAATTTGTTATAAATTTATAAGTACAATGCCTGCTGCCTGTTCAGCTATTAACTGTACCAACAGAAGGAAAGTAGGTACAAACATTTCGTTTTACAAGTAAGCATAAATTTATTTGGTTTTTGACAGTAATAAATTAATGTATCTATTTAATACTTTTAGATTTCCCTTGAGGAATAAAGAATTATTAAAGAAATGGACTATTGCTATGAAAAGGGATCATTGGAAACCATCAGCTTTCAGTTACATTTGTTCTACTCATTTTGAAGAAACATGTTTTCGTTATAATAATAATAGACGCAGTTTGCAACCCAATAGCTTGCCTACAATTTTTACTTTCACGCAATTGAAAACATGTAAAAAAGTATCAAGACCTCCCCCAAAGAAGAGGACTATTGACATTCGTGAAGAAGAATTTGTAATAAATAAAAACAGTGCAAATACAGGTAGGCTTATAATTGAGTTATATTTTACAACACCATCTATATATTACCTTTTTTACAGTACAGGAAATCAATAGAAATGTCAACGATATCAATTTTGTCATCACAGCTGACCATAATTATTGTATCACAACAAGCCCTCGAAAATTAAAGAAAAAACTCGATGAGGCAGTAGATAAGTTGAAAATTCAAGATCGTCAGTTGCGGTCTCTGAAACAGAAAGTACAGAGGAAAACTGCTAAAATTAATAATTTGAAGAAGGTAATAAGTGGTTTAAAAAAACGTCTGTGTGAAAATGGTAATCTGGTTATTAGTAATTGTTTCGAAGGTGTGTTAAAAGATATGCTTTTAAACCATAAGAATGGTTACAAAAATAATGAATATCCGGAAGTAGTAAAAAAATTTGCTATCACTTTACATTTTTATTCATCACAAGCATATAGATATATTAGAAAGTTCATTAAATTACCACATCCACGTACTATTAGAAACTGGGCACAGAATGTGGATGGTAGTCCAGGTTTCACAGAAGAATCTTTTAATAAAATCAAATCACTTGTTGATTCAAATAATAAGCCTCTACTAGGAACTTTAATGTTAGATGAAATGGCTATTCGGAAAAAATTAGATTTTGATAGCAAAAAACTTGTTGGACACTGTGATTTGGGTCATGGAGAAATAGACTCAGACAATCAAGAACTAGCAGGAAATGTATTAGTTTTCATGTTTGTTGCTTTAAATCAAAAATGGAAAATTCCTATCGGATATAGCCTAATTAATAGTGTTAGTGCTGATGTGAAAGCAAATTTGGTAAAAGTTTTTAGTAAAAGAATTATTGAAACTGGTGCCTCCCTTGTTGCATTAATATGTGATGGTGCAGCCTCAAATAGAGGCATGTTTAAGAAGTTGGGTGCGAATATAGATTTTAAATTAGACACTATAGCAACATGGTATATGTATGAAGGAAAACGAATATATATTCTTCTTGATGCTGCTCATATGTTAAAATTATGCAGAAATTTATTAGCAGAGAAAGGGGAACTAATTGATGCTGAAGGTGGAAGAATTAAGTGGTCACACTTTGTTGCTTTAAATGAATTGCAAAGTAATGGAAATTTACATGCTGCTAACAAGCTTAGGAAGAGACACATAGAATGGCAAAATCAAAAGATGAAAGTGTCATTAGCAGCACAAACATTAAGCAATTCTGTTGCCAAAGCATTTAAATATTGTGCAACTTTAGGGATACAAGAATTTGACGATTGCGCTGCTACTGTAAAATTTTGTGAAAATGTTAATTTAGCATTTGATATTTTAAATTCATGTCATCCACAAGCAAGAGGAACAAAATCAGCAATATCTTTAAAAAATAAGGCTTTAATCATAAAGCAAGTAGAATATTTAATACAGTACGTGAAAAAATTAACATTACTTGATGGGCAACTGATTATTTACTCACAAAGACAAGTCCCAATTTTAGGCTTGATTATTGATTTAATGTCTATTACTCAAATTGCAAATGATTTAGTATGGAGTGCAAATCCCCCATTGCAATTTTTGTTGACAAGACGTTTAAGTCAGGATCACTTGGAATTATTTTTTGCTACCATTAGAAATGTACATAGAAATAATAATAATCCAAGTGCTTTGCAGTTTAGATCAGCATATAGAAAGTGCTTGCTAGCTCAAATCGAACCCTCAAGAAATGCGAATGTTTCTTCAGAAGATACAAATATATCTTTAGAAGTAGGTTTTGAAAGACACAACACTGAAAAAACTGTAAGAACTTTGTCTTTGTTCTGCGAAGGAATTGTAGAGTATATTGCTGGGAATGTTATTCAGGAAGTTGTAAAAAAACTAAAATGTCTTGAATGCATCATTTTACTATTAGGAACAGAAAAAAACAAATATCCTCTAATTGCAATTAAAGATGTAAACCATTCACTAATTATTCCATCTAGTAACACTGTGAAAATGCTAAAAATTGCTGAGGCAGTCATTGTAAGTTATAAAACTGACATATTAAATTGTAAGAGAAATATATGTTTATTATTAGAAACTGAAATATTTAAAAAAGTATGTTATTCAAAAATATTATATGAACATGATCATTTATTTACTGAATTATATGATGATGATGTAATCCATTATATACACTTAATAAAACTTGTTATTCAAAAATATATCCAAATACGTTTACATCATATGTGTAAAATGTATAGTATGGCAGCCGTTGGCACTTCCCTACGGCAAAAATTAACAAAAACTATAATTTTTAAAGGCCACTAAAAGTAAGGCACTGTTGTAATAGTATTGTATTTAAGATTTAAATATATAAGAAAAAAATTGTTTTAACTTTGATTTTACCTCATTATAAAAAATCTTTGTCCTTTTTTCCTTTCGTATAACGAAGTTAATGAACAGAAGAATAAGCAATTAATGATTTAATGAAAAATTCTATAAAATCTCAAGAATTATTTATACCCAATAAGTAGATTTAAAAGGAAATAACCTCTTATTTATGTCAATCAACTCTCTCACTGTTATTAGCGGGAATTAATTAACATCTATCCAATGCACAAATACAGAATGTGTACTTTTAATATGAATATAATAATTTCATTAATTATAATACGGATTCATCTATTTGAATTTTGACCTCAACTGTCATGGCGGATAGCCACGCCCACTGTCACAAATTTAGTGCACCAAATAGCCTTTCTATGGTTTACTAATATAGTTCGTTGGTTGAGACGGACTATAGATGGACTGTAGAGAGAGAGGAATTGACCTCTACATACAAAGGAGACAGATATAGAAAACCGTTAGTTGTGGGCAAAACATGGCGATATCGCATGGTTTTGTATATAAACTTTCTCAATTTTGTTGATTTATACATATTTATTTGTCTTTTTGGTAATTAGGATTATGTATTTTATTAATAGATTTCTTCTAGTATTGATTTTATTTCATATACCACGGACTTTATTTTTATTTAAAGAAATACGAGTATAAAGACAACTGTGGATTCATGATGATTCAATCAACTATTTTTATTTATAAAATTGTGATTGTAATTAGACACATTTTAACAATTTCATTTTTATTTGATATAGGTAATGTATATAAATTGAGAATCATCGAGAATATTGGCAAATGTTAACTTCAGCTTATAATTTAACAGTGTTCTCATGGATTTAGTGTAATATATTTGGTTAAAAGTGCTATTATCAGTAACAAAATTACAAATAAATATTTTAAATTGTTGAATATTATATATACCAGCTTCGCAGTGCTTGGAGTCACATATTTAAGACACAATGGTAATGTCATGTGCAGTGTATGGTTGTACTAATAGGGCAGAAAAGGGAATGAACGTATCATCTCACAGGTTAACTATTCTTAATAAAATACATGATTTGTAGATTTGATATAAAAAATTATAGTTTTCAATCTAATCAAGTACTATGCAAGCAGTGGATAATTTGTACTAAACGAAAGGATTTTAAGCCATCAAAATATTCAAGATTGTGTTCAGAGCATTTTGCTCCTGAAGATTTTGTTATAAGTTATGGAAGAAAATATTTGCCCCAAAATGCAATTCAAAGTATTTTCAATTTTCATGCTCACTTGAGAAAAATTCCCTGTAATAGCAGATCTCAACGATTAAAAATTACTGATGCACCAGAACTGTTAAAGTAAGATTTCTATTTGTAGTTATTATTCTACCTAGATATTTTTAATGTTCTATTTACCTTATAGCTCAGAATCCCCAAATGTAACTAATGTTGAAGTATTTGAATTAGTCACAGAAAAAACACCTCACGAAATAATACAAGTTGTTATTCTAGCTTTATGTATTTTTAATATTTCTTTCTCCATTTTTCTTCGATCACATATTTACCATTTACGTATTTGTTAATCCATATTAATTATATGTACATATATTTTAATAAAAAATTAAGCATTAATTGTCTTTTATTTTGAATATATTAGAAGTTGTAAGGAACACCTAAGAAAAGCTGTCAGTTTCTATATTTATTTTTTCAGAACATAATATTTTGAAAAATTGTAGGGGTCAATTCAAAATTTCCAACTGATATGTGTAGTGATTTTTAAAATATTTTTCTAATACTACGCGTGTTATAAATAAAAACTGAATGATCATCAAACATACTAAAACAGGTATTATTAGAAGAACAAAATCATATAGTTATCTCATAGTCATTAAAAGTCATAGTTATTTAATTTTCTTTCCTTAATGAAGAATGGCAACTAGCATAGACACCTTTAAAATGTTATTAAACAGAATATATTTAATACCATATTAATAATATATATTTAATTATTAATCTTTTTGATTATTAAAGTTGCAATACCTTTACTTTTCTCTTAATATAGCATATTTTTAACAAAATAATACTTTTAAACATTATAAGCCATTACAAGCTATAGCAACATATTTGAATTTTGCCCACATAAAACGGTCACTTTTGTTCATCCTTGTCAAACTTTCGACGCTCATATATTTTCCTTCTTTCTCGTATGGTGTGGGTCACTTCCTAATCAGCAAGACATAGCGTACAGTGCATCTAGTAGTATAATAGTATTAGATCATTGCTTACGAGTATGCGCAGTCCCTAGTCTTTTGACATTCGAATGTGAATATATTATTGTACTATATTTTCAATCTTCACTGTGTACGTATTGTATCAAAAATCCATTTTGTTTAATAAATAATTTTATTTATACTACAAACAACACTGTGCAAAATGATTACAAAATGTAGAACTTTTGAAGTGTGTAATAAGATTTATATAATTAAAATACAACCTTTGGAATCTATCGCCTTATTGGTCAGTGGATCAAATAAATTAGGTATTGCAGTAACACTTAATTTATAGGTATTTAATAAATTTTCATTTAATCATTAGCACATTCCTTATAACACTATTGACATTCTAGTAAAAGTCTTCATCTTCTGTTATTTCTTCGTAGGGATCCATCACACAATATGATTAAATAAAACATCACGAAGAAGGTATAAATACCTATTTGTAGTCTTATGGACGGATGGTAACTAAAGGTGGGTCGTTCGCGAACGAACCGGTTCAGTGAACCGAATCCCAGCAGGGAACCGAGGGAGCCGGTTCACTAAATTTCAATGAACCGGATCTCGGCTCATTGAAAACGGTTCTTTTCATTGACCCGGCTCACTCGGTTCAGCTCCTCATAGTGAGCCGGGTCCCGGAACCGGAACTCACAGACAACTAATAAATTAAATAGTTTATTTTATTATCCAAAGGAATATTTTTGAGAACTATATCAATAACAAATAAGTAGGTACTGTTATGCGTCTTTGACCGATACAGAACAGGCCATTGTTAAACTACTAATATAGGTACTTCAAGTGTTCATATATACTTAAAACAGTCTGTGTTTGATATGAAAAGGGTGAAATTTATAATTTTTGGGAGAATTGAAAATACAAATATTATAAATTATATTCAGTTTCCTCTTACCCTTTAAGAGATTCACGTCTCTGCCGTATATTCTTAAAATTCGCTTAATCGGATACATTGCACCGCATTTTACCTACAATTTATTAATTTTCCTCAACGTACCACACAATTATTATAGTATTGGAAATACTGAGTATTGCTGTTTACGAGGTAATCAAAATAAATGTGTTTGAAATATGTTAAAAAATTGAATGCCTATTTTAATTTTACCAGGTAACATGTCATCGTATTTACGCAAGAAAAGTGAAATTTGGCATCATTTTACTGAGTTGGCTAATAAAGACAAGGCAAAATGTTGTTACTGTTCACAGTTAATAACTGCTAAAGGCGGTTCAACAGGAAATTTAACAAGGCATATTAAGAAAAAACATGTGGGAATTTCTATAAACAGGGAAAGTACTGTAGCATCATCTCAAACTATAGATGAACCTGAGGAGTCTCTTCCTTCTACTTCATCAGTACCGCCTATTCTTTATAATTCACTAAGTGCTCCCTTGGAGTGTGTCCTGGGTCCTAAGAGAGAGAGCTCATCTAGCAGGGTACCTGCAGTAAAAAGGAAAGAAGACATCACCGATTTCTTTTTAAATATGAAACCAGTGTCTTTAAATAGATCAAAACAATTTGATGAACAACTGGTAAGGATGATAGTTAAAGAATACCAGCCATTTACAATTGTTGAGGATGTAGAATTTAAAAAGTTTGTCAATTTATTGTGCCCTGGATATAAGCTTCCCAGCAGGAAAACTATTTCTTCTGGTTTAATACCGCAATATTACAATAGGACTAAAAAAACAGTAGAGGAAAAACTTAAAGAAGCGTTTGCCGTATGTATATCTACTGATGCGTGGACGTCAATTAACAATGCTTTCATTCAGCAGACACAACAGTTGCGCAACTGTTCAGTGATCATGTCGAGTAGACGACCGCTCACTCTGAACAAGTTCAGGAGCGGCCGCCATTTTTGTGAGCGAAAAATTCTACGTTCACTTACTGAGCGTATTCTGTACGCATGCGCCATTGATGCATTCCAAGACCAACCTAATACATAATTTTGAAGAAAGTTACTAGAAAAATAAGATACAGCAAATTAAAGGTATTGTGCAGAAATAAATGTATTATAATATTGGAGTTCACCCCGTATTTTATTCGAGGTTGGAAAAACCAGCCCTTACACTAAAAACTACGCCAAAACTTAATGCAGAAAAAAAATTTGTTATTGTTCATTCGGTTTAATTTGTATAATTTTAACATATGGTAGCAATGAAAAGTACCAGATGATAGACGATCACATAAAGGTGAGCGGTCCTGTTCAGCGAACACTCAACTGTTGTGAAGTGAACGGTTGGAGCGGGAACGGTTCCCGATCCGCCTGCTGAATGAAAGCAATGACAGCTTTGTAGCTTTGACAGCTCAGTGGCTGGGTAAGAACACGGAAATTAGTTCAAAATTGTTATGCTGTGTTCAGTTCACTGAACGACATACTGCTGAAAATATGGCTAAAATGTTTCAAAAAACATTCAAAGAATGGCATATCGAGAATAAAATTACAGTCATTGTGTCAGATAATGCAGCTATTATTATGGCTGCAGTTCGGGCGGGTGGTTGGCGGCATTTGGGGTGCTTTGCACATACGATAAATTTAATTGTACAAAGGGGGGTAATGCAAATTGAAAACACCATTTCAAAAATCAGAAAAATTGTCGCATTTTTTAAGCGAAGTGCTCAGTCTGCGGCTAAATTGAAGCAACTCCAGGAACAAATGGATATACCCATCTTAAAGGTAAAACAAGCCGTTTGTACAAGATGGAATTCAACGTATATAATGTTGTCGCGAATTCTAAAAATTAAAGACGCCGTGGTATCTACATTGGCTATTATTTCGAATGAAGAAAAATGCACTGACTCCAAATGATTGGAATATTGCAACTGTGGCATCCGAAATTTTAAGTTTTTTCAATGACCTAACAATGGAAATAAGCGCTGAAAAAAATGTAACATTATCAAAAGAAATTTTGTATGTGCAATCAATGAAACGTCGTGTTTTAACATTTTCGAATAATGAGACATTACCTGCAGAAATTCGGAATAAGGCCCACACTCTTCCTCGAGAAATTACAGAAAGATTTAGAAATATTGAACATAATGAATTAATCGCGGAAGCTGCAATTTTTGACCCCCGATTTAAAAAATTTGGTTTTTCAAATAATTCAAAATATGAAGCGGCATGTGCAATATTAAAAAATAAAGTTTGTTCTACAAATATTTCTAATATAAGAAGTGAAACTGATGAAAATTTCACAAATGTTCCTTCATCTTCATTATCATGTAGGTACCACTTCTCTGTTGTGGAAGGAATTTGATAAGCAAGTTGAAAAACAACAGGCAATCGGCAATTTCAAATTCGACATCGATAGCGGCTGGAATAATTGAATTTGATAAATACCTAAATGAACCGATAATCAATAGACATCAAGATCCACTAACATGGTGGCATCAAAGAAAAGATGTCTATCCCAGAATTTACGAAATAGTAAAAAAACGTTTATGTGCCTTGGCTACATCTGTTTCTAGTAAATCTGGGAACATTATTACTGACAGGAGAAGTCGATTAACAACCGCGAATACTTCACAAATCATTTTTTTAAATTATAATTTGTAAATTATCAATGTAGAATTCAGATTTATACGTAGGTAAGCTGTTTAGTTATTTTTACATTTTGATATTCAGTTCAGTATCTATATTTTATATATTTATACAATATGCTGTTATGTTGTACAAAAATAAATATTTTAGTGCGTACCCTACCTGTTATATAATATCAATTTTTATTTTTCAATCCAACCTGCGACCGTATTCAAAGTATAATTTCCAAATTATTCAGTCGACCCAAGTGAGCCGAGATCCGGTTCATTGAAATTTAGTGAACCGGCTCCCTCGGTTCCCTGCTGGGATTCGGTTCACTGAACCCACCTCTAATAGATAGTTATAAGTAGTACGGTAGAAGTAAGACGTGCATTATCACAGTATTATACATGTTTGGAGTAACATCGATGAAGAAGAGATTTTTGTTTCTCTTTATATTGGATTACAAGTAACACTCACAATGGTTGTATTCAGCAGACACAACAATTGCGCAACTGTTCAGTGATCGGATTCAGATGTTGTACGCTCACTCTGAACATGTTGAGCGGTCACCATTTTTGCCAGCGGAAAAATTCTACGATCCCTAGTGAGCGTAGAATTCTGTTCCGCATGCGCCATTAACGCATTCCAACACCAACGTAACACCGTTGAGTGGAGGAATATATATAAAGATGCGCAACGCTATAGTAAAATAGCGTGTCTTTTCGTTAAGTCGTCCCGCAAATCCCTTGCCGAGAAACATCATCGCAGTCTCAGGCTGTTTCGAATCTCGGATCCAAACGACTGATGCAGTCGCTATACATCTCGGATCCAGCTTTGGCTACGCTCAGTGCTATGTAGTGGCGCATCTTTATGTATTCCTTCAATCAACGGTAACAACACACAATTTTAAAGAAAGTTACTAGAAAAGTAGATGAACAAACTAAAGCTATTGTGCAGAAATAAATCTATTACAATATTGAAGTTAAGTAAGCAAGAAGTGAAGTAATCGGAATTGGAAAAACCGGCCCTTACATTAAAAACTACGCCAAAACTTAATGCAGAAAAACAATTTATTATTATTGTTTATTCGGTTTAATCTATATAATTCTAACATGTGGCAACAGCGAAAAGTACCAAATGGAAGATGTTCAAATAAAGATAAATGGTCCTGTCCACCGAACATTCAACTGTTATCAAGTGAACGGTTCCCGATTCGTCAGCTGAATACGACCATTGTTTAATATTCTATTCACCAAGAAAAAATCCTATTCATTCATATCACTCCTACTCAAAGAGATTGGAATATAATAGAGGCAGGGTTGCGATCGGATTTTTTTTTATTTCCCTAGATTTCTAGTCAAAATGTCCCTAGATTTCCCCGAAGTGTATAATATTGTTTTTTTGTTTCTACAAACACTATTAAAAACTCAATTTTTAACACATCAATCGAATCTCGTTATCTATTTTTCATTCAAAAAAATTCATTAATAAATGAGAAACAACCGAACACTTTAAGTAAGAATCAGATAAACTAAACCTCGTTAATAAAACAAAAGTAATTTTGTATCTACATATACTTACATTAAATAGATATAACTAAGCTGTACAGATAAAACTAAACTTATTAGTGAATTAAAAAATTCATTCACATTTACTTCTCGAAAGCTTGAATTAAAATGTGAAAAATAAAAAACAGCACAAGCTGTTATAGTTATACTTCAGAGCAGGGACTTTTTCCAAGGGATTTACCTTATTTTATTATATTGTAGTAATTTGATCGATTTGCAAACGTGCTTAAAATTTAAAATCGGTAGAGCACCGGTTCGGAATGTGTATAGATGTTATCGCGTTATTAACCTTTGAATTTCCTACTAGCCATAAGATGGCGGACTACTATTTAAAAAAATATGTAATCAGTGGTTTAAGCACAGATAAGGGAGATTACAGATAGCCGATGTAATGGCTATTATTGGCAACACATTTTAGAGACGACCGCTAGGTTCTAGCGGTCGTCTCCAAAATGTGTTGCCAATAATAGCCATTACACCGGCTAGCTGTAATCTCCCTTATCTGTGGTTTAAGTTTAAAACTTTTTAAAATGAATTGTGATACAATATAGGTAGCTTAAATACAGACGGTTGTATTAAATTTTCCCTAGATTTTGACCTATTTATATTAAAATTCCCTTTTTCCCTAAACGAACATAAAATTCCGTAGATCTAGGGAAATTTCCCTAAATATCGCAACCCTGAATAGAGGAAGTATCAAGCTGCAATGTTTGGCCGCAACAACTGCAGGTGGGGCAAGGGGAATTGGTACACTGCCAATCCAGAGGCGTAGAATATGCAACTTTTGTCAGTTGCCAATATTGATTTATTAAATTTAATTCACGTTGCAAACATTCTATTAATTTAATGCAAAACGTCCTGGTTTGAATACTGGGTACAAATTTGAAACGTTAATATTTACAGCAACCATTTCGGCAATATTAAAGTTTTAAATTATTCAAATTAAAATTATTTGAATTCATTTGAGAAGCATAATGCTGTTAAGTGTCATTATAATATAATTTAAAAACGTTCAAGCCCAAGCAAAATCCCCAGAAAACTTTCTAATTTTATGATTAGCCAGTCTGCATTCAAAATAGGGGTCGGTTAATTGTTTCAATTCAAGGGGACATTTTACCTGGAGAAAATTATCGAACACTATAGGTACGTCGAGTTTTGTTAATATTCAGTCTATATAAAATTAGTAATTATTTTAATATATTTGCCAGAATTAATTAAATATTAAGTTTACTTCTGGAATAAGTATATATTATTATTATTATTAACTAGAAGTTGTACGACTTCTTAGTTGTTATTATTATTACGATTTGTATTTACTTTTCATGTAGACGTTTTTTTTTTAATAATATAGACAACGTTTTACAGAAAACTAAAATCACAGCCAGTGGCGGCTGGTGAGTACGTTTTGGCGGTGCACGTACATAGACAAGACTGATTCGTTTATTACCGCTAATATACTCCCAGATGCCTAGTATATCACTGATAATAAACGAGTAAGTCTTGTCTATGGACGTGCACCGCCAAAATGTACTCACCTACTCACCAGCCGCAACTGTAACAGTGTCTGTTTTTTATAAAATATAAAAATATTTATGTTCTCTAATTAACGCATGGTTTTAATTATTGAAATTTATATTCTTCACAATCGACAGTGTTAATTAGAAAATAAAATTATAAAAATTGTACCGTCTTTAATATATGAACTTAGAGGCTTGCCGGACTACTCAAACGAACCATTAATTGGTAGCAAATTTCAATACTACAGTTTACAATCGATTGTTATTGATATTATCAATTTTTTATTAGTATCTTACTTTTTTAATTTTTTTCCAGAAAAGCTGCTACGAACTCATTATTATAAATAACGGTTACGTATGTGGCAGACAAAACGTCAAAAGCACTCATTTCCGGGATATCTTAGAGGTAGAATGTAAAGCGTTTTTTTCATGGTATCCCATTTTACAAAAAATGTGTTTATAAAAACCTGGTAAAACGAAAATCGTAGATATGAACCGAAATGGATGTGCTAATACTGAAACGCGACCTCAATACAATTTAAGACGTTAAAAATGATTCGTACTTAGTCTCGGCTGTGAACTAGTTGGTAAGTTCGAAGAGTGCGGCAAACCTCTAAGTTCGTATCTTACATACAGTGAAATTTTTATAATTTTAATTTAGCTGATCAACACTATCAATATCGCTTGGGAAGAATATAATATTCAATAATTTAAAATATCTCCTTATTAGAGAATATAAATATTTTTGCATTGTATAAAAAAACAATGTTACTGTTAGCTTCTCCTTTTATTAACAATATTTGCAAAGTTGCTGAAAAATGTCTTCGGTTTACCAATACGGAGAGAAAAATTGTACAAACAAGAAGTCCGGTGACACTGTTAAATCATAGAACATTCCAAATCTACCTGAAAATGTTCTCTCCGCGTTTGGTGAACATATTGTCAATGATGACCCATTCAATAATCATGGCATAGACTTTATAAAACTTAAAATTATAATGCATCACGAAGCTAAACGTTCTGAAAGTGAGGAGCTGGCTCACAAAAACAGTTTTATTTAAAAATCAGTAGATGATTTATGTTATTCTTTTATTCTATATACATACTTTTTTTCGGTTCTATTTTTTTTTACTTGCGTATAAAAATAATGATCAAAAATAAATTGTTATGAATTGCACGATTGTATTTTATTTTATGCCCCTTTTTTTCTACCCGCCACTGCTGTGTTGTCTTGGTCTACTCGATCGTGCATTGCTCGTTGCATTTGACCTTCAAGATTAGATATTGTGGATTGTGACTAAATTTACACCATTTATAAGTTTAAATGTTTAATTCTAACCGTCAATAATTGAAATAGTAATAAATGGTTAATTTAAAAAGTTGTTCAAATTTTTCATAGTCAAGGAAGTGTCATATGGTAACTGGCATTAATAACTTTTATTATGTATAAATTTTCAAGAAGGCAATAAATATTTACTTTATGGCTGTATATTTTGTTTTAGTTAACAATTTTAGTCCCAGTTACTGCTTATTATGTATATTAAATCGATAATCCTCGACGGATTTAAATCCTATGGACGTAGAACCGAAATAAATGGTTTTGATCCACAATTCACTGCAGTCACTGGCTTGAATGGGAGTGGAAAATCAAATATTATAGATTCAATTTGTTTTGTATTGGGTATATCAAATTTAACAAATGTAAGTATTAAAGATTATGCAATTTAAATTTGTAATATCATAAACTTTTGAAGGTTCGTGTTACGAATTTACAAGATTTGATATACAAAAGTGGACAGGCAGGAATTAATAAAGCAACAGTAACAATTAAATTTGATAATACGGATAAAAGCCAAACACCACCAGGGTTTGAATCTTATCATGAGATTGTTATAACCCGACAAATAGTTCTTGGTGGAAAAAATAAATATTTACTTAATGGCTTAAATGTGAATAATAAGCGAATTCAAGATTTATTTTGTTCTGTTCAATTAAATGTAAACAATCCTCATTTTCTCATCATGCAAGGAAAAATTACAAAAGTTTTAAATATGAAGCCACCAGAGGTATTATTTTAATGTCTTTTAATATAGTTATATATTTATAAAAATATTTAATAGATATTAGGTATGGTGGAAGAAGCTGCTGGTACAAGAATGTATGAAGTTAAGAGGCAAGTAGCTGTAAAAAATTTAGAGAAGAAGGATGCTAAATTAGAAGAATTAGAGAAGGCAAACATTTTTTCTTACTACCATTATTATTTGAATAGTTTTTTTTTATTATTGCAGCTATTTTATGAAGATGTTGAACCGAGAATTACTAAACTTCAAGAAGAAAGAACAAAAGTGTTTGAATTACAGAAGTTAGAAGGAGAATTATCACACAACATGAAATTGCTTGAGGCTTGGCAGTATCATGTAGCAAAGCTAAAAACAGATAATGGAGAAAAGGATATAAAAAAAATGGAGAAAGATATTCAAGACATTAGAGACACAATTCAAGAAAATCTAAATGATATTAAAATATTGGAAAAAGAAGCTGAAGTTGTGATGAAAGAAACAGAAGATGTAATATATGGCTTGCTATAGATTGCACTTGTTTAATACAGTATAATTCATTTGTTGCTTCTTGGTGAAACTTTATTCAATAACATAATTACAAATGTTTCATTAAAGTAATCTAGCTTGTTTCAAGTATGTACTGACAATTATCAAGGAGCTTGACTATACTAATAATAATGTTACTGCCAAACTGTATATTACAGATACAAGTGATTAACATAATTCTTATATTGTAACTGATCAACATAATGATTTTACTTAATTTGCTTTTTTATATAAAATTGGCTAAACTTATAATTTTATTTTATCATTGTACTGAAAACATTATGTTAATCGCTTCACTTGTAATATATAAATAGTCAAGTGAAAACCTTGCTTTTAATTAGATTTTGATAATAGTATTACATACAGAAACATATTTGAATAATGCAATGAAAACAGTAAAACAAAAGTGAAATGTGAAGTATTATTTCATTCATAATTAAATAATTTTTATCAGATTGCCGGTACACAATTGAAGGAATTGGAAACAAAACTGAAAGAAAAAATTAAACTTGAAACTGAAATAAATGCAATTGATAAGGCATCAAGAGAGAATATTAGTAGTGAGGAACGAAATATCAAACAACTTGAAAAGGTAATATGAAGTCTTGATAGTAATAATTGTGAAATAATCTAAATTATTTTAGAGTCTTAAAGTGGATGAAAACGCTTTGAAAAAAAAAGAACAAGAGCTAGACAAAGTAAAAAATTTATATGAAACTTTAAAAAATAATGAAAGTTCAGATGCTGAAGCATTAGCAACATGTCAAAAGAAATATGAAGCAATATGTGCTGGAATGGAAGTAAATGAAAGTGGTCAAGCACAAACATTAATGAGTCAACTTATGAGTAAGTATGCTGAGATTAGAAAAAAGAATCACTATTGATTTTGTGTACAGGTGCAAAGCAAGAAATGATGAAAGTTGAAACTGATATAAAGGTGTGTCGGGATGAACATGCATATTATCAACAACAGCTAAAAATTAAAGAAACAAATTTGGGTAGTGGAACAGCATCTTATGCACAGGATAAGGCACAATTGGAAAGACTAATGAAAGAAATCAAAAACCTGAAGGTAATTTATTTATTGATAGAATATATCTAGTTCTTTATTGTCTGTTTGTTTTAGAACACAATTAATAAACTTAATTATTCTGAGGATCACATGACTCAATTACAGGAACAAAAGGAATCATTAAGATATGACTTGAGAAACTTAAAAGAAAATATAGAAAGATTTTATGCAAGTAGACCTTATGCAAGGTGTGTTTATACAGATCCTGAACCAAATTTTAACAGAAAAAATGTTCATGGTGTAACATGTGATTTAATAGCAATACAGAATAAAGCAAATTGTACAGCAATTGAAACTGCTGCTGGAGGAATGGTAAGACTGTTCATTAAAATGTCAGATTATCCTGTGGTAGTTGATAATATTATTATATATTTTGCCTTGAAATAATAATTAATATCTATATTATCTTTACATACTAATACAAGAACAGCTTCTTAGAAGGAGAAACTGGGAATTTACTGATTCAATGAGACTTTGTGCATCTGTAGATTTATATTAAAATTATATATTGATGAATTTGAGGCAAATAGGCACAGCATGTTAAATTGGAAATTAATATTTAACAAAGTCATAAGTAATGACGAATTATTGCTTCTACTTTTCCTCAATTTCAAAACTTTCATATTCACATATTTTTTAATTCTTAATTTTATAGCTACATACTTTAAAAGTATTATTTCTACATGGATAACATTATAATTAATACCTTTACTGAATAAAAACAGTTACTTTGCAGCTTTACAGTGTTGTGGTTAACAATGACATTGTAAGTAAGAAGCTCATAGAACGAGGACAACTTCAACACCGAACAACATTTATTCCTTTAAATAAGATAAGAGCTAATAGAATGAATCCAAATATAGTTAAACAAGCATATAACTTGGTAAATAATTGAATAAAGTCTTGAACACACTTTTAATAAAATTTACTTTAAAATGTTTAGGTGGGGAAAGAGAATGTGACACCGGCGTTAGATCTTATTTCTTATGATAAATGTCTTCAACCAGCTATGGAATCTATTTTCGGAAACGTCTTTATAACTAAGGATTTGAATATTGCTAAACAAGTGTGTTTTCACGATAGCATCAAGAAAAAGTGTGTAACACTTGAAGGTGATGTTGTCGACCCTGCTGGTACTTTGAGTGGCGGATCAATGCAAAAAGGATCATCAGTATTATTACTTCTTGATGATATTAAAAAACAGGAGGTAGGGCTACAGTAATCTAGAAGGCAACATTTATGTTTAGAGTTTATAATATTTTAATAGGTACAGTTTAAACAGAAGGAGAAAGAATTTTCTAAAGTGCAAGGTGAAATGCAAATGTTGTTACAATCTAGAGATCAGTGGGTCAAATACACCACTGAGCTCGAATTGGTCCAACATGAATCTACAGTTATATCGAAACGGTTAGAACAAACAACACATCACATGCAAGTAGCAGAAGTTGAACAATTGAAAAGTGATATTGGTAAGTACAAAGATTCAAAGAGATATCTATCCTACTTCAAAAATACGGGGCATTAACATGCAATCGAAATTTATTTACATGATCTTATTTTATTTTCTGCGGCCTTGTCATCCATATCTACTTCCACTTTTCAATGTTGACATAGCGTTTTAGGAAAATTACTAAATTTGGCATTTGCAACCATATTTATTTTTATTTTTTCATATATTTTCCATATCATTTTCATTGTGATAATTTGTTAAACGGCAAAGACATATTTATAAAGAAACAATTAAACTTAAGTTGTAGAAAATACTAAGTTTAACAACATTGTTTTATTTCGAAGAACGAACGTGAAGGGCCTGTTTTCCCAATGGCCAATGGAATGAACAAAGCGAACGGAAATAGTATGTATAATTGTGTTAAATAATCATTATGAGCATAATATAATAATAATTATTATTATTATTATTTATCTGTATCCTCTTTTGCCGTTAGGCGTCGAGGCGATCTGCTTTGCAGAATTTTTTCCATCCTATCCTATCCCTAGTCATTTCTTGAGCTTCCCTCCAGGTACTTCCCCGGTCCGTCAGCAGCTGCGCTATCCCCTGATTCCATATTCTTCTTGGTCTACCTCTGTTTCTCCTCTTGTTCCAGCCGGCCTCCCATATTTCTTTTACAGGGTTCGTGTTACTCATTCGTGTAAGGTGCCCAAACCAACTAAGTTGTTTTTCCTGGATTTTTTCTATTGCTGATGTTACACCTAGTTTTTCTCGTATCTTCTCATTTCTGATTCTATCCAATCTGGTAACACCAACTATTCTCCTTAAAATCCTCATTTCGGTCGCTGTTATTCTTGATTTCAGCCTCTTAGTCAATACCCATGACTCGCTGCCGTAGCATAGTGTCGGAAGAAATATTGTTTTGTAAATCTTTGTCTTGGTTTCCCTGCTGACCTCTCTCTTACTTAAAAATATGTACTTCAGTGCATGATATAAACAGTTTACAATTTTGATTCTATTATTCACATCTGCCTCTACATCTCCTTTGTGGTTGATTATGGTTCCAAGATATTTTAAGTTTTCTGTCACCTTTATTGGATAACCATCTATTGTTATATTTGTTTCTTCATCATCTTTGGAGACTGCCAATACCTCCGTTTTTCTTTTATTGATACTCATTCCAAAGTTCCTTAAAGTTTCGTGCCATACATCTATATTTCTTTGCAGGACATTTTTATTTGGAGCTGCAATTATCAAGTCGTCGGCATACAAGAATTCCTTGGCTATTACAGGTTGAAGGTTTCTGGACCCTACGTAAATACCCTTTGTTAGACTATTGGCACTTCTTGCAATATCGTCCATAACAGTTATAAAAAGAAGGGGACTCAGAACTCCGCCCTGTCTCACTCCTTTAAGTGTGATAAAGCTTCTTGAATATCCGCTTTCAGTTCTTATTATGTTGCTCGTGTTGGTGTATATACTTTTGACTGCCTTTAGTAGCTCTTTTTTAATTCCTCTCTTCTCCAGCGATGACCATATCCTATGCCTCGGAAGTGTATCGAATGCTTTTTCTAGATCAATTGCACATAGGTACATTTTGCCGTTACTACTCAGAATTCTGTCCGAAATTTGCCTTAAACAGAATATCCAGTCCTGCGTGCTCCTGCCCGGCCTGAAACCTGCCTGATTTTCTTGGAGGGTCGATTCTAAGTTTGCTCTTAATCGTTTCTCTATTATTCTTTCGTATATCTTTCCAGCTACTGATAACAATGAGATAGCTCTGTAATTGGAACATGTCGTATTGTCACCTTTTTTGTGTAAGGGGATTATAATTGCTATTTTCCAGTCCTCGGGGGTTGTTTTCCTTTCCCATGCCAAGTTTATTATTCTAAGTAGTAACCGTGTAGCTTTAACGCCCATGTATTTCAGCATTTCTGGCTTTAAATTGTCAATTCCGGCTGCTTTTCCTGGTTTTAGCTTTTCCACTGCTTCTGTTATCTCACTCAGTTGTATGTTTGATGTTGTCTCTTCAGCTTCTTCAGGCGAGAAATCCTCTGCGTCGACCTCTCCCCCTGTTTCGGCTTCAAACAAATCGCAAAAATATTCATACCATCTATCCCTTATATCCTGTTCTGCGGTTAGAATTCGTCCTTCTTTACTTCTTATATATTGGAGGTGTGTTCCAGCTGACTTACGCAAGGTTTTCAATGTTCTATATAGCAGTTTGGAATTTCCCTTTCCTTGATCTTCCATTTTCGATCCAAAGTCTGTCCAGGATTTTTGTTTTGCTACTTTAATCAATACTTTAACTTGTGTTCTTTTCTTCCTGTATTCTTCATGGTCAGTATTGTTACCAGTTTCTAGATATTCTTTCCAGCATCTTTTCTTTTCTTTTACTGCACTCTTAATTTCTTCACTCCACCAAGGCGTATGTTTTCTGTTTTTTCCGTATCTTGCACTTCCGCATACCTTCTTTGCTGCGTTCACAAGTGTGTTTTTAAGAATTGTCCACAGTCCTTCCATACTTTCTATCTCCAAATGTCCTTGTTCTTTCAATTGTCTGTCTGTTTCCTGCCAATATTTATATTTTATGTCGTCCTCTTGAAGTCTGTAACTTCTTATATTTTCAAATACTTTTCCAGCCCCTTCTTTCTTTATCATAACCGTAGAGTCCTTTAATCTTGCTTCGACTAGGTAATGGTCTGAGCCTATTTCGTATCCTCTTTTCACTCTTACATCCAATACCGATTTCCAATCTGCTCGTTTAACCAGCAACAAGTCAATTATAGATTTTTCTTGACTTCCCTGGTATATTTGTGTATATCCTTGTGTTGGAAAAATGTGTTTGTAATAACCATATCATTTGTTAAACAAAAATCTAATATCAGAGAGCCATTCATGTTCTTCTTTTGCTCCCCGTATCTCCCTATTACACCGCCCTCCTTTTCAAAGTTACACCCCACTCGCCCATTAAAGTCGCCAACCACCATTAAATTTTCTTCATTGTCCACCTGTTCCTGTAGTTCCATCCAAAAAAGCTCCTTATCCTCTTTCCTATCATTTTCATTCGGTCCGTATATTATGTAAATCATCATTCTCTTTTTTGGGTTCACTCGCCATTGTATACTCATTATCCTCTCATTAGTCAACTTCCAACTATCAACTTGATCAAAGTTGTCCCTGTGTATCAAGCAACCCACACCTGCCTGTGCCCAGACATTTTCTTCTACTCCGCTGTGAATAAGTATGTGCCCATTCCTCAATTTCTTTACCCACTTTCCCTTGAATTTTGTTTCAGTGACTGCTATTAATTTCATATCAGTTTTCTCGAATTCGTCTATCAATTCTTCTTCCTTCCCATTCATTCCACGAATATTCCACGTACCCATTTTCCATTCTAAATTTCCAGGCTTGACCCGCACACTTTCCCTTTCGCCATTGGGCCGATTGTTTGTCTTGTACATATCATTAGTTGCGACTTCATTTGCCCCTTCCACATTCCAGTCCTTATTTGCTTTCTTCCATTTCTGATCCACGCTTTCCTGATTCATTGCCAAAGTCGTCATCATGTTTCCATACCCTTTTGTTTTGCTTAGTTTTTTGTTTGTGGCATTTCTCTTACTGCTATTTCTAGTCCTTTTGTCTCTTTACTCCACCTGTATTCCACACCATCTCTTATCATTTTTTGATACCCTATTTTTATTCCAATTCCTTTTCCCCTTTCCTCTTTAGCAATACTCCTTATTTCCTTTTGTATAAATCTCTCTTCCATTGTTAAGTCGTTCTCAATATATATTCTCGTATTTCTTAACTTACTTTTCGCTTTCATTATTTCCAGTTTAGTTTCAAAAGACTCTAGCTCTACTTTAATCATTTGGAATTGCTCTTCCTTATTTATTTTATAGGCTTTCTTTATATTAGTGTGTACTTCTAATTTTTCCGACAGAAATTCTCTAATATCATCTTTTATTTGGTTTTCATTTACTTTTATACCTTTTATTATTATATTATTTTTCCTTTGCTGCTTTTCATCGTTTTCTACCTTATTTTCAAGTTTTTCTATTCTTTTAATCAGTTGTAACCTTTCCCTTTCCCACTTCTCTTCCTTCTTTCTCATTTCATGTTTTAGATGTATAATTTCTTCCTTAATCTCTTCCATATTCTGTTTAGAGTCCTTCATCATCTGCTTCATCATTTCTTTCAGTTTCTCCATTTTTTCCTCTTCTTCGTTTCTTTTTATATTTTCCGTCGTATTAAACTTTTGTTCGGAATCTAAATTTCTCTCCCGTTCTATCTTCCTCTGTTCCGGCGATCTGATCGTTTTTTTACTTTTATTAAATATATCTTTTCCTCTATCTGTGTCTTTCTCCTCTCCCTCTCTACCTCGCTTCTTGTCGTTGTTCATTCGTCCCCACCTGGCACGCCCGGACCTTTTTGTTTATTGTATATACACGACTTTAGAAAGCGCAGCGGTCGACAGTTCAGTTACTAGCCCACTTGAGCGAGCGACAGAATCAACCTCCCGGTCTACCCGTCGAAGAGAGATGATCCTATCTCGCCTGCAGCCTAACTTCAATCAATAAATATATATCGATATACTACTTGTTATTATAATCCTATATGTTTCTTTATGTTTACACTCCCTTAAATCCACTTTTCACACTGTTACGTAGCTACAATTGCTCGTAATAGTTCAATGAATGAATTATATTACGGAGCACGATAGCCACGTGTCACTCACACCAGTTCACAAACTCAACTCCTAATAATAATATATATAAATATATAAATATAATAATTATAATAATAATAATAATAATAATAAGTAACTTTTATTTCACATCCATGTGTACAGATATAGAAAACTGATAACAATGACAACAAAGAGAAAACAATATATGTATATATAAGAAATTAAAGATGTACTTAGTGAAATTAGGCGGAGTTCGGGCTACCACAGAAGTGGCATCCGCTCTTCCACTCAACCTATGAACAACTTAACCTAAACTTAACCTAATATAATTTAAATTGACCAAACAAGTCTTCAGGATAACTTTGTCATTAATAAATATTTTTATTATAGGATTGTCATGTAACACAATAAATAAGTAAACCATATAATGTATAGGCTCGCATGTTATTGAGAAAACAAATAGTATATTATAACTGGTTCAATGAAAATTTGATACTCCTGCGTTAATACATTTTTAACTTGAAAAAAGTTTGGTTTAATTTGGCAGGATATATGAATACTCAAACATGTTATAAACCGATTCCAAAAATGCGGCGAGATTTTTTTTGATCAGTAAAATTATCAAATTTTACAAATACCATACATGGTGATGATGCATCTTCTTCCCAGTGTGACACATATATGTTGACATGATTGATATTCTAGACTGACATGCATACTTGAATACCTACATAATTTACTATTTGCACAGCATATCATGGATTAGTCTTTATTCACGATGTATATAAAAAACGTAGAACATGAGAAACTTATAAGACGTAACAGATACATAAAGCCTAAAATTTATTTAAAGTTCACAATAAACATAAGTAATCATAAAACGTCAAGAATGGCGCATGTTATATTGTGCTATATTGTTTAGCAAATTCCAGAACAGACACATAACACATCTAAATAGATATAAAAACTCAAAATTACCAAATTTACCTAGTAAAATTACCAAATCACGTCTTTAATCAAATTCACCTAGTCAGTCCCCCAATTTTTCTAGATAAACCTAATAAACACGGACATTTGAATTTGATCAATTCAATTCTGGCGTTAATATTGGTATTATATAAAACTTAAATATATATTAATAGTACTAAGATAATTTAATTTAAAATTATTTCAGTTTAGTAATTAATTTCTTAAGCTAAATTAAAACGTTAATATAAAATATATTAACATAAATACATTTATTAACTATACTAACAAGAGCTTGATGGTAAATAAAGGTTAAAAAGATGATTATAGTTCATATATACTTTAAGATACCTATTTAATCAATAATTTAGTACTCTATAAATGCTTAAACTATATTTATTTGATTTGTATATTTTTAAATTCTATCTATAAAATTTTAATAAAATAGGAGTTTTCTAAAATTAAAGAATATTCATTTATTTAATATTTTTCTTTGTTAGATTTATATATCTATACAGGGTGTAGATAAAGTCTGGAACAAAATTAATATTTCTGTTATCTTCGGTTTGATGGAAAAACCCTGAAACAGGTCGATTTTGTTTTTATCCCGTGCACTTTATAACATCGTGAATTTAATTCTGTCGTCATCTGGTTGCGCGCGGGCGTGACGTCATTAGTTTTTTCAAATGGTAACCCGCCACATTTATTACCCCTTGTCGTTAGGTATTCCATTGTGCATGCAACGGTATAAAAAGTTTGGTACCTTACATAACAATTTTTGGGAGAAAAATGCTTTCGAATTTCAAAAAATTAAAATTTTATTTCTAATGAAAAACTAATCAAAAATTATTTTAAAAAATCAGATAAATTATAATCCGAGGTTTATCTTGGATTGTCGTCAAACAAGACACCAAAAAAATGTCAACGGAAGTGTTCAAATTGTCCGCCATTGGCCATTTGACACTGGCCGAGACGGACGTACACGCTTTCTACGACACGTCGTATTGTCTCTGCACCAATATTTCGCATTTCCTCGCGGATACGATGTTTCAGATCATCCAAGTTATTTGGCTTATTGGTGTACACCTTTGATTTCACATGACCCCATAGAAAAAAATCAAGTGGTGTGAGATCTGGCGAACGGGCAGGCCATTCAATTGTTCCCCTTCGTCCGATCCATCTCCCGGGGAAAATTTCGTCGAGGTAACTCCGAACACGCCAGCCAAAATGTGGAGGTGCTCCATCTTGTTGAAACCAGATTCTGGGGTGAGGCTTGTCGGGTGTGTTTTCATCCGGAAATAATTCTACCAATGTTGGCACTAGCGTAAATCTTAGGAAATGTAAGTATGTTTCAGCGTTTAAATTTCTGTCCAGAAAGAAAGGCCCCACAATGCCAATGTTGGCACTAGCGTAAATCTTAGGAAATGTAAGTATGTTTCAGCGTTTAAATTTCTGTCCAGAAAGAAAGGCCCCACAATGCGATCTCCCACTATTCCCGCCCATACATTAACTTTTGCCGGTGTTGGATGTGCTCCTCTCGAACCCATCGAGGATTTTCGCCCGACCAGTATCTACAATTGTGGCGATTCACTTCACCGTTCAAGGTAAAAGTTGCTTCGTCACTAAAAACCACATTGTCGACAAATCCGGGATTCTCATCGCACCGTAGCATGATTTGTTCACAGAACTCGAGTCGGCGGTCGAAGTCATCTTTATTCAGTTCCTGAACCCGATTGATTTTGTACGGATGAAGTTTTTCCTTCTTCAGCAATTTGGCTACTGTGGTAAAATCGACTGCATGATCCCTGGCAATGTTCCTTGTTGAAGTGTGGGGGTTGTCCTGAAGTTCCAAGAGAATATTGACCCTTCTATCTTCCTCAATTCTTGGTCGACCTTGACGAGCCCTGTCTTTTACACTACCAGTTTCAGCAAATTTTGCGACAATTTTGCTCACCGTTGACCGCGAAATCGGTGCGCGGTTTGGATTTTCTGCATTGAAAAACTGACAGGCTTCTTCATGGCTACGTATTTTATCACCACAACCAACAATAATGAGAATTTGAATCCGCTCTTTTTCGCTCAAATTCGCCATTTTCGCAATGCACGTTCAACACTACCAATGGAGCAAGTATTGTGAATGGATAAGTTCAAACACCAAGTAATGAACTGTCAATATGACGTGTCGTAGAAAGCGTGTACGTCCGTCTCGGCCAGTGTCAAATGGCCAATGGCGGACAATTTGAACACTTCCGTTGACATTTTTTTGGTGTCTTGTTTGACGACAATCCAAGATGATAAACCTCGGATTATAATTTATCTGATTTTTTAAAATAATTTTTGATTAGTTTTTCATTAGAAATAAAATTTTAATTTTTTGAAATTCGAAAGCATTTTTCTCCCAAAAATTGTTATGTAAGGTACCAAACTTTTTATACCGTTGCATGCACAATGGAATACCTAACGACAAGGGGTAATAAATGTGGCGGGTTACTATTTGAAAAAACTAATGACGTCACTCCCGCGCGCAACCAGATGACGACAGAATTAAATTCGCGATGTTATAAAGTGCACGGGATAAAAACAAAATCGACCTGTTTCAGGGTTTTTCCATCAAACCGAAGATAACAGAAATATTAATTTAGTTCCAGACTTTATCTACACCCTGTAGAACGCCTATATTAATTTTCTATATATTACTAATCTATATATACATGTATAATAACAAATATAAATATATATTTTTAAATAATTTCTTTTTTTCTCTTTTTTTTCTTTTTTACTTAAATACTTAGATATTCAGTTAATATCTGTATTAACGTAAATAATATGCAATTTAGAATTTTAATTATATATTAATTTTAAATATATACATACTTAGATTCTTTTTATATAAATAATATACCGGGTGTCCCAGTGTAGCGGTAAAGTCCATTATTGGTATCTAATAATGTAAATAGCGAATAATTTTTAATACAAAAATTGCAGATAATCATAAGCTGTACAATTAAAAATTTTTTTATTTATACAGAGTGTTCGACAACGACGAACCAACACAAACTTATGTTTTTTTAAATGGAATGCTATACATTTTTTTACATTTTATGATAGCCCTTAAAGGATTGATTAAACTGACATCAACTTGTATTTGCCGATTTTCAACTGTTTCTGAGATATGGCGATTTCTCGTTAAAAATTGTGCAACATTTGAAAAGTTGCTATGAGATAACGACTGATGATGAAATACCTTTCATGGGCTCAATTAGTACAGATACCTTTTCAGTACCTGAAAGTAGTTTTTATTTTGACATATTTATGCATGTTCTTTAGAATTACATGCCATTCGCAAAAGTTAAAAATTCTGAAAAAAATTAAATGGAACACCCTGTATATTAATATGCCATTGAAAAATACTTAAAATTTACTATTTAAAAGTATGTATCTACTTTCTTACGCCTGTGGGCGATATTGCAAAAGTTATAGGGCGTTATATCTGAATAAACCCGATTACGACTTAAAAATATGAGTTGCCATGACTTGCACTGCTAGTATAACTAAAATTAATCGAAAAAAGTTACTTCTAATATTTTTTTTAAATAAGTAATTTTTATTAAAACATTAAAGCTCATGAAAAGTTTGGAAATTTAATGAATAAGCAATAGTATAAAAAATATCGCAGTCACTGTGTGTCAAAAATTGTTCAAACGTCAAACTTAGATTTATAGCTTCAGTTTAAAGAGACATCGTCATTATAAGTACATAAATACAGGAAAAAATATCCAAATATGCGACTGCCATCGACAAAAGCTTTTCAGAAACAAGATTTGAAGAAACTCAGTATTCTGTATGAAAAAAAGAACAGTGCCATAGAAAACGCAGATGCGCAAATGGATGTTTTGTTATGCGTTCAAGAAAACCCACATACAAGCGTACGTGAACTTTCTAGAGTCCTGGACGTAAGCAAAAACTTTATTAAAAGAACCTTAAAGAAGTTTAAATACCAACCGTATCATATAAGCTTACATCAAGATCTTCAGGGGAATGATTTTATTAATAGGGTTGACTTCTGTAACTCGATGTTGCACAAAATAAATCAAAACCACAATGTTGTAACTCAGATTTTGTTTTGTGATGAAGCTACTTTTAAAAGTAATGGTCTAGTAAATAGACACAATATGCATTACTACGCCACTGAGAATCGGCACTGGTTGAGAAACGTTGATCATCAACATAAATGGTGGTTAAATGTATGGGGCGGCATTCTTAACCATCAAGTTATCGGACCTTTTTTTTTGATGGTACGCTAACAGGAGAGAGGTATCTACAATTTCTTGAGAACTATCTGCCTGTCTTATTAGAAAATATAGATTTGTATACGCGCCGCGTAATGTACTTTCAACACAATGGGGCTACAGGACATTACGCAAGAAGCGTTCGAAACTTTTTAAATAAAACATTCAGGGAAAATTGGATTGGCCGTGGTGCTCCATTATCGTGGCCACCTAAATCGCCAGATTTAACTCTAATGGATTATATCCTTTGGGGTTATGTTAAGAAGCGAGTACTCGTATATAGAATTATTCCAACCAGAAGAGAGAATATACAAGAAAGAATTCGAGAAGTATTTTCTTCTATTAATCCAGAACTAATGGCAAATGTCGATAGGTCATATGAAACACGACTTCAAAAGTGTTTAAAAGTAGAAGGACAGAATTTCAAACATTTATTATAAATGTTTGTAAACGTATTTGTTTCCATATTTTATTACTTAATAATAAGAACATACTACAAAACCAAACATACGCTTTTTCTAATTGGTTAGTTGATAGCTTATAATAGCTGTGATGCTTGAAAATAGTAGCTTACGCCATGTTCTTCAAGATAGCTGTTTTTAATAAAGTAAATTTAAATGCTGTTATTGACGGTTTGCTTTTCAACGCAAGTTATATATCTAAGTTTGAAGTTTTATATTTTTTGAGACATAACGACTGCAATGTTTTTTAAAATATTGCTAATCCATGAACTTCCAAACTTTTCATTTCATAAGTTTTTAATAAAAATTACTTATTTGTAATAAGAAAATATTAGAAGTAGTTTTTCTAGTTTACTTTTAGTTATGCTATGTGTAATGTAAGTCATGGCAACTCATATTTTTAAGTCGTAATCGGGTTTATTCAGATATAACACCCTATAACTTTTGCCATATCACCCACAGGCGGAAGAAAGTAGATATTTTTGAATGGTAAATTTTAAGAACTTTTCAATGGCACATTAATATACAGGGTGTTCCATTTAATTTTTTTTAGAATTTTTAACTTTTGCGAATGACATGTAATTCTAATGAACATGCGTAAATATGTCAAAATAAAAATTACTTTCACGTACTGAAAAGGTATCTCTACTAATTGAGCTCATAAAAAGTATTTCATCATCAGTTGTTATTTCATAGCAACTTTTCAAATGTTGCACTATGTTTAACGAAAAATCGCCATATCTCAGAAACAGTTGAAAATCGGCAAATACAAGTTGATGTCAGTTTAATTAATCCTTTAAGGGCTATCATAAAATGTAAAAAAAATCATAGCATTCCATTTAAAAAAACATAAGTTTGTGTTGGTTCGTCGTTGTCGAACACTCTGTATAAATAAAAATATTTTTAAATTGTAGAGCTTATCTACAATTTTTGTATTGAAAATTATTCGCTATCTACATTATTAGATACCAATAATGGACTTTACCGCTACGCTGGGACACCCGG
This sequence comes from Amphimallon solstitiale, assembly GCA_963170755.1. Classification (NCBI taxonomy): domain Eukaryota; kingdom Metazoa; phylum Arthropoda; class Insecta; order Coleoptera; family Scarabaeidae; genus Amphimallon; species Amphimallon solstitiale. The sequence continues at coordinate 97,390,426 of OY720676.1, read as the reverse complement.
TATACAGAGTGGTTGGATTTTCATTGTACACTCAATATTTTCATTGAGAGTATAATATTTAAATAAAAACAAAATGTGTCTGATACTATTTTTTGCCCTCTTTCTAATCCTGTGAAATAGGATAATGTCGTTTGAAAAACAAAAGATAATCTAGTTTTTTTTTTTTTTTTTTAATTTATATTATTGGATATTTTGATAGCTTATTCAATTCTGAATATAATATCATTTATTTTTATTTTCGTTGGGCAATGAATAACGCCATAATAACAAAAAATAAAAAAACACATTATGTATTGGTTAAAAAAAAAACAATGGAAAAAAAATAACACAAAAAAGCAAATATCCTATTGAAGAAATTGTTCAAAATGGCCACCATTTTGGTTGATACATATTTGAGCTCGGTGCAATAAATTATTTTTGGATTTTCTTAACATATCCGGGATAATTTCCTGTGCTGCCAATTGTATTTTATTTTTCAGTTCTTCTAGGGTATTCGACAGAATGCAATATACCTTATTTTTTATAAATCCCCAGACAAAAAAATCTAATATTGAGAGGTCAGGTGATCTCGGAGGCCATAAATGTGGCCCTTTATTCCCAATCCACTTATTTTCAAATTCTAATTGTAGAAAATTCGTCACTGATTGTGCATTATGCGGTGGTGCGCCGTCATGTTGGAACCACATTTGTGTCCGGATAGCTAAAGGCAGATTGTCTAAATATTCTTGAAATTCAGTTTCAAGAAAGTTTAAATATCGATTTTGAGTAAGTGTTCCGTTATAAAAATAGGGTCCTAATAACTGATCCTCTATCACACCTATCCAGACATTTGTAGAAAAACGTATTTGGCATCGAGTTTGCTGAATCCTACGAGGATTCACGTCATCCCAAAAATGATAATTGTGTTTATTAAACACACCATTCCTATGGAAATTTGCCTCGTCCGTCCATAAAATGTGTGACAAGTACTGCCTTCCAGCATTTAATACCCAATTACAAAAATTCATCCGTTTTTGCAGATCAAGCGGTTGTAAATTTTGCACTAAACGAATTTTATAGGGTGTTATTTTGTGTTTTTTAAGGACTTTCATGATTTTATACCTGTTGATGCCTAGCTCTTGTACAGCAATTCTAGTTGAAGAAGTGGGGTATGCCCTAAAATACGCCAAAATATTTACTTCATCATCTCCTTCTGTATCGTTTTGATTTATATTTCTATTTCTTACATTTCTTATTTTTTTAAATCTTCCGTACCTCACTAATGAAGTGTGTAAATTTAGAAATGTATTCCAATGCGGTTGCCTTCGATCAGGGTATTGATTAACATACATACTTGCAGCTTGACGGCAGTTATCATTTGATAAATAAAAGCATCGTAACATATCTGCTTTCTCTGCATTAGTAAATTCTATTTTTAATAAATAATCTAGAGAAACTATCACTAATGATTCACTAATCACTAAACTGTCTCACCTCATCAACTGGTATGCGAACTGACATTTAAATAATATTTTGTTTTTTACCCGGCCATATTTTCAAAGCATACTTTTTCTTTTTTATTTTTTGTTATTATGGCGTTATTCATTGCCCAACGAAAAAAATAAATAAATGGTATTATATTCAGAATTGAATAAGCTATCAAAATATCCAATAGTATACAGGGTGTTCAATTTAAAAAAAAAATTACATTATCTTTTGTTTTTCAAACGACATTATCCTATTTCACAGGATTAGAAAGAGGGCAAAAAATAGTATCAGACACGTTTTGATTTTTTTTAAATATGATACTCTCAATGAAAATATTGAGTGTACAATGAAAATCCAACCAATCTGTATACAAGGTGTCTAAAATTAAGTGTTCACCATTGCTAACTTTGTTATTATTGAAGCTACGAAGTCGGTTAAATTAGCAAACTAGTAGGACTTTTTTTGCTGATTAAGTTAGTCAAACATAGAAACAATTGAAGAGCTAGTTTCTGAGATATTCACAAAAGCAACACATTTTTATATGGAACAGCCTGTATATTTCGACCTATTTTGAAAGAGAGTTAAATTCTAAACAAAAAGTAATTAATACAATATCGTCCTAAATTTAAAAATAAGCGAATAAAATGCACTTGAACTCTTTGATTATCATTACTTTAATACTACTTACATATTTAACCGACTTCGTAGCTTCAATAATAACAAAGTTAGCAATGGTGAACACTTAACTTTAGACACGTTGTATATATATTAATAAGGTATTATACAGGGTGTCCAGAAACTCTCCTGACAAACGAAGACCGGAGATTCCCCAGATAATTTTAAGACAATTTAACCCAATTCACCCTAGTCCGAAAATGCTTCCTAAGGTCATAGGCGTCCGTTTTGGGTAGGTAAACGGTTATTTTAACGCATAACTTTTTTGTCTTTAACTTTTAAGCATTTGTGACACTAGATTATTAATTTTCAGGTATTCTAGTACTAAAAGGTACTCTTACTTTAAGTCGGTAGGATACACCGTTTTCTAGAAAAATCGATTTGAAAATTTTTCGTTTTTTCGTCATTAAAATTCAATTTATTATTTTTTGCACTAGTTCGCTCTGAAGTGCCAACAGAAATAAAACCTACGTTTTTAATTGTCAAATTGTTGTCAGTTCGCGAAGTTGAAATGACGAAAGATGAAATGACGAAAAAACGAAAAATTTTCAAATCGATTTTTCTAGAAAACGGTGTATCCTACCGACTTAAAGTAAGAGTACCTTTTAGTACTAGAATACCTGAAAATTTAATAATCTAGTGTCACAAATGCTTAAAAGTTAAAGACAAAAAAGATATGCGTTCAAATAACTGTTTACCTACCCAAAACGGACGCCTATGACCGGTACTAGAAATTCGCAATTGATGGAATCGATTCATCTCTGGAGGATAAATAAGCATACCAGTTTTTGTTTTTCTAAATAGAAGCGTTCGGGAGATATTAAAAAAGAACTAATTACAAGGCGCCATCTTCAAAGAGCTCTAGCTCCCTTAGGAAGCATTTTCGGACTAGGGTGAATTGGGCTAAATTGTCTTAAAATTATCTGAGGAATCTCCGGTCTTCGTTTGTCAGGAGAGTTTCTGGAAACCCTGTATAATATATAAAACTATTAAACATTTATATAAGGCACCCCTCTCAAAAATTCACCTAAAATATGAACATTTTCGCTATCTAATAACTAGAATAAAGGCCAAAAATCGCCTTTTTTAAAAACAATTTCGTGCATAATTCGTGCGAATTTTCTGAAAATCCGGGGAAAAAATTTGAGGGGGGTCCAGATAACCCCTAAATTGAAACTTCAAAAAACCATTTTTTGGGGTCAAAAAAAATCAATTTTTGAAGTAGGTATACCATTTCACGTATTCAAAATCTGTCACAACTTTTGGAAAATAAGGTTTTTAATAGGCATCTCTAACGAGCATTTTAAAAGGGCACTATTGGATAAAATTTAGTAATAAATTAAATGACCCTTATGGACGACCTACAAAATAAATAACCCCATTTGTTGGGGATGCCCATAGTATGCATTGTATTTATGTGAGTTTTATTATATTATAAGTTTTAATAGAGTGTCTGAAAAAGACTTATTTTGATAGAATAAAGCATGTGAAAATTCACCTCTATTATAATTAACAGAATTAAACTGTTTCCTAAAGTATCAAAAACTTTTATTCCTCTTATACTAAATTATTATTAAAAAGGTAAGCTAAGAAAGCTACTGGGTTCATACCCCATTTATAAAGGTAATACTCCTTTCCTCTTTAATTTATTATAAAGTGATGTTTGTATGCACTATATTAATAGACACTTTAATCTCAGTTTCATCTTATTCATGAATAGGAATATGAATAGGCCTAGAAATCAATCTTCTCTCTATTATCCCCCTAATAAGAGATACAGAAAATATAGTAGCCTCAGAAGCTACCCTCAAATACTTTATTACCCAAGCATTAGCTTCAACTCTTCTATTATTCTATTTATAGATATAGCTGTCGGTTCTTGGTGAAACATAATTTATATATACTTTAAGGTAGATAAAATTAAAAAACACTTGATTTCGTTTCACTTAATTTATTAGAATTTCTCTAACAATATTGTTTCGGTATGTTCTACCATTCTCAAAGAACTAAATTTGTGTGCACTTGCTTACATTGCTGCTAATATGCCTTTCTTGGCTGATAGTATTCTATTTATAGATATAGCTGTCGGTTCTTGGTGAAACATAATTTATATATACTTTAAGGTAGATAAAATTAAAAAACACTTGATTTCGTTTCACTTAATTTATTAGAATTTCTCTAACAATATTGTTTCGGTATGTTCTACCATTCTCAAAGAACTAAATTTGTGTGCACTTGCTTTAGTTCTTTGAGAATGGTAGAACATACCGAAACAATATTGTTAGAGAAATTCTAATAAATTAAGTGAAACGAAATCAAGTGTTTTTTAATTTTATCTTCTATTATTCTCAATTATCATAATATCCCTTAACTTTTTCTATATATTTGATATATACTTATACTTTAGGTTAATCTTAAATACCTCTTTACTAACAAAAATAGGAGCTGCAATAGTTCCGATGTGCCTTGTTATATAGATACGCTTTAGCCCTTACCAACTGAATTAAAAGTTCTATATCTATTTGCGAATTTTCCTTCATCTTATAATTTTTATTAGGTATGTAACTACCACCAACAAATATTTACTTATATGGAAAAATGGCTAGTTATTTCGGTTGCTGTAGTACTGTTAGATAAATTATATTATTTAAAATCGATATTCCTCAAATTTTTCACGTTATCACACGAAATCGTCACAATTCGAATTGAAAGATTTGGACGCATGTAATTCTACCGGCCAATCAGTTTAGTTGGTGAAATTTCAGAAATATTATTTTACCCATATTATATGTAAAATATTATCATCCTAGTACTGGACGGCCTTAAGTTAATTCGCAACGAGTAGCTCAAATTTTTGTAGAAAACTCTCAAACAAAAGTATTTCTACATTCGGATATTTCCCATTCAAATCTGCGATTACTAATAAATTAAATCGGCTACTCAAGATCTGACTAGATTTTTAGTCAAATCAGTCAACCCAAACTACATAAAAGTGAACTTCATAATACCTTTACAGAAAACATTCCTACCGCAAGTACGAAAAATAATTATTTGCGAATATCTCCCGGCTATGCATGTTGTAGGCAGATATATTCAGAGTATAAATGTATTAGCATACTTGGAAGAATTCCAAAATTTGGACCGGAAGTAACACTTTTACTCTGATCAAAAAGCAGTTTTTTGTAAATATCTGGCAAATTATGCATTCCACATAGATTTATTAAGAGTAGTATTTAAAAATGAATTTGAAACAACATTTGTATAATAAAATTGGACCTCACATACGTATAAGAAAATTCATGTCACGGAAAGACAAATTATTCGTAATAAATGTTTTGGCATAAAAGGTTGGCCTTTATAATTTTAAGTTACATAAGTTTTATATGATTATAATATATCTTTACAATATTTTATTGTATTTTTTGTTACAGTGCAAGGCACAGAAAGAATAAAGTTAGGAGAACAAAAACTCAAGGAGTTACAAAAAGTTTATAATGATATGGAACATAAAATTAAAGATTCAAAAGGTCATCAAGAAAGACAACGTAAGGAAATTGAAGCAGAGTTAAAGAGTTTAAAGAAGAAAGCAGAAAAAAGTCAGCAAGAGTGGACACAAAGAGAGGAAGAATATAGAACTTTAAATTTAGAAATTGAAGAGTTAAAGAAAGCAACAGTGAATACGGCAGCAGAAATTGAAATGTCAAGAGAAAATATTATTAATTTACAGCACAAGCATCAAGAATCTAATGAAGAAGCAATAAACATAAAAGTAAAGAAAGCAACTAATTAACACATGACATAATTTCATGTTTACTAAAAATTGCTGATTTTGTAGAATATAGTTAAAGAACTTCAGGAAGCTGTTAAGGACGAGAAAGCTAAAATTGCTACCAAAAACAAAGCTATTCAACAAAAATATCGCGCAAAGGATAAATTAATAGAACAAAATAACGAACATGAACTAGAAATAAAGAAAATGGAGTATGAACTCAGTAAAGTAAAAAGTGATCAACAAGTAATAAAATATCGGGTAATTAATTCTATGGTCTAATTTCGATTTTTTATGATATAACATATGTTTTTAGTTTAATGAATTAGGTAAAAAATGCAAAGACATTAACTTGCTTAATGAAGCAAAGGAAATGAGTAATGAAGCGGGAGTGGCTTTAGAGAAAAAAATCAGAGAAAGCATGCAACGAAAGAATGAACTAAGCAAAAGTGTAAATGTTAAAGCACATCAAATGTATGAACATGAGGCCAAAGTTGTAAGTAACTTGATTTATATCATTTGTCAGATCAGAAAATAATTTTCTCTATAGTATACATTTTTGACATATATTTCTTTCTTGAGCAGGAGCCTTTGTTAACGTTGCCATAAGATTTTTCTGCTTATATTAACACTTAGAAACACATCAACTTGTGTTATCATTAACTCAAAAGGAAAAACACTTTCGCTTACAATATCCAATGTAGTAGTTTAGTGCATCAGTCAAAAACTGCATCTAGCTACATAAGTGTGGGTTATAAAGAAGTGACCCGTACATGTGTCTATAGTCCGTCTCAACCTTATTATGCAGTACAGGTCTTATGGGAATTGATTCCATGGTTGCCAAATCGTCTCATTGTATAATGTCGTTACAGTTCCGGTTCAATATCTGACATTTTTTGTAATCAAAACATAACCTATACGACTGTTTGTCATTCATTTGATGCATACTGCATACAAAAAATTAATAGTAATTTGAAACACTAAAAGGGGAGAATATATGGGAAGATGTATTAGTTAAAATATTTGTAATAATATAATCCTTTGGGATTGTTGTGTAAAAAAATATTTAAAATCTAACTGAATATAGTAAGCCAGAGTAAATGAATTAATATTTCAAAGAAACACTTAAGGTACACAATTTTCTTCGTTACTGAATATTGACATCTTAATCAACTATCCACTAAAAATTCAGACCAAGACAAAGTTAATCACAAGTTTATTTTTCATAAAAAACTTTTCTATTTATAAAAACAACTTAAGTAGGTAATACATATTTATGAAAAGAATAACAATAACCACACACAACATGTACTTTTATTTTTTAATATGTTACATGACTTATATTATAGTCTTATTGAATATTAACATGTTAACCTACATTGCGTTATACACATTTAAAGACACAAATTCCTCACAAATTCATTTTGCAAAAACATATTTTCCCATTTATAAGAACAAATTAATAATACATGATAACATTTATGAAAAAACTAACCATGACCATACAAAGGAGTAGGTACACATATTGTTTTATTTTTCTTCATCACTTAAAGAATCTTGACCTGATGACGAATGTGTGACGTTAATTATAAACTCTTCAACATCGTCTTGCAAGTTGGCAAGGTGGCCAATGTAATTCCGCCAGTTGTTCACTGTTACATTATGATAACCCTTCACAATTAATTGTTCAATATCTCTTTGTTTGAATGTCCTATTGTGCATTTCAACGTAGTGCTTAACTTGTGCCCACACCATTTTAATTGGCTTTAATTCACAATGATAAGGTGAAAGCCGAAGAACATAATGCCCTTTATTCTTTGCAAATTCATCAATTTTGTTTCTCTCATACTGAGACCTAACCTCTGACACACAAGCCAGTAAATCTATTTTTAACATGTCATTATCAAGTGGAATATTCTTCTCAGTGAGCCATTCAATAATTTGGTCTTCTCCGTGCTACTGCTGGAAACTTTTCTAATTTTCTCGTGTGATATGAGGCATTATCGAGACCAACAACCGAGTTCTCTAGTATATTTGGAAGCAATTTATTCTTGAACCAATCTCCATATGTATGTGCATCCATTTCACTATGAACATCAGCAGTATTTTTCTTACAAAGAAATGTACATTCAGCACCAATAACAAAACCTTGCTCGCCTCCAGCATGAATTAATGGAAATCGAGGCCCAAGACCACTTGGTGATTTTAAACCAGTGCTGAGTCCTTACGTAAAAGCTTGTCGACTGCTTTGAACAGTAACGGCAGTCCACTTTTTATTTACCGAGTGTCCTGCATTCACTCATGATTCATCAGTATATATTATAGTTCTACCTAAAAATAAAACAATCACAATCAAACACAAGCAAATAATAAATTGTGTAATGAACATACAAGTATAACAAATTAAATGATAAACTATACCTTCGTGTCTGAATTTTCTGATGTCTCATAAGTATTTATGTCTCCACCTAATGATGTCATCTCTTTCAATAAGGATACTCTTTCGTCCCACTTTTTAAATTTCAAAACCCATATCATGTAGCAATCTGTAAAAAGTATATGTATATGTATAAAGGTTATCACGTTTATCAGAATTATAGATATAGGTATGCATACTTGCTTTTAAATGCTTGAAAAAGATAATATGCTTGCTAAAAAGAACGATTTAACAGAAATTATATATAGATAAATTAAAGACAATATAAAAGTTTACACACTACGGCAAAAACTGACAATTGACAGCAACGATTACTCATATACCCATATACTTTGCATAATAGAACTTGCAACAAGGCAACCGGATATAAAGATGTCGTTATTAAGAGACTACTAAAGATAATAAGAGATGCAATATCCCTATTAAACCTGTACTGCATAATAGGGTTGAGACGGACTATAGTTAAATAGGTTAATAAGGTTGATACTCACATATAAAATACTGGGGTTTGACGATTATGATTTTAGCAACGGTTATTAATTTGACTTTGCATGGTAGAGCGTTTTCACAATGAGAAAATACATACATCTGCGCGAGGTAGGGTCAGAAGTGCCGAAGTTAATGGGTCGATTGAAAGAATTGTTAGCAAATATACGACTATGCATGATTATGTATCACGTGCGCTATCAATTTTGGATATAGACATATCCTAACGTAAATTGCTTCTTTGCACATAATAGGGTATGTATCCTTCTTATTGTGAATGAGCTTTAAATACTTTTCAAATATAATAAAAATTGTTTGCCAAATAAATGTCATTTGGTGACATATTATTGACACTGTCAGCATTATAATAGTGGCCAATATCCATATTACTTTAAATAAGTGCTAAACGAAGGATATTGTTATATTTTATATATCAAGAATCAAGCAACAATATTTGGGTGTTTTATTATTTAAAAATTGTCACGGTCGGCCTTTAACTTTAAGGTCACAGGCCGCTTAACCCTCGACGAAGGTTTTGCTCTGGGGGAGCACTCTGTATATTATAATAAAAATAGCAAAAGGTACCTACCTATACTTCTCCGCAGGAGCAAGGGACCGTCTCAGTGAAACACTAATTGTTAACACATATATAATTTATTATTTCAATAATAACAAAGTGGAGAATCACCATAAGAAAAACCGTGAAGAATCGCAAGTGATCCTCCTTGCGGAAGAACACTTATAATTCTCATTCCATTTTGGAATCTCCTTCCTTTATTACCTCGGTAACGCCGAGTCTCTCTTTACCTCGCTAAATTTGCAAATTCTGACCGTTCGATGAACTTCGGTTCATCTCATCGAACGGCCAGACGGAATGCCACCGAGACGATATAGATTTACGTTTACACGGTTAATCTCGGTGTTATCTTCTAACAGCCAGGCAAGCCAAGACTTATGTTACCGCTGTAATAACTCTAATACTATACAGAGTGTTGATTCGCGACATCTCCCTCTCCTCCCATTTATATACCACCGGCATATACATACCTAACAAATAAACCTTTATATATCAAAACTTTGAGGGTCGCAAATCAACACTTTGTCGTACAACTAAATTTATACTAGATTATAATTCCACCTTAATTCCTACACTCTTAATTGTCCTTAATTGTCACCTTTTCATCACTGGAGTCACTTACTCTATATTGATCTACACTGATTTCTTCATCAGAGCATCTTTGTTGTTCCTAACACGACTAGTTTCATTTAGCTGTTTGTTGATAAGAATACCTTCAACTTCGACCTTCTTCTTGAAACGGTACTGAATTGTTGCGTTTCTGTTTTCTCGCTTCTTGTGAGATTTCTTATCTTTAATAATAATAATAACTTTATTTGTTCAACGCTTTACAATTAAAGGACAACGGTATTAAATGTACATACATGTTATTTAGAAAAAAAAAAAAAAGAAAACATTCTATAATTAGCCATTGGTGCAGAAAATATCATCGTAGTGGAAGTTCGAAAAGCGACACATCTTGACTAGCGGACACCCCTGCAGTAAATTCGTTCTCGCGAAGGGAATTAGGAAAGTAGAAGAGGAACGAGAGGATAGTCAGGGAGTGATAAAGTTCAGAGAGAAAAGAAGATCTGGGCAGTCCATCCATCCGTTGCACAGTTTTTTAATAAATCGCGCTCCATGGATATCGCGTCGGTGCTTCAAAGACTGAAGGCCGTGAGTCTCCATCAGCAACGAGTAGTCAACACCTCGCGGAGGATAAGTCCCGGTAATCCTGAACGAGAGATATTTCAGAAATCGCCGCTGAACCTTTTCAATGGAGAGCTGCAGGTAAATATATTGCGGAGACCACACTTGTGAAGCATACTCCATCTTACTGCCCACAAAATTAAAATATAACGTCTTCAAAACTAGTGGGTTGCTAAAGAACCTAGACGAACGCATAATAGAACCCAATGATCTTGAGGCTGATGCACAAACATGATTAATATGGTTGGAAAAACTTAATCTGCTATCAAAAAGGACCCCAAGATCTCGGAAAACGTCTACCCTTTCCAACAGAACACAATCTATGAAGTAAGTAGAATTATGATGGCCTACTTGACGTGTAAATGATATAAAACAACATGTACTTATATTTAAATGCAATTTGTACCTGGAACACCAGTTATACAAAGTATATAAGTCTTGCTGAAGACAGGAAACATCATCCACAGATTTTATAGCATTGTAGATTTTGAGGTCATCGGCATACGCAAGTACAGGACACGACAAGGATCCAAGCAAATCGTTTAGAAATAAATTAAAAAGTAGTGGTCCTAGTTTGGATCCTTGCGGGACCCCGGAAGAGGGACAGAACTCACGAGATCCGAAACCATTGTAAAAAACATACTTGCATCTGCCTGTCAAATACGAGTGTTAAAATTTAAGCAACGACGCACTAAATCCGAACGCAGAAAGCTTTTGAAGCAGTACACCATGATCTATCACATCAAAAGCACGGCTGAAATCCGTATAAACTACATCAATTTGACCTTGATTGTCTAATTCATGAGAGATAGCTTGAGTTAGAGAAATCAGATTAGTAGTTGTTGAACGACCGCGCATGAAACCGTGTTGATGTGGAGAAATCAATGATTTAGTATTAAAGTATATCACAGAATAAATTACGCTTTCAAATAATTTGGCAAAGTTGCAGAGAATAGCTATTGGTCGGTAATTTTCAACCTTAGTCTTATCACCCTTCTTGAAAACCGGATAAATTCTTGCGCGACGCCATCGATAAGGAAAGTTAGCAGTTTTTATGGAGAGATTCATTATCAGGGTCAGGGGTTTCGCTAAAGCACATCTCGAATCACGAATTAGTAGACTAGGGATTAAGTCATCACCCGCTGCAAGAGCATCAGGAAAAGTTGGCGCAGCAATAGAATATGGTTTTCAGGAGTTGAGACTTCTCGAAAGAAATGACATTTCCTCCATCGGTTTTGGACATCACTGAGGGTCATCGGACAATAAATCTTGGCTTCCTCTTTTAGTTGTGTTGCAACTTGGTGAAGTGGATTCTTCATTCTCACATATCTTCAGCCATAGGACCTCATTATACTTTTATTTTTTATGCTTTTGTACTTCTAGAACCTTTTCACGCTTTGATTGCATGTGCCATTGCATTTTTAGGACCTCTTCATAATTTTCTTACTTATACTAGTGTATTTTTAGGACCTTTTCACACTTTTATTGCGTGTGCCATTGCATTTTTAGGACCTCTTCATACTTTTATAACTATACTAGTACACTTTTAGGACCTTTTCACGCTTTTATTGTGTGTGCCATTGCATTTTTAGGACCTTTCACACTTTTATTGCGTGTGCCATTGCATTTTTAGGACCTCTTCATACTTTTATAACTATACTAGAGCATTTTTAGGATCTCTCATACTTTTATAAATTATACTAGCACCCCTATTCTGTAACGTGATCGTTACGCATTATCGAACGCATTTCACCCAAAAATCGATACGGTCGAAAATTCGTATTCTCTACTTGTTCGATCGTTATGGAATCGATGGAAAGTCGTTATGAAGTTGTATTCCATTACGGCTAGTAAACAGCTGTCGTTATGCAGTGCTAAAAATTGTGTGTGAATTGAATATTGTAGTAAAATATATTTTACTTTGATTTTAAATTTAATTAGACCAAATAAGTATGGATCAACATGTTTTATTATTGGTATTGGCGAATATTGATGAATTTGAAAATAAATTTAAAGGAGATTTATTTGTTAAAGTAATATGTATTTTAGGAACAATGTACCGGGTGTTTTTTTATCTTTGATATCATTTTGATTACCTGCAACTTTTTTGTTTTTAAAAATATCAGAATGAAGCAAAAATCATTTTGCATAGGTATCTATGAAGTTTTTTACGTTTTAAAAAATAAAACAAAACACTAACGTTTTTCCAAGATATTAACCTAACTTATATTTTTTTAAATGGAAAGCCCTAAATATTTTCGGATATTTCGATTTTACATGAAATTTCAAGTATATTTTATAAAGCATACCCCATACCTATCTTCAACGGTTTGCGAGAAAACGGCGTTTAAACATGCCATTTTTAGAATAATTTAATTTTGTAAAATTGTTTTTTTTAATAATTTGTTACTTTGTTAATCGTTAATCTTTTGTTTTATTAAAAATAAACTTTCTAAATAATTATGAAAAATGATTTCTGTTTGATTTCGACATCTTTAAGAACAGGGTTACAACACTAAATTTTTCTTTGTTGCATGTTTAAACGCCGTTTTCTCGCAAACCGTTGAAGATAGGTATGGGGTATGCTTTATAAAATATACTTGAAATTTCATGTAAAATCGAAATATCCGAAAATATTTAGGGCTTTCCATTTAAAAAAATAAGTTAGGTTAATATCTTGGAAAAACGTTAGTGTTTTGTTTTATTTTTTAAAACGTAAAAAACTTCATAGATACCTATGCAAAATGATTTTTGCTTCATTCTGATATTTTTAAAAACAAGAAAGTTGCAGGTGATCAAAATGATATCAAAGATAAAAAAACACCCGGTACATATAGAAAATAGGTATTTAAGAGATACAAGAAATCCCTTCCAATTACCTGACAATAATGTTATTAATTTGTGTAGATTAAATAAACAATTGGCGGACAATTTAGTTAATATATTGTCACCTTACTTCAATATTCCACAAAGAATATCTGCTGTACCAAATGTTTTAAAAATATTAATGACGATATACCAGAAACCATATCACCAGCAGGAACTTTGGAGATGCATAGGATTATTGAAAATGTGGTTTCGGTGTCTCTTACATCACCGAACACTTCACGATAATCCAGTAACTTCTGGCAGAAATATTTATTCATGTGCTGTTCTACACAATATGGCAGTCGAGGGTAATATACTCGAGCCTGACCATGCAAATGAAAATATTGACATAGATAACATTCCATATCATGGAGGTGATAATTGGCTTCATGAAGAGGGAAGATTTAGGGATCAGTATATTCAAAATAACTTTAGATATATTAAGGGAAAACTACATAGTTACCTCGTTAAATTTGTTTCAATTTCATCTAATTAGTGAATTCATATAATTTTACATTAAAATTTAAGTAATGTGGTATACGAGTATAAAATTAAAAAAAAATTGCAGTGGAAATATTTTTATTTATATATTACCTCATAATTATATAGTAGAAGAATAATAAAAGTAAAATATGATCAGCACTCATTTTAATCTGTATCACTTTCTGGATCAGACATACTTGCTGCGTAATTTTCATTTTAGTCATTTTGTATTTTAAAATTTGTTATTTATATAATTTTCTTCAATTTTGGCAATTGTAAAATTCTGAAGTTCTTTTGTGGAGGTCTTAATTGTCAACCAGTTTATTTAAAACATCCAACTGTTTTTCTTGTGAACTATTTAATGATGTCTTCAACATATTCTCCCTGTAACAAATATGACAATATCAATAGAAGTTACAATTACAGTTGGATAATGTAAACTTAATTTTATTAGAATAAATTTAAATACACTACTATTTTTTATGCATATTAATTAATAAATTTTAAATACCTTGGAGTTTTTATGTCTTCTGGTGTTTCTTCCAAAAAAAGTGGATGTAGATAAAATAGGACCACCGATTGCTGCTATATATGATCCAGCCTTGCCTTTTTTTAGTACTGTAAATGTCTACAAAAAAAAAGACATATAAAAACATACCTATATAGCCATGTATTTGTTTAGCATTTTAATAAAATATCTTACGTAACTCTAATGTAAAAAATATTACGTTTATTAATCCATTTCATTCAATAACATTTATTAATTTCAAATGACAGTATCAGAAAAGCATAATATATTTTAAAAATGCGATTAGTTTAGGGATAAGAAATTTATAATAATTTATAAATATAATGAATACACACCCTCTTCCACTGGTCTTTTGTTTTTTGTGGGCCATCTCCACATCCATTTAAAATACCTGTTAATTTATCCCAAGCATTTTGATCATCTGGTATATTTTTATTCGTCCTGAAGTAGCATATCTGATCCTAAAATTTCGTCAACAGATTTTAACATGCGCCACCTACCAACTACAGGCAGAAGTAAAACTATGTCTACGCAATCCAAATTTAACATTTCCCCCCCTGCATAGAACTTTTCAAGTCCGATTCATGGATTCTACCTTCTTCTACATAATGTTCTTTCCTTCTCCCAGCGTTTCTTAATTTTTAGCACAGTAGATTTATTTATGCAAAATTGCTGTGATACTGCTCTAATTGATCAGTTATCTTCGCTTTTCGCTATAATTCGAGACTTACTTATCAAATCTAAACATGCGGGCATATTGAATATCTCTATCTGTCAGTTAAGTATGACCAATTGAATTGACGCTATATGACAAAATGAACAATAAAAGTCATATTTACATAGTCGTATATTAAGTGTACGCCAGTTTATTGCACAGAACTGTACATACATACAGCATTGATGCTACACAAATAATGATTACTGCATTCAAAGTAGTCAAACCATTTGTTTACTGAACTTTGTTTTAATAATGCTAACACACATTATAATCCAAACTTTAGTTATAGAGCTTTTTTCCTTTTTGTTTCAAACAGTACGAAAATTTGAAATCGAAAATATCCGAAGTAAGAAAAGATGTTGTACTAATTAAAGATGCAATTAAAAAATTAGATAAGAAAAAGCAAGAAATCATTAATAAAGCATATCAACAAGTAACTAAGGATATGGGTTCTATATTGGGATCCCTACTACCTGGCGCTAATGCCAAATTAAAGATTCCTAACGGAAAAACAATTTTAGAAGGATTAGAGGTAAGAATTTAATTATTACAATATAAAATGATATGTGAAATATGTAAAACTACTTATTTTGTTTATATATTTTTTATTTTAACCGCCAACGTATTTTTTTGATAACGAGACTAGTGATTTTGAAACATTGTTTTACTTCTGGCGAGTATTAAACTTTCAAGCACTTGTTATATTCAAGTTTTGTATGAAACCCACAATTTTTAAAGTAGAATATTGTTAAATAACTACGTGGGTATTTGAAACTGAATATTGTATGTATTACTTACTTCCGCACTAAGAAATTCGTACTTTATACGTACTTACAGACTGAAAAACAGTGAAAAATAAAAATGCAACTGTCTTTGCCATGTATTGAGTATAATAATAATCAATTAATTAATTATGGCATGGGTAGCGTTTGTTTATGTGGTCGACTATCTTACATTCACCATTTTTAATACCAATGTGCATGAATTTTAAATATTTATTTGCCACGTTGCAGCATGTATTTTATTTAACATTTTAGCTTCAAACAATGCAGCTCTCACACGTTAAATTCTTGGATGTCCTCATGCCGACCATTAGAATTCCTGGAAACTATACATGGGCGAGATAGGGGAATACGATTCAGTTTCACTCAGACTAGAACGACTCGTGTTTTGTCGGCTCTGGGGCACCGTATTACCTACCGGTTTCCCCGAGAGCCGACAAAACACGAGTCGGTCTACTCTAAATGAAACTGAATCGTATTCCCCTATCTCGTCCATGTATACTGGAAACATCCTTATCGTACCTGATAGCGATGACTCATCGATCAGAAGTAAATCCAAAATGCGTGGGAGCGCCTCTAGACAGTATTTACCAAATGGATTACAATACTGTGCCACCAGTCTAACCATAACATATCGGCTGCAATTTGTTTTAAGTCTAACTCATCAGGATCCCTTCAACTGTTTAAAAAAAAATGAGGTGTGGCCACCACACGACTTTCTTATACGTATAAGCGTTTCCAACTATACAATTTTAAGAATTTTCTTATACAAAACTTATTCAAAATCCTATTCTAAGTACTTTCATTCTCTTAATAAATCGCTATAGAATGCATACTTTGCAAGATATTCGAAAAAAAGTGCTACTCGCTAAGAGTAAAAGTGCTACTTCCGGTTCGAATTTTGAAATTTCATTTATACAAAAAATATTGCAAATCCAGTTCTAAATACTTTTGTACTCTTGATAAATATATATATAGAATGCATAACTTACGACATATTTACAAAAATTCGCTATTCGATAAGAGTAAAAGTGGTACTTCCGGTCTAAATTTTGAAATTTTTTTTATGCAAAAGATATTGAAAATTATGTTTTAAATACTTTTATACTCGTAACGTACTTGTCCAAAAAGCATGACTTGCGAGATATTCGCAAAAAACTGATGTTCGATAAGAGTAAAAGACCTACTTCCGGTTGGAATTTCGAAAAACTTTTTTAGGACAATTTGTCTCAAACTTAATCTTAAATACATATGAATTCCTTATAAATTTGTTTAAACTTAGTAGTTGACGAAATATTGGTAAAATTCGATTTTTTCACCGAAGTAAACTGTTACTTCCGGTCTACCAATTTTACTGAAAAACTAATCAGATCTCAAGAGGGAGATTATACACGTAAATACAATATTTGGAATTGATAGCTATACCGGTTTGATCGCTATCGTAGTCATAGACAGACACACAGACATTTTTTAAAAAACACCTTTACTTTATTATACGTAGTATAAGGAATTTTTGCAGATGTCCACGTTTTGAAGTCCCCTGATACCAAAAAAGTGGTTTTTAAAAAATGTCTGTCTGTCTGTCTGTGTGTGCGCTATAGCTATCTATTCGAAATTCTGTATTTAGTAGTATAATCTCCCTCTTGAGAACTGATTAGATTTTCAGTAAAATCGGCAGACCGGAAGTTGTAGTAGTTTACTTCAGTGAAAAAATCGAATTTTGCCAATATTTCGTCAACTACTAAGTTTAGACAAATTTATAAAGAATTCATATGTACTTAAAATTGAAATTGTGAACAATTTTATTAAAAATGTTTTTCGAAATTCCTACCGAAAGTAGGCCTTTTACTCTTATCGAAAATCAGTTTTTTGCAAATATTTTGCAAGTCATGCGTTTTAGACAGGTACGTTACGAGTATAAAAGTATTTAGAACTAAAATTTTCAATACCTTTTGTATAAAAAAAATTCAAAATTCGGACCGGAACTAACACTTTTACTCTTAGCGAGTAGTGCTTTCTTTAGAATATCTCGCAAAGTATGCATTCTGTAGAGATTTATTAAGAGAATAGAAGTATTTATAATAGAATTTTGAATAATTTGTATATAAAAAAATTCTTAAAATTCTGTAATTTGAAACTTTCATACGTATAAGAAAGTCGTGTGGTGGCCACACCTAATTTTTTCGGTATCTGGGGACTTCAAAACGTGGACATCTGCAAAAATCTCGAGGTCGAAAATTTTCATCATCACAATACTTCCTTATACTACGTATAAGAAAGTAAAAGTAATATTTTCTAAATACCTATATATTATTTGACACTTTTAATATATTCGTAAGTATCCCAAAAAGTTGTGACCACAAGAAATCAAGCGCATTACATAACTGCCAGGCGCAATTTCGAAATAGTTTTTCTTTGGTAATTACTATATTAAAAATGTCTATTATATATAAATACAGGAAATTTTTTGAAATATTATTCTTTTAAATACATAATTAGTAATGAGACATAGCCTAACGTTCTGCGTTTATGAGTTTGACATGATAACTCTGGCAAAATGGTCATCATGACCTACTTTTTCTAGAAATATACATATTAGTATAAAGTACTGCACTATATACCACCCATAGAAAGCTGAACAAACCAGAACTGAAACCACAAAAATATAATTAATCATATGCTTATTGCAGTTTTAGAAACCTGAATGTCGATTTTAATATCTTAATGCGACATATACATCTATTTAAATATCGATTATGACATTCTTCACTGTTCGTTACCCTAGCGATTGACCAAGCCTAGCGAAAATAATTTAGAAGGCAGACGTGATATTTGAATTCCATGTTTTCGGCGAATAAAATACAGTTTCTCGTTTCAGGATACTCAAATACTTTTATTCTTTACGGGATTAATTGATTTCCTACCCAAAAAAAAAAAAACTCATTATTCATCATTTTCAGATCAAGGTTGCTCTTGGTGGTGTTTGGAAAGACAGTTTGGACGAATTAAGTGGAGGACAACGATCTCTTGTGGCTCTGTCGTTTATTTTGGCTATGCTGCTCTTTAAACCGGCTCCGCTGTATATTTTGGATGAAGTAGATGCTGCTCTGGATCTTTCTCATACGCAGAACATTGGAGCAATGTTAAAACGGCATTTTAAGCAATCACAAGTATAACCAGATTTTGCTTCTGTAATTTTTCGTTTTATTACTGTTACTCTTTTGCAGTTTGTTATAATTTCCTTGAAGGATGGGATGTTTAACAACGCGAATGTACTTTTTAAAACTCAATTTGTCGACGGCGTATCTGCAGTTACTAGATCAACAAATTTGTAATTTACACAGACAACTTTTTATTATACAAAATACTTGTAAGAAAAAATGTTTTTTTTTTAAATTAAGAACCTTAATATTATTTTCTTTTATATGACAATTTTTAAAAGGTAAAATGACGTGGCATGTACTACATCTGATGTGACGGAGCAACTATTTTTGATTGTGTCAATTTTTGAAAACGGAAAAAGCAATGCAAAGACTGCACTGTAAATAATTTCTATTTCACTACGCACTTCTTTACTGGCTCTTGCATGATTTTAAAAGACCTGTTAAAAACCCAATTAAATAAATTACAATTCTATAAATAATTTACATTTTAATACCTATTTTGTTACTCTGCTATGCATATAATTTTCAAATAAATGGAGTTTAAAAATATACAATTTTAATTGACACCCTACTTAGTATTATAATTCTATGGAAACCGGACGTTTGACCGAAAGTAACTTAGATGGTCTGATTCCGGCGATTAGTTTAGTTGTTACTGTCTACTTTTGTACGTTTAAAATCGCAGACAAGTAATAAAATAACATACATATTAAACTTCATTGTGATAAAGAGAAATAAATATCAATTATTATGATTTTCATATTTTCAAGGATGTACTATGGTGGACTCCCCAAGGTGGACACCTAATGTACCCTGTGTAACAAGTACTTAGTACATTACATTGGTATAAGTCAAAGTGACACAACTGACTGAAACGCCACTAATTGAAACCATATTTACAATACATAAAAATAAAAAAAATACTATAGCAACTAAAAGCTGTCCACTTTAAAAAGTCCACCGTTGTACATACACTCGGATTCAAGAAAGATGATCCCTGCGTCACTACTATATAATTCTATCAAAGAATTATGTCTATATCCGAATAAGAAATAGTATCAACTTGTATGACAAGGATAGCATAAGCGAATGCATGTGTTTTCAGTGCGATGCAAGCACGACATACGTTTCATAGAATTTATTTGAGCAAGACAAAGACGGAGTGATTGCATGCGCTGTATTATTTCATACACTTCCGTTTAGAGTTTTGGCTTTGACATTAACGCTTTGACATTTCTAGTAGTTTGATCGTTTGATTTCGTTTCACAATTTGTTTGTTGTTTCAATCTTTATTAAACCAGAATGTCACGACGCGGTAAAACATTACGGTCACAAGCTCAAGGACTCGTTTTAAATTTATTAGAATATTTCGAGCAAGAGAAGGTTAATGGTGTCCTCTAATATTCCTTACATCTGTACAACAGGTAAACATTGTGAGATTTAACATTTTACAAATTCTAATGAATATCTTTTAGCGAGTAGCAGATGCATTGAAGGTAGGAGTAGCTTCAGTAAAACGTATTAAAGCCCGATCACTAAATAGTCCTGTTCTATCTAGTCCAGGGAAGAAAAGGCCCCATATAAAAGCTAAAACAGACCATTTGGCAGAAAGCTCTAAAATGACTTTCCGAAATACATTATACACGATGTATTTACAGAGTAAGACCTTAAAAATGTTGAGTATTGAAGTAATAATATCTTTAATTTTAGAAAAGCATGTTACAGTACAAACTTTAAATGCAGAAATTGCTGAAAACCATATTTTATTGAGTAGAAGCAGCTTAAATCGTGTACTTCATAATATTGGCTTTAAATTTAAAAAGGAGAATCATCGCCGAGCGTTAGTGGAGAGATCCAACATAACTGAGATGCGATTATTATTTCTGAAGAATTATTTAAAAAACATAAATTCTCCTTTTCAGAGAGAAGTGATATTTCTCGATGAGACTTGGATTGTTTGTTTTGTACCCACGTTATTTCTCAATAAAGTTCTATTATCATTTGTATTTTGGCATATGTTAAATTTAGTACATTAAAACACTATTGAGTTTATATTATATATTTTTAATGAACGATAAAGGCGGTTATCTAACTTAGTTATCTAATTATACATAACCTAAAATTAGATCGATCAATCTAACCGGAAAACGTAGGATGTCATCATTATAATTTCCATGTTTATTTTATAGTTTACAGTACTTATCATGATGGCGAAGTATTGATTTGAATCATACGATATTAAAAAGTGACGCAGGGATCATCTTTCTTGAATCCGACTATATATGATTTATATGACTAAAAATGTGACCTGGAAAAATGCACTCAGCGAGTACATACCTACTTTATTATTTTCATTTCTGTACTTTTCCCCCGATAATTTTATTAGTAAAAGTTATTTAATTACAGTTATCTATAGAGTAGACTATAGTGCATTTAGCAAAAATCGACCGAATCTTTCATCCTAGTTTACTCAAACTTGTTCAATTATAGCTCATCTATATGAGACATTACTTATTTTTTCAAAAAAAAAAACAAAATCGCTGGCACCCGTATACTACAAAAACTCCATATCAGATGATACCGAAAATGACAAAAACTCTACTCACTACTTTTATCAATAATCCCAAAAACTGAGCACGTAACCTGAAGACCAGAGATTAATTATGGCAACACTTATATAGACATTAATAAAAGTAATAATAACAACTTGATATATACATCTCTGTTAACATACTTTAAAATGTGTCTGTAAATGATTTAGGCCATCGCCATTTGCATTTTCACGATTTTTACGTTTTACAATTTCCACTCCTGCATAAAATCAAATTAACTATCAAATGTGACATAGGCACAGTTTAAAGGATTTTCTATCGGTGATTTTGAAAATTATCGTCACAAACTAATCAACTTTTGCAAATTCCTAAATCGCAAGGCGTAAGTCAATTACAGACACCCATTATTTATTACACATTTCGTTTGGAATTTATTAGCCAAGAGTAATAAATACTTTTCCAATAACTCTCCAATCGAGAGAGTTAAGGAGGTAAGAATAATTGTTTAAAGTATATTGAACGGCATTTTTATACAAGTAAATCCGCAATAGAGGACTTAACCAGAATCTGCTCTAGCAGACCATCTTGTTGCTGACAATTTCGCTTCTAAGATATTGCATATTCTTTTAGATAATTATTCATGATCTGCCACTATGCCCAGAAAAGAAGTTATAAGTAGATCTGTTCTAAAAAGGAAATGCGAAGAAACATCTTTACAAGACTGTACTACACATGTTCTAACTACATTTAAGCAATTGACTTTACTACAGAGAGTGAATGAAGCTAATTTGTTGTGTTGAAGTACTCTAGCTTGTAGTCCAGAGTAACTTACCGGAAATGTTACTTGCATTGTCATACGTTTTACCTCTGCAGTCTTGAGTTAGCAAAGATAATTTTTCCAAAATATATTACATTATCTATATCCATGTCTGCTACTTTAAGATCTACATTTTCCAAAGTAGTGATAAACCGTTGCACTGGAATGTTGTTTTAAAACATCTCAAAAACAAATTATTTTATTTGTGTGAGACATCTGGTGTTAAATCAACGTTTATAGAAAAATATTGGGATTCCTTCATTTAGTTGACTATAAAATATTGTATCTTTGTTGCTAATAAAGTTTTAAATTAAAATAAGATATAAAAGGGGTCAAGCTCTGCAATTAGTTCAAGACTACCCAAGAAATGTAAAAAAAATCTTGAGTAGGTCACAGCGGACACTAGTGTCCGCTGTCAGTCTTTGGACAGGGTGTAATTTGTTTTGAAATTATGTACTTTCATTATAGAAGCCACAAATATATAAGAGTTAACCAACAAAATACTTTGGTCCAGGGTAAATGTTTCCAAGTTATTGACCAAGAACTTGTTGAATTAGATCATGTTCTATTTTTCTTCTTAACTTGGACAAGTTTTTAGTGATTTCTGGTAAAATTCATGTTATAAAGTTTTTTGCCAACTGTGTAAAATGTAAACACAAATTCCATATTAGAATATTGTTAAAAATGACATGTTAATTTGATACTTGAAAGAATTGTGTGCGTAAATTATTTTTTTTTGCATCTCGTGTGTGTGTGTCTTTATTCCTTTTATTTGCCCCCCCTCCCCCCTCTCTCTCTCCCCCCTCCCCCTCTCTCTCGGTAGTTCATAAAACCACAGGCTTAAAAAATTACAGTGATCACATAACTTGCTTGCAATTTGTTTTGATTTTCAATAAACGACCATTAATTAATGAAGGTTGAAATTTGTGCGTCTTGTTACGTTAATTTTGAACAGATCTGTATATTCCGGAATTTTGTTTCTTTTATTTATTTTCGAAGGATTATTGTTGTTTTTTGTCGTTTTGACTTTAGCAATTTTCGTTTGATTTATTTTTATCCATCACGTTATCGTATTTAGTAGTAATGCATTTCTGTATTTTTGATTTAAATATGAATTAATTTAAATTCTAAGTTATTGGGTTGTTTCGCCATCGTCTGGCAAGCACGGTTTTGAACGTATAATAGACCTATAAGATATACAATAGATCTCTACCTTCGCGGCTCTTCTATTAGCGTGATATGTTCAACTGAGCTTATAGGCAACTTCAGGCGCTTGCTCTAGAGTAAAGCTTAAATCTAACCGATATCTATACAACCTTAATTGCGCTACGCATCGTATTTCAGAATTTCAATACTTATTAATTACTTTTTACTTTTGTTCTGTCTTAAGAGAATTTTCCTTTAATTTCTCTTTCCTTCCCTAGTAATTAGTAGGCTTCCTTTTTGGTTTACAAGTGTCGTCAATATAATTATACATGTTGGTACCATTGAAGTTTATGGTTCTCGTTTTGGCCGTCTAGTGCTGTTATCGTTTAGAGAGTACGTTCTTTCCGTTCATTTTGATTTTTGTCGTTTGAAGTAGAAGCAGATTGATTTTACGATTGCTATTTATTCACTGCTTTTTCCTTTGGTGAAGTAAGTCTGATATCGTTTCGTAAAATTAGCGTTGTTAAACGGATTATTATCGCAGTGATTTAAAGTATGGATGAATTCTTTTCCCTCCGACGTTCCGTCAGATAATTGTATGCGGTCCGTAAAATCTGTATCTGGTGAGTACTTTCTTTTAGTTTTTCCGTTATGTTGAATTGTATTTAATGTATGTCGTTTTCCTTGTCTTATAGCTTCTTATTTTGTGCGGAAAATCTCGCATATTCCGTCATAAGTGACCGGAAATTGAGAGCACATAGTGACGACCATCTTGATTATTGGTACTTGAGAATTTGTATGTAATTGTCTTGTAGAAGAGAATTTATCTACGGAATCCGAGGTGCTAAGAATCTTATCTCCCCTTACACGAAGTTAACTTTTACTGGAAGCCCAGATTGAAGAAATATATCCAGTTTCTTTTCGCATGCGTTAGGCCACGCCTACTTGTAAAATAAGATAAGTGTTTTACGTGTTCTCTTAATTATTTATGTGCTAATCTGTAAGTTAGCCTAATTTGTTGTTTAATTTTAAAAATTAATTTGTAATATTGTAATCAGCTGTAAAGGAATATGTCGCCTTCTTCTTGAATTCCTGTCAAATAATTCCTGCAAAAAAAAAAGGTATATGTATACTTAGATCCTTTTAGCATTCACAATATTTCTAGAATTTAAATCTGTTGATGAGCTGAAAAGATTTAAGTGTACATATATCCTTCTTGGCAAATTGAATGCAAAAATTAAGTATTCTTATATCCGTTTAGCAAAAAGCGTTTTTATCGCAAATTCAAGCTATTGCGGTATTGTTGACGTCGCATTTGTATTCTTCTTGTGAAGTTGGTCTTGGTAATAATAATCATTATTATTAATAAAATAATTTCTGTTTAGTTTGTGTACCAATAGAAAGACAATCATGTTACCTAATTCGAGAGCACTAGTGATGTTGAAAATATGACAGGAAAAAGAATGTAAGTAAAATTTACACTAAAAAGCTGAGGATCTAACCTCAAAAATTTTTATAACACAAAGTCATAGAATCGAAAGTATACCTTCATGCCGTGCTGAAATTAAGCTGCCTATTGAAAGTATAAGTTTCTTTAACTATCGAGTTGTAACCCCTACTTAATTCTTTAAAGTAGGGCACACAAGCCTGAGACTCGCAGGGTCGGGTCTCCAAAGGTGGTTGCCGAGTGACGTACTGGTTCCAACAAATTATTATGAGGTAATAAAAGATAAATGGGCGCCAGTTGCTTTTTCAAAAGAAAAGAAAACCAGAAGCAACAAACTTATTTACTGAAAACAAGGAACCAGTACCTCACACAGGAAGGTGTGACGCAAGACAAAAAGAAAACAAGTCTCTTATCTGTTTACAAAATAGTATATTGAGTAAAGAAAAAAATATATATAAGACTCTATATAATACTATTTACAATTATTTAACACTAATATGTTTGACACAAATTTGATATATTAAAATTTAAATGTAACGTTTTAATGAAGTTTCTTTATCTAATAATTTTAGATACAAGTTTATTTGAAATTATGACCGATTACATATACAAATTACAAAGAACTACTGACCAAAAAATAAAATTGAAGAATCTCCTTGTTCTCTACACATCACGTTCCGTTTCCCTGTCTCTGTCCTTATCTTCGGTAATTCCATTTCTTGTTCCCTAATGATGTCACTAAAACAAAGCTGTGCGATAGGGATCTTGAAGGCTCAAGCCCTTCGCACATTATTTCCAAAAGGAGAGAAACAAGATAAAAAAACTTCAACGCAGATTTGAATTTGATTAATTAGGCATGAGAAAGAGAAAAAGAAAAAAATATATAAAAGTATTTTAAAATTAATTAAAGGATCAAAAATAATTACCCAGATATTACATTAACGATTATTTGAGAAATATATTCATATTAAAATTCCAAAATTGAGGCCAGCCATGGTCGATGATGGCAGATTTAGTTCAAACAAATTTCTCAAATGTTAAATAAATTAGTAAGTACATATATATTAAATAAAAAAAAACAAGAATGATAGGGAAATATGAAATTGATTTAAATTTTAAAATTATGTACTGAGAGAGAGATGAGGTAGTTAAAGAAAAAAGTTCAATCAAGCACACGCCATTGCTTAAAAAATTATTTAGGAAAGGTGCAATTAAAATTACACATCAAATGTAAAAGTAAGAGAACATAAATTTGCGTAATACAAACCTTGTATACACTTAAAAGTTTAATTTCTATTCTTTACTATACCGCTAAATAAATCTTTTACTTTAAGATACGAAACTTAACAAAAATCACTGCTTTTCCCGAGAAATCACTCTTCGCACGCGGTCACATCGAGAAGAGGAGAATCTCTCTCCAAAATCGATATTCCTCGCTGTTTTAACGCGCAAAAAATATACTTAATATATATAATAAATATATGTAACGGGAATTGGCAAAATTACCGTTACAGAGTGAAATAAAATTAATATAAAATTAATGTTTATAGATACCAGACATCAAGAGAATTCACTAGCATATGATACTATAATACTGATGTAGCAATTCATAAATCTTGTGGTACTTCGAGTGGTACGTACTATATTTTAATTAATTTTTTTCCAAACTAATGTACAACCTATTAATTTGCATTCCTTCATTTAGCACAATGTGAAACGGACAAAAACCACATGGACATAGATATTAATTCTGTAGAGGTTTTTACAGCGGACGGTGTAAATCTAAAAAAACTCCTTTCTTACAAATAAAGGCATTACTGATATTGACAACATGAATAAAGAACTTCATGTTCCTAGTAATGTGATTATTGAAACAGAAAATATTGTATCTAATAATTCAACAGAAGTGCGAGTATATGTCGAAAATGAAGACGAAGAACAAGAACTCGGCCAACATAAGCAAGATTTGGATTTCCAAACTAAAGACTACGGATTGGCAAGAAATAGTGACGAAAATACTATTGATGTTCTCTACATTCCTGATTTGGATCAGATGGATATTGAAGAAAATGAAGAAGGAAAACCCAATAGCACTTGGTCATTGATTATATATAAGGAGATATATCAACGAGCACTTTTTCACAAAAATTGTAAATATTCTCAATAGGTGTCGGAGCAAACCAGAAATTACCATCTTATGCAGTTTTTCCCACAATTTGGGAATTGTAGATTTAGCGCTTTCTGGTATTTATTGGAAGTACTAAAATTTGGTTCACAGCCTGCTTTGTAAATATGTAATAAATCCTACTGATTTGACACTTTGTTTACATTTGTATAAATCGACATAATATAGGGCCAAAAAATCATCCTCTATTTTTTTCTCTAAATGCTCCTTTGTATTATTACGGAAAATGAATATAAATAGGGAAGTTGCTTGAAATAAATGAAAGAAACAGTATTTCCTGCTTTTCTCACCTCACATAATTGTTTTAGATATATATTGTGATATTTTTATTATTTGTTTTGACTTGTCATGCTTTCTAAATATATACATACGTCTGTATGTGCAATATATTGAAGACCAAAATTCTTATTTTCCTACCTTTAGTGACTTAATAAGTTCCTACACAGGCCCCATTAGGTATTTTAAGTTTCAATAAAAACATATTAAGATTTCGATGACCCTGCAAATGCACAATATTTTTTCTCAGTTTTTGTTCAATGTGTGTGTATATGATCCCTGTTTTTATAATATACTTATATAAACAAGGATATGATGAATGTTATTAAAATAGATAATGAATGTATCTATAATGATGTGTCCTATCAAAACAATTATTGAAGAAATGTAAACGAAATGTTTTAATTAGGATCGCTAATATAATCGCAGGAATAAGATAATCTCTGTGTATTGGAATTGAGCCAGTGAATTCTAAGTTAGCCGTTTGTAAAGTGTAAGTAGGTTGGCTATTGTTGGACAACTCAGTATATTTATCTATCTGAATCTGAACTATCTTTGTTTTATTTGTTATTTAATTCCTGCCTTACTTTCTTATTTTCTGGCCATAATTAAAACTATTCGTGTGCTTACTGTATAGGGGTGATTTACTCTATTATTCATCAAGTATATCGCGTTCGCTATTTAGAGGGATGCTTTCTGTCTGTATGTATTAGGAAGTGAAAATATTTATTACAGTTAATAGAAAATCTGTTTGACATAGGTGTTACATTACATACATAGGTACTCAGGTACTTTCCAATGTTTTACAAAAATTGATTTATTCCAAATGTATAATTTTACATATTATTAAGGATAAAACAAGAGACATGCTTGAAATTACTTTATTTGATTTTTTACATAGATTTTTTTATAATAAATAGCACAGAAATCAATAGAAATAACAAATAATTTATAGATTCTTCACCTTTTTTAATTTCAAGCTTTCTTTGCCAATTACATGCTTAGAAGAAGTAAATTTACATCTCTTAAAAATGACACATGTTATGCAACGTTCTAATAGTTGCACCTTATGTTGTTTACAAGGTTCGTCAGTTAAAAACGATGTTCTTTCCAGATTTTTTGTAACTTTGTTTAATATCCTTTTGCGTAGTTTCTTCTTATGTTTTGTACAATCAAAATATTTTTCAAATGTATCTAAAGTCAATTTAATTGCTTCACATAGCTGATCTGTTGGTGCTAATAAACTAAATGCACCTTCTTCAATATATCCATACATTTTATTTAATATGAGTAATTCATTTTTATTGGAAAGTGTAGAGGTAGTATCAACAAAAGAGTGGTAGCAAATTTTACATTTTGATTGCTCAAACGATGTTCTAGCCAGGTAGCCGGCGAAATATGTAATACTGCATTCTTGTAATGTAGTTTCGGTTTTTGTAGGTGTTTCAACAGTCCCTCCTGATAAAATATCACAAGAAGATGTGGAGAAGCTACTGGAAGAGTGCAGTATTTCTTGCGCTGTAGAATCTAAAGAAATTGGCTCCAATAGATCTATTTCAGTCTCTATTTCTCTTGATTGATGTTCACAGTTTGATGCCTCCGAAGGTGTTAAAAGAGAATTTATTGCATATGAACGGAAAGTGGTTCTGAATGTTCGCGCGCTTGGATTAGGGTTGTATCCTCCTTTTTGACGGAAAATGGAAAATAAATTTTCAATAACATCCTGGTTGGTTTTTCTAGTAAGAATATATGCATCAGGATGTTTGGTTGTTTCACTGTCATACAACATTAATATTCCTCGAATTGTTTGTAGGAGTCCATCAAAACATGGTGGTCTTGATGGTGCTCTTGTTTGGTTATTTTTTTTTTAATTTTGAATAAAGACTAAACTTTCTTCTAATGTTGTTCTTACTAACGGATGGCTATGATGTAAACTACATTTGTATGGGTTAGGATCATGAAATGTGCTGCTATTGAGTGTATCAAAAAGATTATTTATCGTAGATATAAAATTTGCAGTGTGTAAAGATGTATTTGATCTTAGTTCTCCTGTTGCTACACAAGTCCGAATACAACTTGCCACGGAGTGACTGAAAATTTGTGTAGCTAACTTCACTGACATTTTTTGAAATCCTTTGGGATTTATATGTTTTTCCGTGATTTTTGGCATTGCTCTGCAAGGTTTTGTGCTGTCAATATCATAGGCTTTACGTATATCTTGAAAACTAATAACGGTGTTATTTGAAATAATAAAATCGGCCTTTAGTAGATTATTGCGAAAATTCTTTATTAGATGTGGCACATCATAGACAGCTACAATGGGGTGATTTTGAATATTAAAGAAGGGCTTTTTCTCAGTCACTCCCAATTTTTTGTAAGTGCTTTGATTCGAAGCACCTTGATCGCAAACTGTTGCATAAGGGAGTAATCCATTCTCTAAACATCTTTCTATTATATCTTGCAGTAGTACTACAAGCTTGTTTGCAGGCACGCCAGAATGACTAAGGAAGTATGCCAGTGACAACTTCCATCTTGAAAACAACCCTGTAGCAAGAAAGACTAACGCATGCCTTGCTGGTCGGCTAGTTCTTCCAAGATGTCCCAAATCCTCAAAACCTTCTATAAGATCCAGATGTTTGTTGTATTCACTTATTTCCTTAAGTGACATTTCATCGAAGCTTATCACGCAAGCTCTCTCTCTACAATGCTCCAACTTTCTATCTTTCTGCTAATTTGCCAAAAGAGCTTTTGGCTAAGTCCTGGTAAAAAGCTAGACCCACTAATCCATCGTTTTATTGTACTAGGTGCTGGTAGTACAATTTTTTCAAACAAGAACTTATACGCTGTGGGTGATTTATAATATAATGCCAACGCAAAATTTTTCTGATCTAATGGCCACTTTCTTACACTATTTTGTCCTAATTGCATATTCACTAATGTTTTGCTACATTGTTTTTTAAATGAATATGTATTCAGTTGATGATGTAAATTTGAGAATCTCACTTTTTTTTTAATTTGGATATTTGTGTTCGTTTTCGTAAAAGCAATTTACTTTGACTCTTAATATTGCTCTTTAATTTTTTTTCACGAGATGTATTTCTTCCAGATATAGTTGAAATTTCTGCAACAGGAAGATTTGTGATATCACGCAACCAATCCATATCCGCTGATTCATCCATTAATTCTACCTCTTCTTCCCCTTCGTCTTCTTCCAAAGTTATATTTTCATCGCTTCGTATTTTTCTTTCATACGTTGTTATAATTTTAGACGGGCCTGGTTGCGGCTCAGATATTTCCCGTTTTCTTTTAGAATCGTATGGTTGGGGAACTGCTGATTTTGTTAAACGATTCTTCAGTATTTGATTAACAAAACTGTCACTCTCGAAATGTCTTTGGCAAATTTGATACCTTTTTAGGTCTTCCAGGGGTGTGGTGGCTAAGGAAGAGTTTCCTATAAACCAAAGAAATTTACATTTATAGATTTGGAGATGAATTAATACCAATTTTCACTTAAATAGTATTTTATTACTTTATTAACTATAATTATTAATTAAAATGTTTATTATGTGAAAAATCCGTACTCTATCATCATTAATACTTGTTTGTTTAATACCTTTTGCTTTACAAAATAATGTAATTTATTAATTAACTTGATCTTATACCAACATTTTTTTGAAAGTCTTGTTGTGTTAGTATTGGTAATTTTTTATACAATGATAAACACAATATTCAGAAACCTTGCAAATTAGCACAGAAAGTTGAGGGTTGCGATTTTTAATTTTATCTCAAATAACTAGTACTTTACTCTTGATATAATTTTACGTTTCCTTAATTTTTAAACATCCTTTACGTTATACCGACATTCTGGTTATAGCTATCGACTTTTCAGAACAAGCGAAACTCTTTATGAAGAATGACTTTCTCAAAAAATAAGAAATAAAAGATTTTAGGGGTATAGTTAGGTCAATCCGGGGCACACTGTATATATAGGTCTAAGTTAATATAATAATCCTGAATAAAAAATTGTTTAAACTCTGTCATTTAAATGTAAAAGATATTTGAAATTATATATGTATGTACTACCTATAAATAAAAATTTATGGCTTAGTGAGTTAACATATTGCAGTGATCTTGAGTTGGGTTGTAAATTATAAATAAGTATAATCAAGATCACTTCAAGATTTTATTTAAATTAATTTTTATTTTATTTATTTTTATCATGATATGTATATAAATATTCACTATGTCAATAATTTGCCAAAATTTACTTTTTATTTAAGTAAAATAATAAAAGAATGTTAGTATAAATTTTATAAGTCATAATATTAAAATAAGCATTAAATGTTACGTGAAGAATAACGAGAAAGTGTTTTCCCGCACGAAGAATACTGTGACCGGGAGAGATCGACCGTATGGCCGGCGAAAACAATATCCTGCGCTAGATGCATAGATGAATCATGAACGTGTAAACAACTTGATATTTGCATGTTTGTTTACCTTTTTCAAATATTGTTAATACGCTGCTTTCCTGAGTGGTGCAGCACTGCAGCTATGTATTTCTGGAAGTGGAAACGTATCATACCGAACTGAAACGGACGTTTTTGTGAAGAAAAATATCTATATAAGACTGGGACCATCAGAAAACGGCAGAGTTGCTTGGTGTAAACCGCACTCAAAAGAGGAAAAAAGAAGGTGGAAACCTCTTCTTCCTCTTAAATGTTCTTTTAAAAGATTATTCTTGAATCTGAACTTAGAATATTTTTAAGATTTTTCAATACTTATAAAATTTTCAACAAGATTTAAAACTTGTAATATTTTTCGTAATAGTCATGCTGCACAATTTACATTGAGATTTGTAATTATTTTAGAAATAATTATTTATGTACGGGACAATATTATTTTAATTCGAACTTTGAATTTATTTAATTTTATTTATTTTTCTGGAATGTTTTGTTTTGTATGTAGGGTTACTACGCCATGCATTATGATAAAACATTTTAGTGATTGTAATGATTAGGTTGAATAGCGTAATAATTTTATTTTAGTGTAAAAATTTTCTTTACTACTTTATTTATCAGATTAAAGGATTTGTGGCTAATAATTTTGTTTTATGTATATACAGAGTAATTGAACTGTGATCAATAGTTAAATCATGGACGAATTTGAAGTGATGTATGAAGAATTAAGGTGATTTGATAATGTTTGTTATAAATGTGTGTATAGTGTTGTACCAATTTTTCTTGGGTGGTGTTTTGTATTGGAATCTCAAAGAAGGTAAAGTTTTATTTTAATGTATATATTTTTCTTGTATGTATATCAAGTATATTTTGTAGTACTTGTGTGTTCGATGTTAACGTGTTGGGTAATACATCAGGGATGTGTGAAATGAATTAAGTTGTTATTTAATTCATAGCATGGAGTCCTGGTGAATCCTTAAGACACGAATTAGTCTTGGTGGTACTGTGTTGGGAGCGAGAAAAGGCGCCAGGCAGAACTAATCAGGGCTGAGTTAATTAATTGAATACACAAATACTTTTATTTTATTTCATTTTTATTTATTTAATTTTAAAATTTATATATATACCTTAAGGGGTGAGCACATTGTGGTGTATGTTCGGGTTGTGTCCGACGAGTTAAAAAGACATACTCGTAGGGTGGAACTTTGGGGTACCTACCGGTGTGAATTTGCTTTCTGATGGTACTGTGTTGGGAGCGAGAAAAGGCGCCAGGCAGGACTAATTAGGGCAAAGCCATTCCCTTAATGTTTATATTTTGTTCGTAAATGATAAATCCTGTAAATTTTTGGTTATTCATATTCCAGTAAAATTCATCATGTGTAATAAAATTTTATTATTATTAAAGATGTTGATTGTCTACATGTATCTATGACAAATATAAATCATGATAATCACGTTCACATTTAAAACATAAATTTTCTCGACGTTATGTTTTTACTTATTTTAATTTCTTTATTATATTGACTTGTTGATTGTGCACCCTAAAGAGGCACCGTACCCGTCGAAGTTTCAAGGCCAAAGTGTCACAGTATCCCCCCAGCTATACTTTATAAAATATGAATTTTTAATTTTAAAAATTTACACACGGCGAGATTCGAACCACGACCTCCCAATCTCTAGTCCGCTTACCTCCGCGTTACCACGGGTGTATAAGCTCGAGTCTTTTAAATCGTTCTGAATCATATCAAGTAATAGACGGATATACGTACAGCGGCAATCCGACGTATGTACTAAACTTTAAATGATTTTAAAACTTTTTTTTTCAGTGTTGAAAATTCTTATTATAATTTTCTGCTTGAGCACTGATAATTATTTATTTGAGATTCGAACCCACGATCTCTAGTCAAGTGCGCTTACCTCCACGCCACACGGGTGTATGAGTTGGAATCTTTTAAATTATGCTGAATCATATCAAGTAACAGATGGATATATTGTATTGTCGGCAGTCCGATTATGTACTAAATTTTGAACAATTTAAAAAACTAGTTTTTGTCAGTGTTGAAAATTCTTATTATAATTTTCTGCTTTATCACTGATAATTATTTATTTAAGTTAGGTAAATTTTTAATTTTAAAAATTTACCTACCCTCGGATGAGATTCGAACCAACGACCACCAGATCTCTACGCCAGGTGTGCTTATCTTTGTGGTGACATGATTGTAAGAGGCAGAATTTAATAAAAAGTTGCAATCATGCAATTTTTTTCTTTTAGTGGCTATTCTATAATTATGTAAACATATTTATAAAATACATATATTACACATACTTAATAACTTCAGCCAAGTTGTATTTGCTTCATTCAAATATATTTCTTAAATTGGTTTATCTTAACTCTTCAGTTGTCTGACATCCTTCTATTAAAAGCGCCGCAGCAGCATATTGTATTAACAAAATGGGATTTACATCAGTGTGAAAAAAATATTATAAACTTCAAAATATATGCTAGCCAATAATACTTACTTACGCTTCAGCAATGACTGTATTCACAAAATGAACATTATTTTATCCAGACCTCAATTACAATTTCCAGCTTATTTTTCACAGATCATTAATGCATAACTCTAGATACACCACAACACATAAATATATGTTTGCTTTAAATATTAAAAATGTACTTAATTCAAATACTTGCAAAAAAAGTTAAAATATCTTAAGTTATTAGGATTGCGTTTAAAAATACTACTTGTATGTACATGTAGTACAACTACGGCAACTATCAATACCTGACATATTGAAGTAACAATTTAATAAATGACCTTAAGTCGTTGATTGAAGGAATACATAAAGATGCGCAACGCTATAGCAAAAGAGCGTGTCTTACCGCTAAATACCCCCGCACACCCCTTGCCCTGAAACACAGTCGCTGTCTTGTGGCGACACCAAACGACCATACCTATAACTGCTAGAAATTGACGAAAAAGCGATGGTTTTGCCGTTTGCAGTAATTACATATAATAGCTCTGGGCGAATTTACATGCTTTAAAGTCTCCTGGACATATGAACCTATACTGGGGTGTCTCTAAAAGGTACGGAAAAAACGCTACCACACATTTCTGAGGGCAAAATATGACGATCTAACCCAACTTACCTCAGTCCAAAAGTGGATGCTTTCGGAGATACAGAGTGTCAAAAGTTCAATTTGGTTTTAGTTTTTTATAAATAATTTCTGTAATAATTGGTATATTGTCACAATATTTGGGTAGGGGGGGTTTCGTGGGGTAAAAAATTTAAATCTGCTCTCATTTTCATTGCAAAATGTAGAGGGCGCCACCTGCGGCATATTGTATCCATTTAAAACGTAATAACTTTTTTGAGACACTGTATTTAACTTTTAAATAAAAATTCTTATTCTCCAATGTTTTTTACCTAGAAAAGGTATACCTGGTAGGAGTTGATTGGAGCAGCCGTTTATGAGTAATCTGGATATAAAAAATTCATTCCGTATATGGACACATATGCTTCTGTAATTTGGGTGTTATTCTTGTGGCAATTCAATGCAATGGTGCATCCACTTTTGGACTGAGGTAAGTTGGGTTAGATCGCCCTCAGAAATGTGTGGTAGCGTTTTTTCCGCACCTTTTAGAGACACCCTGTATATTTGTTCAATATACATTAAACATGCATATTTATGTATTGCAATAATATGTGTTTCATTTCCGCTTCTTGTAGGTATTTAATTTATTCATTGAAATAGATGTTCATTTTAAATATTATCGGATATGTATACAAAAAATCGTATTGTTAGATGTTTGTATATTCTAAGAAACACAGGTGTGCGATTTTGGGTCTTGGTTTTATTTCTTAATGTTTAATAAAAGTCGGTTTTCCCTAATACCTATATTTCGCAATTGTACCTGGCGGTAATAAATATCTTGTTTGCCTAGTGAGTGCGTACCTGTAAAGATAGTTCTAGGAAAATAATCCGATCATAAACCGTTACCTATATGTGCATAATTACATCTGGGAATATTAAATACATAGAAAATGCCCAAAAATTTCTTAATAGTTTTCTGGATAATTTAAACTTAAAAATTAACTATTGACATTGTTTTATGTGTAAACTATGTAGGTATTGGTGTAATATGGAAATACATATACGTAAAATAAGAAGTAAATAAACAAATATCTGAATATGACAGTTATTTATTATTTACCAAAAAGATGCTTGACTTAGAGAAATATTACTTACCTACCTACCTCAGTTTTTATAATAAAATTTCATATTATAAAATAAGAGTATTGCTAGTATACCTACTCACTTTTTTATTAAGACAAAGAAGCTTATTAATAATGTATTTTTTCATTAGATGGGTGAATAAAATAAAACCTTACAGAAATATTGTCACATTGTTTTTACTAACATATATATATATATATATATATATATATATATATACCCGTTTTCTGCCCAAAATGAGATCCAAACATTTCATAGACAACCCGGGGTCCACTTTAAGGAATCATTATTTTGGAAAAAGAATTATAGGAATAGCTATAGAAATCCATTTTTAATAAGGGCCTCAACAGAGGGGTAATGCTTTTTTTATTTTTGATATACGTCATGTATACTATACAAGAGAAGGTCTTATTACAAACGAGATCACAGATTGTATATGTATAAATATGTGGTATAAAATAAGATCCGCCAATGTTGCCAAGTTTATTGCATGCGCATTATGTTGAATTACTTTTTAAGTGTAAAAAAACCGGTTGTAAATTGATGCGTAGAGTGAGAAAACAGTATCCGCGCTAAGATGAGGGAAAGAGATACCGGTATGTGAGAAATTTCGACTGGGTTTATTTACATTTTAAATTCCTTCATAGTATTTGTAACTGAGATATATTTAATTTTGAAGAAAACATACCTAAATTTTACTATTACAGAAATGCCATATTGTGAATAGATATGTATAATGTTATGTAGAGATAACATGAAATCAGTAAAATAATTGGTAAATTGAACTCTTAGGAAACTTTTTAATTATATAGTATAATTACTTACTCCAGTAACATTAAATACATATATACTATTAACTCTTAATATTACCTTGTTCATATTCATAAACGTTTATTATTTATAAAAAAAATATACTGTTAATTGTTAATAAAATTTCGAAAAATATTAATAAAGGTGGTATAAATACAATATACAGGGTCCACCTAGGGCGTGGGTCTACGAGATATCTCCTGCACTAAATATGATAGAGTAAATATATGTACAGTTGCTTGAGGCTTTTTTCTCTGCTATATAAATATATTGTGACAATACTCTTAATTAATATAGAGTATCATGACATTCAGATAAATAAATTAACTTTAAAATCTTTTATATAATTTTATCCCAAAAACTAGCTCAGATATTATAACTTTCAAAAAATTTACAAATTAATAAGCAAATATTCTTGTACTAATAGGGTTACTGACTATCAGTAATCTGTATGTTTAAGCAACTACTAAATGTGCTAAATGGGTTGCTGACTTTCAGTGGCTTGTATAATTAAAGCAGTTCCCTATATCTTAATATGTTCAGTAAACTTATATGATAGCTTTTTTACCGATTTTTAAAATTAATAATTTATATCAATTAAATAATACCAAAACTATGTGTAATTGTTCAAGTACCTATTCGGATTAATTACATCAATTTTTAGCAAAACTATAACAAGGTATGTATTTCAATAGCCATTTATACCATTTACATTTACTGACATATATTTTCTCCTTTTAGGTTAATGTTATAAGCGTCTCTGTTTATTTTCCTACTCCACTCAAAATAATCATTTTTTTTACTATGCCAAATAAAAGAAAATATCAGTATAGATTTGTTTAATTCATTGAAATTATATAAAAGTGATTATAGAAATTTATAAACAATTATCAAAAGTACACATATGGAAATTTTCCTCAACACGTCTAATCAACAATATGAGAAGAATTTAATACGAGATTGTCACTTGACTACAATGGTTATAAATGCAATAACGTAAGTATG
This sequence comes from Amphimallon solstitiale, assembly GCA_963170755.1. NCBI lineage: Eukaryota > Metazoa > Arthropoda > Insecta > Coleoptera > Scarabaeidae > Amphimallon > Amphimallon solstitiale. The sequence continues at coordinate 97,352,351 of OY720676.1, read as the reverse complement.
AACCTTTACTATTATTTAATTCAATATCTGAAACCTGTTTATTTCTGTTCTTTACAGAATTTTAATAAAGTATTTATAAGCAGAACTTTAATATTTCGGGTAAAACTAAATTTTGTCATTCTATTATGTAGTTTTATTATACAAAGCCTCTTGCTTTCCAAACAAATTCTTATTTGAGATTATGATTTTATATCGTAAAATAAAGATTTAGATTTACTGTTAATAAAGATGAAATACAATAATTCACACGATCATTACACCGATTTATAATTTCTCTACAGAAATTATGCAATAAATATTACTTTAACTCCGAAATTAATTCCAATGTTTATACGACCTGATATAATTATTATAGAATTTCTTTCTTATTCTTCAATGTCTTTCCTTCTAGCGTTCTTTCTTCTCACTCTAGTGATGATGTTAGTATAACAAACTGGAACCCTCGGACCTCGAACTGTTATCCTGTCGTACCTGGATGAAATCTCTGCACTCTCGTACACGTTCTGGGAATGCTCGAACTGGGACGGTTTATAATACGATTTCCTGTCGTACCTGGATGAAAACTCGGCACTCTCGTACACCTGTAATAAACACACACTATCTTGATGTTCTCTGGACTTCCACGTTCCTGGAATGCTCGAACTGGGACGGTTTATAATACTATTAGCCTCGGATTATTACACTCCTGGATTGACAAACTTGTGCACCATAAATTCTCACTCGTATATTAATTCTTCAATTCAACTGGTTCAATGATACATATGCAGGAACTCCTAAACGATTCTGACGGGATGGTTGTAGCTGTATTGGATTATACTTCTTAAATATCCGATTATAAGGTAAGTTCGAAATAAATCTCTCTCCTCTTTACTATATGTTCTAAATATTTATCCTTTCTTCCTTCTTTTATGTTATCCACCAGTAATATTAATGGAAAATTTCTAATTATTATATATTTTCCTGAAATAAAATCTCACTATCTTCTCCGTTAATTATTAAACACTTCTATTACTCTTTGAAGCGAAAATTAAGAACATTAACTGTATTTAATGATGAAATTCTTTCTCTTCTCGAGAAACACGTTCGCATTTTCCCAATAAAATTAGAATTGTTATTTTTTTCATTTCCCATTTCCTTGACGATTATAAATTAATTTTCATTTACCAATTATATTGTTCCACACAGTTTATTTATTCAACAAAGTTTCTATATTATTTTTGAATGTTTTAAATACCTATTTAGAATTTCCCAATCTTACTATATAAAATCTCAATTGAATATTTTAGTTTGTTTTCTCCACTTCTACCTATTAATACCCATTTATAGTAGTATGTTTTTATACATGTCAAAATCTGACATTTCCAACATTTGAATTTTGGCGCGTTAGCTATTCATTATTTTATTGCATTTATATTTTTAAATTTCATTACTTATTACTATTCTCATATACTTTGTTAATTAAACAAGTTTTCACAAACATTATATTACATATACAAACAAATCAAGTAATATTTAAATCTTTACTTTCAGGATGAAGAAAACTAAACATCAAAGTATCCTGCCACAACTATCTATGCAAATGCATGAAGAAAACAGAATAAACTACATATTTGAGGACATTAACCTCTTTATACATTTGGTATACTTTAAATATTTCATTAATATAAAAATTCTGCTATAAAAAAAAACACTTTAAATTAAATTCCTTTAATTAATTTATAAACCATATTGTTGCCTAGTCATAGTAAACGGCAAACCATTATATATGCCCCTTTTTTAATAAATTTAAATTTCCACATGTGGAATAAAATTTACATTTATTAAACAACTGAACTAAATTAATTGTAATATCAATTGTGTTATCTTCAAAAGAAAAATACTTCTAAATACATTTTAAACATCCAACTAATATTTCTTACCATTTGGCATATTTTTAAATCTTTTTGTTATTTAACTCTCTGCTTCAATTAATCTTTAAGAACTCAACTAATTAAGTCAATACATTTCAATTGAATTAAAATTCTTAAACAATGTCAACTGTACTATAAACTTCACTTCTATATACTATGTCGATTTATATTTGTTATAATTTATGTAACTATAATTATTTTTTACACTATATACAAGTAACTTAATCCATTTTGTATAACCTTTATTCAGTACTCTTTTTGAAAATGTAATCCCTATTTAAAACTTTACCATTTTTTTTTTAAACTTAACCCCTCTTGGTTTCAACTAATTCAGACTATTTAAGCCTTATCAAAATTTGTTTCTAAAATATATTCTGTATTCATCCTTACAATTATTGGTGATTACTAATAAGTTACATCTGTTTCTTTTTCAGATATCTAGTAGCCTCTACAAATATGCTTTACATATGCTCACATCTTCTTTATAATTATATTTTCTTTTTATACTGTTCTCATCTGAACAAATCCCCTATACCCCTATTAGACATTTTCGTCTACCCATGTACTTTCATCTTTGGAAAGTAACTAAACTATATTTTCGTTTTATAAGGCGCACGTTACCTATATAATACTTTTATGACATTTTCGTCCTATTAATATTTATCATCACTTTGGGTTATATTTACCCTATCATACATATTCTCTATAATTATTCCATATTTTCATGGTACCTTTAAATATTTATTATTTATTGTAAGCATTCATTTTTATCTCTTTTAACATATTTTATTATAAAGACTTTTCCTATCTTTGCTTTTATTTGAACATCACCTATTATACTTCATAGACCTTGTTTTTTTATATTATTTCTTACACAGAATTCTGCTATTATTTAGATATCTTCTATTTATTTTTATAAGGCTCCTATTTGTTCTTCTCTCATATATCTTCTTCATACATTTCTTCAAATCTTTGTACTTATACAAATTTTATCAACTGGAAAGTTACTTATATATTCTTCTATTATTTATATTTACAAATTGTATAATGAAAGGAATGAGGAAAACTAAATATTACTAACTTCTTTATACTATCTAATATTTACAACTCTTATTCGTCTAAACTAAACTATCCTGATTCTATTGTCATAGAGTAAGGAAATAAAACATAAATCTTTGTTAGAATATCTTGGTGAATATTCTTACATTATAGTTTCAATTATAAATTATTTGAACGTACATATTCGTATTCCTCCTTATTATTATATTCTTTTGTAGTAACAAATGACCTTACACATGCCCCTTGCTTGGTACTCCCTTATTAGTTTAATTTTCCAATTTAATAATCCCTATTTTACCTTCTTCAATTCTTTTCATGAATTCATGTTCTTCTTGTAATAGTTATATATTTTTTTTTTATTTAATCTCAAGTGTTTAGTGATTTTCTTAATCTTTGAAGTATTTGTCGTAACTCTGGTTTATGTAATATTTTCATCATATTAACGTGAACAAGTCCTTCAGTGTAATTGCTATATCTCTAAATTTTTAGGCTCTTTTCTCTATTCAGTGTGTCTCTGGATATGGGTGGTGTCGCCGGTAACAACGGTTGTCGCCCTATGTATTTCAACCGCCATGTCCCTAAATTTTGGGCTTTATTATATTCAGTGTAGCTCTGGAATGGGTGGTAGCGCCATTTACCAACGGTTACTGGCCCTTCAGTACCGCCATGCCCCTAAATTTTTTTAATAATCTATTTTTAATCGCACTCTATTTTGCAATGTATCAAATATGTTCCCTTGAGCGATATTTACTTTATTCCATGAATCATTTTCTTCAATTCTGCAAGACATCTTGTTCACACATTTTCCAACCTTTTTGAATAATCTAAAGACATCAGCATTTGATGTAAATGTATTTGTAATTTTCTGAATTTCCATATCCCATTCCAATAATTCTCTGCCCTTAATATCCAATATCAAAGTGATCTGATAAACATCACTTTGCACATATCTTACTAAAAAAACACGTCTACTATCAACAAAATCATTACCACCTACAATTCCTTCAAATCGACTGTACATATTAACTTTTACACTTCTTACACTATTTCTCATATGTGTTGGTATCATATTACGTCCAACATTAAATTTGTTTCCAATGAACTTATCGTCTCCTGAAACTACCCCTTTTTTCTGCCTTGAGGTGAATAAGTATAGCTTTTTGTCATCTTTTTCTCCTACTAAAAGTGTATCTAAATACGATCTTAAAATTCTTCTCCCGGAATCTAAGTATTTTGTTTTCTTTGTTAATAAAAAAAATTTATTCGTTTTCTTACTTTCAGCTGTGTTTTGTTTAACATCAATGCAGTTTAGAACACCCTTCTCAACATTTCCTATTACTTCTTTAGTCTCATTTATTTCTATTTCTAATAACTGATTTCCAATAATAATTCCTTCTTCCATCTTCAATATTCCCTTAACCTCTGCTGTATCTTGTTTGTCTTCCACGCAAACTTGTGTTACTGGTATTATTTCTTCTGGATTACTCACCAAAGATCTTTTAAATTCTTCAATATCCTTTTTATATTCTTCTCTAGTATCAATGCTCGCCTTAATCAATTTATCCAATTTTTCTCCTAATTCTTTTTTATCCTCATCCCTATTTTTCTTATTCTCTTCACTACCCTTGTCCAATTTATTACTTAATTCTTCCTTCAACTCCACTAAATTCTTCTTACTTACTATTCTATCCTCATCCCTAATTTTCTCGCTTCTCTTAATATCCTCCTCTCTAATTTTCTTACTATCTTCACTCGCCTTGTCAAACTTACCACTTATTTCTTCGTTCATCTGTTTTAACATTTGTAAAATTGATCCAAAACCTACTACTGGTGTCGACATTTCTATTTTAGAAGTCTCTCCTTGTATTTCCACCTTATCACCTCTATCCTGTATCTCTCCTGTCAATTGATCTTCTATCTGCACCTGTGATATATCTTCTCCTCCCTCTAGTAAATTCACATTCTGTCCAACCTCCTCTTCACTATCACTAGACGATTCCGTTCTATATAATCCAGAATTACTCTTAGATCTGGTATTCATTTTAAATAATTATAGTACACAATTTCTTATACCTTAATATACTTTAAACTGACTTTATTGCCTTTGTAAAATGTATACCAATGTTACCGCTATTAATACACTAAATAAAATATTTGAAATATGTTGTTGCGAGTCTTATTTTAATTGCTTCACGTTAGATACGTCATAAAATGAGCTAAGGAGGGGGTAATATAAATTACAAACACCTAATCAAAGTGAATAACATAATCAAAATACTATTTGCGAGTCTTATTTTAATCGCTCCACGTTGGGCACGCCATAAAATGTGACAATACTCTTAATTAATATAGAGTATCATGACATTCAGATAAATAAATTAACTTTAAAATCTTTTATATAATTTTATCCCAAAAACTAGCTCAGATATTATAACTTTCAAAAAATTTTCAAATTAATAAGCAAATATTCTTGTACTAATAGGGTTACTGACTATCAGTAATCTGTATGTTTAAGCAACTACTAAATGTGCTAAATGGGTTGCTGACTTTCAGTGGCTTGTATAATTAAAGCAGTTCCCTATATCTTAATATGTTCAGTAAACTTATATGATAGCTTTTTTACCGATTTTTAAAATTAATAATTTATATCAATTAAATAATACCAAAACTATGTGTAATTGTTCAAGTACCTATTCGGATTAATTACATCAATTTTTAGCAAAACTATAACAAGGTATGTATTTCAATAGCCATTTATACCATTTACATTTACTGACATATATTTTCTCCTTTTAGGTTAATGTTATAAGCGTCTCTGTTTATTTTCCTACTCCACTCAAAATAATCATTTTTTTTACTATGCCAAATAAAAGAAAATATCAGTATAGATTTGTTTAATTCATTGAAATTATATAAAAGTGATTATAGAAATTTATAAACAATTATCAAAAGTACACATATGGAAATTTTCCTCAACACGTCTAATCAACAATATGAGAAGAATTTAATACGAGATTGTCACTTGACTACAATGGTTATAAATGCAATAACGTAAGTATGAACCTTTACTATTATTTAATTCAATATCTGAAACCTGTTTATTTCTGTTCTTTACAGAATTTTAATAAAGTATTTATAAGCAGAACTTTAATATTTCGGGTAAAACTAAATTTTGTCATTCTATTATGTAGTTTTATTATACAAAGCCTCTTGCTTTCCAAACAAATTCTTATTTGAGATTATGATTTTATATCGTAAAATAAAGATTTAGATTTACTGTTAATAAAGATGAAATACAATAATTCACACGATCATTACACCGATTTATAATTTCTCTACAGAAATTATGCAATAAATATTACTTTAACTCCGAAATTAATTCCAATGTTTATACGACCTGATATAATTATTATAGAATTTCTTTCTTATTCTTCAATGTCTTTCCTTCTAGCGTTCTTTCTTCTCACTCTAGTGATGATGTTAGTATAACAAACTGGAACCCTCGGACCTCGAACTGTTATCCTGTCGTACCTGGATGAAATCTCTGCACTCTCGTACACGTTCTGGGAATGCTCGAACTGGGACGGTTTATAATACGATTTCCTGTCGTACCTGGATGAAAACTCGGCACTCTCGTACACCTGTAATAAACACACACTATCTTGATGTTCTCTGGACTTCCACGTTCCTGGAATGCTCGAACTGGGACGGTTTATAATACTATTAGCCTCGGATTATTACACTCCTGGATTGACAAACTTGTGCACCATAAATTCTCACTCGTATATTAATTCTTCAATTCAACTGGTTCAATGATACATATGCAGGAACTCCTAAACGATTCTGACGGGATGGTTGTAGCTGTATTGGATTATACTTCTTAAATATCCGATTATAAGGTAAGTTCGAAATAAATCTCTCTCCTCTTTACTATATGTTCTAAATATTTATCCTTTCTTCCTTCTTTTATGTTATCCACCAGTAATATTAATGGAAAATTTCTAATTATTATATATTTTCCTGAAATAAAATCTCACTATCTTCTCCGTTAATTATTAAACACTTCTATTACTCTTTGAAGCGAAAATTAAGAACATTAACTGTATTTAATGATGAAATTCTTTCTCTTCTCGAGAAACACGTTCGCATTTTCCCAATAAAATTAGAATTGTTATTTTTTTCATTTCCCATTTCCTTGACGATTATAAATTAATTTTCATTTACCAATTATATTGTTCCACACAGTTTATTTATTCAACAAAGTTTCTATATTATTTTTGAATGTTTTAAATACCTATTTAGAATTTCCCAATCTTACTATATAAAATCTCAATTGAATATTTTAGTTTGTTTTCTCCACTTCTACCTATTAATACCCATTTATAGTAGTATGTTTTTATACATGTCAAAATCTGACATTTCCAACATTTGAATTTTGGCGCGTTAGCTATTCATTATTTTATTGCATTTATATTTTTAAATTTCATTACTTATTACTATTCTCATATACTTTGTTAATTAAACAAGTTTTCACAAACATTATATTACATATACAAACAAATCAAGTAATATTTAAATCTTTACTTTCAGGATGAAGAAAACTAAACATCAAAGTATCCTGCCACAACTATCTATGCAAATGCATGAAGAAAACAGAATAAACTACATATTTGAGGACATTAACCTCTTTATACATTTGGTATACTTTAAATATTTCATTAATATAAAAATTCTGCTATAAAAAAAAACACTTTAAATTAAATTCCTTTAATTAATTTATAAACCATATTGTTGCCTAGTCATAGTAAACGGCAAACCATTACAATATTTTCAGCTATACAAGATGTTCAGTTTCCTCATAACAATAAAACACTTTGGATTTTTAAATGGTATACATTACTTCAAAATTGGATTTCACAGTCTATTTTAAATTTCTTTTATGTGCGAAAATATTCAAGTTTATCTACTCGTTTCAGAGTTGTTGCGACTCTACCTAATTTTTCCCCAGGTGTGATCCTTCAAAGAAATGTCAATGTTTGATTAATGAATAATATTGTCAAGATACAATTTTAAACACAACGTTTGTAATGTTTGATGATTGTTACACACGTATTTAGAAGTGACAGATGATATACTTATGTTCGCTAAAGAAGTATAAATTACGGAATAATCAAAATCTTGTAAACTAACAACTTTGGGCATATCAAATTATGCCCAAAAATTAAATGTTCTTTTTGATAATTGTGTTAAAACTAAAAAAATTATCCGAATTACAATTTTCTAAAGAAAAAAATTATTTATAGTAAACACTCAGCTCATTATAACTAATGGATGATTAGTTTTAAATACGTGTGTAACTACCATGGCAGATTGTTGAACCTATATTTAAATTTGCTTGTTTGTATGTTATTTGTTAATGAAGCATTGAAAGAAGATTACAATTGTGGAAAAATTAGGAAAATTGTAATAACTCTAAAATCAGTGGATGACTTTGTACACACGTTCATGCAGTATCAATTTAAAATAATGTGATATATATGATTTTACAATAATATATAAAGTATTCTATTTACAAATAATATAGTTCACAATATTTTTAGACTGTTGTGAAAGGAGCAACAGAAATGAGCAACTTTGGTTTATACACATTAAGGGCCGGTTTTTCAAACTCCGATTAAAATACCTGGTTAACCAATCATTCATTTATTAAGTCTAATAATTAATTATCTCTAACTGTAGATTTTCAATGCTAGAATATACATCGGTTATCTAAACAGTATTTAAGGATGTATTGTACAAAGTTTGCAACATATTTGCTAGTGCATTTGGTCTAAATTAGTATATTTTGTTCTAATAATATTGGCGTCATTTTCTACATCCGAATTTGTTATTTTATTTTTTTAAAGATTATATTCTATATAATTAGAAATTTCATTTTGGTAAACAAATGTAGTTATATCTTTTGAGAATACAGCATCTGAGAATTTCTGTGTGATTACTTACTGTTATTGAGAAATACAAAAATATTGTGAAAAATGGAAAGACTAATAAAATATACGTACATATACAGGCTGATTCGTTTTAAATTTAGCGAAGTTGTCAAATTCTGTGTTTGTTATGAATCCGTAAAGAAAATGGACATGTGACAAATGACGTTCGTATTAAAAAAAAACGCAAAAACTCGATTTTGTTCTTTTACCTCTAGCACCTACATTTGGCCTTGGAAAAAATAAAAACACAAACTTATGGCCACTTTTAAACCTCTATCCAGTGGTGTACACGAAATTTTTGTGTAACGTTTCGTTACTTTCTGGCCATTATCAAATATCTAATTTCTTATAAGCGCTATATTGGATTTAGACACCTTTAATTTAACCATGTACTACATGTTGAAAGTTATTGATATTATGCTTTAATTGAAAGACTAAATTTTAAGATTAAATTAGGCAAGAGAAACGAGATATGTTAAGTACTTTTTATTCTTCGAACCGAAATTCAACAGTAGCGAGTACAATATATTTACAATTGTATCTAGAATGACCACAGCCTCATCGTACCATCTTTCTAGATCTTGATAGAAATTTGGTCGAGAATGGATCGTTTACTAAGCCGCGTAATGTTCATGTCAACAGGAATTGGAATGAAAATCGACAGGATATTTTACAAATGGTAAATTTAAGTCGTGTTTTTGCAAACTGCATGTTAACCATTTTTAGATAAATAATATTCCATCAATTTCTACACGCGTAGTGGCGTCAGAATTAAATTTGTCCCAGTCTAGAGTTTGGAGAACTTTACATCAAAGTAGGTTTAAACCATACAAGATCCATTAGTCACACTTTACTACCTGGAGATAATTTAAGAAGACTCGAATACTGTAATTGGTTAATGGGAAGAATAGAAAATGACCAACATTTTTAAGCAAAATTATCTGGTCAGATGAAACTAAATTTCCAACTCTGGAATGTTCAACAGAAATACGGAGCACTATTGGGCAGTACCCCGACAAAACAGGGCAAGGAGACCACAACATCGTTTTGGAATAAACGTTTAGATGGGTATTTTGGTAAATCGTCTCCTAGGACATTGATTATATATAAGGAGATATATCAACGCAATAAGAAAATCGGCTACGCTTAAAACTCAGTTTCGGGATGAGGCCGCTTAAAGTCGCTAGTGTTCCTACATCCCAATATATATATGTATATCAAATTGAAAAGGTAGAACATCCAGTAAAATGCTGCCTATAATTATACTTTTCAACGCTAGATGACAGAACTATCGTAAGTAGGTATAATAGAAAAATATTTTTTTAATTTTCTGGGCGCCAACGAAGCCAGTGTAGTTGAATTTGCATATTTTCTTTTCAAACGAAAAATATGGCTGGTAATAAGTGTCAGTATTTTAAATGTGAGAACAACCGAAGAACTGTTCCGAATCTAAGTATGTTCTCATTTCCTGTGCAAGATTTGGAACGTGTAAAGCAATGGATATTAAATTCAGGTAAGTTTCATATTTAATATCAAATATTTACCTTTTGGGTTTAATAATAAATATACTCATCTTACTGCAGGAAGAAATTTTACCCTTTATAGACAGCGGAAATTAGACAGACACAGAAATAACACTAACAATAATAATAACCATAATTGTCCTTATTTTAAATATATAAGTACATATATTTTCTTCATTGTCTATTACTCTATTATTTACTAATTTGAATTATAAAATATATTCCGAAATCTGTTAACTGCTGTCATTACAAAATAGATATATTCCCAGAAATAAAATTATTTGAAATTATGTATTAGAGATACATCCATATCAGAATTCAAGGAAAAAGCCTAAGCATATTTGAAACCAGATGGGCTAGAACAGAAACAGCTATTGATAAGTGTGTTTACATAATATATCAGTTAAGGGCCTCTAATTTTTAACATCCATGAAATACCTACCTTGTCTCTTTAAGGTTAGAAAGAGATAACAGAACTGGAATTTTGCGTTAATATTTTCATTATTTATTACCCTAATAATTATGAAGAGCTGAGGGATTTTGCGGGGTGCCAGGATAGTATTCAGGTAAACGCACGAATATAATGACCTTGTTTCGATCGGTGATGCATGCGTGATTTTATTGCTTTACATGCATTCCCTATTTATATCACTTAGGTATGTCAGTTATGTCGTTATAAAGTTTATATTTAGAGAAATACTAAGCAAAAAAAATTAAATTCTTAACATACATAACATAATTTTCTACAAAAAAGACAATTTCTCGGTCGTACGTATATTTTAGTAACTATGTGTACATTTTAAAAAAGAAGTCTATGCCTACATGTTTATACAAAAAATAAATAAAATTTGAGTTTATAATTAAATAATATATTCAGGTGAACGTATTTTCTACATAATTTAAATTGCACTGAAAAATAAAACAATCCTTATATTAAGCAGAAACACCATAAAAAGATCTATTGACAAAGCACAATGTCGCCTATTCATACATTTATACATAAACTCGATGCGGCTCTAGTACATAATGTATTATGTTTACATAATACATTATGTACTAGAGCGGCATGTATTATGTTTACATAATACATTATGTACTAGAGCGGCATCGAGTTTATGTATAAATGTATGAATAGGCGACATTGTGCTTTGTCGATAGATCTTTTTATGGTGTTTCTGCTGAATATAAGGATTGTTTTATTTTTCAGTGCAATTTAAATTATGTAGAAAATACGTTCACCTGAATATATTATTTAATTATAAACTCAAATTTTATTTATTTTTTGTATAAACATGTAGGCATAGACTTCTTTTTTAAAATGTACACATAGTTACTAAAATATACGTAGGACCGAGAAATTGTCTTTTTTTTTGTAAAAAATTATGTTATGTATGTTAAGAATTTAATTTTTTTTGCTTAGTATTTCTCTAAATATAAACTTTATAACGACATAACTGACATACCTAAGTGATATAAATAGCGAATGCATGTAAAGCAATAAAATCACGCATGCATCACCGATCGAAACAAGGTCCATTATATTCGTGCGTTTACCTGAATACTATCCTGGCACCCCGCAAAATCCCTCAGCTCGAATTATGATGTACTTATATTTAAATATTTAAAGTTCTCCTTTATATTGCCCTAATTTTAAGAACAGTATTTTACACATAGGTAGATATCTCTATATGCAGATAATAAGGATATATGTATGTTGACATACATATGTTAACTCACTAAGCCATAAATTTTTATTTATAGGTAGTACATACATATATAATTTCAAATATCTTTTACATTTAAATGACAGAGTTTAAACAATTTTTTATTCAGGATTATTATATTAACTTAGACCTATATATACAGTGTGCCCCGGATTGACCTAACTATACCCCTAAAATCTTTTATTTCTTATTTTTTGAGAAAGTCATTCTTCATAAAGAGTTTCGCTTGTTCTGAAAAGTCGATAGCTATAACCAGAATGTCGGTATAACGTAAAGGATGTTTAAAAATTAAGGAAACGTAAAATTATATCAAGAGTAAAGTACTAGTTATTTGAGATAAAATTAAAAATCGCAACCCTCAACTTTCTGTGCTAATTTGCAAGGTTTCTGAATATTGTGTTTATCATTGTATAAAAAATTACCAATACTAACACAACAAGACTTTCAAAAAAATGTTGGTATAAGATCAAGTTAATTAATAAATTACATTATTTTGTAAAGCAAAAGGTATTAAACAAACAAGTATTAATGATGATAGAGTACGGATTTTTCACATAATAAACATTTTAATTAATAATTATAGTTAATAAAGTAATAAAATACTATTTAAGTGAAAATTGGTATTAATTCATCTCCAAATCTATAAATGTAAATTTCTTTGGTTTATAGGAAACTCTTCCTTAGCCACCACACCCCTGGAAGACCTAAAAAGGTATCAAATTTGCCAAAGACATTTCGAGAGTGACAGTTTTGTTAATCAAATACTGAAGAATCGTTTAACAAAATCAGCAGTTCCCCAACCATACGATTCTAAAAGAAACCGGGAAATATCTGAGCCGCAACCAGGCCCGTCTAAAATTATAACAACGTATGAAAGAAAAATACGAAGCGATGAAAATATAACTTTGGAAGAAGACGAAGGGGAAGAAGAGGTAGAATTAATGGATGAATCAGCGGATATGGATTGGCTGCGTGATATCACAAATCTTCCTGTTGCAGAAGTTTCAACTATATCTGGAAGAAATACATCTCGTGAAAAAAAATTAAAGAGCAATATTAAGAGTCAAAGTAAATTGCTTTTACGAAAACGAGCACAAATATCCAAATTAAAAAAAAAAGTGAGATTCTCAAATTTACATCATCAACTGAATACATATTCATTTAAAAAACAATGTAGCAAAACATTAGTGAATATGCAATTAGGACAAAATAGTGTAAGAAAGTGGCCATTAGATCAGAAAAATTTTGCGTTGGCATTATATTATAAATCACCCACAGCGTATAAGTTCTTGTTTGAAAAAACTGTACTACCAGCACCTAGTACAATAAAACGATGGATTAGTGGGTCTAGCTTTTTACCAGGACTTAGCCAAAAGCTCTTTTGGCAAATTAGCAGAAAGATAGAAAGTTGGAGCATTGTAGAGAGAGCTTGCGTGATAAGCTTCGATGAAATGTGACTTAAGGAAATAAGTGAATACAACAAACATCTGGATCTTATAGAAGGTTTTGAGGATTTGGGACATCTTGGAAGAACTAGCCGACCAGCAAGGTATGCGTTAGTCTTTCTTGCTAGAGGGTTGTTTTCAAGATGGAAGTTGTCACTGGCATACTTCCTTAGTCATTCTGGCGTGCCTGCAAACAAGCTTGTAGTACTACTGCAAGATATAATAGAAAGATGTTTAGAGAATGGATTACTCCCTTATGCAACAGTTTGCGATCAAGGTGCTTCGAATCAAAGCACTTACAAAAAATTGGGAGTGACTGAGAAAAAGCCCTTCTTTAATATTCAAAATCACCCCATTGTAGCTGTCTATGATGTGCCACATCTAATAAAGAATTTTCGCAATAATCTACTAAAGGCCGATTTTATTATTTCAAATAACACCGTTATTAGTTTTCAAGATATACGTAAAGCCTATCATATTGACAGCGCAAAACCTTGCAGAGCAATGCCAAAAATCACGGAAAAACATATAAATCCCAAAGGATTTCAAAAAATGTCAGTGAAGTTAGCTACACAAATTTTCAGTCACTCCGTGGCAAGTTGTATTCGGACTTGCGTAGCAACAGGAGAACTAAGATCAAATACATCTTTACACACTGCAAATTTTATATCTACGATAAATAATCTTTTTGATACACTCAATAGCAGCACATTTCATGATCCTAACCCATACAAATGTAGTTTACATCATAGCCATCCGCTAGTAAGAACAACATTAAAAGAAAGTTTAGTCTTTATTCAAAATTTAAAAAAAAATAACCAAACAAGAGCACCATCAAGACCACCATGTTTTGATGGACTCCTACAAACAAGTCGAGGAATATTAATGTTGTATGACAGTGAAACAACCAAACATCCTGATGCATATATTCTTACTAGAAAAACCAACCAGGATGTTATTGAAAATTTATTTTCCATTTTCCGTCAAAAAGGAGGATACAACCCTAATCCAAGCGCGCGAACATTCAGAACCACTTTCCGTTCATATGCAATAAATTCTCTTTTAACACCTTCGGAGGCATCAAACTGTGAACATCAATCAAGAGAAATAGAGACTGAAATAGATCTATTGGAGCCAATTTCTTTAGATTCTACAGCGCAAGAAATACTGCACTCTTCCAGTAGCTTCTCCACATCTTCTTGTGATATTTTATCAGGAGGGACTGTTGAAACACCTACAAAAACCGAAACTACATTACAAGAATGCAGTATTACATATTTCGCCGGCTACCTGGCTAGAACATCGTTTGAGCAATCAAAATGTAAAATTTGCTACCACTCTTTTGTTGATACTACTGTTAACAACCTCATGTACAAAAGAAGCGCGTAATTTCTTTAATTCGATTTTTTTTCTATTATTATTAATTTATCTATTTTAGTCATGTAATACATTTTCGCGCCTAAAGAATTACTCATCGCTTCTTCCGTACATCAACAACTTTGGCTTTACGACAGGAGAGATTTCTAAAATAAAAATTGCTTTGTTAAGGTCACGTTTGAACGGTCCTTTCTCAGAAGGTCATCCCTAACCGTTTACCTAAATGAAGCCTTTTCGCTTATTTTGAACACAAAATACTTAACATTGCAGTTTCTTAATTATTAATTTTCTCGCGATCTAATTATCAGACGACAACAGATCCCCCGTCACGATGTGTCTTAATCGCCCTTTTGTTTCCCATTCGAAACCTATAACTCTCCGATCAAAGATTTACGAGTTATTCAATATTTGTTCTTATTTAATTGTATTAATATAAGGTGTAATGTATTTCTTCATCACTGCTTTACAATCGCATTAAATACTCATAATACTATAGAAGGAACCCTATTGTGACTCATCTTTCGTAATGTCTTTTACTACCTGTTATGTAGGTGCCCCACAAACGTACATACCTGCAGTAATTTCTTAGACAAACCACCTCGAGTCAGGTGTCATTCTTTTCTATATTTAATAACGAATCTGATTATAATGTTTTTTTTTTTTTTGTATTTATTGATTGATTGTCCCGCGAATTATGTTCTCTTATTCTCTTAAAAACAGTTCGCGCCTTACCATCCCTACCCTGCCGTCTGCCGTTTCTTTTACCGCGACCCTATATAAGTCACAACCCTAGTACTTCAACATAACAAAGTCAAGTACAATCCGCGACCCCTTTCGCGTGTTTGTTTAATCGTTCGCGTACTCGTCAGACCCCTATTTTGATTCGCCGATTAATCAACGCTCGACTCCAGACTTACGGGACCCTAGGACAACAAGGACACCACAAAAGTAAAGTATTCCTCATCCTTATCTATTACTTTAATTCTAAATTTTCTCTTACAACCGCTACATTAAATTTTACTTTATACATTCTCAAAATATATCTAAAAATCATTTACGGTGTGAGATTATCGAACCCCCGTACCGATAATACCTGCCTAACTAACAATCATTCGAACGACCCACTCGTTCCCTCTCACTCTCTCCCTTTCTATCTCACCTACTCCTTACGTGAACCAATATTTGTGTTATTGTGTTTTATTTTAATAATTAATTAAAGAACTTAAGGACACTCTTGTCGTTTTATTTCCCTTAATTTTTTTTTCTTTATGTACTAATTACAATTCTTTACAGGAAAATAAATATAATAATCTTACATTTGTTTTATTTTCTTATTATATATTTTGTGTTTCTTTCTTTTACGTAATTCACCATTAGAGCTAGCGAATACAACATTTTTTAAAACTAACACCATTTTAAAAATATAACAAGTGGCACCTTTTAAGGATATTCATTCATTATTCATCCTCCGCATTAAAAGGATAATACTACCTCTACACTTTCCAATAAAAATGAATTACTCATATTAAATAAAATGTATGGATATATTGAAGAAGGTGCATTTAGTTTATTAGCACCAACAGATCAGCTATGTGAAGCAATTAAATTGACTTTAGATACATTTGAAAAATATTTTGATTGTACAAAACATAAGAAGAAACTACGCAAAAGGATATTAAACAAAGTTACAAAAAATCTGGAAAGAACATCGTTTTTAACTGACGAACCTTGTAAACAACATAAGGTGCAACTATTAGAACGTTGCATAACATGTGTCATTTTTAAGAGATGTAAATTTACTTCTTCTAAGCATGTAATTGGCAAAGAAAGCTTGAAATTAAAAAAGGTGAAGAATCTATAAATTATTTGTTATTTCTATTGATTTCTGTGCTATTTATTATAAAAAAATCTATGTAAAAAATCAAATAAAGTAATTTCAAGCATGTCTCTTGTTTTATCCTTAATAATATGTAAAATTATACATTTGGAATAAATCAATTTTTGTAAAACATTGGAAAGTACCTGAGTACCTATGTATGTAATGTAACACCTATGTCAAACAGATTTTCTATTAACTGTAATAAATATTTTCACTTCCTAATACATACAGACAGAAAGCATCCCTCTAAATAGCGAACGCGATATACTTAATGAATAATAGAGTAAATCACCCCTATACAGTAAGCACACGAATAGTTTTAATTATGGCCAGAAAATAAGAAAGTAAGGCAGGAATTAAATAACAAATAAAACAAAGATAGTTCAGATTCAGATAGATAAATATACTGAGTTGTCCAACAATAGCCAACCTACTTACACTTTAGAAACGGCTAACTTAGAATTCACTGGCTCAATTCCAATACACAGAGATTATCTTATTCCTGCGATTATATTAGCGATCCTAATTAAAACATTTCGTTTACATTTCTTCAATAATTGTTTTGATAGGACACATCATTATAGATACATTCATTATCTATTTTAATAACATTCATCATATCCTTGTTTATATAAGTATATTATAAAAACAGGGATCATATACACACACATTGAACAAAAACTGAGAAAAAATATTGTGCATTTGCATGGTCATCGAAATCTTAATATGTTTTTATTGAAACTTAAAATACCTTATGGGGCTTGTGTAGGAACTTATTAAGTCACTAAAGGTAGGAAAATAAGAATTTTGGTCTTCAATATATTGCACATACAGACGTATGTATATATTTAGAAAGCATGACAAGTCAAAACAAATAATAAAAATATCACAATATATATCTAAAACAATTATGTGAGGTGAGAAAAGCAGGAAATACTGTTTCTTTCATTTATTTCAAGCAACTTCCCTATTTATATTCATTTTCCGTAATAATACAAAGGAGCATTTAGAAAAAAAAATAGAGGATGATTTTTTGGCCCTATATTATGTCGATTTATACAAATGTAAACAAAGTGTCAAATCAGTAGGATTTATTACATATTTACAAAGCAGGCTGTGAACCAAATTTTAGTACTTCCAATAAATACCAGAAAGCGCTAAATCTACAATTCCCAAATTGTGGGAAAAACTGCATAAGATGGTAATTTCTGGTTTGCTCCGACACCTATTGAGAATATTTACAATTTTTATGAAAAAGTGCTCGTTGATATATCTCCTTATATATAATCAATGTCCTAGGACCAGTTATGTATGAAGAACATTTAAATGGAGAATGATATTTAAACCTTTACGTACGAATACGTATGTGACTACCTTGACAACAATATCCAATTAAATCAATTACAACATTTATGGTGGCAACAAGACGTCACACCGGCACATAATGCGGCAGTTGCTAGGAATTACTTGAATCAAGAGTTTCCGAACCGTTTGACTGGAAATAGAGGAGTTGTTGAATGGCCTGCGACATCACCTGATTTAAATACGCTAGATTATATGTTAACAATAATATTTATAAAGTAGATGACAAAACATTGAAGAATTACAAGACATACTTCAGAATGCCTTCGATGCAGTTTTTAGAACCATACAAAGGGCAGTTCAAAATGCCAGAAAGCGTGCCCAACTGTGCATTAATGAAGATGGCCAGATAATTGAACATTTACTGTAATTGTTTATTGTTTACTTTTCTATGCATTTTTATTAATGTTTTTGTTACTATTATTTCTTCTTTACAAATGAAGTGTAAAAATTATTTAAATACATATGTATTTATCATTTTTAATTTAATGAATGTTAAATTTGCAAAAACCCGCCTTAAATTTACCTTTTGTAAAGTATCCTGTCGATTTTTATTCTAATTCCTGTTAACATGAACATTACGCGGCTTAGTAAACTATCCAGAAAAATGCCACGGTGAGGCTGTTGTCCTTCTGGATACAATTATAAATATCTTGTACTCGCTATTGTTGAATTTTGGTTCGAAGAATAAAAAATACTTAACATATCTCGTTTCTCTTCGTTGGTGAATGACATTTTTGTATTACTAATGAACGATAAATGAAAAGTTTGACGGACTGAAATTTCATGGCTACCTAATTTAAGTTTAAAATTTATTCTTTCATTTAAAGCGTAATATCAACTTCTGTCAACATGTAGTACATGGTTGAAATTAGAAAAAAAAACTTTCTGAATCCAGTATGGGGACTATAAGAAATTAAATTAGTTGATAATGGCCATAAAAAAACAAAACGTCATATAAAAAATTCGAGTACACCATTGGATAGCGGTTTAAAAGTGGCCATAAGAATGTGTTTTTATTTTTCTCTACAAGGCCAAATGCATTTTTTTCTTTAAAAACGAACGTCATTCGTCACAAGTCAATTTTCTTTACGGATTTATAACAAACTCAAAATTTAACAACTACGCCAAATTTAAACCTATACTCTATATCCAATTATAAACCAGATCCTCATGGTGAGGGTCAAAAATAAATCAGCCTGTATACATACGAAATTAACAGTTACCCAAAAAATGTGAAACATATGACAAAATCATAAGAGTAGGAATAATAAATTGCCTTTTTATATGAAAATATACCGTGGCCAGTCCTAGATTCTATGCTAATTTCGAAGAAAAACAACGGTTATTGTTAATTTTAATTAGATTTTTGTTTCAAGCGTTCTACAATTCCTTTTGCAAATTTAACAAGTGCACCTTCTTTGATACTCTTTATTCTGAAGTTTATCTTATTATTATAAAATATGTTATTCAATTAGGGCCGGTTTTTCCAACTCCGATTAAAACGCCGGTTAGCGTAATCATTGATTAAAACATCGGTTAGGACAAATTTGCGTTTTTCCAACGCCGGTTAACTCTAATCGTTGATTAAGAACGTCGTTAATCGACCAAATTTTAACCGGCGAAAGAAATACCTGATAAAATGTTAAACAGTGATTAGGCCTATACCGGGTGTCAACGAGATCATGTATCAGTACGCCATTTATTTATTAGTTAAAATAAAACTTTGAAATTCGGACCGTATATATGAGTGATTGGGGGGCTTCTTCAGGTACACTCAGTTTTTCTATAGCACTTCCGGTCAAACCGGAAGTGACGTTAATTTTGAATTTTTAAATACAACATTTATTATTTCTGTTCATATTCTGTTTCTTCTGAAAATTTGCCATCTAGTGCAGGTTAACTTTTGACATTTCTGTCAAAGATGGCGGTATCTGTTAAATTTATCCATTAAAGTGAAACTGCTTCGCAACGATTGTCGAAATGTAACAACCATCAAAGTTAGCTTTGAAAACAATTAAGAAACGTATTTTTCACATTTACACGCATTGGCGAAGGAAACATGTATTTCACGTTGAAATTACTAAAGAAAATAGAAAAAAAAAATTTTTCATTTTCAAATGACAGGTACTCGTTTTTTTAAATAGTAACACCTATTTTTTATTACAGTGCCATATTGGCATAATTTTTAGCTTTCAGGTGATATAAAATATGCTGTGGTTTAGTGGTAGACAGGTAGTACAAAACATAAAATGTTTTAAAAGTAGTCTTTGGAATTAGACTACTTTTAATTGATTAGATTGCTGTTGTTGTGGATTTCTTCTGCCTATACCCATGTTGGTTTTCGTTGAAAAATTTGTTCTTCTCGAAGTATTCCACCAAACGCTGTTTTAAGGCTGTTTCCAATACTTTCGAAAACACTGGCAGGATCGAAATGGGTCTGTAATTTTCATATTCATCTCTTTTGCCCTTCTTGAAGATCGGTACAACCTTGGCCAGTTTCAGTGCATCTGGGAAGACCCCCTCCATAAAACACAGATTTATAACATGTGACAATGGCTCCATTATGTCCACTGCAACCTCCCTCAACAGAGCTGTAGAAAACCCATATATATCCTGAGAGCTTTTACTTTTTAAGGACTTTATAATTGCTAGTATTTCTTGTGGTGTCACCGGGCTCAAATAAAACGAGTTGGTATTATTTATTTTCATGTTCCTAAGATACACATCAGGCGCTCGCTCAGATCTACCAATGGTCCCAAGTATTTGCTGTCCAACAGAACTAAAATTTCTCTGAAAAGAGTTACAATCAAGTTGTTTTTCAATCATCTCAGTGTTTCCTGATTTTTGAACCTCTCTATTGACAACCTCCCATATCGCTTTCTGTCTATTGCCCGATAATACTACGTGTTTTGTGTTCATTTCTCTTCTACTCATTTGTATCTTTCTTCTATACTCCCTCCTGACAATATTGGATGCATTTTTTGAATCTCTATCGCCTCGCACCATCATCACTACTCTCAGAGCGTCCATTGTGTTTCTTATTTTGCCTATGTCGGTATTTATCCAAACTTTTGTTTTATATCGTGGCTTCACTGTGATTTCCCTCATGGGAATAGATTCGTCAAGATGACTCATTATAGTGCCATGCAACCATGAGAATGCTTCTAAAGCACTTTTGTTTCGAAGCGCTTCAATGTTCAAATTTTGCAACTTCTTCCTAAAATTAAATATATTTATATCCTTCATTGACCGTTTTTTAATTGTTTTTATTTCAGGTAACCCAGAATTCGGAACTTTAGTTAAAGTAAGCACCTGTGCAAGGTGGTCCGATAGGTGGGGCTCTATCGTTTGTTTTGAATATTTTTCACTCATTATATTAGTGTACATGTTATCAATGCAAGTCGCTGATCTGGAGGTAACTCTCGACGGTTCCTCAAACACATTTTGTAAATTATACGATGCCAATAAATTTATTAGTTGTGACTTGTTGTTCATTTCTGATAATATGTTTACATTAAAATCACCAACTAATATAATATTTGTTGATGTGTATCTGCTAGTTACTTTCGATAACACCCCATCCAACTGTTCCATAAAAATAGCACAACTCGCAGCTGGAGCCCTGTATATACAAAGTACGATTAACTTCAATACCGGAACTTCTATACCGGTTATCTCAAATGTTTTCTCAATTGATTCATTCATACATATCTTTTTAAAGGTGATTGCTTTTTTAATCATTATCAACACACCTCCTCTTATATAAGTACTCCTACAAAAATGGTTACCTATTTTAAAATTATCTATATTTATTCGTTGCACAACATCGTCAGTCAACCACGTTTCGGTTATACAAGCTATATCTATATTATCAGTATTTAAGTACACAGCCAGTTCATCTATTTTATTGACTAGACCCTGTATATTAATGTTCAAGAGCTTTACTTTATTCTGATGCGATTGTACATTACTATAAATTATTTTTTGACTACTCACTTTGTTTAAGTATTCATCTCTTTCCTCCGGGCTATGTGCCATAAAAAATTTGTCACGCATGTTCCAGCTGGCCATAATTCCGGATTCTTAATGTCGTTTATTTGGTCCATTGGAACTCCTATTTTGAATGAGGAATACTCCTCAGGGTGTTTTGATTTCATTTTGGTACACTTTACTTCCCTAAAATTTTGTGATTCCAGGTAGTCAATTAGTGAGGCCTCCTGCACTCCTGGGTCAAGTCTATAAACATGTATGTAGCTATACTTTGGAGCGGCTTGGATCGCACACTCCTTAGAGCTGGAGCCAATGACAATATTTCTTGGTTTCCTTGTCCTTCTCCTCACTTCCACAAAGTCACCTCCCTCAGACTCACTCTGTTTAACTGGACCACTACCAGTGAGATCATTCTCGTTTGCTGCTTTATCCAGCCTCTCTGTGTTCACCACACCGACCAAAACTGTCCCCACTGTTTTATTTTTCGTCTCTTTCTGACTGATAACCGCTTCTTTCTGGTTAGCTTCCCCTGCATCTCTAATTCCGTTTGATATTGTCAACTGTGCATTGGTATCTGTGACCGTACTGGATTTCCATTTTTCCAGTTCTTCCTCCAGTCTGTCGTGTTTCACGCGCTTGTTTGCGTCCTCTGATTTCACTGTCCACTGAAAACCATTTATACAATAGATATTGTTACGCCTGTTACTGCCTTCAAATATTTCTATGTTATTAAAATATTTTAATGCATTCTGCAAAATATTTAAAGTCTTATTATTGGAAGTGGACAATGGTCGTCTATTAGGGTTAGGATCATTTAAAATCCTGCTATTTAGTGCATCAAATATACAATTAACATTTTCAATAAACTCTGCCGTATCTAATGCTGTGCTACTCTGAAATTGTTTGATTACAGAAGCAGTTTTAATAGCTGAGGCGGCAACAGTATGAGAAAATATTAGAGCTGCATACTTCACTCGCATTTTTTGAAAATTATTCGGTGAAATATGACTAGATGTAATTTTTATCATTGCTCTAGTGGTCCCGCTCTGTAAGTCAGCATCATAGGTTCTCTTTATATCCGCCCAAGATATCAATTTATTGTTTACTATAAACTGTAGTTTACAATTCATAAAATTATTCCGCAAAGATTTCAATAAATGCGGAGTGTCAAAGCACATAAATATTTTATGTCCTTCTATATAAAATATGGGTTCTTCTTTTGTTGCTCCTAATAAACTAATCGCCGCACGATTATTTGCTCCCTGATCACAAACTAGCACTGTTGGCTGAAATGACAATTCTTGCACTTTTTTAATCACAGAAATAATAATTTTGTGCAATGATATGGAATTAACAGGACCCGCAGATATAAAATAACACAATGGCATTTTCCAATTATGTAGTAGGCCACGAATATAAAACACCACAGCTGTATTAGCTAGTTTATTTTCGCGGCCCAAAGATGCCAGATCCTGATAGCCTTCAATGAGGTCTTCGTCTGGTTAAATTGTAACTGTTTTTTCAATTTTATTTCGTCAAACAAGACTACACATATTTTCTCTCTGTCAGTCATAGTGTTAGCTTTAAGACCAACTTTTTTTAGTAAATTATTATTGAATCCTGTTCTTAAATTACATGCTTTTAACCAAATTTGAATTGTTCTTATACCAGGTAGCTTGAATTTAGGATTATGTAACATAAATTTATAAGCACCTGGTATATATTTAAATCCTTAATTTTAATCGACAAACTTTTACATTTCCTCTTTGTTGTTGATGGCATTTCAAGGATACGATCGCTCAACACAGAATAGGAACTTCCACTACTACAAAAGCTTGACGTCCTTGGCAGATCATTTCGAATAAACATCTCTGTCAGTTCATCTTCTTCACACGAAGTCGATGAAGATGTTGTCCGTTTTCTTGAATATGTGATATTATGTTCACCAATACTTGATTCCTCTATGGCAGCATTTTCTGTAAAAAGTTATTGCTTTTTTACTTTTACTCACAAATTCTCTCTTATGCGAATCCCTTCTCTGATCACCCACCCAGTAAATAGATTTAAGTTCTAATACTAAAAACAAATTAGTGTACCTACACGAGTAAAAAATGTTTCTTACCTATTTCGTTATACTTCACAGGAATTGCATTTTTCGTTAACAACTTTCGTTGATTATTTGCAATAACATGTGTCGGCAAAAAATGTTCCTCACAAATTTATTGTGTAAATTATCGATATCCATAAGTACGATATCAATATTGCCACAATTTTTTTTCCATTCCTCTACTCTTTTAATGTCTTTCACAGGAAACTTAAAAAAACTAATTTTATCTTTTCTGTTATTTTTTAAACAGTTTTTATAAACACAGTTATGACTAGTCGTGTTATTCATTTTGACTTAAATACGTAACAAGTCGACAATCTAACCACAATGAACTTAAACGTATAACGTGGTATGACTGTTAGACGCTAGACCTGTGGGTATATGCGAGAGCTCGATATTGTAAACGCAACGCGTATCACTCAACGGTCAACGCAAAACTGCGCAAAACTAAAAATCTCGAAACCAAATAACTAGTGCTGCCGCTCTAGATGTCGAAACCAGTTTGGGTACGCTCAGTGCTATGTGGTGGCGCATCTTTATGTATTCCTTCAATCAACGCTTAAGTCGAGATAACAACTGTCAAAACTAACTTGCTTCGCAATGACGTTAGTGACAGCTTAAGTGAGCATACTGGTATAAAGCCTGGCGTCCACTGTATGCGAGGCTGTGCTAAGCGGTGCTGTGCGGTGGCTTGCGGAGCCAGCATGTGTTTTCGACCATGTATGTTTTAAATAGGCAACCGTCCACTTGTGCTATACTGTGCGGTGTCTTGCTGAGCCAGCTTGACTTCGCACCGTGACCGATTTTAACCGAGCTGTGTGCTGTGTTGTACTTTGTATATATATAGCAAAATGGAAGAATTTATTGAAGTTATTAGGAGGTATTTTGTTTTGTGGAAAACGGTTGAAAAAGATTACAAGAACCAGGAAAAAAAGACATTATATAAAAAAACATTATATGGGAAGATAGCGCGAACAAATTGAAGTACTTTCATTTTCTTGTCAAAAATGTAAATTATAGGTAGTTTTAATTTATAACCTCTAGAAAAATTATGCAAAACAGTTATTATAAGATAATTAGGCATTCATTTTAAAATTAAAATTACTATTATCTGAAAAACGTACATACAATATACTAACTTTGTTATGGTTGTTTTGATTTCAGGAAAATAATATTTTTAGTGTTTATTAAAATAAAATTTAATTGTTTCTAAAACAATGAACATTTAACATTTTAACTTAAATAATAATTCTATACATCAGATTCACTGCATTAATGGACAATTGCATTATTTTGCCAGGGAACTCTCCCCACATCAGAAATAAAGTAATTCACAAATTTATTACGATCTTCGAACGCTTCAGTATCAAAGCGTATCAACTCGTAAATTTCTAAAAATTGCTCCTTTGTTACTTAAAATATTTCCTAAAATCTTCGTCGCTCAAAGAGGGTATTAAAGAGTTGTATTCGCCAAATATATTTCTGTCTAATATATGACTTGCAATCCAAAATCTGTATTACTTTTATTAACTATATTGTTTAAAATAAAATTACACTCAAATCCATCAAATTATGTTCTATTTCTACACTTGAAAGCATCGCATGTCAGAGTAAATTCGCTAGCAATGGACGGTCAAGCCACGGCACAGCACAGCACTGCCTCGTATGCAGTGGACGCCAGGCTTAAGTGTATGGTGCTCATAATGTCAACTAAGCTAACTAAGAATATATGGGATCAAATATATTTTTTGCTATATCAAATCAATCATTTATGACGTTCAAGAAAAACAAACGGATAATTTACTTTTATAGATGAAGGGTAGCTGATGTGCCAGCAAAGATTTCAAAACGTATCTCGTTGCAACCATCGAGATCGTAATATAACCAGGGCAATAATGTAATAGAGCCCACCACAATCAACTTACTGATAAAAACACCGCCATTTTAGTTGTCTTAGGTTTTAAGCAGAGGACAAGTGGAAAAACATGTTTTTCAGACCACTTGTTTCCCTTCTTACAATATCCTGTTGAACAGCGTGTAAAAAAAATCAAGGAAGATCCAATATGTCAAGTAATTTTCAATCTCTAGATATATTGCGATCTCTGTGGTTGCAACATGTTTGAAATCGGTTAAAATAATTTTGTTTATGATATCGTCTCTCTAAAATAAAAGGTTTTGAAGTAATAGTTTATTCTTATACCGCTCTGCAGTATAAATCTTATCCAACCTAAAAAGTTTTAACATCAAATAATTCTATTTCACATTAAAATAGACTTTTATTTAAAGACACATCGAGAACTTTTATAATATATATTTCAAAATCATTCAATATGGAGGCAATTGCTTAGCTTCTTGACAATCGTGGCAATGAGATTCATCAATAATTTCAACAGACTTTTCAAAGAGGGCTATTGTATGACCATTAGCACATTTTCCAATGTAGAAAGCACCATCTTTAAGACCAATTGCTACCACGATGACTTGTAAATCTATATCCTTAATCATGGTTGTATGGCCATCCATTGTTTCAACTAATTTTTGTAAATCTTGTCTATTATTCTCATCATTATTTACGTCATATCTTAGGTAGGAGTATAATTTGTCTCTTAGAGTTTTGTACGAGTCTTTTTCCGTTACAGATGGATAAGCTTGTTCGATGTCGTCCAATTGTAATATTCTTCTGAGCCGCTTTATTTCAATTGTGTAATCGATTACTTCTTGTTCTGTCATACGGTGTACGAACAACGCTAATCTGTGCAATAAGAAATCTATGTACTGGACGCATTTAGTTGTTCTGCGTGCAGACAATGTACCATCTAATAATTGGCATATATTTTCCAGAATTTGTATTTTCGATATTAATACTTTTCCGGATATAATACCCAGTGTTTGTTTTTGTTTTGACAGCTGCAGGCTTGCTTGAATATTATTAAATGTGCTCTCATACTTCATTGAAACTAAAACAAATAGCATATGTTAGGTACTGACGGGCAAATCAAATAAAAATATCAATAGACAATGTGAAGCAGCTTGAAGAATCGTTTCTTGAACAGATTCTGAAATTGCAATACACAAAGTAAACTTCTGGAAATTTCTATAGCCATTTTTGAATAGTAAGTGTTGGGAATTATACCAGTGAACAACGACCAACGAGAATCGACAGTATTGTTGGATATTTTGATGTTTCGTGTCCCACTTTCGTCTCGTCGTATTTGAGTGATAAACAAAGTAAACTCAGAAAACGTATTTTTATTTGCACTAAAGGAGACGCGGGTAATATTGCTCCAATAATACTTGGGCAAATGTTAGAATATACAAAGTAATTGTAGTAATTTTAAATTTTAACTAGTTAGAATTATAAAATGTATTACATTTTTGCACTTAAAATGTATGTACACAGTTCATCCAAAAAGTAAGTAGCGTTTGGGTATTAAAAAAGATTAGCAATTTGCTTTCATTTGTATTTTATTACAGAAAAATCTGCACACCTTGAAGTACTTTTCGACATATTCACCATGCGAATTAAGACATGTGTCACATCTTGGCACAAATTGCAATATACCCGCTTTATAGAATTCGCTCTTTTGCGACCTGAATCATTTCTGGACGTTTACATTGATCTCATCGTCACTTGCAAAGTGCTGGCCGACAATAATTTCTTGAGATGCGAAAACAAATGGAAGTCTGATGGAGCTAGGTCCGGACTATAAAGAGGGTGACAGAATTGTTCTCAGCGAAATGAATCAAGCAGCATCGTCGTTACGCGTGCGATATGCGGTCGCGCGTTGTCACGCACGAACACAATACCAGAAGTCAGAAAGTAGTGTACGCCGTTTGTTCTGTAACGCGCGTCGTAACTCCTTCAATGTGTCAGTAAGCTGTAGAGTTGATTATTGTGCCTCGTTCCATCCAGTCCACTAACAAAATTCCTTGATAGTCCCAAAACACGGTGCACATGATTTTTCATAAAGAAGGTGGTTTCGCTTTCTTGGGTTTCGGGGAACCAGTATGCCGCTTTCCAGTGACTGCTGTTTCGTTTCAGGTGTTACGTAACAAATCCATGTTTCATCGCCTGTCATTATTCTTTCCAAACTATCATTTTTTTCTGACGTATAATGCTGCAAAAACTCCAAGGCTGCTCCCATGCGTTTCCGTTTTTGAACGTCCATTAGTGTATGCGGTACCCGAAGCAAGCACAATTTTTTGTAGTGCTTCAGTCACAATTTCGTGTAATATAGATCGTGAAATGTTTTTAAAATGCACTGACAAAATCAGAAATCGTGAATCGCCTATTGGAACGAACTTGTTCGAAGACTCAGCGCACCAATTCTTCGGTGATAAACGACGGGCGTCCATTGCGCTCCTCGTCGTGGACATTTTCCCTTCCTACGTGAAACAACCTAACCCACTTTCGCACCCTACTTTCAGCGTTCTCTCCGTAAGTTTCACTCTGACGATAAATTTCACAAGGTCGAACATCGCATTCAAAAACTTGATAACGGCTCTTTCATCAGCTGGCGTGCCGATCGATTGTTTTAAACATGATTACCGACAAACAATGATTTCAAATGTTAACGTAATGAAACAAAATGGCTAGGCTAATTTGTTCTCGAGTTGACGGATGTAATTACGCATGCACGACCCTCGTGTTGTCAGATGCGCGAAATATATGCACAAACGGTACTTACTTTCTGGATGAGATGCGTGTATCTTTTATGTACTTCTTAATATATACGAAGAATAGAGGAACAGTTGTGGTCGTTTTTTAGAACTCGAAGAAAGTAGTTCTTCGTGTTAAAGCAATAAACATCATAAAAAAATAAAAGAGGCGCGTTTGTTGATTATTACACTATATTTAATACCAATATCATCTATTATATAAATTTGCGATACTAGCACAAACAAATGACACGAACAGGTGTTTGCTTCTGCTGTAGAATTTACAGCTTGTTAATTAATATGTTTTATAAATGAGAAAGAACTTTTACTTTCCTCTCGGCATGTTTGTCAACTGTTTTTAATTTTCACTCCCTGTTTGTGTATTTGAGAGAATAAAAATGCTCATTCCTATGAAAAACATGTCAGGTTGTCTGTCTAGGCGACTGAGATGTTGTGCGCAATCAACCACGTTCGCTTGGCCCATCGAAGAAAGAGGGACAGCTTATAACGTCTTTGTCGCTTCTCGTTGATCATTGTTCTCTGATAGGATATACCCAACAAGTTAATTTTCCAAATGAAGCACAGTTGTTAGTATTATAAACCATTATCAGCTTCTATTACCATATCACTGACAATTATAAAATAAAATACCACACATAAAGTGAAATATGTCCTGTTTACAACTTTTGCAATTTGTATTTCAGACCAATTTTCAACATCTACAATAACAAATTCAATAATCTTTGGCTCTTTAAAAATTCTCTTTGCAAAAATTACAGTCAGGGATAATTATTTCTCCCAGTGCGCGCTTCTTAAATGAAAACTGTTTACGAAATTTAAACAATGCAAAATACCCATAAAATTTTGACAAACAATTGGAAAAATTGGATTTTTGCGTCACTTTCTTTAAGATCCATCGCTTGACTTCTTTTTATTACTATAAAATTACTAAACTATTATTAGCTATCTCAAGAGACATCTGCTGTCGGTGCCGCATATTTTATAGGTCTTTTTTCAAAAATTATCAACAATTATATTTTACATATCTGGATATTAATTACTGAACCACTAGATTGACTATTTTAAGTAATTAATTACGTCTACAATTAACACATGAAAAATTTCGGAATTCGTCCAGGGCATTATAATTTTGTATATAATTAATTGTCTTTTTGCATTATGAAATATCTAATTCTTTTGAGTGTAATTAACTGAGTTTCCAAACAAACGAAAAGCCCCTAAATAAGTTCGAAAGATTCTTATTTAATTGTT
Organism: Amphimallon solstitiale; assembly: GCA_963170755.1. Lineage (NCBI taxonomy): Eukaryota > Metazoa > Arthropoda > Insecta > Coleoptera > Scarabaeidae > Amphimallon > Amphimallon solstitiale. The sequence goes on along the minus strand of OY720676.1, from coordinate 97,322,051 downwards.
AGGCCGAAACTTTTCAGACTTCTCTTTTATTTATAACATTAATACATATACGAGGTATGTACATAAAGTTATGAAACTGTTAGCGTTCATTCTGATACGTTTTCAGTACGAGTTTGAAATATCTAGTCACTTGGCGGTACGTAGCAATTCTTTTTGTGAACGGAATTTTTCCAGAACAGAGCGCTATCAAGTTGCATAAAGGACAATGGAGACTTTTGGAAAATTTCGACAGGTTATTTGAAAATAAATAATTGTAAGAAGTGTCGGCTGATGGTCAGGAGGTAATACAACTCACCCTTCATCAGATTTTGAGCAGTGAATAGGGGATAAAGAAATCAATGCGAAAATGCGTCTGAAAAACTTTTCGCTTCGCATGGTGAAAACCAGTAGGAGGTAAATATATTTTTGTCCATGGAGGAAAGGAATGAATCTGACGCTATTTCTGGAACATGTCATTACTGGTGACGATTTTAGAATATGACCCATGAATGAAATAGCAGAGCCAAGAATGGCAATAAATTACCCCACCGAGACCAAAATAAACAAGAATAAGTAAATCAACGGTCATAAGCATGCAGATCTGTTTATAAAAACCATAAAGTTGCTCTTAAGGAATTTTATTAAAGCTATGTATACCTTGTTTCAGAATAAGGAGTGGTTCAAATGTTGCCCCAAAATGGTATATATTTTTCAGAGATATCATTGGTTTTTGAAGAGTAAAATTTAATATGGAAAAATAAGTATCCAATACCCGCCATATTTAATATAACCAAGCAAACATTTTTGCTTTCATTTATTATATTTACTGTCATGTTAAATACAATCTGTATGTTTAAGTATGTCACGAACATTAGTGATCAGGCGAATCAAAGTGTCAACGATTAGTACACTTAAGACGAACACCAAAATTGGGAACATCTCCAAAACACAAGCAAGATAAAAGATATTACTTCAATGTCCATCTTTAATTAAAAATAATATAATAATAATTAAAAATGTTAACAAACAGGTGAAGTTAGACCTCAGAGAAAGAGTAGGCAGGCACTTGAAAATACGAGAATTTGATGTCAAAAATACTATACGAAAGATGGAGTGTAGTTTTTCTTAATGAACCTCTTCAAGGTCTAAAAACAGCCAACTGCCAATAATGAAATGAGTGGTAATAACATTTTTGAAGAATTATTTGAACAAATATTGCATAAATTGTTAGATAATGCTGTAAGTCATGGACAATGCATCATCATATCATTCAATTAGAGTGGAAAAGCTACCTGCTTAGAAAAAGAGAATGTGGGATGAATTAATGGATGATATCGTAGAACCATGTGTTATCTATTTTGGAAATAGTGAAAGTGACTTATTATTTCCCAGTGAATCAGGCCAATTTCTGCAGCTAATTTTTGTACATTTATAGTCGTTATTTTATTTTAGAGATACTTTCATAATAAATTTTTAAAGGAGTTTAATTTTACCTTAAATTCTACAATCACACCTGATGTAATATCAATAATTTACGATGTGTGCACATGTTGTTTTCATGTTAAAAGAACATTTCACGAAATAAAATCGGTGACAAATTACTACATTCTTATCTGTTTACATGTTATTGCAAATTGTTGACTACATTTTTAAGCTGTGTTCCAGGCTTTGGCGAGATATTTGAATTAAGGGTCATATATAGAGGATTTGTCAACAATGGAAAAATAGCAGATTTTAGAGGCAAGATATTTTTGTTGATTTTAAATTTGGAGAAAACCTTTCAACGTCAACTTATGAAGAATTTAGTAATAATCTACCCCGCTGAAGAATCAAATTTAGAAAAAAAATTATCGGATTAAAGAAAATTAATTAATATGTCAAAATATTAAAAACAAGTTTTCTCAAAATCCTTCGGAGGAGATTTGTTTGCTTGGGATCACGTAATAAATTGAATAAAAAGCTACCCCGCTCTGCACTTATTTTTCGTTCAACTATTCTTTACTTTGTTTTAAATGAATATAAAGTAAATTAAAATTAGGCAACCCACATTACAATGAATTGTTATTCTAGTAAAAATCTTTCCCGCGGTTACAAATGTGTATATATTTGGTCATAAATGAATTTTTATTCGCTTAGATATTGAGTTATTATTTCAAGTATTTATTATATATTCCCTATTGTAATGGTACAGACCATTTCATTTTATTAATTTTAAAATTTTAATTTTAAGGATTTAATTAAGTACATTTTGTTATTAATATTTTGAAGAGAAATAATATTTAAAATCAATGAATATACTATGATATTATTAAGTAGATATTAGTCATAGGTTTTGTATATGTTTATGTATAAGAAAGGTGACGCTGTAAGTTTATGTGAACATAATAAACGCTGCAGTAGCAATATATAATCCCACGGCTAACTAAAAGTGTGTGTTTAGTTCTAAGAACTGTGGCGCTGAATGTTTACAATAGTGAAATAAACGCTTCTGTCGTGATAAACATTCGCCCACGTCAAAGAGTGCATGGATGTGAAACTTTAGTGGGATTACCCGAGTCCCATGGAAAACGGGGAACCACTGGCGATTCAATATAAAAACGAAAACACGCGCTAAGAAGAGGACAGTCGACTTGTGGACTTCAAGTGAAGTCGTCGACAGGCGATTTGCCGGAAAAAGAGTCAACCGCTAGACTTCATTCGAATCGGAAAGTTAACTCCAAAGTCGGCAGGGATTCGACTGGCTGGCTTCATAAAGAAGTCGTCGAACCCCGACTAGCAGAAAGTCAAGTGATATTTGTTAAATGTTATATCAAAAGGAGAACCTAAAACTCCTATAATTAATTAGATAACAATCATAAGAATTGTTATTTGAAAAATAGTGATTAAAGTAGCACTTAGAGAGTAAATGTGCTCAGTGTTAAAAGTTTATAATAAATATATTGTGCTCTAGTAAGTAGAGCAAGTAGATTCGTCACTTCAGGATCGTGACCACTAAGGAAATTCCGTTGAAGACAACGCCAAGCAAAGAAGAGTTCACTGAGAACAAACAGCGCCGAATAGAGAAGAGATAATTCGGAAAATATAATCGTTACTATAAGGTATTTCTTTTAAACAATTATTGTAAAAGAATGTATTTGTTTGTAATAACAAATTATAGAATTTTAAAATAAATTTGAAATATAGACGAACATAATAAATAAAGTTCCTAAATAAATATTTCGTCTACGTATGTATATGTAACTTGATCTGTATCAGCGTCGTTGTCAGTTTATATAATCATACATAAAACGTGTATATCGCCATGTAGTAAATTTTAGCAGACGTTGTTTATAATTGATTAATTCAAATAATATACATAAAAATCTATGACTATTAATTATTTGTAAAAATGTATTAAATTGTCTTTAAATATATTTTATTTCTTTTGTTATATGTAAAAAATAGTTATATATGTATATAATTCATTGGTTTTGAATATACGAATTATTTCAATTTTACAGTGGTATTTTTTTTATTAAATTTAATTAATGTTTAGGAACCCTGTTAATTAAACATTTCTTATAAACCCGAACCGCCCTGAGAATATCTGAGTTTTAGTCGGCAAAATTTAAACCTCATTTTAATTTCATTTTAAGTTTCAAAATAGCGGTTCCTTTACATTACATCGCCCAACTTTGGGGCATTTTATTCATTTTAATTGCAATAAAAGGTGATGTTCCATTATGTTATGTCGCCCAACTTTGAGACAGTTTTGGTATTTTAATTCCATTGTAATGCAGGTTCCATTACACTATGTATAATAAGTACTCGGACATCCTCGGCTTATTAAATTATGTGCTATGCAACCAATATTACATTTCCGATCCATAACCCAACCCTTAAGGCCGGGAATTTTCCAAATTTCAATATTTAAATTTTCATTTTGATAAATATTCGATTTAATCGAATATTTGAATTATTTAAATATTCATTCAAATATTCAAGTATTTTAATATTTCAACAAGGGTCTACGTATATTGAGACAAAAATTTTAATTTCTATCACTCATTACAATATTCGGATATTTGATTAGTCATTATAGTTTCTGTTATTCGATATTTTGGTAATCACTTAATGAAGCTGTTTATTGTCGCTATGTAAAAAATTGCAACAAAGCGAAAACGAAAAAATTATATTAAAACGATAGGTGCTTTGTATAAAAATTTGAAAGCTGCAGAAATGTTGAACTCGACATTTTTTTATCACAATACTTATGTAATACCTATTTGTTACATTTGGAAAGTGGATCCGACTTAATTTCATTTGTATGTACCTATTTGTTAAAATAAACCAACCTGATTTGTCAACAGTGTGATGTATCTCATTTACAATACAAACTAAAATTCAAATAAAAAAAAAATCACATATAAAAGATTTCTACAACGAAGAGAATCATGTGTGGAAATCTTCAAAATAAAAAAACGAATTCTTACGTTATCTAGCATTAGTGACGGGCAAGATTGGGAAATACATGTACTTTTCAATGCGCATTGAAAAGTACTCGTATTCCCCTATCTTGGGCTTCACTATCTAGCATCTTTTATGATACACATGGAACAGACGACAGAGGCTCAAAATATGTACTCCAAAACAACGAGAGCAAGTGTAAACAGAGGTGCAGCAACACAGATGTTGATAATCTATATAATCATTTGCCAAGAGTGTGTAAAATATTTACATTTAAAAAGTGATAAAGCAGTTTTTGTCAAAGAACGCATTTTATAATGTGCAAGACTATTTTCTTTGTTCAAATTTTGATCAATTCGTCTAGTGAGATTTTATATGTGAAAGATATTTTTTGTATCTTGTAATATTGACATATTCAGTACCTACGGGCTTTCCTGAATAAATAACAACAACAAACAAATAAAAATTATATTGTCAAAATAAAATAACATACCTTTTCTAAATGCTGCCATATTACGGTAATTTTCTTGCAGTCGTATTTCAAGTCCATGCTCTAAAGAAGTAAGATCTACACCTTTACCAAAGAACATGTTTCTAACTATCTGTATCTGCTCTTTGGAATCATTTATGTATTCCTTATAGCGTCTAGTAATAGTAAGCGGTGTTGAACACCTAGGACATTTTTTAACAGACACATGATCTGTTTCCAACCACTTTTTCATTGCATTGCTTTCAATGACGTGATTGCATTCTTGTAGAAGGACAAATCTGACATCCTCTTCTATTTCGTGTCCCATTACAAAAGCAAGTATTTCCTCTCTGTCACATGTCATACACAAGGGCGGGCAGGGTTCACCGCAGAACCCGATACATTGATGAAGACATTTCAATTTCTTCTTGCACGGTTGTTCACATGGTGGCACTGAACATTTTTGATCGCATTGATTGGAACATCCAGCATGCTCACATTGACGAGAACAAGGGTTCAGGCATGGTTTGCACATGTCGCCGCATGGATGACTACATGTAACGTGAGGACACTTATAAATGCATATCTCCATGATACATGGCGAACATGGTTGATTACAAAAATTTGTACACTTATGGCCGCAGATTAGATCGAGACGGCACCTTTTCTTACAATTTCGATGTATTCGCCCTTGATAACATAATCCGCAAGAACCAGAACACAGGTGTCCGCATTGTAGAAACGCAGAACATGGATGTCTACAATATCTTAGAGAGTCTATGTGCTGTATATTCTCTGAAACAATAATTAACATAAGTGAGCATAAAATCGATAAATAATAAACTACAAACGAGTTTAGAACAAAATCCAGAAGCAGGTTGACACTTGTATATTTAATTACACAAATTTCGTCTGAGCAGTTTTATTTTTATACCGGGTGTTAACGAGATCATGTGTATCAGCCCGCCATTTATTTATTAGTTAAAATAAAACCACATATCTAAGGCTTATTTGAATAGAATGACGTCATATTTCTACTGCAAACAGGGAAAGGTATAAGATTATGAGTAATGTCTAAATATTTAATAAATCTCATACAGGGTGTTCGAAATTGATCGATTATTTATGTAATCTTAAATTTAAGAAAAATCGTTTTTTTAATGGAATAGCCTGTAGATGAGCACGCCCTAGTAAGTAGATGTATATCTTGCATCATACAGATATAGGTTTCCCTATGCCTATCTCTCACAGTTTTAGAGATATTAATGATTATTTTCTAAATTGAGCATTTTCAAGAAAAATCGTAGTAGTAAGCCTTGAAAAGTAAATTTGATCTGTCAAAATTGAAAGGTAATAGAGATATTTTAAATTTATTCTACATTCATGGTGAATCTCTTCAAATAATTGATAGAACATATCGACTTTTTAATGAAAGATACCCACATTTACCAACAATGAATAAAACTAAATTTAAACGAATAGAGTCAAGTTTCATTCGTTTTGGTATTCAAGTCAAGAAGACAGTTCCAAAACCGATTACGGGCGATGATGGTAAAGAAATCGTTGTTTAGGGATATTTCCATGCACATCCAACCAGTTCTATACCGGCGGCATCTGCAGATGTAGGAATTTCATGTTGTACATCTATACATAGGATTTTAAAGAAAAATAAGATGCACCCTTATTCATTTCAAACTGTTCAAGCTTTTCGTCCGGGAGACCAAGATAGAAGAATTCAGTTTTGCGAGTTTATTATAACTAAAACACAAGAACATTCTGATTTTTTATCAAAAATTATCTGGACAGATGAATCTAAATTTAATCGTGAAGGAATAGTTAATAGAAGAAATTGTCATCATTGGGCACAACAAAATCCACATGCCATTAGAGAAGCAAATTTTCAAGACACTTTTAGCTGCAACGTTTTTGCAATGATTGTAAATAACCGCGTTGAATACGAAATTTATAATGAGAATTTAACAAGCGTCCGGTATCTAGTTGTTAAGAGAAGTAGTACTGCAATGTTTGAATAACCTACCACACAATCTCATACGGCAATGTTGGTTTCAAATGGATGGAGCACCCGCTCACTCTTCACATGAGGTATATATCTTTGAGGATAGGTGGATTGGCCGCAATGGACCCTCGTTATGGCCACCTAGATCCCCCGGTCTGACTCCCCTTGATTTTTATTTATGGGGTCAAATAAAAAACGAGGTTTATGCGTCTCCCGTGCAAAACAAAGAACAGCTTATAGCTAGAGTAAGAGACGGTTTTCGAAACTTGAACGCTGAGCAAGTAAGAAAAGCAACTACAACAGAGTTAAGAAGAAGAATTATGATTTGTTTAGAACGGAACGGAGATCATTTTCAACATTTGTGAATATCATCCTGTCTTTAATAAGTTGGTTTTATTCACATTTTCGATTGTTATGGTTATTTTTGTTTTCTCATATGATATTAAAGCCATTCTGTTTTGCTATTTATTTTCTTTTTTAACCTTCTCACACAAAGTTTGATGGATCAAAAACAATTGGCGTAATTCCAAAACTATTTAGATTTTTTTTCACAGTTTACTGCTAATAATGCTCAATTTAGAAAATAACCATTAATATCTCTAAAACTGTGAGAGATAGGCATAGGGAAATGATGCAAGATATTCATCTACTTACTAGGGCGTGCTCATCTACAGGCTATTCCATTAAAAAAAAAACGATTTTTCTTAAATTTGAGATTTCATAAATTATCGATAAATTTCGAACACCCTGTATGAGATTTATTAAATATTTAGACATTACTCATAATCTTATACCTTTCCCTGTTTGCAGTAGAAATATGACGTAATTCTATTCAAATACGCTTTAGATATGTGGTTTTAAAAATTGCACTCTACAAGGAATCTAAAAAAGCAATAAAAAATATAACATTCCATTTAAAAAACCAAAGTTGGCTATGACTTCCTGTATAACCAAAAGTGGTTAATGAGTGTAAATAATTAATTTATATTAACAGACTAAGTATCGACATTACGTGCTACAAATTTTCAAAACTGTCTTAAGGCGTTAACATAGAAAAGTTCTAACGAACGGGTTAGGTGAAAAACCCTGTATACAAATTTAGTAAAAACAGTGATCTTACTCTACAGGATATTCTCTGCATTCACGTACATAAACTAAGTCATCAACATTCGTGTATAGTTGTATAAAGCGTTGTTTTAAGTTTCTTTGGTTTTTAAGAACATTGGAAATTTGAACTACTATTTAATTTCGTCAGTGAGAATCTTTATTAAAATTGCAGTAAATATCCTTACAAGATTTGTAATTTGTATTGTGTTTCCCTCGTAAATATTCACTAATTACAACGGCGTCGCCTTTTTTATGCATTTACTAAGACAGTTTAGTAAGATACAACGTCTTTACTTACGAACTGGATATAATACATATACGTGATAATGGTAAATTGCTACATACCTGCATGGTTCATATGACAAGGAATTTTTGAACGATGACCGCAGGCTAAGGAATCACTGCTATTAACAAGAACAGTGCATTGGGTTGTGCAGATCTCAGAACATTTCTTTGGGCATGTATGCCCGCAGAGTAATTTCATCTTACAAGCACTTTTACACTGTATTTTACTCGGCGTTTTCGAACATGCTATAGATACGGTATGACCGCATTCGGAAATTACCTTCTTGACCTGTAACATAAAACGCAAAATATTTACACTTAAGAAATAAGTGACTAGGAATGATTGATAAAAGCGAGTTTAATTTCCGCCAAGAGAACGACTAAATTTAAACCCTTATGTGGAAAATCCAGGTGGATTCACTGGACTCTATTAATATCATGACTATATTTCCCGACTAGTAATGCAGTGCTTAGAAAATTTGGTCAGTAAATATTATGGTTCTTAGCTTCCTCCCTGGCGAATGCAGAGACGAACCATAAGCGCGTAATAATAATTCATGGTTAGAGATATTCGTTTAATTCTTATTGTGTTGTGAAGAAATATAAGCTATCTACTATTATTAATTATGTATAGTTCGCTTTGTACTCAATAACTATGGCAAAAGACTAAATAAAACTATCTAATATAAAAAAAAATTAACAAAAACTTTAACAAAACGTTAATCCTTGAATTTTTAATATTAATTTGGCAAAAGTGGGCATCATTTGCAGCCGCCCAATACTTTTTTCATAGGTCACGTTCTACTATTCCAAAGCATACTTGACGTTCTTTTCAAAACTGCAACGTAAAAATGGGGCGTGGGCACCACACGCTATGTATCCAAAAATTGTTAAGTTTTTAATAAATCTGTACGGAATACTAAGTTTAACATATTTACAGAAATCTGCTTGATAAAAATAAAAAATAACACATGAATTTAGAAATTGTATTAATTATAATTGTCTAGAATAGGTACATAACTTGCAAGATATTCGAGAAAAAAAGCTTTTCTTATAAAATCGTATTCAAATGCACTCTTGAGTAGTTTGGTATTCTTTAAAAAAATTTCACAATCTAAAATATATTGGTAAAATTTGATTTTTTCACTACTTCCGATCTACCGATTTCACTGAAAATCTAATTAGATCTTGAGAAGCAGATTATACTACTAAATATAAAATTTGGTATTGATAGCTTTAGCTGCTTAGTCGCTATCATGATCACATATACTAGCTTTCTCGTTATCATGTTATTATTATTATTATTATTCCAATCACTTACCTCCTTCATGCACTTTCCGCATGGTTTGCCACATTTCGAATTACATACATGTCCACATGGTAATTTTTTCTTGCACAATTTTTGACAATCCATCTTCTCAACATCAGCGGAACAATCTATGTCATAAACGTGCGAACAGGATCTTGTTTTCGTTACTTTAACTTTGCAGATGCGACATTCTTCATAACACGGTCCGGCACACGGATGCTTATCTGGTTTCATCAAGCAATTCTTTGCGTATTTATCACACTTTTCATTACACTTAATCTGTAAATTATACACATTATAATTATATTTCTCGCGACAGCAAAATTAGATAAGGTACCAATAACGCCAAGCAAATTGACGTCTATGGTTAAATCCTTTTGGTAACCGACACGGCCAAAGTATAAACTACAGACAACGACGATCAGTGTCACTACAAATGCCAATCGAATGGAACAATTTCAGAATAATAAAATTCAATTAATTAATATATATAATATTATATAAATTCCGCAAGTAAAATACTACTGCATCAAAGCCAATTACAAATTGAATATTATAAATAAAGTTATTATGTAAAGGGGTTCCCGTGGTGATTGTGGCCTACTCTTTCGCAACCGCACCCTTAAATACACTTATTTAATTTATGTAAATTGTTCGTTAACTTTTCTAGTCAGCGATAATCACTTCTGTAAGTCGAATTCAGATGCGGGTGCCTAATCGACCAGGGGGATCCCTTCGATTCTCGCTACTCTATGTTCGAAGTAAATAATCTATAAATTATCTTAACCGATTGAAGCGTGCTAAGCTGGTTGATTGAATTATTGCTTATAATTAGCAGTGTGTGTGAGTGCAAGAATCATTAAAGCTCTGTCGGATACTTCAGTGGGAGAATTACATTCCAGGTAAGATAGTCAAACTTATTCATTTTTATTTTTATTTTCGTGTAATCAACAACAATGAATCTCAGTTACAATGAATTTTATTTACAAAACATTTAAGTATATGTATATTACAGAACCTTCAAATCAAAATCCGTATTCTGCGAAAGGCATGGTTCTCTTTGAAAGGAAATCAACAAATTCTCTCAAATCATTTACAAAACTAGTCAACAACATAACCTGACATGTCGTGGAATAAAAAACGTAAACAAAATTTGTGAGAGGCAAAGGGCTTTCTTTTCCGCGGGCGTTTTAAATACGCGCATGCGGAACTGCTTGATATAGACTGAAACGGACAGGCATATTGACAGCGCGCTTTCGGACGGGATCATTAATAGTTTAATGAACGACAGTTAAAGAAGCGGAATGGCACAGTGACAAATTGACAGCGCTCTTACGGATGGGGTCACTATCAGATCAATAACGATAGTTAATGAAGTGGGATTAACGCAAGTTGGTTTGACAGAGTACTGGGTGAACCATAAACAGGCCAAAAAGCATTTACAGGTAAAACTATTCAAAATCCGGGCTCTTTATATATCCTCAAACAGGTCCTGCGCATATGAAGAATAAAACGTATTTGTATACCATGAGCATGTATTATCACGTGAATCGTTCGTGACTTGACCACATAGTAAACGCAATTCCGATCCCTCACAATAAATAATCTTGGAAAAAAAATACATATTTCGAAAATGCAACAGTATAAAAATGCTGAATTATTAAAATCAATTGAATTCCACAGTTGGAAAGTATTAATAACAAGTACTTCGGCATTTTTATATAGGACAAATAAAAGTTTGTTACAATTAAATATTACATTCCTATACATGTACCTATTCTATTTAATACTTGGCTATTCTGTATAGTAGGCAAGCTTTGTTGACAGATTTATATTATTTGGATGATAACTAGAACGTCAAAAGGTAATTATGCTAAATGTCAAAAGGTGTATGCATATTATTATTTATGACAGTCATGAAATGGCTTTTGTAAGTTATATTACTCGGCAGGTAAAATTTTGCAACATCTCAAATTTGACCTCATTTCAATTCATTGACGCATGTCGGTTGCCAAAGCGATTCTACTATATAAAATGGCACAAGAAATAAAAGAACATAACCCCACATTAAACTATTTACAGCAAAAAGTGCTGAAATAATGACTGTATTTTTTGATTATTAATACATTTCGGGACATTGCTTTGTTTTGGAAATCGCATAACCTATTTATGATTTAATATAATGAAAAAAAATAACCATGTTGCCAAACGTTTTATTCTTTGGGATGTAACAGCTGTCATTCTTGTGAAACATTTTATTAATAATATTAAATTAAGAAAAAAATGTTTTTTAATGTTTCAATATTTATTAGAGATAACTACATATTACGACTTTTTGGGTTTTTTCAAGAATAATGCAACATGAATACTAGTATTCATTTTAAAAATCACTTTTTTTCTTCTTTAAAACTATTATAAAATCTTTATATTCTGCACTTTGTAGTCTGAACGATAATACTAATAAGCATTGTGTAAAAACAAATACTTGCGCTTATGGTGTATGTAGTACATATATTCAGATATATAATTGCATTAGCTATATGTGTATTTACCTTTTTATGTTCTGCATCATCATCAATGTGACAAAGGCGTTTGCAAACATGACCGCACTCTTTCAATAACGCCCCACATAAAAACTGACAACCATAATCCTTAATATCCAAAAAACACGGCTTATCACCAACTTTATGTTTGCACGGCAACTCAGCAGTAATAAGCTGTTGGCATTGGTATGTTTCTGCGGAACATGGATAATACTCTTCGTGACCACATTCTAATGTTCGCTTTATTAACACCATACATTTTTCACATTTATTGTAACACAATTTGGGACATACGTGTTCATTATCACACAGCACTCTGTAATTTAAATTTGATTTACTGTACTATAGTTGTTTATTCAATACAGATATATTATTTTAAAGCACTACCATAAATAGTCTCTCCTTGAAATTTCATTTCAGATTTGAGAACATACAAAATTAACAATATGAGAACTCTCAACGAGTTTATCAAAATGGAACAAATATTAAGTCAGGACCAAGATTAAATTTATATAAAAAATAAAGTCGCTACATCATTAACCGATTAAAATACTCGGTTAACTCCAATATTATAATGCCCATTTTGCCCATCGATCCTCTGTCATTCTGTCGACGTGGTCTCTCCAATATTGTCGTCTCGATTTCGTAAAATGCACCACATCTTAAATTTTGAGATCTGCTCTTATATCTTTGCTTCTTATCTGGTCTCTCAAGCTTACTCCATTAATATTCCTCAATGTCTTCATCTCTGGTGCTTTCATCATGCTCTTCGCTTTTGTTGTATCCGCTCGAGTTTCCACTGCATATATGAGTGCAGGTCTCACGGCGGTTTTATATATGCGGACTTTGCTTTCAGTGGACATGTATTTGTTCCTCCATATGAGGTCCCTCAGTTAGCCAGAGATTCTTGAGGCTTTGTTCACTTGGATTCTGACTTCCTGTTGTAAGTTTTTGGAGCTCGTTATCTCAGTTCCTAAGTACGTACATTGCATACATTGGTGAATGGGTTTGTCGTTTACAGCATAGTATCTTTATCGATTCTTGTCCCATTCTCTATTCTCCATCAACTTCTTTTACACTATTAATTATTTTATCTATAATGAGGTTGAACAAGATTGGGCTCAAACTATCGCCCTGGCGGATTCCAGTTAGTACTGGTACTTGTTCTGTAAATCCGTGTGATGTTTTGATCATTGTGGTGTTATTTTTATTGAGCTCTTTTATTACGTTAATGTAAAGTACGGGTATCCTGTTTTCCTGGAGTATATCTATGATGTCGGCTACTTGTAATCTGTCGAACGCTTTCCCGAGATCTATTAGGCAGAGAAACAAAGGTTTATTATATTCGAGAGATTTTTCAATCGTTTGTCTGAGAATGAAGATTGCGTCCACTGTCGATCTATTCTGTCTGAAGTCTTGTCGTTCTTCGCTTATTTCTATTCTATTCGTTATTTTGTTGTTATAATTTTTGTCAACAGCTTCCTTATGCTGGCTAGTAAAGATATCATTCTATAATTTTCCTGATCGTTCTTGTTTCCCTTTTTATAGATTGGTATTGTGATGCTGTTTTTCCAAACATAACTTCAAACAACAAAATATGAATTCAACTTATTTGAAAAGATTGTTCACTATCGCTTGGTGATGAGAACTGAAGAAACTTTAAGGATCAAAATAAAAAGGAGCTTTGTACAAAAGTAAATAAGAAAAATATGCAGATAGAACTCTTATATTTATGACTTACTGGTCCGGCAGACGTTCTGCCCTCGCTGGTAGGTGGCACGATGATATATATAATAACTTGGCTACAGCGTCACCTATCTGGTCCAGATTTTGTGATTTTCTTTTTTGGCACTTACCAACATGTATTGTAAATATGAGTCATTTTGATCCATAAATTTAGAATTTGTTAATAACTTGAAGATTATATATATAAAGATTTCTCTCCAAATCTTCCAGATTTTTTGTTCAATTAAAAACATTCAATTGTGTTATTTCCATTGCTGAAGCATAATGAAGAAAACAAAAAACGAACCAACCAACTATGTCGTTCCTATCGTCCGTTATGATCGACAGTGCAAACAAAAATTATGATTTTTATAGTTTGTTCCGACTTTCCTTTGTAATTGTCCCGATTTTTTTTTTCTGAAAACTTTTCCAGGACCATAACGAACAAACTCAAAAAAAATTACGCATGTGCATCGTTCGAATCAAGAGTTATGGTCTTGAGTTCACAAAAAAATCCTATGGAAAAGAGCACTTTCAGTTTTTCTCGAATTCTCCAATTTTCCGGACAACTTTTCCAAATTTTCTTTCCATAAAAACCTTATTCGGACTATTGCGAACATTTTTTTTTTTAATTCCAAATCGGTCCGTTCTCAAGTGATGCGCTTATCAACGAACAGCATTTAATTTTTATTTATATAGAAAACTGAAGACATAAGTGGACAGAAGACATTGCCAATAGAGACAGTAATGAAATCGAAAGTTATTTATTACGGTTCTGCAAGTTACTGAATACATGCGGAGGTCAAAATAAGAACTTTTTCATTCCTTGTCTTTACCAGTATTTAATACTAAAGAAGTATTTTCGAGTTATATATCAAAATTTCCAGGAGTCCGATCGAGATTTTGGTCGTATTGAAAAAGCACTGAGAAAGTACCAGAACATTTACACTCCAAACCAATATCGGGAGATTATCAGATCTCTAAAGTACTAGTTCAAGCTTCAATTTGGAACATTTTTTTACAATCTCGAACAACTTCCAACCAAAGTACATTTATATAAAAATATGATCAATACTATTAATGAGAAGGCTAATCTACGTGAGAAGGCTGATCTACGAGAAATGATGGATTAGAGTAGACAGTTTTGGATTATATTTATACAAGACAAATTTAGAGCTTCATTCCCCATTTCTGCAGATTGATTTACATAAGAAAGGTACAATAGAAGTTAAAACTGGGGAAGTTATTCTGAAGTGTGTTACTTAAATATGAAGGTTTAACAGTTGAAAAATGTCCAATTTGAGAAAGCAACTAAAATCCGTTGAAGAGGATTACAGATGGTAGGTACTATGAAAGTGTTTTGAAGAAAGTAGTCTTAGTCCCAAGCAGAAAAGAAAAACTTATTGCTTCTGTTAATGTTCCTTTCCTATATCTATTTACTTTAACATTCCTTCATTTTCCTCATATTTTCTTTCAAGTTTGTAATCACTTTATGATTTTTCAATAAATAAAATAGTTAAAATTGGAAAGTGAAACCTGTTCCATTTTATCCTTTTGTTCTTTTCTGTATCCACAAAAATATATACAAGTGGAAGTTACAAGACACCTTCATTCATGATAAAACAGATAATACTTCGAGCTGAGAATTGACGGATAAAGGTGTTATGTACACTATAACTTCTTTTTTTCACAAATGGATGTTTTTGTTTAATATGAAAATACCTGAAAGAAAATAAACAAATGGATTATTTTCTATTCATAGTTTTTGATGTTACAATTCTTTCAATCAAAAACTAAATAAAATGTTCCAGCTTAAGATGTGTAGTGCTAATTTACTCAGAACTTTAAAAATGTGGCATGACACCTTTATCCACTTGTGTCTTCAATTAATGAACAAGCTAAATGTGCCGCAATTTGGCACTCTCAATCTGGATGGATTGGTGTATAGTTTAATTAGAATACTTACTTAGTGCATCTTTCTTTGCATTTATAATTTGTGTGATTTTTGTCCAATATGTGACACTTTGACATACAAGTATGCCCACAGGACAACAATTTGCTGCAAGTTTCTTGACATCCTCCACAAGGTACTTTAGAAAAGTCACATATGTTACTAATATGTGTTACGTTATCAGGATGGTTTTGACAGTAAACTGGTAATGAGGTTCCTAAACTATTTTGTTCTTCCAAAACATCACGAATTTGTATCCACAGCTAAAAAATAAATCAAAAATTATACAATATTTACAGGAACTGACATTAGTCTCAATCATTGTGGCACGTGAAAATCAAACAGGAAGCAGTAATTTTTGTTAATTTCTTGGATAAGCTATACTATACGGGTATATCTGCCACAAGCACCACTGCCTCTTATAGATGGCCTATAATTGAGCAAGTTTTACCAAGATAAGTACAGAAATATTAATAATTAATAAAACATGTCTTTATCAAGTGAATTTTCCAGGTTATATTCAGTTAATTTTAAGGTATACTTACATCATTATTAGTAGATAACATTTCTATATTACCCATGATATATAAGCCTTCTCTGGCCCTCGATAATGCAACGCAAACTCTGTTTTCTATTGATAAGAAACCAATTCTTCCTTCATCGTTGTTTCGTACCAAAGAAAGTAGTATGATTTTGGACTCTTCACCCTGATAATTGTCAAGAACTGTAATTCGAATGTCTTTTAAGATCTTATATTTACTCCTTTCGCTTTGCATGAGAAACATTTGACCAGAGTACGCGGCCAATATAGTCACATCTTCTGAGTTGTATCCGTTCAATAACAGGTATACGGCTAAATTAAGTAAATAATCTGCTTCGTATACATTCTTTCTACTTTCATCCATACATATTTCTTCCGGATTGGTATGAGTTATAAAATATAAGGAAGTCTGCACACCACGAACGGGTGGAAAGTGGTATACTGATTCGTGATTTTCCAAATTTGGATAAATAATTGGTGCTATTAGCTTGGCTATTTCGGGACGCATCCGATGCTGTACGTTCAATAAATTGCATGGAATGTTGTTTCTAATAAGACGTTCAAACAAACTAATGCCTAAGTTGTATTTCTTCTCCAATGTATAGTCAGCCGTATTTGGTCTGTAATGTGAAAGGTATAGTTTTAATTCGCAAGACAGCAATAATTGTACTTATTTATAAATAAGGGAAAAGGGAGTTATAGCCCTAATAGGCACCATTAGTAAATTATTTGAGAAATGTAGAAAAAAAGGTTACATTATTTTTAGGAAGTTACATGTTGCTGACAAACAATCAGTTTCGTTTCACGGGGAATTCTAGTACATTCTGCGTTGGGTCGGTGTGGAACTGGACACGGAGGATAAAGTAGTGGGAATTTCCTTAGACCTAAGGCGTTCGATACGGTGGCATACGGGACCTTCTTAAAGAAGCTGCATAATTTAGATCTTCAAGGAACTGTAAACGATTTGTTCAAATCATACATAATCAGGCCGAACGCAAAGGGTCAAAGGTCATGTGCACTGTGTGATGCTCTCCGGGTAGGCTTCGATGTGCCACAGGGTACACTTTTGGGGCCACTCCTTTTTAATATGTCCGGGCAATATAAGGGGGACATTCTTAGTGATTGGACTATAGGCTTCCATTTCTTTGAAGGTAGTATTAACGGGGAAGCTTATGAATAATTTCTATCAAGCAATTTAGTGGAATGTTCCGCTAAATTTTTCAAGAGATGAGGATGCAACAAGACAGTGAACCGCTCATTCTGTGGTACAGGCAGGAAATATTTTAAATGAATTGTTTCCAGGGAAGTAGCTAGACGTTGAGTTCCTAATGACTAGCCTGCTGATTCTTCGAACATCACAAAATTAGTTTCTTTTTATAGAAATCCATAAAAAGAGCAAATATGCAATATACCTGTAACCACAAAAGAAGTTATGAGGGAACATATTCGACAAATATTTAGAAATATAAGTACTCAACGCCCAATTAATGCCGATTTATCATTTCGGAAGCTCGTTCAAAAACGTTTAAAAACAAATTTTTACCTATTTTAATATTCATGTTTATTGTTATTTTATAATTTCTGTTCCACTAATTACTCATCCATTCATGTAACAGTTCCTGTTTCTATACCTACTAAAATCAAGTTATTAATATGTTCGGTTTAAAAATTTGTTTATTGTGCCGTATTCTACATACATATTTTTTGAATTATATTACTAATATAGAGTGTATTGTAAATACGATATACCTACCCAATGTTTTTTGTTATTGCCTCACTAAATCATGCTTGTCAAATGAGAAGCAACTTATTGAATGTCTTCCATTCAATTTTTAATTTCACGGCAAATATCCATGCCTCAATAGAGCGTATTCAAATAAAAAAAAAGGTTGGCAAAATATATCAAAAAACGATAATAGCTCAGTAATGGTCACTTTTAAAATAATAACGTCTTACATCTTTTTGGTGCGAAATTTAGTAAGCATTTCAAAAATGAACCAAGTGTTCTATTGAAAATGTTACTTTTAGCCAAAAATGTCTCATGTAACTTTAATCCATTTTTCTGCAAATTCAATTAGTAATAGCGTTGAATGAAGGAATATATAAAGATGCGCAACGCAATAGTAAAATAGCGTGTCTTTACGTTAAGTCGTCCCGCAAACCCCTTGCCGAGAAACATCATCGCTGTCTCGGGCTGTTTCGAATCTCGGATCCAAACGACTGATGTAGTCGCTATAGATCTCGGATCCAATTTTGGCTACGCTCAGTGCTATGCAGTGGCGCATCTTTATGTATTCCTTCAATCAACGGTAATAGTAAAAAATAAAATATGTTTATATTATGACCTTTTATTATGAACAACGCTACCATAAATTATGTCATCTAATATGTCACTTCCAAGAAATGTAATTTTACAAAAATATGAATTTTTCAGAAAAATGGTAATAAGTCGAAAATCTTCAATTTTAGACCTATACTACCTATCACTTTCTGAATAAGAATTATACGGGGAATACAAAAGTGTAATAATATGCATGGTTATTGGTAATAAAGCTCCCTAGAATATAGGTAGTTATATATAGTGTATAAGAAATAAAGCATGTTAACGCATACCTCAATTTGTTATTATTTTTATTAATGTCCATATAAATACTGCAAATAATTAGTCTCTGCTTTTTAAAGGTGTTCCACTTAAAAAAATATAACTATGGTCAGCTACCAAGTTATGAAACACTGTATATAATACAAAATTATTTTAAAAGTTAATTAGCAAAATTTTAATTGAATTAAAAAAATGCAATCAACCAAAGGAATTTATTTGATGCTTTACAAACTAAGTATTTTGATTTACTGATTGAGGCAACAAAGTCAGCTCCCGAGTATGATGCTGCCAAAAGAATTTTATTATTCTCCCACGTATGCTATAAATATTGGTACAGCCCTGAAACAGTGCTGTGACATTGCCATTTTGTTTGTATTGAAGAGGAAAAACATATATTCTACTGTTCCACCTGCCAACCTAGAAAGTGATTAAAAAACTATAATAAACCTTTTGACGTCACGTTGGAGATTTGAAGTTTCCAGTTTAGGTGCCAGCGATTTAAATGTTAATAAGTGAAATAAAATTCCTTTCATACCTTTAGCAAGCAACTTCAAACGTTTAAAAGATTATTTAACAGAAGAAAGCAATAAAGCAGAGTTATCGTTACGCAATAACAATGACCAGGTGTCGTATACTTGGCTTTTAGAAACTGTATTCTGTAAATTATTATTGCTTAAAGAAAATGTCTAAGAGAACTGCAGAGATTGTTTATTCATGTTTATGAAAATCGGAAAACAATCAGAATTATGAAGAATTTTCCGAGGCAATTACTCTTACAGAAAAGATCTTAATGCAGTCGTTCAAAAGAGTACTTAGCAGAGGAAAGCGAAGCCGAGGTGTTCCGGTACTTTTTAGTAATGAAGTGCAAAAGCACATAAATATTCTTTTAGAACACCGACCCCATATGGTATCTCTACGCAAATTTATATTTATTTGGCAAACTTACACTACCTACCAATTTGTGGCTATAAAGTTTTGAAAAAATGTGTCACAGCAAGTCGAGCAAAAAATCCGCAGGCCATTACCGCCACTCGATTGGGAAAACACTTAGCGACATTAACACAAGTCTTCAATATGACGCAAGACGGTATAGAACGCTTCTTTTATGGGGCATACCACAGGCGTACATAGACATTCTCACAGATTGCCGGACGATGTTTACCAAACTGCAAAAACTGCAAATTTATTATTACTAATGGAAGAAGAAAAAGCGACAGGATTTAAAGAAAAGGCGTTAAAGAAAATTGACCTTAATCTAGATGACGATTTATTAGACAAAAACGACATGGAAGACGATAATTTGATAATAACGGTGATAATAATCATAACATTATTAATATTGATTTCGATAAAGAAAAGAGTCAACAAGTACGATGAAGAAAGCCAAAATTTTACATAAAAAATTGTCTGTATCAAATTGTGCCAATAAACCGCAAAGTCAAACTAGAGAAGATTTTGAAAATGCAGAAAGTCAAAATTTAAGTACAACCAATAATCCCAGGCAGAGGCGGCGCTAGGCAGTAAGCGAGGTAAGTGGCGCAGGGGGCCGCGTCATATAAAGGACGCTACAGCAAGGTCGGGTGTTCAGGTGATTTTATACTTTTTGCTTTTTATAGTTTTATAGCTTGTGCAGGTGCGTCGAATGAGAATGTTTGCGTCTAGACGGATTTGTAAGTCGCCAGATATATCCTCCATTCTCTCCGTCTAGGTCTAGGGTTGGGTACCGATTATCGAATACGCTCATTTAGTAAATACGTCACAACGCCAAATTGTTAAGCACGGTGATAAGATAAGTCAGTGAAGTGGATGCAAACAACCCTCATTTAGTAAATACGTCACAATAGATAGGTCTGTTGAACTGGATGCAAACAGAATTTGATGACGCGCACTAAATGAGCGTATAAACACAATATACGGGCAGCTTTCTATTTTTAGTGTTTTGCAAGACGCCGTCGTAAACACATCGAATTCGAATATCTTTGTTTAAATATATAAATTAGAAGTTTTTATAATATATTTTTGGTTTAAATTTATATAATTCAGTAATGCTTTCAAAAAGGTTATCCGGATCTCAAAATCGCAAACGTAAAGCACTTCGAGAACAAAGTCGCTAGATGCAACAGGATAACCTAAAAAAAAGTTCATAAAATTATACGGGGATGCTTCCACTTCAAGAGATTTTGACAAATGTGAAGAAGCTGAACAACAATCATCAAAATTTGAGAATGCAAGTAAATGTGAAGATATTTCAGCAAGGCAAGAAGAATTAGAAGCAGTTCAAGAAACTGAGCCCGTTAGAACAGAATATGGTGAAGATTCCAATATACCTGTACCACAACCTAGCACAACATATGAAGCATAAACATCTACTTTTTTACGCAAACTTGAAGATCCGTCAACTTGGCCAGAAATAAACGATAAAATCCAAACACTCTTAATAGAAATTGGACCGGTAAAGAAAACAGATATAATTTATCCATTAGATTATAAAGGCAGAAAATTTAGCGATACATATTATTATCGTCAAATGACAAATTCAAAAATGTGCTTAGAAATTGGTTAGATTATTCGCAAAAATCTAATAGCGTATATTGTTTTTGTTATAAATTATTTACTTTTCTTTCACAATCAGTCGCAAATACTAGCTTCACCGCATTAACCGGGTTTAAGCCGTCTAATTACAACAGGTTACTCAAATTGGCATAACCTATCAAAAACTTTATATGTAGGTACAGTGCCTGACAGAATTAATGTCTCCTTCATTAAACACGTAAATATCAACACTACCTACCTTGTTTTCGACTGGCAACGCGTATCAGTATTTTTTAGTTATGCGAAAAAGGAGTAGGTATAATATACGCATTGTAATCTTTGAATATAAATATGACAAGTAAAAGTAAACAAGTTTCTGCACGTATATGAAAAACTAATTTGGAATATTACACCAGCAGTAGATATGTGGGTTGATATCAATAGATAATAAACTCATAATGAACTTTAATTTATTCTTATTTCAACGTGTCAAATAGTATAGTTGTTTTATTTATTATAGCTATAATAATCATTGTCATTCTTGTTAATTAGTAGGCTTTTTAAAATTATAAGGTTACTAATGTAAACAAATTGTCACTGTTTTGTTCGATACAACTTATGAAATAGATATAAAATTATAGAAACGTTTTTAATGTATGCAGTGAATACATAAAAGTGACAAATTAAGAAAGTACATATGTGCGATAAAAGCTCAAATATTACAATATAATGAAAAATGTATTTAAAAAATCGAAAACTCAAGAAACATTTCTAATAATAATGAAGTAAAGAAATACAACTAATAAATACTCTAAAAAATAAGAATGAACCAAATAAATTCCGAAAATGATTAAGTAAACCACTTCAAAAAATACATCATATTTTTCTAAAAATAAATAACGACGTTTCGTCACCAATACTATGGAATTATTTGCTTTGGGAGGGTTTATATAGGGCAGTCACTGTGTAGCAGCGGAAATATGTAACAAATATGTAAATTAAAAACCATTAGCGCCCACAGATTTTCTATAACATTGAGATCAGGTGAATTAGGTCGCCACGGAAATAATATTACTTAGGAATTATTTTCTATCCAATTGCGTACTGTTCTCGATGTATGAACAGACGAGTTATCGTGAAAGAGCTAAATTGGATCATCTGGAAATAATATACGCGCACTGGGCAGGAATATTATGTTTTCGAGAATATGTCTGTAATCTTCACCAGTTAATCATCCCGGATTTCGAACAATTTCTCCAGGAATACCTGCGCACATCCAATCCCAAAAGCAGCAATTTATTCTGACACTTCTTCTTGTACCATGGACATGTTACCGATCATACCTAGTATCGTTTGGCCGCCAAAGCACTTTTATTGAATTATCAGAAGTAGTAAATAGTTTTTTGCCCACGAAAATAACATTTTCTCAATTTCTTTAATATTTTCATTGGTGAAGTTTAGGCGAACAGCAGCAGGTTATTCAGAAATTTCAACTTTTCATGCAGGTTTTCTGCAATGTATTCCATTTTGTGTAAAGCTCTAATGATCGTCCTTGACGAACATTCTAATTGTAACAGTGGTAAATGGATTTTCAGCGCAAAACTCCCGTATGTTAATAATCTTCCTCACTCAAAACAGTGTCTCCCTGTGTGCGGCAAATTTACAAGTGCCCGTTTTACTTCATTTACATTGTCTTGCCTCGAAATCCATCGTTGTACTTGTCTCGTTTAGACTCAATATTATAAGAACATTTAGAACATTTTGTATAGTACATTATATATATATGTTAAGAAGTATTGTTCCCTTTCACAGCACACGTTTGACAAAAAATAATTATCCATAGCAAAGATCCAATTAATACAGGAACATACAGATAAATGAAAAGCAAAAAATTCGTGAATATAACAAAAGAATCTAAGAAAAATTGATTCAAACCGTTATTACTATACACCGGACGTCCCAGGTTTACAGTTACTGAATAGCACTATTCATATGGTGAACTGCAACATCTGTTTACGTCGCGAAAACGACAGCAAAAAAAGCCGATCAAGAAAGGAATTTACGAGTAAAATTCTTTCTTCATCGGCGTAGGTAAAAGCGTGAGCGGTTTTTAAAATTTATTATATTTACCTTATATTTCGTAAGATAAATAAAGTTATATATGTATATACCTATTCATATTTACGTTAGTTTCCTTTTTTCATTGTAATTACATAGGTACTCCCTAATTTAATACCGTTTCATTGAATCTACTTCTCCCAATTATCTTGACGTAAGTGTGCACTGGATTTCGTTAAGTTTCAATAACATACGCATACATTTTTAGTTATCATTTATTTAGATCTAGAACATTGTTTATGTTACTATAATATAGAAGAATGACATCGTGAAACAATGGCGAGTTGCATTAAGGGTCATACTGATTTTATGTCCTCCATTGTCAGAGATTCTGAAATTTATTGCAAAATCTGTAAAATACCATTACAGAATGCCCAAAAAGCGCACGTACGTCACTTAGTATCGCTAAAACATACACAGAAACTGGACCCGTTAGAAGCTGACAATTTTAACGAAGAACTCTGTGAAGCTTTAATGGCGGCTAATATCCCATTAAATAATCTTGACAATCCACTTTCAAAACATTTCTTCAAAAATATACTGGTCGAAATGTTCCTGATGAATCCACCTTACGCCAATATTATGTTTGTAAGTGCTTCACGAAAACAGTAGAATGCACTAGAAGACATGTTTCAAATCAGTACCTACGAATAAGTGCCGACGAAACTGTCGATATATTAGGACGCTGTGTGGTAAATTTTGTAGCTGGTATACTACATCCAACTATTCCATATAACAGTTGATGCGGAAACAGTTGCTAAAACCATTGACGAGAATTTGCACAAAATGCTTCATTCGGACGACAGCTAGAGGGAAAAAATACTTTTTTTGTTAGTGACAGTGTGCTGCATATATGTTAAGAACAAGCAGATTATTAAAGAAAACATATCCTTATATGCTGCATATTACTTGTGTAACACATGCTCTCCACAGAATCTGTGAATATATCAGAGACAGGTATCCGTATCCGGAAGTTGAACTTGCATCCGCTTTTAAAAAAGTTTTCATAAAAGCATCATCGAGAGTAAAACTTCAATCTTTGTCACTGCCTCCCTCGCCAGTAATAACTAGATGGGAAACATGGTTGGAAGCTACTAGTTTTTATGCAGAGAATTTGGATAGTTTACAAAATTTCCTTACATGTTTAAATGACGATGCTCGAAGTATATCTGAGTGCAAGGAACTAACAGAAATCCCAAATTTAAAAAATCAGTTGTTATTCCTTCAGGAAATCTTTGGAAATTTGCCTAAACTAATCACATATTTTGAAAATCGAATCTCAAATTAAAAAAATGGATTAACCACATTAGATGTGGCTATTAATAATTTCAAAAGTATTCCAAGTGACTTCGGATGTGGCCTTCGGCAAAAGTTTTAATAGAAATCCAGATTTAATAACATTGCGGCAATTGTGTATGCTAAATACGCTGAAATAAAAGAATATTTCCAGTACGCACCTATAACCAGTTGCGATGTAGAAAGGACGTTTTCTATCTACAAGGCTACAAGGATGTACTTA
The DNA here is from genome assembly GCA_963170755.1 of Amphimallon solstitiale. Taxonomy (NCBI): domain Eukaryota; kingdom Metazoa; phylum Arthropoda; class Insecta; order Coleoptera; family Scarabaeidae; genus Amphimallon; species Amphimallon solstitiale. Next base: position 97,296,908 of record OY720676.1, on the reverse strand, counting down.
ATTCAAAGAGAACAAGTCTTAGAGAAGAGAAAATGAACAAATAATAAGGTATTTTGTATTTTATAGATCACCAGCCACTTGTTATCCAATTATACAAATAAAATTTAAACCTCTTTAAAAATACAACATTTCAATAGAGCGCCCATGGGCGATGAGTCATCAACCGCTGGTGTCTGTCCCTAATTATTATAGACTAGTATACAGGGTGGCTGACAAAAAACGCCCCAAGCCGTAGCTCCGTTATTTACTATCCGATTTTAAAAAACAAAATATCAAATAAAATGGTTAAGTAAATACTGTCAATTGGCGTAATCGAAATATTATTAGGAACAAAAAGTTTGAACATGCGATAGTCAATTTTTTTTTTAATGGCAACGTATATTTTTAATTAATGTTTCGGATAAAGAATGTTTTCCTGATTTTGATGATGTATAACACGTCATTTTTCAACATAAGTTTCAAGTGTGCCGTGGTTAATATCATTTTATTGGAATGGAAATTTTAAAAAAATACAAATAAATACGAAACTTATCTACAAATATTGTTCAAATTGTCTGCCGCCTTGTTGAAGACATAGTTGACACCTTCTAATTACTCCATTAGTGGCGTTGAGTATAAAATTAGGAGGTATTTCGCGGCAAGAATTCAGAATTCTTTGCCGTAAAATGTCTATATTTTCCGGACTAGTAAAATAAACCTGATCTTGAAGATAGCCCCATAACCAAAAATCCAGCGGCGTAAGGTCGGGCGAACGAGCGGGCCATTGAATTGGTCCATTGGTCCCTATCCACCTCTCAGCAAATGTCGCATTTAACCATTCAACATTTATTAAGGCATTATGAGGAGGGGCGCCATCTTGCTGAAAGTACATTCTGTTTAGCTCGGCAATTGGCAAATCATCTAAAAAGTTTGTAATGTTTTCACGTAATAGTTGATGGTATTTTGCTTGATTTAAGATGCCATCTATGAAAAATGGGCCAATTAATCGATCACCCCAAAGACCGCACCATACATTTAAACTGAATCTTTGCTGAAAATTATTCTCAATTATAATTCTTGGGTTTTCTTGGTTCCAACATCGATTGTTCTTTCTGATAAAAATGCCATTATTACTGAAACTGCATTTGTCCGACCAAATAATTTTTCGATAAAAATTACGATCTCGTTGTGTAACATTTAAGAAAAAGTTGCAAAATTGCATTCTTCGACCATGACCATTTTCCAATAGTGCTTGTACTTTTTGAGAGATGTATGGTATGCACTTGTGCTTTTTGAGTATCGCTTGTGTTGTTTGGTGCGATACGCCGACCTCATTTGCAATTCTCCGAGTAGAAGTCCATGGACTTTCTTCCACGCATAAAAGAACATCCAATTCTGTATTTTCCTTAAAGTGTCGACTCTTACTTTTTGGCATTTTGAAGGGTCCATATTTTCTTAAATTCTGTTCGATTCTTCCGAATTTACGACGGTCTGGAACCTCTCTTGTCGGATAACGATAACTGTAGTCTCACAGCTTCAGCACTATTTCGATTACATTCAAAGTATACTTGCAACATGTCGGTCAGTTGATTAATGATGAATTAAACTCACAGAAAGAATCAGAACGTTGAACTAATGTCACACCGATACACAAATGTCACAATGACAGTATTTATTTACATTCTAATTGACAGTATTTATTACTTGATGCATTTGATTGCTATTCACGGCACACTTGAAACTTATGTTGAAAAATTGACGTCATCAAAATCAGGAAAACATTCTTTATCCGAAACATTAATTAAAAATATTCGTTGCCATTTATAAAAAAAAAATTGACTATCGCATGTTCAAACTTTTTGTTCCTAATAATATTTTGATTACGCCAATTGATAGTATTTACTTAACCATTTTATTTTATATTTCGTTTTTTAAAATCGGATAGTAAATAACGGAGCTACGGCTTGGGGCGTTTTTTGTCAGCCAGCCTGTATAGTGTATGTATTCGTTGCATACATTACAAACATCTTTAACATCTATGAATCACATCTATGAATCTTTATGGTGTCTGATACAACTGTGATTTTACTTGAATAAAAGGTGTTTTAAACAAGATTTAAAATTATGTCCATAATACTTAAAACGTTAAAATAAGAATAATAATAGTCCTCATATATTTATCTTGCAGATATTGGAACTTGTTTACTTTTACTTTATTTACATTCAAAGATTACAATGCCTGTATTATACCCTTCTTTCCCATAACTAAAAAAGACGTTGCCCGGCAGAAAGAAGGTAGGTAGTTTTTATACTTACGTGTTTAATGGGGGAGACATTAATTCTGTCAGGCACTGTACATGAAATTAGCACATTCTCTAAAAACAAAAAGCACTATAGATAAACAACATGCACAATTACTAGATTTAGAAAAACAACACTGGCGAGCTGTTTTAGAGCGTATTATTGAAATAATAAAATACTTAGCAAACCAATATCTTAAGAGGAAAATCTGATGATTTATTTGTTAAAAATAATGGTGATATTTGGCAACTCTTGCAACTTTTTTCAAATTTGATGCCACAATGGCATCTCACTTACAAATAGCATTACAAAATAAACATGTACATTATTTGAGCAAAGATACACAGAATGAAATTATTGTTTTATTAGCTAACAATATTAAAGAACATATTTTATGTTTCGAAAAGTAAAATATTATTCTGTTATACTGACACAAAAAAGTAGAGGTGCAAGAACATTTTCTAGGTTTTTTTACAGAATCAACCGATGCGGGTTTAACAAATTACTTAATTGATAAACTAAAAGAATTTAATTTAGATACTAAAAATATGCGTGACAGAACATTCTTTACTCCATGTTCTGCACATTCCCTCAATTTAGTTGTAACCACGCTGTGAAAATCAATAGGGAAACAATTACATTTTTTTGGAATAATTGAAGAAATTTATATTAATTTTTCAACATCAATGAAACGGTGGGATGTTAAAATATATTAAAAATTTTACATTAAAACCATTTATGATTTACTTAATCGAATAAATGTTGTTAGCAAAAATACTCCAAAATATAAATACTGACATTGCAGGTGCTGTAACAGTAACAGCTATTACTAATATAATTACGTACGTTAGAAATTATCGTTCATATGAAAGTCTTATAAAATTGTTAGAAACTTCTACTGAATTAGCAAATATATTAGAAGTACATCCTGAATTTGCGCCATTAAATGATTCGACTGTGCGAAAAAGGCAACAAACAATTAACGCATTAGAAGAAAGATATGAACAGATAGTAACACATAATATGTATTTTTAATTTCTGTGTAATTTAAGATTATTAGATTTAAATGATGAAATACTTCAGAAAAAATGCGATAATTTAGAAATTTATTTTAAAGATACAGATACAAGAGAGAAAGATATAATATCCAGTGAATTATTTAAACGAATTAATTTCCCTCAAAGATGTATTCCGATCAGAGTTAAATAATTTTCAAAATCCTTTTAGCTCAATATTGACATAACCAGTTACAGTTGCAAGTGGAGAAAAATCTTTTCGAAATCGAAACTTGTAAAAACATATCTCGATCAAAAATATCACAAGAATAGTTAGATGGCCTATCAGTAATTGTGTCAAATAAACACTGAAGAAATTATTAATGAATTTGCCAGCGCCAAAGCAAGAAGAGTAACATTTTAATATTTGAATGTAGGCTTTCAGGACCGCTATCCATTTCGCTGAAACATCAAGTACAGAAGTAAACACACAGCAAAACCCGGAAGCCATTTCTACTAACATTTTAATGTTTATATTTACTTTAATTTTTTAATAAAGACACAAGAATATGCTAAATATCCTATTTTATTTTTATTTTAGACATTTTAAATGTATATTTTATTATGTATTAATATAATATATGTATGTATATTGAGAATTAAAAATACTTAACCAACATCTTAATTTTTATTTAGTTATGACTGCAACTTTAATAAAGGGGGCGCAGTGCTAGACATTTGCAGGGGGGCGCCAAGGGTGCTAATGCCGGCACTAATCCCAGAGAATTGAAGAAACGATTCTAGTCTAATACCATGGACTACTCAACAAAAAAAATATTGTAAATGTATTGTAATGAAATTTAAAAAAAAAACATATTAAAGGTAAGAAAGCTCCAAAAAGAAGTGAGTGTGACGCACTAATTGACGAACATCTCGATATATTACATAAGCCGTATTTTGTTGTTGGACCTGGTTAGTAATGGTTCAAACTCTTCCATTTCGTGTTAAACCTTTGACGTCATTTGTGATTTGTGTTCGAAGTTCGAACCTTTTGCCTATGGTTCGAACCTACTCTGCGCATGTATTCGTAGTGTAATCCAATATGGCGTAAACTGTCAAATGAAAACCAAGAATAAACACACAATAAACAATTGCTGGGTGCAACGACATATTGGTGAAATGGAAATGCATAGTGTTCAGCTAGGCGATGTAATCGTCACCGTGGATGATGAAACATATAATTCATTAAAAGGTGAAACAGGTAATAAACTGAAGGAATACGTATACTAAGAATAATTTTTTAGACCCAAGGTACGCAGAAAGGTATCTAAAGCTGGTAAAAGCCCAATTGTGTGTCGTTAATAATTCGGCAAGTACATCGGCATGTTCACATCCAGCAACTACGTTATGGAGAACTTCCAAGAAACAGACAGCAGAAGATCATGCAGCAACACTGAAATTACTAGAATTAAGGAAAAAATATAATAAACAATTCGCAGACAAGAAAACTTGCAAGAATACGTTGTGGTCTAATATTGCAGAAGAAATGAACAATGAAAATTGTTTTGCAGGAAATGGTATTGAAGGCCGAGAGAAGGTTCGACAAAAGTTTGTCAACCTCCAGAAAGCTTTCATTAAAGTTAATGATAGAAGACGAAAAACTGGTGAGGGGGAAGTAGCAAATTCTCCTTATTATGAAGAAATGTTGGATGTCTTAGGTGATACGGATAAAGTAAATCCAGTTTTAATTTTGGATACAATTTCAAGCACAAAAAAGACTGACGATGAACATGAAACAACCACAGGTGATGAACAAGAAATTAGTGATGATGCCTTAGAAGTAAATACTCTTCCTAATAGTGAAACTGAAGCAAATGAGTCAGTTGGTCGAAAAAAGCAAAATAGATTTTCATCAATAAAGAGGACTTTAAAGCCAAAACCAACTAGAACGTCATTAATTGAACGCTTATTAGAGGAACAAAGACAAGACAGAGATGATAGAAAAAAAGAAACTGCAGCCCTGATGGAGATGTTCCAAAAAGAAAATGACCAGACATGAGCAGATGATGTTACTAATCGAAAAACTTGGGAGCAATCAAACAAAAAAGGGAAAAAAAGGAAATACCATGAAAGTGATGACAGTGACTAAGGTTTCTTGCAACAATTTTCTCTTATATTTTTCATTTGTTATTCATTAATAAACATATTTAAAAAAATGTGTTTTTTTTAATAAGCTGTACAAGCAATACAGAAATACCAAAGTTTATTTGTCTTCAGAAATGTATTTTTTAGAATAAAATTTTGTATTAAAATAGTTACTAATGATATAACAGCGCTGCAATAGTGTCTCTTTTCCTGAGTCCCCCACCATCTCTATCATTTCTTTCTATTTCATCATTTTCTTGGTGAACAGGTATATAATCTTCCCATTCATCTCCATTAATAAAACAAAAGTTGTGCAAAACACAACATGCAGTAATTATTTTAACTGTTTTTTTGACACTATTAACGTTCACAAAGTGCAAAATACGTCATCTCCCTTTTAGAATTCCAAATGTATGTTCAATCACTACACGAGAACTGCTAAGGACTTTATTGTGATTTCTTTGTTGGCGTATTAAATGACCATTATCTTTATATGGTTTCATCAACCATTCAGAAAGTGGGTAGGCAGAGTCTCCAACTAAATGATGTGTTCTATCAACGAGGTAGTAATTGTAACGGTTATCTTCTTCTATTTCGCGATATATACTTGAGTTTCTAAAAACTCTGTTATCATGAGCAGATCCTGGGAAACCTACGTTGATATTTGTGAAAAGTTTTTTGCATGTTGCAATCCCTTGCAGCTTAATATTGTGCTTTAAGTGACGATCAATATAGCTATTTTGTTGCTGTAGGGGGGGGGCTTTAAATTCTATATTGCACCCATCAATGGCCCCAACAATACCAGGATAGCCACTCTTGTTTCGAAACTCTTCTTCAATAATATTTATTTCATTGCGATCTGGCCACACGATAAATCTACTCCGTAGTTCTACAATTCTGGCTAAAATATCTGCTACACAGTTGAACACTGTAGAATCTGTCACTCCAAATTTGTCAGCTATACTTAATAAAACTTCCCCTTTGCCCAGCCACCACAGAGTCATAAGCAATTGTTGTTCTGGGGGCACTGGTTTTCCTCCCCCTTGATAAGATTTTGGTTCCAAATGAAGTGTTCGCATTAATTTGGTGAATGTATCCTTATTCATTCGAAATAAGGAAAAAAAGTCAGCATCCAAATACGCGGGAATCCACTGAGTGTAATAGTTGAGAGGCCTTGTGTGTTCCATGTTCCAGAGAGACATAATTGTGCTTATGATTTTTTTCCGTTTTGAGGTCCTATTTTGTTGTGTTTTCAACAAATAATAGAAAATACGCAACTGACGATTGCGACTCGTAATATCTTCGTGTAATGCATATAACAAAATAAACTTCTGTTTGTACAGTGTGAAATTAATTGAACAATAGTTAATAAATTACCTACCTAAAAATGTTCTTAGTACCTTTTATTCATTATTAGATTACAGTTAGGAGGTCAAATACCTCTCACACTTATTATTTAATGTAATATTATACTTTTTTGGTCGATGACTGTCAAATTACCATTATCAACAATAAACGTCTAGTACCTAACCTAGTATAATAAAAAATAAATTCGAACCAAAGGTTTAAACTCTTTCATTTTCTTCGCAAGTCAATTTATGACGTCATCTTTGAACTCGGTTTGAACTAATGAACGAACCAGGTCAAAAATGGTGCAACAACAAAAAAACGGCTATAATAATAAGGTAACCAGATTTCGAAGTTCGAAATTCGGGACGCTATATATATATAATTTTTTAAATATATTTTTTTACAAACAAATTATTTTTTGTCTTATTTTTTTAATACTGATATATAATTTTTTTTTTAATACATAAAGGATAAATCAAAACACATTATCTATTTTTAAACAAAATCATAAATTTGTAACCCTTCTAAATTATTTTGATGCCTAATATTTATCTGAAGTATGAATATTTCTTAGAACATCTTTTTCTTTTTTGATTTTCTTATAGAAGTCCGTGCAATTTTCATCAAAATTTATTTTGGTGATTAACACACCATTCATTCAAAGTCTCCACTTTAAGCTGTGTCTTACCACTAGTCCAAAAAACTGTTCATAATGCTAAATACTCGCTCAGTTGCAGCATTAGTGCCAGGAAGACAAAAGAAAAACTCTGGCAAATTCTAAAATATTTGAAAAAGGAAAATCGGTTTCTACTCTAACAGTATAAGTTTAAAGTATAAGTATAGCTTAGAAATAATCATTTCTATATCAATTGGCAACACATCAGCTGATGTTCTTATACTTAGTGTTGCGGATTTGCAGATGAAGACAGTGAAATATTATCTCAGGTTATCGATAAATGTAGATCAAGTCACTTGAGAAGAAGATTAATCGAGAAACAAGGAACATTAAAAGAAGCAATGGATATTGCTCGAATTATGGAAACAAGTGAAAGACAAGCAGCTTGTATCGAACATAAAATGGAAGTAAAGAAAATCAAGAATAATAATTGGAAACATACAAAACAGGAAACAAAGTGTTTTAGGTGTAGAAAAATGCATATCAAATAGAGAATAATGGAGTCATCAGTTCAGTATGTGTTTTCTATTTATAATATAAATAAAGTAGATTGGTCAAGGGAGCCAGTAATAAGAGTAGAAATATGAAATGTGTATGTAGACTTTCCGGAACAAATTGTAATGTAATAGATTACAAAACATGGGTATATCTCAAAGAAAATAAAGTGAAATGTTTACGTAACATTAAATGTCAATAAGTTGAATGTATATGGGAAGCAACAAGTTAATATTGTAGGAAAATTTAATGTAGAAATTAAGCTACCAGAAAATAACAGGAAAGTAGATAATGTAGAGATATTGATTATACAAGGAATTGGAACACCAATTTTAGGTCGATATACAGCAAAGGAATTGGGGATACTAAAAATAGGAAATAATGTCAATAAAGTATCAGTTAACACAGTTCAAGAAATAAGAGCGAAATATTCACAGATATTCAAAAAAAATAAAACAGGAAACTTGAAAGATTTTAAACTCATAATACCAATTGATAAATCAGTAGCACCAGTCGCACAACATGCTCGCAGAATACCATTTAATTGGAGAGGGATATTTGATATAGAGATACATAAGTTAGTGATGGATGGCATTACAGAAAAGGTAGAATGTCCAACACCTTGGGTATCACCAATTATAATTGTACCGAAAGCAAATGGCAGTGACATCAGAGTACCTATGCGTAGATATGAGGAGAGCAAATAAAGCTATTATTCGAGGAAACAATCAAAGAATTGGGAGGTGCAACAGTTTTTAGTAAAATACATATTAAAAATGCTTATCACCAAATAGAACTAAATGCGGAATCCAGAGATGTTACAACTTTCAGTTGTTATAAGGGTCTCTATAGATATAGGAGGTTGAATTTTGGGATATCATGTGCTCCTGAGATGTTTCAAAGAATAATGGGCCGAATTTTTTCGGGCTGTGCAGGAAGAGTAATATTTATGGATGATATAATAATATTTGGTAAAGACATGGAAGAACACAACAAACGATTGGAGAAATTCTTGAACCAAATCAAACATGGGTATAACATTAAATAAAGAAAAACGTGAATTTGCACAAGAAAAGGTAACATTTTTGGGACATGAAATAACAAGTGAAGGAGTAAGACCTTGCAAAACGAATTTACAAGTGATTCAAGAGTTTAGAAGACCAACAACTGTTGAAGAAACGAAAAGTTTTCTAGGCATAGTGAATTTTTGTTCGAAATATATACAAGACCTAGCTACAATAAACGAACCACTACGTAGATTAACAAACAAAGGAGTCCAATTTAAATGGGGGAAAGAGCAAGATGAAGCATTAAGAACATTGAAAGAAAGGCTCACTAATTGTGAACTATTAGCATTTTATGATAAGGGTTACAGGACGCAAATAATAGCAGATGCCAGTCCAGTGGGGTTGGGTGGTATACTTACACAAGTACAAAATGGTAATTCAAGGATAGCATATGCTAGTAGAAGTTTGACAGATGTGGAGAAAAGATATTCACAGACGGAAAAAGAAGCCCTTGCCATAGTATGGAGCTTCGAAAGATTTAAAATGTATTTATTAGGGAGTACATTTGATCTTACCAGTGACCATAAACCCCTAGAATTCATATTTTGAGAAAGATCCAAACCTTCAGCACGCATTGAGCGATGGGTTCTCAGAATGCAGCCATTCAACTTCAAGGTAATTTACAAAAAAAGGCACAGACAATATAGCCGATCCATTGTCAAGATTATTGAAATTAGAAAATAGGGTAGGAAGAGATTGTGTAAAATGGATAGCCGATGCAGGTACACCAAAGGCTATAACTACTAGAAGAGTCAAGGAAGAATTAGCTAAAGATATAAGGTTAACAGATAAGAAATTGAATTTCCTATTGTAATGTTGTATTTTTCTTTTTCTTTTCACCTTTTAAGGGAGACCGGTGAATCCAAGCAATTTTGGAACGATAGGATATTCGTAGAATTAGTGAATCCTAGCAATTTTGGGTTCGCATAATTAAAGAAAACTGTAAAATGAGTACCCTGTAAGAATCCAGTTTTTTTAGCCGTTCCCTTGCATTTTCTTTTCCTTGGGGGTATTGGGACTATTCAAGCTCTATGGATCGGAGCATGTTCGTTTGCTGAATGCGACCAATGATTACGATAACCATTTTAATCGGAGTTAGAAAAACGGGCCCTAAGAATGATTATCCATGTTTAATGTATGATAAATATTACACGACATACCCAATGCATTCTTAATAAACTTTTGGTAAAACCTACAAAGCAATAAAGCAGAGAACCGAACATTCCAAAATACATTTAAACCTTTAAGGGTCCTATATAGTGTCAACAATGGAAAATTAGCAGATTTTAGATGCAAGATATTTTTGTTGATTTTAAATTTGGAGAAAACCTTTCAAAGTCAACTTATGAAGAATTTAGTAATCTACCCCGCTGAAGAATCAAATTTAGAAAAAAATTATCGGAATAAGAGGGGCGTTTTTACCTATCGAAAACTATGGCATCGCCGTTTCGTGTTTTTTAAACTTATTTTGTAATTTTAGAATCTCAAATTTAGGTTAGTGATGCAAAAGGCATACATTTATAATGTCAAGGTCAGTTTTTGTATTAATTTATTTTCTTAAAAAAGTTATGTGTTTTAGAAATAACCACAAAAATGCATGAATTTGATTAATGTCTACTAACTGAGGCTAGTAGGTACACAAAAGAAAAAAATGACCTCTACGCGCCAGCTGCACATTTGATGTACGATATAAAGAAAAAATCAAATTTATGTAATTATTTTTAAAGATAAAAAACATTAAACAGTAAACATTATTACACACATTTCACACGAGCTTTTTCGCGTCGTCTATCCCCACTTTACGGTATCTCTACCGGTCCTAGCGAAGACGAAAATCTATCGGAATCGGTCGGCTATTGCAGACTTAAATGCGAGCGTTTAATTACAAACTGTCACTGGCATTTAAATGTCATATATACCTATAATATTCGAGTGTTTAATAATATAAGTTATGGGCGAGCGAAAATTGGATTATTATAAAACATCATCAACATCAACAGTTCCGTAAGTACTCATTCTTTATACATTATGTTTCCCATCTATAGTATTCCTTAATCTATGAATAAAACCGAAGCACTGTGATGGAAACCGAATATCGTGTAGCTCCACTTACTCACACCCCCTTGCGTCTACCCGTCCCGCGAGTAATATAAGTTGCATAAGTTTCTATTTGTTGGTAAACGCCCGTCTTAAAGAAAATTAATTAATATGTCAAAATATTAAAAACAAGGTTTCTCAAAAATCGTTCGAAGGAGATTTATTTGCTTGGGTTCACGTTATAAATCGAATGAAAAGCTACCCCGCTCTACACTTATTTTTCGTTCAACTATTCTTTACTTTGTTTGAAATGAATATAAAATAAATTAAAATTAGGCAATCCACATTACAATGAATTTGGTCATAAATGAATTTTTATTTGCTTAGATATTGAGTTATTATTTCAAATATTTATTATATATTCCATCCTTGGCTTATTAAATTATGTGTTATGCAACCAATATTACATTTCCGATCCACTATATAGGACCCTTAACAACTAAAAATTTCAACAATATTCGATGTTGCCAAATACTTGTGTAAATAAACATCCCCATTCATAGCATGTTATGTAAATACATATTTACACATGGAAATAGAAACTGTCCTATTTATTTTATATAAAACGACTTTGCAAGAGCAATAAAGAATACGATTTTCACTTACAGTCCGACTTACACCCTAACTAATCAACTGGTTACACTGCACATGACGGTAAATTCGTCTAATGTGCAAAAATGTATGCACCAAGGAGCGAAATCGTTGGTGCAATGCATTTGTTTTAAGTCCGGTTTTAATTTAAGTGGCGCGTAACTAAACCTGATATTAAGTAGCGATGGAGCGAGTAATCGGCCATTACTTTTAGATTAAAACTAACCTTAATTGCTTATGATCGCCTATTAAAATTAAATGGCCGCAGTGTTGGGTGAGAGACGCAACGACATGCGATTCCATTATTTCTGCGGCCTCTTCGACAATGACGATCGGAGATTTTAACTCCCTCAAACTCTCGCGAAGCCTTGCAGCACTCGTGGTCGTCATACCGACCACTAAATTTTCTCTCATAATACGAACATCCTCCAGTGCCCGTAACCGTTCGTAAGTTTCGTAATACACTTTGTATTCGGTTTGGCATTTCGCAATTTGGTCCTTTTTGCTCTCCACATAAAGATCTAACCAATAAAAGTATAACTTCCATCTGTCATTTGGATGTATGCTTGCCGGGTCGTAAATATCAATAGGGCCTCTAAGTTGGGACGATGTAGTGCAATTTCTTTGTGCCATCCTCTTCTACAAAAAGAAGTATTATTTGGAATTATTACAGATTATACACGTCAAACAAATATTATATGTGTTGTTATTGACACTTGTTAAATATAGTAAATAGTAGGTGATAGAAAAATTGGAAATTAAAGAAACTGTTTTTAGTTAATGTCGATATAATTTACAGCTTTTCGGTATCATAGACTCGCGCAGGCGTTTGCTTTTATATGACATACTTCAGTCTTCAGTCATTCTCGTGGAAGGACTTCAGCATGCACCGTTAGGGAATTGTAGTAACTTTTGGTTGTATACACAAGTTTTTTGTGAAAAACCTATCAACGGTCAGCTGCTGTAAAAAACGATTTTAAAAAGTAAAACCAAGAAGTAATTAAGTAGTATATTATTAAGTATCTATTTATTTAAGGTAAGTTGAAAATAAAATAATTTAAAATGCATTACTAAAACTTTATCTACATAGTCTACACTATTTTCAGATAAAGCTGTAGTAACAATTGAGCATTCCTACGATTCCTACATCGAAAAAGTGTTAAAAGGTCAGTGCAATACATTCAGCTAATTAGACCTGCATAACACTTTATTCGGAAATTCCAGTCATACTGTTGCTGTATTTGATGATATTGTGGAACATACACATGTGATGGCGAATAAATTGCTATATTATAGGCGTTTTCGGAAATTAAACCCGTGCATTGGGGTTACACGACTTACACGCGGTTAGCAAAAATGCGTTCGTTAATTCAGTCGGGTAAAAACAACCGTGTTCGTAAAATCGAAAAAGTAACCGGGTTCAACAACACGGTTCAGTTTTTATAACCCTGGTAAGGGAGTAGAGTATTGTAGGTTGTTTTATTCCTTCTACGTACGAGGGAGGATCAATAAATACCCGTGTTAGGAAAGAAGACGCAAGTTTTTCACACGTTTTTTTTTTATTTTTCAACGTAATCACCTTTTAGTAGAATACACTTTTCCCAACGTTTCTGCCATACCTTTAACCCCTTCAAAAAATACGATTTGTCAAACTCTGCAAAATACGCATCTGTCTCGACGATAACCTCCTCGTTTGAGCTGAATCTTTTTCCCCCGAGCCACGTTTTCATGTTGGGGAACAGAAAGAAGTCGCAGGGAGCCAAGTCAGGCGAGTACGGTGGCTGCGGCAGCAATTCGTAGTGCAGTTCATGCAACTTTGCCGCGACAATTCTGGATGAATGTGCTGGTGCATTATCGTGGTGAAACAGCACTTTTTTCTTAGCCAAATGGGGTCGTGTCTCCTTCAATTTTATATCGAATCGGTCCAATAATTCACTGTAGTACTGCCCCGTGACCGTTCTTCCTTTCTGCAAAAAGTCCATGAGGAGTATTCCGTTGGAATCCCAAAAAATCGTGGCCATGACCTTTCCGGCCGATGGGACCGTCTTTGCCTTCTTCGGAGCAGATTCACCCCGAAAAATCCATTGTTTTGACTGTCGGCTGGACTCTGGCGTATAATAATGGATCCAGGTTTCATCGACGGTGACGACTCGACGCAAAAACTCCTGCGAATTTCTCTTAAAGAGGTTCAAACACTGCTTCGACATTGACAACCGTATCCGCTTGTTGTCCACCGTAAGCAATCGCGGCACCCAACGGCCCGACACCTTTCTCACCGATAACTTATCATGTAAAATATTAATTGCCGTTCCGTACGACACGCCTACGGCCTCTGCTACTTCGCGCACTTTCGTTCGGCGATCAGCGAGAATCATGTCGTGGACCTTTTCAACGATTTCCTCGGTAACCACGTCTGCCGGGCGGCCTGGGCGCTCCTCATCAAAAACAGATGTACGACGTTTAAATTCGTTGAACCAATATCTTACGGTTGTCATAGATGGTGAAGGCTCCCCATAGACAGCATCCAACTTCGCTTTTATTTCTTCGCATGTTTTTCCATCCAAAAATAAAAAGCGAATTACGGATCGATATTGCTCTTTTTCCATTTTATCGAGAAACACGTGTGATACAACTGGCTGCCAAATAAAAACTAACCTATGAATCAGTCTGAAATTTATTATGGTGTTATCTGACAGATGGTAGTACACGACGGTAATGCCAACTTCCCTCAGCAGCGCCATCTGTCTTCAAGCACGGGTACTTACTGATCTTACCTCGTATATAACCTTACAAAGCGTTAATGTCAGTACATAAAACTCTTTTATTTTTTTTATACGAAACAAATTTAAAAAAAAAAGCCATGATAAATTGCATTTTGCGACAACTACTTTATAGTTTTTAATGCAAACTGCCTTCTTATTTCTCTTTGCGTTGATTTCTATACAGAATATAGTATCATCCAGATTCAAGTACAAACAAAAGTAGACTTGCTAATAAAACTATTTTACGAATATCTGGAGATGGAGAATTCACTGTGGTATTCCTTTCTTGTTTCATTCTGCTTGTACAGAATCTAAGCTACGAATATAGGTTGTGTTTATGTTACGTTACTATACAGGGCCGTAAATTGCGATCGGAAATGTTTTAAATTCGTAAACCTGTTAGGTATTGTCTAACCGGGTCAGTTAAATGTTATACATTTTCCGAAAACGCCTTATGTTGTGTATAGTTGGGTCGTTTTGGCAACCGACACGGTCAAAGTTCAAACTAAAGAAGAAGGATCAATGCCACCACTACAAATTCCCATCGAGGGGAACATTTCAGAACAATAAAATTAAACGAAATAATTAATATTTCAGGATATATACCTCTGCTAGTAAAATACTATTACATAAAAGCCAGTTACCAATTAAATATTACAAATAAAGCTATTAAGTATTACTTTTCTACACCTATATTTATGATTTTATATAATATTTGGCTATACTGGTTTGTAGATAAGCATTGTTGACAAATTTAAGGGTGCACTAAGTATACGGTTCGCCCAATCTCGTTTGACCACATTGGTCAACATGCATTTTAACGGTTACTGTACAATTCATTCTGACCAATCAACTGATTGGTGTTTATTTGTGACATTTTACATATTCTGTCAGTTATGTTGGTATCGTTATAACTGTTGAGAACATTCCTATTATTTCCTATTTATACCACGCGATCATTTAAATTCTAAATTATAGCAGGCGGGATTTTTTTTATTAGGGTGTCCAGAATGTCAATTATTGATTAATTAACATTTTGAAACGTCACTTTGACAATTCAAATTGTAAATTAGTACTTATATACCAACTTAATTTAAATTTCACAGCCTGCTCTAATTTAGAATTTAAATGATCGCGCGGTATTTGAAGTGATTTGAAAATAATGTGTGATGTATATAATTTTTTATATTTATATCAAATAAAACAATAAAAGCACTTAACAGATTTATTTATTAAATAAGTATTTAAGAACAAAACAAAATAAATATAGAATTTCTAAATTTTTAAATAAAACCCCTTAACATATTTATATAGTTAAGAATAAAACAAAATAAATATAGAATTTCTGAATTTTCAAAATAACATTCACTAGTATGGGCTTCCACATGCTCTGACTAGGCTACTATTTGTTTGCTAATTTTTCGAGGCTAGCTGCAACTCTATTAAAAATACTGTTTCTTTCCCTATATTATATTAACAATTCAGCCATTGTTTCTTTTACTTCAGATAAATTTTTGTTTATGTCTTTAAAGTGAGTTTCAAACCACTCCCATTCTTCTCTTTTTTTTTTTGGATTTAGTTCTTGTTCATCATTATATATTACCTCTTCCGAAATGCCAAAGGGAGCTGTAGTGGCTGGATTATATGCAGGATCTCTTGCTAAAATATTATCAACTTTATCGAAAAATTCGCATGTCACTGCTGCATTACCACTCCAATTTCTGTCTTGTTTAATTTTTTTATACATTGCCTGGAGGCCACGCCATTTTCTTTCGCATGTTTCCCACCTGACATTATATCCATGGCTTAATAAAATTAGACATATAACACTGAACACTTTTCTTCTTTTGTGAGGCAATAGCAATACATCCTTTAATTTAAACAGTTCCTCTAGTAAGAGTAGCACAGCTGATCGTGGCCATAAATATCGATCAGAATCTGAAATATTCAATTTTATTGCATATAAAACCAAAATATAAACAAGACATTACATACCTTTGTTTTCTTTATTCGCTTCACTGCCTCTATAAGGAAATTAACAGGAAGTAATAGAATTGTTTATCTCACTTGCATTTGATTTTTGACCATATATTATTCCATTGGTATGTAATTTATAATATTTCTCTATTCATTTGTTCTTAAAATCCCCATCTAAATAAAATTAATCTATACAGAAACTATTCTACATAAGTGTATTTATTCCATACCTGTGGTAGCTTAATCCAATTAATAATCTGTTAAAAAACAAATAAAACGCATTCCATTCTGATGTTTTAATGTAACTTTTTTAGTATTTGAAGTAGATGCTTCCATAATTAATGTTAACGATTGTATGACGAAACAAACTAAAATGTTTTAGAAGAGACAAGAGGTTATGTTTTTAAATTGTAAACAAATCGAAGTTGGTATTGCAGGTAAACAACACACTTAACGATGTCGCCCAACTCAGGCAACCAGCGGGCGCGATTTATAACATGAGTAACATGACCGGTTTTCCCAAACAGCTGATCGGGAATTTGACTGATCTGCCCTCATACTTAACGAAATGAACTAGTCCGACCGTATACTTAAAGCAGCATAAATTGTTTGGATGACTATTAACTACTAGACTGAAATAGCTTTTATCGCCAACCGTCAGTAAAGTGATGCGTTACCATAGCGTTTTACGGAGCTAAAGAAACACTTTATCGTACTGTACAATAATAGTATATTAAAATACAAGTTTCATAAGACACGATTTTTGCGCACGCGTTCAAGTTTAGAAAACGAGCCGCTAGGCGAGTTTTCTAAAGAACAAGTGCGCAAAATGTCTTATGAAACGTGTATTTTATACTATTTTTTCTATTTCGGTTATTAAAAGTTCAAAAAAGCTTAAAATAAGAGACATGTTTTGTTCGAATATTTTAGAAATTTTGCTTTTTTGAAGTTGGTTACTCTGATTTTTAAGTAGAACGTTTTAAATATTTGAATATCGGTGGCGCTATATGTAATTGTGTTTAAAATTCAGACTGATTTATACAATAAATTATTTCAAATTATCAACAAAAAGGACGAAATAAATAACTGTACGCCCCCAGAGATTCGCAAAATAGCAGAAGACAATTTACAAAATCTTTCGTCCACAAACTCTCTACATATTTATCAAAACAAACTTTTATAACAATTGTACTATTCAACATGGTAAGTAAATGTCAATAGTAGCATCAGAAAACTTATCATCCAACTCTGCTTAACAATTTATATTGCTAATTAGTAAGTGAAATGTTAGCATGTGTGCTTTTTATTCTTTGTACAATTTTATTGCACATTTTTGTTACTTTAAAGGCTTATATTTTGACATTTGAATACGATTTGGTTCCATTTTTTTTGTTACCAACATCAAAAAAATAAAATTAGCGTGCGATAAAGTAATACTTTATGCAACCAAAACGGGTGTCGTAAAGTGAACTTTATAGCACCGGAATAGAAAAAGTACTTTACCTGCCGCTAATATCTGTCAGCGTAGCCATGACTGATGACTTTAAAAATAAATCGTTTGTCACTGTCATAAACTGTCATAAATTATTATATCTTTATTTCTTAAATTAACAATTTTCACGGTTGGCGATAAAATTTTGTATGCACCACGTCAGTAAAGTACCTTTACCGAACTCGTCTGTTACTCGCCGCGCTCGCTTCACTCGCTTGGCTCGTAAATCAGACTCGTTCGATAAAGTATCACTTTACTGACTTGTTACATAAATAACTATTATCGCTAACCGTCAGTAAAGTGATGCGTTACCATAGCGTTTTACGGAGGTAAAGAAACACTTTATCGTACTGTACAATAAAGTACTTTACCTGCCGCTAATATCTGTCAGCGTAGCCATGACTGATGACTTTAAAAATAAATCGTTTGTCACTGTCATAAACTGTCATAAGTTATTATATCTTTATTTTTTAAATTAACAATTTTCACGGTTGGCGATAAAATTTTGTATGCACCACGTCAGTAAAGTACCTTTACCGAACTCGTCTGTTACTCGCCGCGCTCGCTTGGCTCGTAAATCAGACTCGTTCGATAAAGTATCACTTTACTGACTTGTTACATAAATAACTATTATAGGTTATATTACTGGACAGGTAACATTTTGTAGCATCCAACATAAAGTGAATATTAATTCCTAAATAAACGTGTTTTCAACTATTTTGTTTCATTTATAAGTGTTTCATAGTAAAAGATGCCTACAACATGTTATGTTGTAAATTGTGAAAGAACGACTAATTTCCATGTTATACATTTATTTAAAATATGTATGTATATTATAAAGTAAATTTAAATGTACCTTAAGACTGGGTGCACACCATTTAAACAAAATGTTTGAAAAACAATTTATTTAGACAAAGGTTTGACAAATTATTAGATTGTTGAACACAAAAAAAAACATTGTTGTGGTTTTGTTATTAGAAATAGCCTGTATATAAATATTGTCAAGACCACAACTAGTTTTATGTTAATTTAATTTTATTTTACCTTTTTAGAATAGTCTTAGATTGAATTAAAGAATGCACAATTGTATGTAAATATTTAATGTTAAAATTACAGAAAGTTAGGATTCAGTAAATTTATATTATTGAAACAATTAATAATATATTATGCAAAACAATGATAAAGGAAAAGTGTAAATTTTCTAACAATCATTTTTACAGAACTTACATTTGAACTAAGTTTAGGGAATGCTATTATTTTAATTAGGAACCGGAAGATTTTATTTTAAAGCATGATAGTAAAGATTCCGGAATTTCTAATTAATTTAAAATTAGGACGTTTTACATTATGTTTTTTTTTCATTTAGTTATACAATTTAGAATGAGTTTTGTTATATCTTATAATTCATTATAGATTTAAGTATTTGCTGTAAAAGAAAATATGGACGGATTTGAACAAATGTATGAGGAGCTCAGGTGCTTTGCATAAATATTTTTTCTCTTACAAGTATACAGTGATCTCTTAGTGTGTGGTGATTTATATAAGTAGGTAACAAGGTTAGTACTTAGTTAGTAAAATTCTTTTTGGTGTTTATGCATTAACATTAGACGTGTTAGGGATGTGTTTGATAAGTTTGCATTAATGAACTTATAGAATGGGGCCCTAATTGATTCTCTGACAAGAATGTGTTGAAAATGTCATTCAGAAATGAGAAAATGCATTTGAATGGGATTAATCATCACAGAGTCGACGTTTTAATGCACGTAAAAACACCTTTTGCAAAAGTTTTCTAATTTAATTTAATAATAATCTTTTATTCATTCTTTTTGAGTATTAGAAATTTGGACAAGTAGTGGCGCAACTCAAAGATACGTTTGATGAGTTTTAAACAATAAACTCATATGATGGAGCTTTGATTAACAAAATAACGTGAATTCGTTTTGGGAATGTTATCCAGAAGTGAGAAAATGCATTTGGATAGGATTAACATCAAAGCAAAGTCTGTATTCTAATCCGTTCGCCATATTAAATATTCTTTTGTTTATGATAACGATATCTGGTATGAGTCATCGACATCGACAAACGACAGCAAAATAATGTAACGATGACATGCGCAGCTAAACTAGTTGGAATGTAGCCTAAGTAAAACATAACCCTTTACCTTTAAATACTGAAGTTGGCTAGTCAAATATTCCATTTCATTTTTTATTTTGGCAATGTTTGCACAATTTTCTTCAGCAAGTTCGTCCAAGTAAACTCTATCTGCAAACAGTGAATCAATTTGTTGACATATTTCTTCAACAGATATGCCATCATTGATATCCAAATAGTGTTGGTTAGGATCATCCGGGGGGATGATATTAACAAATTCTTCTCCGTGAACTTCTTTCGCCGTTTTTTGTCGAATCTGAAACAATAGTTAATAAATATTTTACAAACATTTAAAAGTCTAATATCACAATAATAATTTGTAAGTAGTATCGGCTTATAGAGACGTTCACACCTGGGAAGTGCAATTCATAGAGTAATTCTCACTACTATTTTTATTTTCTTTAATTTTACTGTTAAAAATGATTATATAGGTACTAAATATGCACGGGCGTAACCAACGAAACCCCAAAAAACCACAAACAAAAACCAATATCGTTAATCATACATCCACGTGCGAACCAACATATTTTTTTATAAATTCGTAGTTTCTAGTTGAAAATAGAGTACCTATATGCGACGATATCGCCGCTACTTCAGCCAGTCCTGAAATCACTGTCTGAAGCTAGTACAAACGTTTCCCCCTGAAACTGAATGCCCCGAGTAAAAAGTTCCACAACCCCCTAAGAACGTCACCAATCCTCTAAAAACCAGTAAGTAATTAATTTGTAATTAAAAAAGTAACTCATTTACATTATAACAACAATTCATATTAACCAACAGCGTTTCCACGAAATTAAAAAAGTTTTTCTTATATATTTAATTAGCTTCATTAGTTTGTATTTCAATTTTGCATAGTGCAAAATATAATGAATAAATTTCTTGGGTGACTATTTGTAGTGAAATACAGTATTAAATAAAATTTATTTATTTACAATACAACACTTAAATTTGGACATGAATTCCATATATACGAGGTAGGCGCCATAAATTCTCGGCCTGACAGGCTTATACAGGTTCAAACGTGTTCAAACTCCGTCACGTCATGCATGCACATACGCGAGGTGTACACTATAAATATATGACGGTTCGAAGGCCTAGTAGTTTTTAGTAACCAGCCAACCAACGTGACTAGTGCACGAAAATGTTTGAAGTAACGAAAATTAAGTACCGCACGGTCATTAAACTTTAACAAGTTATCACAATAAACAACGTTTAGACGGCGTTTACGATGATTCATCTCCTTCGTATTAACAAAAAAAACAACAAAACTGGGCAAAATGTTTTCGTCTGGGACAAGAATCCCTGGAAGATGCTTATCGGTCGGGTCGACCAATTGAAGTGATAACGCGTCAACAAATTTCAATTATTGAACATTTAGTGCTAGAAAAACGCCGTTTGAAAGTGAAAGAATTAGCAGTGATAACAAATATTTCCGAAACAAGTGTTCGCCGAATTCTCCATGACCATTTAGGTATGAATAAAATTAGTGCTAGATGGGTACCGCGACTTCTGTCTGTTCTCCAACGTGAACGTCGAGTCGAATGTGCGCAACATGTGTGGAGACGACCCAAAACCGATTTTGGAGTCCATTGTCACAGAGGATGAACCAATGGTTCTGTTTTACGATCCTCTATCGAAAAGGAAATTCATGGAATGGCGGCGACCAGATGAAGCTTGTCCCAGAAAGGCGAAAGTCGTTCAATCAACAAAAAAAAGGTGATGGCCACAATATTCTGGGATTGTGAGGGCATTTTGCTAGTTGACTTTAAAGAGCGCAATACAAGTGTGAACGGCACATATTATGCGTCTTTATTGCATAAATTAAGGGACAGCATTCGTGCAAAATTTCGTGGAAAATTGACAAAAGGTGTGCGATTATTGTACGACAATGCTCCCGTCCATTGCACAAGCTGCCAGCCGTGAATGCGGCTTTCAAGAATTGGAACATCCACCGTCTAGTCCGGATATGGTTGCTTGTGATTTTTTGTTTGTTCTCTAATTTAAAAAAAGACCTAGACCTTAGGAGACGTAGTTTTAAGGACGAGAGTGAGTTGCAAGCAGCTGTTTTAGAACATTTTGACGGAAAAACTTCAGATTATTTTTACAAGGGTATCGAATTATTAATTAATCGTTGTAATAAATGTATAGAAGTTAGGGGAGATTACATTGAAAAATAAAAATTCTTATATTGTTCCAAGTTTCTTTCTTGTATATCAGGCCGAGAATTTATGGCGCCTACCTCGTATAAAGTAAAAATTAAAATTAAATGACCTTATTTAGTTGACAGAATGGTTTTTGTGTGTGTTTGTTTCTAGATGTGCCACAAAACAATATCCCATGGCCTGATATAAATACGAAATACAAATATTAAAACAGATTGCAATCTCATATTAAAATATAATACTACATAATAAAATATAAAATTTTAATTTGGTCGACAGTGTCCAGTTTCGTTCACAGTAAAAATTGGATGCCTTGTTGTACGGTTGTGCTGTTTAAAATTAATTTGGTGTAATAATTTAAGTTTAGTTTTCACTGATCAGTGTAGTACTTTGTACTGTTGTACATCTTCAACATGGATATCAGGAAGTTTTTAAGTAAGTATACTTCTTAATAGAAATGAGATATTCTATGACGGAAGAGCTTAGAAAGTCGATCTTTTTAATTTAATACAAAATATTATGCAGCTTTAATATTATAGAAAATCAAATACAAAGTTACTAAAAAGTGAACAACCTCTTTCACTATTTAATCGGTGATGCAATAATTTTGAATTATCTGTTATTTATTTCAATTTCACCATCTGATTAAATTGTACATTTAATGTCGAAAAATGTATTATTTTTAGGATTGATTGACTAGCAATCCTAAAAGGAAGCAACATGCTGAAAAAAGTTCGCGTGAAGATAAGTGAACTAAAAGCGATAAAGAGCTGGAGCCACAAGTGGTACCTAAAACCGAGTCTGCCTCAACATCAGCGCCTCCTATGGACCTTGACTCTACCCTCTAGGCAGGGTCTTCAAGCACAGCTTCATATTCTGAACATTCTTACCCTGACAATGTTTTCATTCAGCAGGCGGATCGGGAACCGATCCCGCTCCAACCGTTCACTTCACAACAGTTGAGTATTCGCTGGACAGGACCATTGCTGCCATATGTTAAAATTATAGAGATTAAACCGAATAAACAATAATAATAAATTGTTTTTCTGCATTAAGGTTTGACGTAGTTTTTAGTGGAAGGGTTGGTTTTTCTAACCTCGATTAAAATACTGAGTGAACTCCAATATTATAATACATTTATTTCTGCACAATACCTTTAATATGTTGTATCTTACTTTTCTAGTAACTTTCTTCAAAATTATGTATTAGGTTGGTCTTGGAATGAATCAATGGCGCATGCGTACAGAATACGCTCACTAAGTGAGCATAGAATTTTTCCACTCACAAAAATGGCGACCGCTCCTGAACATGTTCAGAGTGAGCGCTCGTTTACTACACATGATCACTGAACAGTTGCGCAACTGTTGTGTCTGCTGAATGAAAGCAATGACGTAGGGAATTTTGTCGGTAGAACTTCAATTATAACGGCAGCACTAAGAATGGAACTGCTTCAACGTTGCTGGGTTCCTCCATCGTCTTGCAATTTTCATGACGATGGGAAACACTTGAAAAGGCAGTTTCGACATAGTTGGAGGTCTACAATCCTTTGTTGCAGTATTCCAAGACTTAAAAGTCCATTTTGTTTGTATTGTGTTCTGTTTCCATCCAAGATAATGCATGGTGTGCTAGGTTCACTCATTGTGGGGCCCTTTTTGAGGTACAAAGACATGCATGATCAATGTATAAATCATGCGTGTTAGTCAATGGCAAAAAGAAGCAACAATAGCTGCCAGAGCATGTATTAAAGACTTTCCGGTTATTGTACAATTGAATTCGGCCCACTAGAAGGTGATTGAAGAAAACAAAAAAGCGTTGTCATCGATAACTTCAACGGAAGTGTTTTGTGGAACTCATGATCTGCCTCCGAGATGTAAAAATTCAGACGAATGCGTCTTCTTCGATTTGATAGAATTCAAAATCGAAGCTGGTGATAAGTTCTAAAAAAAACACATGACCGATAGGAAGAAACACGCGACGTATATGTCACCTCAAATTCAAAGTGAATTAATCAGTATCTGCAGAAATGTAATCAAAATAGCAATTGCTGCAGATCTCCGAAAGGCTCAGGCATTTAGCATTTTAGCTGATTCTTTAATAACGAGAAAACGGAAATTTGTGAGGAGTTTCTAGGATTCGTGGCGATTAATAAAAGGGATGCTAAAAGTAACTATTGCTGATGGAAACACGGCTACCGTGGCATTTCAGCTGCACTCGACGGAAACAAAAAGTGTTTTTGTATTTTGCGTGTGCCAATTATAGCAAAATATTCTGCCTTGTTGGAACCCGTAGTAAACACCCTATAATCAAAAGCTCTTGACTTGGTAAGATGTTCGCATCATATCAAGCTAATTACATCGGCATTCACTTCCCAGGACCGTATAAAAGAGCTCACTGATGACGCAACGAAAATTGGTGAAGTCCTCGGATTCGAGTTAAGCATGGCTAAACTTCTGGGTAGGCAGCACAGTCACACCGGGTATTTTAAAATATATATATTTATTCTATATCTTGATTCTTTCAAGAACCCACTGGAAAACCGCTTGTCGGATGAAAAGACGCTGGCGTTTGCATTGCAATCTTTACACCCGTCCTTCATGAATACAGTACAGGAGTTAAAAATAAAAACAAAAGAAATAGCTGTCTTTTATAAACTACTTGGCCTACAAATTGAGAGTGAGCTGTGGTTCAATCTGTGGAATGAAAAGAACTTAGCAAAAGAAGATCTAAAAGCACTCGACCTTATTGATGTCTTGAAGTAAACAGATCACTTTTTCCCTCACACAAGGCAAGCACTGTCTATATGTTTAAATTCAAGTATGGTTTCTTTATGTTTATGAATGCAGGTAGTATTACACTTTTGACAATGTATATCCTTTTCATGATTTCATTCTCCATGCTGAAAATCTTGTGTGTGCCCAGAAACAAGCCATTTACATTTACATTTTTTGCTATGCCTTTTACTAATAGACAAGAATACGTATTTACTTCGACCCCTAATATGTCAAGACTTTGCCCCCTGCCCAAATACCTGGCTACGCCCTTGCAAATATGTAACACGAATGTTACATTATGAGTGAGTTATGGAGTTTAATAGCTTATAACAGACATGTATATTAAAACACTATCAAAATTAACAATTCCTAACTACTCAAGTTAAACAGACATGTATATTAAAACACTATCAAAATTAACAATTCCTAACTACCCAAGTTAACTTCCTTTCGCCCATTAAAAAGAAAGAATCACTTAAAGTTTTTGATTGCAATTTATATCTTAGAAATTAAACAAAAGCGCAATAATTTGCTCGCAATCGCAGTCAAATAAATTCTAAATATTACAGGTGTGGCATGAGACCCTAAAAATTGTTACCGGAATTACGTTCTTTTCACCTGTAAATAATGCAATTTTTTCTCCAAATGTTCCATTTCTGTATCTTTGTTGAAAATCTTGCCATAATTATTTTTCGCAATTAACTCCAAAGCTTGTTTTTTAGAACCCAATGATTTAATTTGTCGATCTATATCTTCAACAGATATAATATATGAATCCTCGGGAGAATTCCAAATGTTCGTTGCAAATAGATCATCGATGTCTACGTAATGCTCCTGATTAAGACTACCTGGGGCATTCACAACTTCTTCCTTGTGAAGTTCCTTCTTTTCTTGATTTTGTTCCACCTGCAAAAATAAAATGAAGAAAGTTCTCATATTTTAGATTACAATTATGTGTAAATAAATATGTCTCTTAGCGAACTCGAAGAACCTCAAGCAACATCGAGTCCCATCGTCAAAAATTCAACATCTATGCCGAGCTCGCAATGGACCGGAACGCCGTTCCGATTCGTAAAATCAGCGCTAGATTTCGTAAAAGTTTTCCTCATATGTCATATCGGTTTCGGCGAAAACGTTAGTACGGACGGACACTGCATTTTAGTTTAAAAAAGCGCGCGTACAATTGGATCTCTTGTGACGGGCATAAGCGGAGCGGGGTCCGCTTATGCCCGTTCTCCGTATTGAGCGATGTATAATACGCGCAAAAAAAGGCTCCCAAACGTTTGGAAGAATTAAAGGTCAACGAGTTAAGGACAGAATTAGAAGAAAGGGACGCAGATACGTCTGGAAAAAAAATAATTCTCCAGGACCGGCTTCGTGACATTCTAATAAATGAAGGTAAAGATCCCGAAAAATATTTGTTTCAAGTACAGGCTGATCCAAGCTGTACTCTCGGAACCCTGCAAGAGTATGTTCTGTCAGAGATCTACCAGAAGCCGAAGAATCCTTAGAACAGGTAGTCCGACGATTAGTGAATCAGGTGCAACCTCAGAGAAGAACATTCCGATGCTGGAATTGTGGTGAAATGGGCCATATTCGTAGTAAATGTAAGAAGGAGCCCAAGAAACCCATAGCGGAGCATGCAGGAAAACTAAAACGGGTCGATGAGCGGAGGCAATGGTCGACCCAGTATCATAGAGCCTCAAAAGCAATAGCGCAAATTGCATCTCTGAAACACCAAAACGCTGATGCTCTTTCAAGGAGACCATGTCCAGAAGACTACAGGCATTGCAACCGGGTAGAAGGAAAATCAGCCAACACACTTAGAACTACCGTGGTTGACGATCAGTGGCAACCTGGCAATTTGTGGATCGATCAGGAAGCGGAATAAGACCTCGGTTCCTTGATGGTTTGGAAAGATACTGGTCACAGACCGGCTTGGCAAGAAGTAGCTCCTCGTTCACAGGGACTGAAATCCTACTGGGCTCAATGGGACTCTCTGGAAGATGGAGAATGGCCTACTTAAGCGTGTTGTGGAGAATCCAGATGGATATGGGCAAAGGATACAGGTGGTCATCCCTAAGAAAAGGATACCTGATGTACTGCAACAGCTCCACAAGGACAGGTCCGGAGGACACTGCGGCGTACACAAGACACTCGAGAAAGTGCGCCAACGATTTTATTGGGTGAATTGAACACGAGATGTAAAGGAATGGTACCGAAAATGTGCAACTTGTGCCGCCAGCAATGGACCCCAAAGACGAACACCCCATAGTAAGTCAAGGGTGGTGCATTTCAACCGATTGGCCCTATAACATGGACGTAACAACGGCGAAGTAACGGATGTGCGACAAATTACCAGAAAACATAGAGAGCGAACTTATGGAAATTTCATGCAACAATATTCTGGTACCAAGAAGGCTCGTTTTGGAATTACCACGGAGAAGCAACAGGATCTTTTTACGGTACCCTGTGATTATGTCTTAGCTCACTGTGTGGCCCAGGACTTATGTATGCGTAGAGGGATTGCCGTAGAATTCAAGAGGAGATATGGCGATGTGGGGCAATGAACTGATCCAACAAAAGCCGAGGATTGGTAAAACTCTGGAGCTAAAGCGTGACGGATGATCTATCTTTTACCTGGTCACAAAAGAAGTCTCCAACGAAAAGCCGACCTATCATGCATTGTGGGAATCCCTTGTTGATTTACGAGGACGTGCACTCGAACAAAACATAAGGAGGCTGGCAATTCCGAAGCTGGACTGCGGATTAGACCGTTTGGAATGGAGAATCGTAAGAAACATGCTGGAGGTGGTGTTTCGGCATACTGGTATGGAAATTGTTGTATGCAGCTATCGGCCCAGTCAGCCCGTTATACAACCTAAGACGGTCGATTGCCATTTCCACAAGACAACTGGGTGCACCCGTGGGTCCCAATGTAGATTCCGTCATCCACCAACAACAAGAACATGGAATAGCGTGTTTCGGGACGAAACGCAGTTCTTAAGAAGGGGGCAATGTAACGAAAACAAGTCCACAAAAAATAGAAAAGTAAACATTGGCGCGACGCACCGTAAATAAGTCATAAATCATCCACATATATGTAATATGTAAGCGACAGAAAGTCTGTCGTATGTTCTACAAACATCGAGAGAAATAGAGAATTTTCGCGTATATTTCAAACATCGAGAGAAATAGAGAATTTTCGCGTATATTTCCAAAGTTTTATATGCCGATAAAAAATGCGGCCGGTGCCCAGAAAGCATTCATTCATTCAGTAGTATTTGTAGAGTTAAAATAAACATAAATAAGTGAGCGGTGCAGTTCTTATTACAGTTCAATAAATTCATAAATATTACAGATATAAATAGTAGTGATAGAAATAAATACGTGTGTTACTTTATTCGTAGTAGTTTTAAGTGCGTTACGTTTATTTTATATTTTTATATTTGATTAGTTTTAAGTGTGTAAATATACAGACAGTTTTAAAACATTTGCACGAGTTGTTTATTTCGAACCCGAAAACGCAACAAAAGCCGAGAACGCTGTTGCTACTGCATCTGTTCGGTAATTCTACTATAGAAGTCTATATCTTAAGAGGGGCGTTCACCAACAAATAGAAACTTATGCAACCTATATTACTAGCGGAACGGGTAGACGCAAGGGGGTGTGAGTAGGTGGAGCTTCGGTTTTATTCACAGATTCTGTCGTGGGTTGAAAATTTTAATATATACATAAATTGAATCGTCAAATATTTAAATTCTGAAATCTACTCGCATATTGGTATTATGTACTTAGTTAAGAGGAGCGTTTACCTATCGAAAACTAAGGTAGCGCCGTTTCGCGTTTTTTGAATTTATTTTGTAATTTTAGAATCTCAAATTTGGGTTAGTGATGCAAAAGGCATCAATTTATAATGTCAAGGTCAGTTTTTGTACTAATTTATTTTCTTTAAAAAGTTATGTGTCTTAGAAATAACGACAAAAATGCATGAATTTAATTAATGTTTACATTAATGTTTACTAACTAAGGCTGATACACAAAAGAAAAAAATGAGGTGTGGCCACCACACGACTTTCTTATACGTATGAGCGTTTCAAATTACAGAATTTTAAGAATTTTTTTTACAGAAATTATTCAAAATCCTATTCTAAGTACTTCTATTCTCTTAATAAATTTCTACAGAATGCATACTTTGCAAGATATTATCAAAAAAGTGCTCCTCGCTAAGAGTAAAAGGGCTACTTCCGGTCCGAATTTTGAAATTTCATATATACAAAAAATATTGCAAATTTAGTTTTAAATACTTTTGTACTCTTGATAAATTTATATAGAATGCATAACTTACGACATATTTGCAAAAAATCGCTATTCGATAAGAGTAAAAGTGGTACTTCCGGTCAGAATTTTGAAATTTTTTTTATACAAAAGATATTGAAAATTATGTTTTAAATACTTTTATATTCGTAACGTACTAGCCAAAAAGGCATGACTTGTGAAATATTCGCAAAAAACTGATTTTCGATAAGAGTAAAAGACCTACTTCCGGTAGGAATTTCGGAAAACTTTTTGGATAAAATTATACTCAATTTTAATTTTAAGTATATATGAATTCTTTATAAATTTGTTAAAACTTAGTAGTTGACGAAATATTGGCAAAATTCGATTTTTTCGCTGAAGTAAACTGCTACTTCCGGTCTACCGATTTTACTGAAAAACTAATCAGATCTCAAGAGGTAGATTATACACGTAAATACAAAATTTGGAATTGATACCTACAGCGGTTTGACCGCTATCGTGGTCACACACACAGAGAGAGACACACACACAGACAGACACACAGACATTTTTAAAAACCACTTTTTCGGTATCAGGGGACTTCAAAACGTGGACATCTGCAAAAATCTCGAGGTCGAAAATGTTCATCATCACAATACTTCCTTATACTACGTATACGAAAGTAAAAACAACCTCCACGCGCCAGATGCACATTGGATGAACGATATAAAAAAAAATTCTGTACTTGTTTTTCAAGATAAAAAACATTAAATAGTAAACATTGTCACACACATTTCACACGAGGTTTTTCCAAGCTATTGGGTCGTCTATCCCCACTTTACGGTATCTCTACCGGTCCTAGCGAAGACGAAAATCTATCGGAATCGGTCGGCTATTCTAGACTTATGTCAGAGTGACAGTTTGTAATTAAAAAGAAATGTCATATATACCTATAATATTCGAGTGTTTAATAATATAAGTTATGAGCAAGCGAAAATTGGCTTGTTATAAAACATCAATAACATCAACAGTTTCGTAAGTACTCATTCTTTATACATTATGTTTCCCATATATAGTATTCCTTTATCTATGACAGAATCTGTGAATAAAACCGAGGCGTTGTGATAGAACCGAATATCGTCTACCTCCACCTACTCACACCCCTTTGCGTCTACCTGTCCCGCGAGTAATATAAGTTACATAAGGTTCTATTTGTTAGTAAACGGCCCTCTTAAAGTAAATGGAATTAACAAATATCAAAATAATGTAAATAAAATTGTAGACTACAAATTACTTACCTCGTATTTTGATTTTTCATACGATTTGCATGGTTACTTCTTTGTTTTGTTGATGTTTTATAATAAGCCAATTTTCGCTTGCCCATAACTGTTGTATTATTATATACTCGACTATTATAGGTATATATGACATTTCTTTTTAAGTCTGCAATAGTCGACCGATTCCGATAGATTTGCATCTTCGCTAGGACCGGTAGAGATACCGTAAAGTGGGGATAGACGACGCCATAGCTTCGAAAAAAATCGTGAGAAATGTGTGTGATAATGTTTACTATTTAATGTTAAGTATATGAATTTGATTTTTTTTAGAATCACGATAGCGGTAGCGGTTACCGCTATAGGTATCAATTCCAAATTTTATTTTTACGAATATAATCTCCCTCTTGAGATCTGATTAGATTTTCAGTAAAATCGGCAGACCGGAAGTAGTAGTTTACTTCTGTGAAAAAATCGAATTTTGTCAATTATTCGTCAACTATTAAGTTTAAACAAATTTGTAAAGAATTCATATATACTCAAAAGTAAATTTGAGAAGAATTTTATTAAAAAAGTTTTTCGAAATTCCTACCGGAGGTAGGTCTTTTACTCTTATCGAAAATCAGTTTTTTGCGAATATTTCGCCATCATGCTTTTTAGACAGGTACGTTACGAGTATAAAAGTATTTAGAACTTAATTTTCAATATTTTTTGCATGAAAAAAATTTCAAAATTCGGACCGGAAGTAGCACTTTTACTTTTATCGAATTGCGATTTTTGCAAATATTTCGTAAATTATGCATTCTATATATATTTGTCAAGAGTACAAAAGCATTTAGAATTGGATTTGAAATATTTTTTGTATAAATGAAATTTCAAAATTCGAACCGGAAGTATCACTTTTATCGAATACCCTTGCAGGGTCATAGTTTTGGATAGGTAAACACTCCTCTTAAGTAAATTAGTGTTAGGAAAATATCTAATTTATTAAATTTAATACTGGTGTATTAAGTATCATAAGAAATGATTAGTATCAATCTCACTCAAAATCTCTGCACATGAACTTCCTTACCTGTGTAAATTCAAATTCTTGATCTCGTGTCATTTTCAAATCATGTCCTTCCTCAAGCAGCCAATTTTTAAACTTTTCCGGAGTAGTGGCTTGAAACCAAGTGCCATTCAATGCTGGACGCGTTTTTAATAAGTCCAATACATCTATCACGCCAAGACACTTATTTGCTCTATCAAGATCATGAAGAAGATTTTGCAATTTGTTGTGCATAGTCGTCATAGACGTTCGAGCTGCCGTAAATGCTTCGCTTCTACCATGATTGTAACTTCTTCGTCTAAGGTTTTTAATACTATACTTGAGTATATTCTCATTTCGTGATTGGCCGCCAATTCTTACTATTCTTTCTGTTGTGGGTAAGAGACCTTCCAAAAACTGGTCCAGGGCGTGATTGGTAAAACATACGACAAGAAGAGGATAGCAACCGTGGTACCATTTCAATTGTTGTTCAAGTAAATATTTGGCTACAATCAAACCCAAAAAAGTTTTTCCAGTTCCTGGAGGTCCTTGAATTATGCAAAGACTATGCGTCATTGACGATTGAAACGCTTGATTTTGTGTTTCGTTCAGACCAAGTGGCTTGTTAATTTCGTCGCCTACAATCGGCGAAAACAAAGCATTACAATGGCGCATCGACTTCTGACATCCTGGATAACGTGGTGGTTCCATTTCAGTACTAACATCAATGATATGTTTTCGCATTGGAAATGACGATTCTTGTAAACTTTGTAACACCTTCAATACGTGATAGTAAGGTTCGAAGAACACGTTTGATTCGATCATCAAACAGTTGACATTATCTCTGATATGTCTATCACCTGCAAATTCAATAATAAGTTGGCCTTTTGACAGTAAGGGCGGGTCGCGGCTTATTATTTTTGCAAAATCGATCGTGGCAAAATTATTCGCAGTGAGGCACACCAACGATCCATACATGAAACGACGAGCATTTTCAATTTTTAGCTGGTATTTTGCCTTGTCCTTTATGTCCAATTGTAGAAGAACACCGCACGTTCCACGCTCACGACAGGTCACGGATCCCAAAAGCTTCGTCTAAAAATATATCAAAATTGAAAAATATTGTAATACACTGCGTGACATATAAAATCTGTTCTATTCTTATCATTATAGCATTGCAATTATTTGTTGTGTAAACGGATATTTGCGTGTAAAATATATCCAAAATATCATTAATAGCCTTCATAGGAAATTAGCTATACAGTGAGAGTGTAAAGTAAAATAAAATTCGTTTTTTATGTGACGGGAAAAAAGTTGACATTTTATCCTTCTTGACAGGTAATAAAATGTCACTTTTTGCCCGCTTAAATTGACAGATATTTGACTATTTTACAGGTTTCCATAGCAACGCAGGTGTAACGTCACTTGAAATGTCATATCGATTGATTTTCTGACTTCAATATATAGTATTTACGTGTTTTTTTCTATATTAAATCGGCGTTTTTCCCATCACAGAAAAAAATTGTGTTTATACACGGGAAAAAAATTAGATTTTAGCTCTCGGTAATTTATCCCTTACCTCGAGCTAAATCTAATACTTTTTTCCCTTGTATAATAAATAACTATAAATTTGTATCCCAACTTGTTGGCAATTTTCTCGGACAGATAATTTTTATTTTTAAATCCCTATCTTTTCACGTAAGTTAAGGCTGTATTACACTTATCAATTTCTTGGCCAAGTTTTTAGGTGAATTAGCAGTACCAATAGTACAGAAGTACGAAATAAAAAAAATAGTAAAGTTACCGATGATTTGTGTTTGATATTGAATGTAAAAATAACTGCACAAGAGATACAAAACAAAATAAATAATTTACGCATACAATTCTTTCAAGAAGTATCAACTTAACATGTCATTTTTAACGATATTCTAAAATGGAATTTGTATTTACTTTTTACACAACAGTTGGCAAAAAACTTTATAACATGAATATTACTAGAAATCACTAAAAACTTGATTAAGTTGAGAAGAAATATAGAACATGTTCTAAGCCACCAAGTTCTCGGCCAAGAAATTGATCAAGTCGACTTGGCAAGTGTAATACACGACTTGTCGTCAATTTTAACTTGATCAAGTTCTTGGTCAAGAACTTGGTAAGTGTAATACAGCCTTTATACCTTTCTTCCATATCAGTGGAGTGACGGCATTACGAGGGCCAACTCAAATAATTTAATTGGCAAGGCGTCTTCTAGCAGTTTTTAAATCGGTCGATTAAAACAAGAAAAAGGAGCAATATCGATTGCAGTCAAGAATATTAAATTCTGCGCATTTTGCAATTGTAGTTTCAGTTTATTTCTATATTACATTTAAGGCCGGTTTTCCATCTCCGATTAAAATGCCAGTAAGCGTAATACTTTTTTAAAACACCGGTTACTAGAAATTTGCGTTTTCTAACCCCGGTTAAAGTTAATCATTGATTAAAAACGTTATTGACAGCGGTTGTTTTCATATGCATTAGTTCTAGTTCAATTTTAAGTTCAATAAATTGACAGATGTAAAACGAGCTTAAAAAGTATTTCTTTGGAATTAATTAATATTGTTTTCATCAGTGATTTAGTAATTAATTGTATTGCTTCTTCTATAAATGAAATTAACAATATAAGTAAAACTAAAATAACTTAATATTGAATACCTATAGAAATACAATTAACTGACAACCATGAATCATTATTTTCTCTGATGAGGACAATTCAGTTTTGCGAATTTTTTAAATTTACAACATGGGAATTTATCTAAATTCGTGAAGAACCTAAATAATCTGTGGCAATTTATGCTTACATTTGCTCTTTTTCTCTTTGTAATTACATTGAACAACACCTTACTAAAGCGTAGTTTTAGTCGAACATATTTTGGAGTTACACTAGATATTCATTAACATATTAAACTATTTTGAAAAATTACCAATAAAACTGAAAGCATGACAGAAATTTTACAGAATCTGGCAGGTTCACGTTGAAAACTTATGCAGACACTTTAAGTACTTATGGCTGAGCTGGGTTTTAGTTGACGTTTAATTATATTCTATACTAATAATTATTACTGGCACTGTCAAGTTCACTCTGATTCATAAAGAACATAACATGTTTTAAATTGAAATCGTGCAAACCAATATGATTTTCTAAATCTACCTCCTTTGATTAAAGGAATTTGTACATAAAATTAGATAGAATGTATTGTTTTTAATAAACAGCTGATATATGATCTTTCAACAAAAGCATCTGGCTTTATTCATCTTATAGAAATTTGGTGCAAATTAAATCGTCTCAGGTATGACAATGGAAAGTGCAATATCTTAAACCATGGGTCTCCAAACTTTCCAGCCTTAGGGCCATACTGATTACTCCAGTAAGTTCCGAGGGCCAAAACCATATTATCATTGTTTCCGGTGGTAAAAAGTGAAATAGTCCACTGATGAAAAAAAGTCCGAAAAAGTACGCAACGTTTAAAAAAGGCTGCAAAACGGCAACACTGCATATTATTAATTTTCCTGTCATCTGTAATTTCTAGATTAGTCGTAGAGTACGAGCCATGAGGAGTAAAGTCCCTAGATAATAAAGTACCGCAATTGGTTTGTCCCATTATAACGGCGCCAAAATGGCGGTGATTTGGTGACTTTTGCGGACTTTAGTGATTGAGTTGATAGTATCTGGACAGCTGATCGCTGTTGACATAATGACATAAAGAGTAAGGTTATTACGTACTACATTGAGCAAAATGAAAATGATCAGTTGAAATGTCTACAAAATGAATTAAAAGCAGCTAAAATACAAATTTTAGCTATGAAAAAACAAATTAGCAACCTTGAGGAAAACTTCAAAATTCTCTTTTCGGAGGATCAAATTCATTTATTAACATATGGCAATCACCGCGGAAAAGAATGGTCAAATGAAACTATACAAAAATCACTGAAGCTGTACATGGCATGTGGAAGTAAAGGTTATGAAGAACTTATCAGAAAAAAGTTCCTCTACCATCAATCAAACAAACAAATTCTTGGTTGTTAGGTGACTCTGAATATCCTCTACAACCGTATTTGTTAACACTTGTGCCAGATGCTCTAGCAAATTCTCCTGAAGAAAGGTATAATAGAGTTCACAGTTCAGCTAGAAATTGTATTGAACGCTGCATTGGTTTGTTGAAAACCCGATTTCGATGCTCATTAAAGGAGAGAAGCTCCAGGTATAACCCCGAATTTATGGGCACTATTGTAAATGCATGTTCTGTATTACATAACATGTGTTTAACTGCAGATATTCCATTAAATGAAGAAATAGTCCATAAAGATGTGCCAGTAAGATATATTATGGCAGATCATAATTTGTTGACTGAATGAAGGATGACAAGAAACCGTGTTGTAAATCTTTACATTAATAATGAATAACAAATACTTAAACTTATTAATATATAATATTTATATGTATCTACTCTTATTTTCATTTCTATATTTTGTTATTTATATGTATTACCTTTTTAATATATATTTTTGGTCCTTTCTATTGTACTAACTGTAATAAAAATCATGCACACATATACACTAGCTTGCTGCTTTTCGATTGGTCCTCTTTAGCTAACGACACGATCACAATCACAATTATGTTTTTCTAAATTTTAATTAGAAAACTTTCGTATTTTGTCAAGAAATCAATAGGCTATTTTACAATTTGAATACATTTTTGACATATTGTTTGACAACTATTGTATTTTTGTAAAGTTAAAAAAAACTAAGATTTTTAAATTTGCCGCTTCTTTGGCGCCAAAATGGCGGTAATTGCGGTACTTTATATATCTAGGGACTTTAATGAGGAGTAACCAGAGAAATAGAGTAGGGGAGAACGCGCTTCGACGAGTGCGCATCCAGTTTTAAGCAAACGCTATAGTGGTCGCCATTTTGCAGGAAGGCATTTCTTTTCACACGTAAGTTTGTTTACATTTTTCTAAGTCAATGAACTTTACATGCGAATTGTTGAGCTAGGTATAAATATAACCTTCAAAATGGCGGAATTCAATTTAACTTAGTTGGCGCATCTTTAAGCGCGTTCTCCCCTACTCTATTTCTCTGGGAGTAACGTGACACGACATCTGGTGGACACAAGCGGAAATAGGTAGTACCTTCTATCGCTAACAGATGGCGCTAATAGCACGTACAGAATAATCTCGTTGGTTCGAGAAAGTTCTGGTGTCCTCCACTCACTTCTAGATGGCAGTAATTGGAATATATAAGAAGGCTAGTAGCGCAACCACAAGTCAGTTCCTATGACACTGTTGTGAAATAAAATAGTGCGTACCTCCTTAAAACGTGTTTGTGCGTGTTTAAGTTTAAGACATCTTTGTAACAGTATTTTGATTTGAATTGTTGCTTTTGTGTGTGATTTAGTAGTATGGAAAAGAAGCGAAAAATTGATAGTGAATGCAGAAAATTCAAAGATCAGTGGAACATTCAGTATTTCGTAATTGATTCCAGTAAGAAGGCGCTATGTTTGATTTGCAATGAAAGCATAGCCGTTCTCAAAGAATATAACATTAAACGTCATTATGAAACAAAACATTTTCAAAATTACTCAAAATATACAGGAAGTTTGCGGACAGAAAAATTCGAAGCTATGAAGCGCGGATTGAAATCGCAGCAATCTTCATTTACAAAACTCAAAACTGAACAAGAGGCTGCAACGTGTGCCAGCTTTCGTGTGGCTCTTGAAATTGCAAAACGTGGAAAACCATTCACCGATGGAGAAATGATCAAAGAATGCATAATTGCAGTAGCCGAAGAAATGTGCCCTGGAAAGGTAAATTTATTAAAAAGTGTCAGTATGTCAGCAAACACTGTGGCTCGAAGGGTAGAAAACATCGCTGAAAATATATCCTCTCAACTGTTAGACAAAAATGGACATGTTGAGTGGTTTTCTTTGGCCTTGGATGAGTCAACGGATGTGTCAGATACTGCTCAGGTGTTGATTTATATTCGAGGAGTAGATAAAAGCTATGAAGTGCATGAAGAACTTCTTGATATGAATAGTATTCATGGCACAACTACTGGTACAGATATTTTTAAAGGAGTTGAAATGGCCATTAATCAAAAGAACCTTCGATGGAAAAACTTGAAATATATTACAACTGATGGAGGCAAAAACATGAGTGGGAAAGATAAAGGAGTGGTCGCTCTTGTGTCAAAGGCTGTAGAAAATGACGGTGGTTTAAAACCATTAGTCTTACATTGTATCATTCATCAACAGTCTTTGTGCGGAAAATGTTTGGATATGTCTGAAGTTCTGAAACCAGTCATATCAACTGTTAATTTTATCAGATCTTTTGGGCTGAATCACCGACAATTCCGACAATTTATTGAAGAGATTGGAGAAAATGACTTACCTTATCATACTGCCGTACGTTGGCTTAGTTGTGGGAAAGTCCTTCAGCGCTTTTTTGAACTTCGAGCAGTGATCGAAATTTTTTTGAATGAAAAGCATCGCCCTCTTACTGAATTACAAAACAACGCATGGCTGTGGAAGTTAGCATTCTATGTTGATTTGACAAAACATGTGAACGAACTGAATTCGAGATTGCAAGGAGAAAACCAGCATCTTCCTGATTTATACACTAATATCAAATCATTCCGGAAGAAATTGATACTGTTTCAATCACAACTACGAAGTAAATGTTTTTCACATTTTAAAACATGTGAAATATTCAGCCACACTACTGAGACTGAGTTTCCTATCGATTTTGCAATCGAAACTTTGAGTGCTTTGAAAATAAATTTTGATACTCGTTTCTCGGACTTTGATGCCATTGCGAATCAAATTAAGATTTTTCAGAATCCTTTTCATACTGACATTGAAACCCTAGCCCCGGAACTTCAAATGGAAATAATTGATCTACAGTGCAGTGATATAATTAAGAACAAATATCAAAACTCATCTTTGTTGGAATTTTATAAGAGTCTTCCACTGACACAATTTGATAATTTGCATAAATTTGCTCGTGGGCTGTTTTCTGTTTTTGGTGCTACTTATTTGTGTGAGAAGACCTTCTCCAAAATGAAGTACACAAAAAATGTTTACAGATCTAAATTAACTGATGAGCATCTTAAATCTCTTTTAATAATTGGTACAAGTAAAATTAGTCCACAACTACAAACTATTGTCAGTGGAAAATCTCAATTACACAAATCTCATTAGTATTTCATATGTCATTATGCTTGTTATAAGTTATGTTTTTATTTAAAATGTATAAAATGTTAGTTGGATTCATTTCAATAATTTGTTAGTTATTATATACTGAAGTAAAATTTTCTGCATATTATACATGTCTTTACTCATTACAATTCTGTGTTTCTTTATCCAACTTATCACAAAAGCAATAACAATAAGCCTACAACAATGTTATGAGTAGTTAGCCCATGACCATATCAATGTAGATGTCATATTAATAATTATTCAACATCAAATTAGAATACTTCAGTAAACTGAATTTAATTTGCTATAAAAAATATGTTCTCTAAAAGGAGTTTTCAAGTATGCTAGCTCTCCGCGGGCCGGACAAAATCTGTCCGCGGGCCGGATGTGGCCCTCGGGCCGTAGTTTGGAGACCCCTGTCTTAAACCATTAGAATGTGATTGATAATCCAACTTAAGACCCTAGATGCATATTTTTCATTGTCAACAAACTATTCTAACTTTAATGATTTAGTTACATGTCATATATTTTACATATTTTTAGTAACTTTTAATTTCATATGAATATATGTATGTATTAGTTTTTTCATTTTCACAACACTTCTGTATTTGTCAGTAGCAGTAAGTAATCAATAAATTTGTTTCAGTATCACTGATATTTATCGCACTCAGCTATTAATTTTATAATAGGAATTTTAAACTCATGCTATATACACAGAAATCCTGGGATACTATATTAACAAAATAAATACGTACAGTTTATTTACTAAAATGAAATTTCTAATTATAAAAAATATAATCTTTAAAAAAATAAAATATGGACAAAAAGCACAAAGAACAAATTCAAATATAGAAAATGGCGCCAATATTATTACAACAATATATACTAATTTAGATTAAATGCACTAGCAAATATGTTGCCAGCTTTGTACAATAAATCCTTAAACACTGTTTAGATAACCCGTATATTTCTTCGCAATGAAAAACGCCGGTTAATCAATGATTAGTTAACCGGGTATTTTGATCGATGTTGGAAAAACCGGCCCTTAGTTGGGACAAAAAATTACACTACTAATTATAATAATTACTAATAATTAGTGTATTATTATTTATTATGTTTGTCATGTATGTCACGAATGAAACAAAAATAGTCAGTTAAAAAAATTAAAACTGCCAGTTAAATTCAAGGCAGTACCGTAAGTTAATATAATATACTTACGTTCTTATATATTCGTATATTATGTAATCTGTGGTTATTACCATCAAGGTAGTCACAAATATCTTCTCTTAATGGTTTAACAAAATCTTCCCGTAACAAGCGGAAATGAACATCAAGATAATGCTCTACATTACGATATGGACCATCGATTTTGTTTGGTCTAATAAAAGCCTTCTTTCTATTACTTATCTCCAAGGATAAAGGATAAAGGCTCATCCACCTAAAATCGTCGTGCGGCTCCAATTCATTTAAATCAGCTGCCTTCTTCTGCTTTAAATCGATTTCCTCCTGACATATAGTTAATTTTTCCTGTAATTTTTCGAATAATATTTTCGTTTCATCAGATAAAGTAGAAAAATTACAAAACGCGACCATAATAGCCACCATCAACTTGGGCAATATATCTATCGCGACTGTTGGCGATAGAGACAATAACATTTCGAAATATTTGCTTAAATTTCGAAAGAAATCATCAGCATCCTTCCAAAAATAACTGCTCTTCTTCTTTTCTTCGTTCGTTTGATACTGTACGCTCAGTATGAAGTTTTTCAATTGTAATAAGAACAAATCTGAAGAGGCGACTTTTAATATTTCGCTAGTATTTTCAACTAATGCACATTCGCTCATTCTGGCGAAGAGCTGTACTATCAAAACGATACAATCGAACGATAAATCGGCAACGGTGTCGAGCAATTCAGTAAACCAAGTCGACTGGCAGAGTAATTTCGATATTAATTGATTCGGACTTTCGATCAAATATTTCTCTAATTTTCTCAAGTCTATGTTTTGGGATGTAATAGACTTAAGTTTCCGATTTGAATAGTTGGAAGAGCTTTTATTACCTTTAGGACGTGCTCCTGTATTTAAAGTTGTAGCTCTATTCGTAGGCCTGCTGGGATGACTTTGTTGAGGATCTGCAAATCAGGATTATAAAAATTACTCTTTCCAAAACTTTTAATCAATGTTTACCTATTACA
The DNA here is from genome assembly GCA_963170755.1 of Amphimallon solstitiale. Taxonomy (NCBI): domain Eukaryota; kingdom Metazoa; phylum Arthropoda; class Insecta; order Coleoptera; family Scarabaeidae; genus Amphimallon; species Amphimallon solstitiale. Next base: position 97,255,892 of record OY720676.1, on the reverse strand, counting down.
TAACTACCTTTAGGACGTGCTCCTGTATTTAAAGATGTAGCTCTATTTGTAGGCCGGTTACGACGACTTTGTTCAGGATCTGAAAATCAGTATTATAAAAAATACTTCTTCCAAAACTGTTTTCTTTATTTTACCAATATATCTGCTACGTATTTTGTTTTAAATAAAACTGATTATTCTCTTTGATATATCGAATATTGTATTTATGATACGATAAATACAGTAGGCACTCGATAGTCTGAACCGAATGAAACAATAGTTGTTCATACACGTATAATTGATTTGATTTGTTCACGTTAACAAAGGTACGTAATAAACACTGATAATTAACAGAGTAAAAAAGTGAACAGTAAACAGCTGTACTATCAAAACGATACAATCGAACGATAAATCGGCAACGGTATCGAGCAATTCAGTAAACCAAGTCGACTGGCAGAGTAATTTCGATATTAATTAATTCGGACTTTCGATCAAATATTTCTCTAATTTTCTCAAATCTATGTTTTGGGATGTAATAGACTTAAGTTTCCGATTTGAATAGTTGGAAGATCTTTTATTACCTTTAGGACGTGCTCCTGTATTTAAAGTTGTAGCTCTATTCGTAGGCCTGCTGGGATGACTTTGTTGAGGATCTGCAAATCAGAATTATAAAAATTACTCTTTCCAAAACTTTTAATCAATGTTTACCTATTACATAACTACCTTTAGGACGTGCTCCTGTACTTAAAGATGTAGCTCTATTTGTAGGCCGGTTACGACGACTTTGTTCAGGATCTGAAAATCAGTATTATAAAAAATACTTCTTTCAAAACTGTTTTCTTTATTTTACCAATATATCTGCTATGTATTTTGATTTAAATAAAACTGATTATTCTCTTTGATATATTGAATATTGTATTTATGATACGATAAATACAGTAGGCACTCGATAGTCTGAACCGAATGAAACAATAGTTGTTCATACACGTATAATTGATTTGTTCACGTTAACAAAGGCACGTAATAAACATTGATAATTAACAGAGTAAAAAAGTAAACAGTAAACAGTAGTTAGTATTAGTTAGACATACCTGTATTGAGAAGAAAAACCTTGTTCTCATTTTTTCTTTAAATATGGTCATACAGGGTTAGGCAAAAACAGTGGCATAATATTTTTTTTCATAGAACTGAGCCTCGCCCTGAGATTGTGCTGTTCTTTTTCTTTTTTGTCATTCTTTCTTTCTATCACCATTTACAACCTCTATGTACTTCGTAGTTTTTATGTTCTCTGTACATTTTTTATACTTATGTAATTTGCATAATAAAGGCAGTATTATTATTATTATTATTACATATAAAATATAGTAATACTAAAGTAATATACTATAATAGTGATATTAAAAAATAGCAACAAATAACAAAAACAGTAATAAAAAATTATTTTTGCTCAAAACTCAGAAAATTTTGTTTTTTGCTGGATTGTTTATTTTTAGGGAATGGCTTCTTTTATTGTCCTTGTAACTATAAGGTCCGTAACATCTATATCATTCTGCTCTGCTCACTGAGTTAATACATTTAAAACGTTTACAGCGATATCTAGTGAAACTTTATTCAAGAGTTCAGAATTTTTTTGACCGTCTCCTCGCATTCCTTAACATCATTTTCAAAGTCAATTGTTTCATTCATTTCAGTGTCACACTGATTCGACGTCAAAACATCAGAGTTTCAAACGCAGACTACATACAAATCATACAATTAAGACAAAATTGCATATGTATTATGGAGATGGGATTAACCTGAGGTACTAATGTACCCAGAAGTTCATTTGGACATTAAATTCTCAATATCCCATTTGCATGTCAAAATAGCGAGTGGCACAGTTTCATCATCATCCTTATTTGAAACTCAACCTATAATATTCTTCCAACACTCTTTTATAAATTCGGGATGATTCCATGCTGCCCAATAAGTTGATTGCTGCGTCTCTAATACTTAACTCAGCTGTTTCAAGGTAGCGGAAATACTATTCATGTCATTTTCTATTACAGTCAATTGAAGACTTTCTGTTGTACAATTTTGTTAGTTTAACATTTTAGTCTATGGGCCGTTCAAGTATTACCTACGTAAGCAGATTTTTTGCAATTATTAACCCACCCCTCCCCCTCGACAGCAAAAGTATGCAAAGCTCTTACCCCTCCCCCCCATGCTTACGTAAACATTGGTACAATTGATTGATTCATGAGCAGCAGTTATAAGTAGGGAGCGGAATCGACCGAGCGGAGCCACAACCGTGAAAAGAAATAATGTAAACAACTGCGTGTTGTTTACATTATATCTGAATAGCACTAATTCATAGGGCGAACTGTAACATCTGTTTACTCCAGAGAATCAGAGAAAAAACTGCCATAAAATAAGGAATTTTATGAATAAAATCCTTTCTTCATCGGCGTAGGTACAAGGGTGACGAGTTTTTAAAATTTATTATATTTCCCTTATATTTCGCAATATAATATGTATGTTTCAATAACGTTGTTCATGTTACTTTTTCTGAGATAAAAATTAATTGTCAGTGATTCCGAAATTTATTGCAAAGTCTGTAAAATATCGTCACTTAGCTTTGCTAAAACATACACAGAAATAGTTTTCATGCAGAGAATTTCGATAGTTTACAAAATTTCGTTACATGTTTAAATGACGATGCTCGAAGTATTTCTGAGTGCAAGGAACTAACACAAATCCCAAATTTAAAAATCAGTTGTTATTCCTTCAGGAACACTTTGGAAATTTGCCTAAACTAATGACATATTTTGAAAATCGAATCTCAAATTAAAAAATGAGGTGTGGCCACCACACGACTTTCTTATACGTATGAGCGTTTCAAACTATACTATATTTTTTTTACACAAAAATTATTCAAAATCCTATTCTAAGTACTTCTGTTCTCTTAATAAATCGCTATAGAATGCATACTTAGCAAGATATTCGAAAAAAGGACTACTCCCTAAGAGTAAAAGTGTTACTTCCGGTCCGAATTTTGAAATTTCATATATTCAAAAAATATTGCAAATCTAGCACTAAATACTTTTGTATTCTTGATAAATACATATAGAATGCATAATTTACGACATATTCGCAAAAAATCGCTATTCGATAAGAGTAAAAGTGGTAATTCCGGTCTGAATTTTGAAATTGTTTTTATGCAAAAGATATTGAAAATTACGTTTTAAATACTTTTATACCCGTAACGTACCTGTCTAAAAAGCATGACATGCGAAATATTCGCAAAAAACTGATTTTCGATAGGAGTAAAAGACCTACTTCCGGTAGCAGCTTCGAAAAACTTTTTAAATAAAATTGTTCTCAATTTTAATTTCAAGTACATATGAATTCTTTATAAATTTGTTTAAATGTAGTAGTTGACGAAATATTGGCAAAATTTATTTTTTCACTGAAGTAAACTGCTACTTCCGGTCTACCGATTTTACTGAAAAACTACTCAGATCTCAAGAGGGAGATTAGACACGTAAATACAAATTTTGGAATTGATATCAATAGCGGTTATCGTGGTCACATAGAGACACACAGACATTTTTTAAAAACATCTTTTTCGATATCAGGGGACTTCAAAACGTGGACATCTGCAAAAATTTCGAAGTCGAAAATTTCACATTACTTCCTTATACTACGTATAAGAACGTAAAAATGGATTAACCACATTAGATGTGGCTATTAATAATTACAAGTGACTTAGACGCAGTTTTTAATAGAAATCCAGGTTTAGTAACATTGCGGCAATTGTGTATGCTAAATACGCTGAAATAAAAGAATATTTCCATTACGTAAATATAACCAGTTGCGATGTAGAAAAGACGTTTTCTATCTACAAGGATGTACTTAATTCAAATAGAACAAGTCTTACAGAAGAGAAAATGAACAAATAGTAGGGTATTTTGTATTTTATAATCACCAGCCACTTGTTGTTCAATTATATAAATAAAATTAAAACCTCTTTAAAAATACAACATTTCAATAGCGCGCCCATGGGCGATGAGTCATGACTCGCTCGATTCCGCTCCCTAGTTATAAGTCTAGAAATAAGGAATAGGTTTGGAATAGAGGACTGTAACGCACATAATATTCATTTAAATAAACTTTACTGACACGGTATTCAACATAGAGTAAGTTACAAATATTATAATCTTAAGTAATATTACGAACAAAACAAACTTCTTTTAAATTTTTGGTATACATATTAATTCCAATTAACAGTCTTCAGTCCATGACACCCGAATCCATGATTCTAAGTTTTCGATGCTCACTTTCATCCGATTTTGGAATGTCTACGTCGTTCTCATGGAGGCATTCAACATCTTGATGCTCCAATTAACAGTCTTCAGTCCATGACACCCGAATCCATGATTCTAAGTTTTCGATGCTCACTTTCATCCGATTTTGGAATGTCTACGTCGTTCTCATGGAGGCATTCAACATCTTGATGCTCTAAGTTTTGAATAATGCACATCAGTTCATCAGCACGACGAGCAGCCATTCTTATAGGCCTAACTTTTATATCAGTGTGCGTGTTTACTTTTTTATGGATCTTCTCGATGTGTCGATTTAGTGACTTGACGAAAGCATGATAAAGACCACACATTTTGCATGTTCGACTAGATAGCTTCATTTTTACCGTCGGACAAAAATAATCGTACGGCATTTGCAGGAAATCTTTGAGTGAAGAATTTAAGCGTAGAGCTAAATTGACTGGAAGATTGAGAAATTGCCCTCCATCATCCAAGATCAAGTCATCAACTGTTTGTTTTACTTTTACTGGTGGTGGAAGAAACCTGTTTTTTAGTAATCTAAATAAGCCACTTCTTGGACGACAGCATTCTATGTTTCTACGTTTTACAATTTGAAGCAAGTATTGGCTTTCACGCACTTGTTCTGAATACCATTTAATGTCTGGAAAATCAGGAAGATCTTGTTCGCCCGGCCCAACATATTTTGCAGTAACATGATAGCCATCAATTTCCATTGAACTCCATATCTCAGCTAACACATTTCCTGCAAACTCGAAATTGGATCTTTCTAAATGTTCATCAATTGTAACGCCATGTTCATTCAAATGAGACCCAAAATGGTTATGAGGCAATATCAAACCCGCCAGTTCCCGACTAAGAGGAGCCATTTTGCGCTCCACTCTGTTATACGCACTTCTGCCAGGAGCATTTATAGCTAAAAACAATGCATCGAGATCATGTCGCTTAAAGTGTTATATAGCAAACCCTATAACTTTTTGATAACGCGGATTTTCATCTGGCCCTCCATCAACCGTCATGATTACCACTGGTTTTACCAATCCATGGTCAGTTTTAGCTAATGCTTGAAACTCTTCAAGTTTGAGAAGCGTCTCGAAATCCTGAGCATGAGTATTAGCAGTAGATGAACTATGCTTTTCACTTCGAATTGCGATGTATGTTGGTCCAGAATATCCAACGGCTTGCGGTTGTCCTAGCATATTGGAAGTGATTTTGATACCAGCATAAACTGGCTCAGCGATTACCCAGTCGTGATCAGGCAATTTGATTCTATATTCCATGTGCATTAGAAGAGGTGCTTGCTTATTTGCCGCAGTTACACCAATAGGGACTCGAGCTTTATCATCTTGAGATATGAAAAATACTTGATCTGGTCCAAGTATGGATGCTATGTTCTCCAAATAATGGATTGATGTTTCAGCGAAATTGCTCTCTAAGTGGCTTTTGTGGTGATCAGCCTGAGCCCGAGTGAGCTTAACAGGGACTGCCGATGCATGTCTTCGTCCCTCTGCAGAATTAGATTTTCTGGGAATCAAACGAAGATATGTCCCACTTCGACTATTGTCAAATCCTATTTTACGTAATTCTTGTGTGAGTTCATCAAGAGTTTTTACACTGCGAATAGATTCCGTTCGTCTTCTATCATCTGCTGCACTCCCAAATAAAGTAATATCCGCAATTGTTTTCAATAGTAATGGTTGATCGTTTTCTAGGCTTGGACGTCCCACTGAATCCCCCAGGAATAGTTTTTTTTATTTCTGGATTTTCATGACAAATATCTTCTAACTTTCTTTTCATACCATCTCTGTGTTTCTTCTGGGCAACGGTGTTTTGAATCTTCCTGTTTAAAGACTGTTTCGCTGTTTTTAATTCTTCGCACAACTTAATGATCTGTTTATCAACTTCAACACGACTTGGCACAATATCGCTGGCAGAATACAAAGCATTCAGATTTCTTTCGAGTACTTAGAGCAATCTCATTTTTCATAGCTTCCTGAGAAGGTTTTGCTCTTGGCGGTTTATCTGTATTTCCTGTGTTGTCGCATTGCTGTTGTGATTCCTCTCCGGGTTTTATGTCGTCTTCTTCCTGTTCTTTAGAATTTGAAGCTGGCTGTATAATTTGTGTTTTTTCTGCAGGCTTACGGGTATTCGTTGCTTAAAAATTAAAACATTCTATAGGTATTGCTAATGATTCTCTTATTAAGCTACAAAAACATAAAGGTGTGACCAAAAAGGGTCGTTACATTACACTATAGTAAGTACATTATGTTTAATTTACTTTAACATGGCGAAAATAAATTCGCAGTTTCATACATTTATCCGATCAAATACAGGGTTGATTATTGAGACGAGTCAGTAAGGGTATAATACCGTTATAGTGACAAGAAAGCGAGCCTAAGAGACCTTCCCTCACTTAAAAAAAAATCTATACATTTTGTAAGAGAAAAACGATTAATCAACTTAAAATACTTTTTTGTCAATCGATCCTATTTCTTATTGTGATCAAAATACTCTTTTAGGTCACATAAAAACTGCATTCAAAGATTATTTAAAAGCCACAGCCGGGAATTGGACCCGTCAAATACAGAAAATTATCACCCTGTATTTTTGTGATCAATCGAGGGAGTCAATCATAAGGAATAAATCTATCTAATGAACATTATACCTCTAAAATTTGAGGTAGGCCATAATATCTGCTGATCATTAAACGTCCAAATTAATGTTTTTTTTTACAAAATGTAAGGAGAAAGTTCTTGGCGATTTCTAATATTTTTAGTGTAGTGTAATATTTCTAGTACTCACCTAAAATGGATTCATCACTCACCTTGGAAAAAAAACGTAGTAGATTGGATTTATTCTTAGTCGCTGCTTGCAATTCTTCATCAATTCTCTTAGAAACAATAATATCAAGTTTCTTGTCGGACTTTGCTTGTAACTTATAATTACGCCACACACATCGTTAACTAACTTCTGTACATTTTGTACTTTTGTATTTGTATGAGATTTTTTAAAACTTTCGAACAATTTTTGGTATAACTTGGATTTGTCTATTTGATACGACATCTTGAAAAATACAACTTTGGCGAAAGTGGATCAACGGTAACACAAACATTAACTTGCTTTGCTAACAACACGTCAAATCGTCAATCGTATCGAAACAAAACTGAGACGGAAAAAATTTAGACAAGTGAATAGCGCGTAATTCCCCTACTCAGTTCTACGTATTCATTAAATATTCGTAGGAATCCCCGAAAAGGCATTTCGTTTTCAAGCATAGACAATGTGTGGGTTGCCATATGTGTAAAAAGTAAATAATTACTGCTGACGTAATCACCATCTAGGTCCCCCCACACCCCATGTCATCAAAAATAAGCAAAGCGAAGACCCCCCCCCGCCCCCCTATAGTGCTTACGTAATACTTGAACGGCCCCTATCGGCTGTATAAGTGGTGTTATACGGGGGGGGGGGGGGGCATTGTTACAATTTGCACATCCCCACTTTTTAACATACGCCAGTAGAATCCCTGAAGATGCACTTTAAGATAGCGGACGAAACGTCGGCAGTAGAAACAGAACCGACGACGCGATTTCAAAACAGATAGGTACACTAAGTTGATTACTGCGTCTCCAACACTCAACTTTTTCAAGGTATCGGAAATACTCACTCTTCTACAGTAGATAAGTTTCTGTAGTACAATTTTGTTTGTATAATATTTTGGTCCATCGGCTGTATAAGTGGTGTGACATTAGGGGAGAGAAATATTGTTACAATTTGCCCATCTTCACTTTAATTATCTTGATTTGGCTGCGATGGCGCATTACCTAGTAGAAGTAAAGCTTTTATCGGGAGACATGTAGCTTTTAGAAACCTTTTAACCATTAACATTTGACAGCTATCTACTTAGTGAAACATGGTTACCTGTATATGGAGCAATATGCCCAGATACAGCTTTTTCTGCATTTTTAAATATTTTTGACTACTACATGAATTTATGTTTTCCTTTAGTTAAGTGTCGTAAGAGAGTGGCGAAAAATGACTGGGTTACCCCTGAAATAATTCAAATCAAAAATAATCTGTTATTTATGCGGGATCTCAGTAGGAAATTTTCAATCTTCAAACCTGATTATCTAAAGTATGAAAAATTTTACAAACACATGATCAATTTACGAAGAAAAGACTACAATGATTGCTACATAATGACAAGTAGTAACATGTCTAGGGCAGTCTGGAATGTCATTAAACATAGTTCGCCTAATTTTAATAACGAAAGGGTTCTACCAGCTAATAATAACTTACACAAACTTTGTAATGCTTTTAATGATAAGTTTATTTATTGGCAGCTCTGCTCCACAAACTGTACTCACTAATGGAAACACTCATACTCATTTTCGACAAACTGACAGCAGCTTCTTTATACGGCCTGTTGTCGAGAATGATGTTCTAAGAGTTATTAATAAGTTGAGTAATTCTACAACTGTTGGGAATGATTCTGTTCCAGCATTTATAATTAAGAGGGTTTCCCAGATAATTGCAGGACCTTTGGTTTACCTGGTAAATTACTCATTTGAAAGAGGGGTTTTTCCGTCCTCATTAAAAATAGCACACATTGTCCCAATTTACAAAAGGGGCGATCCTAATTGCATGGAAAATTATCGACCTATCAGTATTTTGTCTGTGTTTTCTAAGGTATATGAAATGCTTATTAATGAAATGATCATTTCATACTTCAGAGTAAATAATCTCTTCACGACTTGCCAACATGGATTCCTGCCGGGCCGATCTATTGATACGGCTTTGTTAATTCAATCTTGCGCGACATTGATGCTGGTACCCCTTGCCTTGCAATGTTTGTCGACCTATCGAAAGCTTTTGATGCTGTCGATCACAATGTTCTGCTCAATAAATTACAAAGTTATGGTATTAGGGGTGAGGCTTACTGTTGGTTTGAGAGTTACCTGTTAAATCGCAGACAGAGGGTGGTGATTGATCGACTTTCGTCTGATACCAGAGTTTCGTGTAGGGGGGTTCCACAGGGGTCGGTCCTTGGACCCACTCTTTTCTTAATTTATATCAATGACCTTTCTTCATTTCTCGGGATGGATTCTGATCTTGTATTATATGCTGATGATATTAATATAGTAATTCGATCTAGCAATTTGGCTGGTTTGTTTGAGAGTGCTAATTGTCTTTATGAAAGATTGTGTGAATGGCTTTGTGCTAATGGTTTGGTTGTTAATACCCAAAAAACCAAATGTATTTTGTTCCGCAACCGGCGTGGATATAATGTGGATGGTTTTTCTCTGGGTGGGAATGATGTGAAATTGAGCGGGTCTGCCAGACTTCTTGGTGTCACCATTGATGAGGATCTTAGGTGGATTACCCATATAGATAATATCTGTAATGAACTATCTAGAACATGTTATGCTTTGTACAACCTGAGAAGGTCTTGCAGTGCTCATGTTCTTAAAACTTATTACTACGCCAATTTCCATTCCAGGCTGAGGTTTGGAATAATTCATTGGGGATCTGGTCTTGGAACGGAGCGTCTTCTTATATTGCAGAAACGCGCGATTCGTACCATTTTCAATCTTTCTTCTCGTGAATCTTGTAGAACAATCATTGGTAGACACAATATTCTTACTGTGTATGACGTGTATATCCTTGAAGTCTTGTGCTATGTTTATAAATTTAAATGTCGATTTTCGACTGATACTCCGCATAATTACAACAAGCGTCAAACGGATTATTTGCTGCCTCCGACCCACAAAACCACTCTGTTTCAAAAGAACTTAGGTTTCATGGGATGTAAGTTGTATAATAAACTGCTAAACAGCATAAAATCTTGTAAAACTTATTGTAAATTTAAGTATAGTGTTAAGGCGTATTTGTTAACGTTGTCTTGTTATTCTATTAATGAATATATGTCGCAGTGATACTAAATTTTAATTAGTGTAGTTTTCAAATATTTTAATAATATAATAGTATTTTTTTAATTTATGATATATATGTATATTTTATGATTGATGATTTTATTGTAACTCCATTGTTCTTTCTCTTTGTGACATATTTCCAGTACAAATACTGCTGTGTTCCAGGGTATTTTGTACTTTGTTTGAAATGAATAAAGATTATTATTATTATTATTATTAAGAAACCTTATAACCTTTAAAAATTAAGATCTAGGAGGTAGAAAATTAAAACATACCCGAGGTACAAACTAGTAACAAAACCTTTAAAAATGCTAGAAGTCATCCAAGCTGATTTTGAATGCTCTTAGTCGTCAAGACATATAAAATGCTTACATTACCTTACGTTCCCAGCATTACCATTAACCAATGGCATTATTTTATGAGACCCAGCAGCATCAGTGCATGCCAAAAATGTTATTCTATTGTGTTCTATTTTTCTACCAGCAGCAGTTGCTTCTACCGCCGAGACAAATGTTTTGTCTGGTACATTGATTATATATAAGGAGATATATCAACGCAATAAGAAAATCGGCTACGCTTAAAACTCAGTTTCGGGATGAGGCCGCTTAAAGTCGCTAGTGTTCCTACATCCCAATATATATATGTATATCAAATTGAAAAGGTAGAACATCCAGTAAAATGCTGCCTATAATTATACTTTTCAACGCTAGATGACAGAACTATCGTAAGTAGGTATAATAGAAAAATATTTTTTTAATTTTCTGGGCGCCAACGAAGCCAGTGTAGTTGAATTTGCATATTTTCTTTTCAAACGAAAAATATGGCTGGTAATAAGTGTCAGTATTTTAAATGTGAGAACAACCGAAGAACTGTTCTCATTTCCTGTGCAAGATTTGGAACGTGTAAAGCAATGGATATTAAATTCAGGTAAGTTTCATATTTAATATCAAATATTTACCTTTTGGGTTTAATAATAAATATACTCATCTTACTGCAGGAAGAAATTTTACCCTTTATAGACAGCGGAAATTAGACAGACACAGAAATAACACTAACAATAATAATAACCATAATTGTCCTTATTTTAAATATATAAGTACATATATTTTCTTCATTGTCTATTACTCTATTATTTACTAATTTGAATTATAAAATATATTCCGAAATCTGTTAACTGCTGTCATTACAAAATAGATATATTCCCAGAAATAAAATTATTTGAAATTATGTATTAGAGATACATCCATATCAGAATTCAAGGAAAAAGCCTAAGCATATTTGAAACCAGATGGGCTAGAACAGAAACAGCTATTGATAAGTGTGTTTACATAATATATCAGTTAAGGGCCTCTAATTTTTAACATCCATGAAATACCTACCTTGTCTCTTTAAGGTTAGAAAGAGATAACAGAACTGGAATTTTGCGTTAATATTTTCATTATTTATTACCCTAATAATTATGAAGAGCTGAGGGATTTTGCGGGGTGCCAGGATAGTATTCAGGTAAACGCACGAATATAATGACCTTGTTTCGATCGGTGATGCATGCGTGATTTTATTGCTTTACATGCATTCCCTATTTATATCACTTAGGTATGTCAGTTATGTCGTTATAAAGTTTATATTTAGAGAAATACTAAGCAAAAAAAATTAAATTCTTAACATACATAACATAATTTTCTACAAAAAAGACAATTTCTCGGTCGTACGTATATTTTAGTAACTATGTGTACATTTTAAAAAAGAAGTCTATGCCTACATGTTTATACAAAAAATAAATAAAATTTGAGTTTATAATTAAATAATATATTCAGGTGAACGTATTTTCTACATAATTTAAATTGCACTGAAAAATAAAACAATCCTTATATTAAGCAGAAACACCATAAAAAGATCTATTGACAAAGCACAATGTCGCCTATTCATACATTTATACATAAACTCGATGCGGCCCTAGTACATAATGTATTATGTTTACATAATACATTATGTACTAGAGCGGCATGTATTATGTTTACATAATACATTATGTACTAGAGCGGCATCGAGTTTATGTATAAATGTATGAATAGGCGACATTGTGCTTTGTCGATAGATCTTTTTATGGTGTTTCTGCTGAATATAAGGATTGTTTTATTTTTCAGTGCAATTTAAATTATGTAGAAAATACGTTCACCTGAATATATTATTTAATTATAAACTCAAATTTTATTTATTTTTTGTATAAACATGTAGGCATAGACTTCTTTTTTAAAATGTACACATAGTTACTAAAATATACGTACGACCGAGAAATTGTCTTTTTTTTTGTAAAAAATTATGTTATGTATGTTAAGAATTTAATTTTTTTTGCTTAGTATTTCTCTAAATATAAACTTTATAACGACATAACTGACATACCTAAGTGATATAAATAGCGAATGCATGTAAAGCAATAAAATCACGCATGCATCACCGATCGAAACAAGGTCCATTATATTCGTGCGTTTACCTGAATACTATCCTGGCACCCCGCAAAATCCCTCAGCTCGAATTATGATGTACTTATATTTAAATATTTAAAGTTCTCCTTTATATTGCCCTAATTTTAAGAACAGTATTTTACACATAGGTAGATATCTCTATATGCAGATAATAAGGATATATGTATGTTGACATACATATGTTAACTCACTAAGCCATAAATTTTTATTTATAGGTAGTACATACATATATAATTTCAAATATCTTTTACATTTAAATGACAGAGTTTAAACAATTTTTTATTCAGGATTATTATATTAACTTAGACCTATATATACAGTGTGCCCCGGATTGACCTAACTATACCCCTAAAATCTTTTATTTCTTATTTTTTGAGAAAGTCATTCTTCATAAAGAGTTTCGCTTGTTCTGAAAAGTCGATAGCTATAACCAGAATGTCGGTATAACGTAAAGGATGTTTAAAAATTAAGGAAACGTAAAATTATATCAAGAGTAAAGTACTAGTTATTTGAGATAAAATTAAAAATCGCAACCCTCAACTTTCTGTGCTAATTTGCAAGGTTTCTGAATATTGTGTTTATCATTGTATAAAAAATTACCAATACTAACACAACAAGACTTTCAAAAAAATGTTGGTATAAGATCAAGTTAATTAATAAATTACATTATTTTGTAAAGCAAAAGGTATTAAACAAACAAGTATTAATGATGATAGAGTACGGATTTTTCACATAATAAACATTTTAATTAATAATTATAGTTAATAAAGTAATAAAATACTATTTAAGTGAAAATTGGTATTAATTCATCTCCAAATCTATAAATGTAAATTTCTTTGGTTTATAGGAAACTCTTCCTTAGCCACCACACCCCTGGAAGACCTAAAAAGGTATCAAATTTGCCAAAGACATTTCGAGAGTGACAGTTTTGTTAATCAAATACTGAAGAATCGTTTAACAAAATCAGCAGTTCCCCAACCATACGATTCTAAAAGAAACCGGGAAATATCTGAGCCGCAACCAGGCCCGTCTAAAATGATAACAACGTATGAAAGAAAAATACGAAGCGATGAAAATATAACTTTGGAAGAAGACGAAGGGGAAGAAGAGGTAGAATTAATGGATGAATCAGCGGATATGGATTGGCTGCGTGATATCACAAATCTTCCTGTTGCAGAAGTTTCAACTATATCTGGAAGAAATACATCTCGTGAAAAAAAATTAAAGAGCAATATTAAGAGTCAAAGTAAATTGCTTTTACGAAAACGAGCACAAATATCCAAATTAAAAAAAAAAGTGAGATTCTCAAATTTACATCATCAACTGAATACATATTCATTTAAAAAACAATGTAGCAAAACATTAGTGAATATGCAATTAGGACAAAATAGTGTAAGAAAGTGGCCATTAGATCAGAAAAATTTTGCGTTGGCATTATATTATAAATCACCCACAGCGTATAAGTTCTTGTTTGAAAAAACTGTACTACCAGCACCTAGTACAATAAAACGATGGATTAGTGGGTCTAGCTTTTTACCAGGACTTAGCCAAAAGCTCTTTTGGCAAATTAGCAGAAAGATAGAAAGTTGGAGCATTGTAGAGAGAGCTTGCGTGATAAGCTTCGATGAAATGTGACTTAAGGAAATAAGTGAATACAACAAACATCTGGATCTTATAGAAGGTTTTGAGGATTTGGGACATCTTGGAAGAACTAGCCGACCAGCAAGGTATGCGTTAGTCTTTCTTGCTAGAGGGTTGTTTTCAAGATGGAAGTTGTCACTGGCATACTTCCTTAGTCATTCTGGCGTGCCTGCAAACAAGCTTGTAGTACTACTGCAAGATATAATAGAAAGATGTTTAGAGAATGGATTACTCCCTTATGCAACAGTTTGCGATCAAGGTGCTTCGAATCAAAGCACTTACAAAAAATTGGGAGTGACTGAGAAAAAGCCCTTCTTTAATATTCAAAATCACCCCATTGTAGCTGTCTATGATGTGCCACATCTAATAAAGAATTTTCGCAATAATCTACTAAAGGCCGATTTTATTATTTCAAATAACACCGTTATTAGTTTTCAAGATATACGTAAAGCCTATCATATTGACAGCACAAAACCTTGCAGAGCAATGCCAAAAATCACGGAAAAACATATAAATCCCAAAGGATTTCAAAAAATGTCAGTGAAGTTAGCTACACAAATTTTCAGTCACTCCGTGGCAAGTTGTATTCGGACTTGTGTAGCAACAGGAGAACTAAGATCAAATACATCTTTACACACTGCAAATTTTATATCTACGATAAATAATCTTTTTGATACACTCAATAGCAGCACATTTCATGATCCTAACCCATACAAATGTAGTTTACATCATAGCCATCCGCTAGTAAGAACAACATTAAAAGAAAGTTTAGTCTTTATTCAAAATTTAAAAAAAAATAACCAAACAAGAGCACCATCAAGACCACCATGTTTTGATGGACTCCTACAAACAAGTCGAGGAATATTAATGTTGTATGACAGTGAAACAACCAAACATCCTGATGCATATATTCTTACTAGAAAAACCAACCAGGATGTTATTGAAAATTTATTTTCCATTTTCCGTCAAAAAGGAGGATACAACCCTAATCCAAGCGCGCGAACATTCAGAACCACTTTCCGTTCATATGCAATAAATTCTCTTTTAACACCTTCGGAGGCATCAAACTGTGAACATCAATCAAGAGAAATAGAGACTGAAATAGATCTATTGGAGCCAATTTCTTTAGATTCTACAGCGCAAGAAATACTGCACTCTTCCAGTAGCTTCTCCACATCTTCTTGTGATATTTTATCAGGAGGGACTGTTGAAACACCTACAAAAACCGAAACTACATTACAAGAATGCAGTATTACATATTTCGCCGGCTACCTGGCTAGAACATCGTTTGAGCAATCAAAATGTAAAATTTGCTACCACTCTTTTGTTGATACTACTGTTAACAACCTCATGTACAAAAGAAGCGCGTAATTTCTTTAATTCGATTTTTTTTCTATTATTATTAATTTATCTATTTTAGTCATGTAATACATTTTCGCGCCTAAAGAATTACTCATCGCTTCTTCCGTACATCAACAACTTTGGCTTTACGACAGGAGAGATTTCTAAAATAAAAATTGCTTTGTTAAGGTCACGTTTGAACGGTCCTTTCTCAGAAGGTCATCCCTAACCGTTTACCTAAATGAAGCCTTTTCGCTTATTTTGAACACAAAATACTTAACATTGCAGTTTCTTAATTATTAATTTTCTCGCGATCTAATTATCAGACGACAACAGATCCCCCGTCACGATGTGTCTTAATCGCCCTTTTGTTTCCCATTCGAAACCTATAACTCTCCGATCAAAGATTTACGAGTTATTCAATATTTGTTCTTATTTAATTGTATTAATATAAGGTGTAATGTATTTCTTCATCACTGCTTTACAATCGCATTAAATACTCATAATACTATAGAAGGAACCCTATTGTGACTCATCTTTCGTAATGTCTTTTACTACCTGTTATGTAGGTGCCCCACAAACGTACATACCTGCAGTAATTTCAAACCACCTCGAGTCAGGTGTCATTCTTTTCTATATTTAATAACGAATCTGATTATAATGTTTTTTTTTTTTTTGTATTTATTGATTGATTGTCCCGCGAATTATGTTCTCTTATTCTCTTAAAAACAGTTCGCGCCTTACCATCCCTACCCTGCCGTCTGCCGTTTCTTTTACCGCGACCCTATATAAGTCACAACCCTAGTACTTCAACATAACAAAGTCAAGTACAATCCGCGACCCCTTTCGCGTGTTTGTTTAATCGTTCGCGTACTCGTCAGACCCCTATTTTGATTCGCCGATTAATCAACGCTCGACTCCAGACTTACGGGACCCTAGGACAACAAGGACACCACAAAAGTAAAGTATTCCTCATCCTTATCTATTACTTTAATTCTAAATTTTCTCTTACAACCGCTACATTAAATTTTACTTTATACATTCTCAAAATATATCTAAAAATCATTTACGGTGTGAGATTATCGAACCCCCGTACCGATAATACCTGCCTAACTAACAATCATTCGAACGACCCACTCGTTCCCTCTCACTCTCTCCCTTTCTATCTCACCTACTCCTTACGTGAACCAATATTTGTGTTATTGTGTTTTATTTTAATAATTAATTAAAGAACTTAAGGACACTCTTGTCGTTTTATTTCCCTTAATTTTTTTTCTTTATGTACTAATTACAATTCTTTACAGGAAAATAAATATAATAATCTTACATTTGTTTTATTTTCTTATTATATATTTTGTGTTTCTTTCTTTTACGTAATTCACCATTAGAGCTAGCTAATACAACATTTTTTAAAACTAACATCATTTTAAAAATATAACAAGTGGCACCTTTTAAGGATATTCATCCTCCGCATTAAAAGGATAATACTACCTCTACACTTTCCAATAAAAATGAATTACTCATATTAAATAAAATGTATGGATATATTGAAGAAGGTGCATTTAGTTTATTAGCACCAACAGATCAGCTATGTGAAGCAATTAAATTGACTTTAGATACATTTGAAAAATATTTTGATTGTACAAAACATAAGAAGAAACTACGCAAAAGGATATTAAACAAAGTTACAAAAAATCTGGAAAGAACATCGTTTTTAACTGACGAACCTTGTAAACAACATAAGGTGCAACTATTAGAACGTTGCATAACATGTGTCATTTTTAAGAGATGTAAATTTACTTCTTCTAAGCATGTAATTGGCAAAGAAAGCTTGAACTTAAAAAAGGTGAAGAATCTATAAATTATTTGTTATTTCTATTGATTTCTGTGCTATTTATTATAAAAAAAATCTATGTAAAAAATCAAATAAAGTAATTTCAAGCATGTCTCTTGTTTTATCCTTAATAATATGTAAAATTATACATTTGGAATAAATCAATTTTTGTAAAACATTGGAAAGTACCTGAGTACCTATGTATGTAATGTAACACCTATGTCAAACAGATTTTCTATTAACTGTAATAAATATTTTCACTTCCTAATACATACAGACAGAAAGCATCCCTCTAAATAGCGAACGCGATATACTTAATGAATAATAGAGTAAATCACCCCTATACAGTAAGCACACGAATAGTTTTAATTATGGCCAGAAAATAAGAAAGTAAGGCAGGAATTAAATAACAAATAAAACAAAGATAGTTCAGATTCAGATAGATAAATATACTGAGTTGTCCAACAATAGCCAACCTACTTACACTTTACAAACGGCTAACTTAGAATTCACTGGCTCAATTCCAATACACAGAGATTATCTTATTCCTGCGATTATATTAGCGATCCTAATTAAAACATTTCGTTTACATTTCTTCAATAATTGTTTTGATAGGACACATCATTATAGATACATTCATTATCTATTTTAATAACATTCATCATATCCTTGTTTATATAAGTATATTATAAAAACAGGGATCATATACACACACATTGAACAAAAACTGAGAAAAAATATTGTGCATTTGCATGGTCATCGAAATCTTAATATGTTTTTATTGAAACTTAAAATACCTTATGGGGCTTGTGTAGGAACTTATTAAGTCACTAAAGGTAGGAAAATAAGAATTTTGGTCTTCAATATATTGCACATACAGACGTATGTATATATTTAGAAAGCATGACAAGTCAAAACAAATAATAAAAATATCACAATATATATCTAAAACAATTATGTGAGGTGAGAAAAGCAGGAAATACTGTTTCTTTCATTTATTTCAAGCAACTTCCCTATTTATATTCATTTTCCGTAATAATACAAAGGAGCATTTAGAAAAAAAAATAGAGGATGATTTTTTGGCCCTATATTATGTCGATTTATACAAATGTAAACAAAGTGTCAAATCAGTAGGATTTATTACATATTTACAAAGCAGGCTGTGAACCAAATTTTAGTACTTCCAATAAATACCAGAAAGCGCTAAATCTACAATTCCCAAATTGTGGGAAAAACTGCATAAGATGGTAATTTCTGGTTTGCTCCGACACCTATTGAGAATATTTACAATTTTTGTGAAAAAGTGCTCGTTGATATATCTCCTTATATATAATCAATGGTCTGGTAGCAATTTCCAATAAACTGCCTCATCGGCATGGTACAGTTGCTCCAGTAAAATACCAGCGTCTTCTATTGTTATGTATTAGCAGTGAAATGTATCAGAGTAAGGTTGGTCATCCTGAATTACGGAGACTATCACGGGAGAGGGAATGTGGGACATTCTTTGATGTTTCGGGATATATATATAAGGTGTAAAAAAGCAATGAAAAGGTGATAAGTATTTAGTGTAGTTTTATTACCGTTCTCATCAATAATAACTGTGCGATTACATACACAACAGTTTGGCGACGAGGCAGTTCGAATCTACAATTATTCTACGATAAATAAGTGATACAAAACATTTATTTTTTTATATCGGTAAGACAGACCGCATGGCGTCTTAAAAACAAAGGAATAGCTACAGCTACAATTACGTTCGTACAAGCACCTATATACATTTACAAACTAATATGTCGGAAACAACAGCGACACATGCAATACACACAGTTTTTTCTATCGAAATATTCGATACAGCAAAAAAATTCGATAGATGGTTGATGAGACTAGAGAGTGCTTTTAACGTTTTTTCGGTGCCAACCGATAAACAAGCGGCGTACCTATTACACTACATGGGGCCAGATGCGTACGATGTCTTATGTGATAAAATATCACCAGAAGATCCAGGAAGCAAGACATATGAACAATTAGTGAATACAATGAAATTGCACTATAATCCAGAACCATTAGAAATTGCTGAGAATTTTAGATTCCTGCAAAGAAAACAACATGAAGGGGAGAGTGCCCAAGACTATTTAACTGCATTGCAGAGAATGGCAACAACATGTAAGTTTGGAGATTACCTTAAGAAGGCATTACGTAATCAATTTGTTTTTGGCCTACGAGGTCAAAATATTCAAAGTAGATTGCTTGAGCAAAAGGACCTGAACATCGAAAAAGCAGTCGAGATAGCAGTGGGTATGGAAACCTCAGTTAGAGATGCGGCACAACTTCATCGGCCTAACACGTCCAGTGTATACAGTGTGGGAACTACAAGAGTGCAAAATAAAAAGCAGAGTACAGTGTCAAGTGGAGTGCAACGATCTCATAATTCTAGAAACTATAAGGATACTAAAAGCTCTTTAAAATGTTTTAGGTGTGGGTCCGAGAAACATTTAGCAAATAAATGCAAACAACAAAATTTGACCTGTTTTACATGTGGGCGGAAGGGTCATTTGAGCAAGGTGTGCATGAAGTCCAGAGATGCAGGTCGAGTGGATCAGGTGGATGAGATTTTATCAGTGCACTCTGAACATTCTCAATACAGAGAAAAATTTACATTGGAATTACGGATAAATCAGGTAAGGATTTTGTTTGAATTGGATTCGGGCGCAGCTGTTACATTGCTGAATTTGGAATCATTCAAAAGGTATTTTTCTAATTTACAATTACAAAAGACACCAATAAATTTAGTTACGTATTGTAAGCAAAGGCTGGACGTTGTAGGTTTCACACAAGTACAGGTTGCATACGGAAATATTACAAAGAAATTAAATTTATACGTTGTTAATTCTGATAAACGACCTTTGCTCGGGCGTGAGTGGATACGTCAATTGAACATTAATTTTCTAAATACATCAGATATTGCACACATAGATACAAATACACATCTTAATGGTATTCTGACAAAATATTCGGTAGTTTTTGAAAAGAATATGGGTAAAATTACGGGATTGCAGGCTAGTCTTAAAATAAAAAAGGATACACAACCATTTTTTGTTAAGGCTAGGAAAGTGCCTTATGCACTCCTCACAAAGGTGGAACAGGAACTAGATTATCTAGAAAAGGAAGGGGTGTTAGAGAAAGTAAATAGTTCGCAATACGCGACGCCCATTGTTCCGATCGTAAAAGCAAACGGAAATATTAGAATTTGCGGAGATTTTAAATGCACTTTGAATCCAAATTTAGTCATCGATGAATATCCATTACCTACCATTGAATCGTTATTTTCGTCAATGGCGGGCGGTGACAAGTTTACAAAATTGGATTTACAACAAGCGTATTTACAAATGGAAGTACGTCCGGAGGATAGAAAATATCTTACCTTAAGTACACCAAAGGGGTTATACAGAAGTACTAGATTAATGTATGGAATAGCCAGTGCACCGGCAATTTGGCAACGCGAATTCGAAAACATCCTAAAAGATATACCGGGTGTTTCAGTGTTTCTAGACGACATAAAAATTACAGGGCCGGACGATAATACACATTTGGAACGCTTGGAAAAAGTTCTAAGCCGATTAGCCAAATATAATATCCGTGTAAATTATGAAAAATGCAAATTTTTTGCCAAAGAAATCGAATACTGCGGGTACATTATTGATAAATTTGGAATACACAAAACAAAAGAGAAAATGGAAGGGATTCAAAACGCGAAAGTTCCATCTAACAAAACTGAAGTTAGAGCATTTGTCGGTTTAGTAAACTATTACGGCCGTTTTCTTAAAAATTTAAGTACTATATTACATCCAATTTACAATTTATTAAAGGATGGAGTTCCTTTCAAATGGGACAAGAATTGCAAAAAAGCATTCATAGCAGTTAAAAACGAAATCGTTTCGGAGCGCGTGTTAGCACATTTTGATCCAACACTTCCACTAGTTTTAGCTACGGATGCCAGTCCATACGCGGTAGGAGCGGTACTATCGCACACATACCCTGACGGCACGGAACGTCCAATCCAGTTTGCATCACAAACCCTAACGAAAGTACAACAAAAATATGCTCAAATTGACAAAGAAGCATACGGAATAATTTTTGGTATTAAAAAATTTTATTATTATCTGTATGGTCGTCCATTTACGTTGTTGGTAGACCATCAGCCTTTAGTTCAAATATTTTCACCTACTAAAAACCTACCTACATTAACAACTTCACGCATGCAGCATTATGCTTTATTTTTACAATGTTTTAGTTACAAAATTAAATACAAAAATACAAAACTACACGCAAATGCTGACGCGTTATCAAGGCTACCTGTTAACTCAACGAGCATTCATAATTACGATGTTTCAGATAAATTCGAAATATTTCAAATAGAGACGCTACCCATTACAGTAAAAGAATTAGAGTTAGAAACTGCAAAAGATAAAAGTTTAAAGGAATTATTCACTGCTTTAAGGTTAGGTAAAAGCATACAAGCAAAAGATAGATTCAATATACCACAAACAGAATTCACATTACAAGGAAATTGCATTTTTAGACAGCAGATGGTGGTAATCCCTGAGAATTTACGTATGAGAGTTTTACAGGAATTACACTCTTCACACTTCGGAGTTGTTAGAATGAAAGCGCTAGCACGAGGTCATTGTTGGTGGCCGGGCATTTCCTATGATATAGAGATTATTTGCAAAAATTGCATAGATTGTAACAAAATTAAAAATAATCCGGAAAAAGCTCCAATTCACCCATGGAAAACGCCTACTACACCTTTTGAGAGAGTGCATATAGACTTTGCAGGGCCATTCATGAATTATTATTATTTTATTTTAGTGGACGCACATACTCGATGGCCTGAAATACATGTAGTTAAGAATACGACTTCTCAAACTACGATTTTGCTATTAACGAAAATTTTTGCGACATACGGAATCCCTTGTATATTAGTTTCAGATAATGCGCAAACTTTCGTGTCATACGAATTTAAGACATTTTTGCAGAAAAACGGGATTATACACAAACTAAGTGCACCGTACCACCCCGCAACCAACGGTTTGGCGGAGAGGTATGTACAAACTTTTAAACAGGCATTAAGGGCACTTAAGGGAAGCGATAGTGATAGAGAAAGACAACTTTCTAAATTTCTTTCACAGTACAGACAATCACCGCATACAGTAACCGGTGTAAGTCCTGCTTACTTGATGTTTGGTAGGGAAATTAGGTCGCGGTTAGACTTATTTAGGCCAAGTGCTAATAATGCACCAGGTAACACCTTACCTAACGTAAAAGGGGCACGGGATTTGATAGTAGGAGAGAGAGTAGAAGCTAGAGATTACATTCATTGCGATAAGTGGGAGTTCGGTCGTGTGGAAAAGAGATTGGGCAAATTGCATTACCTAATTAGATTAGACGATTCTAGAATCTGGAAAAGACACATTGATCAAATAAGGTCAATTGGGGAGAATACGCCAATAAGTAAGATTAGGAATACATGCCTGCCTGTCTTGTGTGACGACCTGGCTTCGCCCGGTGCTGAGGGCAATACTAATACTTACCAAAGTCCTGAGGTTCCAATTTCAGCATCACTACCTGAAAATAGCGGTGAACCCGAAAGTATAACTGAATCTTCCGGTTTGGCTGAAACTAGTCAAGCTGTTTTACCTGCCGTCCGGACTCAGCCTTGCTCCAGTGACATTTCTGAGTTGCGGCGATCTAAACGTGTTACTAGACCTCCAGTTAGATTAAATTTGTAAATGTATTAGTTGTTTCTGGGAGAGGGAAGAGTTGTTATGTATTAGCAGTGAAATGTATCAGAGTAAGGTTGGTCATCCTGAATTACGGAGACTATCACGGGAGAGGGAATGTGGGACATTCTTTGATGTTTCGGGATATATATATAAGGTGTAAAAAAGCAATGAAAAGGTGATAAGTATTTAGTGTAGTTTTATTACCGTTCTCATCAATAATAACTGTGCGATTACATACACAACATCTATTTTATTTTGTACCTGAATTTTAACAGATCCATCCCTCACTGACTGTAAATTGTTTATCATTTTCTCTGAATAAGTTTTGTTTTTGCTTATTAAAATGTCTTTGGTCAAGAATCATTACAATATGTTCATGCATGGTCCGACATAAGTATCTCTCAGATGTAGAAATCATATTTGGTTAAATACGTTATATTTTGTGTATTCATTTCCTTATTTACAAGCGACTTTCATGAAGAGGATTTGAAGCGACATTTTATTGATCGGAATTCACAAACAAATACATTGGGGATTTACATTTTAGGCCGTGTTCATCTTGACTTAAAAGCGACGATGCTAGCAAACGAAGAAAATTATATATGTTGTTGATTTGAGTGTTTATATCGGAGTAACAGCGCAACAGTGAAATAAATGTGTATTTTGCAAATGACATTCGTGTCCACAAGCAAAAGTACAATATGTTCATAGTATATGTGGTTAGCGTAATTAATATGTTGTTGACGTTATGCGAGATTTCCGTTACGCATGTTCACACTATCGAGTGTCTACTGTATAGATAAATGAAACTTGTGCCATTATAATTAAGTCAAAAACTTTTACCAGTACTTTTGTCCTTGTGCTCCCCCAAATTTGATCCACTTCCTTTAAGACAGTCCCGTACGCTTCTATCTTCAGAAAAGAAAATGGAAGTAATTGAAATATGTCATGTTATTTTAGAACAAATAAGAGCTACATTTAGTTTTAGTGAGCATCTGTTAGCAACAGATTTATTATTATTGAAATTCATTCTGTAACTTTCATGAAAACCAGGTTAAAATATGAACTTCACCATACATATGAAAGAGAAATAAGAAACTTACAGGGTTTCATTAATAAGTATATGAAAACAATCCTTGTTATAATTTCTATATATAGATAAAACTTTATTATTAAATTTGAAACTAATTTTATAATGAATTACTTCAGATTTTTAAAATAATCAAATGAAATGAAATTAATAAGTAGTAGGTTACTACGATATCGATAATTGTATTTATCAAAACCAAGGATTATAAACCGCCAGAAGTTGCTTCACTTAAGGCTCTACTACACTTATTAATTTCTTGACCAAGTTATTGGCCAAAAACTTGATCAAGTGAAAATTGACGAAAAGTCGTGTAGGTACTTTTACACTTGTCAAGTCGACTTGATCAATTTCTAGACCAATAACTTGTTGACTTAGAACATGTTCTATTTTTCTTCTTCAACTTGATCAAGTTTTTAGAGATTTCTAGTAAGAAGCATGTTATAAAGTTTTTTGCCAACTGCGTATAAGGTAAACACAAATTTCATTTTAGAATCTTGTTAAAAATTACATGTTAATTAATACCTTTTGATACTTCTTAAAAGAATTGTGTGCCTAAATTATTTATTTTTCTTTGCGTCTCTTGTGCAGTATTTTTACATTCAATATCGAACACAAATCTTAGGTAAAGTACGTTTTTAATTTTTTTATTTGGTATATGTAGTCTGGTTTTTATACGCCTCGCATTTTACATTATATAATTCCAGCTCTTGCGAGTACAGAAATAGAAGATGTTTCATAGCATCTTCGTTAAAAGTGAATGCGATATTGCTGTAATAACAAACTCAACATTTTATATTTTTATCAGAAATATTACCAGCAATCGACACGCAACTTCTTTGGAAGGGTGTAAAACAAAAGAGGGAAAGCCAAGCACGGCGCACTTATTTATCTTAACCATTGCCACAATATCTATTTCTTAGTTATGTTGTCACTAGGTACTACGTTTTCGCTATTGGTGAAGAAATTGATAAGTGTAAAACGGCCAAAACAATGAAGGTCTTAATGACAATTTCTTAATCAATAACTTGGTCAAGAAATTGATAGGTGTAATAAAGCCTTCAGCTCATGTACATATAAAGTCCTCCAGTGTCTTATAATATATCGTTTTCCAACACAATTCTTGATTATTATTTTATTAATATCACTTTTTAGTTTCTGGTATGGTCCATTAATGATCTGTACTTACTGTTATGTTTTGGATTGTTAAACTAAATTAATACTATATAATCAGATAATTTCTTTTTAATCAACATTAAATTTCAATATATCTTCGAATTAAATTTCATAAAATTACTTTTATAAAATTTCTCTTGTCAATAATTGTTTCCTTTTACTAGTTTTACTACATACAGAATGAAAATTGACTTCTAGACACGTGACGTAAGTAATAATAGTTATTTACGAACCACGTTCGGGAAGACTATTTTACAAGCGTCTAGTCGCTACCGGTAACAAGCTGCCCCATGCGCCGAACGAAGCCGAATGCGCGTGGGCGTAGCTTGTCGGAAAGAACTTCAACTTTGAAGGTTTAAAGCTATTAAATAGATAGCTATTATAAGGCCGCAAATTTGAGGAGTGTGTCATTATTTCACAATTGTCATTATTTCTAAAACGTCATTGTCCAATTCCAATTGCGCTCGTTCGCAACACACAATTTTTTTTCTAGAATCGCAACATGTCCATTTACACAAAAACAATGTAATTAAAATTCGTGGCCCAAATTAATTTGTGTGTTTGTTGTCACAAGGTGCAATGGTCAGTGAATATCTGATTAAAAAAAAAAAGAGTGAGCGTTGTGGCAATTTTTTTGTCGCTTATTTCAAAGCGGCAAAGTGACACTCCTCTGAAAATGTCAATTTTACGTTGTCAAAAAAAATTGCAAATGCCTACTTTGCATAGCGGTTATAGAAATATTATTTATGTAACTTTTTTATTTTTATGTGTTTAAATAGGCTGCATATCTTACATTTTAAAAAATTAAAAAACTATATGTACTAAACTTTTCATTTAATTACATAATTATTAAATATATTAAACAAAACAAAAATATCAAGTATTATTCAAAACTATTACTGTAGGGGCACTATCTAATCTGCTGATGACCCAGAACCCTGTAGAAGCTCAAAGACGATTTGCGGTTTCTCATTAGGAGTCGGTTCCCTCAGTGCTAGTGAACTTTTCTTTTTTGAGATGAACTTTTGCCGTCACTTCGGCATCGCTCGGGTCTCAGGGCAGTTTGTTACCGGTAGCGACTAGACGCTTGTGACTATTTTTTCCGCATGAGCGCACTTTGAAAGGACGAGCGACCGCAGGAAGCGAGTGCTTTTAATTGCGCGAATGCGTGGAAGATGTCTTCACGCAAGTGGTTTGTACAATATTTTTTGTAGGAACATTAAATTAAACAAATATTATTGATTAATGTCATTAGTATCATACCTAACCTAAAATAGATTACCTACCTAATTAATTTAAGCATTTCATGTACGTAACTATTACTCACCTTTCCATAAAATTAAGTTATTATATTCTTTCACATGGCAAACATGACGTATTTATTCTTATATTTATAAATTTATAGTACATTTATTGCGTTTTTTTGGTTTAATTACAATTAACTGCCAATATGAATGTCGCTTAAGAGGTCGTCATATAGATGGCGCTTATACATTTATAGGAAGAATTTTTAATTATTACTCCTATTTCCCCAACTTTTAGTGAAGAATAGTCGACGGAAGTAGTATTTTATAGACTAAATTTTATTACCACAAAGTTATATATCTTTTTAAATGTCCCAAAGAGCCAGTGTTTTTTTAATTATTAGTCGCGTCGACCGGGAAATACTCCTTGCTGGTCGAGAGATGCATGCGCTAAATGTCACATTACAGGCGGTGAGTACATAAATAACTTTTAGAATATTAATTATATCTGTACAATATTTTTCCAACTCTCTGAAGCAATAATTTTTTTTTATTAATAACTTTTGTTTTCGTCACCAAGATAAATATTTCTGATATAATCATTATCCAATTGAAATTTATAAATTTAATATCGTTATTCTAGTTAGGTACTTTCTATAATTTACCTATAATGACATAAAAATTCAAAATGTCCAAATAATTTAATAATTATCAAAAAGACATCTTAAAACTTTCTTATCCGATTACTCCTACAAATACGTCACCATTATTTCACAATACATTGCTTACTAATTTAAATCGATCTGGATGTTGATGGACAATCAAACTTATTTGAATTTGCCGGGTACTTGTATATATATGTAAAACTGCGTGAAAGTAGTTACACTAAGTAGTAGCTGTAAGCAAGTTGTTCGCTAATGACAAATGTTATTTTGTAATATCTTAAATAGAAAGTAAACTATATTTTTACTCCACTGGCTGGCTTTATTTCAATACAACAACTAACAGGTTATCGGCCCAAGACGTGCTTAGTGCTGTGGTTTGATTTCTTTTCATCCAAAGTTATTTTGTTTGAAACCTTTTTTTCAAACATAATTATATACACAAAATGGAGGACGATAGATACAAGATTCCTTTGTTCGATGGAAGCAATTTTAATAATTGGAAATTTAGAATGGAAGTTCTGTTAGAAGAACATGATTTATTGGATCACGTCAACAAGGATATTGGAGAGGAAGAAGAAAATAAGAAAAAGGATCGTAAGTGCAAATCAATGATCATTCAAAGAATAGCCGATAGTCATTTGGAGTATGTGAAGGATAGCAAAACTGCAAAGAACGTATGGGATACATTGGCAAAAACTTTTGATCGGAAAGGAATAATAGGTCAGTTGTTTTTACGACGCAAGCTGTTGGCCATGAAATTCAGTGATGGCGGAAATTTAGAGAAACACTTTCTGGAATTTGATAAAAGTATTCGGGAATTACGAAATTGTGGAGCAACTTTAGATGAGGCAGATATAATATGTCATTTGTTACTGACCCTACCAAAAAGTTTTGATACAATAGTAACAGCTATTGATACTATGGCAGATGATAAAATAACACTTAATTTTGTAAAAGGAAAATTACTTGATCATCAGCTGAAAAGGAAGACAAATGACAGAATAAATGAAAAAGTAACAAGTACTGCTTTCACAGGTCACACAAAGTTTAAATATAAATGTCACTTATGTGGAAAAATGGGACATAAACGTGCTGATTGCTACATTACAAAAAGAAAAACTGAACACTCAAACAATTACAAAATAAATTCTTTTAATAACAACAGGAATGCAAATCTCACAGTTGAGGAAGCTATTGCTTTTATGGTTGGTAATAAACACGCAAACTGTGGCATAAAATGGTTCCTAGATTCAGGTGCCACCGATCATATGGTAAATGATGCAAGTTTTTTTAAAGTTTTAAAAGAATTAGAAGAACCACGAAAGATTGCAGTAGCTAAACAAGGACAGACGTTGGAAGCTCACAGTATTGGTGACATAGATATTTTATCTGAAGTAAATGGTAAACATATAAAAATACCTATTCGAAATGTGTTATATGTTCCAGATTTGCTGTATAACCTATTTTCAATTCATAGAATTGAAGAAAAGGGAATGAAAATAGTATTTTATGACAAGGAAGTTAAAATTTATAATAAAGACAGCCTACTTGCTAAAGGAAATAGAAGTGGAAAATTATATGAGCTAATATTTCAGTTAGATAGACCGACTGAGGAACTGGCAAATATTGTACTTGAGGATCGTGTACAATTATGACATAAAAGGCTTGCCCATCTGGGGAAAGAAAGTTTAAAAAAATTAGTTTCGAATGACATGATCGAAGGAATAGACATAGCGACAAAAGATGTGCAAAACAATTTTGAAAAATATTGTGAAACTTGTATTCAAGGAAAGCAGACTAGGTTAGCATTTGAAAATCGTAAAGTTAAAAATACAAGACGTCCTTTGGAACTAATGCATAGTGATGTATGTGGACCAATAACCCCCATAACGTGGCATGGTAAAAGATACTTCTTAACTTTAATAGATGATTACACTCATTTTGGTATGGTATATTTAATAGAACAAAAGAGTGAAGTATTAAAATATTTTCAGGAATATGAAGCTTTAGTGACAGCTAAGTTTTCTACGAAAATATCAAGATTAAATTGCGACAATGGAGGGGAATATATATCAGGAAAATTTTCAGATTTTTGTAAATCTAAAGGTATTATGGTTGAGTATACAGTTCCATACACTCCGCAGCAAAATGGTGTTGCTGAAAGGTATAATCGTACACTTATGGAAAAGGCTAGATGTATGATTATAAATGCGAGTCTAGACAAACGTTTCTGGGGTGAGGCGGTACAGACAGCAGTATACTTATGTAATCGAAGTCCATGTAAAACAATTATGCATAAAACTCCTGCAGAATTATGGCTAAATAAGAAGGTAAATTTAACGAATTTAAGAGTGTTTGGATGCAAGAGTTATGCACATATACCTGAAGTATTGCGGTCAAAACTGGATTCAAAGACAAGAAAATGTATAATGATTGGATATGCCAATCATGGATATAGATTATGGGACACTGAACAAGAAGGAATAATAATTGCGAAAGATGTTTTTTTCAATGAGGATAGTAATTTAAAGGAACAAATATCATTTTATGACCAAGTTAATAATGAAAGTGATAAGGAACTTGAGGAAGAAATAAACAATGAGACAATTAATTTCGAAAATTCAGAACAAGCAACAGAAAGAGAAGTAGATAATGAGACAAATAATTTTGAAGATTCAGAAGAAGCAACAGAAAGCAAACGTGATCGCAAACCACCAATTGTGACTACGAATTTCTTAGTTTTGTTTTAAATACGTCAATGTTAGA
The DNA here is from genome assembly GCA_963170755.1 of Amphimallon solstitiale. NCBI lineage: Eukaryota > Metazoa > Arthropoda > Insecta > Coleoptera > Scarabaeidae > Amphimallon > Amphimallon solstitiale. The sequence continues at coordinate 97,225,644 of OY720676.1, read as the reverse complement.
AAATATTCCAGAAACAATGGAAGAAATAGAAAAATCATCAGATAGGGAACACTGGAAAAAGGTTATTGAAGAGGAATACAGTGCTTTACTCAAGAATAATGCATGGGAATTGATTGAAAAACCACAAGAAGCCAAATTGATTGACAATAAGTGGGTGTTCAAACTAAAAACTGATGAAAATGGAAAAGTGACAAGATACAAAGCACGGCTAGTTGCAAGAGGTTTTTCCCAAACAAAAGTGGCTAATCAGGAAAACATGCTTATACATCAAATGGATGTGAAAACCGCTTTCCTTAGAAGAAGAATTTTTAATGAAACAACCCCAAGGTTATGAACAAGGACATAATTTAGTGTGTAAATTAAAGAAGCCCCTATATGGTTTAAAACAAAGTGCTAGGTGTTGGAATGTGCGATTTAATAATTTTGTTTTAAAATTGGGTTTTAACAGATCGCAAAATGATTATTGTCTTTATGTTAAAAAGTTAAATGATTGTAAAGTTTTTGTAATACTATATGTAGATGATTTAATTATTTGTTCAAATAGTAAGTCAGAAATAGATAAAGTAAAGGCATATTTGAGTAAAGAATTCGAAATGCAGGATTTGGGCACTTTAAAATATTTTCTTGGAATAAATATAACTATGCATGATGGAATTATAAGATTTAGCCAGAAGCAATGCATTTTGAGTGTTTTACGTAAATTTAATATGGAAATTGTAAAGGTGTAAAAACGCCTGTAGAAACAGGGTTAAAATTGGAAAAACAAAGTCAGATTTTAACCGAAAAACCTTTCAAGGCATTAATAGGTAGTTTGATGTATCTCATGTTAAGTTCTAGACCAGATTTAAGTTTTGGAGTTAGTTACTTTAGCCATTTTCAAAACTGTGCTTCAGAGACACACTATAATTATTTAGAACGAGTCTTGAGATATGTTAAACATACAATTGATTTTGAATTGACATTTTCTAGGAATTTTACTACTGAACCTTTGGTTGGTTATGCGGATGCAGACTGGGGAAATGATACAGATAGACGATCTGTTACTGGTTACTTATTTAAAGTTTTTGGAAACACGATTTCCTGGGTAACTAGAAAACAACCAGTTGTGTCCTTGTCATCAACCGAAGCAGAGTATATGTCATTGTGTAGTGCTACAACAGAGGCAATCTGGCTAAAGCGTTTGATGTTAGATTTAGGCATAAATACTGGTACAGTAAAGATATATGAAGATAATCAGGCATGCATAAGTATAGCAAAGGATCCTTTGGATCACAAAAGAGTTAAACACATAGATATCAAGTACCATTTTATTAGGAATAAAATACAAAACGATATTGTAAAGCCTGTATTCATATCAAGCAAGGAACAGGTTGCAGATATATTAACAAAGGGTTTAAGTTCACAACAATTTTTGTTTTTAAGAGAAAAATTAGGAGTGTTAAATGATTTTCAAGAAGCTTTGATTGAAAGGGGGTGTTGATGGACAATCAAACTTATTTGAATTTGCCGGGTACTTGTATATATATGTAAAACTGCGTGAAAGTAGTTACACTAAGTAGTAGCTGTAAGCAAGTTGTTCGCTAATGACAAATGTTATTTTGTAATATCTTAAATAGAAAGTAAACTATATTTTTACTCCACTGGCTGGCTTTATTTCAATACAACAACTAACACTGGACACCAAAAAATATACAAAATCAAACATATACAAAAAATTCAACACTAATAATATCCTATAACTTTATGTTTTAGTTTAATTACATTAATAAGTGATAACATATTTTATATCACATTATGGCCTACTTAAAAACTAAATATGTCCTATACTACTCCCAACTACTTAACGTATGAGAGTTTGGCAAGTTACTTTTATTTAAGTATGGATATTTACGTAGAACACGTACCTCGGTAAGTACTCAACGCATTTTTTAAATTTTCAAATGACTACGATTAGGCTATATTATATATTTTCTGTGGGTATATTTTTAATTGAAAGAACAGGACTGATTCAAACCTTTCTTCCTCGAACAATGTCATGCCACTGATTTAACGTAATTCATCTGGGTAATATAAGTAATATTTGTTATCTACACGAGTAGACGTATGTCTCCCTATTCATTTTTCGAGATGTAATGTACCCGCTATTGTGTTCGTAGTATGTTTATCATTCTCGTGTCCTTTTGTATGGCTTTGTATTGTTATACATATTTTGTTTATACATTCTATATACATGTATCGAATAATTAAACTGATATTATTAATTCTCATATATAAAAAAAAATATTTCATATTTCGCGACGTTAATAAAGAAAAGCTGCGGTAACCTTAAATTTATGTCGCATAAACTTTGTGACAATTAATTTGGTTCAATATAAAAATAACCTCAAAATGCAATAATTAAGTACAATTTTTAATGCATTTCCTTTTGGGTTCTAACAAAAGTAAGCACATTTTTGAAATCGTGAACTCTTGCGTTTTCCATTCATGTATATTTTTTCTATTAAATCGGCGGACTTGATTCGGAACCCTTACCTATTACCACAGACAATACCTACAATATTGTCTGTGCTATTACCTACGTTATTGTATGTAACCTTAGTTTTTCTTATCTTTAATGTTTTCGGTTTGGTCAAACTTCAATGAGCGGTAGTATATGTATATACGACATACATTAACAATTTGAGTCATATCCCACCTAATTAATATAAAGGAAATAGAAAAACCGCAAAACAAGCATGAACAAAGATAATATTGAATAACATTGCACAAAAAGCTTCGTAAGCTAACAAACACTTAAATAAGCTCAATTTGTAGATAATAAACTGAGAATACAAAGTCGCTGTTTATGAAATGATAAGTTATAATGAATTACATATACAACATATTAAGGGACAAAATTATTGGAGCTGGCATAAAAAATGTAAATCTAAAAATAAATTTGGCTTGATGACTTAGCGGCGGTGAAGCAGTTAAAATTCAAATTTGAAACAAGTGTATAATACAATCATAGAAATATATTAAATTTTGTTGTACAATACATCGTAAATAATTCTTTTTGAACTATATATATACTTATACTATCTGGCCTCGCAGACGTTGTTCTGCCCTTTCCGATAGGTGGCACCTATAATAGAGCTTGATTTGGTTAAAGTCATAAAATTTATTAATAACTCGACCATAGCGCCACCTATCGGGTCCAGATTTTCTTGTTTGGCATTGAACCAACATATATTGTGAATGACTGATTTTAGTCCATAAATATAGAATTTGTTAATAACTTGACTACAGTACCACCTATCGGATCCTAGAGTATTTGGTAGCATTTTCACATTTGACATTTATTGTCAACTTTTCAAAATTGAAAATAGCCGAAATTTTCAATTATCAATATATTCGCAACCATTAAAGATATAACATAACTAGAAATGGCACCAGGTAGTCATTTTTACGTAGAATTTAGTATTATATATAACTTATAATAAAAAAATTCATAGCCAACTAAATTATCAAGATATCATATAAACTTATGTTTCTTTAAATAGCAGCCACAGTTGGCCATGACTTCATTAAAATGCTTACTTTTTTCTGATTTCATAGATAAAAGTTTGGTATGGTTATTTTTTTAAAATGGAAGTTTACGTTATTAAGTGTGCCAAGAATTGTAAGTAAAAATTACTACCAGGCGCTATTTTTGCTTTTATATTTTTGATGGTTACGAAGATGTGGGTAACTGAAAATATCGTTCATTTTCAATTTCTTTTTTTAAATACCTTCAAAAGTTGACAGTAAATGTCAAATCTATAAAGTACTATCAATAGTATAGTATTAAGAAGTATAGATAAATATATACTCCTTAAATTTCCTAACAACGTTGCTAATCGGTTAAATTAGCAACTATATCTTAAACACTAAGATAGTTACCCATATAGGGAGATGGAAAATAGGCACCTTGTATATATAAAGATATTGAAATGTACTTTGAAGTAGATGTAATAATAACTAATAATTAAGTAATGTTAACAGCTGCTATTGGTACTTAAGAGCTATACACACAATAATATTTATTCATGTCGTCTTTAAGTGTTCTCATGTGTTAATTTGCAAAATACAGTAGTATTAACTTGTTTAAGCGCTTTACCTGTAAAGATGGTTATACAGGGTGTAACAAAATTAGTGTAAAACATTTCAGGGGGTGATTCCTTAGCGAAAAAGAGATAGGGTCTTTCATATAAAAAAAACTTCAATGGAGCATCCCTTGTTAAGATACAGCCCCATAAAGGGGGTACATAAAATTTGTTTTACAATTTTTCTCACAAACACTAAAAATGTAATTTATTTCCAATGTAACTTTTTGTCTGATTATTTATTTACCATTTAAAAATCTATTTCCAATACCTTGTTTCATTCGAAACAAAAAATGTCTCTTGAATTTTTTGCCCAAAAGTAATCAGTTCGCAGCAAAAAATTATTTTACGAACAACTACAGAGATACATCGTCATAAATGCGAACTGGATTAGTGTATGCCTCACCATTTAATCGAGGAGGTAGAAAATGAGGGCCAATTAAATAATCCCCAATAACTCCGAGCCACACGTTAAGAGAAAAGTGTTCCTGATGGTTAGCTTGTACAATAGCGTGAGGGTTTTCATCAGCCCATATGTGGTTATTATGAAAATTAATTATCTTGTCCTGAGAAAAAGTACATTCGTCTGTGAATTCGATCGTCTTCAGAAAGTCAGGATTTCTTCTAATCATTTCCAGCATCCAATTGGCAAATTCAAGACGGTTCGGAAAATCTGGCTGTAACAGTGCCTGTACTCGTTGCAGATGGTAAGGGTATAAGAGTTGTTCCTTTAAAATTCGAAATACCGTCATATGATCAACATTTAATTCGAAAGCAATCTTTCTAGTACTGCTAGTACCTAGGTTGTTCTTCAACCAAATTAAGTACTGCTTCTTCAAAATGTGTTGTTCTAACTTCTCGATGGCGACCACAATCCTGCGTTCTTTTGTCGAATGAACCATATTAGGGGGTACATAAAAATTGTAAAGCAAATTTTATGTACCCCCTTTATGGGGCTGTATCTTAACAAGGGATGCTCCAATGAAGTTTTTTTTATATGAAAGACCCCATCTCTTTTTCGCTAAGGAATCACCCCCTGAAATGTTTTACACTTATTTTGTTACACCCTGTATAGTCAATTGGGTAACGAAACTTAAAAATTTTACTTAAGGGAAGGGTATTGCCAGTTGCTTTCATATCTGCAGATAATCCACATTAGTATTTAGGCATACTATTTTTAAGGGAAATAATTTATCTTCTCCTCTATGTCAATTATAAAATAATGATTTGATATTTTGGTATTGTTGTGTAAGGGTTTTTATTATTTAAGATTGGTAGCGATTGGTAGTTTTAGACTAGAATAGGAGTTTTGTCAACGAACTAGATACAGAGATGATGGCTTCTAGTAGCGCCATACATATGTATAAGATTTAATATCTGTTACTGTAGCTTTGTTAATAAAGTGTTTTAAAATGAAAAGTGTGTTAACGTTTAATTAAAACGAACCCACATAAGAAACAACAAAACATGGTGTCAGAAGTATTAATTAAAACGTGATAACAATCCTGATAACATACTAGTTCCCGCCAACAGATAGGTAACGAAAACAAAATGGAGTGCAAACCACCAGAACAATTTTCCATGGAAGATTCAATTAGTAAATGGCCGAAATGGAAACAAAGGTTCGAGATTTTTATGCTAGCATCAGGAAAAAGTAAAGAACAGGAAGATGTAAAAATTGCCTTACTGTTACATACAATAGGAGAAACAGGTCTGGATATATACAATACCTTTCCTAAGGATAATATAAAAACACTAGAAAATGTCCTACACTGTTTTGACCAGTATTTTCTACCCAAGAAAAATATAACAATGGAAACATTTAAATTCAATAATATTATTCAAAAGGAAGATCAAACCATTGATTCGTTTATAACTGAATTAAAAAAGCAAGCTGCTAACTGCGAATTCATGTGCTCAAAGGACAACTGTAAACAGTCATATATTGACAGAATGTTAAAAGACAGAGTAATTCTAGGAATTAATGACAAACAAATACAACAAAGATTAATTAGAGAACCTGACATGAGCCTTGAAAAAATACAAGAATACTGTAAATCTGTAGAATTATCCGAGCAGCATATAAAATTATTAACTCCAGAAGAGCGAGTCAATGCAGTTTCACTAGCACTAATTAAATGCAAAAGATGTGGCTTTGAACACACCAGAGGGAAATGCCCTGCATACAACAAAACTTGTGCTGTATGTCAGAAGAAAGGACATTTTGCAAAAATGTGTCGCTCGAAAGATAAAAATCAACTATCCACATCAGATTTCAAAAATTCTAGAAAGGATGCAAAAGATAAAAAAGAGAAAAATGAAAACCCAAGATACGAAGAAAAAATAGAAGAAATCCAGACATCGAATGAAGACAATTCAAATATTCTACAAAGAAAAACCGAACTAAATCAAGACAACTATGTTGAAATTTATGAACATAAAGAAAATTCTTTGAATGTATCATGTTGGTATGAATATGTTTTAATTAATAATCATAATATTAGATTTAAATTAGATTCAGGTGCAGAATCAAGTGTATTACCACTAAAAATTCTCAGCAAATTAAATATTCAGAAATCCTCTATTATTCCAACTAAAAGTATTATTCTTTCTTATGGAAATTTCAAAACTAATGTACTAGGTGAATTAATTTTAAAATGTAGCTATAAAGATAAATCTTGCAATTTGAAATTTCTAATTGTAGATCTTGATTCTGAACCGATATTAGGATTAACAGACTGTATAAAATTCAAATTAATATGTCGCTTAAATGCAATTGAGAATAATTTACTTGATAAGTTTACGTTATTACCAAATAACAAAAATGACCTTTATGAACAATTTATGGAAATATTTAATGGTCTTGGCTGTATACCAGGATTCGTAGATATAAAATTAAAAGAAAATGCAATTCCAGTCATTCAGACTCAGAGAAAAGTACCATTATCACTACATAAAAAACTTAAAGAAACTCTAGATGAATTAGAAGAAAAAAGTATAATTTCAAAAGTAAATTATCCTACTGAATGGGTAAATTCTTTAATGATAGTAGAAAAACCCAATGGTTCCCTTCGCTTATGTCTTGATCCCAAACCACTAAATAAATTTATTTGCAGAGAACATTTTATAATACCCAAATGTGATGATATTTTAAACAATTTGGTAGGTAAGACCATGTTTTCGGTCATAGATATGAAAGATGGGTTTTGGCAGATCCAACTTAATGAAAGCAGTTCTAACTTATGTACTTTTAATTCCCCCTTTGGTAGATATAAATTTAATCGAGTACCCTTTGGCCTAAATTCAATACCTGAAATATTCCAAAGAAAAAATATGGAAATATTTGGTGATATACCTGGTGTAAGTATATATTTTGACGATTTAATCGTTACAGGTTCTAATGAAATAGAACATGATAAAGCATTCAAAACTGTCCTAGAAAGAGCTTTAAAATACGGAATTAAATTTAACTTTAGTAAATTACAATATAAACTAGAAGAAGTAAATTTTTTGGGCCAAGATATCTCAAAAAAAGGTGTTCAACCCTCAAATAAAAATATTAATGCTGTCTTAGCTCTAGAAATACCAGAAAATAAGAAAGATTTACTTAGAATTTTAGGACTATTTAAATTTTTTTCTAAGTTTATACCGAACTTAACGCAATTAACTTTTCATATGAGAAATTTAAGTAGAAATGATATCAAATTTATTTGGACAGATGCTCATCAATCCGAATTAGATACTTTAAAAACTTTGATCACAAACAAACCAATATTAAAGTTATTTGATGAAAATAAAAAAATTACTATTCAAACTGATGCTTCTAGTAAGGGCATGGGTTGTGTTCTGTTACAAGACGGATATCCCGTATCATTTGCATCTCGATCTTTGAATCACGCAGAAGTCAAATACGCTCAAATTGAAAAAGAACTCCTCAGCATAACATTTGCTTGTGAAAAATTTAAATTTCTAATTTATGGCAGAGAGATAACTATACAGACTGACCATAAACCATTAATCCCGATATTTAATAAGAGTTTGGATAATGTTAGTGCTCGTTTACAACGAATGTTATTAAAGTTATTAAAATATAAGTTAAATGTTGAATATCTCCCCGGATCGAAAATGTACGTAGCTGATACTTTAAGTAGATCCTACATTAAGACAAATACACCAGTAGATGAAGAATTGGAGTATATGGTGCATTCACTTTCCTTAAATGTCCCTATGACTCCAGAAAAGAAAGTAACTTTTCAAAATGCTATTGATAAGGACATAATTCTGTCAAGAGTTAAACATTTTTGTTCTACAGGCTGGCCTAAGTCCAATAGAGCTCTAGATGGAGAATTAAAATATTATTTTGCTTTAAGGGATGATATATTTCTCTCAGATAATCTATTGTTTTATAATACTAAAATTATTGTACCTTCACAATTAAGAAAGGAAATGTTAAAATTAATTCATGAGGCCCACTTTGGAATACAAAAATCTAAATTACGCGCTAGACTAGTAATGTTTTGGCCAAAAATGTCAGCTGATATTGAAAATTTTATAAATGAATGTGAAATATGTCAAGTAAATAAACCAGCTAATAAAAGAGAGAATCTTATAACACACGAAATTCCAAATCGACCCTGGCAATACTTGTATTCTGATTTTTTTGAGTATAAAAATCAAAACTATTTATTAATCGTAGATTCTTATTCACATTGGATGGAAGTGGTTCCTACTTCTAGCAAAACGGCAGAAACTGTTGTTAAAGTTTGTAAAGAAATATTTTCAAAATTTGGTGTACCGGATAAATTCTTTGGAGATAACAATCCGTACAATAGCATATGTTTCCGGGATTTTGCGAGAAACTGGAACTTTGAAGTTGAATTTTCTAGTCCGCATCACCACCAATCAAATGGTTTAGCCGAAAAATACGTGGACATAGCAAAAAGAATGTTAAAGAAAATGAAAAATTATGATGATTTGCCTAACTTTTTATTGGAGTATAGAAATACCCCATTACCAAGCATAGGTTATTCTCCTTCTCAACTACTTTTAAATAAATTGGTAAAAACAAAAATTCCTACAGCTATAGAAAATTTAATGCCTAAAATTATAGAAAGCCCTACTGTTACAGATAAATTAAGGAGTAATTCTAAAAAACAAAAAAAACACTATGACAAATCAGCAAAAGATTTACCTCCTTTGAATATAAACGAAAATATTTTATTTCAAAAAAATAAAAGATGGGAAAAAGGTAAAGTGGTGGAAAAGTATAATGATCGTTCCTATATTGTTAAAGATTTAAATAATAATAAATTTAGGCGTAATCGGAAGCTAATTAACAAAACAAAAATAAGCTTCAATAAAAGTAATTTTTGCCCTAACTTGCATTATGTTTACGAAGACCTTCTGGTTAGTGAAACAGATATTAACGATGTTAACCCTGATAATGTTGTAGTGCCTGTTGAAACTATTATTAATCTTGATGATACTATAATAAATAGTGTAATTGATAATGATGTAAATCCTAATCGTAGTGACAATGATGTATCTATAGATAATGATATTATGAATGTAAATGATAATGACTTATTTATAAGAAATCAAAATAAACCTGTAAATACAAGAAGTATGAGAACTTCTCGGCCGCCTCAAACCTTAAGTGACTATGTCTTATATTAATGTATTAACTTAAAAAAAAAAAAAAAAAAAAAAGAAAAAGCGTGTTGTGTAAGGGTTTTTATTATTTAAGATTGGTAGCGATTGGTAGTTTTAGACTAGAATAGGAGTTTTGTCAACGAACTAGATACAGAGATGATGGCTTCTAGTAGCGCCATACATATGTATAAGATTTAATATCTGTTACTGTAGCTTTGTTAATAAAGTGTTTTAAAATGAAAAGTGTGTTAACGTTTAATTAAAACGAACCCACATAAGAAACAACAAAACAGGTATAATATATATCGTACAAACTACAGTGGCGCAGCGGGGGGGGGGGGGTAAACCCCCGCCAGATACAGATACAGATGATTTTTAAAATATATATGTGTGTTTGGTTTAAAAAAAATCTTGGCAACAGTGGCAAACAGTGTTAATTGTTTTCGAAACGCCACGCCCACCGCATGCCATTACCACTAAACGGTTATTACAGGTCATTGCTATAGTTAGTGCAATTATACCGACGTACCGATTGTACGAATCAGGTACATTTTGCACTCTTCTGTATTCTATACAAGTCTACAAGTTTACTTTTCTGTACATTTTAAGGATATTTTTCATTCTCATGAAGTACATTAATTTTCTAAATACTCGGTCATTTTTTTACTGTGGGGGACCGCAGTAAAAAAAGGGTTTCTTTCAAAACAACGATCGATGGACAAAAATGTACACATTTCTATGAATTCCACGAAAACGAAAATCTTGCATCCCTTCATAACATTACAATTAGAACAGGAACAGATGTGGACATTCGGACATAAATGGATCGTAAAAATCCACAAATTTGTCTGGTAGTTAAAAAATGGTCTATATTTTTTACTTGAGTGTTCAAACGTGTCGATCCTGGAGTTATAAATTATATGACTTCCCCTTTTTTAAAATTTTAGGTATATAAATAATATAAGTATGGTGACTAGAGACATTGCATTTTATTGGTTTTTTTTATCAACAATGGACTGTGGACCAGGAATCATATTAGGAAAACGGCTGAAACTTTTCTAGCCAAACAAATTGTTTATAAATAAAAGACATATTGTTTGCCCTTTTTTTCGTATTTACATGTCCTGCTCTCTAAATTTATTGCATTCTGTACAAGAGCCAATAAATTAGTACATTTTGGACATGGGCCTTGTACATTTTCTTTTAGAGCTTTAGTATAGTTGAGTTTCACTTGCTGGTATCGTCGGTAGTGTTTTTTTTGTGATTTACTGCTTTGCGGAATACATTGTGAGCATTAGTGTGACTTGTGAGGTGAATTTTCTGAAATATGGATAAATTTTTAATAAAGAAACCCAGACTGGATTCGTTTGCTCAGAGCAACAATATTAGTGTAAGTATATTTTTTGAATATGACGCTAATGCCGCGGGACGAACGCATCAACGTCGCATTTTAGTTTCAAAAATTTCATGGATATACACAAACATTTTTCATTTTCTCAACGCAGCCTGTTATTTTTTAAACAAATTTACCGATTTTAATGCTGTTTTTGAATTGAAATAATTGATCTCTTTTAGATTAAAAATCCTTAAAAGATCTTTTGCGATATTTTGAATACATATTTTTGGATTATACGGGCTAAAGTCTAAATAAAACGTAAAAATCAAAAGTATTTTTCTCTTTCAGGTTACGTCAGACTTAACTAGCTCAAAAAGTAATAAAACAAATGAAAAAGAGCCTTCAACATCTAAAAATATTGGTGAGCGACAGTTACACGAAGACAATTGGGTACTTGATTTTGGGTCGTATGTAGGAAAAACAATCGACGATATTACAAAGCAGACACTTTTAGAAAAACCTTGGTCACCGGATCTGTCTTTTAAATTTCCATCGTCAGGACCCAGAAACTTAAAATTTCAGATAAAATGGCTTGATGAGTGGAGGTGGCTAGTTTACTCCCCTTCTTTAGATTCTGCGTTCTGCAAGTATTGTTCCTTATTTTCCACTGTTGTCGGGCAACAAGCCAGTAAGGCCGGAAAACTAGTTAAAACTCCGTTTAAAAAATGGAAGGACGCCAGAGAAGAATTCAGAAATCATGAAAATCATTTGTATCATAAGAATTGTCTCGAACGAGCAGCTAATTTTTTAGATATTATGATGAGAAAAACTGAAAATGTTGTTTTAAAAATTGACAAACAACGAGAAGATCAAATAATTAGTAATCGGGAAAGCCTAAAACCCATAATTAAAACTGCAATGTATCTTGCTCGATTAGGAAAGTCATTTCGAGGTCACCGTGACTCTGGACCTCTTAATATAAATGAACCTCCAGTAAAAGGCGAGGGCAATTTTCGGCCTTTGCTCTTATTTCGAATCGAGGCAGGAGATCAAATTTTGGCTAAACACTTAAGCACAGCAGGTGCTAATGCAACTTATATCACCTGGCAAATACAGAACGAAATAATCTCGTCGTTTAATTCGATTTTATTAAAAAAGCTTGTTGACAAAGTAAATGCTGCACAATATTTCTCAGTTTTATGCGACGAGACCACCGACATAAGTGGTACTACTCAAATGTGATAAGGGAGGAATTTCTACAGTTTATTCCTGTTTCTGATGGTACAGGCGCTGGTTTAGCAAATAGCATCTGCAATGCCATGATAGATTTAGGGCTAGACGTAAAAAATCTTGTTGGCCAAGGATACGATGGAGCTAGTGCAATGAGTGGTGCCCTTAGTGGAGCACAAGCCATTGTTCGGCAGAGCTATCCCAAAGCCCTTTACGTTCATTGTTCGTCACACTGCTTTAATTTAGCACTTTCTGATGGATGTTCAGTGGCAGAAGTACGGAACTGTCTGGGTACTATCGAAACAATTTATACTTTTTTTAATTTTCCAAAACGACAACGCGTACTGGAAATTGAGATCAGTAAATTACTCGAAAAACCAAAAATAGAAAAACTTAAAAGATTATGTCCCACCAGATGGATTCAGAGACATGACGCCGTGACTGCATTCGTTTCTCTTCTGAAACCAATAATAAATGCCTTGTTTGAGATTGCCAAATGGACCGATAAAAAAACGGCAACTGACGCTCAATTACTTTCGTCGGCAATTTGTCAATGTGGCTTTCTTTTATGTACTTTTGTGATAAAAGCTGTATTTTCACTGACTTTGCCACTGAGCAAGTACCTACAGACCCCAAATTGGGACCTGAGTTTAGCTCTTGAGTCAGCTGATAATGTCAATGAATCTTTAATAAAAATGAGACAAGACGACGAGAAGTTTTTTTCAGATATTTATCAGGAGGCCAAAACTATTTGTGACGAGTTTGACATTACAATGTTACAACCTCGAACCACTAATCGGCAAACTCACAGAAACAATGTTCCTAGTTCATCGCCAGAAGATTATTACCGCAGGGTTATTTATATTCCGTTTCTCGACCAAACAATACAGGCAATAAATGAAAATTTTTTTAAGCACAAAAGTACTCTTGAACCTTTGCAAAAACTTTTATGCAATAATAATAATTTAGACATTAAAGATATTTTAAATTCCACCCAACAGCTTTTGGAATTTTATCAATTGGATGATTCTGGTGCTATGGGAGAAGTTACACTTTGGGTCCAGTTTATTATAAATAAAGCAGAAAAGCCACAAAGTGCGATTGAGGCTTTGGAAAGATGTAATAAAAATTTGTTTCCCACAATTTTTTATGAACTTTTAGTTATAATGGCAACTTTACCAGTCGCCACATGCTCTTGTGAAAGGTCTTTTTCATCCCTAAAATATCTAAAAAATTATTTGCGAAATTCTACTGGGGACGATAGATTAAACGGCCTAGCTTTGATGTATATACATCCTGATATTTCTATTCTGGAAGATGAAGTTCTTGATGTCTTAGCTCTGCAATCTCGCCGTCTAGCTATTTTAGTATAACTTATAAATCAATTTTAATAACATTTACTATGTTGATGTATTTCTCGCCTCTTGTTTTTAGTTAATGAGTATACTCAATTTTTTTTATTGTCATTTATATTTGTAAATGTATTTTACATGTTTATCACTACATGACGGTTTTTTTGTGTATTTTTTTAAATATACTTTATATGTACGTTGCGTTTTGAGTTTTATTATAAATTTTGGTGCTTTAATACGCTTAATATTTTTTTTTTTTTGAAAACCCCCCCTAATACAAAATTCTGACTGCGCCATTGACAAACTAAACCCGTGGCGGCTCGTGAGTTCAATAACAGGTGAAGCAATGTCGGCAAAATCTACCTCCTCCTCCTCCCTTCTTAGAAAAATGAATGTGTATTGTAGTCAAGATTAAAAAAGAACTAAATAGTGATTACGGTTAAACCTTACCACTGCTGAAATTACAGGTGAAACTATTTCTTAAACATATGTTCAATTCTTCTATTCAGAAATTTAAGATGAATCAGTGCTTCACTTGATTCATCAAGAAAGCAGCCACTGAATTACACACCAAATACGTTGGTTTTATTTTCAGTTTACATCTAAAAAGTGTTGTACTATGTCACGTCTACATACTTCCTTCGAGCAACCATAATTATAATGAAATGAAATAAACTTCAAAACGTCATGTTCCCTATTGCCGCTGTCAGAATTTGTGATTCAAATACTTTATAAATTTACTACTTAACCCGCGTTCAATGACTTCTGACGTTAGCCACGAGCTCTAGCAGTATTCGCCTCTAGCGCCGTTACTTCCTGAACGCCCAGAATGTTAGGGTGAGTTAAATTAGCCCCCCTTTTTTCGAAAATCTGATAGCTGTTCCAGGTTGTTGTATGTTTGTTCTAATTTGTTTCAAAGTATTTCAATAAAAAGTCGAAATTGGCCGAGATAATTGAAATAAACGACTTTTTCACCCGGCCTCCCTTTTTTTAGAAAATTGAAATTCTGAAGGTTGTTCCAGGTTGTTCTAATTGTTCTAACATTGTTCCTAAGTACCCCGAAAAAAATCAAAATTGACCAACATAATCGGGAAAAACAAGTTTTTGCCAGCCCCCCTTTTCTTGAAAATTGTAATTCTGACGATTGTCTAGGTTTGTTCTAAATTGCTACAATTTTTTGAAATAATTTGGAACAATTTAGAACAAACCTAGAACAACCGTCAGAATTTAGATTTTCGAAAAAAAAGGGTGGCTGTGGGTAAATCGTTTTTTTCTATTATTTGGGCCAATTATAATTTTTCTTTGAAATACTTTAAAACAATTTAGAAAAAACCTAGAACAACCGTTAGAATTTCGATTTTTGAAAAAAGGGGCACTGGCGAAAAAAAGGTTTTTTGTCTTTTTCTCGGCCGAATATAATTTATTTTTTGAAATACTTCGGAACAATTGAGAACAAACCTAGAACAACCTGGAATAACCGTCAGATTTTCGATTTTCGAAAAAAGGTGGATAACTTCACACATCCAGAATGTTATCATGAATATCTGAAATATATTTGCTTGTACATGCCACATATATTTTCTTTTACAAATCAGTTTAATATACAGGTTCGGCCTGTTTTTATCGTGCATGCCAGTTAAAATGCATATATTGAAACGAACGTTGTTGCCAATATGTACATATGTGGGCGACAAAAGAAGTGGGGAAGTCAGACGACAAGCCGGTGCCGATACGATCATTACGACCATAAGATTCCAATATAGTGGCATGTGTGCATTTGTAAGGGTTGTTATCTTCATTTTTAGCTATTATTCCCATTCGTAATATTTTTAAAGAAGTATCTTAAGTTAACATTATAAGAATTCCTTGAGATTTATTATTTTTATGATTGAATTTAATTTGGTTTTCATTCCCAGTTATATTTTATATTATTTGATTTTGGCTTGTTTTTCTAGTTTTTATTCAATATGTTCGTTTATACAAACGAGGAAAGAATACAAATTATTAAGTGGTACTACTCTGGTAGTACTGCTCAAGAGGTAGGGGCGATTTATTTTTTCTTTCCAAAATAGACCTGTGCCTACAATACGAACAATAATGAGTATTGTTCATAAGTTTGAATCTACTGGGTGTGTGCAAAATTGTCGAAAATGTATAAATATGGAACCTAGAATGCGCGTATTGAATGAAGGAAGAGAAGAACGGGAAATTTTAGTATGTAGCGCGGTTGAACATAATGAACCATGCTCATCGCGCCAAATTGCCAAACAAGTCAATATACCCGCGAGAAATGTAAGAAAAATTTTGAATAGGCAAGGATACCGTAGCTTCAAAATTCAAAAACGTCAAGAAGTATTTCCTCACGATGAATCAAAACGCGTAGCATTTTGCGAAGAGGTAATGGATAAAGTCATTGCGGATAACAATTTTATTGCAAATATTTTGTTTACGGACGAATCATCTTTTTATTTACATGGCCGTCATAATCCAATGGCTACAAGATATTGGTCTAAAGCAAACTCTCATCTCTATCTACCTTTGCGTACTCAGTATCCTCAAAAATTGAACGTGTGGGCCGGCATTTTGGGGAATCACATCATAGGTCCTTTTCTTATTCACGGCACCTTAACAGCAGCTAAATATTTACAAATGCTACAAAATGAAATTATACCTGCTGTTCGTGCCCTTGATGTGAATTTTGACGATATTTGGTTTCAGGAGGATAACTATCCTGCCCATACTGCCCGTCTGGTTCAATTAAGGGAAACATTTCATGAACGTTTAATATGTTCCGGAGGTACAATTGTTTGGCCGCCTCGATCCCCCGACCTAACGCCCCTGGATTTCTTTTTTTGGGGGTATGTAAAAGAAACCCTGTATAGTCATCACAATCGAGCACGTAATATTGGGGAACTACAACAGAAAATTGTTGATTGTGCAAATACTATAACCCCGGAAATGTTTTCGAATGTACGAAATAATTTTTATCATAGACTTGCATACTGTCAGGAGCAAAGAGGTGGATTATTTGAATATTTAATTAAATAACAAATTTTAATTTCGTTTTTCAAGAATTCTGTTTATTTTGGAAGCATATTTTAATTTCCTTTGTTTAGAATTATTTTTTTAGTTTATCGTACTTATCCTGTTTCCCCATAAATTATATTTATTGATTTTTTACATTTTATTTTCCAAGAATTTCCTTTATTTTTTAATTTTTTTGTTTTGAAATTTATTGCCTTTAGAAGAATATTTTTATTCCTCCTACTTATTATTTTGGTAGTGTTATACATTTACTGTTTTTTAGAGCTTACATTTGATGACTACGTATAAGATTTTAGAAATAAGTATGTCTTTCTTGCGGTCGTACTTAATAATATTGTACATGTGCGTAGTTGTATAGTATATCACTATTACGGAATACATTCATATTCTTTTGTCAATTCTCAAACAAGAGTAGATACTGCAAAATTAAAGTACGTTGTCTATCACATCTGCTACGGCAAACCACTAATCTAAATCTCATCGTTACACACACATGCAGCTTATGACATTCGCTGAAGGTCTACTTGTCGGCTCTCGTATGTATATTTGTTAGGCGGGTACGGTTTGGCAACTCCTTTCGGGTTATACACGGGAAACCGCCTGAACGTTAAAAACAGGCCGAACCTGTATATTCATACAAATGTGTTTAAAAAAATGAATACCATCTCTCTTCATTTGGTGATAAAATTTACTATAGTCGACCAGACATACCTTCCATATAGCTGATTTTAGGACCCGAAAAATCTTTTATGATGATTCAGTAACGATCGAGATTCTCCTGGTTTAGCAGCCTTTCATTGAGATGTAAAATAAAAACAGGAGACCTCAAAAATAAATAAAAAACTTTAGGTAAAGGTTCCGACAATTTTCTTTATTAATTGTCTGCATCAGTGCATTAGTAAAAAAAAAAGGTTACCATCGCCTCACAAATATAAACTGCAAAAAATCAAGTTGCGTAAATGACGAAAACATCTCTTTAAAATGGAAAGTAAACATGTTTAATTTATTGAAAGTGTATCATAGATTGATTATTAAAATTATATGTTTGATAACTGTTAAACTTTATACATATACAGTTTTTACATATCAGAGGTTGTGGATAAATAACAAAATTTGTTGAGTATTTTTTTAATAGTCGCATTGAAAAAAAATGGAGAAGGACGTGTTCTCAATTCTTTTCGATTGTATAAGCTATTTCCTGTATATATTAGAAGAGCAAATGAGGTAGTATCGAGTTTAAAAAATATCCTAATTTATATTGAAGTTGCTTTCAAAATATTTAGTGTAATAATAGGAATTGTACTTTAGAGAAATCTAATTTGATTAAGAACGTTTCCAACCAAAAAGAAAGACTATAAGAATGCCAGTATTACATTGTAAGGAGACAGTTGAACCAATGAGCTGAGTGTTCCTGTTTACCAAACTTTTCCAGTCCAGGTACAATCTTGAAATATAGATTGGCTAAAAGAGATCTTGTAACTATAAAGTCTTGTAAAATTATTAAGTTCTGATCTATACACATTTGACCAGTGCCGGCTCGGGATGGTTCATATAGGGAGTGCATAATTTCAAAATTAAAAAGTATAATACAAGAACGCTTACCCAATCTTTATAAGTTTCACCGACATACTGTTCCAGACAGGTACTGTTCATTGTACAGTTTGTTTTCGAAGCACCCCCACATATATTTTATTTAGCCAATAGTATATTTTATTTAAAATTCTTCTCGAACTGTTTTTTACACAAACTGGTACACACTCAAGAGCGAGAAAGGTAATACTATTCTGATGTTTTCGAATCTACTATCGTTAAGAAAAAATGAAGTATTAAATTTAAGACCTGTTCAATCACGCTTCGAAGAATCGCCAAATTGAAGACGTAATAAGCGACCACAAACACTCCCGTATCCAAAATTTCACATTCATACGTCAATTTTCAAAAAACTGTTCCGCCATTTTGTTTTTTTTGACATTTTCATTTTGGATTTGTGATCGGCGACCTAAGACACACCCGTACCTAAAATTTCACATTTATACGTCAATTTTCAAAAAATCTTCCACCATTTTGTTTTTTTGACATTTTGATTATGGATTCGTGATCGGTGACCTAAGACACCCCCGTATCTAAAGTTTCACATTCATACGTCAATTTTCAAAAAAAATCTTCCGCCATTTTGTTTTTTTTTTGACATTTTGATTTTGGATTTGTGATCGGCGACCTAAGACACCCCCGTATCTAAAATTTCACATTTATACGTCAATTTTCAAAAAATCTTCCGCCATTTTGTTTTTTTTGACATTTTGATTATGGATTCGTGATCGGTGACCTAAGACACCCCCGTATCTAAAATTTCACATTCATACGTCAATTTTCAAAAAAATCTTCCGCCATTTTTTTTTTGACATTTTGATTTTGGATTTGTGATCGGCGACCTAAGACACCCCCGTATCTAAAATTTCACATTTATACGTCAATTTTCAAAAAATCCTTCGGCCATTTTTTCTTTTTTTGACATTTCGACTTTGGATACGTGATCAATGACACCACAAAAACTCCCAAGTGCCGAATTTTATTTTAATCAGAAGAGAGAAATTAATTTCAGCTAGCTCCGCCCACTCTGCATGTATGCGTAATCGTTTAAATAAAATTATTACATAAGGGCACATCAATGTTAAAAACAATCCCTTTCCCCATTAAGGAAACGGGGCATACGCGTTCTGGAATTATCGTATTCTAATTCAAATCATTATTAAAATATTAATCGACCCCTGTACATAGATAAAAATATTAAATCAAGCGGGACCATTACGTATTATGTGGAGATGCAGAACCAACAGCGGTGAGCAGACTGGAATCTTGCTCACAGGCTATGTATTATACGATATGGAAGTAGAACAAAATACAGCTCTCCCCACCTTCAATGTAATGTTAATTGCTTAACGGAGCAACGGTAGGGCTTTGCTCATGGGTATGTTTCTCTCGGTGGAAGGGGTACACATTCGAATAGTTTACATCCGTGCGCTGTTAGTCGTCATTATATCTGTGACGACGATCGGTGCATGTAGGTTGTTACGCGTGCCGCACACGCCACGTTCCTGTTCAATAACTATGAATACGTAATAAATAAACACTTTCACAGTTAGTCGCCGCTTGGTTTGTTTTGTTTCAAAATTCCAGGGGGTGCAATTTTCAACATTCCACGGTGCAATTTTCAACATTCCAGGGGGTGCAACTGCTCACTTGCTCTCATTAAAGAGCCGCCACTGCGTTTGACAGTTTGTAATTGTAACTAATTTAGAATTTAGCATATGTCAAAGATAATAGAGGTAATTTCAATTGGAATCTGTGTAAATCATATAAGGTCGAATATACAGGGTGAGTCATTAGTAGCCGCTTCTTCGATTGCTCTTTTGTGTTTTAAATAAAAGAGAAAACAATTAGTGGAAGATCCATGGTTGCTTGTGGCGCATATTGTAAAAATACTTTAAGCTCTGGCGCACTTCAAATGCACGGAACATAACTTTTTTTAATGACTCACACTATATATTTTTGGATTTTTCTGTACTGCTTTAAATTTTCTGTTCAACTGTTTTTTCTTTTTCAAAATTGAGCCAATAGTTTTTGAGTTATTAATTTTTTTTGAAAATATTTGACCAAAACACGTGTTCAGAAAAAAATCATTTTCACATTGTTTTTAAAAGAAAAAACATTAACTTTGGTGGTGCTTGTAGCCGAGAAAATTCTGCATCATATGGCAAAGTTGCACTCGACAATACCTCAAAAAACTTTGTTTTTTCAAAGCCTACTTCCTGATATCTTCACATACCAAAAACTTATTTTTTTTAAATGGAACACCCAGTATTTTATTGAGGCATTTTGTTCCTTTTTCTATTCTCTTTCATTTTTGTTAACAATGTTCTATACCTATCTTCTGTAATTTCTGAGATAATCACTATAGGAGCAATTAGCGGTCAATGAAAGAACTACGAGCGCTGTTGTTCTATGCACCAAAATATTCGTTCAACCAATGGAAGGGAGGGATGGCGTCCGACTTCCTTAGTCAACTGTCAAACAAAGTAAATTTTATATCCAACTGCCACAAAAGTAATAATTTTATAGAATGAAGGGCATCGCATTTCAATTTTTTAATTCCGGCAATGTCCAGTTGCAGTATTTCATTTTTGACACTGTTGGTTAACATCGAAATAAAATAAAGGTTATGTTTACTGACATTTTTGAATATGTCTTTAAAAAGTTTTGAAAATCCGTCCGTAGATAGCGAAGATACTCTCCTCCATTAACATTTTTATCAAAGAAATAAGGTCTAATATTATGTAACTACCCACTATTCCTCCCCACAGTTTTAATGACCAACGATTTTGAAAGTTTACAGGTGTGATAAATTGGGGGGGGGGGGGTTATGTGTTATAATAACGGAAATTGTGACGATGAACGTATTCACTGTAATAGAAGGTTTCGTTGGTAAACAACAAAAAATTGAGAAAGCCAGGAGAATTTATCTGCTGCCAATTGACAAAAATGTAAGCGATTCTGAAAATTTCTTTCATCTAACCCTGTGTATGAATATGCTACGGGTGAATTTCGTATTTCCTAATTATTCTGGATTCTCAAATTTGACGTACATCTGACTGCCGACTAATTTTCGTAGTACTAGTATGGGGGTGTTCAACTACACTCGCAAGTACCAAAACGTTATCCTCACCAGTTATTGCTTTTTCCGCTCTTTCTTTTATAATCATAAGCTTTCTGTTCACTCAAACCGTCCACTTTATATTTTCGAAGGTTTCTGGCTTCGGTTGACTTCTACCAGGGAGCGCTGTGCAGAAAGTCTGGATCCTAGCAATGAGTTTCTTTCAGATTCACTCAAAACGTCAATCATATCTATTCACTCTTCATAAGAATAATTCATTTGAATGATAACTAATAGCGATGCTTTTATAAGTTTGACATAAATGTATTCCGACTTTCTTTAACAGTTGACTCAGGCAGTCAGCCGCATTCCAGCCTTTATTGGACGAATATTTGTGTGCATAGAACAGCGCCCGTAGTTCTTTAATTGACCGCTAATTGCTACTATAGTGATTATCTCAAAAATTACAAAAGATAGGTATAGGACATTGTTAACAAAAATGATAGAGAATAAAAAAAGGAACAAAATGACTCAATAAAATACTGGGTGTTCCATTTAAAAAAAATAAGTTTTTGGTATGTGAAAGTTTCAGGAAGTAGGCTTTGAAAAAACAAAGTTTTTTGAGGTATTGTCGAGTGCAACTTTACCAAATGATGCAGAATTTTCTTGGCTACAAGCACCACCAAAGCTAATGTTTTTATTTTTAAAAACAATGTGAAAATGATTTTTTTCTGAACACGTGTTTTGGTCAAATATTTTCAAAAAATATTAATAACTCAAAAACTATTGACTCATTTTTGAAAAAGAGAAAACAGTTGAACAGGTAATTATGAGCAGTACAAGAAAATCCAAAAATATATAGGGTGAGTCGTTTAAAAAAATTAAGCTCCGTGCATTTCCGGTGAAACCGGAAGTGCGGCAGAGCTTAAAGTATTTTTACAATATGCACCAGAAGCAACCATGGATTTTCCACTAATTGTTTTTTCTGTTATTTAAAACACAAAAGAGCAATAGAAGAAGCGGCTACTAATGACTCACTCTGTAGTTGAATCGTTTTGGCAACCGACACGGACAAAGTACGAACTACAGACGACAATTTAACAAAACTATGAATTGACACCGACTGAACACAACTATTTAATTTAAGGAAAAAATCAAGAAAGCGCGTACAAAGAAAACATACTTAAAACGTATTTTTTACTTGCATTTGTGAAAAATTATTTAATGGGTAGTAATTAAATACTACATCGCATGTATAAAAAATTTCCCCATGACGCCGCACTCTTTGAATCGTGTATGATAATTTGCCATCGATATTGCCAGAAAGTTTTTTTACCGATTATCTCCGCCGATTCTGATTTCTTTTAAAATACTTTGGAACAAACCTAGAACAACCGTCAGATTTTTGATTTTCGAAATTAAGAAACTGTCATTTCCTTTTACTTAATTTTGTCATTCTCGCAAATGAAAATATCGAATATTTAAAATTGATAAAAGATGGCTGTCGAAATAATTTGGCGATAAAGCACATTTCCTGTATAGTTTTTAAGAAACAAGGAAGGAAATGATAAAAGTGAAATTTAAACCTACCAATGCTATGCTGCATAAAATAATAAATTATGAGTATATTTTTTAGTATTTACAGTGGTCATAAATGATAATTGTTATTATAGGTTATACTATTTTTGTTGTTGTAAGAATGACATTTGTATGTCCTTAAATGTTTCTCCTTTAAAACTAACGTATTGGTACTTTCATAGTAAACATTTAGTTTAAAAATAATGAAAATATAATGTGACAAAAAGTTTTGATGAGTCCTCGTACCTTCATGGAAGGTATCATTCGGCAATATAGCATATTCAAGATATAAAGAAATATTGTATTCAAGTTTTTCATGCGTATAAATGAGTAAACATGCAACTACTTTTTAAGAATCCTTCGTTAAGTAAAAACGATATTTTTAAAATATTAAATATCAGGAATATGATTGCGAAGCATTTCCACAAAAGAAACCAGTATAAACAGCAGACATTTTTTGCAGCGACGCTAAAGTTATACCTACTTTGGCATCCATCAGTCTTTATTATTTGTATTTAGTTTACATTCCAGGGCATGTAATTTTATTATGTTGCATAGCTTTGTTGTGTGGTTATCAAGTTTCAGATAATTAAACAGTAGTAAGCTTGTTTTTTCCTTATAACTTTAAATAATATAAAAATCTTGTTCTTATTAAGTCATTAAAATATAATTTTATTATATATTTTTAATATTAAATGTCAAATTATTATAAAAACTATAATAACTTAGTTTATCAACATTTGTTATCTAATTACGGGCCAATGTTATTGGACTGCGGCGCCGGCGTTGACCTTGTATGCAGATTTGCGTGTATTTCGCGGTCGCAGCGTTGTCAGATGCTAGCTTAAATAGCTTTATTCCAACATAAAATCACGAACAAGTTAGTCATAACCAATAAAATGAAAAATCAATCAAAAAGCAAGTTTGTGATTTTTCTCAACCAATCAAAATTGCTTCTTGTTGTTATGTTGTATACGGGAATCCCCAATTCTTAAACGTGCAATTTTCTATGTACCTATACGACTTCTTGTTTTCTCTTAAAGTAAAATAGTTATGATTTTCTTGAGATAAAATATCTTTTATACATAATAAAACGCTAATGAGAAAGGCTATTATTACAAATTAAAATAACATCTGACAACTAGAGGTGGGTCGATACCGATATTTGGCGATATCACCTAATATGAATATATTCATCAAGCGGTATTATAATACCTAAAGCGATACGTGAATATTAGTAATATCAGGATTAGGTACCGGGTACTACATTCTAAACGATATACTCGTATGCAGTATACGTTACACGATAACATGCTAATATATGTATGTGGGAGAATACGAAATGTATAATACGCATATGTTTGAAGATATAAAGAATTTTATTGTCAGTTTACAAGGAATTTTATTGCTCAGTAATTAATATAAACACATATTTATACACGTATGTACTAAATTTCGTTGCAGTTATAATTATTGAAATAAGACCCTAATACGAGCGCATATATTTCAACGCTACTCATTCATAAAATGTTTTTTATTGCTTTGATTTTAATTTGAACTGTAATAGTTATTTACGAACCAAGTGCGGGAAGACTGTTTTCCCGCATGAGCGCACATTGTAAGCACGAGCGACCGCAGGAAGCGAGTGCTTTTAATTGCGCGAATGCGTGGAAGATGTCTTCACGCAAGTGGTTTGTACAATATTTTTTGTACGAACATTAAATTAAAGAAATATTATTGATTAATGTCATCAGTATCATACCTAACCTAAAATAGATTACCTAATTAATTTAAGCATTTCATGTAGATAACTATTACTCACCTATCCCTAAAATTAAGTTAATATATTCTTACACATGGCAAACATGAAATATTTATTCTTATATTTATAAATCTTAGTACATTTATTGAGTTAATTGGTTTAAATACATACAATTCCGAACTGCCAATATGAATGTCGATGTGGTTGAAATAGATAACGCTTGAATCTTGCTTAAGATGTCGCTTAAAATCTCCTCAAATAGATGGCGCCACAATTTTTTTGGAAGAATTTTTAATTATTACTCCTATTTCCCCAACTTTTAGTGAAGAATAGTGGAGGGAAGTAGTATTTTATAGACTAAATTTTATTACTACCAAGTTAGATTTTTTTTTAAATGTCCCAAAGTGCCAGTGTTTTTTTCAATTTTTACAGTCGCCTCGACCAGGAAAACGTATTTCCCAGTCGAGCTACACATGCGCCAAATATGACTTTACAGGCGGTGAGTACAAAAAACTTATTTTTTCTATTCCGGTGCTATAAAGTTCACTTTACGACACCCGTTTTGGTTGCATAAAGTATTACTTTATCGCACGCTAATTTTATTTTTTTGAAGTTGGTAACAAAGAAAAATGGAACCAAATCGTATTTAAATGTCAAAATATAAGCCTTTAAAGTAACAAAAATTTGCAATAAAATTGTACAAAGAATAAAAAGCACACATGCTAACACTTCACTTACTAATTAGCAATATAAATTGTTAAGCAGAGTTGGATGATAAGTTTTCGGATGCTACTATTGACATTTACTTACCATGTTGAATAGTACAACTGTTATAAAAGTTTGTTTTGATAAATATGTAGAGTTTGTGGACGAAAGATTTTGTAAATTGTCTTCTGCTATTTTGCGAATCTCTGGGGGCGTACAGTTATTTATTTCGTACTTTTTGTTGATAATTTGAAATAATTAATTGTATAAATCAGTCTGAATTTTAAACACAATTATATATAGCACCACCGATATTCAAATATTTAAAACGTTCTACTTAAAAATCAGAGTAACCAACTTTAAAAAAGCAAAATTTCTAAAATATTCGAACAAAACATGTCTCTTATTTTAAGCTTTTTTGGACTTTTAATAACCGAAATAGAAAAAATAGTATAAAATACATGTTTCATAAGACATTTTGCGCACTTGTTCTTTAGAAAACTCGCCTAGCGGCTCGTTTTCTAAACTTGAACGCGTGCGCAAAAATCGTGTCTTATGAAACTTGTATTTTAATATACTGTTTTGAAGTGCTTCTCCACTATTAGGTCAAATACTTTAAAAATCAATTTATTCTATAACTCTAAAATTAATTAATTAATTAATACTTAGCGCACATCTTATAATAAAAATGCGTTAAATACTAAATTTCCTTTTGATACTAATCCACGAGCATGAGAATAAATCTTTTATTCAAATTTACTTTATGCCACCCGCCACCCCAGTATGGCCGCGTTTATTTAAACAGCGTCGGCAATTTCACCGAGCAGGACGTATGCGTACAGTGACAAATAATATTCCCACAGAATATGAACAGATACGAATATCTAACTTACTACGAGGTATTCGTTTATATCGCTTTATATTATACTACACTCCTTTTTTATCACATGGCCTTTGGAATATACTTATCTCTATTGCTCGAATGTGGATGTCAGATATGCTAGAGGGATATATTCGTGCATATATTCGTATTAGGTTCATGCTACTTGGTAGTGAATACGGAAATATTATAATATGTAATATCATACGGATTAGCGATATCTAATATTAGTCCATATTACCGATATCTTAACGAATACTAATATACTTGTACTCGCCCCACCTCTACTGACAACGCTGCCAACCTCATACATCTACGCAATTTCACTGCTGGCACCCCCAAATTCCAAATAAGTAACAAATATCAAATGCAAGCCAAGAATGCTTTACTTGAAATAAAATGTGTATTTGTATTGCATATAAACTAAAGAATGTTAACTATAACTAACGTAAAATATATGGTATGCAGGTATTCAATTGCTCGCTGGCATTAGACTAAATAATAATTGCAAAACATGCATAGGTATTTAGAAGAAAAAATAATAGTACTTACTATTTTCTTTTGTTGAATCTCGAACGTTCTCCATATCGTTTAGTGCTCGTACCTGTAAAACAAAATGACGACATTTTTAATATTCATCATAGGGACAGAAATAATTTAAATCCGATACGTACCAATTTCTATTTAATGCTGGATAAAAGCATTAGTGTAAGTAAGCACATTATTTTAATAACCGTTAAATTAAATAGCGTCTACTGATTCTCACTGCTTCCTAGACCACCCATACACAATCGCTAACACCGCTAACCATAGATAACGTGACTATTAAACAAATGAATCGGTGCATCCCACAGTGTACATCCCCACCACTTCGCCGCACTCAGTATGTGCGTAGTAGCAAAATCACCATATGCATACTTTTCCTATATTAGCAAGTATATCCCACTTGGCAAAATCACAATTTTAGAGAAGGATGAAAATACGTATTTGCTAATGTATAGTGAGCATAGTGATTTTGCCAAGTGTGATATATTTTCATCGTTCTCTAAAATTGTGATTTGCTGCTTGGGGTGAGTAGTGAAGGTATGCTCTAGGGCAGCGATGGCGAACCTTTTTGAGATGTGGGTCAAATTTTGTCCACTATTTTTTTTAGTACTAGCTCGTGGGTCACTAAGTGTTTGAACAAGGGGTAAAGAAAATTACATAAAATATGTATTATGAAATATTATTTATTAAATACATATTTATAAATATATAACAAAGTATAAACATAAATTATTTAATGAGAAATCTGTTGCTGTTTATTTTCAGATAATTTTTTAATATCAGGTTTATATTTCGTATTTATTAGTTTGACGCATTTGGCATTTAATTCCCTTTCAAGTCTATTTCTATTAGAAGATTTTACAAAGTTCATTGAAGAAAACAATTTTTCACACCAATATGTGGACCCAAACATCGTTAAAAGAGCATTCATTAGCTAGTTTTTTCATTGATATAAAATTACTTGGTAAATAATCCCACACGTTCAATATAATATTTTCAATTTTCACTGTGGGATCAATATTATCTGCACTACTTTCACACAGTTTTCCTTCTACTTCAGAAATCATGTCTTCAAATTTTGTTTTCCACACTACGCTCCTTCGAAATTCCACTAATTCCATTTCTAAGCTATCTATACCTAGCGACGTAAATTCGATAACTCCATTGTTTCAAATTCAGTTTTGTATGGATATGAAATAAAGTTAAATCCAAACATTTAAATCGATTGAATCTCTCCTCAAAAGCTTGTTTTATTTCCCGGAGAATCATTAAATATGTTTTAATTGCATTTTCTTGAATGTCGGCCGTATTTTCAAAAATTATGTATTTTCAAAATGTTTTCTTAATTGCCAAAAATATTTCGTAATTTTCATTTCTAAATCCTTACTAAAGATATCAAGTTTTGCCATAAATGTTTTAATATTTTCATACATGGTTAAAACAATTAATCCTTGCCCTTGAAGTTTTTTATTCAGTTCATTAAAATGCTGAGTGATATTGCATAAAAACATTAAATTATTTAACCAATGTACATTGGATAATTCATCGAAACTATTGTCTTTTTCAATTAAAAAGAGCTTAATTTCATCTAATAACGTTACAAAGCGATTAAGGACTTGACCGCAACTAAGCCATCGCACGTTGTTGTGTGTCAAAATGACTAATTGCATTCAATTTCCTCTAAGAATTGTGCAAATAGCCGTTTATTAAGAGCTCTTGCATTTATAAAGTTGATGATATTTATTACAACTGACATTACACTGGAAAATGTTTATAATCCAAGTTTCGCACATAAAACTTGCTGGTGTATTATACAATGAAATTCGATCAGAGAATGTGAAATATTTTGTTTAAGATACCGAATAAATCCAGTGTTTTTCCCTACCATACTAGGTGCAACGTCTTTGTTACAGGAACTATTTTCTGAAGGTCAATATTCATTTCTTTAAAAGCAATATCAAATTCTTTAAAAATATCAAGACCGGTACACTTCCCTTTCAACGTTATTAGATTTATTAACTCTTCTTTCATTATATTTCCTGATTTATACCGAGCAAAAACTGGTAATTGTGCATAACCATTTACATCATTACTCTCGTCTAAAGCAATTGAATACATGTCTGCATAATTTAAGAGGGATCTCTACTGAACGGGCCAGTCCATTTGACAATGTACAAAAATCATAAACATTTCCACTGCAGGGGTTTCAATTTCCTCTTAAAATTAAGATCAAATTTCAACAAATGCTATAAATAATTACATCAATTTGTAGAGAAAATTCATATTTACGTACGCTTAGTAGTAAAATTTTGACTTTCTTTTTATTTATTTCAAAATAAATTCGACAAAATGTCTAATATTGACCTACTTCTGCTACTAATTATGACAATTTCTAAAATATTTTTAGAAAAAATATTACTAGGCGTTCATAGATATTCGAATTCTTTTTCATTTGGTATAAAAAAAATTAAAAGTTGATTAATATTTACGGTTAATTTTATGGGGAAATCAAACTGTCTACAGTGGTCTCAGTGGCTGGGAGTAGAGATCCCTCTTAAGTTGTTATGTAATTGCGAAAAAATATTTTTTTCTAATTCTATTAATTGTATCTCGACTTATAGGTAACTCATTTATATGCTTTATAATCAAGTCTTTTTCTTTAAAATCAGCAAACAATGTAGGACTACATTCTAAAAACGCTTTTTTTTACAAATTCTCCTTCTGAAAGCGATTTACCCTGGCGAGCAATGCAATGGGCAACTTGAAAACTAGCAGCTGTAATGTTGTTTTTTGGAACCAAGAAACTTTTTAAAACACTGCTTTGAGAAAAATTCTCTATTTTCTTTTGTAAAAAATATGTTTTTCTTTCTTCATCTGTTGACATTCTGAGATTGGAATGCAACGTTTCAAAATGTCTTTTTATATTATACATTCGTGAAGTCAGTTTTTCATTACAAATAATGCACATAACTATTTTATTCCATTCAATCACACCATATTTATCAAACCATTCAGCTTGATATGGTCTTATATATTTAGAATACAATAATTTCAGAATTTTTTTTTATTAACATACCTAATATACAAACACAATAATACACATTACTTTTAAATGCGTTCGAAATGGATGCGACTTATGTTAGTTCAACACTGGTACTGACTGGTGACTGGTACATTTCCCCCACTCTATGAAGTAACGAATGTGCGCGTCAAGTTCCACAGCACAGGTATAGAAATAGAAAATCAGCTAGCCCATGTTCACTTGGAAATATTTGTTTTTCATATAAAAAAATTATTTATAAAAACCAATGAGTGGGTCAGTTAAAAAGCTTGCGTGGGTCAATGTCTGACCCACGGGTCATAGGTTCGCCATGCCTGCTCTAGGGCATTGATTATGTATAAGAAGATATTCCAAGTCCATAAGAAAAAGGTTGCGCCCAAAATCAACATTTTAGATGTCATTACCAGTAGGGCGCTAGTGGTCAAAGTGTCCACATGTGGTGGGGGTAATTGCTTAGTTTCGGTTTTCAGTAAACAGATGACGTTTTAAAAAACGTAAATAAATTTAATTTAATTTTTATATAGGTAATAATAATAATTCTGGTCATATACTGCAGTGTCATTAATAAAATGGGTATATACTAATAGTATTAAAAATATTTTATTTACGTTCCACTCTACGACAAGAGCATTTATAAACACAATGAATATACATACATATATCTGAAAACGTCGGCTTTGCCGAAGAAAGAAGGCATAGATATACGGATATACATAATACTTTTATTTGTCTGTTTTACTTTCTCATACGTAGTATTGTGATGAAAATTTTCGACCTCCAGATTTTTTTTCGTTATGTATCTAAGTATGTACACTGACAATATACCAAATTCTCATGGAATCGTCTGTAAATATTTCGAAGACGGATAGGCGTTTGTCTTCACTTACATTATTATATATTGATTATTAAGGTTGTACGCCCGGCCTCGAAATCGTTTTTCCCATTTCCTAATCGTATTTTTCATGAAAACCTTACCGAATTTACACGCTAATTTAAGAAAACAATGTCTTTCGGTGGATAAATCGTAATTTCTTCGAAATTGTGCAAAGGGCCCTAAATAAAAATAAAAATGTAAGAAATTTCAAAAAACAAGCCTTTATTTAAAATTATGTAACACTCAACAGCAATACATAAATTTTATTTTTTCTTAATTTTTAAAAATAAGGTCAGGAAACGGAAAACAAAATTTTGAAATTTGGGCGAAATTCACTGAAATCAAATAGAGTATGTGGTACGCTCGCACATTGTGTCGAGAGGTAGCTCCGCCTACCATTTCGGGCAGTTTCCACGCAGTTTGTAAAATACTTCTGAGATCGGTGTATGTTAAGAAAGTAATCGTTACTCGGACATTATTTTATCGAAACCGTTGATATTTTCTTTACAATATAGTGTATATATACAGTGTGAGTGGGTGTGAACATAAACAATTACTATGAGTGATAACATAACGAAACAGGGGAAAAAGTGTTATAAAAAAAGAAGTGTTCGCCTGAAGATGAAAAGGTAAGTTACCGACATGTGTGATAGGAAGGCAATTGGATCAAAATCGCTAGCTACTCCTTTATTTACCAATCAATAGCCAGTTTCTAAAATTAAAATTATAAATTTGCATATTTTTAAAGAAAAGCAAAGTTTATTTTTTATGCTGTTGCAGATGAAATTTTGTCTGATTGCAACACAAAAGGCTAGCGTTTATTAAAATTGTATCTAATAATGATCCATATTGTGAGAATACGCTATAGAATTTCAGAGCTATAGTGAATAATTATGTAGTATCTATCTGTCGTAACAAATAATTTATTTTTTCAGGATACGTTCAAAATCTAGTTCTGCACCTGATGAACCACCGACCACAGATGCCCAAAGATGTAAAATCCCCAGGTATGTACAGAATCATTGATGAGAAATAAAGAACATCGTAGAGCAATAATAATAGTTATTTATAATAGGTACAAACGTGATCACAAACACGACTAATAAGGTTCGGATTTTATGTAAAAGAAACATCTGTTTTATTATTACTTAGAAAGCGGAATCGAGCGAGTCATGACTCATCACCCATGGGCGCGCTATTGAAATGTTGTATTTTTAAAGAGGTTTTAATTTTATTTATATAATTGAATAACAAGTGGCTGGTGATTATAAAATACAAAATACCCTACTATTTGTTCATTTTCTCTTGTGTAAGACTTGTTCTCTTTGAATTAAGTACATCCTTGTAGATAGAAAACGTCTTTTCTACATCGCAACTGGTTATATTTACGTAATGGAAATATTCTTTTATTTCAGCGTATTTAGCATACACAATTGCCGCAATGTTATTAAACCTGGATTTCTATTAAAAAGTGCGTCTAAGTCACTTTGAATTATTAATAGCCACATCTAATGTGGTTAATCCATTTTTACTTTCTTATACGTAGTATAAGGAAGTAATGTGAAGTTTTCGACTTCGAGATTTTTGTAGATGTCCACGTTTTGAAGTCCCCTGATACCGAAAAAGTGGTTTTTAAAAAATGTCTGTGTGTCTCTATGTGACCACGATAACCGCTGTAGATATCAATTCCAAATTTTGTATTTACGTGTCTAATCTCCCTCTTGAGATCTGAGTAGTTTTTCAGTAAAATCGGTAGACCGGAAGTAGCAGTTTACTTCAGTGAAAAAATTAAATTTTGCCAATATTTCGTCAACTACTAAATTTAAACAAATTTATAAAGAATTCATATGTACTTGAAATTAAAATTGAGAACAATTTTATTTAAAAAGTTTTTCGAAGGTGCTACCGGAAGTAGGTCTTTTACTCCTATCGAAAATCATTTTTTTGCGAATATTTCGCATGTCATGCTTTTTAGACAGGTACGTTACGGGTATAAAAGTATTTAAAACGTAATTTTCAATATCTTTTGCATAAAAACAATTTCCAAATTCAGACCGGAATTACCACTTTTACTCTTATCGAATAGCGATTTTTTGCGAATATGTCGTAAATTATGCATTCTATATGTATTTATCAAGAATACAAAAGTATTTAGTGCTAGATTTGCAATATTTTTTGAATATATGAAATGTCAAAATTCGGACCGGAAGTAACACTTTTTTCGAATATCTTGCTAAGTATGCATTCTATAGCGATTTATTAAGAGAAGAGAAGTACTTTTGAATAATTTTTGTGTAAAAAAAATATAGTATAGTTTGAAACGCTCATACGTATAAGATGGTCGTGTGGTGGCCACACCTCATTTTTTAATTTGAGATTCGATTTTCAAAATATGTCATTAGTTTAGGCAAATTTGCAAAGTGTTCCTGAAGGAATAACAACTGATTTTTTAAATTTGGGATTTGTGTTAGTTCCTTGCACTCAGAAATACTTCGAGCATCGTCATTTAAACATGTAACGAAATTTTGTAAACTATCGAAATTCTCTGCTGTGTATGTTTTAGCAAAGCTAAGTGACGATATTTTACAGACTTTGCAATAAATTTCGGAATCACTGACAATTAATTTTTATCTCAGAAAAAGTAACATAAACAACGTTCTAGATCTAAATAAATGATAACTAAAAATGTACGCGTATGTTATTGAAACATACATATTATATTGCGAAATATAAGGTAAATATAATAAGTTTTAAAAACTCGTCACCATTGTACCTGCGCCGATGAAGAAAGGATTTTATTCATAAAATTCCTTATTTTATGGCAGTTTTTTCTCTGATTCTCTGGAGTAAACAGATGTTACAGTTCGCCCTATGAATTAGTGCTATTCAGATATAATGTAAACAACACGCAATTGTTTACATTATTTCTTTTCACGGTTGTGGCTCCGCTCGGTCGATTCCGCTCTCTAAATTATTACGATTATCAACCAAATATTTAGAATGTATCCATGTTACACCGAATTAATGAGATTAGTGGCATAAAAAAATAACATATTTTGCATAAAAAAGCATTAGTGCATATTTTTAGTTTTGGTGCATAAAGAGAATATTTTCATTAATTATTTTATTAGTTTTTTCTGGCATATGATTAAGCCGGAAGCGAAATTTGTTTTTTTCCTATATACATTTTTATCAATTTCATTTTAAGGCCCGGTTATAGTCGATAAATATTTCAATAAATATGAAATTAGCTAGAGTTCGAAATCTAATGCTATATAGATGTCGCTAAATGTACGGATTACACTAAAATTAAAATTTAGTTGTTGCCATGGGGATGCAGACGAAAGTAAAGCAAACGATTTATTTACTGAATTGTAGAACGAACTGGATCGCGCAGGTAACATTATGAATGAATATCGGTCTGCTAAAGTAAGAGGGAGAATACCTTGCAAGTCGTATACCTCTCTTTCCGTCCTACACATTATTGTAAGTGGATATAAAGCAGAGGTATGTGCTAAAGGGGTAATATAAGTGTGTAAATATTATTTATTCGGTCAGAAGAGAGATTTAAAATAAATAGAAAACACGATCGAATAATGTAAATTTCTTTAACACTCTAATATATTTAAAAAATGTTTTGTTTTTTTCTGATAGGCGCATATATTTCTATTTTCAACTACAAATATGTTCTCTACATTGCTTATTAGAAGTTTCCCTATATTTGTTGAGTTATATTGCCCATGATAAAATTTTATTATTTACCATGTACTTATATATTTTTTAGTTTATATGTAGTATTTTCTTGCTGTATTTCCTTCATCTAAAAAAATAAATTGTCCTACTTTTCAAATAAAGAATTAAAATATATATATATAGGAATGAGCATTTCAAATTATACAAAATTGTTTGAAATAGTGTTATTTCATAGAAAAATTAGCCAAATTTTAAGAATTTTTTATATAAAAATTATTCAAAATCCTATTATAAGTACTTCAATTCTCTTAATAAATGTCTATATAATGCATACTTTGCGAGATATTGGAAAGAAAATGAAACTCACTAAGAGTAAAAGTGATACTTCCGGTCCAAATTTTGAAATTTTATTTATACAAAAGATATTCCAAATCCAGCTCTAAATACTTTTGTACTCTTGATAAATATATATAGAATGTATAATTTACGACATATTTGCAAAAAGTCGCTATTCGATAAGAGTAAAAGTTTTACTTCCGGTGTAAATTTGGAATTTTTTTTGATACAAAAGGTATTGAAAATTATGTTCTAAATACTTTTATACTCGTAACGCACCTGTCCAAAAAGCATGAATTACGAAATATTGGCAAAAAACTGATTTTCGATAAGAAAAAGACCTACTTCCGGCAGGAATTCAAAAAACTTTCATAATAAAATTCTTCTCAAATTAAATTCAGAATACATATGAATTCTATATACATTTGTTTAAACTTCGCTTTAGTTTTACTTCCGGTCCAAATTTGGAAATTTTTTTGATACAAAAGGTAATGAAAATTAAGTTCTAAATACTTTTATACTCGTAACGTACCTGTCTAAAAAGCAGGACTTGCGAAATATTGACAAAAAATTGATTTTCGATAAGAAAAAGATCTACTTCCGGCAGGAATTTCAAAAAAGTTTCATAATAAAATTCTTCTCAAATTTAATTCTGAATACATATGAATTCTTTATAAATTTGTTTAAACAGTAGTTGACGAAACATTGGCAAAATTCGATTTTTTCACTAAATAAATTACTACTTCCGGTATGCCGATTTTACTGTAAATCTAATCAGATCTCAAGAGGGAGATTATACTCGTAATATTTGGAATTGATAGTTATAGCGGTTTGATCGCTATCGTGGTCACACGCACACACACAAAGAGAGAGACATTTTTTAAAAACCATTTTACCCTCTTATACGTGGTATAAGGAAGTATTGTGATGACGAAAGTTTTCGACCTCGAGATTTTTGCAGATGTCCACGTTTTGAAGTCGCCTGACACCAAAAAAGTGGTTTTTGAAAGATGTCTGTTTGTCTGTCTGTCTCTCTCTGTGTGTGTGCGCGTGACGTGTACAATCTCCCTCTTGAGATCTGATTAGGTTTTCATAGACCGGAAGTAGTAGTTTACTTCAGTGAAAAAATCGAATTTTGCCAATATTTTGTCAACTACTAAGTTTAAACAAATTTATAAAGAAGTCATATGTACTTAAAATTAAAAGTGAGAACAACTTTATTTAAAAAGTTTTTCGAAATTGATACCGGAAGTAGGTCTTTTACTCTTATCAAAAATCAGTTTTGTGCAAATATTTCGCAAGTCATGCTTTTTAGACAGGTACGCTACAAATACAAAAGTATTTAGAACTTAATTTTCAATATCTTTTGTATAAAAAAATTTTCAAAATTCGGACCGGATTTTTTGCCAATATGTCGTAAATTATGCGTTCTATAAATATTTGTCAAGAGTACAAAAGTATTTAGAGTTGGTTTTGAAATATTTTTTGTATAAATGAAATTTTAAAATTCGGACCGGAAGTAACACTTTTACTCTTAGCGAGTAGCACTTTCTTTCGAATATCTCGCAAAGTATGCATTCTATAGAGATTTATTAAGAGAACAGAAGTACTTATAATAGGATTCTAGATAATTTTTATATAAAAAAAATTTAAAACTATAATTTGAAACGCTCATACGTATAAGAACGTCGTGTGGTGGCCACACCTCATTCTTTTTCGAATGTCTTGCAAAGTATGCATTCTATAGGGATTTATTAAGAGAATAGAAGTATTTATAATACGATTTTGAATAATTTTTATATAAAAAAATTCTTAAAATTCTATAATTTGAAACTCTCATACGTATAAGAAAGTCGTGTGGTGGCCACACCTCATTATTTGGTATCAGAGGATTTCAAAACGTGGACATCTGTAAAAATCTCGAGGTCGAAAATTTTCATCAAAATACATCCTTATACTACCTATAAGAAAGTAATAAAATATACCTATCTATTCTTTAGTTAGATGCGGCTCAGAAAATAAAATATTCCTACACAAACTAATAAATTGTGCTACCCCTCAAGTTTAGTATAAAAGTACATATCAAATGTATTTGTAATATTTTAATAAGGAAAGGGTATATAGCTTTCTTTCTCCTTCCCACATTATTTTCTATTTCAAGGCCAACTGTATCTGCTACACCACAATTGGCCTTGACTATTTTATCTTGTGGTGCTATCTATGAAATAATGTGCAAACTATTAAGAAGCAGCGTTTTACAGAACGCCTATGTTTTTTATCATATGTATTTCATGCTTTTCAGGAAAATAAAAGCATAATTTTTATTTCTGTTTGCACTATCTTTTCGCAAAACATTATCCTAATGCTATCCTTATGCCCTTGGTTATATTTCTTGATTTTTAGAATTAGTTGATTACGATTTATAACAATTAATTGCTTTAGACTAATCACTACTTAATTATAAATGATTCCCCTTTTTAAATTTTATTATTCATATTCTTATTTTCACAAAAAGCATGAAATAAGATTCTGGTACAAAATGGACTCGGTCGGTAACACTATAACCGGGCCTTAACTAACTATTCGGATAATTACCAAATGGCAATTATTAAATGTCTTTATTACAGTCCATTTCAGTTGTAGAAAACTGCGAACATTATTACTGAGGTTCCAAGTAGAACTTAGAAAATTATATGACGTGACATATTTATGTGCAGTTTGATGCATTTCCTGTGCATAAAAATCCGAACTTTAGATATAACATATTATACTGTAGGCGTTATAGAAACTTAGTTATATTTTCATTTCGCACAGGTCTGACTCTAGTCCACTGAGGGTCGAATTCGTGACTCCTAGAACATCCACTTCCACTGAATTAAAGAATTGCTCAAGGTAATGTCATAATGTTAAACAGAAATTGTTTATTACAAATTTTAAAAATTTGCAGTCACCTAGGCGATTCTGTTGAGATCGTCACATCTGACACTCATCTAACCAAAAACCTTGACCATCAGATAAATGGCCGACGAATCGTGGATATTCAGGATTTTTTTACTGACATGCAGAAAGCAAATGATCATTCTCCTTACACCTGCAATTTGGACCATATGGACATGTGTTCAGAATCACACGATGGTCTCATATGTTCCATAAAACTAAAGTGTCGAATGTGTCAAACGGAAAAGAGTGTAAGAACTGAAGCGCCAGGTGACAAACTAAATGTTAATTCGGCATTAGTTTTGGCCACCATATCGACAGGATTGTGTTACGCCCAAACTACGCAAATTGTCAGTACGATGAATATGCCTCATCTGTCTAGGAGGCAGTTTGACAAACATTTCGCAAAAGTCTCAGAGACAATTTTGGCAACATCATGGGAAGCCATGGAGGAAGCAGGCGTCGAAGAAGGACGCATAGCTCGGGAAATTGGGGATGTCGACAAGGACGGTTGTCCTCTTATCAGCGTTATTGCTGATGGAGCATGGTCGAAACGGTCGTACAAGACGAAGTATGATGCCTCCTCTGGAGTAGCCTGCATTGTTGGTGTTAAAACAGGCAAATTGTTATTCGTTGCCGTTAGGAACAAGTACTGCCCAATATGCGAACGAAGTAAAGCTAAAAATATTGCAGTTAGCGAACACAGATGCTACAAAAATTGGTCGGGGACGTCCACCGCTATGGAATCCCATATTATATCAGAGGGATTCAAAAGAAGTATGGAAATGCACGGTTTAAAGTACACCCGACTTGTAGGGGATGGCGACAGCAGTGTATACAAGAAGTTGTGTACAGAAAAACCGTATGGCAATGAAATTATGATAGAAAAAGTGGAATGTAAAAATCATCTCTTGCGGAATTTCTGTACAAAACTCCGAGAGCTAACAACCAAAAATGTCAGCTCCAAGTTAAAAAAAGTAAGCCCACGACTAAGAACCTTACTAAAATCAAATATTGAAAGACTCAGAAAAGGGATCAATGCTGCTGTAACGTACCGACGAAAGCAAGAAATAACGTTGACGGACCAACTATCTGCTCTCAAGAAGGACATTATAAATTGTTCAATTTATTATGTCATTTAGGAATATAAAAGTCGATCCTAACATATCACGTATTTATATGTTTTTTACTTTCTTATACGTAGTATAAGGAAGTATTGTGATGATGAAAATTTTCGACCTCGAGATTTTTGCAGATGTCCACGTTTTGAGGTCCCCTGATACCAAAAAAGTGGTTTTTAAAAAATGTCTGTGTGTGTGTGTCTGTCTGTCTGTCTGTCTGTGACCACGATAGCGGTCAAACCGCTGGAGATATCAATTCCAAATTTTGTATTTACGTGTATAATCTCCCTCTTGGGAACTGATTAGATTTTCAGCAAATTAGGTCGACCGGAAGTAGTAGTTTACTTCAGTGAAAAACTCGAATTTTGCCAATATTTCGTCAACTACTAAGTTTAGACAAATTTATAAAGAATTCATATGTACTTAAAATTAAATTTAAGAAGAATTTTATTAAAAATTTTTTTCGAAATTCCTGCCGGAAGTAGGCTTTTT
The DNA here is from genome assembly GCA_963170755.1 of Amphimallon solstitiale. Taxonomy (NCBI): domain Eukaryota; kingdom Metazoa; phylum Arthropoda; class Insecta; order Coleoptera; family Scarabaeidae; genus Amphimallon; species Amphimallon solstitiale. Next base: position 97,186,269 of record OY720676.1, on the reverse strand, counting down.
ACTCTTATCGAAAATCGGTTTTTTGCAAATATGTCGTAAATTATGCATTCTATATATATTTATGAAGAGTACAAAAGTACTTAAAGTTGGATTTGGAATATTTTTTATATAAATGAAATTTCAAAATTCGGACCGGAAGTAACACTTTCATACGTATAAGAAAGTCGTGTGGTGGCCACACCTCATTTTTTGATCTATTATTACTTTTATAATCAATACATTATTTCAAATACTATTTGTTTTTCGCAAATAGATATTTGTCCACAATTGATTCTTTGTGAGGACGCTTTCCCTTATACTACGAACCCTTGTGAGATTGTGAGTTAATATTTGCGTCGATTACATTTAGTATATTCCTATAATGCATTGTCCATTTTATATTCGTTTTATGCATTATAGATATATTTGTATAAAATACATTGACATTTGTATAAAATACATAAAGGTCCTAGCTTCATTCATATATAGTAAATAAAAACAATATTTTGTATATGAAGATATTTATGGATAAAATGTAGATAATAGTAACACCTTGTAAAGACAAGACGTATAAACCTTCTTCTATTGCATTGACTATTAAATATTCCTTGGTGCCTTGTAAATTTTAGATTTCTATAAAGTACTGTACTCCAAAACTATGAAAACCGCCATAGATTAAATTTCGTATATACGAGGGCGGGTCAATATCTCTCCGTGACTTTTTGAATGAAACACAGGTTTTTGGATAAAAAATGATTTTATTTTTCAACATAGTCTCCTTTGAGCTCTATACGCTTTGTCCAACGTTTCTCCAATTTTTTTATCCCTTCCAAAAAATAAGATTTGTCGAGGTCATCAATATAGGTATTTGTTTGTGAGATGATTTCATCGTTGGAGTCAAATCCCTTTCCGCCGAGCCATTTCTTCATGTTTGGAAACAAGAAATATAGGTAGTCACTCGGGGCTAAATCCGCAGAAGAGGGCGGATGAGGGAGCAATTCGTAGCCTAATTCATGGATTTTTGCCATGGAAACTGCACATGTGTGCACCCTTGCATTGTCCTGGTGGAAAAGCATTTTTTTCTTGGCCAAATGCGTTACTTTTTTTTTCAAATTCTCATTAAATCGACTCAATAAGTTCGCATAATATTCGCCATTGGTTGTTTTTCCATTTTGAAGGTAGTCAATGTGGACTATACCGCGTGCATCCCAAAAAACAGTCGCCATGACTTTATTGGCTGACAAACCTGCCTTAGCCTTCTTTGGCGCCGATTCACCCCGAGAAACCTGCTGTTTTGACTGCTGTCTTGTCTGTGGTGTGTTGTGGTGGATCCACGTTTCGTCCACGGTTACGAAACGGCGAAAAGACTCGTCCATATTGCGGTTAAACAACGCCAAACACTCTTGCGAAGTTGTCACAAGATTGCGTTTGTGGTCGATTGTGAGCAAACGTGGCACTCATCTTGCGGAAAGCTTTCTCATACCCAAGTCATCATTCAAAATTGAAACCACCGAGCCATGTGATATGACTATGGCTTCCACAATCTCTCGCACTTTCAATCTACGATCGCCCAACACCATATCGTGAATTCTTTTAATTGTTTCGGGTGTAGAGACCTCAACTGGGCGTCCAGAACGTTCGGCATCTTCCGTGCTTGTACGGCCATAACGAAATTCAATAAACCACTTTTTACCATTGAAATTGATGGTGCAGAGTTCCCATTTATCAAACTTAGCCTTGGTTTGAGTGATGGTTTTTTCCGCAAAAAATAATGCTTTATGAGCACACGAAATTCACATTTTTCCATTTCTTCTCAAATCACGCGGTAGTCTGCTATCAATGGCTGTCAAACACAAACTAAATGACACAGCTTGTTCAAATTTTGACAGGAGTCAACTGACAGATGTCTGTTGAGAGGAGCGGTGTTGCCCTTTCAGTTAAAAGGCGAGAAATTCAAAAAGTCACGCACATATTGACCCACCCTCGTATAGAATTCCATTTAGTAGCCTAAAATAATTCGTTATTTCAACAAGTACTAAAATCAGTAAAGTAAATTATATCAGGGAATAAGTGAGCTTTGTCAATTTGGCCTCCCCCAGTTACAATTTACATGGTATAAAATGTGTGTCAATTGTGCTCCATTTGTGCTCAATTATGCCATTATTAGTTTTATTTGTGCTCGTCTGTTTTCAGAGATTTTTAAGAAAATACAAGGGGTAACTTGATGGTTGGTCCCACCAAAATTTTAATATTCTTAAAGCACTCCAATTGTGCTCAATTGTGCCGTATATAATTTTTTTGCCAACCACTCACTTTCGAAGTTAAATTTAAAAAAAAAAACAGTGCGTCATGTCTAGAATGGCAGGCAGTATTAACAAAGTACTTTGATAGAAGTGACAGACGCAACATCTGCGTAAAATCTGAATTTGTAAGTGCGAGAACAACAAAAATTGAATACAACAAGCAGTACATGCTGTCGATAATATCGAGTCTGCATTTACATAATGAACCAAAGACCATTGCTATTGATGACATTAAATATGACCTAGATGGCCTCATCGCTTACTCCGGGCCACTTTGAGTAGTCGAGCAGAACATCATTGGCCATTTTAAAGCATACTGTTTCAGAATTAACGAAAAATGGGAAGTCTACGATCATTTACTGCAACGCAAAAGAGACTGCAATGGTAGTGAGTTGGTGCATCCTCATGCAATATTATATAGAACATAAATAAAAGTATATAAATCTTAACAAAATAATCTTTTATTAAAGTTGTAATAACTCAAGAACTTTTTTGATAGGTAATTATTCCCAAGAAGTATGTGCTCCATAAAATTATCACATCTTTCTACTACTGTTGTTGAATGATATTCACTTACTTTCGATCTTTTCTCTAATTTCCTTAAACAGTACAGCTGAGTCCAAATGAAACTAACAACAATTGAGTGCAAATGGAGCACATTTGATACACATTTTATACTATACAAGTTATAACAAAGGTGGGACACGACAGTAGACTTTCGTCAATTTCGGAATTTCATTTTGGTATAACTTCGACAGTGAGTGGTTGGCGGGAAAATGCTATACGGTACAATTGAGCACAATTGGAGTGCCTTGCCAAGGCTCCAATCGTCAAGTTAGCCATTCGTTTTTTTTAAAAATCTCCGAAAACAGAAGAGCACAAATTAAACTAGTAACGGCACAATTCAGCACAAATGGAGCACAATACCCATTTTATACTACATAAATTGTAACTCGGGAGGGGGGGGGGCAACTTGACAGAGCTAAAATTAATCATTCTCAATACAAAACCTTCTTTTTTTGTATTATAATTAGTAACATCGATCTGGGTAATATAAAAGCAACATAATTTCATAAATTGATCCTTTCTCCTCTTATCACGTTTTGTGTTTCTGTTTGAATACAATTTTGAGCACTTATAAATGCTTAAAAATTTATCGTTTAAAGATAAGAACTTCTATTAAATTAATTTAATATCTGTCATAAAAATATCGTCCAGATACGTCAAAAAATATTGACAGGAACATATTTGACCTAAATATAATGTGGCTTTTCGTTATGCAAAAAGCACTCTTTTATCTATGAGCACTGCCGTTATACACTTTCATATTTTAAATGGCGTCAAAGTATGTCGGGCACATTATTCTAAAGAAATTTTACCTATAAGAATTCAGCAGTGGCCGCTGGTGAGCGCCTTTTGGCGGTGCAGTTGCGTGGACGGGACTGGTTCGTTTGTTGTCGGTGATATGCTCGACATCTGGGAGTACATCGCCGATAATGAGCGAGTGGTCTTGTCTGTGTGGTTGCTCACGCCCGGAGCCGCCACTGGAATTCAGCATTTTTTGTCCGAGATAACAAACAAGACGGTATTACCCCTTTCCTGCACAATTACTACCTAATTCATTCACTGACAGTAAACGTTTGTCAAATTAATTTAAAATGCTTCTCAGTATATTTATAGAAAAATAAAGATGTTACCTTGAAGGTATATCTAAGATTGTATCTTGAGTATCTTTTTATGGTCTATGTTATTCTTACTGACTATTTTTGTAGAGCATTTAAGGCCCAAGAGTTTATAAACCGCCACACGAACTATTCTTTCGTAGATAGAGCAGAGATATGGAGAGGGGAGAATAAATGTAAACATGCGTCTACTAACCAATAATGAACTCCGCCATTTTGACCCACGAAGTGAGCGGTTAATTTGAACGAAATATGTGAAACCCCAATACGATAAAATAAATTTTTTAATTGATTTTCATTTCCATTATAGTTAACAATGTATGACTAGTAATTCCCGAAAGCATGCAAGTTTCGAAAAACAGTACTAAAAAGTATTACTGTCAATATAAATTGCATGATAAAAATTAAAATTTTTTTTCTTGTGCAATAAGTAAAATAATTGGATATTGTCTTTTACAGGAATAGTATAATTAATAGAATAAAGAGAAAACGTTGTATTTTCTTAAGTTATTAATTACTAAATAAAACAAACACAAATTTGTTGTAATCTTTATTGATTATGAAATAATATTAATTTTGCTAGTTGCCTGCGAACTATGGGTCCTTGTATCGTAGCAGTGTATTTCTTCGATAGATTAAATATACGAATTCTTGCATATGCAAAAATTATCCCTTTTATTAAAATACAATAATGACTTTCCTCATTAGGTGCTGTATCCATTATATGGTATTTTAAATCGGGAAACAAACGTTCACCTCACCGATTGTTATAAATTGCTGGCTTGTAGCAATAACAAATTGTGTGAGAAACTGACTGTCTGCTGGCAGTTTATTATCTGTACATTGCAACACATTTCTCAAGTTTATCTCAACCGCAGTACAAATTTTTAAAACACCTGTAGAAGGAGTTTGTAAACCGCCTGAAAGTAAATGAATACATTTGTATACACTAGTTAATTATTTCTAATTTTTGAGGTACCTTACCTTTATTTTTGTGATTTAAGAGCTTATAATTGTAACCTTCTTCCACCATATTAATAGTAGAGGAACAGTTACATATACAATCAAGGCAACTTAGAGATCTCTTCAACATCTTGATTACATAACCAGCTATGTACGTTACGACGTTTACAGCCACCTCAGATAAACTAATAAAGTTTGGTATCACGTCATAGTCATGGTCTTGTACACATAATGTACTCGGTTCAATACTGTATTTTCTGCAGAAGGAAATATCAAGCTTATCTTCTTGTATAGATTTATTTTTTCCGGTACTAGGAACTGTTAATATTGTAGTTGTATCTAGTACTCTACAGTTGCCTCCTCTATCAGCAATTTTAGATAATAATAACAATCATCGAAAGGATCTAACAAATTGCAAAGCTGTAGGATTATTGTTCCAACCATTTCTACTCCTAAAATCCATTTTATAGATGCTATTTTAAAAAAGTTGTTTGCATATTATATCAACAAACCTTATAGAGCAAAACCATATCTCTAAATGGTCTTGACTACATTTATATGTTAAAATGTAATTCAGTTTAGTTGTTTTTACATAATCATCGAAAATACCACAAATTGAAAGCGCAGATATGGTAAATCCTATAAATGGCGTCTTTTTAGGTGTAGCATATAATGGTCTTCCTGTGACATCAGTGCAACGTAATAAATAATTTACTGCATCTATAATAAATGGACGCCAAACATCTTTGTTTTCCATTTTTAATGGAGCTTTATAATTCTTGGCCCATGGACTTCTTGAATTTAAAATGTCAAATAATATATTGATTATTCGTATGAATCTGACAGTTGCCTCACAACCACTAAACTCAGGTAGATGCAATTCTGCATTTAAAAATTCAATTGCTGTCGCAATGCTCTCACTAATGGTTTGGGCCGCTAAGTGTACCTAAAATAAAATTACAATTTAATGATTGCTGTCATTGTATAATATAATTTTAATGTCATTATATACACACACCTTCATTTTTTGCCGATACCATTTCATATGTGATTTCCTTAGTTTGTTTGCAATATACAAGTTTTCTTTTTCTTGAAGATTATATAATTTTTCAATATATGCCCACTTGACCATCTTACCATCAGGGTCTTGAAATACTTCTAAGCTGGCAAAATTGTTTCTGGCCAATTTCAACATGTGACATGCATCAAATACACAATAAATCTTTTGATTTACATTACAAGGATGTGTAAACCAAGTTTTCATATGAAAAGGATTATCGAAGTTACATCCCAGTTCCTTCATCATTGTAAAGTTGGTGGATGGACCATCACAGGTTATAGAAGTAATGTTCACACCAACTTCATGTAATCGAAGCAAACATTCGTTTAAGATGTTTGCCTTTTCCCTTCCAGTCAAAGATTTCACAAGGAAATAAGCTATTGGAAGCTTCCAGTGTGACTGATGTGCTACCACCATAACAACAAATGCTTCAGTAGCAGGTTCAAGTTCATCATTATCAAGCGGTGTGCCAACATCAACATAGCCCCACATTTTTTTGCCATCAAATTCGATGCTCTTTTTAATACACATTTCATCTAACATAAGTGAGCATACAAGCTCTCGATTTTTCTGCTGTGACTCTTCGTATTTTACTTTTAATGCATTAAAAGCTGCCTCAATATAACCAGGACTGCAATTGATGTTGCTATACCATTTTTGAATTGTTGCTTGGTGGGGAAGTGCCAAAGAAAATTCTTTTCTTACTACTTCATATTAGAGTTGGGATCGGGCCGACAAAGCCCGCTTCGGCTCGGCCCGGCCCGACATGCGGGCCGGGCCGGGCTGAAATTTTTGTTGTTCGGGCCGGGCCGGGCCGAACATACTGGGAGTCGAGCCGGCTCGGCATGTCGGGCCGGCTCGGCATATCGGGCCGATCGGCAAGTCGGACGGACGTGACCCGTGTATAGTAGGCAAAGACGCTCGGCTGACTATGCTTTGTTGGAGTGAATATTATGTTTCATTTCACAATCTACACACATTTATATTATGCTCACTTAGAATTATTAGTTTAAAACTCTTAAGTGTATATATATATATATTTATACTATTAACTTGATATAGTTTGGAATCTAATAAATGACAAAAAGGCACTTTAATAATGATAATATTTTTAATTTTATATATAATATTTTTTATATTTAATTATTTTTTTAGAGAGTAAACTAACCAGGTTATTTGCAAAACTGTACTTATATTATGTTGAATATAATAACTTGGAAACATTGTCTTCGATATTACTCTGATATTCAAGACATCTTTTTAAAAAAATGTTAAAAGTTAAAAGACAAGCATACAAATATATGTGAGAATGAATACTTCACGTCACATAAACAGTTATACTCTTTAGTTCGTGTGTAAAAAATATGTTCACAAGTGCTTTATCTGTTTTGTAAAGGGAAATATTAAGTGTAGAATGAAATATAGTTGTTTAGTTATATAGGCAGTCATATAATCTTCTTTAGTTTCCCAAATGAGGAAATATAAACCAATATGTACAGTCAATGTATTATTGACCTCACGCAGGCAAAACACCAATAATCTCGTACTACTAATAATAATTGTCGTTCGTTGTAATAACTATGTTTGATGAAATAAATTAAGTTTTTGTAACGAACTTGATAAATAAACAATTAGTCATAAAATTTGGTATAAAGCTTTCTACGAGGATGGAATATCATTCACCACAAATTTTTGGTCAGACTATACAAGCAAATATACTATATTACTTTAACGGGACATATCATAAAACAAGGTTTTGCTTTGAAATATTTTTTAATTATCTTGGGAACAATGAACGATAAGAAAATTTATTTAATATTAAAAAGGATTTCCTTAAATTTTCGAATTTTGAATTAATGCAGTTATTCAACAGGATAACATAGGTTTTTGTGACAAATAATGCATCAAACCTTTGTAGTGCGTTCAAGAATTACTGAAGAATTTCTTGTAGTATATTAAAGAATTACTGAAGAATATCTTCCGCTGGACATAACATAATTTAATAATAAATAATTGTCTAAAACAGACAGCAGCAGAATTGCATCCGATCCAGTTTGCGTCATGATTCAAAACTGCAAAGACCTAGATATGTTTTTTAAAAAAAGCAGGTTTAACTTCAAAATTGAAGAAATCTATAAAACAAGCCATTCTAGATGGAATATTAATTACGTTAACATCCATACTATTAGTTTTCTATTCAACTGAGGAATTATTATTACAGAAACAAGAACTCTAGAAAATTCAATGTGTATTATAGACCTAATATTGTTATATGTAATTAATTTACAAGAGTCATTTAATAGAGCCACCTTAGAACTAGGTTTTGATCAAATTCTCACAATAGTTTTAATTTTATCCTGGTTTAAAAATCTATCTGCTTACTTAATAATACATCCCAATGAAAACGTAAATATTAAAAATATAAAATTTTATATAAGTAAAGGTTTGAAAGGAAAGTATGCTATGAAATCTATTCATAAAACAGGTACATGTTTATATCCTGACCTGAAAAAATATTTTAAATGAACAAGAATAGAGGAAATACCTTCAACGTCCAAATTACCAACATCTACCTGACAGGATTTTCGATTCGCAGATAAACGAACTGCATTCATCAGTTTTAATATTGAGAATGAATTTGACACATATATTAATCGTCATGAATATGTTACACCAAATTTTGATGTATTAGATTTTCGGGAAAAAATTAAAGTGTTTCCCTCGGTTATATAAACTTGATAAACAGTATGTACTAGCCAATCTGCTACTATTACGCCCAGTAAAAGGACATTTTCTATTGCTAGATGAACATTAGAAAAACGATGGAGTTAATCGAGCCCACCCAATAATGTTCATAAAATTTTATTTTTTATGTTCAATAAGTAGTAAGGGATTATAAATGTGCTTGCTTATATAGGATATTTGTTTGAATTTTATATATTCAAAACTCTTACAATATACATATATTATTTGCAATATTTTTCAAAAATGAAGAAAACCTAAAATTGCATCTAATATGAATTGCAAATGTATAAAACCATTCTGCAGTAAAAAAATAAAGAATAGGAATACCTTCCATACCTATTTAAGAATTAATTAAACCTGACGTTGACTTTTATACAAATATACTGCTATCAATTCTCCAACTGTTATTTATAGATATTATAGGTTTTAATTTTTTTAAATATTAATTATATAGCAATGTTTTGTTGCAATATTTTGTATTTTGTATTTTTTATTGTGTCAATAAATATTATTTGACGGCGAACACGCTGCTGTAATATTTAAATAAACAGATAACAACGGTGCACATACATACCAGCTGACCGTGCACGTTCAATACATCATACGTTGTGACTGGGCAAATGGAAGTCGAGCCGAGCTCGACATGTCGGGCCGGCTCGGCAAGTCGGGCCGAGCTTGACATGTCGAGCCGGGTCGGGCTGTCGGGCCGACCCGAGCCGGGCCGGGCCGACGGTTATGCCGAGCCGGGCCGGGCCGGGCTGACTGTTATGCCGAGCCGGGCCGGACCGGGCCGTAATAATGCCAAAAATGCCCACCTCTACTTCATATGCCTTGCTCGAATAAAACTGTAATGTAGCTGCAAATTTTCTAAGAGGTTTAGGATATGTTTCATGTGTAACTGTTCCACATTTAACATTTTTTAAGTGTCGACTCATTAGAAGCCTTGGTACATCTATAAAACTTTTTTCTAAATGATTAGTAGCATTTTCCGAGAGATAATTCGCACTTTTCAAATATTCAACAACCGATTTTAAATTATGTACTTTTTTTAATGTTGTGATTTTTCTTTTTGCAGTATATAATTTTTTTCTATAACTTTTCTGGTGCTGTTTGATTTTAATGTTGGAATCCTTCAATTTTCGTGGTGAAATGCTGCAATAACATTACATTAGAAAAAGAATAATCATAGTGTTACTTTTCGTACTTGTAATTGTGAATTTTTTTGACAAATTCAATTTTCCTTCATTTAGTTCCACTACTTTCACTATTAGTTCCTGATACTTCACCTCTAAAGGAAGATTACAATATAATGATTGCAAATTGCTGTATCTTAGAGATTGTTATTTATTAAAACAAGACAATTGGGTAAATTGGAGAATATGGGTGCAACTGATTTTTGACAAAAAAAATAGTGTACCTTATAGAGGAGCTCTAATTGAACAACTTTTGCTTATAAATTAATCCGCGCTCACCCACAGGAACGGAGATAATTAATAATTTATGTGCTCACCGAGTGATTTTTCCATGTTACATTTTTAGTCGTATCTGTTATACACACTGTTAAAATTATGAAGATTGTAATAAATGATGTTTATTTCACTTTACCACACAACAATTACATTTGATTTTTATGTTTTTTAATAACTTTTCTCAACAAACACAAAACAAGAAACCTAACCTTAAACCACCTAATGGAGAAAGCCCATTCCAACTTTCATGCGGATTCGGACCAACGACTGTCATCCATAGAGTTATATACTAGATAGATGGTCGAACTTGTTTACGGTAATAATTAATAGCAATTTCTGTACCCATTCGTTGTCCGCACTCGTATTTCGGTTGATTTATACCAATTTGTTGATGTTTTGCCGCCCCTTCCCCCCACCTCCGCGCGCGGGGGTGGGGGGAAGGGGCGGCAAAACATCAACAAATTGGTATAAATCAACCGAAATACGAGTGCGGACAACGAATGGGTACAGAAAGCAAAAACAAATATTCTTGCCGGCCCCCTTATGTGAAGGGGGCGGCAACAACAGAACGGAATTTGCACCGAGGGAAGACAGATGGTAAAAAACTTTGGGGGTGGTGAGAACTGGAATCCTGGGTGGTGGGAAAGGGGCGACAAACACGAAAAGTACAAACGCGCGGGGTGAGGGGGAAGGGAGATGGTAAAGAAGTAAAAAAATCTATAAATTAAGGGAACAATCATTGCAATGATTGCAGTATAAATCATGTAAATGTGCAAAAAGAGATTTATCAATGTTTGAAAAAATGAAAGAAAACATAAATATTCTCTATATCATTCCGTACTAATTTACAGGATATTATATAATTTTAAAAGGCATGTTAAAAAATCAATGAAATAAACTACAAATTTATAAATAATATACACTTTATAACGTCTTTTATTACTGATTTGCATATAATTTTCAAATAAATATTGAAAAATACAAGTGGTTTGTTCGACCATCTATCTAGTATATAACTCTATGGATGACAGTCGTTGTGTCCGATTCCGCATGAGAGTTGGAATGGGCTTTCTCCATTAGGTGGTTTAAGGTTAGGTTTCTTGTTTTGTATTTGTTGAGAAAAGTTGTTAAAAAACATAAAAATCAAATGTAATTGTTGTGTGGTAAAGTGAAATAAACATCATTTATTACAATCTTCATAATTTTAACAGTGTGTATAACAGATACGACTAAAAATTTAACATAGAAAAATCACTCGGTGAGCACATTAATTATTAATTATCTCCGTTCCTGTGGGTGAGCGCGGATTAATTTATAAGTAAAAGTTGTTCAATTAGAGCTCCTCTATAAGGTACACTATTTTTTTTGTCAAAAATCAGTTGCACCCATATTCTCCAAAAACTCCCTAAACAATACATGCAACCAATTCTAACTATAATACAATACAATTCGATACAAAATCTAGAACAACAGAGCACACATAAACACTTGACAAACTTGGGTCAAAATGGCGCTCATCTATGCGTCCTTCTAAAATTGAATTTGCGCAGTCGTCGAAGCGCGTTCTCCCACACTCTATATCTCTGAGATAGAGCAACGAGTCAATGTCACTGTTGCCAACCCAATACAGACAATTCCCCCTGAATGATCTGAATAATGCTTGAAAAACCCCTAAATTACATGACTAAACCCCTAAAAACCAGTAATTCAATTGTTAAAAAGTAACTCCTTTATATTATTGTGACAGTTATTTGTATAGACAAATGTATGTTTCCAGGAAATTCATGTACATATATCTTAATTGGTAAATAGGAACATTTACTTGCTGGTGCTTGCTGCTTATTACTCATGACTATTATTATAACATAATAAAAATAAACTTAAATATTTCTTTCTCAATATGCAATACTCAAGTATAACAGTTTTCAATGTCCCCTACAAATACCCCTAAAAATCCCCCTAAGAAATAAAACCCCCAAATTTCCCCCTTGGCCTAAAAAAAATCCTAAATCTAGGGGGAAAACCCCCAAGTTAGCAACGCTGGTCAATGTGCCTTAGTTTTAAACTTGAATGCAGACACGCGCGAAATTGCAATTTTTCATATTTTGGATAGTTAGGCGACATCTTCCGCTGACATTTGTAATTATTTTGATTGTCAATGGACTTGGAATATCTTCTTATTTATACATGGGCGAGATAGGGGAAGTGGATCCGATTTCACTCAAACTAGACCATTGATTATGTATAAGAAGATATTCCAAGTCCATTGACAATCAAAATAGTTACAAATGTCAGCGGAAGATGTCGCCTAACTATCCAAACATGAAAAATTGCTTTCATTCAGCAGACACAACAGTTGCGCAACTGTTCAGTGATCATGTCGAGTAGACGACCGCTCACTCTGAACATGTTCAGGAGCGGCCGCCATTTTTGTGAGCGGAAAAATTCTACGCTCACATACTGAGCGTATTCTGTACGCATGCGCCATTGATGCATTCCAAGACCAACCTAATACATAATTTTGAAGAAAGTTACTAGAAAAATAAGATACAACAAATTAAAGGTATTGTGCAGAAATAAATGTATTATAATACTGGAGTTCACCCAGTATTTTATTCGGGGTTGAAAAAACCAGCCCTTACACTAAAAACTAAGCCAAAACTTAATGCAGAAAAACAATTTATTATTATTGCCTATTCGTTTAATTTGTAAAATTTTAACATATGGCAGCAATGAAAAGTACCAGATGACAGACGATCACATAAAGGTGAGCGGTCCTGTGCAGCGAACACTCAACTGCATCTCAACTGTTGTGAAGTGAACGGTTGGAGCGGGAACGGTTCCCGATCCGCCTGCTGAATGAAAGCATTGCAATTTCGCGCGTGACTGCATTCAAGTTTAAAACCAAGGCACATTGCGCTATCTACGGAAGAATAGTTCGTGTGGCTGAGCAGAGAGCAATGTAACCAACACATATTTTTTCTTAGATATGTATTTAATAATATGACTGTGCCTATGATATACCGGTAGGTTTTCTGGTAACGCAACGATTGTATAGCGCATGTATCAGTCCCCACAACTGAACGACTACGTATATGTACTCCCCTCCGTTAACCAGAGCGGTGGTAGTAGTATACTACAGCCGTTCGCGTCGGGGAATACGATAACTGTAGCGAGTGATAGTGGGGACTTGGACACTCCTCTGTCGTTGCTTCACCCGAAAACTTACCGGTATACATACACATAACATACGAACGGGCGAATGAAAAGATGTATTGTATGAAGCCGGTTTATTTATTTCTTCTTTCTCTCTATATTTGAATAAAGAAGGTCAATTTTTCTTTTTTCTGGATTTAAAATTTAATAAAATGCTATACAAAAATAGTCAGTAAGAATAACGTAGACCATAAAAAGATACTCAAGATACGATCTTAGATAAGTATACCTTCAAGGTTACATCTTTATTTTTCTATAAATATACTGAGAAGCATTTTAAAGTAATTTTACATTATGGTACATTTTTATTTCTTATATTTATACTAAACGCCTAGTAATGTCAAAGTACCTATGCAAAACACTATAAATAATGTGAAGAAAATTTGTTCCTAGATTTATTTAACACCAATTTGACAAACAAAGAATACGTTTACTGTCAGTGAATGAATTAGGCAGTAATTGTGGAGGAACGGGGTAATACTGTCTTTTTTGTTATCTCGGACAAAAAATGCCGAATACAATTTTGAATTCCTTATAAAATTTCTTTGGAATAATGTGCCCGGCATACTTTAACGCCATTTAAAATATGGAAGTGTATAACGGCAGTTCTTATCTTTGAACGATAAATTTTTAGTTTCTTATACGTAGTATAAGGAAGTATTGTGATGATGAAAATTTTGGATCTCGAAATTTTTGCAGATGTCCACGTTTTGAAGTCCCCTGATACCAAAAAAATGAGGTGTGGCCACCACACGATTTCCTTATACGTATGAAAGTGTTACTTCCGGTCCGAATTTTGAAATTTCATTTATACAAAAAATATTCCAAATCCAACTCTAAATTCTTTTGTACTCTTCATAAATATACATAGAATGCATAATTTACGACATATTTGAAAAAAATCGCTATTCGATAAGAGTAAAAGTGGTACTTCCGGTCCGAATTTTGAAATTTTTTTTATACAAAAGATATTGAAAATTCAGTTCTAAATACTTTTATATTCGTAGCGTACCTGTCTAAAAAGCATGACTTGTGAAATATTCGCAAAAAACTGATTTTTGATAAGAGTAAAAGACCTACTTCCGGGAGGAATTTCGGAAAACTTTTTAAATAAGATTATTCTTAATTTTAATTTTAAGTATATATGAATTCTTTATAAATTTGTTTAAACTTAGTAGTTGACGAAATATTGGCAAAATTCGATTTTTTCGCTGAAGTAAACTGCTACTTCCGGTCTACCGATTTTCTGAAAAACTAATCAGATCTCAAGAGGGAGATTATACACGTAAATACAAAATTTGGAATTGATTTCTACAGCGGTTTGACCGCTATCGTGGTCACACACACACAGAGAGAGACATTTTTTTTAAAACCACTTTTTCGGTATCAGGGGACTTCAAAACGTGAACATCTGCAAAAATCTCGAGGTCGAAAATTTTCATCATCACAATACTTCCTTATACTACGTATAAGAAAGTAAAAGAAGGTTGTGTATTGAGAACGATTCATTTTAGCTGTGTCAAGTTGCCCTCCCGCCCCGCACTTTCAATTTATATAGTATAAAATGGGTATCAATTGTGCTCCATTTGTGCTCAATTGTGCCGTTATTAGTGTAATTTGTGCTCTTCTGTTTTTCAAGATTTTAAAAAAAAAATCGAAGGGGGGGCGAACTTGACGATTGGCCCCCAAAAATTTGAAAATCTTTTTAAAACATGAAGCCTTGGCAAAGCACTCCAATTGTGCTCAGTTGTACCGTATAGCATTTTCCCGCCAACCACTCACTTTAGTTATACCAAAAAGAAGTTCTGAAACTGACGAAAGTCTACTGTCCTTCCGCACCTTTGTTATAACTTGTATAGTATAAAATGTTTATCAAATGTGCTCCATTTGCACTCAATTGTTGTTAGTTTCATTTGGACTCAGCTGTACTGTTTAAGGAAATTAGAAAAAAGATCGTAAGTGAATATCATTCAACAACAGTAGTAGAAAGATGTGATAATTTTATGGAGCACATTCTTCTTGAGAATAATTACTTATCAAAAAAGTGCTTGGGTTATTACAATTTTAATAAAAGATTATTTTGTTAAGATTTATTTACTTTTATTTACGTTCTATATAATATTGCATGAGGATACACCATCTCACTATCATTGCAGTCTACTTTGCGTTGCAGTAAATGATCGTAGACTTCCCATTTTTCGTTAATTCTGAAAGAGTATGCTTTAAAATGGCCACTGACGTTCTGCTCGACGACTCCAAGGGGCCCAGAGTAAGCGATGAGGCAACCTTAATGTCATCAGTAGTCATGGTCTTTGGTACATTATTAACAGAAGCATAATGTTATTTCGTATAGTTACTTCTATCAACATGTACTGCTTGTTGTATTCAATTTTTGTTGTTGTCGCACTTACAAATTCAGTTATTACGCAGATGTTGCGTCTGTCAGTTCTATCAAAGTACTTTGTTAATACTGCCTACAATTCTAGATGTGACGCACTGTTTTTTTAAATATAACTTTGAAAGTGAGTGGTTGGCAAAAAAATGGTATACGGCACAATTGAGCACAATTGGAGTGCTTTGCGATGGCACGGAATTTTAAAAAGAATTTCAAAATTTTGGGGGGACCAATCGTTAAGTTAGCCCCCCTTCGATTTTTTTAAAAATCTCTGAAAACAGACGAGCACAAGTAAAATTAATAATGGCATAATTGAGCACAAATGGAGCACAATTGACACACATTTTATACAATGTAAATTGTAACTCGGGGACGCCAAGTTGACAGAGCTCAATTTAGATACTGACACTTATTCCCTGACATAATTTACTTTACTGATTTTACTTGTTGAAATAACGAATTATTTTAGGCTACTAAATGGAATTTTAAAAACATGGATATACGAGGGTGGGTCAATATGTCCGTAACTTTTTGAATTTCCCGCCTCTTAACTGAAAGGGCAACACTGCTCCTGTCAAGAGATATCTGTCAGTTAACTCCTGTGAAAATTTGAACAAGCCGCGTCATTTCGTTTGTGTTTGACAACCATTAATAGCAGACTATAGCGTGATTTGAGGAGAAAATGGAAAAATGTGAATTTCGCGTGCTCATTAAGCATTATTTTTTCGCGGAAAAAACCATCACTCAAACCAAACTTGATAAATACTATGGGCACTCTGCATCATCAATTTCAATGGTAAAAAAGTGGTTTACTGAATTTCGTTGTGGCCGTACAAGCACGGAAGATACTGAACATTCTGGACGCCCAGTAGAGGTCTCTACACCCGAAACAATTAAAAAAATTCACGATATGATGTTGGCCGATCGGAGATTGAAAGTGCGAGAGATTGTGGAAGCCATAGGCATATCATATGGCTCGGTGGTTTCAATTTTGAATGATGACTTAGGTATGAGAAAGCTGTCCGCAAGATGGGTGTCACGTTTGCTCACAATCGACCACAAACGCAATCGTGTGACAACTTCGCAGGTGTGTTTGGCGTTGTTTAACCGCAATATGGACGAGTTTTTGCTCCGTTTCGTAACCGTGGACGAAACGTGGATCCACCACAACACACCAGAGACAAAACAGCAGTCAAAACAGTGGGTTTCTCGGGGTGAATCGGCGCCAAAGAAGGCCAAGGTGGGTTTGTTAGCCAATAAAGTCAAGGCGACCGTTTTTGGGATGCACGCGGTATAATCCAGATTGACTACCTTCAAAAGGGTAAAACAATCAATGGCGAATATTATGCCAACTTATTGAATCGATTTAATGACAATTTGAAAAAAACCACCGCATTTGGCCAAGAAAAAAGTTATTTTCCGCCAGAACAATGCAAGGGCGCAGATGTGCAGTTTCAATGGCAAAAATCCCTGAATTAGGCTACGAATTGCTCTCTCATTCGCCTCATTCTCCGTATTTAGTCCCGAGTGACTATTTCTTGTTTCCAAACCTAAAGAAATGTCTCGGCGGAAAGAGATGTGACTCCAACGATGAAATCATCTCACAAACAAATACCTATTTTGATGACCTAGACAAATCTTATTTTTTGGAAAGGATAACAAAATTAGAGAAACGTTGGACAAAGTGTAGAGAGCTCAAAGGAGACTATGTTGTAAAACAGAATGATTTTTTACCCAAAAACCTGTGTTTCATTCAAAAAATCACGGACATATTGACCCGCCCTCGCATATACGAAATTTAATCTATGGCGGTTTTCATAGTTTTGGAGTACAGTACTTTATAGAAATCTAAAATTTACAAGACACAATAGGAATATTTAATAGTCAATGCTATAGAATAGGGTTATACGTTACAAGGTATTACTATTATCTAAATTTTATCTATAACTATTTTCATATACATAGGTAACATTGTTTTTGTGTACTATGAATGAATATTTTATACAAATATATCTATAATGCGTAAAACGAATATTCGTAGTATAAAGGAAAGCGTCTTGACAAAGAATCAATTGAAATAATGTGCTGATTATAAGAAACACAAATAAAGAAATAATAGATACGAAAAACATATTTATAAATACGTAATATGTTAGAATGGAATAGAATAGAATTTTTATATTCCTAAATGACAAAATAAATTGAACAAATGTTAATAGCCAATATATAATACTGTAAGTGAAGACAAACGCCTATCAGTTTCAGTGGCGGCCCGTGATTTTTTGGGACGGGGGGGCACCGGGGGGGGGGGGTGTCTGAGTGTCTAATATCAAAAATTAAATACAAACAAATAGATAAACTCAATATGTTATTTAATTAACTTGTTTGAAAATAAAATCCATTCGCCGTTCCTTACGATTAGCAAAATGATTAATAACTAATTCATTGAAGTTTGGTGTTGATGTCAGTAATTGTTTTTCAATGGACAATGGAACACATTGCTGAGGCACATAGTCTGTTTTCCTGCATGGTATTTCTAGAAAATGTTTTTATTCTCTTCAAAGTTGAAAAACAATATTGCAATATTCTTATTTTTATTAACTGCATTAAATTTAACAACAGTTGCCAGTTCTTTTAATAAATATCTACCACTAAGCCCTAGAAAATATTGTAAATTCTCCTGTTTAGGATAGGATTTCATTTTAGATTTAGTAGCTACAACTCGATGATGTTTTAGGCCTGTATGACACGATGCTAAATTTTACAGAAAATTTCCATGTAAATTATTACGAAAATTTTCTGCTTTAATTTAGCATACAATTTTGATATTATTGCCTTACTCCTGTATGACACGTATGCATTATTACATATCAAATTTAGTATGATGTAGTGACGTAATTTTAGTGTTATCGTAATTGAAAGGATGGTTGCTCTTCGAGAAATTAGTTTTAAATTCTTTGATTCATTAGAATACACAGTTAACCTTTATAATCATCTTCTCCTGCACCACTTTTTTGAGACTCCTTATATTTTCTATATTCATTTAAGAAATTACTTCTTAGACCATGAAATTTAGCTTTAATATCTGATATAGACACTCCTGGTTTTATTTTTGTCACTATATTTTTAATTGCCTCTATTGCTGTGGCACAAGCATGTTTGTTTTTATACCTTGCATCTTTAACTGCATATAAACAAGGATATTTTTTATATTCCTCTATTAACACAGACACCTGTACACGTGACCAGGACATCTTTTAATTTACGCAATAAGAACTTAAAAAACACTACGACCATTCCAATTTACCAATTTAGCATCGTCTCATACAGGCCTTAGAGATTTTCTCAGTCTTTCCTTTCTGGGTGTATCGGCAGAGAGATTTTTTCCAGTTTGAACCCCAACATCACATGTAGCAGGAATTTCCATAACTGCTAAAATATAATTAAAAAATTATACATTTCATTAAATACAAATTAATTGTATGTGTGTAACTGAAAAGTTCTAAGTAGGTTAAATACATATGTTTTGAATTTTTGTTCAAAAATGACTTCGAATTCTTTAGTTAAACAACTAAACGTATTTTATGTTTTACTCATAATATAATTTTGTATTGTAAATATTAATTGTCATACCTATAGGTGGTTCACTTTCTGCTAAATTTTGGGATCCAAGATCACTTGTGCTAGGAACATTCATAGTTTCCACATTCTAAAATACATTTTGAAATCAGCCTGCTTTTAAAATTTCAAATAATACTTTGTTCTTATAAAATAATATTTTATAATAAACATTTACCTGTAGATAGTTCCTTAACCGGTGAGGTTTGAATTGATTTCTTTTTGAATATGGTCATGGCTGTGAGAGATAACGATGTTCTCTAAAATTCTTATTTTCGAAGGAGGTTCCTTCACTAATATAAAAAGATAAAAACCACATTAGAAGTATTTATTTTCATGCTTCATCTTTAATAAAAACTTTAATTATAAGTGCAAACCTTATCAAAACATATTTAACAATGATAAATAAGATCATATATTTTATGACAGTTTATATTAAAAACACTAGCTAATACGGCAGGCCTAGAAGGCCTGCTGCCGCCTCTTATTCCGCTTACAGTTGAGGTACCGCTCTCCCTTATTCTTCTAAATTTATTGCGGATTTTGTCTTTATTGCGTTAAGTTTATAAAACACCATGTCATTCCGATATATAGCGAATAAGTAAATATAATTGTGTTTTAGATTTTCAATACTGCTTTACTTCAGCTGTTTTTATACACCCCTGTATATACATAGTTTGCTACTATCCGATATTTTATTCCGAATGGTTATCGGGTTCTGTTGTTATAGAAAATGTTTTTTTCAAATAAGGGGTGCATCAATTCTTATTCTTTATATTTTAATATTGATATTTAGATGTGTGCACTAACATATTTAAGTTATTTCTTACATGCTTGTTTCAATACTTAAGCGACGTACTTTTCTTCCTAATTAATTTAAATGAAATTATTAATAATAGATTTAGTGACAATAGCAGAGTTTTTAAATTGAAAATGTTTATTGGCTGTCTATGAAGTAAGATGTATTTTATCGTTTAAAGTTATATGGACATTTTTCACATACTTATCCTGTGCTCTTCACAGTCGGTAGTTTTCACTCTATTTTAATTTTTTCTACTATTATTTGTTTTTGTGCCTTCATTTTCCGATGATTTATTTCATTTATTAATTTGCGTTTCAGTTTTTTGAACAGCACATAATTCTGGTATATAGCGAGTAAGTAAATATAATTGTGTTTCAGATGTGCAATATTGATATTACTTTACTATAACTGTTTTCGTACACCCCTCTATATATTTTGCAAATATGCGACATTTATTCAGAATGCTTATCGGATTTTGTTATTACAGAAAATGTTTAAAATGAAGGTGCACCAATACTTATTCTTTATTTTAAAGTTTTATTATTGTTTTAAATAAAATGTAATGTTTGTTTTTTAGATATAAAGTGATTTTTGTTTATGATGGTATTAACATTATATTGTCTAAATAATTAAAACAATTGTAATTAGTTTTTATTGACCTTTTTCAATATTTGATTTACAGAAATAATTTGTTGAATCTCTTTGTCTTCTTAATGTGTGCACTAATATAATTAAATTATTTCTTACATGTATGCTTCAATACTTAGACGACGTACCTTGCATCTTAATTAATTTAAATGAAATGATTGATAATAGATTTTGTGATAATAGCAGCATTTTTAAACTTAAAATGTTTAATGACTGTTCATGAAATAAGATGTATTTTATCGTTTCATGTTATATGGACATTTTCACATACTTCTTCTGTGCTCTTCGCAGTCGGTAGTTTTTCACTCTATTTTAATTTTTTTCTAGTATTATTGGTTTTTGTGCCTTACGATGATTATTTCACGTTTGCCTAATGTATCTATAGTTTGAATTTTCTTTGTAGGGTATAGAATGGACAATCTGCAAAATCTATGTTTTTCATTAGTTGGAAAATGTGGTTTTATAGTTTTGATAGTCAATAGTGTTTCAGTCTATATATGTCGATTCCAATGATCTTTTTGGTTTAAATGAGGGTTCATTAAAAATTAAAAAGAATATTTTGTATAAACCTGTAGATAGCTTCATAAGATGTTTTATTAACACGAATGTATATTTTAAATAACTCACTATTACCATTTGATAGTTTCATCATTATTGTATAACAAATAATATCTATTTCAT
Organism: Amphimallon solstitiale; assembly: GCA_963170755.1. Taxonomy (NCBI): domain Eukaryota; kingdom Metazoa; phylum Arthropoda; class Insecta; order Coleoptera; family Scarabaeidae; genus Amphimallon; species Amphimallon solstitiale. The sequence continues at coordinate 97,164,708 of OY720676.1, read as the reverse complement.
TGGCATTTTCTATAATTATTCCCATGCCTATATTTTTATAATTTGCAGTGTTTTTTGTGGTAATTTGTATTACAACTCTCAGTTATGTAGGATTTTTAATAATGTTGATAGAATCTTGTTTGCACTGTATATAATTATTCACTTTTGCATTGTACACCTACAATTTATGGGACAAATAGATATAATATATTTATTATAGTAATATTGATTACCTATTGTTATAATCCAAAATACTGTAAGACATCCTTATTGAAGTTCTATTTTGAATTATTGCAATTGACGATGTTGCTTACGGTTCATTTTCATCAATGATAATTAAACAATCTCTTGTGAATACGTACGATATTACTTCGCAATAGCTATTTTTCAATATGTTCATGCTTGAATAGCCTTTTGCGCGTCTGCTTACAGCCTTTTTTACAGCTTTCAGTAAAACCTGATCACTGTCAGGACCGTTGTTAGAATTTCCGTTTTTATAAACTTTTGACACATCCCTGTATATACATTATGCCATTATATTTTGTAAGGCCAATCGTATATATTACTCAGAATTCTTCTCAAACTGTTTTTAACACAGACCGGTATACAGTGTAGAGTAAGAAAGATAATTTAATGTTTAACATAAAAGTCATTTTAAAGTATCCGAAGAAATAATGTGCTCAAAGACAGCACCATTTTCGTTGATACAGTCTGCAATACGCTTCTGATGCAACAATAGAAAAGTTTGATGACTGTTTCAAAGTCTACAGTTTTTAAGAAAAAATCAAAAAGGATGGTAATAAGTCAAAAAAAATTTAAGATAGACATAAACAATAATAATAAAAATGAAGTGTGGCCACCACACGACTTTCTTATACGTATGAGCGTTTCAAACTATACAATTTTAAGAATTTTTTTACACAAAAATTATTCAAAATACTATTCTAAGTACTTCTATTATTTTAATAAGTCGCTATAGAATACATACTTTGCAAGAAATTCGAAAAAAAGTGCTACTCCCTAAGAGTAAAAGTGTTACTTCCGGTCCGAATTTTAAAATTTCATATATACAAAAAATATTGCAAATCTAGAATTAAATACTTTTGTACTCTTGCTAAATATATATAGTGCATAACTTACGACATATTTGCAAGAAATCGCTATTCGATAAGAGTAAAAGTGGTACTTCCGGTCTGAATTTTGAAATTTTTTTTATAGAAAAGGTATTGAAAATTATATTTTAAATACTTTTATACTCGTAACGTACCTGTCTAAAAAGCATGATTTGCGAAATATTCACAAAAAACTGATATTCGATGGGAGTATAAGACCTACTTCCGGTAGGAATTTCGTAAAACTTTTTAAATAAAATTGTACTCAATAATATAATTTTAAGTACATATGAATTCTTTATAAATTTGTTTAAACTTAGTAGTTGACGAAATATTGGCAAAACTCTATTTTTTCGCAGAAGTAAACTACTACTTCCGGTCTACCGATTTTACTGAAACACTAATCAGATCTCAAGAGGGAGATTATACACGTAAATACAATATTTGGAATTGATATCTACAGCGGTTTGACCGCTATCGTGGTCACACACACACAGAGACACAGACACACACAGAGACACACACAGAGACACAGACATTTTTTAAAAACCACTTTTTTGGTATCAGGGGACTTCAAAACGTGGACATCTGCAAAAATTTCGAGGTCGAAAATTTTCATCATCACAATACTTCCTTATACTACGTATAAGAAAGTAAAAATGAACCGAAAATTCAATTTCATCAAAGACTCGAAAGGGGCCAAGTAAGAACCAGATTCCTTATCAGCGAACCAAGTACTAAATTCCATACAGATTCAATTACCTTTCTGTCGTATTGAATGCGCCATTTTGTTTTATCAAATTTCGATTTCAGATTCGTGTTCAGCGACTTAAGAAATCTCCCAACAAAAATAAATTATTTAATTAACACTTCAAGATATATAGATTCCGCTAGTGAATATTATTACATGAAAACCAGTTACAAATATACCTACTTTTTTCTATACATACGTTTTATTTAATACTTGGCTACTCTGTATAATGGGCAAGCATTTTTGATAAATAAAGAGGGTTTGAAAGACAATTATAACGAACATCAAAAGGTAATTATGACAAATATCGAAAGGTGTATGGATATCATTATTGATGAGAGTCATGATATGGCTTTTGTAGATTATATTATTTAACAAATAAACTTATGCAACATCTCAAATTTCACGCCATTTTAAACTACTGGCGCATGTTGGTTGCCAAAGCGACATAACCATATAGAAAATTATTGCAGTTGTTGGTTGTGTTGCTTTTGTTTATGAGCGAATGGAGATTCCTCAAAATACGTTTTCCAATAAACACAACAGACAACTACATTCACATTTTGACATGTGTCTTAATTTTATTTTGACGTTTGGTATAACTGTCATCAAAATAATGTAAAATTGTCAACAATGCCTGTCTACTGCACAGAATAGCTATGCATTAAATAAAATGTCGGTGTAAGAAAGTAACATGCAATAACATTATTTATAATATTCATTTTGTAACCGGCTTTCATTTAATGGTATTTTTGTAGCGGAAGCTATATATTCTAAAACATTAATTAGTTAGTTTACTTTCGTTATTTTGAAGTTGTTGCGGCCAATGTATATTTGTAGTAGCATTGAACCGTCGTTTCTAGTTCGTAGCTTGATCGTGTCATTTACTATATCGAAACTACGCATGTGTCCAAAACGTTTGTATAGGGATTTTTTTTTTAAATTAGTCAATATTTTTCTCATAATGTTTGCGCCATTTTCTACATTTTTGCACTTTTTTTTTTGTTTTAGTTTATATTCTATATAATTAGATATTTAATTTTAGTAAATAATCTGTCGACATTTAGCACATATTTAAAATTTCTATTATGGAATAATAGTGAAAGGTGAAACAATTTGAGGGATACTGAAAGTTTTTGAAGGACCTTTTCGGATGTTGGAACCGTCATTATGTAAATAAAAAAGGCAAAATAGGTTGATTTTATTGTGTTCGTGTTGTTACTTTTATCCATAATAAAAATCTAATTATGTCCAAAAAAAATGATTTGCAAAAATGAGCCTGAACCTATTGGACATGTTAAAATTAAAAAAATTAAACAATAAGAAATGCATAAATTAACTGTTTCATACTTTGAAGAGTGAAAATTAAAGAGTATCCATCTGGCCATTACCAACAATAACAAACTTAACTTCAGCACACGAAGTGTCCTACAGAAGTACATAGGTTTCATAAGCACTGTAATATTTGAATCATCTTTAAAGCCGCTTTAGAAACTTTATTTTAGTAAATAATCTGTAGACATTTATTTTGTGAATACATCTGAAAATTTTTGTGTAAATAGCACATATTTAAAATTTATATTATGGAATAAATAGCAAAGTACAACAAACTGCAGTGATACTGATAGAAATTTATTGATTACTTGCTGCTATTGACAAATACAACAATATAGTAAAAATAAAAAAACTAATACAACGTACATCGATGTGAAATTAACAGTTACCTACAAATATGTGAAACATGTGACATGTAAAAAATTATAAAAGTGGGAACAGTTTGTTGAAAAAGAAAACACTTCATCTGCCGTCATAAACTGGATTATCGATCATATTCTTAAGATATGATCAGTAATCCAGTTTATGACAGCACTTTCACTTGCCATATTTGTGACAATTTAACTTGCACACATTTGTATAGGATGAATAAGGCCAGAAACATTTACTGAAAAATCATATATCAACTGTTTACTAAAAACATTATATTTTACTGATTGTACAAATTTCTTAACTCAAAGAAAGTTGATTGAGAAAACCTTGTCTCCAAATTGGTATACATAATTTTGACTTACAAAATGTTATATTCTGGAGGAATCAGAGTGCCAATAATAATTATAATTATTAATGTAAAATTTAACTACACGTTTACTGAACAAACACACTATTTATCCAAGCCCAGTTTAGTCAAGAGTAATTTATACAGTGTCTGCATAAGCTCCTAACGTGAACATGCCAGCTTCAACTTTGCGTCCGCTTACAGCGGCCCGTCAATCTCCTCTAGTTTGAATCGCCCTTTTCGCGTGCGCTTACAGTTTTTTTACAGTTTCCTGTAAAAGGCAATCACTGTCATGACGCCTTTTAGAATGTTATTTAGTTAGTTAGAATTTTGTTATGCCAATCGTAATATTACTTAGAACTTTTCTTTCCTTCTTACACAAACCGTTACACTGAACACTGAAGAGCGAGAAGGATAATTTAATGGTAAACATAAATCATGTTAAAGTTTACGAAGGAAGGATGTGCTCAGGTCCAAGCACTTTTCACCAAGATTAACGACATTTTGAAGAACCTTTCCGCCATTATGTTTTTTGACATTTCGACTTTGGATTTGTGATCGGCGACCTCATAAACGCCCGTATCTAAAATTTCACATTCATACGTCAATTTTCAAAAAACTGGTCCGCCATTTTGATTTTTTTTGACATTTTGACTTTGGAATCATGATCGGCGACCCCCAAAACCCCCGTATCTAAAATTTCACATTCATACGTCAATTTTCAAAAAACTGTCCGCCATTTTGATTTTTTTTGACATTTTGACTTTGGAATCATGATCGGCGACCCCCAAAACCCCCGTATCTAAAATTTCACATTCATACGTCAATTTTCAAAAAACTCGTCCGCCATTTTGTTTTTTTTTGACATTTTGACTTTTGATTTGTGATCGGCGACCTAAGACACCCCCGTATCTAAAATTTCACATTCATACGTCAATTTTCAAAAAACTGGTCGGCCATTTTGATTTTTTTTGACATTTTGACTTTGGAATCATGATCGGCGACCCCCAAAACCCCCGTATCTAAAATTTCACATTCATACCTCAATTTTCAAAAAACTGGTCCGCCATTTTGATTTTTTTTGACATTTTGACTTTGGAATCATGATCGGCGACCCCCAAAACCCCCACATCTAAAATTTCACATTTATACGTCAATTTTCAGAAAACTCTTCCGTCATATTAGATGCACCATTTTTTTTGTTGAAATTTTGACATTCGGCTTGAGATCACCGACACCAAGAGCCCCCGAGTACCGAGTTTTACCTTAATCAGAAGAAAAAGTTGATTTGGCTCCACCCACTCCGCAGTGCGTAATTATTTAAATAATTATTTCGTAGGGCACTTAAATGTTAAAAGCAATATTTTTTCCCTTAAGAAAACGGCATACCCGTTTTAGAGTTATTGTATTTTAATAGTTATTTACGAACCAAGTGCGTGAAATCATATTTCGCGAATGAGTGACCAGTTTAAAGCGCGAGCCGAAAGGCGAGCGCTTTATGGACACGAATTCGCAAAATGTTTCACGCACGAAGTTTGTACAATATTTTTTGTACGAGAACTATAATAATAATACATATTGTTAAATACGTTATCGTTTATGACACACTACTAATCTCTTGATATTAATTAAAAAAAATTGAATTGGCAGTATTGATTATTTGAAGTGACATTTAATTTAAAATTATCAAATTCAAAAAATTCTATTTCATTTCCTTTTATTTTCATAGAAAAACAACGAACTGGGTAGCATATTATTAAGGTTAGGAATTTATGATTTTAAAATGTCACTAAATTAATCAAGTTCTAGGAAGTACCAACTTTACTTTTACGCACTCGTGTTTAAAGTGACTTTTTACGCACGCAAATCGAATTGTGAAATGACAGGTTTTGATAAGCGAGTACAAAAATGGAATTTATAATAATTAAGAAAAAATCATGCTGTATATGTGAATGATTATTTCATCGACCGGGAAAATTATGTCGAGCAGTCCGGCGTCATGTCTTATAAATTGCCGGTAAAATACACGAAATAAATACACAATATCTCATTCGAAAAAAAAATGTTTTGCCCCGGCCTGGGTTCGAACCCGACCCAGCAAAGTCATTGTATTAAGAAGCCGTCAATCTTGTGCATCGGGCTATCGACCTACATGTAAATAGTTTGTTCAACTGCCATATTTATATGTAGGCTTTACTCTATGTTGAAATCTGCAATATTTTTTTTTAAATCTCAGAGAAAATAGACGTGTAATCTTCAAAAGAATACGTTTAAATTGCGTCCAGATAATTAATTTAGTATCTTGTCCTTGTCCTATATTATGTGTGTTTATTTGCCATGAATTTATTCTGACGTTAATAATTAAAAGCAATCCTTTTACTCATTAAGGAAACTGGACTACGCGTATTTTAAAATTCAAATTTGTAATCATTAAAAGATATCAGCCTGTATGTAAAAATGTTAAGTCAAGCTACCGATATATACCTAATATGTATATTCACGGGCCAGTGCACATGAATGTGTATGTGTGTACATAACATGTTATGAGCATTGCACCTGATTTATTGTGTACATTCATTTGTGACGTATTCCAGCCATTTTTTCGAGTGCATGAAGACTTTAAATTCCTTGTCCTATCAATACCGCATCTGTATCAAGCTGGAATAAGCATGGAAACGCTTCCTAAAACGATATTAGTTTAAATTTCAAGTCGTTTTCCTCTCGAAAAATCGTCAGAGCTTGGAATTTCATGCTTAAAAGTCAATGTTTGGAAATATTTAGTCCGCCTGTCAGATTTGCGAAAAGTCAATTTTGTGTTTAGTCCTCGTTTTTATTTACGTAAAATGGGCTTTCTTTAGGCACGTCATGGATAAATTTCGCGTGTTTTGACAAATTCGACGGAACACGGTCAAACGTATATTTTAATTGCTCACGCGTCCCTCGACCTTAAAATATGCATTTGGGCGCGTTGAAAAGCAGAAACTGCGGACTTTTTAACCATACTTTTCCCTATACGTGTTCTGGATTCGTTTCAGATGAGATAGCTTCAGAAAATCGGGCACGTCGAAAACGCAACTTTTAAGTTTGTCCGTAAATATCCGGCGATCGGACAGAGCTATAAAGGCGAAATTTTTACGGTAATTAGCTCGGACGTTCCCCTTCACGGGACGATCGGTCCGAACGCGCTACCTATACGGGGTGTCGCACAATTTAGAGAAACATCATCCGTTGCACGGTCCTATCTCTATCCCGTACTTACTTCAGTGAAAGAGCGAGAGTCACCTAACAGCTATTATTAAGGTGAACTTTTATGAAAAATAACCTACCCGTGTGAAATTTTGCATCAACAGCTGTTTCTTTCTGGTGTTTCCATGCAGAGTGAGAGAAATAATGCGAGAATTGCATTGGATTCCTTATATCATTTAAACACATGAGTGATTTAAAGTTTTTACCACACACAAATGTTGTTTGCCATAATTTTGACAAATCTTTACATAGGTCATTCCGGTTACAGCTGGTGATCCACTGTAAGACACTACAAAAAAGATGAATCATTACAAATTAACTGTTACTGAATAGCTATAACTTACCGATATTCTTCTTTAAGAAACGAAAGAAACTAGAATATATTTTGTTGCTGAACATTTTTACAAGTAAAAATACAACATCTACATACGCCAGATTTCTTCTTTCGTACAGTTTCCATTATTTATATCAACAACAATCTTACTGGCACCTTTACTTATTATTCTTTCGTAAATTATAAGTTATAAAACTTACACAGATTATATTTATACAACAACAAAACGCCATTTTGCAATGTGCGCTTGTTCGATTTTGCGCACAAATATCGGAATTATGCAAGTGAGACTTTTGTCACTTCTGTTATTCTGTGATATTATATACTACATTGCCAGCCGGCATCACAGTCTAGTGCCCTGTCGTGACATATACCGCTCTCGCCCAGCGCCACTTTTTATACGCACGATTTCTAGTACAAACGGAGCAGTGGCGCGAGATGCCCCGGAGCCTACGTCAGACTGTGATTTTTAAACGCGCTGAAGAGACGGACTGTTACTTCCGAAAAAATACCCAAGCAGCAAAATCACAATTTTAGAGAAGGATAAAAATATATATTTACTAATGTAGGACAAGTGTGCATATACTGGTTTTGCTGCTAGGGATATTATTTGTTATCAAACAAATCAGAAAAATTACATACCAATTAGGTATTTAAATTTATCTGTTAAAAGAAGTTTATCACGGGGGGCAGTGCCCCGTTGCCCTCCCTGCAGCAGCCGCCACTGATCAGTCTTCGAAATATTTACAGACGATTCCGTGAGAATTTGGTATATTGTCAGTGTACTTATATACATAACGAAAAAAACATACAAATAAAAGTATTATATCTATGCCTTCTTTCTTCGGCAAAGCCCGACTCCGACGTTTTCAGGTATGTATATTCATTGTGTTTATAAATGGCTTTTGTGGTAGAGTGGAACGTAAATAAAATATTTTTTAATACTATTAGTATAAGTATACACATTTCATTAATGACACTGCGCAGTATATGATCAGAACTATTATTATTACCTATATAAGAATTAAATTAAATTTATTTACTTTATTTTACAGCGTCATCTGTTTACTGAAAAGCCAAAACTAGGAATTTATTATGTTGGTTAACGGTTTAAATCTCAACTACCTTGAAAATTACCCCCACCACATATGGACACTTTGACGACTAGCGCCCCACTGGTGGTGACATCCAAAATGTTGATTTTAGGCGCAACCTTTTTCTTATGGACTTGGACTATCTTCTTATACATAATCAATGGACTAGACCGACTCGTATTTTGTCGGCTCTCGGGAAAACCGGTAAGTTATACGGTACCCGAGAGCCGACAAAACACGAGTTGGTCTAGTCTGAGTGAAATCGACACACATCCCCTATCTCGCCCATGTATACTTCTTATACATAATCAATGCTCTAGCGTAGAGAGAATATATTGTGGTAGTTCACCAACATGAATCAGTAATGATATGTGGGAAGTACTAGTGTTAATAAAATATACTGTATATGTTCTTGAAATGAGTATAAAAAAATGAAAGTTGGTAATATTTAATAGACCAAACTATAATTAAGTAAATAGATGTGGGAATATTTGATTTATACTTAAAATAATTGTGAGAATATTAAATGGATATATTCCTATGTTTTTTTTTTGTGAATCGTGCAAAGTTGGTTGCATATCGGGGTACGTTGAAGTTTTTCTTGCATCGAGTGGTTGGTTGCCTATCAGGTTTCTTTGTTGCATTAATTTTACCCATTTCTGAAAATAGAATTTTAAATATTACTTGATGTATTTTCATGTGAAATATTATTTTGTAAAAGCTTGTTTAATTAACACTATTGAAAAATAGAGATAATTAGTTTGGATTTTGAATCATAAAGGTTAAAAAATGATGTATAGTTGCGCGCTTAAATTCAAATATGAGAAGTGTCAGATTTTGACATTTTAAATAATAACGTTATAGTATTGAGTATTTGGTTTGCCTAAGTGTGTTAAAGGTTGTAAAAAAATAAGTAAAGAATTAAATTGATAAATTTTTGGAATTACAAAAAGGTATTTAAAATATTCAAGTACAAATAAAATATGTTTTGGATTATTACAATGTGTGTACAAAGATGATTGGATATTAAAAAATTAAGGAATTATTGCCAGGGATATGAGGGAAAAATAAGAAAAAAGATTCTAAATAATTTTAGAAAGCAGTAGATGTATTTTCGGAAAAACGAAGTTTTTCTCCGAAAAATACATAATAAAGTTATCAATTAATGCGTAAAAGTGTAAAAGAAGTGATAAAGATAGAGTGGAGAAGAAAACAGATATTTTTTAGGTGATTTAAATATTTTCAAGAATATTACCATTTATAATCATACAAATATACTTAAAAAAATTATAAGAAGAAAGGATTTTAGTTACTAATAACGTAATAAATGAAGAGTATTTAAATTTGAGAAGTAAGCGAATAAATACATTATTATAATTTAAAAATAAACTTACCACATTGGTAAATATCCAAGAAGAAAAATCCATATTCGGCCAGAGAACTATTACACAGGAGAGTTGTTCGAGTTTCAGAATTTGTACTAGTATTTCAGTCCAGGAATAGAAGAATTCGAGAACTTCAAATAGGCAGATTATATCCAAGTGTTACAGGCGTGAGAGATTCTGAGGTGTATTAGCATAGCAGGCGAACACAGGTGTTCCAGTCCGGTGGAGAAATAATTCGTGGAAAGACAAGTATCAAGGAACAGCACGCAAGCGATCGACGGTTCGAGTTTCCAGGTGATAGCAGATTTGAAGGTATTACAGGATAGCAGTTATTACAGTCCACGTTCCGAGCATTCCAGACAATTAGGCAAAGGAAAGGATCTACATCTTTGAAACCAGTAAATGTCATCTTCAAGCTAAAAAGAAAATCGTTTGGATTACAAGAAAGAATACCAGTTTAATATTTATGACAGGTCGTATAATTATTTGGAATAATCTGAATTTAACAGTTTCGAATATAGTAAAAGTATATCAGAATTTAGAAAATTTTTAAATAACCGTACATTATAACGTTGTTGATAATTAAGAACAGATATTTTGTATTCTCCTTTCACAACATTAATTTGTGACTGCATTTAATAATTTTAGAAATCAAAGAATCTGATTGGCAAACTAAAACTAAATAAGTTAGGCGGGAAATTGATTTTCAAACAAGAACTATACAGTATTTTTAAAATAATATAATAAATATACTTACTTGCTTACCTTTCGGTTCACAAAAGGTATAATTTCGTGTATTAATAAATTTTCTTAAGAGTTTTTTTTAAACAAGCTTGATACTTCCATGTATGTTTTGTTGGGGATTGTGTTGGGAACTACCATTTGATTTATAATTTGCTTGGTTTATTAAACAAATAAGTTTTGATATATTTGTTTTTATTTGGTATGTGAAGAAGGTTCTTGAATTAAATTGATGAAACAGATATGACGCTTAGAACCTTAACCTATAAATAGAAAAACAACTGTCAGTGATTATTTTTATTATTTGAATAGTATGCTAATACATACCTTGATATTAAGTTCATAATAAGTATTATTTGAAGATAGATTTGAAACACATATAATAATTCACTTGAGAATTACTGTTTGTAAAATTTGATTTACAAAATAAAGAAATATAAGACTTGAATATCCTATGATATGTACGGGTATTGAAGAAATTACATATAGGCAACTGTTTGACTTTGATGTATCAAGTGAAGTTAGCAACATATAAAAATAATTAGTTTAAATATTTTAAACAAGAACTGAGTTAGTGAGGGCATAAATAAAAAAAATACCTGCGAGAATTAGAAAATAGATATAAAGATTACATAGAAGATTTCAATTTTTTTATTGACGGTAAAAAAATACAGGATTTAAATACATAGTAGAAATATAGATTATTGAATTTACCTGAGTGTAATTGTATCTTTTATTAATAAAAGGTATTGTTACAATATATACAGGCTGTCCAGAAACTCTCCTGACAAACGAAGACCGGAGATTCCTCAGATAATTTGAAGACAATTTAACCCAATTCACCCTAGTCCGAAAATGCTTCCTAAGGGAGCTAGAGCTCTTTGAAGATGGCGCCCTGTAATTAGTTTTTTTTTAATATCTCCCGAACGCTTCTATTTAGAAAAACAAAAACTGGTATGATTATTTATCCTCTAGAGATGAATCGATTCCATCAATTGCGAATTTCTAGTACCGGTCATAGGCGTCCGTTTTGGGTAGGTAAACGGTTATTTTAACGCATGACTTTTTTGTCTTTAACTTTTAAGCATTTGTGACACTAGATTATTAAATTTTCAGGTATTCTAGTACTAAAAGGTACTCTTACTTTAAGTCGGTAGGATACACCGTTTTCTAGAAAAATCGATTTGAACATTTTTCGTTTTTTCGTCATTTCATCTTTCGTCATTTCAACTTCACGAACTGACAACAATTTGACAATTAAAAATGTAGGTTTTATTTCTGTTGGCAGTTCAGAGCGAACTAGTGCAAAAAATAGTAAATTGAATTTTAATGACGAAAAAACGAAAAATTTTCAAATCGATTTTTCTAGAAAACGGTGTATCCTACCGACTTAAAGTAAGAGTACCTTTTAGTACTAGAATACCTGAAAATGTAATAATCTAGTGTCACAAATACTTAAAAGTTAAAGAGAAAAAAGTTATGCGTTAAAATAACCGTTTACCTACCCAAAACGGACGCCTATGACCTTAGGAAGCATTTTCGGACTAGGGTGAATTGGGTTAAATTGTCTTAAAATTATCTGAGGAATCTCCGGTCTTCGTTTGTCAGGAGAGTTTCTGGATACCCTGTAGAGAGCCCATCAAATAGGGAAATCGGGCAACATAAAATTTCGAGTAAATCCTGCTATAATGTGCTGGTATCTGGTGGTAGAAAGCAGCTAAAACAACTATTACCATCTATACACTAAGAACGAAACTAAACCATACGGCATTTATTTGGAACTGTAATCCGAGAACTAAATAAAAACACCAATATGAATGAAATATACACACATAAGTATTCTATCAAAGAGATTTATTGCTTACTGTCAACAAAAAAAATTATGGCTTTTTAAAAAAGCTTTAAATATATTCAGACACCAGTATTTATATCTTATAAATGACTTGCTTTTTACTTTTTTATACCCATATTATCTGCCTCAAAAGTGTAAGTAATCTTTTGCTATATAATTTAATTATTTAACTCTTTGAAAAGCCTGTTCAGAATCACAGTTTAGGGAATAATATTTGGAATTGACATCAAACATTGATGCTTTTGACTGATTTATTGCTTTTTAATTATCCATTGCCCTCGTCTTAATAGTAATTTTTAAATTCAACTGTTGAAGAATTGCACAAATTAAATTGGGAAATTGCGCATACTGTTTTATAAAAATTAGAAGTTTTAATATCTGTCATCAAATATTTTACTGTTATAACAGGTTTTTATGAAATGTAATTGTTAATATTTAGGGTAACCTGATTAAATAGAACAATTTTGTTTTCTAAATGTGCAATATAGGTGTAAATATTAATAACTTGAAATTATTTTTAATGAGCGTGCAGAAAAAAGTATAATCCAATTTAAAAATAAAAGACATTTCCTGTTTTACCGGACACAATATTTTTCAAGCATACATTCATAATTTCTTCATATTTAAAGTTTTTCGGCTTAAGACCTATTGTACATATAATACTTATTACCGCTACATTCAGAAGATTTATTAATCAGAAACTAATTACCCCGCAAATAAAAAAAAAATTATAAGGTTGTGTTTGTTTATACAGTGTGTCCAGATTTCGATGCTCACAATTGGTATATCGGTTATTAGAAGACTAGAGGAACGGTTAAATGGGGAATGTTTTGCAGCATTCAGTGGTCGCAACAAATCTTATTTCAAATTCATTCGGACAATTTTGAAATATTTTGAAAAAACCAATATTTGCCGATTTCAATTTTCCTCAATAACTCGATAACGCCTAATGCGATCGCTTTTAAACTCTAACATTGTTCAGACATTTTTTTAAGACAAATTTTTTGGTGTTTTCTTATGGTGGCCATAGTGGATTTTAATTAGGTAGATAGTCTTTAAAAATAGCTGTTCAATAATGTACAACATGCCTAATAAATCTTTATTTACACGAGAGATATGAACACTCTAATACGGAATTAGTGGGCTACGAAATTAAATGGTAGTGTAAAACAAACGATAAATAGGCTCTGTCATTTTTGACATGTAAAAGTGCAGTGAAATTGGTGGGAGATTTAGAACTTTGTTTAAGTAATTACCGTTAATCATGGAGATTAATAAGAATTGTGATATTGGCACACACATTTTCAAATAAGTAAAGGCTGATATGTTGGAAGTTTATTTCAAAGTAAATAGAATTTCTGAAAATGCTTGCACAAGTTACGGTCAGCGTTTTTCGGAAAGACCACAACCACACCGGACAATTTTTAGCAGAATAATTAGAAATTGAGTGAACTATGGAAGTTTCGAACAAAAAAGATCTATCAAGTTAAGAATGCTGATATACTTCAAAATAATATTTTACAATTATGTTATGAACAATCCAAGTACATCAGTACGTCGAGTGGCTCGAGAAACTGGAATTCCGAAATCTGGTGTTTACAGAACGTTGAGAAAAAACAAATACCACCCATATAATTCCAATTTAGCAGGTGGTATCTACAAAAATGTGAAGATGATATTGATTTTCCTAGGAAAATACTTTTGACAGATGAAACACGGTTTACCAACTGCCGAGTGTTCAATAGGCATAACTATCATCACTGGTCTACTGAAAATCCACATTTCGTAAATCAAAAAAGATTTCAAGTTCTATTTGGTTTTAATCTCTGGTGTGGTTTGATTGGTACGAACTTTTATTGACTTCTTTTTTGTTTTTTATTATATTATCAGTATCATTTTCACATTTCTGTAGATACCACCTGCCGAATTCTAATCTTCGCTGATACGTCATTATCGCTTAAACCCTGCACAATTGTTGGTTTGTATGGGTGGTATTTGTTTTTTCTCAACGTTCTGTAAACACCAGATTTCGGAATTCCAGTTTCTCTAGCCACTCGACGTACTAATGTACTTGGCTTGTTCATAACATATTGTAAAATATTATTTTGGAGTATATCAGCATTGCTAACTTGATAGATCTTTTTTGTTCGAACCTTCCATAGTTCACTAAATTTCTGATTATTCTGCTAAAAATTGTCCGGTGTGGTTGTGGTCTTTCCGGAAAACGCTGAGCGTAACTTGTGCAAGCATTTTCAGAGATTCTGTTCACTTTGAAATAAATTTCCAACATATGAACCTTTACTTCATTTGAAATTGTGTGTGCCAATATCAATTCTTATTTATCTCCATGCTTAACGGTAATTACTTACACAAAGTTCTGAATCTCCCACCAAATTCACTGCACTTTTACATGTCAATAAAGACAGAGCTTATTTATCGTCTGTTTTACACTACCATTTATTTCATAGCCAACTAATTCCGTATTAGAGTTAAATTTTATTCAAATGTTCATATCTCTCAATAAAGATTTATTAGGCATGTATGTTGTACATTATTGAAAAGCTATTTTTAAGGACTATGTAAATAATTATAAATCCAATATGGCCGCCATAAGAAAAACAGCAGATAGCGCTAAGAACTTGAAAACAAATAAAAATCGGGGGTGACTGTTAACACCAAAAAGTTTGTCTTAAAAAAGTGTCTCAACAATGTTAGAGTTTAAAAGCGATCGCATTAGGCGTTATCGACTTATTGAGGAAGATTCAAATCGGCAAATATTGGTTTTTTCAAAATATCTCAAAATTGTAAAAAGTCCAAATGAATTTGAAATGAGATTAGTTGCGAGCATTGAATTCTACAAAACATTCCCCATTTAACCGTTCCTCTAAATCTTCTAATAACCGATATACCAATGGTGAGCATCGAAATGTGGACATGTTAAGCATTTTTGAATTGAGCGCCTAACAAACGGAAGTAATAAGACAACATGTATTTTTGTATATAAGCATAAGTTTTGTTTTAAGTACCACGCGATCATTTAAATTCTAAATTATAGCAGGCGGGATTTTTTTTATTAGGTTGTCCAGAATGTCAATTATTGATTAATTAACATTTTGAAACGTCACTTTGACAATTCAAATTGTAAATTAGTACTTATATACCAGTGGCGGCTCCGGGCGTGAGCAGCCACACAGACAAGACCGACTCGCCCATTATCGGCGATGTACTCCCAGATGTCGAGCATATCACCGACAACAAACGAACCAGTCCCGTCCACGCAACTGCACCGCCAAAAGGCGCTCACCAGCCGCCACTGTTATATACCAACTTAATTTAAATTTCACAGCCTCGCCTGCTCTAATTTAGAATTTAAATGATCGCGCGGTAGGATCCGACAAGATAACAAATGGCTTGTCGCGTGGTTAATAAATAATCATTAGTGTGTAATTAACGTTCTATATATATAATAAAAGGTTCTATCAATTCGAGTCTTATTTTCATATAAATTTCACTGGATCCAATAGGTTATGGCCCAGGAATCGTAAAAGTATGGAAATAAGTATTGGTTTTGTGTAAACCGCGTTTTTGGAATTGAATTGATAAGTAGAACAGTAATCTGTGTGATAGACTGATAGACCGTTTTCTGTGTGAATTGTGAGAGACGACATTCTGTGTGAATACAAAAATGCCTGAAAAACTCGAAGTTGGAAATGTTAATAAGTTTTATGGAAGGAACTACAACCAATGGAAGTTCAAATTAAATGTGCTTTAATGGCGAAAGGAATATACAGCATAGCAACAGGTGAAACTACAAAACCAACACCAGATAAACCAACAGAATTGGAAACATGGATTAAATCAGATGGGTACGCAATGTTTTTATTAACAACCGCTATGGACATAACACAAATCACGTTAATTGAAAATTGTACGTCGTCAAAAGGAATTTTAGACAAAGTGGACTCAATATATCTTCAGAAATCAGAAACGACAAAAATGATGGTACATGAGAAATTCCATCAATATAAAATGGATACAAATGACACAGTTGCACAACATATATCAAAGGTAGAAAATCTGGCACGAGATATTAAAAATTGTGGAGAAACAATTAGTGACGCAGCTATTATGACTAAAATCCTGAGTTGTTTATCATCAAAATACAGAGGTTTTCGACAAGCATGGCTCTCATTAGATTAAACAAAGCAGACTATAAACAACCTTACTGCTCGTCTTTTAAATGAAGAATCTAACTTGTGTGTTGTGGAAGAAAACGAAGTAGCACTGACATCAACATTTAAGAAACCGCAACAGAGTGTTAAACAAAGCCATAATCAAGGAAATAAAAAGGGTTTCCATGAAAAACGGCAGAGCAAAAGGAAAATTATTTGTTATAAATGCAGAGGTCAGGGCCATTATGCTCGTGATTGTAGAAGTAATCAGGGACAGAATGATAAGAAAGATTCTTTAGCATTTAATGTGCACACAACTGATGGGCTTTATACTGATGAAGATATGTGGATAATGGATAGTGGGGCATCTAGCCACATGACATTTAGAAGAGAATACCTAACTTCATTTGAGACAAATAGGTCTGTACCATTTAAGACTTCAGGCGGTTCGGGATATCTTAGCCAGTGCAAGACAAATAGGTCTGTACTAATTAAGACTTTACAGGTAGTTCGGGATATCTTAATCAGTGCAAGACAAATAGGTCTGCACTAATTAAGACTTTACAGGTAGTTCGGGATATCTTAACCAGTGCAAGACAAATAGGTCTGCACTTAATTAAGACTTTACAGGTAGTTCTTCTTCTGCTTACGACAATAGGTCTAAGCAGAATCAGTGCGGATTGACAGGCCCTAAATAATCCACGACAAATAGGTCTGGATCAATTAGGATGTACAGACATCAGCACGGCCACGACAAGTTGGTCTGATCGGTCTGAATAGGATAAAGGCGGGCAGGAATCTCTCTCATCCTCGGTCGTTGCTGGCTCTTTTATATCGTCGGTTTACAATAAAAACAAATACGCAAGAGTGGGGTTCGTATACGTATCATGACGTCGAACCGCGCGAAAAATAATCGTGACCTTTCCGGATATTTTCCGGTCGCGTACAACAGAGAATTTAATAGCCATTGACAGATGAAATAGCATATTAATTATCAAGATATATATACAATATGAAAAACAATAATTCATAGCCGGCTGAATAAAATATCAAACATATCTAATTTGAAAGTCGCAAGTCAAATTAAATATGTAATTAAAATAAAGGACATTTTACTCAATTAATGAAGGGACTTCGTTACATCGTTACATTATTATAGTTAAATAACTAAGTAGATCTAAAATCTATCAGCTTTAGGAAATCCAATGAAATTCGGCAGTTTTTTTTTTTCGATTAAAAAAACTCGACAAATTGTCATCAAATAAAAGAACATGATGTATGTATCCGCAGATAAACTTAAAAAATACCTCCTACATTATTTAAAACTCTTGGACATTTTATAAATAAATATCCGACTTGGCAAGGCAAATTTATTGACACAATTATTTCTTTTACACAATCCTCTCAAGTGTGCCATTCATTGTCACATCTGGGGTGCGTTCAGAAAAGGAAAGAATGTTATCCAAGTGTCATTCCAATTTCACACTTGCCGTTGAGAAACAAAAGGATGTCTCAAAATTATCACGTCATTGCCGTTCAGAAATGATTGGTGCGACGCTCGGAGTGTTCCTTCCATCACCCACCTATTTGTGATGGTTAATAGCGGGCGATTCATGGGAATTCGGGTCGGGGTGGGGTATTTAAAGCGCGATTTTGAGTGTTTCTTAAGGTTATAACTACAAATAATTTCATGTTATTTCACATCATATGGTCATATGTTTGTTTTTGGACAATTTTAATTTGATCCAACATTTATTTCGATTATGATCCATTGTTCTAATTAGTTTACTTATTTCTTTGATGACTTTATTTTTTCATACATAACCTCTAACTCTGCAATGCTTAGCTTTGACCTTTGACTTTTGCCACAAACTAAATCGACTCACTCTACGGCGTTCAGAATTGTAAAGCGCTCCATGTTTACCAAGTGGATGACGTCATAAAATATGACCTGACCATGCCAGTGTCCTATCGAACATTTCTGAACGCACCCGTGTGGTCTGAATCAATTTTTTGTATGTATTTATATATTCATATATGGTCTTATATGAATAATATATATTGTGTTCATGAGTGTGTATAAAGATTAATATTTGGTCTTTTTGGTACTAGATGTCGGAGTGGATTTCATGTTTTCATCGTATAATAGTAGATTTCAACTGACACACGATCCGGTTGTTTTAAACGTAGAGAAGATATCTATCTATACATATTTATTTACGTCCCGCACCCCTTACTACCCGCAAGATTCAATATTCAACCGATTACTGCAATTTTGCGCCGTTAACTGTGCAATACGCTTGTTTTCTCGTAATCCTATTGCACCAGCTATCTGTTTCTGTTATACCACAGCAAACTTATCTATGATATACGAGGTAGGCGCCATAAATTCTCGGCCTGATATACAAAGACCAAACTTGGAACAATATAAGAATTTTTATTTTTCAATGTAATCTCCCCTAACTTCTATACATTTATTACAACGATTAATTAATAATTCGATACCCTTGTAAAAATAATCTGAAGTTTTTCCGTCAAAATGTTCTATAACAGCTGCTTGCACCTCACTGTCGTCCTTAAAACTACGTCCCCTAAGGTTTTTTTTTTTAAATTAGAAAACAAAAAAATCACAACGAGCCATATCCGGACTATACGGTGGATGTTCCAATTCTTGAAAGCCCCATTCGCGAATGGCAGCTTGTTAAATGGCGGCAGTATGGACGGGAGCATTGCCGTGCAAAAATCGCACACCTTTTGTCAATTTTCCACGACGTTTTGCACGAATACTGTGTTTTTAATTTATGTAATAAAGACGCATAATATGTGCCGTTCACACTTGTATTGCGCTCTTTAAAGTCAATTAGCAAAATGCCTTCACAATCCCAGAATATTGTGGCCATCACCTTTTTCATTGATTGAACGACTTTTGCCTTTCTGGAACGAGGTTCATCAGGTCGCCGCCATTCCATGGACTCCCTTTTCGATAGAGGATCGTAAAACAGAAGCATTGTTTCATCCCCGTGACAATGGACTCCAAAATCGGTTTTGGGTCGTCTCCACACATGTTTAAAAATGACTACGCACATTCGACTCGACGTTCACGTTGGAGAGCAGAAAGAAGTCGCGGTATCCATCTAGCACTAATTTTATTCATACCCAAATGATATCACTTCAATTGGTCGACCCGACCGATCAGCATCTTCCAGGGATTCTTGTCACAAACGGAAACATTTTGACCACTTTTTTACAGTTGAATACGAAGGAGATGAATCACCGTAAACGCCGTCTAAACGTTGTTTAATGTGATAAGGTGAATGCCCTTCTTTTGTTAAAAATTTTATGACTGCGCGGTACTCAATTTTCGTTACTTCAGACATTTTCGTGCGCATGTTGGTTGGCTGGTTACTAAAAACTACTAGGCTTATTAGCGGTTAAAATCCTTAATGGGAATAAATTAATTGATCAGAGACTATGCTCATCGCGGCGTCTCAAATCAATCAATATTCTCACCAAAACACTCAATTAGTGACTATGCTCGTCGCGGCGTCATCATTTAACGAGTTCCACAAAGTCAGGGTTCAAGATAATTGTGTGAATCAGAGCATGCACTTACCTTTAAAATATATATGATATTAATCTCTTATGATTAATAATATTTGTTATGCCTTATTTTTGCATTTGCCTATGTTCCGCATGACTTATGCATTTCGCAGGGTGTGGTATTTTAAATTTCACTTTTCGACCGTGCCTGGTATATTTTGTGATCTAGGTTGACATGCCTTGTATGAACACCTTTCTGTTCCTTAAGCTAACTTTACTGAAATTTAATTTTTAAGTCTCTACTGGTATTCATACGATGAAGTTAATTATACGTTTAGGTTTATGTAAGTCTACGTTATATATTAAATAATTTCCGAGCCCGTTAACTTATGCTTGGACTGCCCTACCTGCATGTATCCGTCTGTTCTAATTTACGGATGTAAACATTGTTATTTCCATCGACATTTTATGCTTTCGAGCTACGATATCTGTGTGTTCTTGATTGTTTCCATCTTAGTTTTATTGCTTTCCTGTTGCCTTGTTTGTGAAAGGAAGTATTGTGTTAGGATCCTCTTTCAGCACCTTATTTACATTGCTACAAGTGAATCATGTGTTGTGGCAATCGAAAACTTCCTTTGGTTTTATTGATTGTTGCTAAAAAAATAAAGGTTTGTTGTAACTAAGAACAGCATAGGCACTGGACATACTTATATTCTTCTTTCACGGACATGCTTTTGATGGTAATAAGGGGGTCTTTCACAGGGATATTACCGTTCCGAGTCATTCGTTATTCATTGAACATAACCTTAGAACCTATCGCCCGTATCTACGCCTGGTTCCATTGCCTATAAATTCGTTTGGATCGGGAAAATCCCGTCGCTATCCTGTGTGCTTTATCTGGTAATAATTAGTCTATTTACCTGGTTGTCAATCGTTTATTATACGCATTCTCTCTCATGATGTTCGGCAGGCCCGTGCATCTGTTTACGAATTTGTTTGGTTACCTGTCATTACGAACATTGCGCTAACTATTGCATGATTGCCAACTTTCTAGGCGTGAAATTTCTCCTCTCGTTATAACTAATTATATAATCTTTCGTACGTTGTAAGTGTAATTCGAATGAATTTTGTCAACATTTCGAGCTCAGAAGATGGTTGTGGTTAATTATAAAGGTCTCGTTACTAATGTGTTCTCCTGCAGGATAATTTTGTGTTCGTTAATTTTTTTTTTGAATTTTCCCGCTTTTATACAGAACTGTTTCCGCGTCTCGCTTATTTTAGAAGCCTGCGTAGTGGCTGGAGCGCATTGGTTTGGAGGATGCACGTTTTCTGACTCTACTTCTAAGTCGATCTTTGAACGAAGAACACTAGTGCAGAACTACTTATTTCTAGTAAATTATTTTGTATGTCTTAAGTAGACATTATTCGCTTCGGCGGCTTTGACGAATAAGTAGAAAATTTCGCTACCTTAGTTAGGTAATTTTCGTGGGTGTTATCGTAGATTACCGTCACTCTAAATTTTGTAGTTCCATGAGGTGGGCTCCAAGTTTTTTTATTTTTTTTGTGCTATTGGTGACTTTTGAAGTCGGTTTCGTTGTTCTCCAGAAACCTGGGGTAAGTCTGAGAAAATTTTTGTGTTAATTTTCAGAGTTTTTATCTCTGCTTTTTCTTTCCCTCTAAATCACTAGGAACTTGTAGTACCGTGCTGAGTCTTCAGTAATTAACGCCGACATTGCGGCCGTACATTTCCGTTAAGGATCACAGTGTCATAGTCGATCTACCAGTTGTACTTTAACATCCATCTCAGCGGCTTCTGCGTGGAATTTCTCCTGCCGGCCAGAATTACGTCGTAAAACCATCACCAGCTAGGGAGTTTTCCTTCGCACCGTTTGCCAGATAAGTACAACACCAATCATGATGTACGACGTGTGTCTCGACTAATTAGTCCAAATCTTGTGCCAGTTGGGCTGGACAGTACACAAGTTTATGAATTAACTAGTGATCTGCTAAATTTTTAATAAAACCACCATATCATGTGCTAAGTCTCAAATACCGTAGCTTAAATTTTGTTTTTTGTAAATTTAATTATGCTGTATACTGGGTGATTCCAGCAGCAGTAGATTTGTCATAGAACTCACTGTTTACGTACTCTGGTTCAACCGAGGTACGTTTCAAATTTATTTTACTGGTATTAATTCCTTACCGTAGAATCTTTGATGGGTTTTAATTTGATGATCAAAATTATCAATGTTTAACGTGCTAATTAAATATCAATTGTTTACTTTAAATTCTTTCAGTAATTTCTTTAAAACTTTTGTAGTCTATTTTACCTAAATCTAAGATATGCTCAAATAAAATTATTTGAAAACGTAAACCTTAGCATTTGACACAGTTACCTCTTACAAAATTTTGCATATATATAAATCTAACAGTTTAGTTATTTTTAAATTTTAAGTTGTATGGCCATTGTTTGGCTACCTATTTAAAACGATTGTAATAAAATTGTAAGGTTGAGGAAACGTTTCTACTACCGTCCTACCTCTATCGAATAGTGCGGAGGTTATGTTAATTTGCTAACTTTTTATATCACCTTGCTGAGGTTATGACCTCTTAATATTCACTTAGTACAATTGCTAATAGTCATATCTTTTTTTTTGCTGTTTTGATTAACTTAATTTTCCAAAAATTTATATACATATATAGTGCGTTTAAAAATATTTTCCTTCACTAAATTTTATTTTAATGTTTCCATGTTTCTTTGCTCCAAGACGATTTAAATACATAGATTACTGTTTACCTATTCTTTTTTTTATTAATGGTTATGTTAACCCCTTACCTTTTGACGTAATTTAGCTCATGAAGGAGGTTTGTATCTGACCTATACAGGGTGATCCGTAGGTGTATCCCGCTGGAGGGACACAGCCAGTGGCAGATCATAGAGAACGCAGGTAGGTTACCGCTTAAGGTAGCGCAGTGTCCTGGTGCCCAGAGACAACGTCGCTAGCGTCGCCGCTGACAGACGCTCATTTCTTCAAGTTTAGTTTTCTAAACCGTCACGCCATCTGCGACTTGAGTTAGCTCGGCCCTGCGATTTTCAAATTCTTCCACCTCACTACAGTGATCTCCCTATACCGTTACTTACCTAAGATTTATCATTTAGTTACGACGTTGTTCAGGGTGTAACATATTTCCAGATGTTAACCTCGAAGTAGAACCGTCGATGGTATATTGTGACCCACCCTGTATATCTAGCTCAGTTTATTTAGTAGGAGCTTGAGATTACTCAAAGATGTTAACTAATGCCCGATTGCGCCACCCATTTTATAATAATAAAGGCGGGGTTACTGTTGTTAAAGTATTGCACAATAAAATGGAAAATTGTACTAAACTTGGTGCACCAGTTGCCTTAAAATTCCTATGAACTGATTATTACAAATACCTGGAAATTTCATGTCCCAGTATTCTAACGAAGATGGTTCCCGTACGTCACTAATCTGCCGCTTTACCGTTCGATGTTAGTTAACGGGGCCGTGACTGGATGGTGTCGGTGAAATATCTTCTACATCCGGACCAATGACGTAAATTGAAGGACTATAGATGCTCCAACAATTTGTTATTTGTAAATCGAGATTTAAATCACACTAACAGGTGTATCCATACTTCGGACATTAAGACCTCGTTTCCATAGATATTTTCACCTTAGGGCTAGCGGACTCGAGGACGTCGGGACCGGAGTTAAAAATTATTCAACTATCACTTCACTGACTAATTATTATTACTTACTGAAGTGAAATAAAGATGTAATAATGACTGTAATGTTGAATGTAATAATGAATGATTTTAGACGCGCTTAGCCCTTTTAAAGACTCGGAGGTGGGAGAAGAATGTTCCGGAGAAACTAGGCGTCAGTCAGACGCGTTATTTTTCAATGGGCATTCCCCTTGTTTATATGATGCTGCTACGCAACAAAAACTGTGGGTACTATTTAGATAAGGAAACATTAGAGGACAAAATGCATATATTGCGTCTCGAAAATTTGAACAAAGAGTGTTTATGAACTACGTATTTTAAATTGAAAATTCTAAATAAAATATATACGACGCAGATTTTAATTTTTAAATGAAATTTAATTATAGATTTAATTTATTTAGAACTTGAAATATAATTTGAATTAATACTAATTTAAAAATATGAAACGTGTAATATACAGGGATAAATGAATTAAATGTTGGCTGCGTCTTTTTAAATGCAACAGGCTTCGAACCGTCATATTTATAGTGTACACCTCGCGTATCTGCATGCATGACGTGACGGGAGTTTGAATACGTTTTAACCTGTATAAGCCTTCATGCCAAGAATTTATGGCGCCGACCTCGTATGTGTCGATACAGTCGCATAAATTTCAGCACTTATTGTTTTTGTGACACTTTCAAATGGTTATAAGATGAAACACAACTGTCTACATAGTTTCCAGTCATCTATAGTAAGAACTGGTAATTTTTTACCTATAATTGCTAAACTGCTTTTTATGGCATCTTCTAGTTCTATAAATCTTTTAATCATGTAATAGGTGTAATTCCAATTTCGGAAGACAGCATTTTGCTAGTGTGTTGAGTTTTGAGAACCTTACAATCGAACAAAAGATGTGCAGTAATTCCCATGTAGCTTTCCGTATTTACTGATGTCCAACAGTCAGTCAGTAAGTAATACACACACTTAGTATTTTAGATTGTTACTGCACTGATTGTAACATTTTTCATACTTAGCCGGTATTAAAGTTTTTGAAATTGCATGTCTACTTGGTAACCTTCATCTTCGACAATGTTAAATGGTTGAAAATTTGTTATGAAAAGCAAAAGAAGTTTTTCTGTTATACTTTTGTCGCCTAATTTTTTGGACCTTCGTATTAGATTGAACAGTCTTCGAAGTGCATGGCTGTATGCCTATACTTCGCGCAGCTTTTGATGTATTGTAAAGCCAAGGCTTCACATCCTGTATAGTAAAAGGTATAATAAGTAGTTCATTTCATTATTACGAAACATCATGTGCATACAAATGAGCAACACTGAATCTTCGCTATTGCAAATTTCTAAAGAACAAGGTGATGTCACCGTCACATATCATTTATTGCTGATATTGTAGTCTTGTAATCAGGGCCGGTCCTTGCCATTTTGACGCCGGAAGCAAGAAATAAAATAGCGCCTATTCCTATTCGTAAACCGTAATATGCATCAGGCATTGCTGTATCGAAAGTACATATTTAATAGTAAATATTGTAACAATACCTTTAATTAATAAAGATACGATTACACTCAGATAAATTTAATAATATTTATTCTTACTATGTGTTTGAAACCTGTACTTATTCTCGTCTATATATAAAATTGAAATCTTTATGTACTTTTTTATATCTATTTTCAAATTCTCTCAGGTAATTTTTTTATTTATGCCCTCACTAACTCAGTTCTTATATAAAATATTTGAACTAATTATTTTATATGTTGCTAACTTCCCTTGAATCATCAAAGCCCAAACAGTTGCCTATATGTAACTTTTTCAATATCTGCCTATATCATAGGATATTTACGTTTTATATTTCTTAACTTTATTAATCAAAGTTTACAAAACAGTTATTCTTTAGTGAATTATGATGTGTATTTCAACTTTATCTTCAAATAACAATACTTACTGTGAACTCAACCTCAAGGTATATATTAACATACTATTCAAATAATAATATAATCACTGACAGTTGTTTTTTTTTATTTATAGGTTACGGTTCTAAGCGTCATATCTGTTTCATCAATTTAATTCAAAAACCTTCTTTATATACCAAATTAAAACAAATGTATCAAACTAATTTGTTTAATAAATCAGGCAAATTATAAATTATATGGTAGTTCTCAACACACACAACCAAATAAGACATTCATGGAAGTAACAAGCTTGTTTACGTAAACATTCTTTTGAAAATTTATATGTGCATGAAAATACACCTTTCGTGGATCGAAAAATATACAAGTAAGTATATTAATTATATTATTTTAAAAATACTGTATAGTTTTTGTATGTAAATCAAATACCCACACAAATTAATCAGTTTTAGTTTGCCGATCAGTTTTTTTTGACTTCTAAAAATTATACAAATGATGATACAAATTAATGTTGTGCACAGAACTTACAAAATATCTTTTCTTGATTATCAACACAGTTATAATGTACGTATAAATAATAGATCTCTAAATTTTGATATACTTTTCAATTCGAAACTGATAAATTCAAATTATTTCAAAGAATTATACGACCTGTTATTACTACTGAACTGGTATTCTTATTTATACACCAAACGATTTTCTTTTTAGCTTGTCGAAGACATTTCCTGGAATCAATGAGGGAGATCCTTTCCTTTTCCTAATTGTCTGGAAAGCTCGGAATGTGGACTGTAATGACTGCTATCCTGTAATACCTTCAACCTCTGCAATCAACTAGAATCTCGAACCGTCGAACGTTTTCGTGAAGACCTTTGAAACCTGCCTTTCCTCTACTGGACTGGAATACCTGTGTTAGCTGCTATGTTGAATATCTCGTATCTTTCAAGTCCTGGACTAAACTATTTGTATAACTTCCGGAATTTCACCAACTCTCCAATGCAATAAATCTCTCGTCAAATATGGAATAATATTTACCAATGCAGTAAGTTTATTTTTAAATTGTAATTATATATTTCTTCGCTTTCTTCTCAAGTATGAATATTCTTCAATTATTTCTTTATTCGTTACCGAAATTCTTTCTTCTAAAAAATATCTGCTTTCTTTTCTACTATCTCCTAACCACTTCTTTTACACTTTTGTATAATGATGAATCTCTTAATTATGTGTTTTTCGGAAGGAAAATTTCGTTTTCCGAAAACACATCTACCGCTTTTCTTCAATTATTTTCGAATCTTTTTTTCTTTATTCCCCATATCCCTGGCAATAATTCCTTAGTTTCTATAATATCCAATCATATTGTTCCACACATTATAATAATCCAAAATATGTTTTATTTGTAATTGAATATTTATAATACCTTTTTGTAATTCCAAAAATTTATCAATTTAATTCTTTACTTTAATTTTCACAACCTTTTATACCCTTCGGCAAACCAAATACTCAATACTTTAACTATATTATTTTAAATGTCAAAATCTGACACTTCTTACATTTGAATTTTAGCGCGTAACTATACATCATTTTCCAACCTTTATGATTCAAAATCCATACTAATATTCTCTATTTTTTCAAAAGTGTTAATTAAACAAGCTTTAACAAATAATATTACATATAAAAATACAACAAGTAACATTTACAATTCTACTTTCAGAAATGGGAAATATTACTACAACAAAGAAACCTGATAGGCAACCAACCACTCGATGCAAGGCGAACTTCAACATAACCCGATATGTAACCAACTTTACACGGTTCACAAAAACTATAGGGAAATACCCAATTAATATTCTCACAATTATTTTAAGTATAATTTAAATATTCTCACATCTATTTATTTAATTATAGTTTGGTCCATAAAATATTACCATCTTTTATTTTTTTTTAATACTCACTACAAGAACATATACAGTATATTTTATTAACATTAGTACTTCCATCATATCCTTACTCATCCAAGTTAGTGAACTACCACATATGCCCCTTTTTTAATAAATCTAAATTTCTATAGAATATATAAATTTATATTTATTCAACAATCTATACTAAAATGATGTACTTCAATTTGTACTACTTCTGTAGCATAACTATACATTCTCATATAAATCCATGTACATTTCTTAATATTTGGTATATAAGATAATTATTTACCTCACTGTATCTATTTTCATTTTTAACTCTCAATTATTTACAACAAACCATTTTAACTAATCTTATTCTCATAAATATACTAATTTATACCAACATATTCAAAATTTACATCTTTATCCATTTGTCTTCATCAATAATGTCATAAAATGTATCTTTTAACATTTCTATGCTTTCTATATAAGTAACTTTATTCCTTTTCTTATCCAATCTTATACCTTCTTTGTATTATCCTATTCATGATTTTAAACCTTCTAAAAATTCTTATCAATATTATAATCGAAACTACTTTTAACATTTACTGGTGATTACTATTAAGTTGTATCTGTTATTTCTTCAGATATTTAATAGCCTCTACAAAATATGCTTTACATATGCTCACTTATTCTTTATTATTTTATTTTATATAACTGTTCCTAGCTGAACAAAAACCCTATACCTATAATAGACATTTTCGTCTACCTTTTCAAACTTTCACTTTTGGAAAGTACACAAATTATATTTTCGTTTTTTAAGGCGTACGTGACCTACATATTTCTTTTATACATTATTATTCTATATATTTATTATCATTTTGGGTTTTATTTACCCTTTCATACATAATCTCTATAAATTATTCCATATATTTTTATGTTTCCCTTTTATTATTTATTATACATAGCAAGCATTCATTATTATCTTTTCTATACATATTTTATTTTATAGGCTTCTTCTATTTGTATATCACATTTTTTTTTATAACTCTTAATGACTTTAATATTTCTTGACCATTAAATGCTTTTATTACTCCGATAAATATCCTTTAAAAAATTTTTTTTTTTTAATAAGGTTCCTTCTTACTCATCTTTCATATATCTACTTTATACATTTCTTCACATTTTTATACTCGTATGTTTCTTTACTTACTGTAAAGTTACTTATATACTCCTCTAACACTTATATTTACAAATTTTATAATGTAAGGAATGAGGAAAATAAATTAAATATTACTAATTTCTTCATACTAACTAATCTTTACAACTCTTCTTCGTCTAAATAATTCTATCCTGATTCAATTAATTTAGAGCAAGGAAATAAAATACATAAACCTTTGTTAGATCATTTTAGCTAAAATTTCTTACATGATTAACTCAATTATAAAAAAAAATTAAATGCACATACTTATATCCCGTTTTTTTTTTTTATGACATACTTTTATAAAAACAAAATACATTAACCATGCCCCTAAATTTTGGTTCTATTAACTTTGATGTAGCTCTGGTGGGTGGTAGCGCTATTTACCAACGGTTGTTGCCCTATGAAATTCAACCGCCATGCCCCTCAATTTTGGGCTTTATTATATACAGTGTAGCTCTGGTGGGTGGTAGCGCTATTTACCAACGGTAACTGGCCCTTCAGTACCGCCATGCCCTTCAATTTTTTTAACAATTATACTTCATCAATATAATCATGTAACATTGAAATATGATAAGTTCCTTTAAGATATCCCGTTTCTTCATCAATTAATTCATAATTGTTTAATCCTATTTTCCGATGTATTAAATACGGTCCCGAATATGGCCTTATGAGTTTTGCTATAATTTTGTTCCTTCTATCCGTTACTCGTAACGCGCGTACAATAACTTTATCGTTCTCATTATACACCTTATATTTACGTTGTTTTTCTTTTTTCTTCTGCTCCCATTTAATTTTTCGTCTCATTAATTTTTGTTTAATTTGTTCATATCTGCCTCCTATTTCTGCAATTTCATCATCTTGCCAAGGCCTTTGTGGAGGTTGTCCTGTGAAAATAGTTATTGGACAAGCTTCATGTACGGTACTTGGTGTGTTATTCATTACAAATTCAATTTGTTTTAAACATCTGGCCCATTTATGATGTCGATCTTCGAGTAATATCCGTAAATATTTAAGAACTTCTTTTATATACCTTTCCGATGGATTAGCTTGTGGATGACGAATCGATATGTGATGAGATTTAATATTTCTTTCATCTAAAAATTCATGATATCTCTGATTCATAAAATATGTTGCATGATCAGATAATATTGTTCTTGGAGTCCCATACTCAGTTATATATTCTTGTAACGCCTGTAATACAGTATCTGTATCACATTTCTGTGTTGGTATTAATCGCACATGTTTCGAAAATATATCACATAACACTAAAATATTTCGATATCTTCTCGTGCTCGGAATCAGATTTGAAATAAAATCAATTGCTACTAATTGTAATCTATCATCAGCAACAATACTTAAACTTATATTCTGATTTGTATAATTCTTATCTTTTGCTAAAATACAAATTTTACACCGTTTAATTTCTCTTTTAATTATCTTCTCGTCATTCCGGCAATAATAAGCTTCTCGGAACATTAACCAACATTTCCTAGCTCCTATATGTGTATACATTACATGTAAATGTCGTATAATATTAATCGTGTGTTCTTCATTCGTAACATATACCTCCAGATCGCCTATCTTCTTCAAAATTATCCCTTCATTCATTCTCATTCCTTTATATGTACCTATTGTCCGTAATCTATTTTTAATTATCTCCAACTCAGGTGTATCTTGAGCTTCTCTGATTCTTTGTACTGAAAAAATACCTTCTGATCCCAATCTTACTAAGTTTATATGTACATTTGTTGTTTTTGTTTCACCATGTTTTCTACTCAGTACGTCAGCTGCAATCATTTCTTTACCTGGTCTATATATAATTTCCATATCATACTGCTGTATTAATAACGTCCAACGGTAAATCCTGTTATTATTTAATTTCGTAGTCATAATATTCAGCAACGCCTTGTGATCTGTCTCCAATCTGAATTTCTTCCCTATGAGGTAATAGCGTAACTTAGTTAAAGCATAAATGACAGCAAGCATCTCGAGTTCTGATATCCCAAATTTCCTTTCGCACGGTTTTAAAGTTCTTGACGCGAAATATATTGGAACCTCGATACCATCTTTGATCTGTACTAATTCGGCTGCTACGGCTACACTTGATGCATCTGTTCGTACGATGAAATCTAAATTAAAATCCGGATGATACAACTTAAGATTTTCTACAAAATTTGATTTTAACTGTACGAAACAATCCTCACATTCTTCAGTCCACTTCCACTTCATTCCTTTCTTTAGTAGATTTAACAACGTACTTGTCTTTTGGCTATAATTAGATACAAATTTCCTATAGTAATTCAACAACCCAAGAAATCCTCTCAACATTTTGAGTTTATTAGGTCTTGGATAATTTTGTATCTCTTCTAATCTTTGAGGATCTAATAAAATATTTTGTTGGTTAATAACGTAACCCAAGTAATTGACTTCTTTTTGGCAAAACTGACACTTAGATAAATTTAATTTCATACCATTAA
The DNA here is from genome assembly GCA_963170755.1 of Amphimallon solstitiale. Classification (NCBI taxonomy): domain Eukaryota; kingdom Metazoa; phylum Arthropoda; class Insecta; order Coleoptera; family Scarabaeidae; genus Amphimallon; species Amphimallon solstitiale. The sequence goes on along the minus strand of OY720676.1, from coordinate 97,133,219 downwards.
CTTGTAATGTATTAATAATAATCTCTATATGATTTATATGAGATTCTATGTCATCCGAAAATATTATGATATCATCTAAATAATGAAGGGCGAATTTCTCATATTGGTCTAGTATTTTATGTAGAAATCTAATCAATCCGGCATGACTACTTTTTATGCCGAAAGGGCATACTTTAAAATGGTAAGTAATTCCATTTACGTTAAATCCACAGTACTTCCTAGAATTCTCGTCCAATCTTATTAACCAAAATGCATTCTTAAGGTCTAATTTGCTATACCATTTTTTATTACCGCATTTTGTAAGTAAAACATCAATATTTTGTGGTATTTCATGCTCAGGCATGATCCTTAAATTAATTAAACGAGCGTCAATGCAAAGGCGAATAGAATTGTCCTTCTTCTTAACCAACACAACAGGACTAATAAAATAGGTGTTCGATCTCTCGATAATATCAGCTTCTTCTAATTTTCTAAGTTCCTCATTGACACGATCTTGGAAAAAATACGGAATAGGATAATTTTTACACGATAACGGCGAATCATCATTTATCAATAATCGATGCTCATAATCTTTAGCAAAAACAACTTCATCATTAATTAATTTTATATTCTTAGCTAAAATTTCTATTAGACTTTCTTCAATCCAAGGTTCTGGTAATTTTTGTTGTAAAATAAAAGTTTGAATGTCAGCTACATTTCTTATTACTTTAACTTCTTGTTTTTCTTCTATTATTACAGCATTTCCATATTCGTCATTTCTTTCCGATCTAGGTAATTCAAACATTGCTCCTTCCAAATGTTCTTGAGCATCATCATTCTCTGCACGATCAGCTATAATGACATTATTTACCTCGTACTGTATATCCTCCTTGTATTCAATATAAGCGTTTATTTCTTTTAAATCCACAACCTTATCTAATAAAATTTCCTTTCCTTCAATTTTAATCTTGTTTTCTTCAAAATCTAAATTCATTCCCAGCGCTCTCATATTATCTATCCCTAATATGCAATCATAAAACAAATTCCCTAACAGATAAAATTGCATAATAAATTTGTGTCCATTAATCACTACATCTATACATAACCGCTTATTAATACAACCCATTTTTCCCCTATTCGCAGACATAACATTAGTATTTTTGACTTTAATAATATATTTAGAATATTCAGGTATATTCATTATCATTTCTTCTTTTATGAGTGATATTTCAGCACCAGAATCTAACAAAGTTTTAAATTTAACATCTCTAATACTAATTATGCAAAAAGGTAAACTTTCAAAATTATTAATTATATTTCCCATATCTAAACCATTCTGAACATTCCCCATTCCTGTTATTTTACTACTACTAATTATATTACAACTAACACTACTATTAACAAAATTATTTATTAATGAGATGTTCCCGGGATAGCATTCTGATATGGATCCAATTTCATTTCCAAAATTGGCGTTTTTTTTTCTTCCAAACCAACTCCAATTTCATTTCTATCTTGATTAGGAACCTGACTACCAGTAAATCTCCTATCTGATTTTCTCCAATCTTGCATTTGTATATTATTCACCTGTCTAGAATTATTATTTCCATAATACCTTTTATTTTGTTCTTGATAGTCATTGTTATGAGGAACTTGTCTTGCAGATTGATTAATAAAAGGATTATTCCTATTTGTACTCGGTCTTCCATTCCCTCCATTTGATATACTTCGATTATTGTTCCAATTTGAGATACCATTCCCTTGTGTATTATAACTTCTATTATAATTATTACTCTGATGACTATTAAATTGGTAAGGTTGTCTTGCTCCAAAATAATTATTCTGACTACTACTAGGTTGATTATTCCTTGGATAAGCATTCTGTTGAAAAGGGGTATTATTACGAACATAATGATTATTCACACCACTATTATTTGACATACGTTGCTGATTATTCTGAATATCATTTCTTCCATTTAATTGACGAGATTCCCTATATTTTACACCGTCTGTATAATCATCTAAACGTCTAAGAATATTAATCAACTCATTCATATCCGTGACATTCTGACAAATAATTGCATGTGTGTCAACAGGAATAAAGTGTTGTAATAAATGTTGAGATATAGTTTTTTCGTCCAAATGAGATATGTATCGACAATAGTTAAACATTCTTTGTGCGTAAGCCTCCCTCGAAGATTTACCTGGTTGATATCTTCCTGTTAACAACCTCTGATGTGCTCTGCTTTGTTGCGTCTCACTCCAGAAATTATTTTTAAATAATTCCACAAACTTACTTAAATCATCGCAATTGTCTTCAACCCGTTGAAACCAATCCGCTGCACCACTGTTTAAAGTCGCTCTAATAATATTCATTTGGCTCCTAAAATCCTGTATCTCTTCTATATATCTTAGAATATTTGTCAAATAGGCCATTGGATGAGTGGACATTTTATCCCCACTAAAATGAGTTATATTCTCAATTCTGATACCATTATTTAAAACATTGTAAACCGGAGGACATGTTACATGAGGGATGTTAATATTCTGAGTCTTTAATAAAAGATCTTGTATTTTCGTCTTCTGTTCTTCACATTCTTTCAGAATATCTTCCATACTCAACTTCTGCGCAATAGTAGTATCAGTCGATAATTTTATTTCTTTTAAACATCTATCTTCTGTATTTTCTATTTTCTTACAAAAATTCTCTTCTAATTTTTCTGTTTTGTCGGAGACTTCTTTATTTACCTGATCAACTTCATCCCGTATGCGTTTCGCTAACTCCTTATATTTCTCGCTACTATTCTTATCTATTTGTTTTACATTTTCTTGTATTACCTTAATTTTACCTTCAACCTCTTGTACTTTATTTCTAATAATATTTTTAACTTCCGTATCCTTAATTTGTAACTTTTCGTCTACTTCTTTCCGCATTTTCACTTCCCTGCTATCCATTTCAATAGTAATTTCTTTAACCTTTTCTTCTGTATCTCTCAGTAAAGATTTCTTTAATTCTTCCAGATTTCTTCTATTTTCTTCTCTAGTATCAATGCTCGCCTTTTCCAACTTATCCAATTTTTCTCCTAATTCTTTTTTATCCTCCTCTCTATTTTTCTTATTCTCTTCACTAGCCTTGTCAAGTTTATCCATTAACTTCTTATTATTCTTTTCACTATCCTTGTCAAGTTTATCCATTAACTTCTTATTATTCTCTTCACTAATTTGTTTAAACATTTGTAGAATTAATTCCATATCTGCTGTTGTATTCGACATTTCTGTTTTAGAAGTCTCTCCTAATATTTCCACCTTATCACCTCTATCCTGTGTTTCTCCTGTCTGTTGAATACCTTCCTGAACTTGTAATATAATTTCTCCTCCCTCTGGTACATTCACATCCTGACCAACCTCCTCTTCACTATCGCTAGACGATTCAGATCTATTTAATCCGAAATTACTCTTAGATCTGGTATTCATTTTCAATAATTGTAGTACACACTTCCTTATACCTTGATATACTTTAAACTGATTTTATTACCTTTGTAAAATGTATACTAATGTTATCGCTATTATTATAATTAATAAAATATTTGAAATATGTTTTTGCGAGTCTTATTTTAATTGCCCCACGTTGGGCACGCCATAAAATGTAACAATACCTTTAATTAATAAAGATACGATTACACTCAGATAAATTTAATAATATTTATTCTTACTATGTGTTTGAAACCTGTACTTATTCTCGTCTATATATAAAATTGAAATCTTTATGTACTTTTTTATATCTATTTTCAAATTCTCTCAGGTAATTTTTTTATTTATGCCCTCACTAACTCAGTTCTTATATAAAATATTTGAACTAATTATTTTATATGTTGCTAACTTCCCTTGAATCATCAAAGCCCAAACAGTTGCCTATATGTAACTTTTTCAATATCTGCCTATATCATAGGATATTTACGTTTTATATTTCTTAACTTTATTAATCAAAGTTTACAAAACAGTTATTCTTTAGTGAATTATGATGTGTATTTCAACTTTATCTTCAAATAACAATACTTACTGTGAACTCAACCTCAAGGTATATATTAACATACTATTCAAATAATAATATAATCACTGACAGTTGTTTTTTTTTATTTATAGGTTACGGTTCTAAGCGTCATATCTGTTTCATCAATTTAATTCAAAAACCTTCTTTATATACCAAATTAAAACAAATGTATCAAACTAATTTGTTTAATAAATCAGGCAAATTATAAATTATATGGTAGTTCTCAACACACACAACCAAATAAGACATTCATGGAAGTAACAAGCTTGTTTACGTAAACATTCTTTTGAAAATTTATATGTGCATGAAAATACACCTTTCGTGGATCGAAAAATATACAAGTAAGTATATTAATTATATTATTTTAAAAATACTGTATAGTTTTTGTATGTAAATCAAATACCCACACAAATTAATCAGTTTTAGTTTGCCGATCAGTTTTTTTTGACTTCTAAAAATTATACAAATGATGATACAAATTAATGTTGTGCACAGAACTTACAAAATATCTTTTCTTGATTATCAACACAGTTATAATGTACGTATAAATAATAGATCTCTAAATTTTGATATACTTTTCAATTCGAAACTGATAAATTCAAATTATTTCAAAGAATTATACGACCTGTTATTACTACTGAACTGGTATTCTTATTTATACACCAAACGATTTTCTTTTTAGCTTGTCGAAGACATTTCCTGGAATCAATGAGGGAGATCCTTTCCTTTTCCTAATTGTCTGGAAAGCTCGGAATGTGGACTGTAATGACTGCTATCCTGTAATACCTTCAACCTCTGCAATCAACTAGAATCTCGAACCGTCGAACGTTTTCGTGAAGACCTTTGAAACCTGCCTTTCCTCTACTGGACTGGAATACCTGTGTTAGCTGCTATGTTGAATATCTCGTATCTTTCAAGTCCTGGACTAAACTATTTGTATAACTTCCGGAATTTCACCAACTCTCCAATGCAATAAATCTCTCGTCAAATATGGAATAATATTTACCAATGCAGTAAGTTTATTTTTAAATTGTAATTATATATTTCTTCGCTTTCTTCTCAAGTATGAATATTCTTCAATTATTTCTTTATTCGTTACCGAAATTCTTTCTTCTAAAAAATATCTGCTTTCTTTTCTACTATCTCCTAACCACTTCTTTTACACTTTTGTATAATGATGAATCTCTTAATTATGTGTTTTTCGGAAGGAAAATTTCGTTTTCCGAAAACACATCTACCGCTTTTCTTCAATTATTTTCGAATCTTTTTTTCTTTATTCCCCATATCCCTGGCAATAATTCCTTAGTTTCTATAATATCCAATCATATTGTTCCACACATTATAATAATCCAAAATATGTTTTATTTGTAATTGAATATTTATAATACCTTTTTGTAATTCCAAAAATTTATCAATTTAATTCTTTACTTTAATTTTCACAACCTTTTATACCCTTCGGCAAACCAAATACTCAATACTTTAACTATATTATTTTAAATGTCAAAATCTGACACTTCTTACATTTGAATTTTAGCGCGTAACTATACATCATTTTCCAACCTTTATGATTCAAAATCCATACTAATATTCTCTATTTTTTCAAAAGTGTTAATTAAACAAGCTTTAACAAATAATATTACATATAAAAATACAACAAGTAACATTTACAATTCTACTTTCAGAAATGGGAAATATTACTACAACAAAGAAACCTGATAGGCAACCAACCACTCGATGCAAGGCGAACTTCAACATAACCCGATATGTAACCAACTTTACACGGTTCACAAAAACTATAGGGAAATACCCAATTAATATTCTCACAATTATTTTAAGTATAATTTAAATATTCTCACATCTATTTATTTAATTATAGTTTGGTCCATAAAATATTACCATCTTTTATTTTTTTTTAATACTCACTACAAGAACATATACAGTATATTTTATTAACATTAGTACTTCCATCATATCCTTACTCATCCAAGTTAGTGAACTACCACAATATTTAATGACTTTTGACTTCGAAAATCGATTTTATTTAACAACACTGACATTTAAAATGAAAAAAATTAAAACAGATAGTTTCTACCAACAAACAAAATCAAACAACGTGAATGGTAATTGTTCATTTATTAATGGGCTTTAATTGCTGCATGGTTTATTTGTGAATATAAAAATTATTAACAAAAAAACATAATAATATACATATTATTATAAAAATTAGATCGCAGATCTGATCACCATTGTGGGGTGTTGGCGCGATATAAAGTTATTGCAGTAACGTAGCTTGCGGTCACCTTTTGGATGGGTGAGCGCTCCGTCTCCATAGATTCTCTTTAGTACTTGGTTACTTATTACTTATTAGATTGGGTTGCCCGTACGAGTGTCAATTTGACAAATTTGACTGAAGATATCGGGATCGACTCATTCGTTACTTGGTACAGAGTGCCCGTAATGAATGAAAGCCATCCTGACAGAGGAACACTAATCCTGACCAAGTGGAAAGTGGACACAAAAAAGAAAAGGCGGTCAGAGAAAACACTTTTAAAAAATAAATGTATGAAAAACAGGTACATTAATGGAAATTAACAATTCAATACTATAATAATATGTTATATCAATTAAACTCTAACAAAAATTAACCTTTCTGGCTTTAAGGTTTGCAAAATTTTTGACCAACTCTTTTAATTCAAGTTTTTTAGCTATTTCTTTTTCTATTGAAATAATTGCTAAATCATTCAATCTGTCCTGAGTCATTGTAGTCCTTAAATAATTTTTGATTATTTTCAATTTTGAAAAACTTCGTTCCCCAGACGCAACAGATACAGGTAAAGTCAACAGAATTTTGATTGCTACTACGACATTGGGGTATAATTCTAATAAATCATTTGTTTTTAAATAATTTAAAACATTTATAGGTTCAAAAATATTATCTGGTAGTGAAAGACATTTTAGTTCTTCACAAAGTTCTAACGCATCAATATCTTTACTTTTTTTGTCTGTTAGAGACACTTGTAAATCAAAACAATGTTTAAATAAATCATCATGAGCGATTTGACTTATTGCTTTAAAGTCATACAAAAAATTAAATATATTGCTGTGTTCTACTAGCAGGTCAAATCTTTCTGAAATAGCATTTATAGCAACATCTAACATAAAATAATAAAATTCCACTTGAAATTTTTTTCTTGGGTCTGTGATGGTTTCATCTCTACTTTCGTAATCAAACTGGCGTTTAGTTTTGCGATTTCTTAATGGAAGATGGCCTTCAAATGAGGGTTGTATATCCAAATTCAGCTTGTTACAAATTTCTTTAGCAGTCTCAGTAATTGAAGAAAATTCATTATCACACCTACATTTAATTAAATAATTTTTTACTTCTTTTAAAAGACTTAATGATTCTAATATGTTTAGTTGCGGACTTTGTAAAAGTTTACTTACTGTATTTATTTTGCACAAAATATTATACCAAATTAATAAGGAACAAATAAATTTAAATTTAATAATTTTCCTTGCAAAAGAGTCAGCACTTGAACGACTAGACGCGTCTCTATTACTGTCTTCGGCTACTTCTACCAAAGCGTCGTATATGTCTTCCAAATTAAATCTGAAGGGTTTGACAGCATCCATACGACTTGCCCATCGGGTTTCTGACAGAGGCTTTAATGTCAAACTAGAAACATGTTTTAAAAGTATATCCCATCGTGCATTTGATCCAGAAAAGAAAACATAGATTTCTTGAATAATTTGAAAAAAAGTGGTGCCTTCAATGGTAGACGAAACTGCATCATTGACTACGAGATTCAAGGAATGATTCGCGCATGGAACGTAAAAAGCTCTAGGATTTATATTTTTAATTAATCTTTGGACGCCTACATTTTTTCCACGCATATTTGACCCATTATCATATCCTTGTCCTCGTAAATCATTAACAGATATATCTAGTTCTTTTAATTTATTTAATAAGATTTCAGTAAGACCTGACCCACTACTGTCATGGACAGGAATGAAACCTACAAAGTGCTCACAAATTTCAAATTTTGTTTCTGATGGAATAACGAAGCGAATTTTTAAAGTCATTTGTTCCGTATGACTTTTATCAGGAGTACAATCTAAAATAATCGAGTAATATTTCGCGTCTTTAACTGATTTAATTATACTATTTAAAACAGAACTTGCTAATATATGCAACAACTCATTTTGGATATTCTTACTGAGATAGTGATTTCTTAAAGTTTCATTTTTTATTCTCAATAGATGTTCCGACATTGTTTCGTCAAATTCAGCAACGGCTACGATCAATTCCAAAAAATTCCCGCTATTGTTATCATACAATTTATCTGACGTTCCGCGAAAAGTCAAATTTTGACCTGCCAAATACCTTGATAATATTATTAACCTATTTAAAACATTTTCCCAATGTCGTCTTTCTGCGTCAATAATTTTTTCGTTTTCAGAATCGATAGTTTTTTGTTTTTTTAAACGGACTTCTAATTCTTTCCACGATTTAAAAGAACACACATGACTTTTACTTCTTTCGTGTCTTTCAATTCCGCGAACTAAATTTTTCCATTGATTAAATCCTCCAACAATCCAGTTAGTATCATGATTCTGGTTGGTAAAAAGTTTACAACAAAAACAAAACAGTGAATCGTTTTTTTTGGAATAAATCAGCCATCGCCTAAGAATTTTTTCATCATTACTTAGTTTTCGCTGATAATAAATAGGACTAAAATGTCGGCCGTTAGTTTTGGGAAATTCGTAATCAGTTACTTGTACAGGTCCTTTTTCCACAATGATTTTTCGAATTTTTTCCGTTATTTTAGGCCATAACGATGGGTCTTCGGGGACGGGGATATCTGTAGACAGTTCATTACTTGTAGATTCAGATTCGGTCATGTCAACGTTGTCTTCACTGGTAAGTTGTGCACTTTCTTCGGATTGTGATGGTAAATTTTTGTCTTGAAGATTTTCGTTCGTAATTTCTGAAGTGGATGCTTCTTCCAATTCTTGGGTACCTGGCGAAGTTGTAATATTTGAAGAAATACTGGAATCACGACTCTCAAAATATTTTTTTAAGGATCCTGACATTTTGTCCTTTTCAGCTTGTTTAGCCATTTTGTTCTTGTAATTGGCCCACCCTGACAATTTTCTTTTTAATCCAGACATCTGAATAATGAATATAATTTTTGTATAGTCAATAAATATGCTTTAACATTTAAAAATTCATTAGCATGATTCATAGGGACTAGTTTACAGAATGTAAGTGAAATATTTGATTGTCGTTAACTTTTTAATATCGAATTAACTCGATTTTCTGACATTGACATTTGGTTGGTCAAATAAACTGCTATTTAATTCCGAATGAACCGTTTGATTGCAGTCAAATTTAATTTTTAATGTCTGATGTTAATGATGTTCTGTAAACCCGCCCAATTACCTATTATCTGATGCAAATTGTTCATCAGACTTTCATTTATACTTAAGCATAATAATTTGGTAACCTCAGTATACATAAATTTTAATTAAAATACAATTGAATAGAAGACATAATAAACTTACCTTAACAAACATCAAATAACTCAATTTATCCTGATCTAGACACTATTGACTCGACTCTACAGCAGTCTAGCAGAAGACTACTGACTACAGTTGTTTATTCAAGTCACAACAGCACAAGTAATTTTATTACCTTTTCGATAACTTAAAAAAAAAATATAAACCATAAGACCCTTCCTGGAAAATCTCATTATATTCTCATAAACAATGCTTGCTGCAGCACCGGCTCTTCGATTCCGAGAAAGTCGACGACAAAGAGGTGTCAAGTTACAAAGTACTTAAAAAAGAAAAGTACAATATATAAATATGTATGAAACACAAACATCGGCACCTATAATTTTTTTATGATATTAAAAAAGGAACACGTAAATAAAATAATATCTGCTAAGTATTATGTGAAAAACATTAAGAATTACAATTTTCTGTTGATATGATGTATCTGCGTCTTTATGCTTTTTTTATTTAAGTACTCGTAATTTTTGAGACTTATTGTGTTTTTGTCGAACTTCAGATTCAGCGCCTAACTGGAAATGGCGCCGGTGGCAAGTGCCTCCTCTGCCTCCTCGGTTAATCCGGCCCTGCTTGTAATGATTTTCTAGGAATACTCTGCAAGTATGTACGTAATACTTTCATTTCAATGGTTAAAATAAACTATAATTCGAATTTATTGTATAACTAAATTTTACACTAATAAGAGTGGGAAAATACATGTAAATAGCGAAGGTTTCGTAAAATTGAGATATAATAATTATAATTTGTAACATAGTAGAAGACGAACCGATTTCTTTAAAATAAGGGTATTTAGAAGATCTTGGGTGTGTTTTCCTTAACCCCAACAACAGATGATGTGATGGCAGATGTAGATGATGCGACGGCCGGTGTAGATGATGATGTCGATGCGACAGCCATTGTAGATGATGATGCCGATGCGACGGTCAGTGTAGATGATGATGTTGATGCTTTTAATATCAACGGTGGTGAAACTGATAAACGTTGACCGATTTGTATTGGATAAGATATTGCTGGATGATTACTTTTTAAATGTTTTGTTAAATTAGTTGAAGCAGTATTGGTAGATGATATCTGGTCATTAATATTAACGATAAGGCTGAATATATGGACTGTACGGTGTTTGAAAAGGTTTTGGCGGGAGAGACATGTGTTCAAAAAATAGCGTTTTTGCTTCCAGTTTTACGAGCGTTAAAAATCAAAACATGTAAATTTTATGCTTTTATCGAAAAGATAAGATTTAACGAAGTGAACGGCAGTACTCTTTTTCAATGTAAGTTAATATATAAGCAGTAAATAAATTAGAAAGTTAGTGGTTTTGCAGGTACTAGAAAAAATGGCTAAATTTGGAGTTTTCTGTTATATTTAATTTAAAGATGTTATCCTTTTACTAATGAGATGAATTATGCGAATCAATTAAACTGGATTTTTTACGCCGATAAAAGCCTAATAGCTGTTTTATATTTATTAATTTCTTGACCAATAAGTTGATTAATCGAAAATTAATGTTTATTACAATTACTTCCGTTTCATTTTAGGTGTTTGTAGAGTTAAAATTTTGTACACACATATTTAAAACTGTTTTTGATGTCTTTATTTTACCAATCGTTGACCTTGTTTGGGTGGCGAATTTCACGGTTTGGTTGGAAGTGCCTTATCACTAATGTTCGTAACGTACATAAATGTACACATGGTATTTAATAACACAGTAAAATATAATAAACCAAAACAAAAAATACATGAGGACGTTCATAGGTTATGGTTTGGCTACTTTATAAAATATGGCAGTTATCGCATACTTATGTTTATTTGTTAAATTCGCTTATGCAGGAACCAATACAATCTGTTAAAAATATTACTACTCAACAATGTAATTTTCAGCAACACTTTTTCAATTTTTTCATTATTTTAAATTATTAATATTAATTTTTGTACCTAAAGTTAACGTTTAAAGTGTTATTTTAGAGTTTATTTTAATAAAAATTGAGAAACCGTTCTTTTTGTGTTTATTATTCTATTACTAGATAGTGTTACAACATTTTGAGGTTACCACAATCAAATTCATCAATGGTCGCATTCAGTAGACACAACAGTTGCGCAACTGTTCAATGATCGGATTCAGGTGTTGTACGCTCACTTTGAACATGTTGTGGAGCGGTCGCCATTCTTGCGAGCGGAATAATTCTACACCCACTTAGTGAGCTTATTCTGTCCACATGCGCATTAACGTATTTCAACACCAACGTAACACAATGTTGAAGGAAGTTCCTAGAAAAGTACATGAACTAACTAAAGCCATTGTGCAGAAATAAATGTATTATAATATTAAAGTTAACCGAGTATTTTAACCAGAGTTGAAAAAACCGGCCCATACACTAAAAACTGTGCCGAAACTTAATGCTGAAAACAATTTATTATTATTATTTATTTGATTTAATCTGTATAATTCTAACTTATGGCAACAGTGAATAAGTAGCAAATGGAAGGTAGTCACATAAACGAGAAGGCCCTCCAGTCAAAACTCAAGTGTTGTCAAGTGAACAGTTGGAGAGGGAACGGTTACCGATCCGTCTGCTGAATGCGACCAATGTTATCGAAGTTATGTGACGGCCTTATATCCACTGACCTATATAATATAAATGGATGGGCAATAGCATGTTGTAGATTGTGATCCTAATACGAACTGCACACGGGGCTTACGCACATGCACAATAACATAAAATAAAGGCGCTAATTTGAAATGCCTAAAATCTTTGGAGAGAAACAGAAAACAGAAAAACAGAACATGAACTTTCAAATTAAAATCTGCATCTAAAGATAATGAAATATTTATTAAGGGAAATTTAAAAAAATACTCAAAAAAAACAATACTTTTGAAATATTTATTGGTTATAAAAAAGTATTAATTTGGAGAGCTTTTTTCTTACAAGTTCCACACGTTCTACTTCTGTTTGCTTCTTTACAATGCTTTAGCATATATAACATCGCGCAACGTGCTTAGGAAATTAAAAGAGAAACATGACTTTCATGTAAAATGGATGAATCAAACATATGTGTATCTAAGGATACAAAGTACATATTTTCTACTAACAAGGTATTAGAAATTGAACGTACAAATAGCTCAAAAAACACTGCCTCTGCAGGAAGTTTATTGTTGTTTTGTACAAGAATATGGCGTACTTGGATTTCAACTATTTTACATATTTTGGTGATATCTGCACAAGATATCACCAAAATATGTATGTAGGAAATCGTATAATTATGATCCTTTTTAATGTCTTCCGCATTTTCCGTAATGAAAATAAACCAAAAATATAAACAAAAAGCCAGTCTATTGAAATCGGCGTTCGGAATTTTAGTGATTTCACATTCGAATGTCAGAAGACTAGGGACTGCACATACTCGTAAGCCCCGATAAATATTCAATTTGGCATAAAAATTTCACGCGCATCCTATCGAATTGCTCATCCATTTATATTATACAGGTCAGTGCTGCCCCTATTTACAAAATAATGTTTCACAGGAATTTTGAAAGAAACATTTTCTAAACTGCGACAACTGTCTATTCGAACTAATTGGTAATGGTAATTTTCAATCCTCAAGTAGAAAGTTGTGCCATGCGGCTAACATAAATCAATTTAACAACCGATTTTGCTGAACTTTAGGTTGTGCTTTCTTAACAGTGGTACGAGAAAATTATGAAACACGTGAAACAGTACATGAAAAAGCAGATATTAAAAAACAATATTAAAAACTACTGTAATTTGCAATTTATTAATGACAATAACATTATTAATTATATAACTAAATAAAAAATATATAAAATACTAGTTTGACGATAGCGCTAATACTGACAGAAAGAAAATATGTCTTTAACAACCAGCATAAATATTCAGAAAGGAATGTCTACATCTACTTCCATACAAGTTGTAGGTACGTATGCTTTATATATTTCATGCTTTCACATTTCCACAGAAATACAAGTAACCTATACCTGGTAAATAAAAATCCTTTATTAATCCTCTTTCGGTGCCTAGTACCCTCATTTCTTTAGAAAAGTGTATATGACAAACCCTGTAGGACTTATATATTTGAACTATTGTTTTATTTGCGAAAATTGGATTTTGTATAAAGTCTAAGCACTTCTGAATAATTGTAGGTCGTATCGCAGAAAAGAATGTCGGTTGCTACGCAAGTCTACACAAGGACACTGCATTTTTTGTATTTAGATTCTTTAATTTGTATCTTATTTTAATTGGATATATCGCCCTTATAACGTACAACCTGATATACCGGTTGTGTCAAATACCATTAGCCATAGGGAATCAGTTTATACTTATGTATGTACGATGTATACGTATACACAGATTCCCTATAGCTATGATATTTGACACATTCAGTATAAATAAAAGATTTCTAATTAAATAAGGGGCAAGTGTTCCGTGGACATTACATGGTATATTCGATATAATTTAGAAATTATTCAAATATGGAAAGTTCACATTTTTCTTAATTCAAAAGTATGCTTCTTTTTATGAGATGTAATGAAACTATGGTTGCTCCATATGTCAGATTTTCACCATATTAGTGTTGCACAAAATTCAAATGTCACTAAAGTTTGGCTTACAGAATTTAAATTAGCGCGAAAAGTAATATACCATTTCAGATTTGGATATATCTTTTTTCATGCTGCATTTCTAGTAATTTCTACCTGATAATTTGAAGCATTTAACCCTTCCAGAGTGACAGTTCTTATTTGATGTCAATATGTCAGCACGGCAATTTAAGTTAACGTATTTTCCCATTAAAGCCCTAGCGGAACCCATTAGATTTCTCTTAAAATATGGTGAAATGGAATTTGAAGATCACAGATTTGATATGGCTGATTGGCCTGCAATAAAAGACAGTAGGAGTTATTTCTTTACTGTTATTTTACTTGCTTGCATTCATTATATTTTTTTCTTAAACAGAAATGCCATTCGGGCAGGTACCGGTCTTAGAAATGGATGGAAAAATGGTGCATCAGAGTGTCGCCATAAGTAGATATCTAGCGAAGCTGGTACATTTGGTAGGAAATAATGATTTAGAAAATTTAGAAATTGATGCCATCGTGGACACTGTGACAGATTTTCGATCGAGTAAGTGCAACATTTAAGGTAGAATTTCGTTCTGCTGAAGCATATACATGCGTTAGGTTATCTTAGAGTTTTTTGTCTAAATTTAACTTTTTTTTCTGTGAATAATTCATTTCATTTAATTATGTTACAAAAAGTAACAATATTGCTGGTTTACTTGCTGCTGAGTGCTGCTTTCCACGTCTCTATTTTTTTTTGATTTTGAATCACCAGTTTCATTATCAATTTGAATTTCTATTTTCAATATAATGACAAAATCATACCATTTTTGAGAAACCACACAATTTAGATCAATACCTACCCAAGAAAATGCATAGTACTATATATTTGTCAATTTTAAAAATCTAAATATTTTTATAGAGAACACGCATTCGCCGCCAAACTATTTTAATATCTTAATCGAATTTGTATAAAATATGGTAGTATAAAAAAAATCTATGATTCTAAGACAATGGTCGCAGACACAATAGTTGCGAATCTGTTAAATGATCATATCCACAAGACGGTCGCTCACTCTGAACATGCTGTGGAGCGGTCGCCATTTTAGTAAGCGGCAAAATTCTACGCTTGTTAAGGGTGTGTTTAGTTTAGATATCCATTCGGACGTCGTCTAGGTAAATAAATTTGATTCAAGACCTGTTTATATATAGTAGATGTGACGTAATAGTGTTATCGGCACGCCCTATTCCCGAGGTAGACGAAAGTACTCGTAATGCGCAGTATGCAAAATAAGTATCTGGCAGCAATTTAACTTCATTCTTGCATTGTGTTATTTTCAGTTCACTTAGTATAGAATATTTTTCTATTTTTTAATAATAGAATAAAATATGGATGCGTTTTAAGGTAGGTATATTACTGTATTACCTAAAGAAAAACATTTTTATTGGAATCAACAATAAGCTTCAATTAGTGTTTTATTGGAGGCAATCAAATTCTATTTATAGTGATGTATAAATGTATGCTAACATTTACCAATAATGTTTTTTAATAGGATAAGTTCGCCTTCCATTGTCAATTTATTCTATCTATCTATCTACTATTTGATAATTATCAAAATTTATTTGGGGTGTAGTCATTTCAAATCATAAAAAATTGTTCTTACTCTCTTTTAATTAAACAGCAAAAAATATATTCGATTTCTTTTTGATTTTGCTAGTAATAGTTAATCATATTTGAAAACAGTAAGTGATTTTAAAAAGAATATTTGACAAGTGACAACCGTTGCCATCCCAATCACAGCAACCGGTGGTTGGTTATCTTATCACGAATATTGTTTTTCAATGCCTTCACGGTGTCGGAACGGTTGTTCAATAGATTTGAAGTAGCCCCACAGGAGATTACATTTGGCGGAATATAACCTTTGAGGATTAGCCGCCTGTAGAAAATTTTATTCAGCCGTAATAAAATTTAAAAGTTAAGTTATTATATATTTTTCAAAAATTGTAAAACAAGATGACATTCCATGTTGGCTTAAAAACTCCCGGCAACATAGTAAAATTTCAGGTGTATCATCGCTATGAAATATAGATATCTAAGTTTATTATGACATAAAATAAATCAAGGTACAATCATAAATCTTACTGTAAAGACACATTTTCATATCTGATAGTTATGAGAGTTATTATAAAAACAACTAATGTAATAATTAACAATGATTTTGATAGTACGACCCCTGGTGTTATGCGCGACATATTTCTAGTTACTCTGAAATTTCCACGTACAATAAAATTGATCCTCAGAAACCTCGAAGTACAATTTCCTAACATAAACTAAATGCACGCTGCTCTTTAACCAAATGCAAATAACCCAAGCAGTTTGACGAGTAGAGAGACTACAATACAAGTAGTACAACCCCCCTTCCCTAACGGTATTCTTTCAAATCATCCACACCGCACAGCTGCATGCACTAGCTAAGCCGGATTGCAAAGATAAAGTTTCACCGCAGTACCCTTGATTTTCCATATCTTGCCTTAAATATTCTTGTTTTCCGCTTTTTATAAAACGCAAACTTTATAAGAGTGGTGATTGGATATACTCTTTGCTGAATGCGAAGTCGCATCAAATTTAAGTAGCACCGCTGCATTTGTATAATAATGACTCGTATCTGTCATTTATCATATTTGCACCAACTTAATTATTACAATGTATTCCTTATCTTTCAGAAATAGCTGCCTATAATATCGAGAAGGATGGAGTGAAAAAAGAAGAACTCAAAGAAACACTCGTACGTGAAATCATTCCATATTACTTGACGAGATTCGACACAATAACCGCCGCAAATGACGGCCATCTGGCAGTGAGTAAATTAACTTGGGCCGATTTTTATTTCGTTAGCCTTCTTGATTATTGTAATGGTGTAATGAAGACGGATTTAATAGCCGATTACGCCAACCTGCTGGAGTTAAGGAAAAGAATATTAGCACTTCCAGCTATAAATAAGTGGATCACTGAAAGACCAACATCAGAGTATTGAAACACATTTACATTTATTATAGGTACTTTTTGCACTATTTTATTTAAAATGTACTGTATTTTTGCTTATACCAATTGATTAAGCGCACGTCTGTTTCTCAAGCAAGAAAGCAACATGTGTATCCGGTACCTCTGGAGTTTTTGTGTCTTCTAACTGCCTTCACCAAACAGAGATCTGAAGGAGATTTATATTATAATCGAAAAAAGACATACATAGGCGTTGCTGGGAAAAGAGAACCACCAACAAAAACAAATTATGACTTAATATTTAACACCAAAAAATATGAAAATGAAATTAGGAATTCAACATTTTTGATTTCATGGCCATAATCGTATGTCGAAATTGCTCCTGCTCAAATTCATTTCTCGTGTGCACAAGGTTACTAAGTGATATACGATATATGAACAACATCAAATTATTGACATGGTAAATTCATTGCCACCAATTTTTTTGACAACTGAGAAAGAAAACCATGTATCGTCCATCAGTGGATACATATTTCGACTTTTTCTCTCGTCAGTACAGTCGCAGAACACAGGATAATTACGTGCACTGGAAATAGCTTACATTATAATAGTATTGTTATCTTTAAAAATATATGACAACTATTAGAAATAATAGGTACTTACCGCATACACAAACACAATACTTAAAATCAACATAAATTATATTTATGAATAGTAATACAGTAGGTAGGTATATGTTTATAATTGGAGCGATGATATTAGAAATTTTAGTGGATTTTTTTGTAACTAAATGTACATATAAAACAATGTTCTAGTATCATCTATTATTATTATTATTACTGATTATCTAAGACATTTAACATTCAATATGCATGATCATTAAAGAATTGCAAGTAAATAAATAAATATGAGAAATATTATGTAGAGGTATCTTCAATGGTCCCTTCCCTTTCTCTTCGTTGGTAGAATTGTGTTTGGCAAAATTCTGTATAGAGGTCGCCACTTCAACCACCATTGTTCTCTAGGAATACGCAAATTGTACAAACGTTACCAATTGTTATACATTGTATAACACTATTAATAAGAATATGATTGTAAGAAGGATTCTAAACATATAGTACATCGTCAAGAGAGACAGAGGTGAATTAAGTTTTACGCCTAATTAACTAAAAATTGATATGTCGATATACAGAGGGATGAAAGAAACGATTGTCTATGTAAATCTGGTAATACTTTTATAGTAATGTGATAAATATACAGAAGAATACAGTACAGCGTCATCATCGGGACCGACATTTTTTTGATGTTATAACTGAGTGACGCTCTTCACGAAATAGGCGAGCTTTAAAAACTGTATTTTAACAAATTTTTGCATAACTAATCCGATACTTAACGTGCTTTATTGCCTATTTTACATTACCACAACGCAAAACTGCACAAAAATTACATTAAGAATTTCTTTGGCAGCGGTTTATGAATCGCATATTCAGTGCGGTTTATGAATTCCTTATTCATTCATTATACATTCAAACTGTAAGTTACATGGTACTGCATTGTTAGATGGTTTATGAATTTTCATAAATGAGGTCCTTGTTATTTCCTACAAAATACCTCTGTAAATACGGAAATTCCCAGTAATTATTGCCTACTCTACACATACATATTGCTGTAAACCTTACATTTTAAATAATAGTAAAAGTAATAAGATAAGAGAAAATTAAAATAGACAAAAAACATGTGTTAAGAATTAGTTTAGTTATAGTGTACGCGTTATAGTTCAATTAAATATTTATTTAAGTATAGGTAGTAAAAGTTATACTAATCATTAAGTTAAAAGTATATAAAAAGAGTTAAAATAATTTATCAAATATGTATAGAAATAAGGACATTAGAATGAATTATTTAAGTAATATAAGTTGCAGACATTATAAATATTCAATAAAGGATACATTCCTTTTAAAAATATTGTAAATGAAACAATATATAAATTATAATTTTTATTTATAAAAGTTTAAACATTAGATCTACAAAGGTCATTGAACTATAATACAAATGATAAAAAAGTAAACAAAGAATTATGATGATAGACGAACGGTAAAAAGAGTAAATCATTTTAAAATGTCATAAAATTATATGAAGAGAATAAAATCAGATATGCCAAAGAAAATAACATAATCTCAAATAAAAAAATAAATGTGGATGTAAATAAAATAAATTGATGGATGGCTCTAGTACAAATAAAAAGACACTATAAATATGTACTGTCTAGATAAAAAAAGGATATAACTACGACATTCATTAGATTAGATATTGAATCGTAAATAAAACATATTTTGTACACTAATAAGATGTTAAAATATATTCTTTAGTTCGTATACTTGTAGTTTTGTGCTTTTGAAACATCAACAAAAATCATGTATGGTTCAACACCTACAAAAGAAAAGAAAACATCAATAATTTATTTGTAGTATATTAGAAGTAGCAATCTCACTAAGACGAGTAATTGGTTTGAAAATAAAGTGAGGGAAATAGCAACGAGCCTTCATGATAAGACATTAGCAAGGAAGATAGAAGTCATCTGCGACATTTTTCCTCTATTTCCAATCGAAAAGACTAGAAAACAGAAAATAAGAATAAGATTAAAAAATGGCGAAAGAAGATATTTATCAAACAATAACAAGAGTAATGAATTCTTATATAAATATAACAGATGTTTACGTTAAAAGAAAAATAAACAACAAACTTACTTGAAATAGACAGAGGGAAATTTATAAATTTGAACAATGAAGAGTTGCTTTGCGGACATCGTTTAATAACTGTCAACGTGAATGAGTCAATGCACCAACTTAAATTATTTAAGAAGAATATTCAACCTAAGGAAGTGGCAATAGGGCCAACCCATGAATTAAGTCGAGGGCGCTAAAGCATCGACATTCATTTGTTCGTGGTTATAAAAATGCGGTACCGACAGCGAGGGAGAGAGTTCGACATTGTCGTACATCGCACTAAAACTTCAATATTTAAAACCGAGTTCCGGCCACATCTTTTAAAATTCTTCATACGGTAGAATATATACAGGCTGTCCAGAAACTCTCCTGACAAAGGAAGACCGGAGATTCCTCAGATAATTTTAAGACAATTTAATCCAATTCACCCTAGTCCGAAAATGCTTCCTAAGGTCATAGGCGTCCGTTTTGGGTAGGTAAACGGTTATTTTAACGCATAACTCTTTTGTCTTTCACTTTTAAGTATTTGTGACACTAGATTATTACATTTTCAGGTATTCTAGTACTAAAAGGTACTCTTACTTTAAGTCGGTAGGATACACCGTTTTCTAGAAAAATCGATTTGAAAATTTTTCGTTTTTTCGTAATTAAAATTCAATTAAATATTTTTTGCACTAGTTCGCTCTGAACTGCCAACAGGAATAAAACCTACGTTTTTAATTGTCAAATTGTTGTGAGTTCGCGCAGTTGAAATGACGAAAGATGAAATGACGAAAAAACGAAAAATTTTCAAATCGATTTTTCTAGAAAACGGTGTATCCTACCGACTTAAAGTAAGAGTACCTTTTAGTACTAGAATACCTGAAAATTTAATAATCTAGTGTCACAAATGCTTAAAAGTTAAAGACAAAAAAGTTATGCGTTAAAATAACCGTTTACCTACCCAAAAAGGACGCCTATGACCGGTACTAGAAATTCGCAATTGATGGAATCGATTCATCTCTGGAGGATAAATAAGCATACCAGTTTTTGTTTTTCTAAATAGAAACGTTCGGGAGATATTAAAAAAAAACTAATTACAAGGCGCCATCTTCAAAGAGCTCTAGCTCCCTTAGGAAGCATTTTCGGACTAGGGTGAATTGGGTTAAATTGTCTTAAAATTATCTGAGGAATCTCCGGTCTTCGTTTGTCAGGAGAGTTTCTGGACACCCTGTATAGATATAGATACAGTAGGGCTGTACGCACTACTTATTTTTGATATTAAAGAATTGGAATATCACATTAATAGATATAATTTAGTAAATATTATCATTATTAGTTAAAATATATAAATAAAAAGGAGGACATGTATATCAAAGAATTTGAAGAATTATATGAACAAACTAAGTAAGTAATAAATATTGTTTATTGGAGTTATAATCATAGAAGTTTTATTTTTATTTTTGGTAATTAAATGAATGTTCACTTGGTTTAAAATTTTGTTTTTGTTGTTGTTAATTTGAAATATTTCTAATGGTGTGGAATCAACCATTGAGGTACTATGTGAAAATGTTTCCCTTAAGCAGATTGGCAGATGCCATTAAAGATTTATACAATCACAGCACATGGACGTCTCGGTGCTTATATACGCTGGTATACCAGCAATACTTTCCATCTGTTACTTGCTATATGTATATGTATATCAGTACAATTTAAAGGAATCGAGACCGAGCCCATGGTAGCGTAATGGTTAACGCACCTGACTGGTAATCGGGAGATTTCGGGTTCGATTCCTGGACCGCTGGGTAATTTATATATATATATATATATATATATATACATCTCACTATCTTTAGAGCGTCCTTTCATAAAACGACCATAGAGCGTCCGATACCTAACCAATACCATAGCGGTATTCTCATAATGCACTATTAGTATTAATAGTGCATTATGTGGATATACTTTGAACATCTCGGCGTATATTTTATTCCGCATTGTAGTAACGTGAGCTTCCATCCACACCACTATCAATAGAGCGTCCTTTCATTCTACAGATGTTAGAGCGTCCGAAAGAAAATATACGATAACCATTCTCTCGATCTTAGAGCGTCCTTTTGTATATTGAATTTCATTTAATAGATATTAGAGCGTCCGGTAATCTTGCCAGACTTCACCCGCTATTAAATTAACGTGCATGTACGTGTTTGTTTACTTTGTCTATAAATAGATGTGTTACAAGAAACTCGTTTCCATAAAAATTGTTTGATCGTTTAGTAGCTTTAAAATATAAATAGAAAAAGAGAGAACTTGAAATTTAAAATTGCTGCATTTCTCATGCGTTTTTGGATTGAATTTGTTAACTGTATACAAGGGGTGACACAAAATGGACAATTTAATAAAGTAGAGGATTTTTAAATGTAAAAGAAAATAATTTGACCTCATCTAACTTTTTTAATTAAACCTGTAAGCAAGTCAAAAAACTGTACCTGCAACCGCTTTCGGACTATAACTGAAGATTCAAAAATATCAAATATCAAAAATATTGTCGCATCTTCTTTTATTATTGTAAACATTAAGATTAAAGATGCATTTTCTACATACTTTAAAGAATAACTAACTGATACTATTGCATTTTCTCTCTCTCAAAACATAACGCAAACTAGCACGTGTCAGAGTAAAAAGTAAGAAGTAATTTCGATAATTATTTCCTTTTGAAAAATTCTAGAAGCAGGTACATTTTTATTTTCAAGTCTACGTTTTTCCATGTTGTATATGGAAATAAATACATTAATTTTATTTTCTTTATGGTATTGAATTTTACTTATTGATACATTCTGAACTGTATACGATATTTTGATTCCTTATTTAGTTCTTGGTTTAATGGACGACCCGTTGAAGCTCGAACTGAAAACATTGTGCGAAAAGTCGAAAATTTGGTACTGAAAGATCGGCGTGTAAAGATCTCTGACAGTGCCAATGAAGTCTGTATATCCGGAACAAGTGTTCTCAAAATTTTGCATGACGATTTGGGTATGAAGAAGGTGTCTGCACGGTGGATACCCAGATTGCTTACACCTGAACAAAAACTGTGCAGAAAAGAAGTTTCTCAAGAAAATGTGGTCAAGTTGGAGAGGGACAAAACATTTTTATCTCGAATTATTACCAGGGATGAGACTTGGGTATATTACTGGGACCCTCCTACTAAACAAGAATCCATGTAGTGGGTTCATAGGGGCTCTCCACCACCAAGAAAGGCCAATACACAATTTTCTGGAAAAAACTGATGGCAACTGTTTTCTGGGATGCTGGAGGAGTTTTGCTTATTGAATATATGCCGAGAGGGTCTACCATAAATGGAGAGGCCTACAGAAACAAAATTAAAAATTTAAAAACTGCTCTGGAGGAAAAACGCCCGCATTCTTATCCACAAAAGAACTTGTTGCTGCACGACAATTGTCGGGTTCATAAGGCAAAAAAAGTTCAGCAGATAATCAATGGGGTTTATAGAGTTAAGGCATCCACCTTATAGCCCCGACCTAGCTCCGTCAGACTTCTTATTCAAAAATTTAAAAAAGCATCTCAGAGGAAAACGTTTTGCTTCTGATGAAGAACTCAAAGAAGCTGTTGAAGAATATTTTGCGGAGTTACCGAAGCATTTTTTTTCTGAGGGTATGGAGCAACTGGAAAAAAGATGGTATAAGTGTATTAGTGTTGAAGGGAGTTATGTAGAAAAACAAAAAAAAAACAGTTTTCTTATCTGCTTTTTTTCATGGCTAGGTAGACACAATAACACACATAAAAATACGCCCTCGTATTTTGCGCACTCGTTCTTTAGAAAACTCGCCTAGCGACTCGTTTTCTAAACTTGAACGCGTGCGCAAAAATCATGTCTTATGAAACTTATTTTAATATACTATTATCCTTATTATACCTACTACGCGGCTATGATGCGCGGGCGGTGCGTGGGCAAAGCTTTCATTAAAGATGTTAGCTTTATCGAACACTACAAACTTGTCAAATTTGATCTGGAGGTTTATCAGTTTACACAGAATTTTCTGTGGTTATCAGGACAATGCAAGGCAAGGCAAATTGCAGGCAAGTAATTTGGTGTAGTTTCTATAGTTCATATATTTTTTAAAGATAATATAACAAACATGTCTGCGCGAACTCGACCTGCTTTTTTTTAGATGTACGTGGTGGGATCACATTTAAAGGAATCCAGAGCCACTTCAAAAAATGCAAAAGTAGAGTAGGATATTTGACTTTCAGAACATAGTAATAATGATGATATCACTATTTCTGTGCACAGTTTCGAATTACATTATTCATTTTAGTCCAGTTCTGCAACGAACCACTGACTACCGATCCTTACTTATAGCTGCGCAGGTTATATAGATTTAAACAGTAGGTCTATTTGTTTTTATCTTTATATATTTTATTGTAAAAAGCATTTTTTTAAAGAACTAGCATTAAATAATCCATTATTAATTACATCCAACTTATATTTTAACACTTTTAGTTTTAACCTTTATTTTGAAGGACTCTCTTGTTTTTTTGGTTAAATTTTGTTTTATAAAAAAAATACGTACAACCTCTTTCTTTTGGATTGTTACGGATTTTCGTGTAATGGAGATCTTTCTGCTAGGTTTTCAATTTGAAAGGAAATTTCTATGTCATTATTTTTGTCATTATTAATATTTTCATTATATTCACATATTTATATCATTATTGTATATACATCACAGCTATACATTTACACTTATATTTTGCAGCATCATAAGAAACACACAAAATTATAACAATTATAAACTATTACCACTACGTCAGAATCATGAAAAATTAACTATCAATTATTCAATTGCTTAAACATTGCAACACTTGTCAATTTGGAACAATACTTCTAAACTATATCTACAGATCTCAAAATATCAGAAGTCACTCTTTCATGATACAAAAATATTGAAAATATATATACAGGCCGATTCAAATTAAGTGCGCACCATTGCTAACTCCGTTATTATTCATTATGGAAAGTAGGTTAAGTTGGCAAAGTAGAGTGTTTTTAATGTTGATTAATTTGATTTGTGATATAATAGTTCCTATGCACTATTGTCTTAAAACGGATAATAAAAATACATATGTAAATATGTATTGATGTCTATTTTAACATATTGTAGCTTAAAATAATGTCCTGAAGTTAAATTAAAGAGATAGTAACTGTATCATTTATAAATGCTCGAAGGTGTCACCTTCATTCATAATACATTTCCGTGCCCGCTTAACTATACTCTGGGTAGCTCTTAATATTATTCTTCCATGCAATTCGTTAAAATTATCTCTGACCTTGTTATGCAATTCGTGTATGGTATTGTACCGCGTTTTGTACACCCTATTTTTTAAATGTCTCCAAAGAATAAAGTCTAAAGGCGAGAGGTCCGGGGACCCTGCTGGCCATTGAATGTGACCATTGGTACCAATCCATTTAATGGCAAAGGTGGTGTTGAGTTAGTTTTGTATTAGGTGACAGTTGTGTGCAGGAGCACCGTCCTGTTGAAAGTATAAATTTTGGCGCATCATTTAATTAGCGTTGTCAAGCAAATGTTCCAGAACGTTACGAAGAAATTCCAGATATCTTTCTCCTGTCAACGTACCGTTATAGAACACTGGACCGACGACTATCGAACCTATCAATCCGCACCAAACATTAAAACCAAATCGAACTTGTGGAGCGTATGGGCGCACTATTTGTAAATTTTCTTGTGACCAGTAGTGACTGTTCTTCCTATTAAACATGCTTCTATTTGAAAAACCCGTTTCATCACTCCATAAAATACATTGTGCTCCGTTTAAATTGTCGTTGCAGAAATTTACGAACCATTGACAGCAAGTTAATCTCCTGGCTAAGTCTCCGGGTAGTAAAGTTTGTGAGGTTCGTAACTTATATGGCATATACTTATGCTTTTTCAGAATTCTTTTTATTGTTGAATAACTTATATCCAATTCTATCGTAGCATCCCTAATAGATAATTCACGATGAACTTCAAAATATGCTAACATCGTAGTTTCTACTTCTTCATTGAGTATGACATTTTTCTTGGTTCTTTTCTTTTTAAATAAGCAATCATGTCGTCTACACCAACTGTATAGTTTTCGAAAGTAACGTCGATCTGGCTGTTGTCGTAAAGGATATCGTTCAGCATAATGTTCGCTAGTCCTTTTAGAATTTTTACTGGACACAATGTATGCTTTCAACATATCGCATTTTTTCAAATGAGAAAACACCATATTCATATATCTAACATTAAACAACGTAAGTGTGGAAAAATAGAAAAAAATTACACAACTAAAATAAAGAATTAAACTGAAGAACTACATCATCATGCGAAAAAATGCGTGTGAAAGATTTATACTCAGTACGTTGTTGACCATGTCAAATAGCATACTGTCATATCAGTCAGCATTAAAAAAAATACGCTTCTACTTTAACCTACTCTCTAGAATTAATAATAACGAAGATAGCAATGGAGCGCACTTATTTTGTATAATATCTTTATTATCTGTTTTAAGACAATAATGCATAGGAACTTTTATATCACTCACAAATTAAATTATTAATCAATATTTTTAAAAACATAAGGTGTTCTATTTAAAAATATAAAAATTTTAATGTTTCTCGGAAATGCGTTATTCAGTTGTTTATTCATGAACTGCATATTAATCAACATTAAAAACAGTACTACTTTGCTAATTTAACCAACTTTCTAGAATGAATAATAACGGAGTTAGCAATGGTGCGCACTTAATTTGAATCAGCCTGTATATTATAATACAGTAAACGAAAAATTAAAAACATTAATAAAAAAAAAACTAAAAAACTTCCAAAAAAATATGTATCAAGAAATATAATAAATTCTTATTGGCCACGTATACCAGCCAGGATATTATTGGACAATTCAAATGCACAACGTCGGTTGTATGTCCATAAGAACATAGTAATTGTGTCTCCCTTCTTATCTGCGATTTCTATTTTAGGTATTTGTATTAACGATTCAGAGATGAGGATATACTCCGAACATTCTATCGATTATAGAGCGTCCGCTAAGTTGCCAATTTTAGTGGACGTTCTATCATCGGTAAACTGTACAAAGCGTATATTCACCATAATATACACTAACTACAGCAGCGCCGCCGGTGGTCAACCCCGTGAACCAGTAATATACACGTTTCCGACACTTTACTATTTTTAGGGCGTCCACCACGATTTTTGCCAAACACATATTCAAAGTGTATCAAATGCAATACACACATTTAACATGGGTGTACAATAGAGCGTCCGTATACGGACGCTCTAATGATAGGAATTCGTTAATGTACGGACGCTCTATATATAGTAAGATGAATATATATATACAGTGACCGGCAGAAAGTGCGCAGCATATGGGAAAATGGTTTACCTTTGAATATAGCAAAATTATTTTATTGCATCATGTCTCGGCATGACTTGAGACCAAAATAGCACTCGCGATTTCTGCCGAAACTCTCATCGTATACGAGGGAGAGTCAAAAATACAAAATTACGCTAAGAGTAAAGTACCCCCATTTTTAACATTAGACTTTTCTTTATTAAGCAATAGTTCTTTGGTTTTAAAAATTAAAGTAAAATATCGAGTTTCATTCACTTTTGATAAAAAAAATCAGTTTACTGTTTATTCTGAATTACCCTGTATAAGAAATTAAGCGCGCTCATACAATACGCAAATCTTACTCTCTGTAGACATCGTAACAGAAAACCATAAATAATACGTCGCAAAAGTCAGCTACAAAAATAATATAGCTCTTGAAAATAAAAATTCAAGAATGTGAAATAATTTTGCTGCACGCCATATTTTACGTTTTCAGAAGCCAAAAAATTTTATTTAACTCAAATTGTGTGATTCATTTTAACTTAATCATCTTTAAAATTGTAATATTTTTTCATAAAATTAGCAACACTTCTTTTTATTAATGTTTTAATAATAAACGCTTGACGAGAAAGAGCGACAAAAATAAAAAAGTTAGTCTCAGCATAATCCTCGACAGATGTTTTTTCGTACTGCATGTGTTTGATTTTAAAAAACATGAACTTAATTCAATAAATGTCATTTAGACATTTAGTTTTGCTATAAAAATGGAAGCGGAAAGATTATCGATACAAGAAAAGGTAGAAATAGTTCTAATTCGTGCTGAAAATTACTATAGCTATCGCGAAACAGCAAATATTTTTAACAATAGACACAATAAAAATATTCACGATTCTACTGTATGCCGAATTGTGAACAAATTTAAACAAACTGGTTCGGTGGAAAGTAAATACAAGCAACCCCATGAGAAAAGTGTAACTAATGAAGAAAATAGTTTAAATGTGTTATTGTCAGTAAATGAAGTTCCTACTATGCCATTGTATGAAAGACAAGAAGTATTAGGTATTTCCGAAAAATCGATTAGAAGAATTCTTAAAAAAAACAAGTACTTACCATATAAACCAAAATTCAGCCATACTCTTCAACAAAGAGATCTAGATGCTAGAATTGACTTTTGTTTTTGGTTCCAAGGCAAGAAGGAAGATAATCCCCATTTTGGAAGTCAAATATTATTTACTGACGAAGCAACCTTCACAAGCAACGGCGTAGTAAGTTCTCAAAATTGTAGGTGGTGGGCTAATCAAAATCCTAATTTTACAATTGAATGTAAAAGCCAATATTCATTTAAAACAAACGTTTGGTGTGGTATATTGAATACTCAAATAGTTGAACCATATTTTTTCCGGCAAAATTTAAATGCAGGTAGATATTTACAATTCTTGCAGAATGAATTTAGCGAGTTCCTAGATGATATGCCTTTAAATCTACGAGCGAATATGTATTTTCAACAAGATGGTGCTTCGATCCATTCTACATTGCAAGTAAGAGAATGGCTTAATCAACAATTTCCTCAAAAATGGATCGGACGGTTTTCAGAAAATCATTGGCCTGCAAGATCGCCTGACATTACCCCAATGGATTTCTTTCTCTGGGGTTACTTAAAGAACCAAGTATACAAACATCGACCATTTAGAAATCTGGACCGGTTTTTTTAAGAAACGTAGCACAAGAATTTAACAACAGGACAATGAAATGTATTGAGAATGGGGGAGCTCACGTAGAAAAATAATGTACTTGTAAATAAATATTTTTGTTTACGATTTTGTTAATGTATTTTGAGTTTTATTTCCTACTATTATGTATCTTTACTATTATTATTATTAAAACCTGAATAAAAAGAAGTGTTGCTAATTTTATGAAAAAATATTACAATTTTAAAGATGATTAAGTTAAAATGAATCACACAATTTCAGTTAAATAAAATTTTTTGACTTCTGAAAACGTAAAATATGGTGTGCAGCAAAATTATTTCACATTCTTGAATTTTTATTTTCAAGAGCTATATTATTTTTGTAGCTGACTTTTGCGACGTATTATTTATGGTTTTCTGTTACGATGTCTACAGAGAGTAAGATTTGCGTATTGTATGAGCGCGCTCAATTTCTTATACAGGGTAATTCAGAATAAACAGTAAACTGAATTTTTTTATCAAAAGTGAATGAAACTCGATATTTTACTTTAATTTTTAAAACCAAAGAACTATTGCTTAATAAAGAAAAGTCTAATGTTAAAAATGGGGGTACTTTACTCTTAGCGTAATTTTGTATTTTTGACTCTCCCTCGTAACGATGAGAGTTTCGGCAGAAATCGCGAGTGCTATTTTGGTCTCAAGTCATGCCGAGACATGATGCAATAAAATAATTTTGCTATATTCAAAGGTAAACCATTTTCCCATATGCTGCGCACTTTCTGCCGGTCACTGTATACAGGGTGTTCCCAAATATCATGTACATAAGGAAGGGGGTAACTATTTGGTTTATTTTGTGCCTAAAATTTCATATAAACATAGGTCTGCAAACGCTTCGTTACCAATATGCAGGGTGTTGAAATTTCAAGAATTTTTCACTTTTTACTGTATAGCTCCTGCAGTTTTTGAGATATTTTGTTCAAATTTGGAAGGTAGGTTACGCTATAAGGCCTGCATCATTAGCCATGCCAAATGATTATGTAAATCTACAGGGTAATAATTTTTTCGGGGTCATGCCCTCTTTTGTCACCCTGAACTTTTTTGCGATGCGCCACTGCTAGATTCTAAAATACGCAATAAATTTTCTGTCTTGTTTAGAAACTTTTTGATCTCTTATATTTTTTTCTTATCTCTGACCGTTATCGAGAAAAAAAATAGAAAACAATTTTCTGTAATTCGCCAGAGAAAATTAAATTTTTTAAAATGGTCTAGCAGGCTCTGGCTTTATTCAGATAATCACTTGAGTTTATTAATTTGACAATTGACATTAGAAATCGTAACTTGTGTCTGTATAAGTAAAGTTTTAAATTGCAAACTGTAAGGTGTAAAAGTGTTTTAAATACTCGTTATAATTTTG